>OZ023263.1:29861076-31223576 GCA_964006375.1 Tillus elongatus | reverse complement strand
AAAAAACATATTCGCTATTAAAAACATTTTTATGAAAATTCACTAGCATGACGCACTTGCTGCGTCCAGACTTTTTTATAATTAATAATTACTTTAAAACTGTTGAGGTCCTGTGACGCCTTAAATAATTAAAACAGGACATGATTATCTGAAGTTTTCTTCTTAAAACTACCTCACCTTTCATTTGTCACAATTTGATGGTGAGTAAATGCCTATTGTACCCTGTACAACAGGCATTTGTGAAACCAAAGAGAAGCTATCTACGTCTGTGTTAAGTAATCATTTATTTATTATTTTATTTGTAGGAAATCGCTAGCTGAACTGTTATCTGAAATGGAGCTAAACAGCATTCACTACTTAAAGAAAGTACCATATTCATGTTGTGCGAACAGTATATTATCTCCCTGCAATAACAACGATTTAGTAAAATTTGGCACATCTACCATCAATACTGAAGGATGCTCAAAATACATAGGAAGCTTCAGTGATTATGTGTTATTTACTCAGTTGTATATTTATCTGATATATATCGTCTTTGAGGTAAGCGATTTGTAATACGGGTTTTATGAAAACCATAATAATTATGATTTTCATAAAACCCGAATTACAATTTTAATCAATGAGATTTAATTAGGAATTTCCATTCATAATTTCCGTAGACACCAATGAATCCATGGCATATCGTTCGGCTGACAATTCTTTCGACCGACAGTTCGTTTAGTCGACACTACAATAAAGCGGGGATTCGAGCGAGAATACCGCTTTTTTCAGTATTTGTCTGGCCGACTGGGTGAACCATTGTTTCCTTGTATAAAACATAATAGTGATCTCTGCTTCATATTTAGTTGCAAAACATGACATATAAGCGAAATTGAAATAAAAACGCCAATTTATATGCGGGACAATACGTACTCTGTGTATGTTTAAAGTGGTTTACCTAATTTCATAGCAATATTTTGAGGTTTAGTTTGATTTTTGTTTTGCTTTAATATAACATTGTAAAAAAGATGCTTAAGTTATTAGATACAAATAAACAAATGGATAGTTAATTGTTATATATGTAAATATGTTGTCACGAAGTGACTAATCCTGGATAGATTACCCGGCCTAATTTACCGTCATAGCAACTGCATTATGTTACACCATAAACTGCAATTATCATCTGCGAAGGTTGGAATATTTTCCAACATTTTCCGTGGAGGAATATACGAAATCCGGCATGTCGAACGGAATAATTAGTAGGGGGGGCAATTGGGCGGCGGCGATTTCGGAAAAGAAGTGTGGCCGGACGGAACGCCGACGGAGAGAAGGCAGTTCGATAGTCACCGCGAACAAGCTAGTGCGTCCGTCGCAAAGAAGTGAAATTGTAAAGTCCGTGAGGTTTAAGAGAAGACCAGTAAGCTCAGTGAGACCGCAGATTCCCGAGGCCACCGCCGCAGCGGTTGCCTAGTGAACATCGTCACCGGAGAATACCCCCAGGTAGGTGAAAGCCTGATTCTATTACCTGTGGTCGAAATGTGGAACGCTCCGCAATAACACTGGGAACCTTAGAGGGGACCATTTCTTCCCTATCTGCGTTGGCGGGCTGCACTGGGGGTTGGGGGCTGCATTGGCTGGGGTAGATTCAGATAGCAGCGACTGCGCTGGTCCGGATTGAAATAGCTAGGCGGCGCCTGGCGCCCCGGGCCGTCCGCGGCCCCGTTCAGGAGGGGCGTGAATCCGGGAACGGGGGTGAGCTTCTTCCGCACCGAACAAGGTTCCCCGAGCGTGCGAGTGAGAGCGTGTGAATGATGTGCCGTAGATAATACTTGCTGGTGCCATACAAAGCTTGATGCGGTGTTCGACGCACCCTGTAAGTTGCATGCCCGCCTGGGAACACCCGCTATTAATCACTATCCTGCCACCACCCCGCAGCGCTTAAACGTTGCCGCTTTACCGTCCCCGTGCAATCCGCGCGTTACCATAATTTAAAGCCAAATAACCACATCTGCCTCTGGCCGCCCATAATTGCTAGGCTTCCTGGTAACAGGACCCCGTTATCCCCTTGTGTATATAATTAGCGAATAGAGTTTTATTTTAATTTACTCGATATTTCATTTATTCTCCCCAGAATATCCACCCAAATACAACTCTAGCTCTTTAAGAAAGACCATAACCAGAAGTCCCGGGGAACTTTGCCTTGACTTAGGAGGACCCTGTCTCCACTAGAAACTACCCTGGGCTTGTGTGTACACTGACAGTGACTTGGGAGAGGGGGAGCATCCCGAGGGAGCGCGCCTACTCCCTATACTCTATAGACGCTGGCGTCCGAGCATGATCCCGTAGTAAAGCCGTATCCCGGAAGTCATCCCAAAATTCCCCAGGTTAGGGAAAACTAGTATTAACCCCCGGCCACCCCAAGTGGCCGTCGCAATGTATAAAACTCAATCCTGACTCACCTTAATGAAAAGGTCATTTTCTAATAAAAAAAATCGATTGATATCAGATTTATTTCATATTTTAATTACAAAAATGTGATTTAAAGTGAAGCCACACATTATTAAGCATTTATTTTCAAGAAAGTTATCTTTGATGGCATCTACCTTTTCACATTTTATAATGCATAGTTGCACAATTGTTTGAAAATATATTTATTTTTTTATAAATGCATATAAGCAATGAAGAAAAACTAATTGGAAATTAAATATGTGGTCACGCCGTTAAAGTTATTTGTGTAAAAAAAATATGTTGAGTTAGATATAAATAAATATACTTATGGATAAATCGTTGTTTTTGAAGAAGATATAAATAGTCATAAGCCTGAATTACAATGTACACACTCAAAGAAAGTATGGAGAATAGTTCTGTTATTGTCGTAAAAAAATCTAATGAAATGTTTACTCCATTTTTTCATTAAAACAATTTGATTTAAATCCATTTTTTCATAAACTATCTATTTTCTTCATTTATTGCCAAATATTTTCAAAAAAGCTGTCTTACATTATTCTTTAATGCATTTGACGGCAAATTTATTTTTCAAAATTAATTGTCTTTTTTTTTAAATAGTGAACAAAAAAACAAGGAAAACGCTGTCTTTTATATTATTTTTGAATCCTTATTTGCTGCAAATATATTTTTCAAAATTTGTTATCGGAGGCGAAAGGTTATATATGGGCGTTAAGCAAATTACCTATTGCATAAACTTAAACGCTCAGGGGATGAAATATAGTCGGCCAGTATATTATTGTACATACGCCTAAATGAATTGGTGTATGCAGTGGTTGTATACATTTAAGATCTGTCGGTCGAACAATATGCACTCAATCATTTTTTAAATTATAATTTATTGGTATGCACATCAAATATGTGTAAGAGTACTCGTATACAGACTCAAATTCGATCAACCTCACCATGAGGATTCGCTTATATTTAAGATAGAGGGTAAGTTTAAAGTCGACAAAGCTGAAAAATTTTGTGCTTTTTAATATGCCGCGGAGAAAACCCACTTCCTGCAACTGTTGCTTAAGAAATTGTCAAAAAAAACTGAAAAAAGATGTTTTCGATTTTTGCTTCTAACTCATTTATTTGAGCTCGTATAGGGAAACAAAAAACACGTTCTCACAGCCATTTCCAGTTTTCTATCTGATAGCGGACTGCAATTTTTTTAACAACGTTTCGCCTTCTTTATTTTTAATATACAGGGGTGGTACATTTTTTAGTCCCTGCACCGCGGCCTCTCCGGCCTATTGTGCCCTCAAAATTCACCCTGCTCCTCTAGGATGCCTGTTTCTTTGATAAAGTCCAGTATTGTCCATTTGTGAGCAGTCGTTAGTGTGTCTAAGTTTACCTTTTCGTTCTCTAGTAACATTCGCCGTGCTTCTATAAATACCTCGCAGTTGTTTATTATATGTAGTGGAATTTCCTCCTCTTCTCCACATCCTCTGCACATTGGGTCTGATGCAATCCCCAATGTATATAGGTATTTCTTCATTTGACAGTGACCCGTTATCTTTTCTGTAAATAGTTTTAGTTCTTTTCTGCTCAGATTTTTGGCTGGATGGTTCCCCGAGAAGGGATTGTTCCTGCCTTTGCCCAAGAGATTTGTTCCAGTATTCCAGATGTCATCGTTGCAGCACCGTCTTTATTTCAGCTCTTGCGGTTTCATATGCAACCCCGCAGTATGGTTCTGGTCCGTTTAGAGGCCTTTTTTTCTCCCTTGGGGCTCGTATCCGCCTTTGCGCCCCGACAGCACCGCAGCCTATGGCTTATTGTGCATGCCCTTTATCTTTTCTACTCCACGCATTCCAAAATCACTGTTCCTTGAACTAGTCTGCACAGCAATTGGTAGGGTGAAGTTTTATATTGCTCTGTCTCCGGTCTAGGCGGTCCGTAGATAAGTTGTCTTTTGCGGTCCAGAGCTTCACACTCGCACAAGATGTGCTGGGCTGATTGCTCCCCCTCGCCGCAGAGTCTGCATGCTAGGTCCCTCTCGAACCGCCCCATTTTATGCAGGTGTTTCTTGATGGCCATGTGTACCATCAAGAGTCCTGTTATGTTCCTGAGCTGTCCTCTGCTAATATTTAGCACCTCCACAGCTCTCTTTGAACTGGGTTCCTCAATTACTGACTTCCCATGTCTGAGCCCTGGACAGTCTGCCCAGTACACCTTATATTCGTTTCTGACCCAGGACTTAATGAATCCCCTGGCAGTGCTCTTCGTCACGCCCAGGACCGGTTCTGGTCCCATAAATGGTTCTGCTGACTCTCTATTCGTGAGACTGTCAGCTTCTTCATTGCCTTTGACCCCCGAGTGTTCCGGCACCCCGATGAGGGTGACCTCATTCTGCCCAGCCAGGTCGTTCGTCTCGTCTCGGCATTCACTTACCAGCCTGGAATTTACCCGTTGGCTACTTAGAGCCTTAAGGGCTGCTTGGCTGTCTGTGGCAATGAGGATTCGCTTGTTGGTGTAGCCCCACCTCTTGTTCTCTCCCACGCAGTGCAAGATGGCGTACATTTCGGCCTGAAATACCGTTGCATGAGCTCCGAGGGAAATACTGTGACTTACCCTCGGTCCTTCCGCATAAACGCCTGCCCCCGTCCCACGCTCCTTGCCGGATACGTCTGTAAACCAGACGAGCACGTTCCGTGATAAGCCCGGTGTCTCCTGGCGTCTCCCGCCATCATGCCTCGTGGTCGGGGATTTCCACTGTAAAATTGTTTTCCGTGCAGACTCGCGGGCTCGCGAAGTCATACCTCATTTCAAGCATGGGCTTCTTCACGATCTCCCGTATTTTGCAGTGGCCCCTGCAGCCTGGGTTGATCTTAAGTCTATCATTGCAGGCTAGTCTGTATAGTCCTAACTTGGCCTCCCCCCTAAGTGATGGGGGGGGGGCAAATCCAGCAACACCTCTATGGCGGCTGTTGGGGTTGAAGTCATGGCCCCTGTGATGCCTAGGCAAACCAACCTTTGGATCTTGCCTAGTTTTTGTTTGGCACTGGATTGTGTCATCTTAGGTCACCAGACCAGTGCCGCGTATGTTAACGATGGTCTGACCACCCTTGTGTACAGCCAGTGGGTCATACTAGGTTTTGTTTAGAGGCCTTGTAGCCCTTCTTTTGCTAGATGGTTTGCTACCTCGTTACCCATTATATTGGAGTGCGCAGGTACCCAGATAATTTAGACGATATTGCTTGTCGTCAGTTGGCTGAGGTTGCGGACGCAGTCAAGTACTAGATTTGACCGCTATTCTAGTGTTCCCAGCGCCTTTAGGACTGCTTGCTTAACAGTAGCTATGAAGATTCTCGTGCCTCTGTAATTCCTCTACAGTAGCATTTGTGCACACTGCATTATATTAATTATAATATAATAATTTATTTGCCAATAAAAATAAACTACAATTAATAAATATTGAATACTATTGTGGGTTGTTTACCAAATTAATAATAGAGTTACAATTTTTACATCTATAAAATATATACCATTTGACAAATAATGTACTATTCTCACAGAGATGAAATCACTTGTGTGTGACATTTTAACACTTGCACGGTATACACACATTTGCTACCCGGAAATCAAAGCAAAAAGCAACGCAAGAGAAATTCGCAATGCCTTATGACCTTCATGTTCTGAGTTTCCTCCCCATCTCCCTCTTCGGCCCCTCTCCCCTCCACTTTTCTCTACCTTCACCCTTCCCTTCATCTATGCTCTGTTTGTACCTCTTTTTTGCTTCGCTGCCCATACTGTACGTTACTCCTGCACTCTCTCTCTCTCCATTCCCCCATTATGACACCCCCCCCCCCTGACATAGACGACATTTGGTTTCAACAGGACGGCTCAACGTGCCACACAGCTAACGTAACAATCGATCTTTTGCGCACTGTTTTCGAAAATCGCATTATCAGCCGAAATGCTGATGTCAATTGGCCACCTCGAAGCTGCGATTTGACTCCGTTGGACCTTTTTTTTGTGGAGAGCCGTTAAAAACAAGTGTTACGCTAACCATCCAGAGACGATTGACGACTTGAAACATGAAATCGAAGTTGCCACTGACGAAATAGACGCCCAAACAATCGATAATGTACTGAAATATTGGACTGATCGAATGGGGTAGGGGAGAGGGGGGCACCTTTGGACAATTTTATTCAAATTACGATATTATTACAAATATTTGTTGTTGGGTAGAATCAAAGTCATGATATAATTGCATGGGTAAAGGTACATCTTTCATGGGCTGTTTGATGCCACTGTAAGGTAAATGAATTTTTTATTAGCATTTTAAGATCTTTTTTTATTTTGTACAAATGTGCCCCTACTCTGGGTACAATTGGACACCGCCTGGGGCACTTTTAGACAGATTCCTGTATTATAATACTTTTGAAATTAGGCTCAGTATTACGTACAACAAAAGATATTACTATATTGTATACCTATAAAAATACACATGTATATTTTGGTACAAAATTAAAATGAAATTTCTTTTAAAAAAAATTCAACAAAATAGTATGCAATAATTTTGATTAAGCGTATGTAAGACTTAATTAGTTATGATATATTAATCAATATCATATACTATTGAATATGGAACCCATCGAATTTCATGTCAAATTTAAGAACAGAACTGAGTCTTGTGGACAATCCAGGCTTCTGTGGACATGGAAGTTTAACAACAACATCTGATCGAAACACTCTTGATATATCCTCTGCAGGAGGAAACACAAATCCAATATTACGTTTGCTTCTCATAAATTTTATAAGGAATGTATTGGGACCATCTATAGAAATAACTACACCCACATAATATCTGAAAAAAAGCACAACAATAAATAGTTAACTTACAGACACCTATTTATAGATTCGCACTGAGAACCTATTTTGAACCTACCAGATGGCTTTCTTTGTAGGAAACTTGACTAGTAAGTAATCGTTTTCCAATACCTTTGCGTCATCCAAAAGACACAAATGATTTGTGTCTTGATCTGATTCAATTCCGAAATCCACATTTTCGTCGTCTGATGTAAATGATCTAAATTTAGATTCTGCATTCAGCAATTCATTATCAGACTCTGATGTGGATGATGGGGATGCTTTCGATTTTTTGTCGGTTTTCTTTTTTGTTTTGCTCTCTTAGAATTCGCGATTGTCTTGTCCACTTTCAAACAGAAGAATTTTTTTTACACCGCTAACTCTACTTTTTTCTTTTCTTTCATTTTCAAGTCTTTCAATCATTTCTTTCTCGGGAGTGCTGGTGTAAACAGTTGATTTCGATCCTTTATTTATTTTTCGAGTAATCGTATGCACAAGTTTAGGGAGTGGTCTCACATATGTTATTTCAACTTTTGCAAAATTATAAACTTTGGACAAAATTTCGTCAATTATATTTAATACCATCGCATGAACTTCAGACTGTGGCAGAAATGGCATTTTACTGCTTGTTGAGGGTTGTGCTTCTTCTCTGGCTTCATCGTGATCATTGCTATTCATTTCTTGTAGTGATGAAACTGATAATTATCGTATTTTAGGCGGTTGATAGGCCACATCCCCGTTTTTTCAAAAGCGCTGATTATATTTTTTGGAGTAAATGTAAGCAAATATGGATCAGCTGTCAATCGAGGTATATTATATATTTTAATAGTAGTTCCATTGCTGGTAGCCATAAAATTGTTAAACGACACTTTAGATCGACCTTTAAAGGGACCGTACAGCCCCACGTCCAAAGGCTGCATACGATGCGTGCAGTGTGGGAGAAAGGAAAGTTAAACGATTCCATGCCCTCTGAAAAAATTTATGACATTCAAAGCAGTGTGACTCTGGTGATTGTTTCAGAGCAAAAGAACAGGGTTTGAAGTTGTGCTGCTGGTGTATCTTTGAATATGCTTTAATACATCAAGAAAAATATGAGTAGTTATCCAGCCATTACTTGAAGCAAATCCTGTCGAGCCTGTCACGCAGCCTATCATATGCTCATCTGTTATCTTTTTCCGCGGAAATATGTACACTGGTGGAATAGTGCCACGGTGGCAGAAACAATACCACAAAAAGTGACAAGTGAACCTCTTTCAGCAGACACCACCTGTCCTATTTGCTTTTTGCCAGTTGGTGCTATTACTTTCGGCGCTTGCAATACTGTCTGAATACCAGTCTCATCCAGGTTATATATTCAGCCCGGTATAAAATGGTATTTGCTTTGCACGGAAACGTAGTGGTTAAAAAACTGGTCAAAGTTATCCTGGTTAAAAGCTGTCGCTCGTGCCAAGCTCGTGTTTTCTGGCTTTCTTAATGAGAGTCTGGGATGACGCTTCATGTATGTTTTCATCCACTGCTCTCCCGCCATTTCATTGACAGACCAATTATTTGGAAACTTTTTCTTTCTAGCATCTGCGAACTGGAAAGCAAGTTTCCTTGTATTTTTTGTACGTCAAACCGTAGCTTAGCTCGGAACATATTTCTAAGTAATCCTCTAATTCTTTATCTTCTAAAGCGGAGAAAACCTGTGTTGATGCGTATTTAGATTTGTATTCATTATTGATGAGGAAATCTTCTATATTTTTCTGTCCAGAGTCGTCATTAACAACGGATGTTTTCTTTAGTTTTTTGATTCTCCAAAAAAAGCAAAGATTTTGAAATATTGAAAGTGGCTGCCCCAACCTGTATGCTCTGTTTATTTTTTTAATACATCTTTAATTGCTTGCCGAATTGCCTCTACATCGATGCCAGCTCTGTTGGTTTTTAAAATATATTTCCGCACCATTTTCTATAATAGGTAATATCATAATGTCACTACAGTGCTATTATAATTTTGGAAAATCTATTAACGTATATAGTGAGGCAGATATGGAAGGTAGTGAGGCAGATTTGGACAGTCCAAATCTGCCCCAGGAAATTTGTCCAATTCTGCCCCCGAGCACTTTTTTGTTAACAAGCCACCAACATGATTATGTAGGTTATGTTATCTTTACAACAAATAACAGAAACGTTTGTCGAAACATGGTACTTTTGCGTATATATGACATATTCACGATAAAACGACAACAAAGAAAGTGACAGCTATTTATTGACCAACTCAAAACTTACAAAAGTCACCTTCCAAATGGAAAAAAATCACCACATTTCTTCACAACCACCTATCACCATGAATAATTGTGAACTGAAAAATGGTCATTAGGGCAGTGTTCTGTAGCGGCGATGGCGCACAGCGGGTATGGTAAGATTGTAAATTCAAACTGTCCAATTCTGCCCCGTGTCCAAATGTCCCCCCTCCCCCTCCCCTATTGTAATCCTAGCCGTGGCAGTCATTTGAGTGATGTTGTCTTCCATTCCTAAATGGAAAGGTTCAATCTTTCTAATAAAGTCATAACTTTGAAAAAATATTCATTTTAGACGATTCAAATTCCAAATCTTAAATGGCCCACCCGTTATATTCAGTACATATCTTAGCTTTATAAATCAACGATATACTTCTTGGTAAGATTTTCGACTTTTTATATATCACATAGATGTGTCATGATAAAGGGTTTGTTATGTTTTTATTACATACAGATCGCAGAGATATTACAAAGATGAAGTAACACATTTCCACTGGTGCGATATCGCATGTACATTAATGTCACAAATATGTTGACTGGGATGGAGATAGAGTTTGAGGAACAGCCAGACAGAATCATTTAGAGAAATTCAAAATTTACTGTCAGTGCCAGTTTATGGTCATAATTGGATAGTATTCACGAACTGGGAACCAGGCGCCAAAAGTCAAATATTGGTTTTATTTTATAGACCGTTAGTTTGTTGTCCCATCTATTACATGTATCAGGGACTTTCTGATGCAACTAATTTCTGTCTTCTGGTGGCCAATATGATAAGTTCTAAACAATTTATTTTAGTATTCCGATATTGTATAAAGAACCACAAGGTGGTGAGTGCGTTCACATTGTTTTCTGAATAAAAACTGATTTCAGTATTGGAAAATGACGAAAAGAAGTAAACTAATTGTGCAAATGGCTAGGCTACTTTTGGAGAAGGTGAGTTACAGGTTTATGTTTCTACAAAGAAAACAATTTTGTTGTGGTTCTGTTTACGTAAATGACACTTTAAGAAATGGTGGCATTTGGTTCCAAACTTCGTTGCTTGGATCTTTATCACTTAACAATAATCTTCCTTTGAACAAAAACCAATGTGTTTGGAATGGTGTGGTTTCTTGTGCGTAAACAGTTTTTCAGCAGAATCTATCACTTGGATCTTTGTTTTTTAACAGAAATGTGTATTTCCCAGTGTTTATACAAGAACGATAATTCAAAAACTAGACATATGTTTTTGTTATTAAAAAATAGTAAATGTCGAAGCTCACTGTACTGCCTGAATCTACCACTGCTGAAGATTCACTTGCGTCTCAATCAATTTCGGAAATCGGTTTTCAAAATTTGCTTTTTTCCTCGCAAGTTAATGAACTGATAGACGACTAGACGATCATTATATCAACGACATTCTGAATGATAACGAACAATCAAAAATAGACATGTTAATTATTGAAACACATGACGTAGCAAAACATACGAAGAAAACTGTAATCAAATAGAAAGTCAGAATACCGATAATCTTCCACCAGTTGAAGAAAACTGTATAGAGAATATCCAAAGAGTAGATGATAAAAATGCAGTAAAAGATCAGAGCAATGCAATTGATGATACAAAAGTTGATGAACAGTGATGAAGAATAGTTTCCAGAAAATAACCATGCAGGTGTTCCAACATCAGAGGATGGTAAGAGTAATATTGAAAATCATGAATATAATGGTCTTGAAAGTTATACAGGTAGTCCCAAAAGAGGTATAAAGAGAAGGTTTGAGTGACACACAAACCAAACAAGGAAATCGTTGAAGAACTCTTAATGAACAGCATGTGACGAAAAGAGGTAAACTATATCTAGCAAAACCATTCATTGATTTCAGCTGTTCATGTTCGAGCCATTGTCATGAAAATGTTTCTGCAGGTATTCGTGAGGATTTATTAAAAAGATTCTGGGCGGCGGGTACTTATGAAAATCAAAACTCCATGATATGCTCTCTTGTCAGAGAAAATAAAATTAAACCGAAACGAGCTCCTTTATCTGCAGTAAGACAATTTACAAGAACCTATTTCATAAATGATATAATCATTTGCCGAAGCATGTTTACAAATACACTGCAAATATCTACGAAACGAGTGAATACTGCCATGAAAAAGTCACGTAACCTAGCTGTTGTTAGAAGACTAGATGCATTCTCGCAACAATTAGAACCGTAGACCGGTTTCGCTCTCATTAGAGCTCTTCAGTACGGCATACTAATTGCAGCAAAAATGCACCAAAAATAACACGGCTATCGTATAGCCAGTCTTAAAACACTAAGTGAGTAGCGAACGTGTCGCCACCTAGTTCGGAACCAAGTACTTGTTGTCACGCCCGCTCCAAATAATACAGAGTATTAAAAATAGAGACGGTATACAACTAACTAACAATTAAAAAAAAATGTTAGCCCTGGCCCATTTCTACCCCAATATAGGGACAAAGTATGTAAGACTAGATGCATTCTCGCAACAATTAGAACCGTAGACCGGTTTCGCTCTCATTAGAGCTCTTCAGTACGGCATACTAATTGCAGCAAAAATGCACCAAAAATAACACGGATATCGTATAGCCAGTCTTAAAACACTAAGTGAGTAGCGAACGTGTCGCCACCTAGTTCGGAACCAAGAAGACGTTGTCACGCCCGCTCCAAATAATACAGAGTATTAAAAATAGAGAGAGTATGCCGTACTGAAGAGCTCTAATGAGAGCGAAACCGGTCTACGGTTCTAATTGTTGCGAGAATGCATCTAGTCTTACATACTTTGTCCCTATATTGGGGTAGAAATGGGCCAGGGCTAACATTTTTTTTTAATTGTTAGTTAGTTGTATACCGTCTCTATTTTTAATACTCTGTATTATTTGGAGCGGGCGTGACAACAAGTACTTGGTTCCGAACTAGGTGGCGACACGTTCGCTACTCACTTAGTGTTTTAAGACTGGCTATACGATAGCCGTGTTATTTTTGGTGCATTTTTGCTGCAATTAGTATGCCGTACTGAAGAGCTCTAATGAGAGCGAAACCGGTCTACGGTTCTAATTGTTGCGAGAATGCATCTAGTCTTACATACTTTGTCCCTATATTGGGGTAGAAATGGGCCAGGGCTAACTTTTTTTTTTAATTGTTAGTTAGTTGTATACCGTCTCTATTTTTAATACTCTGTATTATTTGGAGCGGGCGTGACAACAAGTACTTGGTTCCGAACTAGGTGGCGACACGTTCGCTACTCACTTAGTGCTAGCTGTTGTTGATAAAAGAGGAAAGCATAACAATAGAAAAACAATTTCACAAGAGCGCTACCAGGAAGTTATTTTGCAAGTATCAAGAATTACAACGTATATATCCCATTACATAAGAAATCAGACTGATAAGAATTTTTTTACGGCAGATGTGACAATTAAAAAGATGTATGCGCAATATAGAAGTGAAATACAGGATGCAGTGAGCATATCCACATATAAACACATTTTTTACACCAAATTTAATATAACCCGTAAAACTCTGAAAAAATATAATTGCAATAGTTTTGATCTGTTAGCGGTAAAAATTGCAAATGCTAAAACCAACAGTGATAAAACTAAATATACAGATCTTAAATCTAAACACCATGAAGTCGCTGAAGATGCAAGAAAACACCTAAAATCCGACATGGACTCTGATAGAACACAAGACTATGTAGAGACAATCACATTTGATTTGGAAAAAACATTGCCTCTTCCTAGATTACCTACGGGTATAGTTTTCTTCAAGCGCCAGCTATGGCTATACAATCTGAGAATCTACTCAGGCAAAAACAACAAAGGACACTGTTTTACTTGGTCTGAGGGTGTAGCTGGAAGAGGCTCTCAGGAGACTGCATCCTGTATTATGAAGTATGTGAACAGTTATATTGGGACACATGTGACAGAACTTAATCTCTGGTCAGATTCATGCGTTGGACAGAATAGGAATATCAAGTTAACTCTACTTATGAAGAGAATGCTCCATAACCATCCATCTTTTCAAACAATTCGAATTAGATTTTTAGTATCGGGACACAGTTTCTTGCCCAATGATAAAGATTTTGGTGACATCGAAAAAGCTCTAAAATACCATCAAAGGATTCTAATTCCCAAAGAATACCGAGAAGTAATGGAAGTGGCTAGGAAGAAAAATCGTCTAGTTGTTCATGAGATGGTAAAGGAAGATTTCTTTAGTGTCAGACCGTTGGAAGAAATGTTTGTAAATCGAAAGGTAGATACTGAGGGCAACAAAATTAGCTGGTTGGAAACGAGAGAAATAGTTTTAAAGAAAACACATCCATATAGTTTGTTCCTCAATAAGTCATTTTCAGCTGATCAACTTATTGAAGTAGGTATAAAAAGGAAAAAAAAATAGGAAAGAAAACTTAGACTTTGCCAAGCAGCTGCCAATATTGTGGCCTGAAGGTAAAAAAAAAATCCACAGAGAAACTTCAGATGATTAAAGAGCTTATGGGGCTAGTAGAAGAGCTTAATCAAGATTATTACCGAAATTTAATCGCTGACGAAAATGTTGTAGATGACATAGATGGATATGGTGGAGAGCTTGACTTTGAAATAGAAAATGATTTACCGATGGAATAATATCAGGGTGCGCACATCTCTAGCTTTGTTATTATAGTTTAATTACAAAAATATGTAATATGTATATAATTTCAGTTATAATGTTATAATAAAACGAAAAAGTAACAAAAATTGTTGATTTCGATATTTATTTTAAAAACGTCTTCCAAAAATGTCTATTCAGTATTCACTGAATTTTTAGTAGGTTTTGAAACTATCAACTATTAAAATTAGGTATATAATATACATGGGAACCAGATGGTTGGAAACCCGTCAGAATAACAATATTGATATAAATGACATTTTGCGGAAACCAAGCACCACAAAACTTCATAAAAATATATTTTTAAAGATGTAAAAAGAAATTTCAAGTAACGTATGTGAATATTATATGTCTTGAAATATACTGAGCAGTTTTCAACCATCTGGTAGGAAAATCATACTTCACACAGTTAAATACCTTCATACCTCGATTTCGCATATTCATGAATTAGCGAGTGGTTCTTTGTCCGTTAACACCATCCAATTGTACTTTGGACATAACACACGCATTAGCTTTTTGTCATGTAGGTACATTGTATAATTAATCTCAATAAAAAACAATCAGAAGAGTTAAATAAAACAGAATAACCTTCGGTTTTTTGTTCTTCATGTGCCATTAAAAACATGACAGTGTCTAAGTGCTTAACAAAATTTTACTTCATTGATTTTTATTTGCAGATAACTATGTTAATCATCATAAATAGGAGTATTTTAGCAGAAGTGGCCAAGGATCCTTCAAAAGTACAAATCTATAAATTTCCCAGGTAATATACGAGAAAAGACTAAAATGAAATCTACGTATCCAGGAAAGTAACGATTTATAGAAAAACTGAGGGGGTCGGAGCAAAAAGGGTACAAGTACACCCTAGTTACTTTTGAGATATTTGTTTCCAAAGTGTATTGCTTTATCAAAATTCTGTAAAAACCCACAATATTTTAGTGACATCTATCATAGTAAAATTCAACACACAATTGTATTAGTAAAGTCACTATATGCGAAAAATGTACATTTAAGTAAAAAAACTGAATTTCATGCACGTATACCGTTTTTGCGCAAACACAATAAATTATATCATTTAAATGAATAAATAAAAAACTCTGGACGCAGCAAGTGCGTTATGGTAGTGAATTTTCATAAAAATGTTTTTAATTGCAAATATGTGTGTTTCCTTTTTAAGAAAGCAGGCATCAATTTTGGTTACCAGTATAACCTATATAGTAAAAACAATGTGCCATGTTTCATAAAAATAACTTTATTGTGTGAAAATGTACAAAAATTTCCAAAAGTAAACTTAAAGTGTTCCCGGAAAAACTCGTTTCTTGGTCAACCTTATAGGTTAATAGCAAATTGAGCTATTCAAATTTGAAGCATTTAATGAAAATTCGCTACCATAACGCACTTGCTGCGTCCCGAATTTCTTTTCTTACAAACATGCATCGCTGAAAAATTCAAAAATGCAATAACATAAGGCGTGTTTGATTAAAAAAAAAAGAAAATTTGTATCACCAACGACTTATGGGCCATCCTGTGATTGTAGAAATATTTTTTTAAGATGTAGCTCAAGACACCCTATAATTAATATATACAAATTTTCTTCATATCTTGTATAATAACGGATATATTGAGCTTTATTGATTTTTTAGGAAAATTCGACAAACATTATATACCATTAAACGATAAACTCTAAAGCTAAGCCAAGCATCAGAGAAAGGGTCTATTTGAAATGAATTTTCTGGAAACATTTTAGTAAAATGAAGGACAATGACGGTTGAAACTAAGACTTCAGACTTTGTAAAAGATCCTTCTTGAGACATTTGATTTCCATATCGCGTATTAGATTCAAGTTCTTTGCCTAAATGTTGCCGATTTTGACGTTTTAAATCGCAACTTTGACGTTTTGAGGAAAACCCCAATTTATTTTTCTTTAAATGCCTATAACTTTTTTGTCTTTTGACCTACATAGCTAAATTTTGGTAGGTGGCTTACTTATAAGGATATTAACTAGCGTACCAAATTTGGTTGCCCTTACTTTGTTAATTCCGAAGATATAAATTTTTTTCGAAAGAAAACACAAAATTTTCCGGGAAAACCTGGGCAGATTTTCCTGGCTAACGAACTTATCCAAGCCATTTGCAAAAGGAATTTTTCCACCAAATTTAGTCAAAATCGGCCTATTATTTTTTGAGTTATCGGTGTGATACATATATATATATATATATATATATATATATATATATATATATATATATATATATATATATATATATATATATATATATATAAACATATAAAATTTGAAACGGACCCCGGATATGTGTTCTAGGGGGCCTAGTTCGCGGTCATTTGAAGAAATTTTTTCAAAATTCAAAAGTCGGGATCTCCTCATTAGTGAATTTTTTTTAAGAAAATTCACTAATACTGTTATAATTTTATTAAAACACATTAAACACCAAACAAAGATTTATTGCCAATATGAAATAATAACATGTTATAACATAATATGAAAAAGTACAGAAAAAGTGAGAAAAAAATATAACAATCAAGGTTCATAATCGGAAGTTATGTCGTCGTCCCCAACATAGATTTTCTCGTCTGGTTCTTCAGGATCTTGGTCTTCTATTGCTGGAGCTGTGCTGGGTCCAGCTTGAGATGATGGTTTTTTCCTTTTTTACTTCTGGGATTTTCATGGATCATGTCCACATAAAATGAATGTACGTAGTCTAAGAGGGTCTGTAGATTTTTCCATTTTTCCAGTTTAATTAAGACTGCAACTGTATGAAGCTGGGTGAATATTTTGTTAACTAAATAAGATGGGCGTCCAGTGGAACGTGACCCACATATGCATTGCAGGAACTGATAAAAGTCACCCAAGACTGGTTTAAACTGAGAGGAAAATGGTTCTAAGTCTTTTCTGTATTTAAATTGGGCGATTTCTCTAAATTTAATAGCCTTTCCTTCTGTATCCTTTTTAGGATCTTGCATCAGGGTATTTAACTTCTCAAAAGAGTAAAACATTTCTTTCGTCATATTATGCACTGTCAATTTCTTGTCTGAACCAGCGATCACTTCTCTCCAACGTTGAGGAATAAAAACTTGGGGGTTCTTTTTTTTGCACTTTTCAATCATTGCAAAATCCCTGTCACACTCCATATATGTGTGGCCTGGCTCAAGAAATTTGTGCTCAATTTCTTCTAAGTTGGTAGCTTTTACTAAAAACAAACATTTTGCATATATTTTTATTTTGTCCCCCACATGAGTCACTATATGCAATAATTTTAATGACACTGGATGGCAACGATTTGAGAAAATGTATTAGACAAGAGCTTATCTCCTGTGACCCTCTACCAGATACAGCCTCTCCGGTAACTAAATTATGTATTCCAAAATTATAGGTCCTAGGCTGTCTCAGATCGAATACCTTTGATGTGGTCAGCAGCGGTGCAGGTAATGTTTTTCGTTAGCCAGGAAAATCTGACCAGGTTTTCCGGTAAAATTTTGAGTTTTCTTTCGAAAAAAAATTTGTTTCTCTGAAAATTACAAAGCTTTTTAATGAAATTTGGTGTATATATTGCCTTGAAAAAGGCCTTACTACATATGAAAATTAAATTTTCTAAGTTTATAGAAAATTGAGTTTTTAAAATTTTTAGTTTTCTTCCGAAAAAAATTTTTTTCCGAAAATTACAAAGCTATTTTAATGGCACTAGGAGGATATGTTTTCTTAGAAAAAACCTTACTACATATCAAAATTCAACTTTCTAAATTTATTGAAAATTGAGTTATACAAGTTTGAAGCATTTAATAAAAATTCACTATTGCTGCGTCCCGAACTTTTTCTTTTTGTTCTTTTAAGCTTGTTTATCTAATCTCTGCTTGTAACTTTAATTTTTCATCATGACTTCATAAAACTGACTGGGCTCTTCATCCTGTCATTGCACCCTCTTCCCTCTCAATGCCTGTTTTCTTGCTGTCTTTTTCCAAGTGGGATGTCTCCTCTGCGTAGGAATCAGCTTTTGAAAATTGTTTTGAAACTTCCCTAAAGATGAGATTTTTTCATCCAGACCCATCCAAAGAAAAAATATTCTTACTTTCTGACACTTTATTTTCATCTAAACTTCAAACATATCGAAATGCGACTATTATAAACAACAAAATATAACATTACACAGTGAACAATTACAATCTGCATGACAGCGGGTTTGTTTCACGCGTAGGTAGATTTCATTTTAATCCCTTGCCTTTTCTATCAGTTTTAGCAATTTTAAGTCGGCTAACAAAAGCTGACAGCTTACCAAAAATACTTGTTTGTTTATGTTATATGAATACTAAGTAATTCATGACATTTGTTTGACGCTTATGTAATTTCCTTTTGATTTTTAGGGATACAGATCGCTTAAGACAAGATGTAGCCGTTCTTGAGCCTAGTTCACATGAAGAGCTCACTTTGTCAGAAGCATATTGAAGTCAAAATGAATCAGCATTTTTTCGGATAAGCATTTTTGATTTGCTATTACTCACTAATGTTGGAAAAAATAATTACATGTCAGCAGTAATTAGAAGCATGAAATTGAAATAGCGTCATCATTATTTGAATTACCAATTAGGTATATTTTTATCTAGATTTAGTCCTGGAGTGGAATCTGCATCTAATTGTTTTATTATTAATTATATAAAATATATAAAATGCCTTTTTACTTATTGAGTCGTGGTATTTGTCCACTGCAACATTTTTCTTTCGTGATGGGTTGTAGACATAAAGCTCATTTCCGCCCACAACGCATCACTAAGAGAATTCTAGACGACGACCTAGACCTCTTGTTCGACACCAATTAATCCATAATAATGGCTGGCGATCTAAATACAAAACACCCTAACTGCCATTCTCGCAATGCAAATTCAAATGGGAAAATCCTACGTCGGCAACCATGCAAACTGCATTGTTGACGCATAACAAATACCTACCTACAAACTTCAGAAGTATGCCAATGTGCTCAAAATAGCGATTATATCGAACACCACCCCTGCCCTTCACAAGAAAAAAGGTACTGTGGCCAGTGTTCACAGATAACTTAAAAAAACATGCTTGACAATATTCCTGTTAACCGCAGTATCCCTGAACTGTCCAGTGAATAAACTACAGTCCAAGATCTACTGTTCTATCGAACATCGTTCAATAGATTGGTCACTATCCTGTGAAATATTTTGGTGTTTGTTTGTCGTCTTTCTGGGTAGTTGTTTTGATATGAATTTGCAGCTGCCCCAGTATTTCGGTTAGAACGAATATAACATTCCAACATGTCCAAATATTCTGCATTACTGAACATATTGTTGAATAATATTTAAAATAAACAGAAAACGAACTATTCAGTAAAAAAAATTTAAGCAACGTATTAAATACACCTCAAATTGTTCAGATAATTAAGAATGATAGTATTCTTAATTGTCGCGATAGTGTTATATTCATAGCAACCTTTCTTCTGTTGTTTTTCAGTTGACACCTTTAAAAATCAAACAATTTTCAAAGGCGTCTTCGTAAATCATTAATCTGCTTTTTATTGAGTTCTGTTAGTAAAGTTAGTTATTTACTTGGTTTACCTATTTAATTAAATTATAATAATTTTTTAGGATAATGTTGTAATGTAAAATATTATTTGTAATAATGGGCCGATTCATTGATGTGCTCAAAGTTCCCATTTTTTTATCGTGAATCATTACGGAAAATTATGTTAAGAGTAGAAGTCTATTGTTAAGCTCCATGGCCTACTGCTTTTTGAACAATTTTGTTTGTCATTTGTTTTCTAGTATTGGACTTCATAGTCTACTATCCTCAAAACGGTTTTTCCCAAAATTGTCAGTGCAATTACAAGATTTTTCCAGCATGTTGTACATTATTGGAAAGCTCTTTTCACAGGCTATCACATGAGTAGAAAATCAAATGTCAGCCATAATAAAAACAAACGTTGATACCTGTAGCTCAAAGACAAATGACAATCCAAAGCTGAGACTAGCACAAAAAGATTACTCTGTAAAAAGTCTCCTGATAATGTGCAAGTCTTAGACATGTCAGATCAACGCCTACCATTGAAGAAAAAATAAATCGACAAATTTTGTTTTTTCAAAATAACTCGAACACGAAAAGAGGCAGGGCAAAATACAAGTCATATTTGGAACGAGCATGAAATTCTACAATACATTGCTAATTTAACCGTCTCCCTATCTCTAATAATAACGGAGATAGCAATACATTCCCATCCAGTTTGGGACCCACTGTATATGTATGTATGCATGTATATATATATATATATATATATATATATATATATATATATATATATATATATATATATATATATATATATATATATATATATATATATATATACATATATATATATATATATATATATATATATATATATATATATATATATATATATATATATATATATATATATACATATATATATATATATAAATACATACATACATACATACATACATACATACATACATACATACATACATACATACATACATACATACATACATACATACATACATACATACATACATACATACATACATACATACATACATACATACATACATACATACATACATACATACATACATACATACATACATACATACATACATACATACATACATACATACATACATACATACATACATACATACATACATACATACATACATACATACATACATACATACATACATACATACATACATACATACATACATACATACATACATACATACATACATACATACATACATACATACATACATACATACATACATACATACATACATACATACATACATACATACATACATACATACATACATACATACATACATACATACATACATACATACATACATACATACATACATACATACATACATACATACATACATACATACATACATACATACATACATACATACATACATACATACATACATACATACATACATACATACATACATACATACATACATACATACATACATACATACATACATACATACATACATACATACATACATACATACATACATACATACATACATACATACATACATACATACATACATACATACATACATACATACATACATACATACATACATACATACATACACACATATATATATATATATATATATATATATATATATATATATATATATATATATATATATATATATATATATATATATATATATATATATATGTGTGCGTGTGTGTGTGTGTGTGTGTGTGTGTGTGTGTGTGTGTGTGTATCCTACCGTTAACTCAAAAACTAAACCAATTTGGATGCAACTCGGCAAGTACCTTTCTTCTTTTATTAACAGCTTGGATGAGTTGCCAGGAAAATCGGAAAGGTGTTCCGGAAAAATTTCGAGTTTTTTCGAAAAAAGATTTGTCTGCGAAAATTACAAAGCTATTTTAATGAAATTTGGTGGAGATGTTGCCTTGGGAAAGGCCTTATTGCGTACCAAAATATAACTTTCGAAGTTTATAGAAAATGGAGTTATTCAAATTTGAAACATTTAATGAAAATTTACTACCATAACGCACTTGCTGCATACCGAACTTTTTACACATATTCTTAGTTGGCCATCCGGTACAATGTTTTTGCTACACGTTTCAGCCTAATTCGTCCATCTTCAAAGATCATTTTATTGACAGAACAAAAGATAAATTACACAACCCAGTTTTAAATACTAGCATACGAAGGACATTGGCCACCTAAGGTTTCTACCATATCAGCAAAATTTCTTTGTTTGATAACCCTTTCAAAAATAAATATCTAATAACGGATCAAAACTTTTTTCAACAAAATCTAGTTTTTCTGACATGTTTTTAAAAATTTAGTTTTTCCACTAATAAATTTTTGGATGTTAAACTTTGACAGCTGGCTTATAAAAAGTTATAGTTGTTACCATAGCAACTAAATTCAATTTTGCTTACTGTATGTAACTGGATATCAATATACCCTCGTACAAACTCAAATTAATGAAACACATTTCATTCGTAAAAAATATATTTTATAAAATTTTCTGTTTATGCGTGTCACATACTCAACTGTACATAAATAAAGAATTATAAATAATGCAAGCACATGAGAAATTGGCTATATTATACAGATCTATGATAAATATACAATGTTTAATCCGTGAACTGATGAAACGTACTCTAGCTTTTATCAACATAACACTAAACTATTTTACAGAGAAGAAATGGCGACCTTAAATATTGACACTTTTCTTTAATTCTAAGAACTGGAAAGGCACATGAAGAGTACAATGTTTATGTTCTACGATTAAATGTCCTCTCCTATGAGAAGCACCAACAACTAATACTGTTTCTCCTTTCATCAAGACCGGTCCCTCTTTGCTACCGTCCTCGGGATAAGTCATCTTCATCACTCTCGTCTGTGGGTAACCTAGCTTAGTGTTTCCTGTGACGGTATAGGACCGGCTCGGCGGCACGGGTGGCGGCCTTTCCAGATCCAAACCGAAAAGATTACAAGTCTGCTGTATAATCTTTGCGTCACATTTCTCGTTTGGATCTGGAGGCGGAGTGCCCGCGATAGGCTGTGGTCGAGGTCTAGCTATGGCACCGGTGTTACGATTCACAGGCGTTACCGGAGGATTGTTAGTGATATTCTTCCGTACGCGCTCTTTCTTAGTAGCTGACCATCTGAATCTACAATGCCATCCCCTCCAAGTAGACTGTATCAACGTCGCCGCTTTGTGCCTGGTTTCGTTCCGCAATCTCTCCAGGTGTTGTCTTATCCCTTCACTAAGAAAGATGTGCCTCTTACCGAACGCCCAACTCGTGGACACCAAAGTGCTTTGTTCTTTGCTTATAAGATCTACGACGTATTGTAATATGAGATGGCAATCATCCGTAACCTTTTCTTCGGTTCTCTGTAATCGAGCAAACGGTGCTAATAATCTGTATCGAGCATTGAACGCTTTGAACCGCATCCGATGCGGATACCCACCCGCCATCAGGTTCACAGTCTCCAGCACCTGCAAAGAGCGAATCTGACGGACAACCGTGCCTCTGTCGAAGCGGTTGGTTGTCTCTTGCGAATTGCTCCGGATACATCGCACGAAATGAGGTCTCGCGTGAACGAGGGTTCGTAATAAATTATCTAATCGTGTATGGAAGTCTTGCGTCAGCGTGGATACGGGCTCGTCGCCGTTTAGTAAATCGGTGTGGGAAGTTGGTGATATTCTAAAACTAACACCACGTGGCACGTGTTCTACTGCATACAAAGCTTTCAGTTCGCTGCCGAATAAATGGGTAGCGAAACCAAAGTTGCAGCTATGTTTGTAGAAAACCGCTACTAAGTCATCGGGAACGACGTCTTTGTTCGTGTCTAGGAAATCTGTGGCATCATACACAACACGACCTGCAAAATGTTGAATACCGAAGAGTCGTGGATCCAGTGGCTTGGGGTCAAATAGTCTCTGATTATGTTTATGTTGTACCTTTATCTTGGCTACATATGACTCTGCTGTTCCTCTTATCGAACATTCTACGTCTAACATACTTAACAGTCCGGTACGTAGCGAAGATATCAAGTCAATACAGGGAACATTATCGACGTAATCGACTTCCACTTCGCAATTAATGCCTTCGTCTCTGCAGGATTCTATGCTAGACTTGAATATGTGCGTATTATAAAAATGTTGCATTGTCTCTGCACATAGATTAATACAAAGGTGTTCTAACTGGCTTGGCTTTGGATCCTCAAACCCAAACATGTCCAGGATCCCTATGAAACCATCAGTTGCGTGACGAACTGCGTTGTTTAGAGCTGCCATGGATTTACTGCCAGCGTTGGTACTTCCTCCTAGAGTAGATGCATGTTGACTGGTCACTTCTGCTTGATTATGAACTGACTCGTTGGAATCCGAACTAAGGGTACCGAGGGTTGATCCGAGTCGCTTTAAACTGTTGGCTCTACGAACTATGGTAGCTACGGTACGGCAATATAGAGCCTTGGCAAGACAGTCTCTAGTCATGTTTGACATGTTGGCATCGCACACTGACTTCACTAGCTGTCCGCGAGCGTTGTGGGTACGGGAGGTCAGCCCTCTAAAAAGGGCAGCACCAGACACTCCTAGTAATCCGGCTACGGCGTTGAGTTCGAGTTCGCCTCTAACATCTACTTCTAATCCTTTTCCGTCTACAAATTGCACATTTCCCAATAATAATACAGCTGCCAGTACTCGGACCACATCCAAAAATGGTATTCCAAGGATGCCCAGGCATGTCTTCCAAGCCTGAAATCTATAAACGCATTGATTAGAGAGTGTGAAAGCTATTATGTTAGTTTTTCATAAACAGTGGCGAATCGTATTCATTGGAAGTTTATGACCTTCTAGCCCCGAATTCGAAGGAGAAAATTTGGGTTTGGTCATAAGCGGTTATAGGGAATCCAGTGAAATTAGTTTCAAGCACATGGGACTTCCGATTAAACTTGTCATAACTGCTTATGACCAAAGTGGAAGGTCAAAAACTTCTAATGAACGCGACTCGCCAAACACCCTGCATACATACATTATATTTCGTAATTAGTAGATCATCAGAAAACAGTTCGACATTAGGCTTATTTAAACTGTTTGTAAAGTTATATTACATTTTTGGGTTGGTGTCAAAGAGAACTATAATTATTTTCACAAACAAGTTAAAAAAAAGTCTGGACGCAGAAAGTGCGTTATGGTAGTGAATTTTCATAAAAATCTTTTTAATAGCAAATATGTGTTTTTTTTTTTAAAGAAAGCAAGCATCAAATTCGGTTACCAGTATAACCTATACAGTAGAAACAATGTGCCATGTTTCATCAAAATAACTTTATTGTTTGAAAATGTACAAAAATTTCCGAAAGTAAACTTAAAATGTTCCCGAAAAAACTGGTTTCCTGGCCAAAGAACCTTATAAGTTAATAGCAAATTGAGCTATTCAACTTTGAAGCATTTAATGAAAATTCGCTACCATAACGCACTTGCTGCGTCCCGAATTTCTTTTCCTATAAACATGCATTATAGTGCGATGTAAAATACAAAAATGCAATAACATAAAGCGTGTTCGATTTAAAAAAAAAAAGAAAATTGGTATCATCAACGACTTACGAGTATTATCGGCCACCTGTGATTGTAGAAATATTTTTTAAGATGTAGCTCAAGACACCCTATGATTAATGTATACATTTTTTTTCGTATCTTGTATAATAACGGATATATTGAGCTTTACTGATTTTTCAGTGAATTAGTGAATTTTTTTCAAAGAAAATTCAATAAAAAGTACTGATAAGATGCAAACATATTTTGATTTATCAACCAAATAAACAACGGTTATGAAATTAATCAAAAACTTGACAGGAACTTACTGAACTAAGATACTAATGCATCAACGCTTAGCCAAATTCTGCAAAATATAAAAAATACACGGTGTTTAATTGGATTTCAATAATGAAAGACGCTGATCTGTGCTTAATTTAAATTTTAAAAAAAGTGTATATAAATATATATAAACACAAATAAGTTTTCTTTATTTCTGCAATAGAGGCTGTTTTGAATGAATGATTTTTTTTGATAAATGTTTTTTATAGTGAATTTTCTTTAAAAAAAATTCACTAATGAGATCTCGACTTTTGAATTTTGAAAAAATTCCTTCAAATTAGCACTAATTAGGCCCCCGAGAACATATATCCGGGGTCGGTTTAAATTTTTATATGTTTATATGTTTATATATATATATATATATATATATATATATATATATATATATATATATATATATATATATATATATATATATATATGTATATATATATATATATATATATATATGTATATATATATATATATATATATATATATATATATATATATATATATATATATATATATATATATATATATATATATATATATATATATATATGTATGTATCACACCGATAACTCAAAAATAATGGTCCGATTTTGATCAAATTTGGTGAGTACCTTCCTTTTGCAAGTGGTTTGGATAAGTTCGTTAACCAGGAAAATCTGCTCAGTTGAAATAGATTAAACAATGTTTTCTTTTAATTTCACAGAGGGATTCCCACTATCAGTGTCAGTTCTGAGCCAGCCTGAAATGTATGGAATTTAGACCACGAAATTATAATGCATGTTTGTAAGAAAATAAATTTGGGACTCAGCAAGTGCGTTATGGTAGCGAGTTTTTATTGAATGCCTCAAATTTGAATAGCTCAATATGCTATTGACCTATAAGGTTCGTTGGCCAGGAAACTAGTTTTTTCGGGAACATTTTAAGTTTGTTTTCGAATTATTTTTTACATTTTTAAACAATAAAGTTATTTTGATGAAATATGGTACATTATTTTTACTATATATGTTATACTGGTAACCAAATTTGATGTTTGTTTTCTTAATAAAAAAAAACACATTTGCTATTTAAAACATTTTTTTGAAAATTCACTATCAAAACGCACTTACTGCGTCCAGGCTTTTTTCTTATAGGTTGGAAAGAAAACTAGACATGTAGTTCTATGAAATGTGTTGGGTGTAAAGTAGGGGTAGAGACACATATTTTATGAGGAAACCGAATTTTCAAATTTAAATGTAACCAGCGTCAACCCCGTTATTATGACTTTGATCAGTTTTAATGAAAAATATAATACACTGCTTTCTTCAAAAAGAAAAATTATTTTCTGAAAGAGGCCTCTTGATTTTTTCGTGCCTTGAACTGTTTTCCTAGTAAAAAGAAATGGAAAGTCTGGACGCAGCAAGTGCGTTATGGTAGTGAATTTTCAGAGAAATAGTTTTAATAGCAAATATGTTTTTTTTAAAGCCGGCATCAAATTTGCTTACCAGCATAACCTATATAGGCGAAACATAATATCCCATATTTCATCAAAATAACTTTATTGTTTGAAAATGTAAAAAAAATCCGAAAATAAACTTACCATGTTCCCGAAAAAACTTATTTCCCGGCCAACGAACCTTATAGGTTAATAGAAAATCAAGCTATTCGAATTTGAAGCATTTAGTGAAAATTGGCTACCTTAACGCATGTTTTTTTTTTAATATAATATTATTGGCTGCGGCATCTCAGGCCATTAGCACATTCTTTCCCATCATTCACTATTTTTACCAATTTTCCAGACAAAATCAACTTGGCTCGCGCAGGAATCGAACCCGGGACCTCTCGCTTAGCAGGCTGGCACCTAGTAACCTGCGCCACGAGGGCGTCTATAACGCATGTTACAAACATGCACTATATTTCGATAGAACATGCAAAAATGCAATAATATAAAGCGTGTTCGATTAAAAAGAAAAAAGAAAATTTGTATCACCAACAAATTATGGGCCACTCTGTGATTGTAGAAATAATGTTTTAAGATGAAGCTCAAGACACCCTATAACTAACGTATACAATTTTTTCGTATCTTGTATACTAACGGATTAATTGAACTGTATTGATTTTTTTACGAAAATTCGCTAAAAATTAATACCATTAAATGATAAAGTAAATTTGTGTGTGTGTGTGTGTGTGTTTTGTTTCTGTAACGTCGGCTCATTTCTGCGACTATGGCCAATCACCGACGCCAGGGAGCAGTTTCACCTCACTATCCTGCAAATTTTGCCGAACCCCTGCCTTTCTGTTCTGTAAGGAGGGTATGGATCTTTAACGTGCCCAACATCGCATGGACACGAGACCGACGGCTTTACGCCCCCTCCGAAGGGCGGAACGTGCAGACATTCAACTTGCTCAAATACAATGCCAGAACCTCGGTTGATGTTAATTGGAAAAAAAACTTGCTAAAAAAGTCATCGGGATAAGAACAATCTGATCAGATAACGGTAACATGAAATGAAAGACTAAAAAAATAATAAAAAGTGTGGTCAGTAACTAGGATTTAGAACTCGTCTTATTATCATATGACTCGATAATAATCTGATGCAGACGGCTTAGACCACTCGTCATGACAGGTGTATGTACTAGCAAGTATATACGCTAATATGTTAATTTTCTAACGTCTTTATTATTTATACCAAAAAATTCTTATTTGCAATGGATTTTTTGCTCATATTTTAACAAAAAGGAAAATAACGAGTTATGGCCAGTTTCACAGAACTCGATTAAATATTTAACGGCCGGTTAGTTAATCATGGCTTTAGACGATCAATCACAGCTTCAAAATATTTGGTTGTCATGGCAAAAATCCGAATCATAGTCTGTGATTGGTCGTCTGAAGCCTTGATTAACTAACCGGCCGTTAAATATTTAATCGACCTTTGTGAAACTGGGCATATGACAGAGATCTAAATGCTTGTTAGTAATTTTGTGTCGTATTTTGCACTCACATTCGTACGACTCATATATTGAGCTTTACCGTAGAAATGCGCCGCCCTGTACATACGAAAACAGATAAAAACTAAAACTAACCCCGCATATGGGTTCTGAGAAGCCTAGTGTGCGCTCATTTGTGCAAACAGATAAAAACTGAAACTGACCCCGTATATGGGTTTCAGTTCGAGTTCATTTGAAGATATCTTTTCAAAATTCATAAGTCGCGGTCTTCTCAATAACGATTTTTTTCTACGAAAATTTTCTCAAATTATAGACTATTAAAGCATAAACTCTATAGCTGACACTACTGCCAAAGCATCAGAAAGAGGGTCTATTTGAAATGGATTTTCCGAAAATATTTTAGTAAAATGAAGGACAATGATGGTTGAAGCTGAAATTTAAGGCTTTGTAAAACACACTTATTATAACATTTCTTTTACATAATCCGTATTTGTTTCAGATTATTTGTTGGAATATTGCAAATTTTGACGTTTCAGATCGCGTCTTTGACGTTTTAAGAAGAAAAATGATAAAATTTTCAAAATAGTTTTTCTGATACTTCTTCATATATTTACGCCAAGAAAACCTAACGTTTGTATGTAATATTCAACTGGTTTTGTGAACCACACAAATATGTTGTTCTTGTGCTTTCCTGTGATCACCAGTGGCACCCAAATTTGTTTTCATTAAATGTCTATAACTTTTCTTTAAACTTAGATATCTCAATTTCGGCGTGTATAGAAGTCTGATAGTAGCAACGCGTATGCCAAATTTGGTTGTCACAGCGTTGTTATTTTCGTAGATACAAAACATTTCGGGTAAAGGAAACCCAAAATTTTCCGGGAAAAACTGGTCCGATTTTCCTGACACGAACTTATCTAAGCCATTTACAAAAGAAAGGTACCTACCAAATTTCATTAAAATCGGCGCATTAGTTTTTGAGTTATTGTTACGACATTTTTTCGTTAAATTCGCTAAAAGAAGATAAAAATTAATGTTACAAATGCTCCCCAGAGCCTCGGTGGTTCAGAGGTAATAACGTGTGCCTCTGAACCGAAGAGTCCTGGGTTCGATCCCAGGGTACTCCTTTCACTTTTTCAGTACAAACTGTAACATTAATATCAACCGAGGTTCTGGCATTGTATTTGAGCAAGTTGAATGTCTGCACGTTCCGCCCTTCGGAGGGGGCGTAAAGCCGTCGGTCCCGTGTCAATACGATGTTGGGCACGTTAAAGATCCCTACACTCCTTACAGATATGCAGGGGTTCGGCAAAATTTCCAGGATGGTGAGGTGAAACTGCTCCCTGGCGTCAGTGATTGGTCATAGTTGCGGAAATAGGCCGACGTTAAAGAAACAAAACACACACAAATGCCCCCTCCCCCCCATACAGGGATACATGCCTCATGCATTTTTCTCATATTATCGCGAACTTTATTCCTTATTGTATTACAGGACGTTATTCTGTGATTCCCCAGTTCTTCTTCGGTGTTAGCTGGGGTACTGTAAACCAAAGTTTTAAGACGCCCCTATAAAAAATTCCAAAGATTTTAAATCAGGAGACACAGAAGGCCATGGTTGCGATCCACCGCGATCTACCCATCAATTGTTAAATGTATGATTTAAATATTCTCTTATGCTACACTGAAATGAGCTAGTGCACCATCATGTACGAACCGCATTTTGATTCTAATTAAAATTGGTATATCTTCAACCAATATAGACGAATCATCTTCCAAAAGTCGGCTATAGTCCTGGTAAAAAAAAAAGCCAAATTAACTGGTTTCTATTTCAATCCAGAGATTTACTGAAAATTGTTATTATTGATGGTAAGATTACACAATTGCATGTGGGTTTTGTGTGGTCCAAAAACGAGTATTGTGAACATTTCTGATTGAGTTTTGTGAGAAGCAAGCAAAACATTATTTCGCAATCAAAAGAGGCTTTTGCGCAATCATCCCTAAAAACCATTGACAAAAATCGATTCGCAAAGGAAAGTCACGGGAAAGTAAGGTTTGGACGCCTTAACTATGTTATGGATGTAACAGAAAGTCGTGAAAAAGTCTTCAAACTAGAATGTGCGTGATATTCAAAGTTTCTTTCCAATGTTTCCAGTGATTTTTTTAAATAAATTTTTGCTTCTAGAAAAGGAGCGCGTCTTACATTTTCTATTAAAAATATATTAATAAGGGTGCAACTGGTTAAACTTTAAAATTTATTTTCCTCTTAACCCTACTTTTGAGCCAGCAAGTTTCATAAAGATATCTAATTAATCAACTTTCCAACTTATAAGAAATAAAATATTAAAACAATATTTTAAGACGGGAAAGGGAAAACAGATCTATGTTTTTTTGCGATTTATAACATTTTGCTCTCAGCTGAAACAGTTCTTTAATTGGTATATCGCGGGAGGTATTTCTTGTCTACATTCTTTTACGGTCTCCTCAAACTCTTAAAATGGGTGAGATCATATAAGCTGGGCTTCCCATCTATATCTCCTCTTCTGAAATAAGGTAAAAGAAGTAATGTATAATTGGGAAAATAAATATAAACCGGAAACTGCCAACAACTTGAACAAGTATAATACGTAAATCGAAATTATAGAAAAAAGTCTGGACGCAGCAAGTGCGTTATGGTAGCGAATTTTTTTAAAAGTATTTTTAATAGCAAATGTCTTTCTTTGATGAAAGCAGGCATCAAACTTGGTTACCTATATAGTTAGCTCCCGAACGCTTTTCAAAAAATTGTTTTCAGAAACATTACTAGGACCCCACCTGGATGCACAAACCACAAGAAAAATTTCTTTTTCACACCCCCCAAGGAAGTTACGTGACTGGGAGTGAATAGGGGTGCTGGGCGGGGTAGGTAGTAAAAAGGAAATATGAGCAGAAAATGCGAAGAAAACTGCTTGAAAGCTGTATATTTGAAGCCATATCCCCATTAAACCCTGCCTACCCCGCACAACACCCCTATTTTCCACAGGTCACGTAACTTCCTTGGGGGGTATGAACACGAAGTTACGGCACCTGGGGGGATAGGGGTGCTATGAGGGGTAGGCAGGGTTTAAGGGGGATATGGCTTCAAGGTGTGAAAAACACAGCCATCAAGCCCGTTTTATTCGAATTTTCTGCTCATATCTCCTTTTTACTACCTACCCCGCCCAGCACCCATACTCACTCCTGGCCCCGTAACTTCCTTAGGGGGTGTGAACAAGAATTTTTTCTTGGAGTTTGTGGTTCCAGGGGGGAGCCTAGGCAGGTTTCTGAAAACAGTTTTTTGAAAAGCGTTCGGGAACTAAACTGCAAATTTACCGAAAATTCACTACCAAAACCCACTTACTGCGTCCATATTTTTTCTTACAAATGCATTATATTTCGATAAAAAATGCAAAAATGCATTAACGAATTTGTTCTACGAAAATTAGCTAAAAAAACTATACACCCCTACGTCCTGGTCCCGTAACTTCCTTGGGGGTGTGACCAAGAAATTTTTCTTGTGGTGTTGTGTGTGCTAGGCAGGTTTTTGAAAACAGTTTTTTGAAAAGCGTTCGGGAACTAAACTGCAAATTTACCGAAAATTCGCTACCAAAACGCACTTACTGCGTCCAGATTTTTTTCTTACAAACGCATATTTCGATAAAAAATGCAAAAATGCATTAACGAATTTGTTCTACGAAAATTAGCTTAAACCATAAACTTCACTAAACCTACAAATAAATATCCAAAAAAGCATCAAATTAACTAAACTGACAGCCAAAGCATCAGAGAAATGGTCTATTTGAAATGAATATTCTGTAAACATTTTAGTAAAATGAAGAGCAATGACGGTTGAATCTGAAACTTAAGGGTTTGCAGAACACTCTTCTTGCAACATTTTCTTTTCACAATCGGTATTTGTTTCACATTCTTTGCCTAAACATTGCCAATTTTGACGTTTAAAATTGCAAGTTTGACGTTTTGAGGAAAACTCCAAAATTTGTTTCTTTAACTGCCCATAACTTCTTTGTCTTCAGAGCTAGGGACCTAAATTTTGGTACAGAGTTCACTCTTTACAATACAAACACGCGTACTAAATTTGGTTACCCTTACTTAGTTATTTCCGGAGATCGGACCATTATTTTTTGAGTTATCGGTCGGATATATATATATATATATATATATATATATATATATATATATATATATATATATATATATATATATATATATATATATATATATATATATATATAAACACAGATCTCCTCATTAGCGAATTGTTTTTTAAATTCGCTAATATGAGGACTGGGACCCTTTAAATAGGATAATATGAAAATTACTCACCTTGTTGAGTCTTCATTTATATCCTGTCTTGTATCTCCATGCTGGAGATATCTAAGCGTAGATGGCGTGTGTCCTTCTAAATTTAATTTGGCACGTTCTTCCGGCGATAATCCGGCTAACATTTGATAAAATATATGGTAATTTTTTTCAGTCGGTAGAGGCCTTATAACTCTAGTTTGGTCTAAAAAATAACAATGTATCTTAGTCCTATAAAGAGCACCATCTGTCACTTGGACCTCGATAAACTGCCCCTGAAAATTGATAATAAAATTGGTAAGAAAAAACACTTTGCAGAATACATAAGGGGAGTCAGTGAAAAAGTATTATATAGACAAGAACCTTCTAAAAAGGCACCATAGAATATTAGATGTTATAATAATAACAATAATAATAATAACAATAATAATAATAATAACATTAATAGTTTGGTTTTCCCTTTATTTGTCAAGTACAATTTATAGAAAATACCGTGTTAAATGTTACAAGAAAATGCAAAAAGCACTTAAGTATATTTATACAGGGTGGCGCATTGAAAACGAAACAGACCGATTTGCGTCCAGAGAAGTTTTTTTAAGAAACGCTGAAACACGTCAATTTTAATATTAAGGGGGATATGTTTTGGCATAAAACTCAACTTTGTCACATCAACCCCTTAAGGGTGGTGATAACAACCCTTATAGTTTAAATAGGGAACATGGGTCGAGTGTTACATCATTTGAAAGCGCTTTCTTTTCTGAATTCAGCACAATACATTTTTTTGGAAGTTTTATCAACTCGTTTAAAAATTATTCACAGTTGGAGTTGCAAGAACGTATTTCATTCATTGTGATAAGGAATGCACTAATTAGTCAATTTTTCGTTAAAAAAACTAAAAAACAAAACCAAACGTTCAAAAATGTTTTTTCAGTTAAGTAAGTGTTCAAATTGTTGACCACCAGCTTCCAAACAAAAGTACAAATTTTGTTCAAAACGAGCTCTGACATTCTGGAGCATTTGTGGAGTTATTAGACGGCATTTTTCAACAATGCGTCGTCGTAATTCTCCAGAGACATCCGGTTCTGTTGCGAAAATTCCACTCTTTAAATGTCCCCACAGAAAGAAGTCCAAAGGAGTTAAATCCGGTGATCTAGGGGGGCACTCAATAGCACCTCTACGTCCAATCCATTGCTCTGGAAACTTTCTATTCAAAAAACTCCCTAACACGTTGTGAAAAATGTGGAGGAGCTCCATCTTGTTGAAACACTAATTGATTTTCTTGATAGCGATCATCATTTTCAACAATGTCAATTAGTAGAGGGTAAACGATATCTTCTAGTAACTCCGAATACGTTTCGCCACTCAAATTGCAACCAAGAAAAATTGGTCCGATTAAACGGTCTCCAAAAATGCCAGTCCAGACATTCAATTTCTGTGGAGTTTGAGTGTGGACTTCGTGAAAATTTCTTGGATTATTATCTGCCCAATAACGACAATTATAACGATTGACTGTACAGTTTAATAAAAACGTACACGCGTCTAAAAAACAAAGTTCCCGTTATCAGCTATTCGTGCAGTCATAACTTCACAAAACTCCAGCCGCCGATCAAAATCATCTTGATTCAGTTGTTGTACAAGATGAATTTTATACAGTAGAAATTTATGATGCTTCAATATTCGCTAAATAGTTCTTCTTTCGATGTTTGAAACAGTGGCCAAGTTCTCAAGCTCAAAGTTGGGTCTGTAGCAATTTGTCCTAAAACTTCAATCTCAGTAGTCTCATTTCTAACGGAAATTCACGTTCAGGATCCCGTTTTTTGTTGGCTACTGAACCACTTTGTCGAAACTAACTCGAAAATGTATTTTCTGTTAACATGTCTGTTTGGATGTCGCTCATGAAACAAATTTGCCGTACGGCTGGCACAGTCATCGTTTTTGAAAAAAAGAGTAATTATTTCAACTCTTTCTTCTACAGAATACACCACTGTGAAATTAATTTTCGGTATCAAGTATCAAACCGACCGATAAACTGAAATAATAAACCGCATTTCTCTCATTCCGATAAGAAATGTTGTGATAGTCAATTTTTTGTTTACAAACCAACAAAACATTGACTATCAGCACATTTCTTATCGGAATGAGTGAAATGCGTTTTTGCATCCTCAACTGTGAATAATTTTTAAACGAGTTGATAAAACTTCAAGAAAAATTTGGTTACCCGTACTTAGTTTTTTCCGGAGATATAATTTTTTTTATAGAGGAAGCACAAAATTTTCCGGGAAAACCTGGGCCGATTTTCCTGGCTAACGAACTTATCCAAGCTACTTGCAAAAGGAAGGTACTCATTAAATTTGAGCAAGATCGGCCCATTATTTTTTGAATTATCGGTGTGATATATATATATATATATATATATATATATATATATATATATATATATATATATATATATATATATATATATATATATATATATATATATTCAAACTGACCCCGGATATGTGTTCTAGGGGGCCTAATTAGCTCATATTTGAAGAAAATTTTTTTAATTCAAAAGTCGGAATCTCCTAATTAGTGATTTTTTTAAAAGAAAATTCACTAATAATGAGAATAATGATAAGTACACTTGGAGAACCCAAATCACCACAACACATATTTCAGAGACCTTACGATCGTTTCGTTGACCATGTTAACATCTTCAGAGGAAGAAAAATTCTGGAATAATTCTGGCAGAATTTTTCTTCCTCTGAAGATGTTGACATGGTCAACGAAACGATTGTAAGGTTTCTGAAATATGTGTTGTGGTGATTTGGGTTCTCCAAGTGTACTTATTAGTGCTCATCACAGGTTCCAGTTTTCACATAGTAAGAATAATGATAGTTTATCAAAAGTGAGGCAAAATTGATTTTTGTTACTTTAGCAGAATCAGTTTCGCGCCTTTTCTGTTCTGAAGTGGCATTGGCTAGTGACGACTTATGTCGATCATGACGTCACCTTTCATAAATATGGCCAACTCATTAACACACATTTGAACAAGGATTAAAATACTTACAATTCGGCTGGATTCCGAATTCGTGGCAGTTTTCGCGGAACCAAGTGATCTCAGTACTGTGAAAGCAGCAGCCAAGTGTTTGAATGCGTCCGTTTCCGGACCTCCGCCAGCCACTGCAAAAAGTTGTCTGAGCAACAACATGGACGCATGGCTTTTACCAGACCCACTGGTACCTAAAATCATAATACATATTTGTTAACACAAGAATTAACAAGCTATATATTAATTGACTTATTTAAACTTAATTGATTGTTACAAGTATTTTAAAATAACTGTCACGAAAGGAGACGAACCAATATAACAAATAAAAAATATGTTTTTAATTTCCAATAAGGAATATTTAATTGACTCCTAATAAAAAAAGTCTAGACGCAGCAAGTGCGTTATTGTAGTGATTTTACATAAAAATATGTTTAATGACATATGCGTTTTTTAATGAAAGCAGGCATCAAATTTGGCTAAATATTTTTTTACACAAAATTCTGCTAAAAGAATACATAAAATTCAAATTGTATACCTAATTTGTAATTAAAATTAAATAAAATAATTTGTTTGCACGAAAATCCATTATAACCTTATTTGTGACGAATTTTGATTAAATCGTTCCATCAATTGAATAATTTTTTATACAAAAATTCTAAAATGTTCCTTCAATGAAAATTCATTAGATTTATTTATAAGTAAATTCGCTATTAAAAGAACATTTTGTACAAGAAAATTCGCTAATAAAAATAAATTAAATCAATAAAAAAACTGGTCCAATTTTTCTGGCCAGCCAATCATTTGAAGTTATTTATCCACCTACCAAAATATAAATTTTCACAAAACGTCTTCTTAATAATCAGTCTTACAAACAGAAATTTATAGCAAGCATTTTTGCTTGCAAGATCTGAAGTTAGGTCCTCTTATTCCCAGTCCTGCTCCGTCTATTTGTTTAGACCCGTCTGTATGCCATACAGACGAATTCTTTGTCGGCCTTCTACTGTCTCTGTCTCATGCTTGGCGATCATTTATGAGCAGGAGTTCCTCAAGGTTCAGCTTTAGCCCCTACTTTGTTTCTTCTCCACATCAATGACCTCCTCTCTAGCACATCCAATCCAGTTCACAGTTACACGGACGACAGCACCCTCCACTCAAATATACAATATTCTAAGCCTGTCTCTTTAGCCCAATTAGAAGAGGATCGCAGGCTCATGGAGAGTTCTGTCTCCGTGGATCTCCAAAAAATATTAGACTGGGGAAGTACCAATCTTGTACAATTCAACCCCACCAAATCACAGTCTTGCTTTCTTTCTCATAAGAGATACACCAGCCCTAGACCCATCACAATGAACAACCAAGTTATTCAAAGTAATGAGTCCTTTTCTCTTGTTGGCATTTCTGTGGATCGAAATCTTAATTGGCACCAACATGTCACATCAATTGCAGAAGCGCATGCTAAGAAATTAGGTTTCCTCTTCCGGGCTCGCAAATACTTTTCACCAGCTAATCTCTATACCTTATATACTTCACAAATAAGGCCAAACCTCGAATACTGCTCCCACATCTGGGGTGCAGCTGCCGCTTCTACACTCGCTATCCCGGACTCCATTCAAAAGAGAGCTATACGTCTCATCGGTGACCCTACCCTCACCCAAAGGCTGCCATCCCTTGCTCACCAACGTGCCGTTGGTGACCTCTCTCTCTCTCTCTCTTTTATAGATATCTGCACGGGCACTGCTCAGAGGAGCTTTCCTCCATAGTTCCCCAACCTGCTACTCCCAACAGATCTACCAGAGGAACAGAGCGAATGCACCCTTTTACTGTCCAGGTCACCAGACATAGAACATCTTGTTATGCCCGCTCTTTTGTCCCGAGGACTTGCAAGTTGTGGAATTCCTTGCCGGCACATGTTTTTCCTTCTCCTCCGAACCTCCAAACCTTCAAGTCCAAAATTAACAAGTTGCCTCTTTCCTCCTTGTCAACACCCACGGTACGATAGTATTTAGGCTGTGAGCCCTCGTGGTGTGTTGTTAAAATTAAAATAAAAAAAACACGTCAAATGGAATTATGAAGTCCAGTTCAGCTCACATGTGATCTAAGTGAGTGGTAAGACACGAAGCAACGTGCCGCTAACTAGTTGCTGAACAAGTAGTATGTTGTCACGCCAGCTCCAAATAACACAAAGTATTAAAAAATAGAGACTGTATACAACCAACTAACAATTTGGTAAATTGTCAGCCCTGGCCCATTTTTACCCTAATATAGGGACAAAGTATGTAAGGCTAGATGTATTCTCGCTACAATTAGAACCGTAGACCGGTTTCGCTCTAATTAGTGCTCTTCAGTACGGCATACTGATTGTAACGAAAATACACCTATAAAGTAATACGGCTATGGTAGCCAGCCTTCCAACACAAAGTGTGTGGAACAAAGTAGTTTGTTGTCACGCTAGCTCCAAATAACACAAAGTGTTAAAAATAGAGACTGTATACAACTTTATAGGTATATTTTCGCTACAATTAGTATGCCGTACTGAAGAGCTCTAATTATAGCGAAACCGGTCTACGGTTCTAATTGTGGCGAGAATACATCTAGCATTACATGTTTTGTCCCTATAATACGGTAGAAATGGGCCAGGGCTGACAATTTACTAAATTATTAGTTGGTTCTATACAGTCACTATTTTTACCACTTTGTGTTATTTGGAGCTGGCGTGACAATATACTACTTGGTTCCTCAACTAGGTGGCGGCACGTTGCTTCGTGTCTTACCACTCACTTAGTGTTGGAAGGCTGGTTACCATAGCCGTATTACTTTATAGGTGTATTTTCGCTGCAATTAGTATGCCGTACTGAGGAGCTCTAATTAGAGCGAAACCGGTCTACAGTTCTAATTATGGCGAGAATACATCTAGCCTTTCACATTTGATCTGTTGGTTTGGCCAGTGGCTCCAATGGAATAATTTGCAGGATCTTCAAGTGGCCAACCAAGTCTCCTGGTTTGAACTTGTCTGACTGAAACAGTCTTGAGGTGTTTCCATCTTCACCTATATCTGCAGTGGAGTAATATTCAGCACTGCTTCTATTGCAGCTGTAGGGCATGATGCCGCAGCTCTCGTTATTCTAACACAGATCAGCATCTGCAATTTTTGCAAATTGCTTTGTGTTGAGCCTTGTTTTATTTTTGGCCTACATCCTGTAGATGCATATGTGACCATGGGTTTAATCACAGTTTGATATAGCTAGTATACCATCCTGGAGCTCCTCGGAGTCCCATGTTTTTCCTACGAGTCTACAGCCTGTCCAGATTGACATTGTGCTTTTCGAAAGAGTTTTTCCAAGTGTGTGTTCTAGTTTAGTTTTTGATCTAAGATCCCTATTATTATTATTAAACAGGGGTGGTCCACTTTTTGAGTCCCTGCACCGCAATCTCTTTGGCCTATTGTGCCCCCAGAATTCCCCCTACACCTCTAGCATGCCCGTTTATTTGACAAAGTCCAGTAATTTCCTGTGGTGAGCCATCTTTAGAGATTCTAAGTTTACCCTTTCGTTCCCTAGTAACCTACGCCGTGCTTCTATAAATGCCCCGCAGTGGCACATTATGTGTACTGAAGTTTCTTTCTCTTCTCCACATCCTGTGCACATTGGGTCTAATTCAATCCCCGATGTATAGAGGTGTGTGTGTGTGTGTGTGTGTGTGTGTGTGTGTTGTTTCTTTAATGTCGGCCTATTTCTGCGACTATGGCCAATCACCGACGCCAGGGAGCAGTTTCATCTCACTATCCTGCAAATTTTGCCGAACCCCTGCCTTTCTGTAAGAAGTTAGGGATTTTTAACGTGCCTAACATCGCATGGACACGGGACCGACTGCTTTACGCCCCCTCCGAAGGGAGGAACGTGCAGTCATTCAACTTGCTCAAATACAATGCCAGAACTTTGGTTGATGTTAATGTTACAGTTTGTACTGAAAAAGTAAAAGGAGTACGCTGAGATCGAACCCAGTACCCTTCGGTTTAGACGCACACGTTCTTATTACCCCTCAACCACCGAGATTCTAAATCCACATAGAATATTATATATTTTGGCGAAAAAGAAATGGAAAGTAAATTTCTTCATATGACAATGACCCGTCCTCAGTTCTGTCAATAGTTTTAGTTCTTTCCTGCTCAACTTGAGCAGATCTTTTGCTCTTTGGCTGCATGGCTTTTGCCTGTCTGTGTCCAGGATATTTGTTCTAATATTCCAGATGCCAGCGCTGCAGCATTGTTTCGACTTCATGTCTTGCCGTTTCATATGCAACCCCGCAGGATGGTTCTGGCCGGTTTAGAGGCCTTGCTCGCCCTTCTTTTGCGAGCTGGTCTGCTACCTCGTTGCCCTTTAAATTGTGAATTACTACTATAAATTTTGGTATATACAATACTCTCATGACAGACACCACCGTACCAAATTTGGTTGCCCTTACTTTGTTATTTCCGGAGGTATAATTATTTTTTTAAAGAAAACATAACATTTTCCGGGAAAACTTGGGCCGATTTTCCTGACTAACGAATTTATCAAAGTCACTTGCAAAAGGAGAGTATGTACCAAATTTGGTCAAAATTGGTGCATTATTTTTTGAGTTATCGGTGTGATACATACGTACATATATATACATATGTATATATGCATATGTATATATGTATATATATGTATGTATATGTATGTATATATATATATATATATATATATATATATATATATATATATATATATATATATATATATATGTATATATATATGTATATATATATATATATATATATATATATATATATATATATATATATATATATATATATATATATTTGTTTGCTGTACGTTTGTGATTTCTTATTGGTTTGCGCGGACTGCAGTTTCGAACCATCCCGGTTCATCACCAGCACGTTATTACTCACAGTATCGTGCTGATGATGAACCTGGGTAACTGGGACGGTTCGAAACTGCAGTCCGCGCAAACCAATAAGAAATCACAAACGTACAGCAAACAAATAAAGTGTATATTTAAAAGTTATTACAGTGTAGTGCAATATTCCAATATATATATATATATATATATATATATATATATATATATATATATATATATATATATATATATATATATATATATATATATATATATATATATATGTAGGTTTAACTTTAAAAAAAAAACTTTATTGTAATGACTATGTCTAGGGTTAATATTTATAATATGAGAAAACACTGTAAATTAAACAATTAATGGTTTTAAAGTCGTCTTTCGTCTTTTTCGTCTTAACACTTAATCATCTGTCAACTCTTCTTCACACACTCTCCGCCGTCGCGCTGGAGTTCTCTACCACATTCGCAATAGCTGCTACCAGAGGCGGGTCATGTGGGGGTTTTAGATCCCACAATCGGCCGTCCTGACCTTCATCAGTCCCTGATGATGAATACCATGGCTTCATGTATTGAGCACAAGTTGATGTGATCAGTGGACCATCGTAATTGCCGTTTCTTCTTACATCGTAAGTATCGTTCTTCTTTACATTGGTTACAGAATAGGGACCAAGATATCTTGCTGCTAGCTTGGTACCAGGACCAATTTGGGTACGTTTGATTGCAACTGTATCACCAACTGTATGTCTTCTTGCTTCTCTTCGCCGTAGATTGTAAGTTCTTTTGTTCTCTTCTTGCACTCTTAAGATCTGCTCCTTAGCTTCCTTTCTTTTGTTGTCTCGTTCTTCTACAAAAGAGTTCTGAGTTTCTTCCTCAAGGAGTTCTTGTATCTGCAGGTCTTCTGGTTGTCTCATCGATACACCGAATAGCAATTCAAATGGGGTCATCTTGATACTTCTGTGAAACGTGGTATTTAGCACTTGTTGGACTTTGTCGACGTATTTCCACCATGTTTGGGGATCGTCTATAGATAATTTTGATAGAACTGGTATGAGGGTTCGATTTAGACGTTCTACCTGACCATTGGCACGTGGCAGGCCTGTAGTTACCTTGTGATGCACAATGTCATTTTCAGCACAATAGGTTGCAAATTCCTCCGACGTAAAAGCTGTGCCTCGATCGGAAATTATGTTAGCTGGATTACCAAAGGTCTTCCTTTGTATTTCTAGCTTTGCAATGACTTCTTTGGACGTCGTGGACTTACACGGGTACAACCATACAAACTTAGTAAATGAGTCGATGACTGCAAAAATATGTCTATACATCTTGCTGGTGGATTCCAATGGACCTAGATGATCCACGTGATAGGTGAACAGAGGCAAGTCTTCTTTGTGAAGGGGATGTAGGAATCCTTCCTGTTTTCCTGCCTTTTTCTCCATGATGATGCATTTCACACAATTTTCTATCTGTCGCTTTACCTTACTCTTCAAATCTGGTATGAAATATTCTTCTTTGATAGCCTTTTCTGTTTTGATTGCCGAGAAATGACCTTTTTCATGCGCAAGCTTGATTATGTCGGTTTCCATTGACTTTGGAACAAAAAGTAGTTCTTGACCATCTTGAAATTTGTAAACGAGATTATTTCTGAGAAAAAAGTCTGTTGCTTTATTCGAATCGATTTCCATTTTGATCCTTTTAGCATCGGAGTCCTCTTCTTGTAATTTCCTGATTTGAGACAGCAAACTGTCATAGGACAAAATCATAACTGGATAACGGCTTAAAGTGTCAACATGGGACATTTGCGACCCAGATCTATGTACTACTTGGCAATCGAATTCTTGTAGAAGTAGAGCCCATCTTGCTACACGAGTCGTCAAATCTTTCTTCTGCATTGTTTTTTGGAAAGCTGAACAATCTGTTAGGATTTTAAATGGTATTCCGAGGAGATACACACGAAACTTTTTGAGTGCTTCTATGATAGCTAAAACTTCTAGCTCATAACTGTCATACTTCTGTTCAGCCTGACTGGTTTTTCTGCTCATATAATATACAGGATGGAACAGTTTATCAGCAGGAGACCTCTGCAGGAGTACTCGTAGCCAACTTTGCATGCATCGGCATGTAGCTCGGTTTCATATTTTTGGTTGTAGATCATTAGAACTGGCTCTTCTGATAAAAGTTTCTTCAACTGATTAAAAGAAAAACGTTCGTCGTCACCAAACTCAAAAGTGGAATTTTCTTTAAGCATATCGCTGAGTGGTTTCGCTATTAATGAATAGTTTTTTATAAACTTCCTGAAATAACCAGTGAGCCCTAAGTAGCTCTGGACTTGCTTAACGGTCTTCGGTTCTGCAAAGTCAATGACAGCTCTGACTTTCTCAGGGGAAGGTGATATAGTACCATTTTTAATGTTATAACCAAGAAAAGTTATTTGTCGCTTAAGGAATTGACATTTCTTCTTATTGAGTTCCAAACCATAATCGCTACATACCTTCAACACAGTTTTCAATCTCTCGATGCCTTCCATTTCACTGTCAGCTGGTATAATAACATCATCCATATAGGGCAATGCTATACCTTCTTTGGAAAGAGGTCTAAAAATGCAGCAGATGAAGCGCATAAAAACAGACGGCGAGTTACACATTCCAAATGGGACCTTTAAAAATTGGAATTCTCCATCATGAGTTACAAATGATGTAAAGCGTCGACTATTCTCTTCCACGGGAACATGGAAAAATCCGTTCTTCAGATCAATAGTACTATAAACCACTGAGTCTTGCAATCGGTCTAACAAATCTTCAATGAGTGGTTACGGGAAGCGATCTTTCATGATTATAGAATTAATCTTTCGATAATCTATGCATAACCGCGGAGTTCCGTCTTTTTTTCTGACTACTACCACTGGGCTAGAGTATTCTGAAGTGCTAGGCTCGATGATTCCATCTCGAAGCCACTGTTCGGTTTGTTCTCCTACCGCAACTCGATCAGCAAAAGGTAAGCGTCGCGGCCTATGTGAAATAACTTGATCTTCCTTCAATACTATCTTCATATCGACATTTGTCGTCTTTGTTTTATGGGGTTGATAATTGTTAATAAGTTTCTCAACTTCAGCTCTGGCCAACGATGATGTTTCATTACCAAAATCTAGCTGTCTATCTTGAGTTTCTATTCTCATTAGCTGAACTTCCTCATCCTGGTTTTCTATCTTCTTTATTACCACACCGTTCTTTGTTACAGTTATTTCAGCTTGCTTTAACAACTCGATACCAATTATTGCTTCCATGGACATACAGTCATCAGAAACAACATAGAGGTCCATTTCATAGTTATTTTCATCTAAAATAAACATTGTGGAAAAATAACCAAGAGGGTACACTTGATTTTTTCCAAAACCAGTTAGCAAAAGTGTGCTCTTTTTTAATGTTGGCGAACCTAACTGCACGTAGAGACTGTCTTTGATCAGATTCAATTGACTTCCAGTATCTATAAGGGCTGTAACATCAATATTTTCAATTTTAATGCGCTTATTCATGCAACTATCAGGTTTAGAATTGCAGCTATTTACAGGTGCATCTCTTGGTCTTTTAGTTGCATCTGGATCAACATTGGTACATTCTGGAGCTTTATGGCCAAATTTATTGCATCTAAAGCATTTGGTACCTTTAGTCTTTTGTGAACAATCAACTGATTTATGCCCTTTGATTCCACAATTGAAACACCTAATTTCGCCTCCAGTTTTTTCTTGATGAAACTCTTTTTTGCTCTCAAACTTTTTGTACTCTGGCTTCTTAGCTTTTTTGTCTCTGATATTTTCAAAAATTGAAAGTTTCTCTTTGAATTCCTTAATTGTTTTTGCTCCATATAAAATTAGTTTTGTATTTGGATCTTCAGATATTCCATCTATAACATATTGAATCAGAGCGCTGTTTTCAATGTTACCTCTGTTGGCGATATCTTTCATTTTTAGGAAATATTCCTGAACATTTTCACTTTTCTGCATTTTTCTTTCTGACAATAATTTATGAAGATCAGCACTATTTATTTTAGTTTCGAATTCTTCGAAAAGCTTGGCTTTCAGTATTTTCCATGACTTAATACCTCGTTCTCCCTGAATATGAAGTTTTGCCAATCCACTCAGAGATTTTTTTGCGAATATAAATTTCTGTAAGCTATCCCAGCTCATGATTGTTGCAACTTCCTCAAATTCTTCTATCCAGGCTTCTACAGGGTAGTCGTCTTTGCCTGAGAACTGCCTAATAGAGTCTTCAATGTCACGAAAACTAAGTGCAAATCTGTTTCGCGAAGTAACGCTTCTAGTCGTCATGCTGTTCATTCCTCGCACAATTTTGTCTTCCATTTCTTCGTCTTGCTGTTCAATATCTTCTGATTCATCTTCGTCTTCATGTTCTTCTTCTATTTTACCTTCTTGCATACGTTCATTTTCATCTTCGTCTTCATTTTCGTCATCTTCGAACAATGCCAGATCGGTCAGCTTCATGCAAATGTTCTTACGTAACTCATCGTTTGCATCATTGTGATCAATAGATAAAAAGTTACACACTGTTACAACATCGTTGTTTGAAAAATTGTTCGTAATAAATTCAAGTTTGTTTACATAAGCATCAGAACCTGTTTTAAAAGTAAATCCGGTAAATTCGCGTAGACGTTTTCGGTTTTGTCGGTCACCATCCGTTTCAAATATTAATCTGTGAATTGCTTTTATCACTTTGAAAGGTGCTAAAGCAATATTGTTCTTTATATTCTCGAAGTTTTCCAACCGTAACATTGCGAACAAAGTTCTGGAATAGAAATCGGATACGCCACTGGTACGCACAATTCGCAATAGTCTCAAAGTATTAAAGTTTCAAGGTCAACCGAACGAGTATCACGGCGCGGGGTGTGAAGTAGTCTCGCTGAAACCTGTAAATCTCGTATATCGCGCGCACTAACAGTCAATCATGAAAAATCAAACAATGTTCATAGGATATCATGCATTAACACAACATTTGAAAGTCTTTGATCACAATATGACATTGATAAAAATAAAAAGTCTCTGCATCAGCTGTTTATATGAAATAAAAACGTAATTGTACTTACAGTCTCGCTGTCAAGTTATTATCAAACGTGTCTTACTCTTGACTAATTCAGGTTCCTTTAACGTAATGATTTTCACTATTATTTTCAGTTCAACACACTTCAAAACTTAAGTTTGTGATAAGTTTATTTACCACACAACACAACTGTGTTTTTATACTTTTATTCCCGAGTGCCGGTATCGGGTATCAATCCGGGCTGAGTCCTCAAAATTTGTAGGTTTAACTTTAAAAAAAACTTTATTGTAATGACTATGTCTAGGGTTAATATTTATAATATGAGAAAACACTGTAAATTAAACAATTAATGGTTTTAAAGTCGTCTTTCGTCTTTTTCGTCTTAACACTTAATCATCTGTCAACTCTTCTTCACACACTCTCCGCCGTCGCGCTGGAGTTCTCTACCACATTCGCAATAGCTGCTACCAGAGGCGGGTCATGTGGGGGTTTCAGATCCCACATATATATATATATATATATATATATATACATATAAAAATTGAAACTGAGGCTGGATATAGGTTCTAGGGGGCCTAGTTCGCGCTCATTTCAAGAAATTTTTTCAAAATTCAAAAGTCGGGATCTCCTCCTTATTGATTTTTTTAAAGAAAATAAAGTGAATAAAGTTTGCATATCCCCTGCTTTTAGCCTAGAACCATAATTGAAGAAAGGTCTTAACCTAAAATATAGCATTACACTTTAGTTTTGTTGGAATGAGGTATATTCCTTCTTAATACTGATGCAAATTTGTGAAAACTACGTCACTGGAATGTGGAGAGCCGTCACCAACGAAATTTCCTGAGGATGCGGTTATACTGATAGTCAATAAGGCAGGTTAGAGCAAAAATAGCCACGAATATTTAATAATTATACATTCAAAATTATACACATAATTAAATTACATGTCACAAGATGATGCAGTGTGCAATTAGATTCTAGAAAATTCTTCGACGATTATCTGTTTGCATAAATCACCCAATGAAAATTGATTGCCATTTTAGTTTGCAACTTTTTTTTCAAGTTACCTTAGCTGTAATTTTACTATCGACTCCAGTGTGTAATAACCATAAATGGGTTATAAAGCCAATCAGTGCTGTCCATGTAATTGTAATTATTTCATTAAAAGCTGCTGGCCTTTATGGGCATGCTCCGTAGTCAAATGAATAGTTAAACGGCGAGTTAATAGCTGAACCGTATAAAGAACATTAGTGACACTAATAAGTTTTAATATTATAATTTTGAGTGAATGTTCTTTAAAAAATTCACTAGTGAGGAGATCGCGACTTTTTAACTTCGAAAAAATTTCTTCAAATGAGCGCTATTTAGGACCCCTGGAACCCAAATCCGAGGTCGGTTTCAGATTTTATATGTTTATATATATATATATATATATATATATATATATATATATATATATATATATATATATATATATATATATATATATATATATATATATTTTGTGAGTGTGTGTGTGTGCGAGCGCGCGCGCGCGTGTGTCATCCATAACTCAAAAGATAATGCCCATTTTGATAAAATTTGTTGAGTACCTTCCTTTGGCAAATGGCTTGGATAATTTCGTTAGCCAGGAAAATCTGACCAGTTTTTCCCGAAAAATTTGGTGTTTTCTTTTGGAATATATTTTTATCTCCGGAAGTAACAAAGCTATGGCAACCAAATTTGGCACGCGGGTTTATATCATAAAAAAACATGCACCAAAATCTGGATCTCTAGGTTAAAAGAAAATAGTGCTGCAAATTGAATCATAACTTCCACATAGCTGTGATGATTTATCCTCTTCAGAACGATATTCTCATGGAATGAATTTAGGGCCCATGACGTGACCACGAAGATAATATTTGTATTCCTGTACCCATAAACTTTTGAAACGTTATATTACTCGAGGTTTATTCAAAAAAATGGCAATCTCCACCAAATCACCCCTTATTTATCCCCTACCCCCTGAAGCGGTCTTACCCAAAAACAATTCGAAGCGTTCCTTTGTCGGGTGCTAACTGGATACCAAATTTGAAGATGACATCTCAACTCGTTCGAAACATATTGTGCCTATTAACAGACAGACGTACATGCCGACAGAAAAAAACAATTTTCGTTCCAGAATCAACTTTTCTATATGTTTTGCAACTTTTTTCACCGTTTTAGCAAAAAAAAAATTTCGAAATTTTTGTCAACAATATTCCACCCCCACATATTCAACCCCTAATTTAATTCAGCAAAGAATATCAGATGTTTGATGAAATTAAAAGTCTTCTAATAAATAAACCCTAAAACGTTATATTACTCGAGTTTTAACGAAAAAATGTCATTTTTCACCAAATCACCCCCCATTCATCGACTACTCCCTAATGCTATTACCCAAAAACAATCCGAACCGTTGGTTTGTCGAGTGCTAACTGTACCAAATTTGAAGACGATATCTCAATTCGTTCTAAATTTATTGTGGCTACAAACACAGACATACAGACAAAAAGTTTTCGTTCCCAAATCATGGTTTCTATATGTTTTGATACCTCTTACGACGTTTAAGCGAAAAAAAAAAATTCGAAATTTTTGTCGCTTATGCGATACTTTCACACGTTGTGACGATGTGAAAGTAAAACAGTTACAAGCTTTTAAAGCAAATATAGTTTTTCTTCTTAAAATGTCAAAGTCGTCGCGATTCGAAAGCTCAAAAGTGACATGTTCTAGATCAGGAATCTAAAATGAATACGGTTATGTAGTAGAAATGTCCTAACAAGTTAGAAAGCCTTAAGTTTAAGCTTCAATCGTCATTGTTCTTTATTTTATTAAAATATTTGCAGAAAATTAATTTAAAATATACCATTTATCTGATGCTTTGGCAGTAGTTTCAGTTATAGAGTTTATTTATTTATTTGTAAAGGATCAGATTGCGTTATTATTTAGCGTTTTTTTTTTTTGGAAAAGTGGGAGTTTTTCATGGAGAAACGGTGCGGTCGGTTGGTGGCCAGGAACGGTCGGTAAGGAATTTCTCCGTTCTGTGGACTTCTGTAAGGTGAGTTTTTTACAGTTCGCATTTACAGCTCCTTGACAGCAGGTACAAATTTGCTTTAGGTCTCTTAGCTGCATTGTGGACTTCAGATAACAGCATTTGGCTGATTGTTAGTGCATAATGGGGTTCCTCTAAGTATGTTTCTGATTTTTTTTCCAAAAAAACGAACAATGCGCTAATGTGCAAATTTACCTGTATATGTTATTAATATAAAAAAGGAAACAACACCCGCGCCTCTAATAAAGTACTCTTCGTCATTTTAACTTTAAATGACGTTTCCTTCTTCGGTGATGCATTCGTTGACCTATGTTTAACACAATGGGCACAGAACATATAGGAAACAGGGTGTCCAACGTCGAGTAAAGTATTACATTATTTCCGAAAATATACACTTTTGAGTGCTAAAAATTTGTATACAGGGGTTTCCGAAGATGCTCCATTTCATGGAAATAATTTCCAAAATGGCGAACTTCCGGTTACACTGTAAATAGATATAACATCGTTATTTCAAATAGAACACCCTATATATTATTGCATTTTTAGAATGCTCACCTAATTTTAGGTTAAAAGTTATTAAGGTATGCTCTCCCTATCTTCAACTATTTTCGATGTCAATTTATTTGGGAATTCGGTTCCAAGTGGAGGCTGACTTAATGAAGGTGATTTCGTGTCGTGTTAGGATGCTGAAAATTCTTTAATTTGTCAGACACGTTCCAAGGCCATTAAGCTTCGACATGATTGTGAGGAAAACTTGTTTCATATACAGGGTGTTTTGTAGGAAGTATTAGGATTTGATGTGCTTTAAACTAGAATAACTCATTTATTTCAAATGGAATTCCTGTATATTATCCTCTCATTGAATAGAGCAGATAATTCTCTTTCAAACTGTATTAGCATTCCCTATACCTATAGTTGATAATTGTCAAGATATTTGCGGTTTACCAAAAAAAAAAAGACAAATTTAGGAGTATGTCTAAAATATGTATGAATTCTAAGAAGCGCTATGTGATGTTTGGCATTTTCACGTTTATTGTCAGTTTTATATTTCTGTCATTCACAACGTGAGTTATTTTGCTTTGTTGTCTGAATTAATAGAAATTCCACGTTATAATGGATAATGCCAGCTATTCAAACGAACAATTGCTGATTTTTTTTATTTTCATAGAGAGTGCAGAGTGGTCAGCAGAACATGTCGGCTGTTTAAATTTATAGATTTCATCTAATGTTTTGGGTGACTCGTCTGCGACCACTGATTCTGGTGGACTTGGTTTGTTTTTCTTTTTCTTAGGTTTTTCTTTCCTGTTTGGTGGTGAAAAAAAAGGTGTGTCATCTTGTTCACATGGTGATATGGACGAAGTGGTAATGGGAGATGTTGCATGTCTCTTTGTAGGTAAAATATTTGTTTTTTCTTTTGGGTTTGTCCTTGTTTCAGTTGTTGGGGGTAGGTCTGTACTAATGGGCTCTGGTGTCGTCGCTTTGATGTTAGCACTTGGGTTGGGACAGTTGTTTGCCATGTGGCCTTTTTGCCTACATAGAAAACATGCCATGTCGTCTGTTGTCAAAAATATTCTATATTGTGCGTCTTCAAATGTAACTACTATTGAGGTTGTTGTTTCCAATATGTTGGTATCAGGAGGTGATACGTAAACTTCGTCGTCGAAAACTAAACAGGTGGCCATATTCGGAGGAGTCTGGTCCTTCCCAAACAGATTGCCTTCGGTATGCTGTCAGCGGTCTGTTTTAGTCTATACCTTGTCGACATAGCCTCCCTTTCCAGCAAAATGTGAACAGGTGGAATGTTTATGGGGACTTCCGGAGCGGCTGATGGAGCGGTGCTCAACGCGCCTGTTATAATCGGATATGCTTGTCTACGTAGCTGAGCTAGTTTGAACAATGTATGGTTGGTAGCAAACACTTATCTGTGTTCATACAAAAAATTGTATCTTTTATGAGATTCTTCTGTGGTTACTTCTGAATTTCCTGTAATCTGTTTCTGATCCACCTTTTTGGCTTTATCCATTCTGAATGTGATATCATTTACAAGATCTATTAGAAAAATATGTTAACACATTGCATATCTAATCTCAATTAGTTTCCATTTGTACCTGTAGATTTGTAAATCTGTAGATCGCAGTAAGCGTGTCTGTTATTTCGGCAAATAGTAGCAGTAGGGTGATTTTGAGTAGAATGTCAAGAAAGTATACTTTGTTGGTGTATTCAACGCTTTAAGTCATTAGTGTTGTTTGATCCTTGAAAATTATATTTCGGATTTACTGGCTTCCCGATGCATTTTGCTTGGATCTAATAAGAACACAAGGTTTCACGTTCCAACTCATTTGAACAGTTTAACAACAATACTAAGTTTATTCAGTAAAATTAGCATTACAATTGAAAAATGTGAACAAAACAAAACTGTCAAGAGTTCATATAAATAGCTACCACCAAAACAAACATGACATCGGATTTACTGGCTTCCCGATGTATTTTGCTTGGATCTAATAAGAACACAAGGTTTCACGTTCCAACTCATTTGAACAGTTTAACAACAATACTAAGTTTATTTAGTAAAATTATCGTTACAATTGAAAAATGTGAAGAAAACAAAACTGTCAAGAGTTCATATAAATAGCTACCACCAAAACAAACATGACATCGGAAAACAGTCTGTAATACAGAAAAGTTGTAGCGATTCAGTTTTTACGTGGAATCATTACTGGTTTAAAAACACTTAGAAAACCCCCAAGCATAATAAATAATACCAGAAACCCTATCTATATTAAATATTTCAAGTTTTGGTTTCAAAATAATGTTGATGAAAATTCGCTAAAAAATTCTGTATCGTAAGAAGCGTACCGAATTCCCTATATATACGTCAAAATCTAAATATTGAAAAACGTTGCATTTTGTTGGGGAAAATAAACATCCCGATTGTCCTGAAATTCTAGATAAAAGCTGACGTCAGTATGATGAAATCTAGAAAAACGGTTAGCAAATGAACGGACGAGTCCATTATTGTGGAGGTGTGTATAGAAGACATCGGAGTCACTGAAACTTGTGTCAGCTACCAGGATTTGATTCAATTTGGAGGTCGTCCCCATAGAGTAACCAGGTAATTCAAGGCAGAAGATTCGGTGAGTCAATAGAATTTTTCTCTGAACTACCAAACTTGGTCTTATGCACTCATCTGGCAACTGAACTTTTATGACCTGAACTTTCAAAGACACTCAAACAAGTTTAGATTTTGAGCAATGCCAGGGAGTTGCTATTAGAATAATTATGAATTTCCTGTTTTAATCTCTGGAATCTCATTAGTTCGTTTTTTTTTTGTTAATTTAATAACGTAGTTTTTGAAATTGTAATCAGTGAATCTTGTCTGTAAAAATATCTAACCTGTACATTGTCTTTAATGTCACCTGTTTTTCAATAATTAGTATAAAGTTTTCACGGAGGTATACATGTATACATACATATTTTTTTAATTTGAGCTTCACTTGAGAAACTGGCTAGGATTTGAGTAAAAGATTAACAGAACTGGTTGACAAACGTCAAATAATTTACATATTAGTTTATTTACTTTGAGCTGCAACACACAGCATCTCATTTTTAATATACCTCAATATATAAGTGTTTACATTTCTTTAGCAAGATACAACCACATTTATATCATTACTCTGTCATATGTATGTTAATTAATAATTTCCTCTTATTGAAATTCTTGCTATTTATTTGATTTCTATTTGTATAAAATTAATGTTTATTTTGTTCACCATTCCAAATTCAATTCATCTTAATAAATTTAATATTTTGTTACATTAACATGTCTGTCTAATTGAAAATTAATTCCTCTTTAAACCCTTTTGACCTACCATGACGACGCTTATAAGAACTCTTGATCTAGATTTCCTAGATATCTAAAATAAACTTTTAGAAAAATCATCGTAACCAGGCACTAGTTTGGAGCGCTGATAAATATGAGACTTCAGGCAGTGCAACAACACAACAACAGCGTAAGTAGTAAACAATAATAAGATCTTCAAACCTTATAAAGCATTTCTAATCCTGCTCATTATAAATCTAATAGATAAAAACTTTTTAGGGTAGGACCTATAGGAAATAGTGACCTTACTTTCTTGTTCCTCGATCAGGTCTAAATCCTGACTCTCTTAATGCCCAACTATCTGACATGCATGACAATTATAACATCCCCTTGGATCTCCTCCTTACTACAAATCCTGACTGCTATAAGATATCAGTCACCGCCCCCCTGGGTCGCTCAGACCACGGCATGGTCACTGCTTCCTGCGCAATGCAACCCGAGGTCACACAGTCATCACACCCATGTATCGTTTGGCACTACAACTCCGCAAACTGGGACGAAATGCGAGATTACTTTTCCTCATTTCCATGGGCGTCTGTCTGCTTCTCTCATCCTGACCCCTTTGATATCTCACAAAATGTCACCGAAGTTATCCAAGCTGGCATGGAATTATTTATTCCACGTACACAGAAAACCTCTGCAGCCACTCAAAAGCCTTGGTTCTCTAAATCCTGTGACAAGGCCAGACTTGAAAAGGTCAAAGCTCACAAAAAGCTTCTACACAATCCCAGTGAAGAAAACCGTCAAGCATTTAACGACGCAAGAAACCGCTATTTCCGCATTCTTTCTGAGGCAAAAAACATCTTTAATAACCACATCAAAAACAAGGTCCTCTTAAGCTCCAGCGGCAGCAAACCCTTCTGGACTCTTGCTAAATCTATTGGGAATAATTTCTGCAAGAGCACGTTCCCACCTCTTGTCTCAGGTGATGAAATTGTTTCTACCGCCCTGGGCAACACTGAACTTTTTGCCTCGTTGTTCGCCGGCAATTCTACTCTCAACCCACCTCCAAATGTTCATCCACCAACAGTCCCCAATGTCGCGCATAAAATGAGGGATATCATTTTCAAAACTAGAAAGGTACGAAAGATGCTCTCTTCTCTTAATACCAGGAAAGCCTCTGGCTTTGACTAGATCTCAGCAATTGTTCTCAAAAAATGCGCACCAGAACTTGCTCCTGTCCTGACTCGTCTGTTTCAGACATCTTACAATAGAGGCATATTCCCAAGTAACTGGAAAACTGCTCGAGTACAACCCGTCCCCAAGAAAGGATCGAAAGCGCTTCCTAGCAACTACAGGCCTATTTCTCTCCTTTCAGCCATCTCTAAAGTGATGGAAAAGCATATAAACACGAATAACTAAAATTTCTTGAAAAACACAGTCTAATCCACGACAGGCAGTATGGATTCCGTCAGCGCAGATCAACTGCCGACCTCCTTTCCTTTGTCACCCATTCTTGGAACAAGTCTATGGAACTACCCGGTGAATCCCAGATTGTCGCTCTAGACATATCCAAAGCATTCGACCAGGTCTGGCACGCAGCGCTGCTTAATAAACTACCGGCGTATGGCCTACCACCAAAACTCTGTACGTGGACAGCAAATTTCCTCTCCAACCGGAGCATTTCTGTTGTCGTGGATGGCCATTCCTCTAAATTGTATCTAATTAATGCAGGAGTTCCTCAAGGTTCAGCTTTAGCCCCTACTTTGTTTCTTCTCCACATCAATGATCTCCTCTCTAGCACATCCAACCCAGTTCACAGTTACGCGGACGACTGCACCCTCCACTCCAATATACAATATTCTAAGCCTGTCTCTTTAGCCCAACTAGATGAGGATCGCAGGCTCATGGAGGGTCCTATCTCCGTGGATCTCCAAAAAATATTAGACTGGGGAAGTAGAAATCTTGTACAATTCAACCCCACCAAATCACAGCCTTGATTTCTTTCTCATAAGAGATACACCAGCCCTAGACCCATCACAATAAACAACCAAGTTATTCAAAGTAATGAGTCCTTTTCACTTATTGGCATCTCTGTGGATCGAAAGCTCAATTGGCACCAACATGTCACATCAATTGCAGAAGCGGCTGCTAAAAAATTACACCAGCTAATCTCTATACCTTATATACTTCACAAATAAGACCAAACCTCGAATACTGCTCCCACATCTGGGGTGCTGCTGCCGCTTCTACACTCGCTATCCTGGACTCCATTCAGAAGAGAGCTATACGTCTCATCGGTGACCCTACCCTCACCCAAAGGCTGCCATCCCTCGCCCACCGACGTGCCGTTAGTGACCTCTCTCTCTTTTATAGATATCTGCATGGGCACTTCTCAGCGGAGCGTTCTTCCATAGTTCCTCCACCTGCTGCCCCCAACAGATCTACCAGGGAAACAGAGCGAATGCACCCTTTTACTGTCCAGGTCACCAGACATAGAACATCTTGTTATGCCCGCTCTTTTGTTCCGAGGACTTCCAAGTTGTGGAACTCCTTGCCGGCACACGTTTTTCCTTCTCCCCCGAACCTCCAAACCTTCAAGTCCAGAATTAACAAGTTGCCTCTTTTCTTCTTGTCGACACCCACGGTACGATAGTATTTAGGCTGTAAGCCCTCGTGGTGTGTTGTTGAAATTAAAAAAAAACATATTTGTTAAACTTTATTCCGGCATTGACTTGTTTGGCGTTGCGAAAAGGACTCAAGCAGACAGATTTACAATAGTGGTGAAGGAATCACGTCGCTAGTCAGTCCGACGCTTAAATCCTGCATATCCATGTATGCCATAACTTAGTTAGTTGTTGATGGTTGCTGCAAAATCAACATCTTCAAAGTCCGATGTTCTATGTGATCCCCAAACGTTGCATACCGACCTTATCAATACTACTATTTGTTAAGTGTCAACTAGGCAAACTCCGCACCTAGAAGTTTAGACAATATCCAGTAGGAATACAAAGACTAAATAACATAACTTACCAGAGAGTATGATAGCTTGAGGGTAACCAGTTTCAGACTGCTGTCGAACAGCTTCCTGCACCACTTTGTTGAGCTGCGCACTCAGTGCGAGGCCCCGTGTACTCGTGAGTGTGAGTGGATTACCTACGTCTCGATAGGGATTCACACACAGAAGTATAGGTCCTACGTTGGTCTGCAACACAAATATCTTTTATGTACATCTTTATTTTTTATTATTATTTGCGTTTTACAAATATGCTATTGTAATATCTAAGAATATATATAAAAACTCTGGACGCAGCAAGTGCGTTATGGTAGTGAATTTTCATTAAAATGTTTTTAATAACAAATATGTGTGTTTTTTTAAGAAAGCAGGCATCAAATTTGGTTACCAGTATAACCTATATAGTAAAAACAATGTGCCATGTTTCATCAAAATAACTTTATTGTGTGAAAATGTACAAAAATTTCCAAAAGTAAACTTAAAGTGTTCCCGAAAAACACGTTTCTTGGTCACCCTTATAGGTTAATAGAAAATTGAGCTGTTCAAATATGAATCATTTGATCAAAATTCCCTACCATAACGCACTTGCTGCGTCCAGAATTTCTTTTCTTACAAACATGCATTATATTTCGTTGGAAAATGCAAAAATGCAACAACATAAGGCGTGTTTGATTAAAAAAAAAGGAAATTTGTATCACCAACGACTTATGGGCCACCCTGTGATTGTAGAAATATTATTTTAAGATGTAGCTCAAGACACCCTATAATTAATATATACAAATTTTTTTCATATCTTATATAATAACGAATATATTGAGCTTTATTGATTTTTTACGAAAATTCGACAAAAATTATATACCATTAAACGATAAACTCTATAGCTAAGGCTACTGCCAAGCATCAGAGAAAGGGTCTATTTGAAATGAATTTTTTGCAAATATTTTAGTAAAATGAAGGTCAATGACGGTTGAAACTAAGACTTTAGGGTTTGTAAAACATCCTTCTTGAGACATTTTATTTCTATATCCCGTATTAGTTTCAAGTTATTTGCCTAAATGTTGCCGATTTTGACATTTTAAATCGCCACTTTGACGTTTTGAGGAAAACCCCAAATTATTTTTCTTTAAATGCCTATAACTTTTTTGTCTTTTGACCTACATAGCTAAATTTTGGTAGGTGACTTACTTGTAAGGATATAAACCTGCGTACCAAATTTGGTTGCCCTTACTTTGTTAATTCCGGAGATATAAATTTTTTTCGAAAAAAAATACAAAATTTTCCGGGAAAACCTGGGCAGATTTTCCTGGCTAACGAACTTATCCAAGCCATTTGCAAAAGGAATTTTTTCCCCAAATTTAATCAAAATCGGTCCATTATTTTTTGAGTTATCGGTGTGATACATATATATATATATAAATATATATATATATATATATAAATATATATATATATATATATATATATATATATATATATATATATATATATATATATATATAAACATATAAAAATTGAAACTGACCCCGGATATGTTTTCTGGGGGGCCTAATTAGCGCTCATTTGAAGAAATTTTTTCAAAATTCAAAAGTCGGGATCTCCTCATTAGTGAATTTTTTTTAAGAAAATTCACTAAAAATAAAAACCATGGCGAAAACATTAAATGCCGTGATCTCGCTATTTCAAATTTTCTTGATGAAGGTTAGCCTCAAAAGATAGTACCTGCTACGCACAATTACTGGTTTAAATAGCTTTTATAAACACACATATTACTTCCGCAACGTCAAGTGTGGAAGTACATTTTTTTCGCTTAAACGTCGTAAAAAGTGTCAAAACATATAGAAAACATGATTTAGAAAATAGTCCCGAGTTTTCCCGGAAAATTATGGGTTTTCTTTCGAAAAAAAATATATCTCCGAAAATAACAAATCAAGGGCAACTAAATTTGGTATGCTGGTTTCTGTCATAAAGAGTATTGTATGTACCAAAATTTAGATTTCTATGTTAAAAGACAAAAAAGTTAGAGTAAATTATTTTTAAAATATTTAAATCTGATTCAAGAAAGTTAAAAGGTCAAAATTGAGAATTATGTTAGGAGTACGAATATGAGTGAAAAATACGACAATAAATGACTAACAAGCTCCTAGATATGTGTCTAAGTCGTTATTTTCCTTTATTTTGTTAAAATATGAGCAAAAAATCCATTGTAAATCAAAATTGTTTTGTGTAAATAGTAACGTTAGACGCTTAACGTGTATACGAGATATACCTGCTAGCTGCTAGAACATATATGTCCAGCGTAGCCAGGTTGGGTAACCCGTGTACATTGGATAGTGGACTCCTACATGACGAGGTCTAATCCTGGTTAGTGACTTTACTTTATATCAATTTTTTTTTTAAATCACATTTCACTTTACCGTTATCTAACTAGATTGTTATTATTACGATGAATTTTTAGCGAGTTTTTGTATAAAAAATAATCTGATTAAGAGGAGGTGAAAGTGGTGTGTTGTTGAAATGAAATAAAAACTTAATTCAATTTGAATAGCATATCTGGTTGTTTGTTCTTGCCCTAACTTAGTGAAACCGTTCCATATTTAATACAGTCGTAGATTTTTCCTGTGGCTTCACAAGTTCACAAGTGCCTGTTTTAGTGAATTTTATTTTTTTTAAAATCACAAATGAGGAGATCCGAACTTTTAAGTTTAGAAAAGAATTTCTTGACGAGGGGCATATTTTAAAAATATTTGTAACTATACAGGGTGTTACCTAAAAGTAGGGCAACATGTAAGTTTTTTATTTTAGATGACACCATATGTTTTTTTGCTTTTTATCGGATTTGCCATAAAATTCTATATATGGTACAGTTATGCGGTGCTATCGGGGCGGCAAGGCCGCGGACGAGCCCTGAGGGAACAAAAAAAAAACAAAAAAATGGTACAGTTATTTTTTTTCCAAAAATTTGCGGTGTTGCCAAGTAAATAACTGTTTATTGAAAATTTTAACAAAAACATCATAGTAGAAATGCGGCTGCCAATCCCCTAATATTGAAAAGAATTAAAAGGTTTTCGCCATCGTCAAATCTGAACCTTTAATAAAGTCACCGAAATTAACAAAACTCATTTACTTTGTATAAAGTGTGTTTAAAAAAAAATCGAAATTTCTAAACTTTACTATGAAAAAACTTGATTTTTTTAAATAATACACCTTGTATTTTATTAGCCTATCTTGTAGCCTACATCCATACCTTTAAATTTTGTTATAAGGATGATTCTCAAAAAATGCATTGTTTTTGAGATAAATCCATTTTTATGAAAAATGGTCTCCCCTATACGGAACAATAATATTTATTAGTAGACTATGACTTTCAATTTCAAACAACTGTCATACTAATTTATTTTAAGCAAACTGTCAAGTAATTTCCGAAGTAAATTTGCATAGTTGATGAAGAAATTGTAAATTAAAAAAAAAATGAATTTTTCCAAAGAAGAACTTGTCGATATGATATTCACATTAGGGGCTAGTAATAAAAATTGTTTATTAGCCGTTAGATTATATCATCAGACTTTTCCGCAAAGACCACCGCCAAGAAAGGAAGCATTTGAGAAATTATTAGACCGCTTTTCTCGTACTGGAAGAGTGAATTACGAAAAAGGTGTGCGAACCAAGCCCGCCAATTCAGAAGAAAATCAGTTATCTGTTCTACTGAAAATAACTCAAAATCCGCATATTTCACAAAGAGCCATTGCGAATGAAACTGATTTATCTAGACGCACTGTTCAAAGGGTTCTTCGTAGTAATAAACTACACCCATATCACATACAACTCTTGCAAGAGTTAAATAACCAAGACTATGAAGCCAGAATGATTTTTTGTCAGTGGGCGCAGCAGAAGATTCAGCAAGACGGACGCTTTTTTATTATGTTTTATTTGTTGATGAAGCCACTTTCCACAAAAATGGAAATGTAAATCGCCACAATTTTCACTACTATGCGACTTCTAATCCCCAGTTTATAAGAACACATAGCCAGACAAGGTGGTCATTGAATGTATGGGGTGGTATAATAGGACATTATGTTATTGGGCCTTACTTTTTCGAAGAACAGGGCAAGTTTACCTCGAGTTTCTCCAAAATAAATTGCCAAGATTGCTTCATCAGTTACCAAACTATATTAGAAAGAGAATGTGGTATTTACACGATGGTGCTCCAGTGCATCATACGGCAGCAATCCATGAACACCTTCAAAACGCTTTTCCTGATAGATGGATAGGAAGAGGTGGCCCAGTGAGATGGCCCCCTCGTTCACCCGATATCACCAAAATGGATTTTTTTTGGGGATACGTCAAAAATCAGGTTTACCAAATTCCGCCCACTACAAAAGATGACATGAAACAGCGAATTAGAGAAGTTTTCAGAAATATTGATGACAATGTCCTAACTAACGTGAGTCAATCTTTTGAAAGACGAATTGAAATTTGTGTAAATAATAATGGTGGCCATATTGAGCATTTACTGTAGTATACCTAATGTTTTATTTATTGTTGATAATGATTATTATTAGTTTATAAATGCTTTGAATAAAAAATAGAAGTGAGTATTAAATATTTTTTTAAAATAGAATCATCCTCGGAAACCTCTTGCTGTTAAAAATCAATCCATTTAAAAACGTTAATTTCATTTACAAAGTAGGTAGTAGTAGTTGCATTTGAGTGATTGAGTTATTATGTTCTAGCCTACCTACCAATTATTCTTGTTCCTCTATAGGCAAGGCGGGGTTAAGCCATTTTTCATAAAAATGGATTTATCTCAAAAACTATGCATATTTTGAGAATCATCCTTATAACAAAATTTGAAGGTATGGATGTAGGCTACAAGATAGGCTAATAAAATATAGGGTGTTCTATTTAAAAAAATCAAGTTTTTTCATAGTAAAATTTAGAAATTTGGATTTTTTTTAAACACACCTTGTACAAATTAAATGAGTTTTGTTAAGTTCGGTGACTTTATAAGGGTTCAGCTTTGACGATGGCAAAAACCTTTTATTTCTTTTCAATATTAGGGGATTGGCAGCCGCATTTCTACTATGATGTTTTTGTTAAAATTTTCAATAAATAATTATTTACTTGGCAACACCGCAAATTTTTGAAAAACAAATAACTGTACCATATAGAGAATTTTATGGCAGATCCGATAAAAAACAAAAAAAAATGTATAGTGTCATTTAAAATAAAAAACTTACATGTTGCCCTACTTTTAGGTAACACCCTGTATAGTTACAAATATTTTTAAAATATGCCTCTCGTCATTCCCAACAACTTTTGTATAAAACATTTTTCAAAAATCTGAATATTAAAGGAGATATCGTACTTCCTCGCACAAATGAGCCACCCTGTATATATATATATATATATATATATATATATATATATATATATATATATATATATATATATATATATATATATATAAAGGGTAAACCATTTACTAAAAGTTAGAGGCATCTTAAGAAAAAATTTGGGGTTTTCCTCAAAACGTCAATGTCGCTATTCGAAACGTCAAAATTGACAACTTTTAGACAAAGACCCTGAAAGAAAATTCATTTCAAATAGACACTTTCTCTGATGCTTTGACAGTAGTTTTAGTTAAGTTTGTGGTTTAACGGTCTATAATTTTTAGCTAATTTTCGTAGAAAAAAATCGTTAATGAGAAGACCACAGCTTTTGATTTATAAAAATATTTCTTCAAATGAGCGCAAACTAGGCTCCCTAGTATCCATATCCCGTTTACTTTCTGTTTACATATATACAGGGTGACGCATTTCTACGGAAAAGCTCAATATAATTGTTATTATGCAAGATACGAGAAAAATTGTATACGTTACTTATAGGGTGTCTTGAGCTACATCTTACAAAATTATTTTGACCATCACAGGATGGCCCATAAGTCGTTGGTGATACCTACAATTTTTTTTGAACATTCCGTAGTGCATTTTTGCAGTTTTCATCGAAATATGATGCATGTTTGTAAAAAAAAAACGAGACGCATTAAGTGTGTTTGGGTACCCAATTTTCCATTAAATGCCTCAAAATTCGAAATTCAAAACTCAATTTGCTATAAACCTAAGGCTCGTCGGCTAAGAAACGAGTTTTCTCGGAAAAATTTAAAGTTTATTTTCAAAAATTTTTTGTACATTTTCAAGCAAGTTATTTTGATAAAATATGGTACATTGTTTCCACTATATAGGTTATACCGGTGACCAAATTGATGGCTGCTTGCGTTAATGAGACATATTTGCTATTAAAAACATTTTAATGAACATTCACTTCCATTAGGCACTTGCTGCGTCCAGACTTTTACCCCATGTTGTAGCTTTTATAGTTTCCGAGATGACAACGGTGAGCATGGAATTCGGGGCCCACTGTATATGTACAACTGACTATTTGTTTACAATTTAATAACTTGCCAAAAGTTTATACTTGCTTGGTTCAATCTCCAATTCATATAAGATGCTTAGTCCACAAATTGGAATGAGAGGTAAAAATTACCATACGAGAATATATATACCTAACAGGTTTTATCCATTTTGTCTGTACAATTTTTACATAAGCTTGCAGCGTTTTCCAGTACACTATTCATTTAACCGAGAACCGACAAGCGGCAATCGTAATATAAGCACAAGTACAGAGCACCTTAGTCTGTTTTAAGAATTACCTCCAGAATAATTGAATGTTTCATTCAACAATCCGTAATTGATGATGTTTCTGATGAAAACAGGAACTAAAAAGGCACGAAATGCCGTTATGACGCTACCAACGTATAATTTACTGATTTATTATTTCTTCGTACCAATGAGATTACTTTTACATACTTGCTTTTTTAATTTGTACACTTAAATCGGTGTCTTTCAAGACAACGTGAATTTCTACCAATAGAGTAATATCAAGAATTAAATTTTAATACAAAAACATACATATAAAAAGTCTGGACGCAGCAAGTGCGTTATGGTAGTGAATTTTCATTAAAATGTTTTTAATAGCAAATATCTCTTCTCTTTTAACGAAAGCAGGCACAAAATTTGGTTACTAGTATAACCTATATAGTAGAAACAATATACCATATTTCATAAAAATAACTTTATTGTTTGAAAATGTAAAAGATTTTTCGAAAATAGACTCAAAATGTTCGCAAAATACAGGTTCCTAGCCAACAAACGTTAACTTAATAGCAAATTGAGCTATTTAAATTTGAAACATATAATGAAAATTCGCTACCATAACGCACTTGCTGCGTTCTGAGTTTTTTTCTTACAAACATGCATTATATTTCGATGGAAAATGCAAAAATGTAATAATATAAGGGGTGTTCGATTACAAAAACAGTTTTTTATAGCAAATCTGTCTTTCTTTAATGAAAGCAGGTCTCAAATTTGGTTACCAATATAGTAGAAACAATGTACCATATATTTCATGAAAATAACTTTATGGTTTGAAAAAGTGCAAAATTTTTCTGAAAACCTTTTCGACAAAACTGGTCAGATTTTTCTGGCTAACGAACCTCTTCAAGTTATTTACCCACTTACCAAAATATAATTATTCACAAAAACATTTTCAACGAAACTTGGTGATTTCTACGGAAGCTCAATAAAATTTCTGCAAAAACTGGCTAACTATTTTTACATATAATTTTGCTAAAAGATAACATAAAATTGAAATCATATACCTAATCTGTAATTAAAATTGAAAATAAAATCATTTGTTTGCAGGAAAAGCCATTAAAACATTATTTTCGAGGATTTTCGTTTAAAAAATGTTCCATCAGTTGAATAATTTTTCATACAAAAATTCTCAAGAAATGTTTCTTCAACGAAAATTCATTAAATTCATTTATAAGAAAATTCTCTATTAAAGGAACATTTTGTACAAGAAAATTAGCTAATATAAATAAATTAAAAAATACTCAAAATCTGACCTAAATACAGAACTAGATACTTATTTTGTGACTTCACAAAGAAAATTCTCTTGCCTGTGGATGCTGTAAAAATTAGATCCGGTTGTAGAGAAGAAAACAACCTCTTCTGATGTCACAAATTTCTACGCCTATATTAGCTGTGAAATGGTTTTACCAACTAAGGACAACAACAGCTGCTATCAAACTTGATTTAAAAGACTTCAATGTGCTTATCTTTCATTAGTGATTTTTGTCAACAAAAAGTCGCTAAAAATATTGAAAATACATCAGATAACTTTAAAATTGAATCAAAGACGAAAAAAGTAAAAAAAAGCTGAAATTCGGTCAACGGTGAGATTTGAACCAGCGTTCCTTTGCTTATCAGCAAGCTATCTAAACATTCGACAACAGCAACACTTGGAGAATATTATGCAATAAAAGGTAGAAAACCTGTAATGGTTTTCAATTATTTATTTGTAATATATAAGGTCTTTAGAGGCATATTTTAACTATTTTAACAAATGAGAAGAGTGGCATAAATGTCGAACATTCTAATATACATTCTATGCAATATTTACGATTCATAAAACACAATAGTTATACTAATTTTCACGTTTTAAATCTCCAGTTTGACGTTTACAGGAGAACAATTTTAAAATTTTCAAAGTATTTTTTCTGGTACTTCGTGAACTTTTTGCGCCATTCAAAGATAAAAGTTGTCTGTAATATTTAATATATTTTGTTTAAGACATGCAATATTTTGTTATTGCGTCTTATCTGACTCTTAGTGGCACTAAAACTTTGCTTCATTAACTGCATATAACTTTTTTCTTTCGCCTTGGAGACCTAAATTTTGGTGCATAGTTTGGTTTTTACAATGTAAACCAGCTTGCCAAATTTGATCAATTTGAGTTATCGGTGTGATACATACATCCATATATATATATATATATATATATATATATATATATATATATATATATATATATATATATATATATATATATATATATATATATATATATATATATATATATATATATATGTATCACACCGATAACTCAAAAAATAATGGACCGATTTTTATCAAATTTGGCAGGTACCTTATTAGTGGCTTGGATTATTAACGTTTTATTGGCATGACACTTTGGTGGTCGGTTATATGATGAGTGAATGCCCTTTATTGCAATGAATTTTCAATCCGCTGACGACGGTAACTTTGTTAGTGAAACGGTCGTCAGGTCTTTGTGTGTTGTGGTGATTTAGGTTCTCCAAGTATACTTATCAATGCTCATCAAGGTTCCAATCTACACTTAGTGAATTAACGTTTTATTGACATGACATTTTGGTGGTCGGTAATAAGATGAGTGAATGCCCTTTATTACCATTTGATTATGTGTCAGCAGCGTACATCTTTAGAGAACTTCAAAATATCGATTATTTGAAAAAATGCTTCCATACATTTTTGACAAAATACAATATTTATTTTCTATTAAACAATAATAAACATAATTTTCTATGAAAATATTAAGTAGAGAGCACCCTAGGAAACTCCTACCTATCAATTCCTGTTATCTTAGATCTAAGTCACATGCATTCAGTTCTTTTTCCCAACATCCCCGTATACCTGTTAATTCACATTTGAGGTTTGATAGAAGCCACAGCTATATAATATTCCGCTTCATACAAATTTATGTTTGTCATTGTTTAGTCCAAAATAAATATTTTAAAATTGTAAGGATGAGTTTTTTTTTCTTCAAATAATCGTTTGAAGCCCCTTAAAAACGGACGCTAATGACACAATCAAATGTGAATAAAGAGCAATAACTTCTCTAATCGATTGTTGCTTACCACCAAAATTTCATGTCAATCAAGCATCAATGAACATGTAACACAGTGATGTTCAGAAATCAAAAAAAGTTCGGGACGCAGCAAGTGCGTGATGGTAGTGAATTTTCATTTAATGCTTCAAATTTGAATAACTCAATTTTATATAATTTTAGAAAGTTGAATTTTGGTTTGTGGTAAGGTCTCTCACAGTGCAACATATTCTCCAAATTTCATGAAAATAGATTTGTAATTTTTGGAGATTTTTTTCGAAAGAAAACTCAAAATTTTCCCGGAAAACCATGTCCGATTTTTCTGACTAACAAACTCGTTCAAGCCATTAATAAAATAAAGATTCTTGCCCAGTTTCATCAAAATTGGTAAACAAGTTTTGAGTGATTGTGTATAAATATATATATATATATATATATATATATATATATATATATATATATATATATATATATATATATATATTATATTTATATATATATATATATATATATATATATATATATATATATATATATATATATATATATAAATCATAACTGACCCCGTATATGGGTTATAGGGTTCCAAGTTCGCGCTCATTTGAAAAAAATTTTGCAAAGCCTCACCATCGATACCTATCTATTAGTGATTTTTTTAAAATAGAAATTCACTAAAACCAATTTTCGGAAACTTGTGTGTCAGACAGCGTTAAAGTTATATGACTCACAATTTATGCTTAGGGATTCCAAGGCATGCTCTTTACAATGCCGTAACCTAAAATCCAATAAAAAATTCGCTAATAAGTTTTTTTGAAAAATCCACTCTTTGAAGCCTCCTAAAACCGTACACTACTGACATATTTTAATTGTTAATACGTGTAAATAGTAGCCATGGCTAACTTTTTATATCACGAAATTTCACAGTTTCTCAAGTCAACTGACAGTAGGAAAAGGGTGTTGCAATCTTAAGCAGGTCACGCTATATATATATATATATATATATATATATATATATATATATATATATATATATATATATATATATATATATATATATATATATATATATATATATATATATATATATATAAATAGGTAGAAATTGTTTTGCTAAACCTGCCCACTAGTAGAAAACCTGGGGGGAGGATTTCGGGGAAACCAAAGAAAAACGAAGAGATGATGAAATTGGAAAATTCCACAGCAGCTGCAGGTACCGTTCAAAGAGTTGAACAAAGTGACGAATGTAAAAAACTGGTAGAAAAACTAACACGGCAACTAAGAGAAATCTATACAAAAGCCAAAAAAGACATGAAATAAGAATTATAGCGTTCAGTCTCAAAAAAAAACAACAACGAGCTATATGGCAGGTTTTATCTGCCCCCAAGCCCAGGCTAGGACTATACAGACAAGCCTGCAATGGTAGACTGAAGATCAACTCAGGCTTCAGGGGCCACTGCAAAATTCAGAAGATCGTGAAGGAGCCCATGCTTGAAATGAGGGCAGACTTCGCGAGCCCGCGAATCTGCAGGGAAAACAACTTTACAGTGGAAATCCCCGACCGCGAGGCATGGCGGGAGGAGACGCCGGGCATACCACGGGACGCGCGTCTGGTGCACGGACGGATCCGGCAGAGAGCGTGGGACGGGGGCAGGTGTTTACTCGGAACAGCCGAGGGTAAGTCATAGTATTTCCCTCGGAGCCCATGCAACGGTGTTTCAGGCCGAAATGTACGCCATCCTGCACTGTGTCCGGGAGAACAAGAGGAGGGGCTACACTAACAAGCGGATCCTCATAGACACAGAGAGCCAGGCAGTCCTTAAGGCACTAAGTAGCCCACTGGTAAATTCCTGGCTGGTGAGTGAGTGCCGAGACGAGACGAGCGACCTGGCTGGGCAGAATGAGGTGACCCTCATCTGGGTACCGGGTCACTCGGGGGTCAAAGGCAATGAAGAAGCTGACAGTCTCGCGAAGAGAGGGTCAGCAGAACCATTTATGGGACCAGAACCGGCTCTGGGCGTCACAAAGAGCACTGCCAGGGAAGCCATTAAGTCAGAAACCAACACAAGGTGTACTGGGCAGACTGTCCAGGGCTCAGACATGGGAAGTCAATAATTGACGAACCCAGTTCAAAGAGAACTGGTGAGCTGCTAAATCTTAGCAGAGGACAGTTCAGAAACACAACAGGTCTCTTGACGGGACACATGGCCGTCAAGAAACACCTGCATAAAATGGGGCGGTTCGAAGGGGACCTTGCATGCAGACTCTGCGGCGAGGGGGAGGAATCAGCCCAGCACATCTTGTGCGAGTCTAAAGCTCTGAACCGCAAAAGACAACTGATCTACGGTCAGTCTAGACCGGAGACAGAGCAATATCACCCTACCTATCGCTGTGCAGACTAGTTCAAGTCACAGTGATTTTGGAATGGGTGGAGTAAGACTAAGGGTATGCACAATCAACCAAAGTTTGCAGTGCTATTGGGGCGGCAAGGCCAGGGACGAGCCCTAAGGGAAAAAAATGGCAGATGATAGGAATGGACGTTGGCGGGAAAACAAGAAGAAATTTAGACACACAAAACTAATGGCAAAATATATTCAGGGTCAATCAGGTTTCCAATTTTCTGCACCGCAGGCTGATGTATTTTTGGTTATCATTTCACCAAAAAAAAAAAAACAGCTGCCAGTCGAAAATACTTCAATACAAGCAAGCAATCCATCACAGCTCTTGACGCGATCGGAATTTGACAACAGCAAATTATTGTTCTTATTATTGCTATTATTATTATTAACATTTCACGCAAAGCTCTTCAGACCATCTTAACATGTACTTAAATTTGATGTGGCAATCCCTGATCACCATCAAACGGTACAATTAATAAGTAAATATCAGTAGGCTAGGTATGTAATTAATGGCACCTAGCGTTCATTACTGCAGGCCATAAACTTCTTGTGTTGTTTTATACATGGCACAAATTAAAGTCAACAAAAAGACGATGCAAATCACAGTTTTCACGTCATACAGAAATTTGTGTACTAATGATATCGTTGATGAGAGATGATCGTGAAGAACAGGTGCTACTCAAGGTCACTAGTGTTCAATGACCAACACCAACAGCATTCAGAAGCGGGGAGTTGGAGACTTGGAATGCAGCCATCTCCAAATTATAGGTCATTTAAATTTTTGTGGATTATTTAATATAGAGTTAGAAAGGTCTGCGTGTACAATCATATAATATTACGTAGGTACGTTGTTGTAGAAGTTTTATAAAAATGTTTCTTAATACACTAAAGCGTAAGTGACTAAGTGAAGATTGGAACCTGTGATGAGCACTGATAAGTACACTTGGAGAACCCAAATCACCAAAACACATTTTAAAAGACCTAACGATCGTTTCACTAACCAAGTTAGCGTCATCAGAGGATGAAACATTCTAAATACTTAAAAAACTAACATCAACTTATATACCGGATCTCAGGTAAAGAGATCGAACCGAGATGAGACACTAGTCGTAGGCAAATTCCAAAGTGTATTGTATTTTTATCGCCGGACAAGGTCTTTGCGCTATCCCTACTGCTTTATCTAAAAAGTGTCCATCTGTAATAGTTTTGAGAAAGTTCAACGACAGCTAAATTAACAGCGGTTCCTTTGGCGGCAATAACTGTATACTTATGTTATCGGTAAAACGTGCCGAAAACGAGGGAATTTTATTTAGCAAAGCAATCGATCAAGTGACTCGTAATTGGCGCTGGTGAAGTGTTCATACATTTTTTGTTGTAACTATATTTCGCAATATATACGCACTCGAACCCATTTTGGTTTCCTGATTTTCTAACATTTTTTATTAATTTCAGATTATCTTTATCAACGTGATGATTATTATCCCAAATATGTCGGGCGACGGCAGACTTATCTACAGTACCGTAACGTAATTGGGATATGTGTTCTTTGAATCTAATTCCAATCAAACTTTTGTTTGTCCGACGTATTTAAGATTACAATCTTTACAACTTATTTCATAAATTCCCGACATTTTGTCCGCGCTATCCTTGTCTTTTGGGTTACCTAGCAAGTTTTTTAAGGTATTTGTTGTTGAGAATGCTAGCTGTAAGTCAACTTTTTTAAAAATGCTGTCTAGACCTCTCGTGATTCTAGGTTCAAATGGTAAGCAAACAAAGTTTTTTTCCGATTTTTTTCTTCTGAACGTCGTTAATTCCGTCAACATTTTCTTTGTTTTCTGTTTGTTGATTAATTTTTCCACTAGGCAAGCAGTGTATCCGTTATATTCGGCCACGTTATTAATATAATTTAATTCTTTGGTATATCTACTTTCGTTTAAAGGAAAATTAATTAACCGATTTACTAAAAAATTCAGACTGGCCATTTTTTGTGCGTACGTATGATGTGAGTCGCTCTGGATGTAGCTTAAGGTAGTGGTTTCTTTTCTATAGACATCGAATTCTAAAGTGTCTTTATTCTTGATAACATCCCGAACCAGGACACCTAAATGCGTTCGAGAGCGTATATATTGCGAAATATAGTTACAACAAAAAAAGGATGAACACTTCACCAGCGCCAATTACTAGTCACTTGATCGATTGCTTTGCTAGATAAAATTCCCACGTTTTCGGCACGTTTTACTGATAACATAAGTATACAATTATTGCCGCCAAAGGATCCGCTGTTAATTTAGCTGTCGTTGAACTTTCTCAAAACTATTACAGATGGACACTTTTTAGATAAAGCAGTAGATATAGCGCAAAGATCTTGTCCGGCGATAAAAATACAATACACTTTGGAATTTGCCTACGACTAGTGTGTCATCTCGGTTCGATCTCTTTACCTGAGATCCGGTATATAAGTTGATGTTAGTTTTTTAAGTATTTAGAATGTTTCATCCTCTGATGACGCTAACTTGGTTAGTGAAACGATCGTTAGGTCTTTTAAAATGTGTTGTGGTGATTTGGGTTGTCCAAGTGTACTTATCGCTAAAGCGTAATTTTGTTTTATGACAATTTGATATTAATTATTATCAAAGCACCATATCATATATTGATGGATATGAAAAGCACATATCAGTTATTTGTAGATATAAGTACCAATGCAAATAAATTAACTTCGCTAGTGTACCTACTAAAATTTCGGGACAAAGCAAGTGCGTTTCATAAGAATTGTACACTATTATTATACGGCATATTAGTAAAGTTGATACTTTAAACTTACACAGACCTTGAAGGTCGATTTTAGAGGTCCAAATACGCGCACATTTGAAGAATTGTGTTACCATACATATCGCTCTATTAACTCCTTTTGAGAAAAATGCCCAAAATTGAATTTTCTATGAAGCTAAAGATCTCAATTTTGCTATACCTGTAGTTAGTGTAGTCTCTTTAAAAGAAACTTGTATTACCAATTTCATTAAAGTTATACAAAATATTTCCAAAAAGTAAACTTAATTCATATTTAGAAAAGTAAAGTATCTGCCAAACTATAAACGTAGCAGTTATTTTTCCTTATTAATCGCCAGTATGATTTCGTTTTAGTCAACCTAATCAAACCCGGGTTTTTTCAATATCAACAATAACAAAATTATAATTTCAGACTCAAAGGTGACAAACTTATTCAGGATTTTTAAACACAAATGAGATCTTGTTCAAAACGTATGAAACCTTTGTCCGAAACAGTCAGATTCATTCTGATCTGGAAATGCCTTTGATACTTGAGTTTATAACTCAATTATCCACAACTCAGTTTGCAAAAGCCGCTTCTCACCCAAATACTTTTCTCCGTAGTGCCACCGACGACGACAAGCAACTTCCACATAAGCGTAAACATCCAAAGCTTATACTTGCCCGCTAACGCCCCCGCGGCAAAAACAGAATGGAAACATTCATACCCAAAAAGTCATTGTGTGTAATCTTTCCGACGGGGGTATGGACTAAGGTCCGGTACTCCCAGGGAGGGGGTTTTAGTGAGTACAGTCGCACAGTACCTCGATATCCCACGGCACCTACGGGGCCGTAAATGGGGTCTGCATGAGCATTTCCCCCTCCTGTATGCAAAAAAACTGTGCACTATTCTTTCTCCAAATGTCAAAATATAACTTAAAAAAACATACATTCATCAAGCTGGATTTGATCGCGCAACCTTCTGCTTAGGAGGCAAGCGCGATGCCCCCGGCGCCATCTAAGCATACGTTAACTAACGATTTATTTGCGTGATACTTCATGCCCGGGATATTATATTCAAAGTATACGTAACGACTGTTTCCGTGGCATCTTATGTTTAAGTTTAAAGATAAAATAAACTATTTGAGAATCTTTTTTATAGAGACTTTGCTTGATTTTGTTTACATTTCTACTATACCATGCGACAGCACAATACATCTATGCTGCGCTAAAACTGTATTTGGGGCCGTTCAAAAAGCTACAAATATAGTGTATTTTAATAATTGATTGATTCCACCAGTTAAATAACAATTACTTGGAAAATTTTTAACTTCATGTCGTCTGCCATTTTCCATAATTGCGGCCGAGATTTCGCGATTGTTGGTTCGGGTAGTATGTTTTATGCCTGGTATATGATTAGTTTGGTTACCGTTGATGTATGGTTTATACCTGTTGTATGAATCAATCTACGCGTGGCAATTAACTAGTGTGTTTGTCAGGCATTAGACTTTAACCACTAAGTCGTTTCAACGCATATCTTTGGGATTTTATAAATATTTTTGTATATTTTGGGGGGAAACAATGTCCGATATAGCTGATATACGAACTCGTCCGCGGCCTTAATACAATGAAGACATGTGCCAAGTTTCGTTCAAATCAGTTGTTGTTATATATATATATATATATATATATATATATATATATATATATATATATATATATATATATATATATATATATATATATATATATATATTTCAACGGACCTTGGTTTTGGGTTCTAGGGACACAAATTCGCGCTCATCTGGAGAAATTGTTGCAAAAGATTTTCATCGTCACCTATCAATTAGCGAATTTTTTTAATGAAAATTCGCTAATAACGAATAACAAATCGTGTACAGTACCTTAATAAGTATTGTTTAATGAGTCAATAACTGAAGAATGGAACCTGTGGTGAGCACTGATAAGTACAATTTGGAGAACCCAGTTCATCATGATACAGTATTTAGATCTGACCATCGTTTCGCTAACAAATTTATCGTCATCAGAGGGATGAATAAACTAAGTGAATATAGACTAGAAACTACTATTTATACGTTAGTTGCCAAGCAGAAAGAAGAACACGCTGATTATTAAGATAACACTTCGAACAATGGACTACATGGAACCGGACCTACTCTATCCATCGAGACAGTTTTGTTCAAATTCTAACTATATATATATATATATATATATATATATATATATATATATATATATATATATATATATATATATATATATATATATATATATATATATATATATATATATATATATATATATATATATATATATATATGTTTGTATGTACTTTCGTGAGCATATAGCTGACGCGGCTGCCTGAGATTTTTAATTAACTTGAGGTTTTCTTTATCTACATGATGATTATTATCCCAAACATGCTGAGCAATACATGATTTATCAGTAGTGTCATATCTAAGTTGCACTAAATGTTCTTTAAATCTAGTTTCAATAGTTCTTTTAGTTTGCCCAACATATTTAAGTTCACAATCCTTACAACCAATTTCATAGATTCCCGACACTTCTGTGGTTTCTCTTTATCCTTTGGGTTACCTTGCAAATTTTTTAATGTATGTTTTGTAGAAGATGCTAGCTGCAAACTGGCTTTCTTAAAAATGCTATTAAAACCTCTCCTAATTCGCGATTCAAATCGTAAACAGACAACGGCTTTGTATGGTTTATCTTTTCTGAAAGTTGTAGATTCTGCTAACATTTTCTATGTTTTATGTTTATTGACTATTTTCTCCATTAAGCAGGCAGAGTAACCATTATACTTAGCTACATTTTTAATATATTCAAGTTCTCTGTTGTATCTTTCTTTATTTAAGGGAAACTGTATTAATCTATGAACTAGAATATTCAAACTAGCGGTTTTTTGTGGAAAACTATGGTGTGTCAATCGAAATGTAACTCACAGTAGTGGTTTCCTTTCTGTGAAAGTTAAATTCTAAAGTGTCTCTGTTTTTAATGACCAATCAAGAATAGATAATTTGTTATTAATTTCTATTTCATGCGTGAATTTAATGGAACCAAATTTACTGTTTAGTTTGGCAAAAAAATCATCTACTTTGCATACATTTGTATTAAATGTGGACGATTTTTTGCAGTGTTGAATAGAAATGTATGCAAAGTATATGAATTTATTGACTTTGGTAGCGAAACGATTGCCAGGTCTAAAAACTGTATTGTGATGAATTGGGTTCTCCAACTTGTACTTATAATTATTGTTTAATCAAAACCTTGTAAGTTAATTTTGTTGGCCTGGACTCGGCGACTCCCAGCCTTTGACATACAGTGTCTCAGCAAGACCGGTCGTTAAAAGTTTATGGAGTTCTGGCCCGAATAAAAATTTGAAAATTTAGAATGTAATATAATTGACTACATTCTTAACTAAAATATTTTCCGATATCCAGCACTTCCGGTTATACCGGAGGTTGCCGTCAGCTTTGCTTTTTAATATCGAACACCCCGTATATATTTGCACTTTTAGATGGGAACATAATTTTGAATCTTTCTCATATAGTTTATACTGTGTCGTCCATCTATTACGGTTTTTGAGAAAAAAATTATTTTCTGAAAGTCTGACAGCTGGTGGATGTTTACAAAATGGGCTCATATTTGGAATTAGATATGAAGTTGAAATTTACTTAGGATTGTAGTTTAAAGGTCCCTTTATCCGGAGCATTCTTTAAAATAAAAGTTTTTGACTGAAAATAATTCCTAAATTTATACTTTTCAGAAAGATTCAGAAAATTTGTAAGTCCAATGTCCTGTTTTTCGTGACATAATCGAATTGGCGATAAAAATTGCTACAAAGTAGTATTACTGTCCGTATGCCCAAATCAAATCGGTTTAAAGTTATTTCCAAAAAAACGAAAAATCTTAATTTTCCCCTTATGTCAAAAAACGCTTTGAATGGTTGCTACCTACGATAATTGATTTGTCAAATGTCAAGTTTTTAGTGAATTTTCGTAGAAAAAATTCACTAATGGGGAGATCCCGACTTTTGAATTTTGAAAAAAATTTTGCAAATGAGCGCGAACTAGGACCCCTAGAACCCATATCCGGGGTCAGTTTCAATTTTTATATGTTTATATATATATATATATATATATATATATATATATATATATATATATATATATATATATATATATATATATATATATATATATATATATATATATATATATATATATGTATCACACCGATAACTCAAAAAATAATGGGCCGATTTTGATAAAATTTGGCATGTGCCTTTCTTTTGTTAATAGCTTGGATAAGTTCGTTAGTCAGGAAAATCGGACGAGGTTTTCCGGGAAAATTTTGAGTTTTCATTCGAAAAAAATTCATATCTCAAAAAGTAATAAGCCGATTTTAATAAAATTTGGCACATACCTTCCTTTTGTAAATGGCTTTGACATGTTTGTTAGTCAAGAAAATCTGACGAGGTTTTCCGGGAAAATTTTAAGTTTTCATTCGAAAAAAATTCATATCTCAAAAAGTAATAAGCCGATTTTAATAAAATTTGGCACATACCTTACTTTTGTAAATGTCTTTGACATGTTTGTTAGTCAAGAAAATCGGACGAGGTTTTCCGGGAAAATTTTGAGTTTTCATTTGAAAAAAATTCATATCTCAAAAAGTAATAAGCCGATTTTAATAAAATTTGGCACATACCTTACTTTTGTAAATGGCTTTGACAAGTTCGTTTTTTAGAAAAATTGGACAAGGTTTTCCGGAAAAATTTTGAGTTTTCATTTGAAAAATTTTTTTATTTAAAAAAAATATAAAATCTATGATAACCAAATTTGGTAGGTAGGTTTACGATATAAAAAGTAAACTATACACCAAAATTTAGATTTCTATGTTACAAGAAAAAAAAGTTATAATAAAATATTTTGTGCCAGATCATTTCTATGAAAATTCACTACCATAACGCACTTGCTGCGTCCCGAGCTTTTGTTGCTTACATCAAGTGTCTTAACATTAAATTGGTCAGAAGATTTAAAATGGAGAACAGTAACAATAATGTTTATACAAATCTAGTAATCTTAACTTATTTTTTATACACGGAAAATGAGACAAAGTTGATAGTGAAACATCTAACGAAAACTATCCACACCTACCTCCGCTAACAAGAGGTAAATTGAGAAGAATAGAAGCTTATTTTGTGCGTTTTGGATAAATTGTTCAAGTGTTAAATCGACCAAAAACTGTAATTGATAATGAAGAGAGAGACTTAAATACCTTGGTCTATTCGAGGTCAATTCCAACGTCTCAGTTCGAGCTGCTGAAGAAGATCTGAGAATCAGTAGATGTTCAGTACAAATAATTTTTAAGAAGTATAACTTCCACGACTACAAGTTCTCGTCAGTACAAAACCTTCATTCTCAAGATCCCGATCACACAGCTACCTTGTGTGAAATGCTGTCTTCGAAGTCAAGAGAAGGATAACTTTTTAGGAAAAATTATCTGGACGGACGAATCGACGCAGTTTTCGCGTGAAGGTTTTTTTTTAACAAGCGTAGCAACAACAACAACCATGCCAGGGCTTCAGATAGTCCACTTGAAATCCGAGAAGAACTTTTAGGTTAAGTTTAGTTTTAATGACTTTTGCCTGATGAATGACAGGTTCTGTTACATCTTTATGGCGGCGTATTAACAGCCGCCCGTTAGCTGAATTTCTCACGGACTGTGGTTGTAGATTTTCTTGTCGACCTGTTCTTGAATTTGAGAAGAAACTGTTGGTAACAACTGGATAGAGCTCCGGTTCAATACACCCAGCCCAAGAAATCACCTTAATGTTCAACAACAGATGAATAAGGCGTTTAGGGCCATGGAACTGGGCTGCAAGATATCCAGATTTGACACCTTTGGACTTCTACCTTTGGGGACATATCAAACATCAGGTCAATCAGACACCGGTCAACACAATGGAAGAATTAGAAGCACACGTGCAAACAGCATTCGACAGGGTCTCTTCTCAAGAAGTACGAACACCAACACTGGAGGGTGTTTCTTCAGGCTTAACAAAATGCTTGAATGCGAATGGCTCTCATTTCGAACATTTATCGTAATTTGCTTCTAGTTTTTTAATATATTTTTTGTTTTGTTATTTCAGGGGAATGTGGATAGTTTTCTGTAAGTTCTACTAAGAACTTTGTCACATTTTCTATGTATAAAAAATAAATCATTTCTTGATTTGTATAATTACCATTTTCGTTGTTGTTGTTCATTTTATGCATGCACTTTGAAATGACAAGTATACCCAAAAAATGGCCATTCTGAATTTTTTAGTAAACATGTATAAATAGATATACCAAAGAATTAGGATATATTAAGAACCTGACCGAATATAACGGACAAACGGCTTGCCTAGTGGAGAAGTTAATTAAAAAACTTAAAACAAAGAAAATGTTGGCGGAATCAACGACTTTTAGAAGCGAGAAATCTGAAAAAACTTTGCTTGCCATTTGAACCACGAATCGCGAGGAGTCTAGATAGCATTTAAAAAAGAAACAATTTGCAACCAACATTTTCTACAAAAAATATTGACAATAATTTTAATCCATTGCTAGTTAACCTTTTAATAAAATTTTACAAAGAAATGTACCACCGTGTTCTTTGGAACTAAAAACATCTAAACAAATTCTCTATACAAATCATCAAAATAGTGTAGGAGATTTAATTGCCAAGTTAAACTTATGTCTAAAGATGTTTTTAAAGATATTCAATAACGTTTTGATATTAATTACTTTGAACAAAAACATGAACCCGGTTTATTTGATTATTCTGCTATGCCTTGCCTGTTATATTTAAAATTCAACTTGCTAGCTCCATCAGTGGCCTATTTAATTTTAATTAAAGAAACTTATGGTAATCAAATTTTTCAGTTTTAAAATATTATAAGGTCCGTTTCAATAACAAAACAATGATACTCACATAAAAATTAGAGATCTGGAAGCGTGCCTGTAAACACTTCATGACAGCATCTTCAGTAAGGGGGCCATGTAGATGGATGAGGTCCTCCAGGTCACCACCAGTGATCTTCTGGCTTTGTCGGAGTTCTCCGCCAGGTGGTGTTGTTTGTGGTGGTTGTACAGGAGCTGGTGGTCGAGGTGGTACAACGGGTTGACTTCCAACAGCCGGAGATGTCCCACTGCTCGGTGATTTTAAAGGACCTGGAGTCCCTCCCTGCACGTGTAACCGATTCCTTAAAGTAACTAGCTCCGAACTCAAGCTCCGCAGGCGTTGCTGCAAGTGGACCGCCTCATTTGATGAAGAAGCATCTGAAATTAAAAATGTCTTTATTAGGTTGGCAGAATTAACACACGAATTAGTAATAGTAAAAGACTCAGGTACAAAACTTAGTTTGATATAAACCTAACCCTATGTGAAGAAATCATTTGTAACACTTACAATCTAATCATAAATCTAGTCTAGTGCTTTGTTCTAACTACAGGGATAATATTTTACGTCGCTAATAATTATATTGTAATTATAAACATATATCATACCTACTTGGTTCTAAGTATACGGGGATAATCTTTGGCTACCTAAGCAGGTAGGGGAATCCGGGGTAAAGAAGACCAGCGGGGCAAACAGGACCAGTCAATTTAATTCAAAATGAATGTAGGTTCCCGCCGTGTTTTCATCGCTAGAGGTTGGCACTTCCGAGTTCTATGCTTGACAGAAATATTATGCGTATGTCAAAACGAATTGTGTGTTATGGTGATTTAAGCGAATTTAAGGTAGGTTCTTCTAATATTTTGTTATATTATGGTAAACTATTTTAGAAAATTTGCTGTATGCTAATGAACTGCTCTTTTCACATGTAAAACATTATTCATTCAGCTGTATTTTCATATGGATAAGCTGTTGTTTTGAGAAGTGAAAAGTGTGGTTATGATTAGTTTTGAAGTATACATACACTCGGGGTAAATAGGACCAAGCGTTACGGGGCATGGGGGACCTCCTATATGCCCCTTGCCGTTTTTAAACCAGAATATCTGTGGTTACTTATGCGTACATTTATTGTTTTAGATGAGGAACTATAAAAGGAAGAGACCGATACCATTATGGGGAGAAACCGAAGCTGCAGCTGCAGTTAATGCTGTGCAGAGCGGCATGAGTTTAAGGCCGACTTCGATAAAGTATAATGGTCCTAAAACTTGCCTAATAAGACGGTTGAAGTTAGTTTGATCAAATGCAGATATTGCTGTTATGGGTCCCTCTCCGGGTAGTTTCAAACCATTTTTTTACGATCCGAGATGAAAATTTGTTAGGGGAACATCTTTTGGTTATGCAAAAGAGGTTTTATGGACTAACACCACTTGACGTTCGGCGAATTGCTTTTGAAGTGGCAACCAACTTAGGAATTTCACATCTATTCAACAAGGATAATAAAATGGCTGGACAAGATTGGTTAGCTGGATTCCTACAGAGACATCAAGAACTTTCCATTCGAAAACCTGAAGCTACGCCAGTGGTTTTAATAGAACTGCAATAGATCTATAGATACTAATTTTTCGTTCTACTTGAGAAAGTTATGAAAAAAAATCAATTTTACGCCAAATAATATCTATAATTTTGATGAAGCCGGCATAAGTACAGTGCAAAAGCCTTGCAGGATATTAGCAAAAAGGTCAGAAACAAATTGGGCGGATTGTTAGTGGCGAGAGGGGATCAAATATCACAGTTGGTTGTGCAGTCTCTGCTGCAAGAAATTATATACCTCCTTTCTTTTCGTTTCCCAGGAAGAGAATGTCACCCCTATTGCTCAATGGGACAAGTTCAGGTGCTGCAGGGTATGCCAATGAGTCCGTATGGATGGATTGTGAGCACTTCCTACTTTATTTGGACCATTTCAAGCCTCCTGAACAGAATCCCGTTCTACTAATTTTTGATGCTCACATCAGCCATAGACAACTAAATGGAGTTAATAAAGCTAGAGAGAATCATATCACACTTCTTACATTACCTCCTCATTGCAGCCATCGCATGCAGCCTCTTGATTTATGTTTTTTGGTCCCCTGAAGAAGCAGTATTCCCGTGCATGTGATTTTTACATGAACTCTCATCCCGGTGTTTCCATAACTTTGTATAAAACTGCTGAACTTCTTTGCAAGGCATTCCAGAAGGTGGCTACCGTTGAAAAGGGAATCAAGTGCTTTGAGATAAGTGGGATTCATCCCTACAATCGAGATATATTAGACGAAACAGATTTTATGCCTTCAGAAGTTTTCAATAACACACTCGAACGTGAACCTGTCCATACACAAAATGCCATTTCTACTCGTCAAGAGGAAATAGCAATCACTGTGGCAATTGATAAATCGCATTTTGAACATCTGAAAGAAGATATACACTGTTCCTCTTACCCAAGTCGTTCTTTCGCAAATGTCTTACAGATATGTTTTCCAAGATCCTAAAAACTTGAAAAAAAGAAGACCAATACCAGAAGAAGAAAAGAATCCTCCTAGCACACCTGTGAAAGAGGATTTGGAGAGGCAAGAACGAAGTAAGAAAGTAAAGATGATAGTATCACGCACGGAACTGAAAGCCAGAAAGAAGAAACAAAGACAAACGTCGAGAAAGGTAACCTCAATTCTGTGATGAAGAAAAAGAAACTTAAGAAGGTGCCAGTGGAGAGAAGTGACAGTGACTCAGATCTCGAACCGCTGAAAACTGAACAAGCAAAACAGAAGACAAGAACTAAGAACAACACAGATGATGAGAGCGAGAGTGATTCCGAATCAGAAGAATGCCTATACTGTGGCGAAGTCTATGGTGACAGTAGAGAATGGGAGGAGTGGATTTGATGTCAGGGATGTGGCAAATGGGCTCACGATGGATGTGCAGGCGTAGAGGAAAATGATGTCGAATTTATATGCGGCCTGTGCTTAGAGTAAAGAGCGGTCCCTTTTGCCCCGAAGTATGGGGCATATAGGAAGGGGAACACTATTTTGCATTTTGTTAAAAAAAATTGAACAAATATTTATTTTTGTATTCCATGTTTCGATTAATGAAGGCAAATAATTGTTATGTAACCATATGTATTTGTTTTACTTAAATGCTTATAATTAAAGAAATATTTGGCTAAATCTCTTAAAGGGTCCCCTTTGCCCCGGCCTCCCCTACATGTTGCTAATATTTACTTAAGTCTACACAGTTTTCAAAATCACCATTCAGGACTTTGTCTTTTAAATGTCTTTTAAGTGTAATTTAGTTAATATTTGATTTTCTTCTAGAGGTAAATGTATCAAAGTATATGCCATGTATTTCAAAGATAACTTAAATTTTTGGGCTGATGTATTATATTATATGTCACGGATGTATGTCTTAGTGTTCCGTCATGCATTTTATTTCTCTTTTTGATTTTACCATACAAATACTCTGCTGTTTCTACAAGTGCAATTCCTCTAACTAGTATGGCTTAATGAAGAAATCTTCTTGTTGGATATGATCATAACATTCAAAATTCAACTCTTCTACCATGTAGTGAGATCTACTGTTGACACTTAACATTTCTATCTTTTAGCTAATTTTTTTTTAATTCGCCAATGAGGAGATCTGTGTTTATATATATATATATATATATATATATATATATATATATATATATATATATATATATATATATATATATATATATATATATATATATATATATATCCGACCGATAATTCAAAAAATAATGGACCAATCTTGATCAAATTTGGTGAGTACCTTCCTTTTGCAAGTCACTTGAATAAGCCAGGAAAATCGAACCAGGTATTACCGGAAAATTTTATGTTTTCTTTCTAAATAAAATCATCTCCGGAAATAACAAAGTAAGGGCAACCAAATTTGGTAAGCGTGTTTGTTGCATTATAAATAGTGAACTCTGTATCAAAATTTAGGTATCTAGCTAGACAAAGAAGTTAGGGGCAGTTAAAGAAACGAGAACCTGAAACAAATACGGATCTTGAAAAAAAAATGTTGCAAGAAGAGTGTTCTGCAAACCCTTAAGTTTCAGATTCAACCGTCATTGCCCCTCATTTTACTAAAATATTTACAGAAAATTCATTTCAAATAGACCCTTTCTCTGATGCTTTGGCTGTCGGTTTAGTTAAGTTGATGCTTTCGCTGTAGGTTTAGTTAAGTTTATGGTTTAACGGTGTATATATATATATATATATATATATATATATATATATATATATATATATATATATATATATATATATATATATATATATATATATATATATATATAAAGCTAATTTTCGTAGAACAAATTCGTTAATACAGTTTTGCATTTTTTATCGAAATATGATGGATTTGTAAGAAAAAAATCTGGACGCAGTAAGTGCGTTTTCGTAGCGAATTTTCGGTAAATTTGCAGTTTAGCTCCCGATCACGTTTAAAAAAACTGTTTTCAGAAACCTGCCTAGGGCTCACCCTGGATTCACAAACCCCAAGAAAAATTTCTTGTTTACACCCCCCAAGGAAGCTACGGGACCAGAAGTGAGTAGGGGTGTATAATTTTTTTTAGCTAATTTTCGTAGAACAAATTCGTTAATGCATTTTTGCATTTTTTATCGAAATATGATGCGTTTGTAAAAAAAAAACCGGACGGAGTAAGTGCGTTTTGGTAGCGAATTTTCGGTAGATTTGCAGTTTAGCTCCCGAACGCTTTTCAAAAAACTGTTTTCATAAACCCGCCTAGACCCCCCCCCCCTGGATACACAAACCCCAAGAAAAAATTCTTGTTCACACCCCCCAAGGAAATTACGGGACCAGGAGTGAGTAGGGTAGGTAATAAAAAGGAAACATGAGCATAAAAGTCGAATAAAACGGGCTTGAAAGCTGTCTTTTTCACATCTTGAAGCCATATCCCCCTTAAACCCTGCCTACCCCGCACAGCACCCCTATCCCCCCAGGTGCCATAACTTCCTTGGCGGGCAGGAACAAGACATTTTTCTTGTGGTTTATGCCGCGAAAGTGGTTGTATGCACGCGAGGGGGAAGGAAAATCCCCATGACGAAGCAGCCACCCTCAACCCCCAATCCTGCCACAAGTCGAACCGGAGATGGGGGGAGGTGGCTGGTTTGGGGTGGTTCTGCTTTAACGCAAGCCCCCCGTGTGCATACAACTACCCTCGTTGCATAAACCACAAAAAAAACTTCTTGTTCATACACCCCAAAGAGGTTACGTGACCTGTGGCAAATAGGGGGTGCTGTGCGGGGTAGGCAGGGTTTAAGGGGGATATGGCTTCAAATAGACAACTTTCAAGTAGTTTTCTTCGCATTTGCTGCTCATATTTCCTTTTTACTATCTACCCCGCCCAGTACCCATATTCACTTCCAGTGCCGTAACTTCCTTGGGGAGGGGGGGGGGGGGGGGTGGTGATGTTGTGAACAAGAAATTTTTCTTGTGGTTTGTGCATCTAGGTGGGGTCCTAGTAATGTTTCTGAAAATAATTTGTTGAAAAGCGTTCGGGAGCTAATCTGCAAATTTACCGAATTTTCATTAAATCCTTCAAATTTCAATAACTCAATTTGCTATTAACGTAAGCTTTGTTGATTGGGAAACCAACATTTAAGTTTCTTTTCGGAAAATTTTTGTATATTTACAAACCATGAGTAATTTTGATAAAACATAGTACATTGTTTCTACTACATAGGCTATACCGGTAATCAGATTGATGCCTGCTCGCATTTGCTATTAAAAACATTTTTATGGAAATTCACTTCCATAACACACTTACTGCATCCAGACTTTTGAAATTTGTTTATATATTTTCAAACAATAATGTTATTTCGATGAAATATGGTACATTGTTTCTACTATATAGGCAACCAAGTTTGATGCCTGCTTTCATTTGCCATTAAACATATTTTTAAAAAATTCGCTACCATAACGTACTTGCTGCGTCCAGACTTTTTGTACATTTTGAATATTTTTCGTTAAATAAAGTTAGTCTGTGCTGTCTACTCAATGTGTTCACACGTCTCAGTTTTATTACAGGTTAAGGGACCAGTCATTAGCAATTAGTGTCATTGTGCTATTCAGACCTGCGAATAACTTTTGTTTTAGTGAATTTTCGTAGAAAAAATTCACTAATGGGGAGATCCCGACTTTTGAATTTTGAAAAAATTTTTGCAAATGAGCGCGAACTAGGACCCCTAGAACCCATATCCGGGGTCAGTTTCAATTTTTATATGTTTATATATATATATTTATATATATATATATATATATATATATATATATATATATATATATATATATATATATATATATATATATATATATATATATATATATATATATATATATATATATATATATATGTATCACACCGATAACTCAAAAAATAATAGGCCGATTTTGATAAAATTTGGCATGTACCTTTCTTTTGTTAATAGCTTGGATAAGTTCGTTAGTCAGGAAAATCGGACGAGGTTTTCCGGGAAAATTTTGAGTTTTCATTCGAAAAAAATTCATATCTCAAAAAGTAATACGCCGATTTTAATAAAATTTGGCACATACCTTCCTTTTGTAAATGGCTTTGACATGTGTGTTAGTCAGCAAAATCGGACGAGGTTTTCCGGGAAAATTTTAAGTTTTCATTCGAAAAAAATTCATATCTCAAAAAGTAATAAGCCGATTTTAATAAAATTTGGCACGTACCTTACTTTTGTAAATGGCTTTGACAAGTTAGTTTTTTAGAAAAATTGGACGAGGTTTTCCGGAAAAATTTTGAGTTTTCATTTGAAAAAAATTTTTATCTTAAAAAATATAAAATCTATGATAACCAAATTTGGTAGGTAGGTTTACGATATAAAAAGTAAACTATACACCAAAATTTAGATTTCTATGTTACAAGAAAAAAAAGTTATAATAAAATATTTTGTGCCAGATCATTTCTATGAAAATTCACTACCATAACGCACTTGCTGCGTCCCGAGCTTTTTATACATCGAGTGTACGGATTCGACATGTCTAATTCCAGTTACATCGCGAGTGTACCAAAGTTAAACGGGCGCGAAAATTACGACAATTGAGCTTTCGCCGTGGAGAATTTCTTAATTCTTGATGGTCAGCATCAGTGTATTCAGGGAATCGAGAGGGGAGCAGAAACCGCGGATGACGATACAACGAAAGATAGCCAAGCCAGAGCTAAGTTAATTCTAACTATCGATGCTTCGATTTATTTACATATAAGAGACACAAAAACAGCAGCAGAGTTATGGCAGAAATTGAGATTGCTGTTCGATGATGCAGGGTTCATGAGAAAAATTGGATTACTCTGTTAGGTAATTTCAATGAGGTTGCATAATTGTGACAGTATGGCGTCGTACGTGAATCAAATGGTAGAAACCTCACAAAGACTACGAGGGACTGGATTCAAGATCGAGTGGATAGGTTCATTGTTGTTGGCTGGATTGCCTGAAAAGTATTCTCCGATGATAATGGCAATCGAGCATTCAGGTATTGCCATCGCAGCAGACTCCATTATAACAAAGCTGTTAGATATGGAAACGGATGTCGATAATACAGGCAGTGCGTTTACCGGGAAAGTAACTAACAGAATTGGTAACAGAAAGAATAATACATGTCATGATCAAACTATTAATGACAGTAGGGTTGGCAACTATGAATATAAACGTCAAAGTCAACGTCAGATTCAGGGGCGTGCGGTGACATTTTAAATAAGAGAAGCAATTTTCAGAAACTTACCTATTTGTAGTGTAACTCAATTCTTCTGTCGTTTTTGGCAAATTCGTTAATAATGTCATAAAACTGTGGATTCTGGGACATTTCCTCGACGAAGTTATTTTCAATTGACAAAATTGAAATTTGGGAACGTCTTTCCTGTCCTGTTGAATTCCTAACAAAACTCTTGATACGTTTCAATGTAGAACAATTTCGTTCTACAGACGCACTAGTAGCAGGAATTGTAAATACTAATTCACATAATTTGAACGCTTCAGAATATGCATTTTCCAATTTTGATTCTTTTAAGAAAGTTAAAGGTTCACTCGCGTTAGTTTTTGTGTCAATAAGATCGGTTTCATAAATGACTGTAAGTTCTGATCGTAATAAGGCTTTGTCAAAATAATGACCATGGTGGTGGAATAATGATTTGAATGAATCTTCTGGGAAAGGTATCCCTTTAAATCCTCCAAAATTACACAATTCAAGAAATTTCAGGTCACTGAGATGATCAAATCTGCAGTTAATTTGCTGATGAATTTGATCTATGATTTTGTAGAAAAGGCGGCGATAAGAAGGTCTCCCACATTATCAGTGCGCAGACGCTTTCTTCGTGGCTCACTTTTCCTAATTCCAATGTTTTTTCCAGAACTTATCAAATTCATTCCTTTTTTAAATTATAATGGATTTAAATTCACTAATTTTCTTCAGGCAAAAACCAATGTGATTTGTTTTACATTGCAATATGTTAAATACATTATCTGAAAACGGAAATATTTCCGAAAATATATTAAGTAAAAAATTAAAATTAAAGTCTGTTTTCAAACCATCCAAAAATCCTTTATAACTATTTATTGTTTCTGCATCCAAATTTTTGCTATTTTCTATTATGTTTTCAAAAAGTTCAATTAACGATTCACGGTGTTTAAATACAGTTCACACAAGTCTGCCGTTGTAGTTCCATCAGGTTGCAGCTACTTTGGGTAAACGTTTTTTAACAATTGAGTCTAAGGCTTGTGTGCGCTTCATAGATTTGGAAAAAAAGCATCCATTCCACTTAGGGAAGCAAAAAACACCTTACACTCTTTAATATGATTTATGGGATAAAATTAAATTTAATTTATGAGCACAACAGTGTACAAATAGAGCACTGGAAAACGTTTCCCGCACTTTAGCTTGAAGACCTCCTAAATGTCCGGCAATAACAGCAGCCCCATCATAGCTTTGGGCAATTAATTTATTATCAGTCTCCTCAATATATTTCATAATATTAAGCACAATTTTATATATAGCGTTTGCGGTACAATCTTCTGTCACATTTTTAAAGCCTAAAAATATTTCTTGCTCCCATCCATTTTTACATAGCGTATTACTACAGATAGTTGACTTAAATTAGTTACATCGGTTGCTTCATCTAGAACAATAGCAATGAAACGAGTCTTTTTAATTTCCGATTTAATTCTGTTTAAAATAATAGTGGAAGCCGCCGCAATTAAGTCATTCTGAATGCGATTTGATGTCCCGCAAAAAACGTTAGACTGTTCCAAGTGATTTTTTAAACAAATGTCGTATTTGGCTATTAAATAAACTAGGCCTTGAAAGTTTCCTGTATTTGCAGATGTAGTTGTTTCGTCATAACCCCTGAACCCCAATTCATGCTGACCAAGAAAACACACAACATCAATAAGTCTTTTTAATATGTTTCTGTTTTTATCAACCAGTTCATTGTGTTGGCGATGACTAATTTCTATCTGCTTGTCAACGGCGTGTTCAATTCGCGTTTGTTTCAAAGACACTTAATTTTAAAATGGTCTGTAAATGCGCTTTAGAGATAACATGTCTTTTTACTACTTTATGTAGATTATTCAAGTCGGAAAACCCACTTTTATTCCACAACCCTTTTCAATCACAAATAGACTACCAGGCCAACAAAACAGTTTATTTCTGTTAACCATTCATATTGTTTATAAATCACAGTTATTATTACCACTTGTTCGTAAAGTTTGTAAATTCCCACCCCCACCGCCGCCGCTGTTAAAAGCTGATGATGTAGCCATATTAATAATCATAAAATGCCAATGTATTTAACTTACTCAACTGCTTATTTCTACGGAATAATCAGAGACATTCACGTTGTACGTGCATCGGGTCTTCCAACACGTTCTACATGTTGAAATACACGTCGAGCATCGAGCACGGTTTCTCATTATGTGGCCTGCTGGCTACTTGTATTTAACTGAAGTCACTGCATCAACTTTCGTAGTATCAGGTTCATGCTGTTGGTTGGCGGTCGCTTTACTGGGACGACGTTCTTGCCAAGAGCGCAGAGCGCATATAGAAGTACAGTATGATGCATAATAAATAACTATGTGGGAGCTTGCGAATTAAAAATTGTAATAGATAAATTAGTTTTAGAATTTGAAATTTAATATTTAAAATACAAAATGGATTTTAAATAATGCGGTTTAATACAAATTATTTTTAAGTAGGTATGTGGTCGTTATTTTAAGGGAAGCAATGGTTCCATGGACCGCACGCCACTACGTCAGATGAGTGTCAAGAAAGAGATACACGTCCAGTGCTATAAATGTAAACAAAAGGGACATTACAAGAACCACTGTCCTAATGTGAGATTAAACTGTGATCAGAAATGCATTTAGTGCTGTATTTTTCAATGGACACTTCGGTAAAGAGGACTGGTACGTTGATTCGGGTGCTAGTGTGCATTTAACAGTAAATAAAGATTGGCTAAATGAACAGCATGAATTGAACGAAACATGTCAAATAATAGTTGCCAATAAGAATAAAGTTCAAGTAGAATGTTCGGGTGATTTGAACATTAGAACGGCAGTTGAAACTTGCAGTTATGATATTGTGGTCAAGGATGTATTATATGTTCCAGGGTTAACTACCAACTTGATAAGAAATGAAAATAAAATAATTTTTGGACCATACGGGTGTAAGATTTACAATAAATATGAAGAATTGGTTGCTGTAGCTGATTTTATTGATAACGTATACAAGCTAAATATTGAAACAACGAAGCAGTGCCTTGTGGCAGCTAGTGCTGTAACAAAAGAAATTTGGCATCGTAGGTTGGGGCATATAAACAACAGAGACTTAGAAAAGATGAAAAATGGAGCAGTATTTCTTAATTTTAGATGATTTTAGCAGAATGGTTTTTGTATATTTAAAAAATAAATAAAAATGAAGTATTCAACTACTTTCAAGAGTTTAAACATATGGTAGAAAACCAGAGAGAAAGTAGAATAAAGATCTTGAGAACAGATTCAGGTGAGTTTTGTGGAGAAAACTTTGAGAAATTGTTTAAGGCCAATGGTATAGTTCATCAAAAAACCAATGTTTATACTCCTGAACAAAACGGTTCAGCTGAACGTATGAATCGGACTGTGGTCGAAAAGACAAGATGTTCATTTTCGATGCGAATATGGACAAAACATTCTAGGCAGAAGCAGTCAATACTGTCATTTATCTACGTAATAGAAGTATTGCTTCAGGCTTATGAAACTACTTTGGGAGATTACTCCTTGAGGGCGGAAAATAATTTTTGTAATCTGTGAAAACTTAACGACCTAGGTCAACGAGGACTTTTGTTTGGTAGCCTAAGTAGAATGCATTAAACGCAGTTCATAGGTGGCGCTGATGTAGAACAATTTCAATTATTACATTCTGCAAAAATAGATATCGTTGATTTAGACTGCAAGTAGTCGTAAAAATGTCAGTGTTTGCTATTTATTGCAGGTAAAACAAAATAAAAACCTATTCATCCAGTATTTAATCTAAGCATATCTAGTTTGAAAATTCTATATATTTTGCCGTTGTCTGTCAACTTTTAGAACATTTTTGATAAAACAAAAAGTGTTTAGAAATGAGAGGCGATACCGAAAAAAATACTTTTTAAAGTTCCTGCCATCGAATAATTTCAACGCCAGCGCCACCTTCAAACTGCATATGACATATCTACGTTAGCCGACTAAATGTAGCCACATCCACCGATGGCCGCAGTCAGAAAAAATTGTGTGTTTACCTTATGAACCACGAATCACAAAGGGTTTGGAAAGAATTTTTAAGAAAGCCGATTTACATTTGACTTTTTCGACGAAAAGTAATTTAAAAAATTTGTTGGCTAATACGAAAGATAAAGACAATGTCACTGAAATGTCCGGTATTTATAAGATTAGTTGCAAAGATTGCAATCTTAAATACGTGGTTCAAACTAGGAGAAACATAGCCACCAGATTTCGTGAACATCTCGCACATTTACGATATGGTACGGTGGAAAAATCGTGTGTTGCACAACATGTATGGGATAATAATCACCACATTGACAAAGAAAATTTGAAACTTGTCAAAAATGTTAGACATAAAACTATGCTTGATTCATTAGAAAGTATTTTTATATCAAGGTCGATTAAGAACAAAACTTCATTGAATCGTGCGGCACCTTTAATTTCAAGCCCTTTATTTTCACTTTGCATTTGACCACTTAAACACTCCTAATTTGTCTGGTAGAATAATACATTACTGTTAATAACTCTGCCGGTCTATACATATACTAATCTCTACTCAAAGACCCTTTCGTTTTCTGTGTATCTATGAAGTCAATATAAATACTGTTTACGAAGAATTAAAATCAATATTAATATATTTTTTATGTAGTATTTTAGTTCAATTATTTATCCTTTGTTAGAGTTAACAATGTGAGCCAAACAATCGGGTTTAGTTTTCTATATAAAAATATGAGCGTAGATTATTGTGTTTGTCTCGCCAGATGTGGTTGTCGGCTTGTTCCAATATCCACATAGTAAATTTCTAGATCAAAGGGAACGTGCAGATTCCATAAATAACTCGGCACTGTTCCTTTTAAGCCTATTATCCTTAGATTAGATCAGGGCTCATAAATTTATCGGCCAGAAGATTAAAGAAGGTCTTCGACCTCGTAGTTTCACTACACAATAAACAAACGATGGGTCTTGGACGACAATTTTACTTCGGACTAGTTCGTTTACCTAGACGCGATATAAATACACGGTAGCTAGTAGCTTAATTTTAGAATTTTTCTTCATCTGAAGATGTTGACATGGTCAACGAAACGATCGTAAGGTCTCTGAAATATGTTGTGGTGATTTGGGTACTCCAAGTGTACTTATTACGCAGTCATTTGTTTTTTACAAAGTTGAAAAATTCCTACTCGTTACCAAGATGTGAGGGAGTCTAACGTAAATCACCCTGTGTGTGTGTGTGTGTGTGTATATATATATATATATATATATATATATATATATATATATATATATATATATATATATATATATATATATATATATATACATATATATATATATATATATATATATATATATATATATATATATATATATATATATATATATATGGACGAACCTTGGAAAAGGGTTCTAAAGGCTGGCTAATTTAAAAAAAAATCTAAAAATCGTCGTTATCTCTCTATAAGCAAGATTTTCTTTATGAAAATTTGTTAAAATTTTCGGAGCATGTATCTGAGAGCTGCCAAGGAAGAAACTGAAGATGAAGCAGTTTTTATGACTACACCTTGCATGATTGGTCACATTTCATGAGATAATTCACGTCACACTCTATTGCTCCTAATTTCTGTTGGCAGTCTTGGTCACCTTAAAGAATAATTATGAAATCGATTTACTAGCGAATGTAAGTGGACACGACGAACGAACGAGTGAGGTACAATGAAATCTATCACAGACAACTTTTAAAGAAGTCACCAGAATAACACTTTTTACACCTGTAAATATGATCAGCCTACGCGTTAATTTTGTTCAGGATTATTTAGACGTTCACGTCGTTTTTAAAAGTGAGGTCATTGACATTTAGTTACGTTAGGTAATTTATGATATGGATCTTATTTTGTGCATTCGTCAAAGAAGTTGAAGTTGCAATTTAAACGCTGGATGCTTAATTATCAGTTATTTAAAGAACAGTTTAATGATCATTTTGTAGTTTTCTTCATTTAGTCGGGTGAAAATATAGGTGGTTCATAAAAAACTTTACAAGTGGGTTTTATTTCTTTGAAAAACGCTCAGGTTTTTTAAGACACATTTTCGCGCGAATGTGAAAGCCGCTACTTTATCCTCCTAAACAGCGTTGCTAGTTGCTACCCTCCTAAAACAGATTTTATTTAAAAGTGTGATACAAAGGTATTGGTTTGTCTGGCATCTAAACGATTGTACCCTAATCTGGGCAAAGATATTGTTTTTAAAGGAGCTACTCGTGACTTGGCACATGCAAGCCTAACTAGACACTGACCCATTGAATTCACGGAACGAACATAGACACCGGCTCCGTAGGCTGACAAAGATGCGTCACTAAAACAATGGATGTCTAACTAGACTGAGCCCTTCAATACCACGCATCGTGGTATTTTTAGCCTTGCTAATGATTGCAACGAGTCAGACAACCTTAACCATATTGAAAGCAATTCCTGTGGGGCAGGTTCATCCCAAGACAATCTCAATGTCCATAATTGTTGCAAAATGATTTTTGGCGAAATAATGACGACCTCACAACCCAAGTGTATCAAAGATTTGACTTATGGTTGAGAGTATTGAACGCTTTGTAACAATTTTATGTTCCCTTTGATTTGCGACATACTGAAATGTGTCTGACAATGAATCTGACATATTCCTTGACAAAATGTTGAAAATGGCCTCCACCGTCCAAAAGTGAAAATTTTGTTTTAATCGATTTCTCACGTTCTGAAGCATTTCGGATAATATCAGACGGCTTTTGCTGTGCTGGCGCAAATTCTGCATGTTCGTAGGTTGAGTTGCGTAAATTTTGCTTTTAGATGTCCCCATTAACAATCCAATGGTGACCTTGGGGTAAATTCAATTTGGAAACGTCTTCCTATCCATGTATTTGAAAATCTTTCATCAATATACTCTCGCACTGTCTGGGCGTAATGGCGAGGAGTATCATCTTGTTGGAACACTAAGCAATGCTTTATTTTGATTAGATACGCGAATTCCCCAAGTCCGTGCCAGTTCTGAGCTGACCTTTAATATATCGAATTTCGACCACCGCACAGGTCCGCTAGTTTATAGCTAATAACCGATCAGATTACGTGACTAGGTATTTAGCAATTTTTTTAATTGGGCAAAGTGGAAGTTTTTCATGGAGAAATGTGCTAATTTATCTATAAACACTATTAATATTAAAAAATTGAAACAAGCCCCGTGAAGTTCTCTTCGTCATTTTAACTTTAAATACAACTTTTCGCACTCCTTGACTCATGTTTAACACAGTGGACAAGGAACATGTACGAATTAATTTAAATTTGTTATTTATAATAAAAGCAAAGCAGAACGTATTCTATGCAATGAAAAATTTTCACAAAATAGGACAATTTTTACGTTTTAAATAATTGACGTTCTATATGTTATGTTCTGCGATAACCGTCAAAAAAAAAAAAAAATAGAAATGACAGATGAACCTTTAAGTTTTTTAGTTCCTAAAAAACGAACTATAAATCTGATCAAATAATTGAACGTTACGTCTAGTGAATCTTCGTAGAAGAAATTCACTATTAGGTATAAGGAGATGCCACTTTTGAATTTTGAAAACGTCAATTTTGACATAAAAGTTCGAATATTTCAAGAAGAGGAAGACTTAGGTAATTGAAATTATCCACAAAAAGTATTCAGAATTTTACTTAGAATCTCAAAACGTCATAATATACTGGGTGTCCAATTTGAAATAAGGAAGTTGACATCTGCTACTTCTAGTATAACCGGAAATACCACTAGTCTGAAAATATTTTAGGCGAGTGTCCCAATTGCATAGTACAGTACCAAATTTTAAGATTTTTCCTGATTATGGTTTTTCCATAATCAATCGCTGCACTTCCCGGTGGTTCACCTGTATATAGGTTATACCAAATTCCGTGTGTTTTATTTATTAGACATATTTGCAAATTTTTTTAAAATGAAAATTCACTACAATAACGTACTTGCTGTGTCCAAATTTTCTTAATTTTTAATTAGTCAATCATTAATAGTTGTAAATTCATCGTTAACATACGCGGCACTGCTCTGGAGGCCTAAGGTGACACAATCCAGTGCCAAACAAAAACTATGCAAGATCCAAAGAATGGCTTGCCTAGGCATCACAGGGGTCATGTCATCAACCCCAACAGCCGCCATGGAGGTGTTGCTAGATCTGGTAGACTGAAGATCAATCCAGGCTTCAGGGGCCACTGCAAAATTCAGGAGATCGTGAAGAAGCCCATGCTTGAAATGAGGTCAGACTTCGCGAGCCCGTGAATCTGCAGGGAAAACAACTTTACAGTGGAAATCCCCGACCGCGAGGCATGGCGGAAGGAGACGCCGGGCATACCACGGGACGCGCTCGTCTGGTTCACCGACGGATCCGGTGGGGAGCGTGGGACGGGGGCAGGTGTTTATTCGGAAGGACCGAGGGTTGGTCATAGTATTTCCCTCGGAGACCATGCAACGGTGTTTCAGGCCGAAATGTACGCCATCCTGCACTGCGTGCGAAAGAACAAGAGGAGAGACTACACCAAAAAGCGGATCCTCATAGCCACAAAGATCCAGGCAGCCCTTAAGGCACTAAGCAGCCCACGGGTAAATTCCTGGCTGGTGAGTGAGTGCCGAGACAAGACGAACGACCTGGTTGGGCAGAATGAGGTGACCCTCATCTGGATGCCGGGTCACTCGGGGGTCAAAGGCAATGAAGAAGCTGATAGTCTCGCAAAGAGAGGGTCAGCAGAACCATTTATGGGACCAGAACCGGCTCTGGGCGTGACAAAGAGCACTTCCAGGAAAGCCATTAAGTCCTGGGTCAGAAAACAACACAAGGTGTACTGGGCAGACTGTCCAGGGCTCAGACATGGGAAGTCAATAATTGAGGAACCCAGTTCAAACGGAGCTGTGGAGCTGCTAAATCTTAGCAGAGGACAGCTCAGAAACACAACACGTCTCTTGATGGGACACATGGCCGTCAAGAAACACCTGCATAAAATGAAATTTCAAGTCGGGATCTCCCCGTTAGTGAATTTTTTCTACGAAAATTCACTAAAACAAAAGGTTTGGTTTATCAGATAACTATACATGATTCCTTGACTAGACACTAAAGCTCGGTTCATACCCTCGCGAATTGCGAAAAGCGAATTTCGAAATCGCAGATAAACTTGTTCCTATTGGTTTATTTAAAATAATATCGTAATATTATTTTAAACGGATCAATAGAAGTTAGTTTCGCGTTTCGGAATTCGTGAGTGTATGAACGGTTCAGTTATTTAACCAATTTTATTCGGCTAAGAAAAGAAAACGACGAGCAATTTCAACCAATATTTAATTAACTAATTGAAACGCCAGCGAAATGGAACAATTAATATTAATAAGTTAAATTACCCAGAGTCACATATTGTGTTACCAAAATCGTGCTCATACACTTACACTTTTATGATAAGTTTGAGAGTCCCTTTACCAGGTTAAAGACAAGGCTTATTTATCTGGGTGGGACAAAACCAGTTTTTCTTCATGTCTGCGTTCTTCGGCGTGTCATCAAAATGAAGATGAGGCCGATTAAAATTTTAAATTTACACAAGTGAATGTGTCTACTTTTTGCATCGGTCTTTCATTCGACCAGTAATTTCGATTGTGTTTTACAGTTTGTTTAGTTACCATAAAGAAATTGTGTTTTTACGTTGGTAACTTTTTACTAGAAAGTAAAAATCTGAAATAAAAGATAGCTAAAGCGGTGATTTCAAGTCTTTGGCTACAGAACCTCGGTGGTCCATTGGTAAGAACGTGTGCCGATGGACCCAAGGATACAGGGTTCGATTCCCACGGTTCCCCTTTAACGTTTTCAGTACATAGTGTACAATTAACATCAACTTAGATTGTGGCATTGTATTTGAGCAAGTTGAATGTCTGCACGTTGCGTCCCTTCGGAAGGGGCGCAAAGCCGCTATCGCGTGTACCATGCGATGTTGAGCACGTTAAAGATCCCTGTCCTCATTACATAATGACATGGCTTCGGCAACATTTCCAGGATAGTAAGGTGAAACTGCTCCCTTGCGTCGGTGATTTGCCATAGTCGCCGAAATATACGTTAAACAACAAAAAATTTATTACGCCATTGGGAAATTATCTTTTCCTTTAAAGTCTAGATACTGACGTTCAAGTAGTAACATGTCAATACTAAATTACATCACTCGGAAACTAATCGGAAAATATAGAAATGTAAGAAGACCTTTTGGAAGACAGAGAATATAAATAATACTAAATAACGCCAGAGTAGCATATTCTCACCATGAAAGGTTATACCAAATACTATATAATGACAATGCAGGACACTCCGGCTGATTTCGTATCCCTAGCGGATAGTACTGATGTTACGTCGTTCGAGAACGTGTAACACTAACAATTGATTGTGTTTAACTGTGTATAATTAAGTTTGAGCTGTGTTTTTTACAATGAATGTTAGTGGTTGGATGTATGCAATCGATAGTTGTTTGAATTATAACGTGCTAAATCTATCAAAGACATTTCATAGGTTTCCAAAGGATGGCGAAACGTGAATATGATTTGAAGCAGAAGACAAATTCAGAATCACTTTTATGCCAATATGTACAGTTCGCAGAAGATAATTTATTGTGTAATAATCACCATCATGTACCTATTTATAGATAAACTTCGTGAACGGATAGTTGAAAGGCTTCAATCATAACTTGTCTTCCAGTGCATAAAAAAAAGAAATATGACGGCAAAAAAGTTTTGCATTAATAATAAATGATATAAGAAAACTGTTTTTCTATATTCTTCTGTGTCCTTTTTTATTTCAGTATGGCGTAAGTTGTCACATTTTTTCACTTTTAAAATTATTTTACTTGGTAAAGGCTTTTAATTATCTTCCCAATACAAGTTTTTAAAGAGACAAGTAGAAATAGCAGATTCAGCCCTATAATAGATTTATTAACGGAATTAAGAGTTAGTCTCACCTTTCATCTGCAAAATTTCTTAATTATGTACTAAGTATATCAGTTACATATTTTAAAATATTAGATTAATAAGACAGTTTTCATTTAGAGATATAGCAAATTGAGTACTGTGCTACCATTTATACCTAGAACAATTATTTATAGGTAAGTACAGATTGTAACTTAATATCCTCAGAAACAGCTTTCAGTATATTCCTATACCTACCCTTGAAATAGTAGTTTAACGACGGTTTCAAGGTAGTACATTAAATTATGATTAAATAAGATTATGGGTAAGAGAAATTTGCAGAATTATTCATGCTGAATTCATTTAGGTTTCAAGCTGATTGTTCATACAAATTCTATTTATAACTATATAATCAGAAAATGTTCACTGTTTTGTCATGTACAAATTTTTATATTCATCTATAATAAGCCAATTGTCTAAATTAAGAATATGCAGGTAAATGTACAATTCAAATTACCCGCTCAATTGTCAGTACTTCACGTGAGGTGGCGCTAGGCTTGTCACAAATATCACCAATGCTAAAGCATAGGAGTGTCCCGTATTGTCATTATATAGTATTTGCTTATACTTACACGAGGGGATGGGGGGGAGAGGGGGGAGTACAAAACACTCAAATGTAAAAATTCAAATCAGCTGCCATATACGACGGGTTAAGAGGGCGGTTCAATAAAATGTTTAAAATACACTATATTTGTAGCTTGTTGAACTGGCGCAATTGAAGCCCTAGACTGAAAGTATAGTATGTAATAGATATATCAAGGTTGAAGGAAGGCAATATAGATTTTTTGGAGGAAATATAGCGTTTATAAAGAAAGTACGTTTTTGCCAAACCTTGATTTGACAAATTTTTGTCACAGAATTTTCTAGCACTCTAGCCCTACTTGCAAGAGTGAAGACATGTTCAGCGTATGGAAAAATAAAGAAGGAAACAAATAAATAAGAGAGGATGTCAGGTTAGTCGCAGTTCGATTCCGCGCACTTGTAACCTAATAATACACAAATGGGCTATAATATTGCTTATGAATATCGGAATGAGTGAAAGGCAGAATTCGCTGTCTTATTGTTTCGGCCAAACATAGAACGCTATATTACATGTCAGACCGCAAAATTTAGCCCGTACGGTGATGATAAGTAGATTGGGAATTGGGGTTCCATTCAACATTGCAAAATGCTAGTACCTATTTGGTAACATTGAGCAATGTCCAAGACCAGACGATTCATTTAGAGCATCATCAAATAGATTTTGAAACAAATTATATCCTACTATAATAAGCCTAGAAATTTACTTTGATTTTAGATGACCGACAAATATTTTTTTTGTACACTAATATTTACAATCAGAACCACCCAATATATTATATACATTAACTAGTATGTATATACATTAAGTTCTATAAGTAAATCTGCTGACGAGAAATTGACATGAAGGAATTACACCCATTGGTGCAAACCGGCAATTGTGATTTTATTTCATACCCGCCTCCATAGATCTGATGGCCACTTCCTATTCAGTCGTCTTGTTTGGTTTTCAAGCAATGGTCTAACGGCATCATTTGGATGTGCTTCCAGTTTTTGAAGGTGTTTGTTTGCTCTTCTAGTGATTTCTTCTAATACGAAGGATATATTTAGATATCTGTGAAGGGTGTGGTTGCTTACATACCAAGGAGCATCTGTTATGATGCGGAGGGCTGTGGACTGAAAGCGTTGAACTAGGTTAGTGTTGGATACTTTGGAGGAACCCCATAATTCCAGACCATAGGTCCAGATTGGCTTGATTATAGCCTTGTAAACCAGGACTTTGTTTTCTATTGCAATTAAAGATTTTCTACCTATTAGCCAGTACAGTTTCTTCATTCTCAGATCCATCTATTTACGCTTATTTTTAATGTGGGTGCTCCATGTGAGTCGTTTGTGTAGATGTAGTCCCAGATATCTAGCATGATCAGCCTGAGGAATTTATGTGTTGTTGATGTGGACAGGTGGACAAGTCGGGCGGTTCAGAGTGAATGTGACATGCGATGACTTTGCTTCATTGATCTTTATCTTCCATTTGTCTAACCATCTTTGTAGCAATGAAAGGTGATTTTGTATATGATAGCTGGCTGCTTCAGGGACTTCATTTACAGACTGTATGGCTGTGTCAACTGCGAATGTGGACATGTCAGTTTCTTGGGTAGTCGGTATATCTGAGGTGTATAGTAGATATAGAATCGGACCGATCACGCTACCTTGAAGTACCCCGGATTGGATTGGTTTGATAGATGAAACTTCTTCGCCTTGTTTAATTTGAAAGTATCGAGCTGATAGATACGATTTAAAGATGAGGTAATAGTGATAAGGGAAGGATTTCTTGATTTTGTACAGGAGTCCTTTATGCCATACTCTGTCAAAGGCTTGACTTTCATCTAGGAAAACTGAAGAACAGTATTTTTTGGATTCTAGGGTCTAGTCTATGGCATTGTTGAACTGTTGAGTGCTGTTTTCTAAATCCAAACTGGTGTTTAGGAATCCAGTTCTCTTCGCCCAGTTCTCTTAGTAAGCGATTAAGGATGAGCCTCTCAAGTACTTTTGATAATATTGGCAACAGACTTATAGGTCGATATGACTTTACTTCTGTGGGAGGCTTTCCTGGTTTCAAAAACATCAATATTTGAGCAAATTTGAGCTGCTTGGGCCAATAGGCTAACCGTAATATCGCATTGAAGATTATAGTTATACATTTGAGCCCTTGCTCTGGTAGTTCGTTTAGTACCGTGCCAGTAATAAGATCTAGTCCAGGTGCTTTACGTTTGTTTAGCCTCTTTATTTGTTCTTTGACCTCTCTAACTTCAAATTTACGGATTGGAGGACACAGCTGTAGCGGTATGTCAAGATATTCCTCTATTTCTGAATCAGGTTAAATGACCGCCAATTTAAAAAAATAAATGCGATTAGAAAATAAATGAAACAAGAGTGTATATTTAAAATTGTCTATATCAAATTTCTTGTCCGCGGTGTAGAATCAAAATGAGTTTATGCAGTGATAATATAGTATGGATCTTTGTAAATTGGTAAAAGGAATGTGGGTTATTAAGTTCCGGCTCACGTTGCTAAGTATTTTATGCGTCACCTAGTATCCTACGATACACACATGTAAATTGCTCTTTAATTTATAAACCTTTGTTACTAGGCGATTGGAGTTAATACATAATGAATAAAGACGTTATCTCTCATGGTTCTGAGCAATGCTAATAATTTTTAAATATTCAAGTATTCAAGTATTGATACAGTAGCCCCCCACACGGAGATTTATACAACTACCACTTTCGAATCCTGCTCTTAAGTATTTAGCCTCCAAAATAGAAAACACAATAATTTTTAAAACAAAACTTTATTTATTCAACACCTATTGGTTGGTTTCGTTTAAAATGGCGTTGATATTTAGCCACAAGCTGATGGTAATAATTAGAAACAGAGACAATAATTAAAAGAATTATTCTTGGAATTGTACATATGATAGGCAACTGATGTGTGATTGTATATTAGTTTTTACGATTTATAGGTTAGTGAGTGCGAAACGGTTGATACTAAAATAGTCGATAATATTCAGGATTACAACGAGGCGGTCTTATCATGTGGGGGTGAAACTTTGAGATTCTTTCATCTTAATATAAGAAGTTTAGTACAGAATGTCGACGAGATGCGTATGTTTTTGGAACATTTTAATCAACCATTTCACTTTCTCATCCTCACGGAGACGTTTTGCATTTATGACGTAACATTTCATCAATTGCCGAATTATAGGATGATATACAATAATAGCACCCCTAATGAAAATGATAGAGTGGTTGTATATGTTAGTGAGGATATACGATGGGAGTACTTAGTTGCGAGTGTGTGTACTTTGAAAGCGATTAGAATAGATTCCACACATAGAAATAAAAGTTACACTATTGTAGCTGTTTAGAGAGTCCACGACACTTGTGTGCATGCTTTCAATGTGGATTTGACTAAGTTTAACGACTCTTTGCCAAATAGAGATTTCACTATAATCATGGGCGACATGGAGATCAATATAAGGGCACAGAAAGAAGATATTAGTGAATACATGAATATCTTGAGCGGGACCGGATTTAGATCTTATAGAAATGACTTTGCACGTGTCCATAAGGGAAGTAAAATTTGCACAGATCACATATTTGTTAAAACGCAAGAGCCAAATGGAATGGTTCAATTTTCGTGTCATGTTGAATGTGGGGATTGGAAATCTTGGTGGCGATACAAAACGGAAGGCAACTTATAGAGAGTTTACTAATTACAGAAAACTACAGGATCTGCTGCGGGGGGAGAACTGACGTTGAGTATTTGGCAGAGGAGTTCTCAAATACAATAAGAGAGCCTTTGAGAGAGTGTGTGAAAACAGTGACGGTGGATAGGGGTGAACATAGAAACGAGGAGCGGATTACAGCTGGACTTGGCAGATTTATAAAGTACGAGAACGAGGTTTATAAGAGGTGTCTCAAATATCCGAATGACACCAGGCTGATAGAAGAATATAAGTCGTATCAACTACTTCCGAAAAGAGATACGGGTAAATAAATCGAGCAGTGAACAGCTATATAAGTATGTGAAAAGATTGTGTAGTAAGGGTCGAAACGAGAGTTCTGATGGTTGCAAGGCTATCAGAACAAACGGGGGGGGGGGGGGGGGGATTAGTATGCTCGAGTGTAGAGATAGCAAATAATTTTAATGCTCATTATTCCTCGGTGGGAAAACGCTTGGCCGGCGGGATTCTCAAAGGGACACGGTGTCAAAGTCGTGATGTATCACATATTGAGAGTTCAATTTATATGAGGCCCGCGACAGAGGGGGAGGTGGAAAATATAATAAGGAAGCTGAAGGAAAAGAAGGTAGCCGGCCATGACACAGTGGCGGCAGATGTGTTGAAGCAAATTTCTGCTTCCGTAGTAAAACTGCTGACACATCTGTTGAATAGGATCATTGAGGCTCGGGAGTTTCCTGCGTTTCTGAAGTGGTATCATAAAGCCCTTTTTTAATTCGGGTGTTATAATGGATATGGTCAACTACAGGCCTTTCACAAGACAAAAAAATCTATGTTCTCTTTGTGAAAACTATAAAAATCCGAAGCAAATATTACAGCAACAATTGAAAACCATCAAAAAGAAAAGGAACTCATGTGAAAGGAGAAAGCTATTGATATTGAAAAAGGAAAGAATGGACTTTGCTTCGATCTTCAGGCTGTGCTCCCAACACCATGTGGAGATGTTAATTCCTTTTTTTTTATAAAATGCGACTTGCAACATACAACTTCACTTTAGTTGATGCCCACCGAAACTTGGCTTTTGTTAACTCTGGCATGTAAGGTATGCAATTAGTATATCGTACTGAGGAGCTCTAATTGGAGAGAAATCGGTCTGCGGTTCTAATTATGACGAGAATACATCTAGCCTTACATACATTGTCCCTATATTAGGGAAGAAATAAGCCAGGGATGTCAATTTACAAAATTGGTTAGTTGGTTGTACACAGTCTCTATTTTTATAACATTTGGTGTTATTTGGAGCTGTCGTGACAACATACTACTTGGTTCCGCAACGAGATGGCGACTCCTGTCTTACATCTCGCTATGTGCTGTGGGGCTGGCTACCATAGCCGTATTACCTTATAGGTGTGTTTTCTCTGCAATTAGTATACCGTACTGACCAGCTCTAATTACAGCGAAACCGGTCTGCGGTTCTAATTGTGGTGATAACACATCTAGCCTTACATACATTGTCCCTATATTACGGAAGAAATGGGCCAGGGCTGACAATTTACAAGATTGTTATTTGGTTGTACATAGTCTATTTTTATAACATTTTGGAGCTGTCGTGACAACATACTACTTGGTTCCGCAACGAGATGGCGACTTCTGTCTTACATCTCACTATGTTTCTGTACGAAATTAAAATGCACCGGTTTCTTTAAACCTGTTTATCTCAGAGTTGTTACAGTATTGCATTCGGGTATCGAATATGTGGAGTGAATAATTTTGGGGGTTTGAAGTATTTAGATAAAGAGAAAGATATCGTAACAGAACAGAAAGGAGTGGAGTGACAGTGTGGTGTGGGAGTGTGTAAGAAGTGTCTGAAAAATAGATGTCTCATTTTGGACTTTACAGCTTAGAATTTATAAAAATTAAAATTAATAAAAATGCTGAGTAAAACTGACCCAAGGTGTGAGTCTTGCAGCACCCTTGATGCCACTTAAAAACGCAGAAATTAAACCATTCCCTTTAATACAATAAAATGCCTTTAAAATAAGAAAAGAAAAAAAATACTTTCTTGTTTAACTCCTTGTTGTATAAGTAATAGTGACAAGATTACAATAAATATTAAATCAGTTATTTTCTATAAGTAAATGATTTTATAACTACCTTTTTTAGTATCCTGATCCAATCGTGGATCGCCTTGCACATCTGCTTTCACACTGCAACCACTCGTTTGTCTCGCACTCCTTGCACACGTCTCTTCCAGCCCTGCTTGCAATAGAATACAATAATTTGTATTGTGATTTTATAATTGTATAAAATAAATAATTAAGGTTAAAAAAATAAATCGCATAGCATTTCCAATGTGCCTCTTTGTGTGTTTCCTGTTATTGCATAAACTGTATTTCAGTAAGTGGTAGTGTGGTCAATGAGTAAAGACTGGAACCTGTGATGAGCACTGATAAGTACAATTTAGAGATCCCAATTCACCACAATACAGCTTTTAGATCTGACTATCGTTTCGCTAGCAAAGTTAGCGTCATTAGAGGGATGAATAAAATAAGCGAATAAAAACCAGAACTAATATCTATGTGTTAGTTGATAAGCAGTTGCGAACAGCATCCTCTAGGATGGTATACAGACAGACCCACACTGTTGAGTCTTAAATCCCTGTAATTAAATTAAACAGTAAATTTGACTCCATTAAATTCACGCATGGAATATAAATAAATAGCAAATTACGTTTTTTTGATGTATAAGTCATTAAAATAAAGACACTTTACAATTTGACAGCCACAGAAAGGACACCACTATGAGTTACATTTCGATTGACTCAAAAAAAAAACTGCTAGTTTCAATTTTCTGGTTCATAGATTTACACAATTTCCCTTAAATAAAAAAAGATGCAACAGAGAACTTGCATATATTAAAAATGTAGCTAAGTATAACGGTTCACCTATCTGCTTAGTGGAAAAATTAGTCAATAAACATAAAATAAAGAAAATGTTAGCGGAATCTACGACTTTCAGAAAAAATAGCATTTTTAAGAAAGCCAATTTCCACAAAAAAATACATTAAAAATTTTGCTAAATAACCCAAAGGATAAAGGTAAAACCACAGCAGTGTCTGGAATCTATGAAATAGGTTGTAAGGATTGTGAACTTAAATATGTTGGGCAAATTAAAAGAGCTATTGTAACTAGACTTAAAGAACATTTAGCGCAACTGAGATATGGCACTATTGATAAATCATGTATTGCTCAGCATATCTGGGATAATAATCATCATGAGATAAAGAAAATCTCAAGATAATAAAAATTGTCAGGCAGCCGCGTCAGTTAGATGCTTACGAAAGTATATATATATATATATATATATATATATATATATATATATATATATATATATATATATATATATATATATATATATATATATATATATATATAACGTTATAAATTTAAACAAAAATGTTTTGATGAATAGAGTAGGTCCGGTTCTACGTAGTCCATTGGTCGAACCGTTATCTTAATAATCGGTGTGTCTTTCTTAGAAGGAATATTTGATAACGACACACAGTATTACAAAAGCAGTTATACAATTTTGGTTACATGGATTTAAGACTCAACAGTGGGGGTCTGTGTGTATACCTTCTAAAAGTACGGTGTTTGCAACTGATTGGCAATTAACATATAAATAGTTAGTTCTAGTTTTTATTCGCTTAGTTTATTCAACCCTCTGATGACGCTAACTTTTTTAGCAAACTGGATTGTGATGAATTGGGTTCTCGAAATTGTACTTATTGATTGTATATTAACGAGTATTCATTAATTTTAAAAAGTTGGGGCGCAGCAAGTGCGTTATAGTAGTAAATTTTCAGAAGATTTGTAATGCTGTCTCTTTCTAAAGTAGTCAAGTACTTAGGTCACATTATCATCTTAGGTGGAGTCAAAACCGACCCAGAGAAGACAGACTGTATTATGAACTGGGACATTCCAACCCATCTACATCAGCTGCGAAGTTTTCTGGGTCTCTGCACATATTACCGCCGTTTTGTAAGGGGGTTTTCTGACATGTCGAAACCTTTGCATAAACTGACGGAAGAAAGACACCTTTCATTTGGACTAATGATTGTGAAAAAGCATTTGAGACACTAAAACGGCCCTCTGTTTATCCCCGATCCTGAAATACCCTCAGCCTGGTCACAGGTTTATCGTGGACACGGACGCGAGCAATGTTGGTATTGGAGGTGTTCTTTCGCAGGAACAGGGAAGCCAAGAGAAGGTTGTACGGTATTTCAGCAAAACCCTCTTCAAAGCAGAAAAAAACTATTGCGTGACGAGGAAATAACTTGTAGCCACTATCGAGACCTTGGAGCATTTTCACAAATATCTATATGGCCAAGAATTTCTCCTGAGAACCGACCACGCTTCCCTACGCTGGCTCCTTCAATTTGAAAATCCAGAGGGGCAGATAGCGAGGTGGCTTGAACGCCTTCAAGAGTACCATTTCACCATCGAACACCGCCCTGGACGACAGCACGGTAAAGCCGACGCCCTATCTAGGAGACCTTGCCCACCAAAATGCAAGCATTGCATCTCTGGCGAAAACAAAGAAGGATTGAATCTTGAAGTGTGTAGGAGGACAACGGTGCAACCCGTTAACCGATGGGACCCGCAGAGGTTAATGGAGCATATACTTCGTAAGCATCGGACCTATATAAACTTTTTATGTGAGGTTTAAACAGCTGATTTTTATAGGCAATTCACTCCAAAGCATCTGAATTTCTTTTATCAATTCAACATGAACAGTCCTCAAATCGTGTGCCATTACATAGATTAGAAACAGACAACGACTAAATCTTTTGTATATCTATTTTTTCTCCCTCAGGGCTCGTCCGCGTCTTTGTCGCCCAGATAGCACTGCAGCCTTTGGCTTTTTGTGCATGCCCTTAGTCTTTGTACTCCACCCATTCCAAAATCACTGTGTCTTGAACTAGTCTGCACAGCGATTGGTAGGGTGAAGTTTTATATTGCTCTGTCTCCGGTCTAGACTGGCCGTAGATCAGTTGTCTGTTGTGGTCCAGAGCTTTACACTCGCACAAGATGTGCTGGGTTGATTCCGTGTACATGCGAGGTCCTCCTCGAACCGCCCCATTTTATGCAGCTCTTTCTTGACGGCCATGTGGCCCGGCAAGAGACCTGTTATGTTTCTGAGCTGTACTCTGCTAAGATGTACCAGCTCGACAGCTCTATTTGAACTGGGTTCGTCAATTACTTCCCATTCCTGAGCCCTGGACCGTCTGCCCAGTACATCCTGTGTTCGTTTCTCACCCAGGACGTAATGACTCCACTGGCAGTGCTCTTTGTCACGCCCAGAACCGGTTCTGGTACCATAAATGGTTCTGCTGACCCTCTCGTCGCGAGATTGTCAGCTTTTTCATTGCCTTTGACCTCCGAGTGACCCGGCACCCAGATGAGGGTGGCCTCATTCTGCGCAGCCAGGTCGCTCGTCTCGTCTCGGCAATCACTTACCAGCATGGAGTTTACCCATGGGCTACTTAGGGCCTTAAGGGCGGCCTGTGGCTATGAGGATCCGCTTGCTGGTGTATCCCGTCCCCTTGTTCTCCCGCACATAGTGCAGGATGGCGTACATTTCGGCCTGGAAGACCGTTGCATGGGCTCCAAGGGAAATACTATGACTTACCCTCGGTCCTTCCGAATAAACACCTGCCCCCGTCCCACGTTCCTCGCTGGATCCGTCCGTGAACCAGAAGAGCGCGTCCCGTGGTAAGCTCGGCGTCTCCTCCCGCCATGCCTCGCTGTTGGGGATTTCCACTGTAAAATTGTTTTCCCTGCAGATTCTCGGGCTCGCGAAGTCTGACCTTATTTCAAACATGGGCTCCTTCACGATCTCCTGAATTTTGCAGTGGCCGCTGAAGCCTGGGTTGATCTTCAGTCTACCATTGCAGGCTAGTCTGTATAGTCCTATCCTGGTCTCCCCCATGGTAACTAAGTGGTGGGAAGGCAAATCCAGCAACACCTCCATGGCGGCTGTTGGGGTTGAAGTCATGGCCCCTGTGATGATTAGGCAAGCCATCCTTTGATCTTGCCTAGTTCTTGTTTGGCACTGGATTGTGTTACCTTAGGCCACCAGACCAGTGCCGCGTACATTAACGATGGTCTGACCACCCTTGTGTACAGCCAATGGGCCATACTAGGTTTTAGTCCCCACGTTTTTCCATATAGCCGCCTAATAACGGCTAGGGTCATAACTGCCTAACGCAGTATTTTTTCAACCTGACCATTGCAGGTTAGCTTAGAGTCCAGTAGGACCCCAAGATATTTTACCTCCCTGGACATCGAGATGTTTCTAGCGTACAGAGTGAGAGTTATGTGGCTCTCCCACTTCCTCCTCCTCGTAAACGGGATGACGGTTGCTTTCTCCGTGCCTACCCCGAGCCATTGGCCAACCGTCCACCTTTCGACCACTTTCAGTGCGGTCTGCATGCGCTCCGTCACTGACTGTGTAACCTTTCCTCGAACTATGATGACAATGTCGTCCGCATAGCATTGTACTTCGTACAACACACCCCCCCCCCGCGCCCCCGTTTTTATATTTCCTAGACAAAACCAAAAAACAAATTCAATTAGACAATATTTAGCTTTATATGTCAGTTTGGCATTTATTAGACTTCACTCAAATTCATCAAAAGGTTTTCTTTTTATGTTTGTTATTAGATAATTAGTTTAGTAGAACTCATGTTATATGTAAGTATTTTAAACTTTTATATTTTTTCCAAGTAAATTATAAACTTTTTTCTTTCCATGTTGTAGCGTTGATAAAGGAATAAATTTTTCCGAAAGCTCGGCCTATAATAAAGAGTTTTATTCTACAACTGACATCGTTCCCACAATTTTTTGATAAATAACACTATTACCGTCACAAAAATTTAATACTATATATATATATATATATATATATATATATATATATATATATATATATATATATATATATATATATATATATATATACATATAAATTGAAACTGTTCTCGGATGTGTATTCTAGGGGGCCTAGTTGCTGCTCATTTGAAGAATTTTTTTTCAAAATTCAAAAGTTGAGATCTCCCCATTAGTAAATTTTTTAAAGAAAATTTACTAAAAGGATAAATAAACTAGTTTGCCAGTGAAAACTCATTTGTTCCTAGAAGCACTGCAATGGGGAATAGCCCGAAGCGCCATCTCTGGTGATGTGGCGGTTCTAGGGTTACACAGCAGCTTACGCGCGCACACACACAGCCAGAAGGAAGCTGTGGTGAGAAAACTAGCGAGCGGAAACAACTACTCCCCTGGCTAATGTCACGACGGACATTGAATTACATTATCCACTAGCCACCATCGCTTCAGTCCTGCCGGGACTTGCGGTAAGGTGTATAGCAGGAGGCTCAAACCGGTTTTGTCCTTCGTATAGACTATTCAGTATTCACACCAAAGATGGCGTTTAAGGCTGCCTTAAGGCCCACTTGTGACATACTGAAGAGTCAATAAAATGAAATCAATGAAATTTTCGTCAAAATATTTTCATATGATTTCCATGCAAGACAACAGGACTGAGCCAATCTCTGGAAAATTGCGAATTTTTGTGAAAAAAAAATTCATTTCATGTAAAAAAAATTATTATGTCAAAAAGCTTTCTGTAAATAGTTATATATTATCAGGTGTAGTTTTTGTGTAAATTGTTTGGATATGTTTGTTGGCCAGGAAAGTCCGACCAACTTTTCGGGAAAAATTTAAATTTATGTTCGGGAATTTGTTTTACTTTCTTAAGCAATAAAGTTATTTTGATGGAATATGGTAAATGGTTTCTAATATAAAGGTTATATTTTATACCAACTTTAATGTCTTTCATTTAAAAAAACATGTAGAATTAAAAACATTTCTAAGAAAAATTCGCTACCATAACGCACTTGCTGCCTTAAGACTTGTATTTAAGATTTTCGCAGGACACATTAAAGTTTTTTACATCTTGTGTTTAAACATTTGAATCGAAATTGATTTAATTTGATAAAACTATGCCTATTAAAGCAAACAAGTCAAATTTTTTGTGAAAATATTGCATTTATATTTTCTTCATATCTAAGTTATAAACTGGCAAGACTTTTGTACAAAACAAAGATTAGATGGTATGGATTTAGTAGAAATATTCGTAAAGGCAAAACCAAGGTTTTATTAATTAGACTTTTCCAGGAAATTTGGCAGTGACAGTTTTAAATAATTTGGACAATTATATTAAAAATTATATCTTCACATGCACAAGCTTCGCTCTTATGTATGATTGTATGATTATATAACAAAATTATAATTGATTAATTGACGTTTGATGTCAGTTTGGTCTTGTACAAAATAACTTTGGGAAAAATATGGTATGTGGAGACTGAGTTATAGTTGAGATGGTGTACTAAAGTGGTTCAGATATATCATGAATAAAGACAATGGGTGAAGCATTAGATTTAAGAAATGAAAGTGAAGAGAATTATTTTTTTCCTGGTTTGTCAAAATCTAAAGTTAGCTGAATTTGGTATACATTTCTCACATTTCGTCAAATATAACTTAAAATTATGCAAATGTACACCACAAGTCATAGACTTATTGTATTGGCATACTGTATGATTTTTACCAATAAATAAAAATAATAATAATAATAAAAATGGCTGGATAAATTCGCACTACCAGAATTTTGGTATCTCAATAATAATTTCTGTATTTATCACTTTGTATTCACTAGGTAAACAGTTAAAATCGATCGTTAATAGCCACTGAATGCTTCAAAGGTGTAGATACATTCCACGATAATAAAAACTAGTTCTATTATGCTCTAAGCAACATTTTTAAAGAAAACTACATTATAAACTGTCAGCAATATACTCAGCTCGCCTAATAAACTGGTCTAGAATGCTACCACAAAAAGTTATAAATTAATGAAAGAAATAACACAAACATTTTAAGTTCCATACTAGGAAATTGTACAAGTTAATTACAATCAAACTAAGTTTATCAAAAAAACTAGTAACTCTCTTTTAGCGAATTTTTATTACATAGAGAGGTAGCGATGGTGAGACGTTACAAAAAAAAAATTCAAATGAGCGCCAATCTGGCCTCTAGAACCCGAAATCAAAGTTCGTTTGAATCTTTATATATATATATATATATATATATATATATATATATATATATATATATATATATATATATATATATATATATATATATATATTCAGTATACTCTCGATTATTCGTGTGCGGATTATCCGTGCAGAGATTAAACAAAATTTCAAAATAGGAATGAATCGAAATTTCAATTTTTACCGTTTCCTCTCGCACAAATATAATAAATATCCCTAATAAAAACCAACGACCATCTAAGTACGGGTCTGCCTATTAAAATTACTCGTTGCGAAAATCATGGCGAAAATAAAATTGAAAAATTCCATAGAACCTGTAAGTACTGTAGTAGTATATGTATAAGCAGAATAAACTGTCACAGATGGCTTGTTTTGATGTGATCAATTTCTATTTATCTCTGAACGTCACTGCAACTACAATAGGAACACCGAGAAAGATTTATATCCGGGAATGTTTATGTTAAGATCATAAATTTTTATTGGCCCTATCTTTTTACACTTGAGCTCATTTGTGATGGTATGGTCGGCAGGATAGAACGAAACAAAATAAACTTTTCTTGGGAAAGACACAGCTGTTGAACATTCTGGATGAACTTTCTTTTCAATTTATGAACGCTATCGAAATGACTTAGTACCTTACTTGATTTTCGATCGCAAAATGAGTTTGTGTGTTCATGGTCTGTTTTCTATTATATTCGATATACATACCGCGTGTCGCTGAAACGGAAAAGACACGTCTTGGTCATGACACAAAAAACTTGAAATCATCCTTATGGATCGAGTGTAACTTTTTCATTGAACCTCTATTATTTTGGCGTGTGTGTTTATATATATATATATATATATATATATATATATAATATATATATATATATATATATATATATATATATATATATATATATATATATATATATACAGGCTGATTCAAAAGTGGTGACCAAAAATGAAACCCCATGTTCTTTAAACAATTTTAGAGAGGGAGAGAGGGTATGTCCTATAAAAATTTTTCCTATAATGCTTCGTTAAAAAGATACAGGGTGTTGAAGTTGAATTTCAAAAAATAAAATTTTCCAATTTTTTAAAAAGTAGCACATATATTTTGCTGAAACTTCGCATGTGTAGGCTGTTATGGAAGGCGCATATTCTAACATAACAATTGAATCGGCTAATCCAGCAGTAGCGCGCGTACCCACATGTCATTGGTTATCCCTCAAAAAAAAACGGGTACGCCAATGATATTTTTTCTTATTTTTTATTTTTTGAATCTTACTTTCATTCGTGAACAAAATGATTCTCTTGATAATTTTCTGTGCGACGCTTATTTTACGAGTAAGCAATGAATCAGGTAAGTGTTTTAGAGCACAGTTCATGATTTTTAACCAGTCGTTGTTTGGTAGAAAACCGCAATGATACAGTTTTATTAGGCTTATAGTAATTTATTTATTACAATAAATGTTCAAAAATACCTCCATTGGTCTGAATACACGCACGACATCTTTTTAATATGGAAAATTTGATGTCTTGAGGATTCATTGTTGCTTGAATATGACGAAAAGCATTATTTATCAGTTGTTGTAGCTGCTCTTGTGTATTTATTTGTTCACTGTAGACCAGTCGCTTAAAATCACCACAAAGATAGAAGTCAAGTGGGTTTAAGTCTGGTGATCTTTCAGGCCAATGTATTGGTCCAGTTATGCCAATCCATCTTTCATTATAATGTTCATGTAGCCATTTAACAACGTTTCGACTATGATGCTCTGGTGCACCGTCATGCTGGTACCACATTATACCTCTTGTTGCTAGTGGAATGTCATCTAGAATGTGTTCTACACGGTTTTCTAGGAGCGCTAATTACGAAGATCCATTTAGACGTTGTGACAGGACTTCCATGAACAGTGAGCCGTTAAAACTACCACACCATAAATTAATGGAAAATCTATGTTGAAATGTGCGAGTCCTTGTTGCATGTGGATTTTCCAATGACCAGACGTGCTCATTATGAGAATTATAAATACCATTTCTTGTAAATGTTGATTCGTCAGACCAGAATATTAGATTAGGGAATAAGATATTTTGATTGTTCATTTCCAACATCCATTCACAAAAGACTCGTCGATGCACATTATCTCCAGGTAGAAGGAAATGAACATTCTGTCGATGATATGGATGTAAGGCTTCTCGATGTAAAGTTTTCCAAACAAAGCTTTGAGAATATTGTAACTGCGTGGCAATCCTCCGAGTACTTGTAGAAGGTTGATCCATCACTGCATCCACCACTCTCTCTTCGTCTTCAAGTTGATGTTGTCTTCTACCATTAGCTCGTGCGTCAAGACGTTGTCCAATACCGCACTGCCGAAGTCTTGAGAACGATCGAGAAAAAACCCTTGGTATAGGTTGACGGCGAGTGGGAAACCTACGTTGATATTTCCGACAAGCAGCTAGAGCATTTCCATCAGCACATCCGTAGATAAAAATTATATCTGCATACTGTTCTGAGGTGTACTCCATTATAAGAAGTAAAAGAGTAGAAAATTTTGCAATTTTATAATGTTTACCACTTACACCTATTCAAAATAATAACTTGTTAACCTAAACGTCAAGTGACACTTGACAAACCATACTACTACCTACTAAAATACAAAGATAATCGTCGTACAAAAAATTATCAAGACATTAAATTTTCCATATCAAAAAGATGTCGCGCGTGTATTCAGGCCAATGGATGCATAAAAGTGTATCATTGCAATTTTCTACCAAACAACGACTGGTTAAAAATCATGAACTGTGCTCTAAAACACTTACCTGATTCATTGCTTACTCGTAAAATAAGCGTCATACAGAAAATTGTCAAGAGAGTCATTTTGTTCACGAATGAAAGTAAGATTCAAAAAATAAAAAATAAGAAAAAACATCATCCGCGTACCCGTTTTTTTTTTCTTGGGTGATAAGGGGGTGTGGTCCCTTAGCCTGGTCGTGCGCTGATCGTTCTCTTGATCGATCAGCGAGTGACTTAGCTACTGGACTCCTAGAGACTGGCTCCACGTGCCACCCCTGGCGCGATTGTCGGCAATGGGAATAACGCCCAGGGCCGATGGTCTACTAAAGTCTCAAACCTTCACACACACATCATACACACGCATACAAACACAGACACGAGGCACATAGATCGGGTTGTGCTTCTCGGCCTTCGGCGCGGACTCCGAGGAGGGGCTCCGAGCGGAGCCTGCTCTGGACTGGCAGCGCTGTGCAAACCAGGGCTGGCACACCTGGCGCCGTATGGACACTACAGGGGCCCACCCTTGCCTTGGCCGGTGTAGGGGGCTGCCCTATCATCCATTCGAAAAATGCTCGATCGTGCCAGCAGCACCGGGTGGCTCCGGAACAGGGGGTTAGCTGCACGCTTCGGGTCGCCACGGCGTGGCCGCAGAGCCGCTCTCAACGGAATCAAGTCTCATCACGGATGAAGCGCCGGGGGGGCGGTGGGGTGACCTCCCGTATCTATACGCTCACCAAACCATAAGCACACCATCACACAAAATTTTTTCTAGCAACCATGAATGAGGACAAAGAATATAAAGGTAACGTGCCAAAAATAAGCGAGGAGGTAGAAGGTAGAGAGATCCCTGTCTCTCCAAGCAGTTCCAGCAGGGAACTGGAAGAAACGCTCCTCCGCTCTCCTGGCGGGGTGTCCGGGGTGGAGCCGTACGGGTCCGTCGGGGACGTTGCTGCCGGGGGGAGCGACGGGGGGCGAACTTCGTCGGCTGCGAGTCTGGCCGGGCCCATGGACGTGTCCATGGGAGGGGCCGAGGACGAGGAGTCGCGAAGGAAACGGAAGAGAGGAAGGAAAAGGATGTGGAGAGCCCAGAAAAGGAGGCGAGAGAGGGAGGAGCTGAGGCAGCAGCGTCATCAGGGGGGTGTGAGTCCTCCAGAGGCGCAGGCTGCTTCAGCAGCGGCGGCCCCGCAAGGCGGGGGGCCGCCGAAAATCCCCTTCGCCTCTGCGGCCGGTCGGGCTGCTTCTGAGCCGGGTGAACCCTCAGGGATCGTCAGGGCGGGGAAGCTGCCGGATCGGGCGGCCTGGCGGCAGGTGCGACGACGGCACCGTGAGGCGAGAGAAAAGGAAGTGAAGGCGATTGTCCTGCCGACGGGACCGGGCGAGGGCCGAGGTGTGGGGGAGGGGTCGAAAGGCTCTACCCCTGTGTCGCCCCCCGGGCGGTCGGCAGAGAAGCAGGAAAAAAAGAGATCTGGGGCGCAGCCGAGCCCACAGGGACAGAAGCTGGACAGGCGGCCACCGGCTCAGGGGGGACCATCAGGCTCTCCACGGTCGAGGCCGGCAGGCTGGCCCAAGTCAACTGGGGGCGCGTACGCGAAGCGCCCAAGACCGGAAAAAGAAACACCGCCGGAGAGGCGGGCCAAGAGGGTTAGCCGCGGGTGTGCGCCGGCGGCCGGGGGGGAAGCGGCTAATGTGTCCCCACTCCTTCGGGGGCGGGGCGCGGTCGCGACCCCGGCTGCTGGGGCGGGCCCTGGCCCCTCGGGAACGTCAGGTCCGGCGGGTAGGAGGGAAATGCAGGTAGTCATCACCTCCAACAGGGGGGATGGCGTAGTCCTGACGGAAGAGGCGGAGCCAATAAGGAGGAGTTTGCTGGCGGGGATGTTGGACGCCATGACGATATCCGACAGGGCGTTGCAGCTCCGCTTCCGCAACTCTGGGATAGTCGATCCGAGGTGGTTCTTGGTGACCGCCGAGGATGACGAGTCCCTGAGTTGGCTTCTCAACGGCTGGTCCGGGACGACGGTGGGGGAGATCGCCTTCAGCGCCGTAAGGGCAGGGGGCGCCCCATGGCCGGTCCGGATCGGCTTTTGGCACAGAAGTCAAGAGGTGGACCTAGAGGATGTTGTCAGGATGCTTGCGCTCCAGAACCGCTCGCTCAATGTTGGGCAGTGGCGGCACTTGGAGACGGCAGGAGGACCTGGGGCATGGCGTCTGGTCTTTTCGGTGGGGCCTGAGGTAGCTCGCGAGCTGGACGGGCAAGGCTGGCGGCTGTACTTCGAGTTGGTGACTCTGAGTGTAACCAGAGTTCCGACATGGAGTGCGGTCGCCTCCGCCCGGCCTGCGGCGGGCGAACGGACGGGCTCCGACCAGGGGAGGCCTCCGCCCGAGCGGCGTCGCGATTAAATTCGCGGGGCAACTGCGGGTGGGCCAGATCAACCTTCAGCATAGCCGGGATGCCACTGGGGAGCTAGCAAAGCTCCTCGCAGGCGGTCCAGGCGGCGTAGTGTTGATTCAAGAGCCTTATGTGTTTAGGAAGCAAGTTAGAGGGCTTGGAGGAATTGGCTTCAACATCCTCATCGGTGGTGAAGCACAGGAAGAACAACCAAGGACATGCATACTGGCGTCGAGGGATCTGGACGTGATGTTGCTGCCGCAGCTCGGGTCCAGGGACGTCACAGCAGCTGTCCTGGAGTATAAGGTGAGTAATATTAGGCTTAAGGTTCTGATGTGCAGCCTTTATGTTCCCTACGATCGGCGGGGGCTGCCTCCGTCGGAGGAATTGGTGCGTATCGTCGATTACGCGAGGGAGCATGGGCTACAACTGATAATAGGCTGCGATGCCAATTCTCACCACAGATTGTGGGGCAGCACGGATACCAACCCACGCGGTGAGGCTCTATTAGAGTACTTGGCTACAACGAACCTAGAGGTATTAAATAGAGGTACAGCTCCAACGTTTGTCAATCGTATCCGACAGGAGGTGATCGACATTACGTTAGCGAGCAGAGGAATAACGGAGGATATATCTAACTGGAGGGTGACGGAACACATATCAATGTCTGATCATCGTATGATCAGCTTTGAATTGGATGTGGACCGTGAGAGTCCTCCCCCCAGGAGAAATCCAAGGAAGACCGACTGGGATGCCTATCTAATAGGCCTCGGTGGGTCGCCAAGGAGCCCAGAGGGGAGTAGACTCTCTATAGAGGCATTAGATAGCGAGGTCGAGGCGCTAGAAGGGAAAATAATGGCAGCCTACGAGGCCGCGTCACCACTTAGGGGGGAACCGTCCATCAAAGTTAGATGGTGGAACAAGGATCTCGCCGTACTACGCGGGCGGACTCGGAGGGCCTTAAACCGAGCCGTCCGAGAATCGGGTGAAGCGGCCTGGGACGAGTTTAGGACTGCCAGAAGGGAGTTTAAGAAGGAATTACGCCGGAGTAAGCGAGCTGGTTGGCGCGCGTACTGCGGGGAAGTCAATTCCCTGCCTGACGCAGCCAGGCTGGTGAGAGTACTCAAACAAGAGTTAGGTAGTAATGTAGGATCTTTAAGGAAACAGGACGGGAGCTGGACAAGCACCGGTGAGGAGACCCTGCGTCATCTCGCCGAAGTTCACCTTGAGGGCGGTGGAGCCGTCACGGAGGCTGCCGAACCGGGCCGGTGGACAGTCCCGAATGCGGACTGGCAGCTGGCGGAGGAGGTGGTCACAGATGGCTCTATAACCTGGGCGGTGAGCGAGTTCGCTCCATTCAAATCCGCAGGCTGCGATGGGATTTTTCCAGCCCTGCTCCAGAGGGGCCTGGATATACTGCTTCCCAACATAAGGGAGGTTTTTCGGGCCAGCCTGGCGTGGGGCTACGTCCCAAAGGCCTGGCGCCGGGTTAGGGGGGTCTTCATTCCCAAACCGGGAAGGGAGGACTACACGCTGGCCAAGGCGTACAGGCTAATCAGCCTAACATCCTTCCTACTTAAGGCATTGGAAAAGTTAGTAGATAGGTTTATGTTGGGAGGGATCCTCAAGGATCATCCCTTCCACAAAGGTCAGCACGCGTACCAGCGGGGGAGATCGACGGAGACGGCGCTCCACGCTGTGACGCGGAAGGTGGAAAGGGCTCTACACTACGGGGAGAGCACATTAGCTGTGTTCTTCGATGTGGAGGGGGCCTTTGATAAGGCAAGGACGGATACGGTCTGTAACGCCCTACAGGAGAGGGGAACGCCGAGGTCCCTAATAAGCTGGGTGGCGAGCATGCTGGAGGACAGGAGAGTGTCGCTGACCTTGAGGGGCCGAGGGCTGGACGTTGGGGTGACGGGCGGCTGTCCCCAGGGGAGCTGCCTTTCGCCTCATCTATGGTGTCTGGTCATGGACGGCCTCTTGGAGCGGCTCTCTGAGAATGGCTTCTACGCACAGGCGTACGCTGATGATGGGCTGGTCTTAGTCACCGGCAAATTCCTCGGCGTCGTCTGTGAGTGCATGCAAGCTGCCTGTAGCATAATCGAAAGGTGGTGTGGTGAGCAGGGACTCTCCGTAAACCCGGCGAAGACGGAGATGATCCTATTTACCAAGAAGAGGAAGGTAGAGGGGTTCAGGGCGCCCGTGATGTTTGGAAAACCTTTAGCTTTAGTGCGGGAGGTCAAATATCTGGGGGTGATCCTGGACCCGAAACTAACATGGGGGTCGCAAATAGAACGAGTTGTGAGGAAGGGAGTAGCGACCCTCTGGCAGCTGCGTCGTGTGATAGGGAGGACCTGGGGAGTTAATCCCCGGATCCTTCATTGGATCTACACTGCGATCGTCAGGCCGAGAATCCTCTATGGGGCGTTGGTCTGGTGGTGTGGTGTGAACCAAACAACCAGCAGGAAGCTGGCCAAACTCCAAAGGCTGGCTATCCTGGGTATCACAGGCGCTATGAGGACGACACCCTCAGCCGCGCTAGAGGTCCTGTTGATGCTGCCACCGCTTCCCATCTGTATCAGAAGGGAGGCTATGGCGTCGCATCTTAGGATCCGGGACTCAGGTAACTGGAGCGGAGAGGGAGCAGTAATAGGGCATGCAAGAGTCGCCAAGGAGGTGGAAAAGGAAATTCCGATTTCCGCCATAAAGGTGAGGGATGCCGAGGACGATATTAGGTTGACTAGGCCATACACCCCCAGGATCCCCAGTAGGGATCAGTGGAGGGAAAATGAGGTTACATTCCAGCCCGCAAGCCTGGTCTGTTTCACCGACGGATCACGGCTGGAGGACCAGCAATCCTCCGGGGCAGGAATATACATCGAGGGCCTGGGGGTGCGCGAGAGCTATGCTCTTGGCGCATACACCACGGCATTCGAAACAGAGGCGTATGTTATCCTGTCTGTGGCCAATAGACAGGATGTGAAGATGAGTCCCGAGAAATGTGTGTGCATTTGCTCGGATAGCCAGGCGGTCCTCCGGGCAGTCTGCGCGGCCAGAATCAGGTCACCCCTGGTTCAGGAGTGCGCTGACGCCCTCAGAGGGCTAGCCAGGACGAAGGAGGTGCAACTGGTGTGGGTTCCGGGACACTGTGGCGTGGCGGGGAATGAGGTGGCGAATAATCTCGCAAAGCTTGGTTCCCGGCGGCCGTTCTGTGGCCCGGAGCCTGCGATAGGCATAAGTAGGAAGACAGTCTCTGTCGTCTTAGACAGGTGGACCGAGGAAGCAATGGAGAGGCACTGGGGGTCGGTTGATGGCTGCAGGCAGGCGAGGGACTTCGTGGAGGGGCCGGACAGAGATAAAGCTGTCTGGCTACTCGGAAGGAGTCGACCTACGCTTCGCCGCATCCTCGGGGTGCTGACAGGCCACTGCGCCCTTAGAAGACACCTCACATTGATAGGCGTAGAGAGGGATCCCATTTGCCAGGAATGTGGCGAGGATGAAGAAACGTCCTACCACTACCTGTGTGAATGCGAGGCTTTTGGGAGTCTTCGAGCAGAATTGTTCGGATCAAGGACTCTGCAGAGGAATCAGGTAAGTACCGTCCAATTGAAGACCGTCATGGCCTTCATCTCGAGGTCGGGGCGGTTTGGCGACGGAACCGAGGAAGAGTAGAGCATGGTTGCTGGGTTGCTGGGGTTGGCAAAAAGGGCCCATTGTGGCCTACTTGCTTGGCGTTGGCCTCCCCACCACTGCTACTACTACTACTACTTCTTGGGTGATAACCAATGTCATGTGGGTACGCGCGCCACTGCTGGATTAGCCGATTCAATTGTTATGGTAGAATACGCGCCTTCCATAACAGCCTACACATGCGAAGTTTCAGCAAAATATATGTACTACTTTTTACAAAATTGGGAAATTTTATTTTTTGAAATTCAACTTCAACTTCAACACCCTGTATCTTTTTAATGAAGCATTATAATAAAATTTGTATAGGACATACCCTCTCTAAAATTGTTCAAAGAACATGGCGTTTCATTTTTGGTCACCACTTATGAATCACCTGTATATATCTATATATATATATATATATATATATATATATATATATATATATATATATATATATATATATATATAGACTTGGGAGGAAATAACGGTCGTCACTTGTTAGTTCCAGAAACTCAGAATCTCATTACAGAACATTCGACCTTTCAGGGCAGTTAAAGAAAGCAATTACGAAAGTTGTTGTGAAGTTGACATGAATGAGACCATGGTTTGGTAGGTATTGGACGAGAGCGGTGGACAAACAAGGTTCTCCTTAAATACTATTTACAATTTGTTACTTAGTCCTGACTTAATGACTACACAATTATTTATATTTTCAGTTTTCAATCTTTTAAAGCTTGAATACCACATTATATATAAAATTTAAATGACATATAAACAATATTTTTTTATTAGGTTACTTTTAATGGGCAGTGAGAAATATGCTCAAAACCTGTCAAAGCTCCCCTATTTTACGGTATCTAGTCCAAGAAACTTGAAGCTAAACATCTACAGCGAAACGATTAATTAAAAAGTAGCAGCAGATGCGTTATGGAAGTGAATTTTCATAAAAATGTTTGTGATAGCAAATATGTCTCTCTAATGCAAGCAGGCACCAATCTGGTTGCCGGTATAATTTATATAGTAGAAACAATATACCATATTTTATCAAAATAACTTATTGTTTGAAAATGTACAAACATTTTCCGAAAATAAGCTTATAAAGTTTCCGAGAAAACTGGTTTCCTAGCCAACAAACCTTAGGTTAATAGCAAAATGAGTTATATTTGAAGCATTTAATGAAAATTCGCTACCCAAACGCACTTACTGCGTCTCGATTTTTTTTCTTACAAACGCATATTTTATTAAAAAATGCAAAAATGTAATAATATAAGGTTGTTCGAAAACAAAATTGTAGGTATCACCAACGACTTATGGGCCAGCCTGTGATTGTCAAAATAAGTTTTTACGATGCAGCTCAACCCTATGATTAACGTATACAACTTTTTCTCGTATCTTATAGAATAACAATTATATTGAGCTTTACCGTAGAAATGCGTCACCTTTATATATATATATATATATATATATATATATATATATATATATATATATATATATATATATATATATATATATATATAAACAGATAAAAACTGAAACTTAACCCGGACATGGATTGGGGGGGGGGGTATAGTTTGCGCTCATTTGAAGATATCTTTTTAAAAGTCAAAAGTTGCAATCTCCCCAGTAACGAATCTTTTCTACGAAAATTAGCTAAAAATTCTAGACCGTTAAACCATAAACTTCACTAAACCTACTGCCAAAGCATCAGAGAAAGGGTCTATTTGAAATGAATTTTCTGTAAATATTGTAGTCAAATGAAGGACAATGACGGTTGAAGCTGAAACTTAAGTGTTTGCAGAACACTCTTCTTGCGACATTCTCTTTACATAACCCGTATTTGTTCCAGGCTCTTTGTCAAAATGTTGCGAATTTTTACGTTGCAAATGGGGACTTTGACATTTTGAGGAAAATTCATTTTTTTTCTTTAACTGCCCATAACTTTATCTTTAAACCTACAGACCTAAATTTTCCTCCGATTATTTTTTTAGTTATCTGTGTGAAAAGGCTAGCTGTATTCTCGCCACAATTAGAACCGTAGACCGGTTTCGCTCCAATTAGAGCTCTTCAGTACGGCATACTACTTTATAGGTGTAATTGTGGCGAGAATACATCTAGCCTTACATACTTTGTCCCTATATTAGGGTGGAAATGGACCAGGGTTAATAATTTACTAAATTGTTAGTTGGTTGTATGCAGTCTCTATTTTTTTACACTTTGTGTTATTTGGAGCTGACGTGGCAACATACTACTTGGTTCCGCAACTAGGTGGTGGAACGTTGCTTAGTGTCTACCACTCATTTAGTCTCAGTAAAATGTTTTAAGAAAATTCACTAATTGTTAATTTAAGTTCATTAAACGGTGGTGGTAGCTCAGTGGGTAGAAGATCGGTGCGCCGTCCCGGGTGTGTCCCAACTGCATTATACTTTATTCAAATTATTATTGAAATCTGCTGTAAACGGCTAGGTTAGTGCACGTGCGACATGTTGCCAAGAACGTGTATGCCATCGCATTCTTACACATTATCGATTGAATTTTAAACGACCTGATTATTCAATATTCTCACCACAACACCACTGGACATACAACAGACCACAACCACTAAAAATGTCCTATAAATTAATAAATGAGACGTGATATCGCGTGTCTAATACGCTTTTGCAATAATCTGGAATTTGTGACATATCAGCAATAAAAAATACATTGCCTGTTGCAAACATGATCACCGATAAAATGAAAAGATAATGAAACTACAGATTTTTTCAAATGCAATAAACTTCATAGGTATGTAATCTTTTTCTAGTCTAAAAACCAAGAAACGCCTACATTAATATCTCTTATCTTTCATCTTAGAGCGTTATCATCATCATCATCGCAGTCTACAGGCGATGTCGCAGCAACGACAGACGTTTATGTCTGTCCAACGAGCGAATCCCACTAAATAGTGCATATACCTGGATTTTGAGGGTTTATGGGTCTTTTTCCCTCAGGGCTCGTCCGCGGCCTTGCCACTTCGTTATCACTGCAACCTTTGATTGATTGTGCATACCCTTAGTCTTACTCCACCCATTCCAAAAGCACTGTGCCTTGAACTAGTCTGCACAGCGATTGGTAGGGTGAAGTTTTATATTGCTCTGTCTCCGGTCTAGACTGACCGTAGATCAGTTGTCTTTTGCGATCCAGAGCTTTACACTCGCAAAAGATGTGCTGGGCTGATTCCTCCCCCTCGCCGCAGAGTCTGCATGCAAGGTCCCCTTCGAACCGCCCAATCTTATGCAGGTGTTTCTCGACGGCCATGTGTCCCGTCAAGAGACCTGTTGTGTTTCTGAGCTGTCCTCTGCTAAGATTTAGCAGCTCTCTTTGAACTGGGTCCATCAATTATTGACTTCCCATGTCTAAGCCCTGGACAGACCGCCCAGTACACCTTGTGTTGGTGTCTGACCCAGGACTTAATGGCTCCCCTGGCAGTGCTCTTTGTCACGCCGAGAGCCGGTTCTGGTCCCATAAATGGTTCTGCTGACCCTCTCTTCGCGAGACTGTCAGATTCTTCATTGCCTTTGACCCCCGAGTGACCCGGCACCCAGATGAGGGTCACCTCATTCTGCCCAGCCAGGTCGCTCGTTTCGTCTTGGCACTCACTCACCAGCCAGGAATTTACCCGTGGGCTACTGAGTGCCTTAAGGGCTGCCTGTGGCTATGAGGATCCGCTTGTTGGTGTAGCCCCTCCTCTTGTTCTCCCGCACACAGTGCAGGATGGCGTACATTTCGGCCTGAAACACCGTTGCACGGGCTCCGAGGGAAATACTATGACTTACCCTCGGTCCTTCTGAGTAAACACCTGCCCCCGTCCCACGCTCCCCGCCGGATTCGTCCGTTAACCAGACGTGCGCGTCCCGTGGTATGCCCGGCGTCTCCTCCCGCCATGCCTCGCGGTCGGGGATTTCCACTGTAACGTTGCTTTCCCTGCACATTCGCGGGCTCGCGAAGTCTGACCTCATTTCAGGCATGGGCTCCTTCCCGATATCCTGAATTTTGCAGTGGCCCCTAAAGCCTGGGTTGATCTTCAGAGGGTTTATGGTTGGCTATTTTCATCAGCATGAGAATAAATATAAGTGGTATCGGTTTTTATGGTGACATTTAAGTTTTTGTCTAGGTGGGTGAGTGGAAGCGGATGCTTGTTGTGTAACATAAGACATATTTGTTAGAAGAAGTTATATGTCCGCACAAATAAGTGAGTTGTTAGTTTGCAACTTGATTTTTTCGTATTAATTGCTATACTGCTACATTATTCTCCATTATTACGAATGTATATATATATATATATATATATATATATATATATATATATATATATATATATATATATATATATATATATATATATATATATATTTCAGAGAGAGCACTCCCACACTATATTGTTGCTGTTCGTCAGTATCTGGTCCAAACATTTTCTGGGAGATTGATGGGGCGAAGAGAAACAATAGAATATCCTGCAGGTCGTCAGATTTAGACCCTTTAGTTACTTCAATTAGGTTTTCATAAACGCGAGCGTTGCAACTGTTACAGCTTATAGTATGATATCGCAGTGTGATATAGTTAGAAAAGTTATTTGATACAGTTAAGTGCACGACTTTCGAGAAAATAAAATAGTTTTACTTAAAAAATATCTTATTCTCTTCGTAGAAGTACTTACAACTAGATACTTTTCATGGTGGGTTCTACGCTTTGCACCGGTATTACCAAATCCACGTTTAACTAGGTTACTAGTAAGCAAAAATTGATGAAAAAGTTATCGAAGAGAGAGCGGGAGAATAGAAAAATATATAATAGAGTTAGAGTGGGGAGAAAAAGAGCAGAAAAAGATTTGAGGAGAGGCTGAAAGTGAGAGACTGATGAGCATATTATAGATAAAGTAAATTGTGAACCCAATGAAAATAAAGTCCGGACGCAGCAAGTGCGTTATGGTAGTGAATTTTCATAAAAATGGTTTTAATAACAAATATGTCTTTTTTTTTTTTCAAAGGCATTATATTTGGTTACCAGTATAACCTATATAGTAGAAACAATGTACCATATTTCATCAAAATGACTTTTTTGTTTGAAAATGTACACAAATTTCCGAAAATAAACTTATAGTATTCCCGAAAAAACTGGTTCCTGGCCAACGAACATTAGCTTAATAGTAAATTAAGCTATTGAAATTTGAAACTTTAATGAATATTCGCTACCATAACGCACTTGCTGCGTCCAGTAAAAATTGAAATCGCGTGCAGAAAAGAACAAGCACTTGTGAAGCCACGGGAAAAGTCTGCGGCTGTATTAAGTATGGAACGGCTTCACTAAGTTAGGGCAATAACAAACAACTATGCGTGCTACTCAAATGGAATTAAGTTTTAAAAGTTTTCATCTCGTCCTAATTCAATTTGTCACACAGAAACTCGCTAAAAAAATCATCGGAATTACACAATCTGATCAGACAACGGTAAAATGAAATAAGACTAAAAAAAATAAAAAAATAAAGTGAAGTCACTATCTGATATTAGAACGTGTGTTATAGGAGTCCATTATTAAATCCACACTGCTTCCTTCACCTCTCGGCCATTGTCGACATGACAGATATATCTACTTACCAGGTATATACTCTAGTATAATAATTTTCTAACGTCTTGATTATTTACACCATACAATACATGTTTAAAGTTTAAAATTGATTTTTTTTCTCATATTTTAACGAAATGAGGGAAAATGACGGCTGAGACACGGATCTAGGAGCTTGTTAGTCATTTCCAGCCGTATTTTTAACTCACAAAGCACCAATGCGCAAATGTACGACTACCAGAATTATCAATTTTGACGTTTCAACTTTCTTTTAATCAGAGGCTTACAATTTCTTTGTCTTTTAATGTAGATATCTGAGTTTTGGTACAAAGGATATCCTTTAAGACAGACACCAGCGTACCTAATTTGGTTACCATACATTTTTAATTTTCAGATATATGAATTTATTTAAAAGAAACTCCAAAACTTTCCCGGAAAACCCTGTTCGGTTTTCCTGGCTAACGAACCTATCCAAGCCATTTACAAAAGGACGGTACTCACCAAATTTGATAAAAATCAGCCCATTGTTTTTTGAGTTATCGGTGTGATACGTATATACAATATACATATATGTATATATGTATGTATGTATGTATGTATGTATATGTATATGTATATATATATATATATATATATATATATATATATATATATATATATATATATATATATATATATATATATATATATATATACAGGGTCGCTGATAAGTCTGGAAACGGTCGATTATCCGGGAAAATATACAAGGTGTCGAAAAAAGTTTTATACAAAAGTTTTTGGGTTCTTCAATGTCTACTAGGCGGTGATAATTTTATTTATACAGGGTTGGTCATACAGGCGTGGCACACCAATATTAATTTTTTTTTAATGGAACACCCTATATATTATTCGATATTTCAATCCTTCTCTTAATTTTGAGTAACATTTATCAGAAGCATGATGTACATAAACTCAATCGTTTCCGGGTAAAAAAATAAATAAAAATAAACGCTACTGTTTTTAAAATCTATTGGATGAAGAACAAAAATAAATGAAAAGTAGAATATCTCTTGAAAACAATCTGTGAGTGTGAAAAGAACCGGTTGCGATGTTTTTAACATTGTTTGGAATCCCAAGATAAGATAAGATGCCCATAAGAAACGCAGTATTATTCTTTTGTTTTAAAATGTTTCCAGGACAACGAATGTCAAACATTCATTCAGTGTCAACATTTTTGAAACATTAGTAATTTAGTGTCAACAGTTTTTGTGCAAAATGGCAAGTTTAAGTGAAACCGAACGTATCGAAATTTTAATGATGATAGGGTACGGTGATAGAACACGAAGTTTTGCTCAAGTGGTGATTATGTTCAATGAGTTGCATCCTGAGCGGGAATCGATCTCCAAATCCACAGTTTCGAAAACTTTGCATCGTTTTCACGAAACTGGCGCTATCAAGGATAAACCTAGAACTGGAAGGCCAGTAACCGTTACAAATGAAGAAAATTCTTTGAATGTAATATTGGATGTGGTGGAAAATCCGAAAACTTCGGCACAGCAATTGGCTTTAAATCACAATATGAGTCGATATTCAATTCAAAAGATTACGAAGCGGGAAAAGTTCCGTCCATATAAAATTCATTTATTGCAAGAACTGAGTGAAGACGATTTTGATCGCAGAATCGAGTTCTGTGAACTTATTATGGAGAAGTTACGCCAAAATTTTAACTTTGCCAACCACATTTTGTTTTCCGACGAATCTACATTTTGTTTGAATGGACAAGTCAACCGACACAACTGTAGGTACTGGTCAGACGAAAACCCACATTGGATGGAACAAATTCACACCCAAAGACCGCAAAAAGTAAATGTTTGGTGTGCTATTATTGGTGGACATATCATAGGACCTTATTTTATACACGGTAATTTGAACTCTGCTCGATATTTGACACTTTTGCAAGAATCAATTGTTCCAGACGTAAGTCGATTATTTCCGAACAATAACGACCCAAATCTACCAGCGGAAGAAATATGGTTTCAGCAGGATGGGGCACCCCCTCATTTTGGAATTGAGGTACGGGAATATCTGAATCAAACCTTTCCTGGCAGATGGATAGGGCGCAGGGGAACTATTGAATGGCCAGCTAGGTCTCCCGACATGACGCCGCTTGACTTTTTTTTGTGGGGTCATGTAAAAAATTTAATTTACCAAAATAGACCGCAGAATATTGAAGAGTTGCAAGCAAGGATTGTGCATGAAATTAATAACATTCCTCAAAACGCTCTTGTAAATGCAGTGCAATGTTTTGTTAAGCGAATTCATTATTGTCAGGAGGTCAATGGAGAACACTTTGAACATCTTATAAAATAGGATTTCAAACAATGTTAAAAACATCGCAACCGGTTCTTTTCACATTCACAGATTGTTTTCAAGAGATATTCTACTTTTCATTTATTTTTGTTCTTCATCCAATAGATTTTAAAAACAATAGCGTTTATTTTTATTTATTTTTTTACCCGGAAACGATTGAGTTTATGTACATCATGCTTCTGATAAATGTTGCTCAAAATTAAGAGAAGGATTGAAATATCGAATAATATATAGGGTGTTCCATTAAAAAAAATTAATATTGGTGTGCCACGCCTGTATGACCAACCCTGTATAAATGAAATTATCACCGCCTAGTAGACATTGAAGAACCCAAAAACTTTTGTATAAAACTTTTTTCGACACCTTTTTCCCGGATAATCGACCGTTTCCAGACTTATCAGCGACCCTGTATATATATATATATATATATATATATATATATATATATATATATATATATATATATATATATATATATATATATATATATATAGAAACATATAAAAATTGAAACTGATCCCAGATATGAGTTTTAGGGGCCATAGTTTGCTCTCAATTGAAGAAATGTTTTCAAAAGTCGGAATCTCCTCATTAGTGATTTTTTTTAAAAGAAAATTCACTAAAAACAATGACACTTTTATTTAATATGTTATTGTTTCACCAAGTGTCATTCGCTATAATAAACGTTGATATTTGTGAAATGAAACACCGAATGGTGATTTTTTAATTAAATTTCAGCTGAAATTGTATTAGCAGCATTACGAGGTCATCTTGACCAGACACGTAGTAAAATCTACATCCTCCCTTGTATTTTCATCTTCTTCCAATTAATTTTTTGTACGATCTTGTTCGGTATGAGCGACTTGCTGAGTAGTGCTCATATTACAGCAAATAACATTATTACACTATAAATAAATCTGCTGTACTGATAATTTTAAACCACAATGTAATTTGTTTTTGTAGTTTGAAAAATGAGTTAACAAAGCCGCAAGCAACTTTCACAAGCTGGTTAACAAGTATTAGCAAATGTGGCCGGTCTGTTCCCATGCTATTTAAAATCAGCACTCTAATGTACTGACACACTGCAATGATGAAAGTTTTATATCAAGAGATACGGTTACATGCGTTAATGTAAGTTAGATCATAGTTCATTATAATGTGATATGTATCAGGAGAAAAAAAATCATGTTTATAGGCAATAATAACCTGGTGAAATTATGCCATAAGAAGCATGAATGTATTAAACAATGCCAAAGTTCTCACCTCCATGTTTATAGGTTTTAGTGAATTTTCTTTAAAAAATTCACTAATGGGGAGATCCGTGTTTATATTATTATTATTTCAACAACACACCACGAGGGCTTACAGCCTAAATACTATCGTACCGTGGGTGTTGACAAGGAGGAAAGAGGCAACTTGTTAATTCTGGACTTGAAGGTTTGGAAGTTCGGGAGAGAAAGAAAAACATGTGCCGGCAAGGAATTCCACAACTTGGAAGTCCTCTGGACAAAAGAGCGGGCATAACAAGATGTTCTATGTCTGGTGACCTGAACAGTAAAAGGGTGCATTCGCTCTGTTCCCCTGGTAGATCTGTTGGGGGCAGCAGGTGGAGGAACTATAAAAGAAAGCTTCTCTGAGCAGTACCCATGCAGATATCTATAAAAGAGAGAGAGAGGGAGATAGAGAGGTCGAAAACGGCACGTCGATGGGCAAGGGATGGCAGCCTTTGGGTGAGGGTAGGGTCACCGATGAGACGTATAGCTCTCTTCTGAATAGAGTCCAGGATAGCGAGTGTAGAAGCGGCAGCAGCACCCCAGATGTGGGAGCAGTATTCGAGGTTTGGTCTTATTTGTAAATCATCTGAAGTATAGAGATTAGCTGATGAAAAGTATTTGCGAGTCCGAAAGAGCAAACCTAATTTCTTAGCAGCCGCTTCTACAATTGATGTGACATGTTGGTGCCAATTGAGATTTCGATCCACAGAAATGCCAACAAGTGAAAAGGACTCATTACTTTGAATAACTTGGTTGTTTATTGTGATGGGTCGAGGGCTGGTGTATCGCTTATGAGAAAGAAAGCAAGACTGTGATTTGGTGGGATTGAATTGTACAAGATTTCTACTTCCCCAGTCTAATATTTTTTGGAGATCCACGGAGATAGAACCCTGCATGAGTCTGCGATCCTCATCTAATTGAGCTAAAGAGGCAGGCTTAGAACATTGTATATTTGAGTGGAGGGTGCTGTCGTCCGCGTAACTGTGAACTGGTTTGGATGTTAGAGAGGAGGTCAATGATGTGAAGAAGAAACAAAGTAGGGGCTAAAGCTGAACCTTGAGGAACTCCTGCATTAATTGGATACAGTTTAGAGGAATGGCCATCCACGACAACAGAAATGCTTCGGTTGGAGAGGAAATTTGCTGTCCACATACAGAGTTTTGGTGGTAGGCCATAGGCTGGTAATTTATTCAGCAGCGCTGCGTGCCAGACCTGGTCGAATGCTTTGGATGTCTAGAGCGACAATCTGGGATTCACCGTGTAGTTCCATAGACTTGTTCCAAGAATTGGTGACAAGGGAAAGGAAGTCGGCAGTTGATCTGCTCTGACGGAATCCATTCTGCCTGTCGTGGATTAGACTGTGTTTTACAAGAAATTTTACTAATTCGGTGTTTATATGCTTTTCCATCACTTTAGAGACGATTGAAAGGAAAGAAATAGGCCTGTAGTTGCTAGGAAGCGCTTTGGATCCTTTCTTGGGGACAGGTTGTACTCGAGCAGTTTTCCAATTACTAGGGAATATGCCTCTATTGTAAGGTGTGTGAAACAGACGAGTCAGGACAGGAGCAAGTTCTGGTGCGCATTTTTTGAGAACGATTGCTGGGAGCTCGTCAAGGCCAGAGGCTTTCCTGGTATTAAGAGAAGAGAGCACCTTTCGTACCTTTTTAGTTTCGAAAATGATATCCGTCATTTTATGCGCGACATTGGGGACTGTTGGTGGTTGAACATTTGGAGGTGGGTTGATAGTAGCTATGCCGGCGAACAACGAGGCAAAAAGTTCAGCCTTGCCCAGAGCGGTAGAAACAATTGAATCTCCTGAGACAAGAGGTGGGAACGTGCTCTTGCAGAAATTATTCCCAATAGACTTAGCAAGAGTCCAGAAGGGTTTGCCGCCGTTGGAGCTTAAGAGAACTTTATTTTTGATGTGGTTATTAAACGAGTTTTTTGCCTCAGAAAGAATGCGGACATAGCGGTTTCTTGCGTCGTTAAATGCTTGACGGTTTTCTTGACTGGGATTGTGTAGAAGCTTTTTGTGAGCTTTGACCATTTCAAGTCTGGCCTTGTCACAGGATTTAGAGAACCAGGGCGTAGTGGCTGCAGAGGATATATATATATATATATATATATATATATATATATATATATATATATATATATATATATATATATATATATATATATATATATATATATATATAGACATACTGGGTTCTCGAGTTGAACCGCGTCCAAAATTTATTAAAACTCTAAGGCCTTTTTTTCTCCCTCAGGGCTCGTCCGCGTCTTGGCCGGCCCGATAGCACCGCAGCGTTTGGCTTATTATGCATGCCCTGTGTGTTCAACCCTACGCCCAAGAGAGATCTGGCCTAGGGTTGAACACACTGAGACCTTAGACACGATCTCCGACGAGATTTAAGGAGTAGGCAGATTGAGGCCCCGTAACCGAGCTACAACAACCCAGCCCACCTTTGTGCAACGCCCTAAGGAGTAGGCAGATTGAGGCCATAGAGTTCATGTCCTTATATATTTCCTTTACCTCTTGAAAATGACTCCAAAACAGGAACCGAAACGTCGAGTTTTAATAAATTGTGGGCACGGTTCAACCAGAGAACCAGGCGTGTCTCACATTAAAGACCGCAGAAATGTTTCTGAACATATATATATATATATATATATATATATATATATATATATATATATATATATATATACTTATATGAACATACTGTATTTGACCTAATTTTTCGGATTTTTTGAATAAGTTTAATCTATTTTTTTTTGTGTAAAACGCCGTATGTCTAAACTCACTCGAATTATCGGCATTTAAAGTTAAGATGTATAGTAGGCATGAAAATGACTAAATATCCAAAATCAATGTGTATTTATGAAAATGTCAAGATTTAAAACAACCATAGGTATACATTTTAAGTAAAGTGCAATGTGACACAGCTAAACTAAAAAACTCTAGAATACATGTTCAAAATCCTGGCCCTTCACGATTTGATACAACTGCAATATTTTAAAAGTCTGGCCGCAGCAGGTGCGTAATGGTAGTGAATTTTCATAAAAATGGCTTTAATAGCAAATATGTATCTTTTTTAACAAAGCAGGCATCAAAGTTGGCTACTAGTATAACCTATATAGTGTAAAGAATGTGCCATGTTTTATCAAACTAACTTTATTGTTTTAAAATATACAAAACTTCCCGAAAATAAATTTAAAGTGTTCCCAAAAAAAAACTGGTTTCTTGGTCAACCTTATAGGAACCAAATAGAGCTATTCAAATTTGAAGCAATTAATGAAAATTCGCCACCATAACGCACTTGCTGTGTCCAGAATTTCTTTTCTTACAAACATGCATTTAATTCGATGGAAAATGCAAAAATGCAATAACATTAGGCACGTTCGATTAAAAAAAAAAGAAAATTTGTATCACCAACGACTTATGGGCCAGCCTGTGATTGTAGAAATATTTTTCGAAGATGTAGCTCAAGACACCCGATAATTAATGTATACAATTTTTTTGTATCTTGTATAATAACGGATATATTGAGCTTTATTCATTTTTTACGAAAATTCGACAAAAATTATGTACCATCAAACGATACAATCTATAGCTAAGGCTACTGCCAAAGCAAGGGTCTATTTGAAATGAATTTTCTGGAAATATATTAGTAAAATGAAGGGCAAAAAGGGTTGAAGCTAAGACTTCAGGCTTTGTAAAATATTCTTCTTGAGACATTTTCTTTCCAAAGCTCGTATTAGTTCCAGGTTCTTTGTCTAAATATTGCCAATTTTGACATTTTAGATCGCGACTCTGAGGTTTCGAGGAAAACCCCAATTTATTTTTCTTTAAATGCCTATAACTTTTTTGGCTTTTAACCTACAGAGCTAAATTTTGGTATGTTATTTACCTATAATGATATAAACCCGCGTACCTGGTTGCCATTACTTTGTTATTTCCGGCGATATATATTTTTTTCAAAAGAAAACACAAAATTTTCCGGGAAAACCTGGGCCGATTTTCCTGGATAACGAACTTATCCAAGCCATCTGCCAAAGGAAGGTATTCGCTAAATTTAATCAAAATCGGTCTATTATTTTTTGAGTTATCGGTGTGATATTGATTGATTATTACAATTATCTGCTGTGTGACAGGTATCATAAAACCTAATCAAGCAGAAGTTTGATAATTTTTTGGGATACAATCTACATATAATAGTAGTAAATTTACGTTTTCGTTGTCGTGCAAATTCAATATGTATAATTTTCAACTTTTGCTTTTTCAAATTAATTATTAAATCATTGGTAAAATGCGTTTATTAATAGTTAAAAGAATGGAAGTTCTAATGATGATGGGTTATAGTGACAAGATCCGAACTCAGACAGAGAGGTGTACTCTCTTTAATGCTAAATATCTGAATATGTCTATCAATCAATCAACAGTGAGTCGAACAGATAAGAAATTTCGAGAAACGTCTAGCATGGAAGATTTGCCAAAAACAGATCACCGGTCTATAAGTGAAATTAAACGTCTTATTAGCAGTGGAAAAGAATCCCAACAGTATGTTCGGCAAATTGTCCGAGACTTGGCATCTCATTTCAGACGGCACATAAAGTATTAAAACTTGAAAAACTTCATCCTTTTAAAATACAGCTTTTGCAGGAGTTCAAGACGATCAAGACCGAGGAATGCAACATTAATGTATAAATGTAATGATAACTCTTTGCAAGTGCGAAATATTATATTTTCTGACGAATCTACTTTTACACTACATGGAGAACTTAACCGTCACAACTGCAGATATTGGACAAGAGAAAATCCAAGATGAAAGCGACAGAATCACACACAATATCCACAAAAGGTAAATGTTTGGGCGGGAATTGTTAGGCGTAAGATTATTGGTCCCTACTTTTTGATGGAACTATAAATGGCCACGATATCTACAATTTTTACATCAATATCTCATTCCGACGTTATTGAACTTATTTCCTGATGGACACAATGCTGGTATGGTAAATCGTAACTTGTGATATCAACAAAATGTTGCCCCCTCGCATAATGACGTTAATGTTCGACAGTATCTGGATCAATAATTTCCCAACAGATGGATTGGCAGGCGTGGTGCAATCGAGTGGCCAGCAAGATCAACTGAATTAACTCCCTTAGATTTTTTGGGGTTATTCGAAGAATGTGGTATTGAAAAGTAAAGCAGATACAATCGACGAATTAAAAACATGAATTAGAACGGAATGTACTCCAGAGATTATAAATAGAGTCAAACAAGAATTTGTTGACCGTTTGGGATATTGTCAGGCACAAGAAGGCGGGCATTTCGAGCATTTGATTAGATAAGACTGAACTATGCAATTCTTTATAGGCTCCACTTGTGTTAAGGAGGGTACACATGTGAGCACGAACGCGAATGAGGCAACCCGAGGACGAATCATTTGTCTCAGATACGGGAAGTTCGGGTTCCTGAATAGTGGACGCACGAGGCGTTATTCGGCATCGATCCATAGAATGTGGCGAGCATTCTTGTTTTTAATAACGACAATAAAATTACACATGCAATCTCTTCCGTGCACTACTACAGAGTAGGCCGCCTCGACTTGGATTTTTTGTTTCCGTCCAGACTGTGCACGCACCGAGCACGTGCCTCACTTTGATGTACCACCAAGAAACGGATCGGGTCGAAGTCGAATGCATGTAGAGATTCGAACAAATTAGCACGCCTCGTTCAGACGTACACATACGTATGCTCGTGCGTCCTCGAGTTGCCTCATTCGCGTTCGTGCTCATATGCGTACCCTCCTTTAGGTGCTACTAATAATAAAAATTACTCACTTTATTTTATTACTAAAAAAAGGTGTTTCTGAATAGATGATTGGGTAATCCTGTGTTTAAAGTGCCTCTTTAGTAAACATACAATTCGGGCGAAATCGGAACGTGAACTGGACGCGGGACGATGTGCACTGTTGCCAGATGACTATAAGCAAGGGTCATTTTAAATATAGAAGGCAATCAAGGGGTGAACAAACGTTTTCATAATGTAAATAAATGATAGTATTGCGTCATGTATATAGATCGATATTTGACATATTTTGCGGAAAGCAGTAATAAAACGGAAATGTAAACAGTTAATTTTCAGCAATTGTGGTCTAGGGGGAAAACGTGATATAGAAGGAAATCAAGGGGTTAACAAATGTTTTTATATCATAAATCGATATTTGACATATTTTGCGGAAAGCAGTAGGAAAACGGAAATGTAAACAGTTAATTTTCAGCCTCAGGGGGAAAAACGTGTGTCTGTCCTCCCTTTTTTGGTACATCAGTAACATCAACAGAGGTTGTGCCATTGTGATTGAGCAAGGTAATCTGCACGTTCCACCATTCCCAGGGGGCGTAAAGTCGTCGGTCCCGTGCCCATGCGATGTTGGGCACGTTAAAGACCCAAATTCCCCGGACAGTGAGGTGAATGAATGACACTTTAGTAAAGTCAATGAAGCAATTTCCGTTGCGAATTGCCGATGATAAATACAACTGTATATGCTAATAGCAAACGGTAACCAGTATATTATTTTGAAAAATCGCAATGTAATCGCATGGTAATGAAGCAATTTCTACCGACAACTGTCGATGATAAACAAAACCGAGAAAATGGCTCAAAATGGGCTTACCTTCGAAGTGCCTGTTTATATTTTAGTTTCCAACCTTAAATGAGTAAGAAAAGTCAATGAAGCAATTTCCGTTGCGAATTGCCGATGATAAATACAACTGTATATGCTAATATCAAACGGTAACCAGTATATTCGGAAAACTTCGTCCGATGATCCTGACTAACGACCTTATCCAAGCCATATAGAAAAGGATGGTACATGCCAAACTTTTTCAAAATCGGCACAATAATTTTTTTGTTCTCGGTGTGATTCATACATATATATATATATATATATATATATATATATATATATATATATATATATATATATATATATATATATATATATGTATATACATACATATAAAAAATGGAAACTGACCCTGGATATGGGTTCTTGGGGCCATAGTTCGCGCTTATTTGCAAAAACTTTTTCATAAATCAAAAGTCGGGGTCTCCCCATTAATAAATTTAAGGTTAGAAAGTAAAATATAAACAGACACTTCGAAGGTAAGCCCATTTGGAGCAATTTTCTCCGTTATGTTTATCATCGACAGTTGTCGGTAGAAATTGCTTCATTACCATGCGATTACATTGCGATTTTTCAAAATAATATACTGGTTACCGTTTGCTATTAGCATATACAGTTGTATTTATCATCGGCAATTCGCAACGGAAATTGCTTCATGGACTTTACTAAAGTGTCATTCATTCACCTCACTGTCCTGGGAATGTGGGTCTTTAACGTGCCCAACATCGCATGGGCACGGGACCGACGGCTTTACGCCCCCTAGGAATGGTGGAACGTGCAGATTGCCTTGCTCAATCACAATGGCACAACTGATGCTGAAAATTTACTGTTTACATTTCCGTTTTCCTACTGCTTTCCGCAAAATATGTCAAATATCGATTTAAGTAGATGACGCCATATTTTAATTTATTAAAATTATAAAAACATTTGTTCACCCCTTGATTTCCTTCTATATCACGTTTTTCCCCCTAGACCACAATTGCTGAAAATTAACTGTTTACATTTCCGTTTTCCTACTGCTTTCCGCAAAATATGTCAAATATCGATCTATGTACATGACGCAATACCATCATTTATTTACATTATGAAAACATTTGTTCACCCGTTGATTGCCTTCTATATTTAAAATGACCCTTGCTTATACTCATCTGGCAACAGTGCACATCGTCCCGCGTCCAGTTCACGTTCCGATTTCGCCCGAATTGTATGTTTACTAAAGAGGCACTTTAAATACAGGATTACCGATGATTGGATTAGCTTTAAAAATATGTACCACATTACCACCATCCAATTTCAGAGGGTGGGTGAAGAGGTAAAACGATAGGGGTGAAATTTCTACATCAGAAAGTTTTGAATTTTCCTCAATAATGATCACTTTCAATTTTATTTAATTTATGCGTTACTTTATGGTCACGATACATTAAAAATTCAAACGGACCTTCTTAGATATGGTTTCAAGGGGCTCTAATCCGCGCCATTTGGAAAAAATTCCGAAAGTCTCACCATCGTTACCTCTCTATTAGTGAATTTTCATTAAGAAAAGGTCTGAGCATAAATGGATTAATTTAAACTTTAGTGTTTTTCTTAAAAAAACACTAATGAGGAGATCCCGACTTTTGAATTTTGAAATGGTTTCTTCAAATGACCGAGAACTAGACCCCATAGAACCCATATCCAGGGTCAGTTTCAATATATATATATATATATATATATATATATATATATATATATATATATATATATATATATATATATATATATATATATATATATATATATATATATATATATATATATATCACACCGATAACTCAAACATACCTGCCTTTTGTAAGTGGCTTGGATAAGTTTGTTATTCAGGAAAATCGGCGCAGGTTTTTCCGGAAAATTTTGTGTTTTCTTTCGAAAAAAATTTATGTCTCGGGAAATAACAAACTAAGGGCAACCAAATTTAGTAAGCTGGTTTCTGTCATAAAGTGTATCATGTGTACCAAAATTCAGATCTCTATTTTAAAAGACAAAAAAGTTAGAGGTAAATTGATTTTTAATTAATTAAATCTGATTCAAGAAAGTTAAAACGTCAAAATTAATTGAGTACGAATGGGAGTGTCAAATACTACCAGAAATGACTAACAAGCTCCTAGATATGTGTCTAAGTCGTTATTTTTCTTCGTTTCGTTATAATATGAGCAAAAAATCTATTGTAAATCGAAATGGTTTTGTGTAAATTTTAAAACATTGAACCAATGTATTACGGGATATAGCTGCCAGTAGACACATGTAGAGCATAGCTCCCTGCACATCGGATAATCAAATTTAATTGACTCCTGCATGACGAATTAGAATCCTAGTTAGTGACTTTGCTTTTTTCAATATTTTTTTTTTAGTCTCATTTCACTTTACCGTTATCTAATCAGTTTTTGTATAAAAAATAATTAGACAAAGAGGAGATGAAAGTTTTAAGACTTAATTCAATTTGAATAGCATATCTGGTTGCTTGTTCTTGCCCTAACTTAGTGAAACCGTTCCATATTTAATACAGTCGTAGACTTCTCCCGTGGCTTCACAAGTGCTTTTTTAGTGAGTTTTCGTTAAAAAAATTCATCAAGGAGGAGATCCCGACTTCTGAATTTAGAAAAAATTTCTTCAAATAAGCGCGAACTAGCCCCCCTAGAACCCATATCCAGGGTCAGTCTCTTTTATATATATATATATATATATATATATATATATATATATATATATATATATATATATATATATATATATATATATATATATATGTATGTATTTATATATATATATATATATATATATATATATATATATATATATATATATATATGTATATGTATGTGTGTGTGTGTAAACAATTTACCAAAATTTAAGTCTGTAAGCTTAAAGATAAAAAAGTTAGAGGCAGTTAAAGAAAAAAATTGGGGTTATCCTCAAAACATCAAAAGTTGCGATTTGAAACGTCAAAATTAGCAACATTTAGGCAAAAAACCTGACAGAAATACAGATTATGTAAAGGTGTTCTGCAAACCCTTAAGTTTCAGCTTAAACCATCATTGCCCTTCATTTTAATCAAATATTTCCAGAAAATTTATTTCAAATAGACACTTTCTCTGATGCTTTGGAAGTAGTTTTCATTACATTTATGGTTTAACGGTCTATAATCTTTAGCTAATTTTCATAGAAAAAATTCGTTAATGAGGAGCTCGCGGCTTTTGATTTCTAAAAAGATTTCATCAAATGAGAGCAAACTAGGCCCCCTAGAATCCATATCCGGGTTGACTTTCTGTTTACATATATACAGTGTGACGCATTTCTACGGTAAAACTCAATATAATTGTTATTATGCAAGATACGAGAAAAAATTGTATACTTTACCTATAGGGGGTTTTGAGCTGCATCTTATAAAATTATTTTGACAACGACAGGCTGGCCGATAAGTGATACCTACTTTCTTTTTAAGATTCCTTATTAGATTTTTGCATTTTTTCATCAAAATATGATGCATGTTTGTAAAAAAAATCGAGACGCAGTAAGTGCGTTTTAGTAGCGAATTTTCATTAAACGCTTAAAATTTAATAACGCAATTTGCTATTAACCTAAGGTTCGTCAGCTAGGAAACGAGTTTTCTCGGAAACGTTTTAAAATTATTTTGGGAAAATTATTGTACATTTTCAAACAAGTTATGTTGGTAAGATATGGTACATTGTGCCTACTATATAGGTTAAACCGGTGACCAAATTGATGGCTGCTTGCATTAAGAGACATATTTTCTATTAAAAACATTTTAAGAAAATTCACTTCCATAATGCACTTGCTGCGTCCAGACTTTTATTATGATTATTTTACAATTACTTAGTCAGTTACAAAACAATTTATTCCTTTAATATATTTGTTGTTGTTACCAATGTATCATTAGTTTCATAACCTTTCCTGTCTTAAGCCTTTAGAACTAACATTGCAGTACACAGAATTAGCTTTTGTCTATTTGTTATTCGACTATTTTTTACAGAACAGTCACGATATCTTACAGAATGAAAAATGTCATCCATGGATAGATACCGCTCTATCTTAGACAAGCAAATGTATTAAATTAATACCGTGAACGTGATAAATTGCATGTCAATTCTGATTTAAAACTATACGTAACAAGATCTGTTATAGAGATGTGAAAGTTGCGTAAAAAAGGTGCCATCATCGTCACACATGAATAACAATTGCCTAATTGAATTACAGATACATTCAGGAGGTTTCTGATAGTTTGTAAGACTAATCTTCAGAGCTTTTTCTCAAACGTTTATCGGCGTGTTTATAAATATACAGAGTGGACACTTAAAAACGAAACAGTTGCGGTTTGGGAACTTATGGCGATTTTGTTCAAAATCGCTTAAAGATGTAAATTTTGCTTTCAATGGGGAAGACTTATTTGCAACATCGCAACACCAACCCTTAAGCGGTGGTGCGGATCACCCCTAAAATCTTAAATGATAAATGGGGTCAATAGTACAACAATTGCCTAATTGAATTACAGATACATTCAGGAGGTTTCTGATAGTTTGTAAGAATAATCTTCAGAGCTTTTTCTCAAACCTTTATCGGCGTGTTTATAAATATACAGCGTGGCCACTTGAAAACGAAACAGTTGCGTTTTGGGAACTTATCGCCATTTTGCAATATAAATTTTGCTTTCAATGAGGAAGACTTTTAGGATTATTTGCAACATCGCAACACCAACACTTAAGCAGTGGTGCGGATCACCCCTAAAATCTTAAATGATAAGTGGGGTCAATAGTACAACAATTGCTTAATTGAATTACAGATACATTCAGGAGCTTTCTGATAGTTTGTAAGACTAATCTTCAGAGCTTTTTCTTAAACGTTTATCGGCGTGTTTATAAATATACAGCGTGGCCACTTGAAAACGAAACAGTTGCGTTTTGGGAACTTCTCGCCATTTTGCGATGTAAATTTTGCTTTCAATGGGGAAGACTTTTAGGCTTATTTGCAACATCGCAACACCAACCCTTAAGCGGTGGTGCGGATGACCCCTAAAATCTTAAATGATAAGTGGGGTCAATAGTACATTTTAGAGCTGATGCAAATCCCTTTCTTATTTTTTTAATTTGAAGCAGTGGGTTCAGAGAAATTGATCCCTAAGGATACAAAAGGGTTTTTATTTATTTGCTACAAATATCGTAGCATTTTATCGATTGTTTTTTTTTCTTCTGATTATCACTTACGAAAAAGTGAAAGCTAATAAGTTTTAAATTGTTACTGATAATAATTAAATTGTGTTCTTCGGTTTCTATATTTGCAAACAAACCTTTGTTGCGAGTGATTTTCCTTTTATCTGTCCATCAGGTTATTGTTGCTTGTGCAGTTATTTAATAAAATTGTCCACAAAGTCCACAAAAACTCCCAAAACAACCGCTTTTTTGTCAGTGTGTTCTACACTTTGCTCCACGATATCAACAATTCCAGTTCTTGCCGAAAGCCATGTTAATATGGAAAAAGAAGTTTATTATCGGCAAGATAAGTTGTCAGCTTGCTATTGACTATTTTTTCGAAGGTTTTTGCAAAAGTAGGTGTTAAGCTAGTTCGTCTGTAGCTTGAATAATTTGTGGGATCACCTTTTTTATATGTCTGCTTTATATGTGCTTCTTTCATTTTTGATGGAACAATACCTATATATATATATATATATATATATATATATATATATATATATATATATATATATATACACTCAAAATTGTGGTAAAGCAACAACAAACGTGCAGCGTTTAAGCAATATACTTGACACCTCATCCAGCCCTGAAGAACTAGATGATTTAAGGGTATTTATTGCGTTCAGAACATCCTCTTATGTAACAGGTGAGGATTTGAATTGGGTGTTCACTTACGGTGTTATCTCCTAAACAATTGCTACATCTACCGCGGCAGGTAGATGAGCAGTTGCATTTTGAGCAGCAGATGAGAAAAAATTGCCAAACTGGTCTGTAAGGTCCGCATTTATGGCAGGGCATTCCGTTTCACATTTTAGGTTCCTCCATGTTAGTTCCTTAATGGTCTTTCACATAGTTTTGCTCTTCTAGTTGCTGCTGATAATAGCTGTATCAAGTTCGACCTTCTCTACATCTCTATAAGTTGTTTGTATTATGCATTTACTGTTTTGAACATAGGCTTGCATACTAAAAAGTGTTGTGCCAACTAACCATATAGGGTGGACGACATATTTTATCTCCTTAACTTCTGTCGTTGCAGGAGCTCCTCGTTCCTTACCTATTCTAATTTTTCTAACATGCATAAAAATGGTCTTCAGGGGAGGTCTCTTGGAGTACGTTTATCTATGTGTCGTGTTCAAGCAATCTGATGAAGGTGGCTATATTATATTATATATATATATATATATATATATATATATATATATATATATATATATATATATATATATATGTATCCGCATGATAACTCAAAAAGTTATAAACTATTATACCATAAACTCTAACTAAAACTACTGCCAAAGCATCGGAGAAGGGTCTATTTGAAATAAATTTTATGAAAATATTTTAGTAAAATTCACTAAAGTCTGGCCGCAGCAAGTGTGTTGTGGTAGCGCATTTTCATATAATTGTTTTTAATGTTAAATATTTTTTTTAGAGAGACATGAAAATTAGTAGGTAGTGTAACTTTTATAGTAGAAACAATGTACCGTATTTTATCAAACTAACTTTTTGTTTGAAAAAGTACAAACATTTTCAGAAGATAAATTCAAATTTTTTCCAAAAAAACTAGTCTGACTTTCCTGGTCAACGAACCTATTCCCGTAATTTACACAAAAAATACACCAGCCAAAATATAATTATTCACAGAAAGCTTTTTGACAGAAATTTAAAAAATGTTTAGATGAATATTAGTAAACAATCTGCTTCATGAAAATTCGCCAGTTTTTTACAAAGACTGGTTAAGTAACTTGAGAGCCTCCTGTATATGACATCTCATTTTTTTTTGACGAATCATATAATTGAAAACCTCTCTATATGCGTCATTTTCATGTGACTCCGATTCCCATTGGTAAAAACGCCGTATCACAATTTTTGTTTCAAAATGTAAAAAATTGAAAAACAATACTAACTCGAAAACAATGGGCGATATCAATTTTTTCTCCTTACAAGCATGCATCAAAACTGAATGGAAAATTCAATAATGCTACAATAAAAGGGGTGTTCCATTAAAAAAACTTCTTTCACCAGCGACTTATGGGCTACCCTGTAATTGTCAACATAATTTCATAAGATGCAGCTCAAAACACATTATAAAGAACTTTTACAATATTTTTCAGTATCTTGTATAATAACGGATATATTGAGCTTTACAGTAAAAATGCACCACCCTGTATATATGTAAAAACTGAAATTGACCCCGGCGGGGGGGCTAGTACGCACTACTTTGAAGAAATATTTTTAAAATTCTAAAGTCGCGGTCTTCTCAAGAACTATTTTTTTCTACCAAAATTCGCGAAAAAGTATAGACTATTAACCCATAAACTCTATACTGAAACTGCCGCCAAATTATCAGAGAACGGGTCTATTTGAAATGAATTTTCTGCAAATATTTTAGTAAAATGATTGTTGAAGCTACAACTTAAGGCTTTGTAAAACACATTTATTGTGACATTTTTCCTACATAACACGTTTTTTTATTCAGGTTGTCCGCCTAAAAAATGTCAATTTTGACGTTTCAAAACGCGACTCTGACATTTTCAAAAGAAAAACTATAAAATTGTTAAAGTAATTTTTCTGTTATTTCTTGACCTTTTTGCGTCAAGGAAACTTAATTTTTATCTGTAATATACAATAGATTTTGTTGTCCATACAAAATATTTTGGATTTGTGCATTTACATGGTCATCAGTGGCACTCAATTTTTTTTAGATGTCTATAATTTTTTTTCCGTTCAACTTAGAGACCTGAATTTGGCATGTAGGGTAAGTTTAATAGTGTAAACCTGAGTACCAAATTTGGTTGCCATAGCTTTGTTATTTTGGCAGATGCAAAAATTATCCAAAAGAACTCAAGATTTTCCCGAAAAAACTGGTTCGATTTTCCAGACTAACGAACTTATCCAAGCCACTTACAAAAGGAAGGTACCCACCTAACTTTGTCTAAATCGGCGTATTATTTTTTGTGTTATCGGTACTATATATATATATATATATATATATATATATATATATATATATATATATATATATATATATATATATATAAGCTACTGACATCTCGGACGAAACAAGGGACTTTGTCTGTAAGACGAATCCGGTACAAATTCTGTACGTCAGGTGCCGCCGTAGAATCACAAAGGATATTTTAAAATCGTCAGCCCTGCCACTATAATCCTTTAAGGAAATATACGAATAATATAAAAATAGATATATCAAGATTATTACTGGAAACACCTACTAGTTTCGCTCTTATTTGAGCAATAATCAAAACACTTGTCACTTGTCTTGACTCCATGATGAACCAGGAGAGCTCTCCTTTTATTCCGTTATCCTGAGCCGATGGAATAGACTTCTGTTGGTAGGTTGTTTTTAGTCGTTCAAGTCGTCTTTGTTAGTGTTTGAGAATTTATTTGGGTCTCTTGATTTTGGAGGGGTAGTCGTTGTCATTGTTGAGGGCCTCGGTAATGGTTTTGTTCGAATAATCAAAACATCAAAAAATATTTTGATTATCAAAACATATCTAAATTATTTGGCTTATTTTAGCAAAATTCTGAACGAAACGTGAGATGTACAAGCTACTGACATCTGGGACGAAACAAGGAACTTTATCTGTAGGACGACTCCGGTACAAATTCTGTACGTCAGGTGCCGCCGCACAACCACAAACGATCTTAAAATCGTCAGCCCTGCCACTATATTTCTACAGGGCTTTCATTAATTCCCGTGACCGCTTAAGTTAGGTAACCCGGCATACACGGTTGTATAACCTGAATTAATGAAATCCCTGAGATGCCAGTGTTGCCTCATAAAAATTATAATAAGTTGAAACAATAAATGTCTTAAATGTATTTATTATTTAGTATTTTTAACAGAAAGTCTGTTCATGTATGGTTTACTGCTATTGATTGTTAAAAAAATAAATTAAAACATAATAAAATATTACTTTTATTTTGTATAGATATCAAAATTTTGTAATGTACGTAAACAAATTGAGGTCCGATTATTTAAACTTCTAATTTATGGTTTTAGGAATGTGTATTGTGTAACATGTAACAAATATGTACCTGTTTGGGCAGATTACCGACGAACAGATTTGGTAGGGCTTCGTTCCATGCGATGTCGAATATCGTCAACAACATAACCTTAACATACCTACACTTTTAACTTACGTAAAAACGCAATGAAAATGCTAAGTTTTGATAAAAACTGTTTATTTTTATTGTCCAACAGATAGAAAATTATTTGAAGAAGGTAAACACTCGTAGAACTTGGAAAATGCACAATATACATACAAAATAACCGTCAAAAGGGAATTGAGCGCCACTGGACTGAACTGTCAATTGATTTAGTAACTTTAGGGTCCCTAGTCTAGTGGTTTTTTTGGTTACTTTTTGACTGCCAACTTATAAAATCATATTCCACTAAGAGAGAGACAGAATCCGGTCACGTGGGGTTCGTGAATTAATGAAAGCCCTGAATAAGGAAATATACGTCTTAAATGGCAGTAGCTTGTACGTTTCGTTCAGAGTTTGGCTACGTTAAGCTAATTAATTTAGACATGTTTTGATTATTGCTGGTATAACAGACTGATCAGCTCATATAAGAGCGTAACTAGTATGTGTTTCCAGTAATAATCTTGATATATATATATATATATATATATATATATATATATATATATATATATATATATATATATATATATATATATATATATATATTTATATTTATATTTATATTATTCGTATATTTCCTTATGGGAATATAGTGGCAGGGCTGACGGTTTTATAAGATCGTTTGTGGTTGTGCGGCGGCACCTGACGTACAGAATTTGTACCGGAGTCGTCTTACAGACAAAGTTCCTTGTTTCGTCCTAGATGTCAGTAGCTTGTACATCTCACGTTCGTTCAGATTTTGACTACGTTAAGCCACTTAATTTAGATATGTTTTGATTATTGCTGGTATAACACACTGATGAGCTCAAACAAGAGCGAAACTAGTATGTGTTTTCAGTAATAATCTTTATATATATATATATATATATATATATATATATATATATATATATATATATATATATATAAACATTCTCCCCATTAGTAGTGATGGGAAAAACTGTTATATTGCTTTAACAGTCGCAACAGTTACTGTTTTTTAGAAATAACAGTTAAATATAACAGGTTCAAAATAACAGTATGAATTATTAAGAATTCCACGTAGACGTAGTAACAGTAGCTGAACCCGTCCGGTGGTGTAGTTGGGTAAAGGAGATTCGGTGCTACACGGGTTCAATCCCCGGGCGATGTAACTATCAGTTGATCCGGCCTGAGGTGTGAAGGTGATTAATTTAAATAAAAAGACAAAAATAATTATGAAACAATGTGGATAGAGCAAAAACTTTAGATATCTCTAATTCTCTGAAACATAATTATATTGTTTACTATACTATGCAACTATAATGTTTAAAATAAAAAAATATTTTTGTTTTATATTTAAAACAATTAATACATTTTTGATAAAAAAATGATGACGGGCTTTTTTTTTTGGGTATTTATCACTAATAATAATTTGGTAAAAAAAAACAGCAATGAAAAATTTCTTTCCAATTTTAGTGAATTTTCTTTAAAAAAAATCACTAATGGGGAGATCACGAGTTTTGAATTTTGAAAAAATTTCTTCAAATCAGCGCTATTTAGGACCCCTGAAACCCAAATCCGAGGTCGGTTTCAGACTTTATATGTTTATATATATATGTGTATATATGTGTATATATATATATATATATATATATATATATATATATATATATATATATATATATATATATATATATATATGAGTCACACCTATAACTTAAAAAATAATGGACCGATTTTGATAAAACTTGGCGAGTACCTTCCTTTCGCAAGTGGCTTGGATAAGTTCGTTAGCCAGGAAAATCCGCCTAGGTTTCCCCGGAAAATTTTGTGTTTTCTTTCGAAAAAAATCGAAAAAAAATTATATCACCAAAACTAACAAAGTAAGGGCAACCAAATTTCATACGCGGGTTTATATCATTGTAGGTAAGTTACCTACAAATTTAGCTCTGTAGGTTAAAGGACAAAAAAGTTACAGGCATTTAAAGAAAAATAAATTTGGGTTTTCCTTAAAACGTCAAAGTCGCGATTTTAAACGTGAAAATTGGTAATATTTAGGCAATGAACCTGAAACTAATATGAGCTATGGAAGGAAAATCTCTCAAGAAGAATGTTTTACAAAGCCTGAAGTCTTAGTTTCAATCGTCATTGTCCTTCATTTTACTAAAATGTTCCCAGAAAATTCATATCAAATAGACCATTTCTCTGATGATTTGGCAGTAGTGTTGGCTATAGAGTTTATCGGTTAATGGTATATCATTTTTGTCGAATTTTCCTAAAAAATCTTTAAAATTCAATATATCCGTTATTATGCACGATACGAAAAAAAAATTTATACATTAATTATAGGGTGTCTTGAGCTGCATCTTAAAAAAATATTTCTACAATTACAGGGTGGCCCTGAAGTCGTTGGTGATTCAAGTTTTTTTTTAGTGAATTTTCTTTAAAAAATCACTAATGGGGAGATCCTTGTTTATATATATATATATATATATATATATATATATATATATATATATATATATATATATATATATATATATATATATATATATATATATATATATATCGTACCGATAACTCAAAAAATAATGGACCAATCTTGATCAAATTTAATGAGTGCCTTCCTTTTGCAAGTGGCTTGGATAAGTTCGTTGGCCAAAAAAATCGGACCAGGTTTTCGCGGAAAATTTTGTGTTTTCTTTCTAAAAAAAATATAACTCCGGAAAAAACAAAGTGAGGGTAACCAAATTTGGTATGCGTATTTGTATTATAAAGAGTGAACCATCAACCAAAATTTAGGTCTCTAAGTTTAAGGACAAAAAGTTACGGGCAGCTAAAGGAACAAATTTTGGAGTTTTCCTCAAAACGTCAAACTCGCAATTTAAAACGTAAAAATTGGCAATGTTTAGGCAAAGAACGTGAAACAAATACGGATTGTGCAAAGAAAATATTGCAACCTGCGAACCCTTAAGTTTCAGATTCAACCGTCATTGACCTTCATTTTACTAAAATATTTACAGAAAATTCATTTTAAATAGACCCTTTCTCTGGTGCTTTGGCTGTCGGTTTAGTTAAGTTGATGCTTTCGCTATAGGTTTAGTGAAGTTTATGGTTTAACGGTCTATAATTTTTAGCAAATTTTTGTAGAACAAATTCGTTACTGCATTTTAGCATTTTTTATCGAAATATGATGCATGTTTGAAAGAAATAAATCTGGACGCAGTAAGTGCGTTTTGGTAGCGAATTTTCATTAAATCCTTCAAATTTCAATAACTCAATTTGCTATTAACGTAAGTTTTGTTGGTTCGAAAACCAACATTTAACTTTATTTTCTGAAAATTTTTGTATAAACTCGGCAAGCGAATTTTCATTAAATGTTTCAAATTTCAATAACTCAATTTGCTATTAACCTAAGGTTCATTGTCTAGGAGAGCAGTTTTCTCAGAAACATTTAAAGTTTATTTTCGGAACATTTTTGTACATTTTTAAATAATTATTTTGATAAAATATGGTACATTGTTCCTACTATATAGGTTATACCGGTAACCAAATTGATTTTTATGAAAATTCACTTCCATAACGCACTTGCTGCGTCTAGAGTTTTCTTTACTAATTAAGTATTAGTTAAGCATTGAGCTTGGAAACCTCTATAGCCATATTTTCCTCGAAAATGAGAGTTATATGAAATACATGAATTATTGTAAGCAAAAAATAAAATAAATATATATTTTTAAAAAATTAAAACTAATTTTTTCCTCTCTACCTATAGGGTGAAGTGTGTCTGGTTTCAACTATACCGGGTACAGAGAATATTTTTATAATTTCATTAAAATTGGTACTGTTCATGATATTTTTGAAATTTCAGCGATTAGTAGTAGTAGTGTCCGTGTCCGTATGCCGTAACCCCATCAACAACCTGTTAACATTTAACAATTTCATTGTACCGACGATCCTACGTTCCCAAAGCTGTGGGCACACTAGTATAAAGTGTTAAGTATTATGTTATGAATAAAGTTTGCGCTATACTATATACCCATACATATTTAGCATTCCCAATCTCATGTCCATTCATCCTGTTATAACAGTTGCGTATGAAAACCGATGTAGATTCATCGTAGCTAGTTGCAGTTCAACAGAAACAGATACGAGTCCGAGTTCTGGTGTAAAGCGCAAGGACAAATAGATTTCTGCTGTAGTGTTTCTGGTCGTCATGTAACCTGTTATTATTATATATCCATAACAGGTTGTTACTGTTGCGGCTCGGAAACAGTAAAAAAATAACAGTTTGTAAAATAACAGATTGTTAACTAACAACCCGTCACTGCCCATTAGTGAATTTTTTAAAGAAAATTCACTAAGAATGACAAAGACACGGTATACCGATCGAAAGATCAATAAAATCGTTCGTGCTAGAGAAGGCGAGAGTGAGAGAAGAAATCGAAAAGAAGAAGGCAAAACTTACTGGACATATTCCAAAGCAATAACTTTCTGGCAACATTATTTGAAAGACACATACTTAGACAAAAGGGAAGAGGTAGACCAAGAAAAAACTTCTGGAAAACGTGACACAACTGATGAAGTTAAAAGTTATAATGAAATAAAGAGAGCTGCTGGACACAGAAGTTATGTTTGTGACGACAATGCGACGTCGCGTTTAGATTGTGATAATGACAATTAATAACTTTTCATAAATTCCAATTGCTAAGTACTTTACCGAAAGTATAAATTATTTAACAGAGATGACAATGAACTTAGAACAAGAAGTTTGCTATTTTTATACAGTAGTGGAGAAAAAACATACAGTTACTTGAATTCTATACAATATAACCAGGCTTTTGTTGTTGAACCGCATAGTGCTGAAGCAGAAGAGACGAAGAAAACACCGTTATTCACAAGTAAAGCTGTGTACCTGCCAATTATTTAATATGAAGGGTTTGAAATTAATCATACACCGCATGCAATTTGAAATCATTACCTCTGGAATAGGTTAGGTTACGTAATTATTCGCTTGTCATAAATCTAATTAACCGGCATCATCCTGTGACCTGCAAGAGTACTTGGTGCTAGCTGAAGAGTACTCTACTGATGCGGAAGGTGAATACTTTTGCAGAGATTGCATAAACCATGTAGCAATTAGACGAATCTACGACTTGTTGGTATGAAATTGTGCTTAATTGTGGAATTTGTTACTTGTAAAATAATTTAACGAGCTACTTTATAAATTATCTTCATTGCAGGATACTTAAATACTTGCACGGTAAATCAGTTTAATCATATCTACATTATATTCCTTCACCGGTCAGCAGGAAAAATAGTGCTGCAAATTGAATCATAACTTCCACATAGCTGTGATAATTTATTCTCTTCAGAAAGAGATTCTCATGGAATGCATTTAAGGCCCATGACCTGAGACCACAAAGAAAATATTTGTATTCCTGTACTCATAAGCTTTTGAAACGTTATATTACCCGAATTTTATTGAAAAATGTCAGTCTTATTTTTCCCCTGCCCTCTGAAGCGACCTTACCCAAAAAAAAATATTCGAAGCGTTCCTTTGTCGAGTGCTAACCGGATACCAAATTTGAAGATGATATGTCAATTCGTTCGAAAGCTATTGCGGCTATTAACAGACAAACGTACATGCCGACAGATCGACCGACCGACAGACAAGAAAAAAATCGTTCGAGAATCAATGTTTTGAGAATTTTTACGCCGTTCTAGCAAAAAAAGGTCGAAATTTTTGTCAACAATATTCCACCCTCACACATTCAGCCGCTAATTTAATTTTAGCACAGAATATCAGATGTTGGATGAAATTCAAAGTTTTCTAATAAATAAACCCTAAGACGTTATATTACTCAAGGTTAACGCAAAAATTGTAACGATTACGTTTCGTTACTGCTCTAAATATTCAAAATAAACCCGTAAGAGATTTAATTAACAGCCGACAATCCAATATCTGTAAGGCAATTCATGTTTTAATTTCAAAATTATTTTCATGAAAAGTCGCTAAATCTTCAAGTACCGTAAACCCCTTTACTGCATTTCTAATTTGTACGTTAAAATTCAATATAAGTTTGTCATGGGAAAGTACCTCGCATTATTACTGAACAAATATTTCCAGGAACGAAATAAGCATTGAAAATATACGTTAGGAATATTCGAGAACAAAATATTGTTTATCTCTAATTTTCTGATCGGTGATGTCACCCAAGAAAGACCGTTAGCAACGTTGCAGAGAAATTGCCGGCAAAACCTTCAACTGTGCACACGGGAGGTGAGATGTCGTAACTTTACCACCGATTGGAGGTCTCGTTTTATCTCATTCGAAGAATAGGGGCTAGAAAGAGCTCGCGCACAGCCACTAACGGTCACGGTAAGAATTTTTGCGTGCAGCGAGTAGGAATTGCAGAACCCGACACATTACCGAGGACTCTCTGCCGAGCGTTCGTAGAGTGAACACCCTTCAGTTTCGGTGGCTATTAAATTATTTTAAAACGGGGTTGTAATGTTCTTTCTGTTATCTGTACTACCTAATAATTATTGTCAGTGATTGTTCGGAGTAATTCAAGTGATTTTCGAGTTTAAATAAACATCGTATGCAGCATAAAAACGCGAGCTAACTCGTGGTTCTTTGTTCCGAACTGCTGATTTCTTGCCGTAATCAGAAAGACTTCCTGGTTATTATCGAACCTTAAGTCAATTGGTAGTGAATTTTACTTAAGCAAACTCACGTTTAATTGCGCTTTGCAAAGTTTCCATCAAGCAAATTCAAAACATAGACATAGATGTCAAATGGTCTTGTAGTATTAGAGCAATGGCATTCACCGCTCCAATAATCTCTGATAGGAATTCCCAGTCATTTTCTCCCGCTTTTCCGCTCTTATTGTAGTCTGGAATCTGTGTCAGGCACTCATAATTGATCCCACCTGGAAAGCATCTTCACAGGGTCATCAGGTAACCTAATACCGGAAGACTTGTGAGTCTAAACAAATCTTTTCTCTGAATCAGCAGAATTTTTATGCCGAAATCTAACATGTGAAGTTTTAATAACCTGCACTTTCAAAATCACGTAGTCAAGTTTGAGCTTAAACAATGTCAGGGGGGTGCTGTCAGCGTAACTATATATTTCCTGTTAAATCTCTAAGATTTTGTCAATTTTTATAAATCTAAACACATAGTTTTTATTTATTTTTAAATTGTAATAAGCAAATTTTGTCTGTAAAATATCTAACCTATTCTATCCTACATTCTCTTTAACATCTCTTATTTTTCATTATTAGTATAGAAATTTCACGTAGGAATATATTAAATAGATTTTCTTTTTTTTTTTTTTTTTGAAGCCTCACTCTTTTTTTTTGGAGCCTCACTCAAAGAACTGGCCAGTTAATTCACTAGAAAACCTAGCAATTGATTGACAAACGTCAAGTAATTTACCTAATCACTTGTGTTTATTTTTGAGCGATAATCTAAGTAATTAACAGTAACATTTTAATAATATGCAACTATCTTTATCTTATTGTTTTGGCACATGTATGTAAATTAATAATTTCTTGCTCTTGAAATTCTTGCTGTTTATCTAATTGTTATTTGTGTGCAATTAATGTTTATTTCAGATTTATCAATCATTTTATTTCATTGTATTCGCTATCCCAAATTTAATTTATATAAATAAATTCAACATTTTGTTACATTAGCGTATCTGTTTAATTGAAGAGAAATTCCTCCCTAGCATCTACTTTCTTTTGACGTCGGCACAAACAATTTATTCTTACTAACTAATATCTAGATATCTAAATTTCTATGTAACCTGGCACTAGTCTGAAGAGCCCACAAATATATGACTCTGGGCAGTGCGAAGCAAACAAAAGAAGAGAACTATATCCAGATCTGTCAACCTCCTAGAAAGTGCTGCTAATCTTAATAAATTTGATAATCTGATAGATAGCTACTTTAGGGTAGGGTGTTATAGGCAATTGTGACCTCACCATTGAACAGATCTATATCCACCTGATGTCAATCACAATATACCACGGTTCTTGTACCTTAAGTTTTTGTTTAAAGGAGGTAACAAAATGTCAAATTTTACCCAATACCCCCCCCCATATTCATCCCCTACGCACTAAACCGAGTTTGCCTAAAGACAATCCGAAGCGTTCTTTGGCGGGTACTAACTGTATAGCAAATTTGAAGACGATATCTCAGTTCTTTCTAAAGTTATCATGGCTACAGACAGACATACAGACAAAACAAGTTTCGTTCCCAAATCATGTTTTCTATATGTTTTGATACTTTTGAAGACGTTTAAGCGAAAAGATTTTTGAAATTTTTGTCGCCGATGCGATACTTCCACACGTTGTGACGTGGAAGTAAAATAAGACACCACGGCATTTCCTTTTGAGGAACCTAAATCTGAGTCAGTGTTCCCACTAAAAACAGCATATCCATTACCCTGACTTTTCCTTGGTATCCCTGACATGCTAAAATCTATTATTTCCACATAGTCACAACGTGTGGAAATATCGCATTGCGAACAAAAATTTCAAAAAATTTTGTTCTCTTAAACGTCGTAAAAAGTGTCAAAACATAGAAAACATGATTTGGAAACAAAAATTTTTTTTGTCTCTCGGTCTGTATGTCGGTCTGTTTGTAGCCTGTTGTTTGTAGGTAACTTTATAACGAATCAAGATACCGTGTTTAAATTTGGTACACAGTAAGCACCAGACAAACGAATGGTTCAGATTGTTTTTGGGTAAAATCGCTCCAGGGGGTAGGGGATGAATGTGGGATGGTTTGGTGAAAATTGACATTTTTTCTTAAGTGGCGAATAATATAACGTTTTAGGGTTTGTTCATTAGAAAACTTTCAGTTTCATCAAAGATTTGGTATTCTGTGCTCAAATTAAATTAGGGGTTGAATGAGTGGGGGACCTAACAGCGTAAAAAGTCGCAAAACTTAGATACTGTAATGAAAATTTTGGTACGTGTTTCTGTTAGTAAGTGCAATAACTCTCGAACGAAATGAGATATCATCTTAAAATATGGTATCCCGTTAGAACCCGACAAAGTAACGCTTCGCATTGTTTTTGAGTAAGATCGCTTCAAAGGGTAGTGAATAAATAAGAGGTGATTTGGTGAAAATTGGCATTTTTTCGTTCAATCTCGAGTAATATAACGTTTCAGAAGTTTATGGGTACAGGAACACGAATATATTTTTTTGTGTCCAAGTCATGGAAGCTAAATACATTTCATGAGAATGTCTTTCTGAGGAACCTTCCTTATTCACTAATATACCTCTATCTAAAACCCTTGACATTCTCAAAAATAACACAATATCTAACACGATGCCTTAGCTGTTCTAGAACACTGCACATCTAACACTTATTTCCATTTTCAAAACAAATTTTACAAACAAGTTAGAGGTGCTCCAATGGGTTCGCCACTCTCTCCTGCATTGGCTAACATTTTCATGGAAAAACTTTGAGACACAAGCCCTCAATTCTTCCTAACCTGTTGGTTAAGATACGTTGACGACATTTTCGCTGTCTGGCCACACGGTAAAGAATCTCTAGAAGAACTCCTTTATTACCTAAATAACATCAACCCCAAAATCCAGTTCACCATGGAAATAGAAAATAAGTTTTCTTTGCCTTTCTTAGATGTACGCATCACTAAAAACCCAGTCAGAGGATGTTCTTACACTGTGTACCGAAAATCAACCCACACTAATCGTTATCTTAACACCCCATCTCACCATCACCCATCGCAACTAAATTCCGTGGTTCGAACACTAGTAACACGATCCCTTAGACTAACGGACAACAACAATAAACAGACAGAATTAAACTTTTTAAAACAGACATTGCTAGAAAACGGATACAACAATCATATACTACGAAACATTAGAAACGCACAACAACAAACCACTACACCACAACAAGAACAGACAGAGTCCACACAACAATACACAGCGTTTTTACCATACACTAAAGGTGTCACCGCAAAATCAGCCGAATTTTTAGAACCCATAATATCAAAACCATATTCACAACAGAGCAAAAACTGTCAAATCTCCCAAGGATACGATTCCAAACGAATCCCACGGAGTTTACGAAATTCCTTGTTCTGACTGTTCCCGAACTTATGTAGGACAAACAAATAGACGCATCCACAATAGAATATATGAATACACCCTCGCAGTTAGAAAATCCGACCCTTCATCGGCGCTGGCTATGCATCATATTCATACAGGACACAAAATAGATTTCGACAATGCCAATCCAATAGCCCTGGTTTACAACTTCAAAACCAGAATTATCCGCGAAGCAATCGAGATCAAAAAACGTCGATTGTTTAAATAAGAGAGATCGTCTTCGTCCTCCGATTACTTGTAAACCTGTTATATTTTCATTACAAATACACAAAAAGACAATAAATTTGGTAGAAAATTTCATTGCCCCATTATCTGTCTCAAGAAATGCCTGTAATCCTCTTAATCCTTTAAGTACCGTGAATAAAGCCCCTGACCGTGACCCGATTACTTTCACTGATAACGAAGTAGGTAGACGAAACCATACATACAATACAAGACTTGCAGCAAATTGCCAGATCTGTCTTAAGCCTAGGGTTGAACACACTGACACCTTGGAGACGATCTCCGGCGAGATTTGGAGAGTAGGCAGATTTAGGCCCCGTAATCGAGCTACCACAACCCAACCCACCTTCGTCCACCGCTCTAAGGAGTAGGCAGATTGAAGCCTTAGAGTTCATGTCCCTACATATGTCCTTTATCTTTTGAAGATGGCTCCAAAACAGGAGCCGGAACGTCGAGTTTTAATAAATTCTGGACCAGGTTCAACCCGAGAACCAAATACATCTCATATATATATATATATATATATATATATATATATATATATATATATATATATATATATATATCCAACCGATAACTCAAAAAATAATTAATCGATTCGGATGAAAATCGGCTAGTAGCTTTCTTTTAATAATGGCTTGGATGAGTTCGTTAGCCAGGAAAATCGGACAAGGTTTTCCGGGAAAATTTTGGGTTCTCTTTCGTAAAACATTTTTTTCTCCGAAAATTACAAAGGTATTTTGATGAAATTTGCCTTGCGAAAGACCTTACTGCATACCGAAATTCAACTTTCTAAGTTTATAGAAAACTGAGTTATTCGAATTTGAAGCATATAATGAAATTCACTACCATAACGCACTTGCTGCGTCCCGAACTTTTTTTAGGTATCTTTAAGACATTCTAAGACATTTGGTGTTTGGTTTTATTCAGGATAGTTTTTTTGTTCTACATTTATTGAAATGGACATTTTTAATCACTGATGCTGTTTTATTGCCTCCATTACTGTTTAACCGACTTAAAACAACATACGATTTTGGTTTCGCCACGTAATTTTTTGGTGTGACTGAATGAGGTTGACTTTATTACGTTAAGAAAAGTCTTGGGGTAGTTCAATAAACTTGCTTTTATAACCGGTTTTTTCAAAGAATAATGATTGGAACTTGTGACGGGCACTGTTAGATACAATTTGGAGAACTCAGTTTATCACAGTGCAGTTTTCAGACCTTCGATCGTTTCGCTAACAAAGGTGGAGTCATCAGAGCGATGAATAAAGAAAACTTTGTTGGCAACACGATCGTCAGGTCTGAAAACTCTACTGTGATTAATTGCGTTCTCCAAATTGTGCTTAACCAGTTTGTTATTATCTATTATTGTCTTTTTCACTGGACTGTACTGCAAATGAATGGAAGAAGATCCTATCAAAATAATTTAGTAAATGTAAACGTACTATAGTGACCTGTATTCCGTTTTGTGACCCAGAGTTTTTAATGTAAACACCTATGGCTGAAAATCAGAATCATCAACCTGACAGCAATAATATAACTTGGTAATCACTAGATACAGCTTAAGCGCTTTCGCTGTTTAGTCTTTCGCCGACCAGCCATGTTAAAAATGATATATAACTTAAGACAATAATAACAGCATACGTCTATTCTAATTGCTCCTGGAACTGTTAAATCAATCGCTTATGCATAATTTATCCATTTACATGCTAACACCAACCATTACATGGAAAAATTTCTCGGAAACATTCAATTAAGTCGTATGTGTTATTTAAGACTGGCGACGCTAATTGTGAGAGAGAAGTTGCTACAGATACATATTATAATATAAAATTAAAGGTGTAGTAAAAGAATTTTTGAATGAACGAGGGGCCACACACTAAAGAGAGCTTGCGTCAAGTTTTATGAAGATTGTAACTCAATGAGTTGGAAAAACTTTAAAAACCTGTTCCTCATTTAAGTCCCGGATAGACGGTCCGTGGATTGCCCTTCCACGAGACTAGAGCTTTTTAGTGAATTTTCGTTAACAAATTCACTAATGAGGAGATCCCGACTGTTGAATCTTGAATTTTTTTCAAGATTCAACAGCCGCGATCTCCTCATTAGTGAATTTGTTAAAATTCAAGATTCAACAGCCGTGGTTGAATCTTGAATGTTAACAAGTTCACTAATGAGCAGATCGCGGCTGTTGAATCTTGAAAAAAATTCATCAAATGAGAACACTATCCGGCGTCAATTCCAATTTGCGTTTTCCTTAATTTTTTGCCTATGATGCCAGACCTTAATGAGTTTTTCTATTTTTTAGTGAAATTTCTTTTAAAAAAAATATCACTAATGAGGAGATCCCGACTTTTGAATTTTGAAAAAAATTCTTCAAATGAGCGCGAACTAGGTCCCCTAGAACCCATATTTTATAAAGTCGCCGTTGTATGCGGGTTATTATTTTTATCAGCTACCTAATCATATTACTGATTGTCGTACTGTGGCTCAATTCGAGAGAGAGCTTAAACAGTATCTATATTCAAATTGTTTTTATTCTGTCGATGAGTTCGAAAAGCACTTAAGGTCATCACATTTGTTGTGCTGCCTCTTACTTCTAGTCTTTTTAGTGGATTTTCTTTAAACAAATTCACTACTGAGGAGATCCCGACTTTTGAATTTTGAAAACATTTCTTCAAATTACCGCGAACTAGGACCCCTAGAACCCATATCCAGGGTCAGTTTCAATTTCTATATGTTTATATATATATATATATATATATATATATATATATATATATATATATATATATATATATATATATATATATATATATATATATATATATATACAGGGTGACGCATTAAAAACGAAATAGACCGATTTGCGACCAGAGAAATATTTTCTTAAGAAACGCTGAAATACGTCAATTTTAATTTTGAGGGGACATGTTTTGACATAAAACTCAACTTTGTCACATCAACCCTTTAAGGGTGTTGATAACAACCCTTATATTTTAAATAGGGAACATTGGTCGAGTGTTACATCATTTGAAAGCTCTTTCTTTTCTGAATTCAGCACACTAATTTTTTTGGAAGTTTTATTAACTCGTTTAAAAATTATCCACAGTTGGAGTTGTGATAAGAAATACACTAACTAGTCAATTTTTCGTTAAAAAAAACTAAAAAAACAAAACCAAACGTTCAAAAATGTTTATTCAGTTAAGGAAGTGTTCAAATTATTGACCACCAGCTTCCATACAAAAGTACAAATTTTGTTCAAAACGAGCTCTGACATTCTGGAGTTTTGTGGAGTTATTAGACGGCATTCTTCAACAATGCGTCGTCGTAATTCTTCCAGAGACTCCGGTTCTGTTGCGAAAATTCGACTCTTTAAAAGGACCTATAGAAAGAAGTCTAAAGGAGTTAAATCCGGTGATGTAGGGGGCCACTCAATAGCACCTCTACTCCCAATCTATTGCTCTGGAAACTCTCTGTTCAAAAACTCCCTAACACGTTGTGAAAAGTGCGGAGTAGCTCCATCTTGTTGAAACACTAATCGATTTTCTTGATAGCGATCATCAGTTTCAACAATGTCAATTAGTAGAGGGTAAACGATATCTTCTAGTAACTCCAAATACGTTTCGCCACTCAAATTGCCTTTAAGAAAAATTGGTTCGATTAAAAAATGAAAAATGCCAGTCCAGACATTCAATTTCTGTGGAGTTTGAGTGTGGACTTCGTAAAAATTTCTTGGATTATTATCTGCCCAATAACGACAATTATGACGATTGACTGTAGAGTTTAATAAAAACGTACACTCGTCTGAAAAACAGATATTGAACGGAAAGTTCCCGTTATCAGCTATTCGTGCAGTCATAACATCACAAAACTCCAGCTGCCGATCAAAATCATCTTCATTCAGTTGTTGTACAAGATGAATTTTATACGGGTGAAATTTATGATGCTTCAATATTCGCTGAATGCTTCTTCTTTTGATGTATGAAACAGTGGCCAATTTTCTCGTGCTCAAAGTTGGGTCTGCAGCAATTTGTCCTAAAACTTCAATCTCAGTAGTATCATTTCTAACCGGTAATTCACTTTCAGGATCCCGTTTTTTGTTGGCTACTGAACCACTTTGTCGAAACTTTGCAACTAACTCCAAAAAGTATTTTCTGTTAACATGTCTGTTCGGATGTCGTTCATTAAACAAATTTGCGGTACGGTTGGCACAGTCAACGTTTTTGAAAAAGAAAGTAATTATTTCAACTCTTTCTTCTACAGAATACACCATTGTGAAATTAATTTTAGGTAGCACTATCAAGTATCAAACCGACCGATAAACTGAAATAATAAACCGCATTTCTCTCATTCCGATAAGAAATGTTCTGATAGTCAATTTGTTGTTTAGAAACCAACAAAACATTGCCTATCAGCACATTTCTTATCGGAATGAGTGAAATGCGTTTTTGCATCTTCAACTGTGAATAATTTTTAAGCGAGTTGATAAAACTTCCAAAAATTTGTGTGCTGAATTCAGAAAAGAAAGAGCTTTCAAATGATGTAACACTCGACCCATGTTCTCTATTTAAAATATAAGGGTTGTTATCACCACCCTTAAGGGGTTGATGTGACCAAGTTGAGTTTTATGTCAAAACATGTGCCCCTCAATAATAAAATTGAAGCGTTTCAGCGTTTCTTTAAAAAAAAATTTCTCTGGACGCAAATCGGTCTGTTTGGTTTTCAATACGCTACCCTATATATGTATCTCCTAGAGAAAAAGGAGCTTTACTAATGTAGAAAAGTAAAAATTTAAAAAAAATACTAAACCGACTTCATTAAGGATAACTCAAAAACTACTGGTCACCTCTTGATCAAATTTATCTAGGACCACATGAGAAGCACCAGCTTTCAAATAAAAAAAGAATCATCTAAATCGGGTCACGTAGAAAAAATTTCTGTAACACACATAAAAAAATACAGTCCAATTGTGAACCTCCTCCTTTTTTTACGTCGGTTAAAAATTAATTTCTTGTGAATTTCCAAGGCATACTTGATTTTTGTAAATTAAAATTATGACCCAAATTATTTTCTATTCCAGCAGGGCTTGTTCTCAGAAAATTAAGTTTCAACTCAAAAAATTTTAGTCTTTTTCTCCTATTCATGCGTCGATCCCGGGAAACACTGTGTATTAAATTGTGCCGTGTTGTTACCTTTTACGTACATTTTAATACGTTTTAAATCGTTTGTAAATTTATTATTGCCTAGTGATTTATTTCCCATTAATTAGTGATATATTGTTAATACATAGTGTGCATATATATGGTGTGGTATTTTAGTGAATTTTCGTAGACAAAATTCAATAATGGGGATATTGCCCGATTTTTGAATATTGAAAAACTTTTTGCAAATGAGGGCGAACTAGGGCCCTTAGAACTCATATCCGAGGTCAGTTTCAATTTTTATCTGTTTGTATATATATATATATATATATATATATATATATATATATATATATATATATATATATATATATATATATAAACAGGGTGGCGCAGTGAAAACGAAACAGACCGATTTGCGTCCAGAGAAATTTTTTTTAAAGAAACGCTGAAACAGGTCAATTTTAATATATATATATATATATATATATATATATATATATATATATATATATATATATATATATATATATATATATATATATATATATACGTATCACACCGATAACTCAAAAAAAATATGCCGATTTTGATTAAATTTGGTGAATACCTTCCTTTTGCAAGTGGCTTGGATAAGTTCGTTAGCCAGGAAATTCGACCCAGGTTTTCCCGAAAAATGTTGTGTTTTCTTTCGAAAAAAAAATATATCTCCGGAAATAACAAAGTAAGGCAACCAAATTTGCTCCACTGATTTATACAATTCTGGGTAAATTACCCACCAAAATTTAGCTCTATAGGTTAAAAGACAAAAAATTTATAGGCATTTAAAGAAACCTATTGAGGTTTTCTTCTAAACGTCAAAGTCGCGATTAAAAACGCCAAAATTGACAACATTTAGGCAAATAACTTGAATCTAATACGGACTATGGAAAGAAAATGTCTCAAGAAGAATGTTTTACAAACCCTGAAGTCTTAGCTTCAACCGTCATTGTCCTTCATTTTACTCAAATATTTCCAGATAATTAATTTCAAATAGACCCTTTCTTTGATGTTTGGCAGTAGCCTTAGCTATAGAGTTTATCGTTTAATGGTATATAATTTTTGTCGATTTTTCGTAAAAAATTAATACAAGATATGAACAAAAATTGTATACATTAATTATAGGGTGTCTTGAGCTATATCTTAAAAAAATATTTCTATAATCACAGGGGGGCAATAGTCGTTGGTGATACAATTATTTTTTTTAGTCGAACACGCCTTATGTTATTGCATTTTTGCATTTTCCATCGAAATATAATGCATGTTTGTAAGACGCATGGACGCAGCAAGTGCATCATGTTAGCGAATTTTGATCAAATGCTACATATTTGAATAGCTCAATTTGCTATTAGCCTATAAGGTTGACCAAGAAACGAGTTTTTTCAGGAACACTTGAAGTTTATTTTGATGAAACATTGCACGTTGTTTTTACTATATAGGTTATACTGGTAACCAAATTTGATGCCTGCTTCCTTAAAAAAACACAAGTTTTCAGAGCAATGGATTGAGCGTAGAGGTGCTATTTAGTGCCCCCCTAGATCACCGGATTTAACACCTTTTTTCTATGGGGCCATTTAAAGAGTAAAATTTTCGAAACAGAACCGGAGTCTCTGGAAGAATTACGACGATGCATTGTTGAAGAATGCCGTATAATAACTCCACAAAGGCTCCAGAATGTCAGAGCTCGTTTTGAACAAAATTTGTACGTTTGTATGGAAGCTGGTGGTCAACAATTAAACACTTACTTCACTGAAAAAACATTTTTGAACGTTTAGTTTTGTTTTTTAGATTTTTTTAACGAATAATTGTCTAATTAGTGCGTTTCTTATCACAATGAATGAAATACGTTCTTGCAACTCCAACTGTGCAAAATTTTTAAACGAGTTGATAAAACTTCCAAAAAAATTTGTGTGCTGAATTCAAAAAAGAAAGAGCTTTCAAATGATGTAACACTCGACATGTTCCCTATTTAAAATATAACGGTTGTTATCACCACCTTTAAGGGGTTGATGTGACAAAGTTGAGTTTTATGTCAAAACATGTCCCCCTTAATATTAAAATTGACCTGTTTAAGCGTTTCTTTAAAAAAAATTCTCTGGACGCAAATCGGTCTGTTTCGTTTTCACTGCTCCACCCTGTTTATATATATATATATATATATATATATATATATATATATATATATATATATATAGAAAAAATTCTAAAGGTGTTAAATCCGGTGATCTAGGGGGGCACTCAATAGCACCTCTACGCTCAATCCATTGCTCTGGAAACTTGTGTTTTTTTTAAGGAAGCAGGCATCAAATTTGGTTAGCAGTATAACCTATATAGTAAAAACAATGTGCCATGTTTCATCAAAATAACTTTATTGTTTGAAAATGTACAAAATTTTCCGAAAGTAAACTTAAAGTGTTCCTGAAAAAACTCATTTCTTGGTCAACTTTATAGGCTAATAGCAAATTGAGCTATTCAAATATGTAGCATTTGATCAAAATTCGCTAACATGATGCACTTGCTGCGTCCATGCGTCTTACAAACATGCATTATATTTCGATGGAAAATGCAAAAATGCAAAAACATAAGGCGTGTTCGACTAAAAAAAAAAAAAAAAAAAAAAAAAAAAAAAAAAAAAAAAAAAAAAAAAAAAAAAAAAAAAAATTGTATCACCAACGACTTATAGGCCCCCTGTGATTGTAGAAATATTTTTTTAAGATATAGCTCAGGACACCCTATAATTAATGTATACAATTTTTGTTCATCTCTTGTATTAATTTTTTACGAAAATTCGACAAAAATTATATACCATTAAACGATAAACTCTATAGCTAAGGCTACTGCCAAACATCAAAGAAAGGGTCTATTTGAAATTAATTATCTGGAAATATTTGAGTAAAATGAAGGACAATGACGGTTGAAGCTAAGACTTCAGGGTTTGTAAAACATTCTTCTTGAGACATTTTCTTTCCATAGCCCGTATTAGATTCAAGTTATTTGCCTAAATATTGTCAATTTTGACGTTTTTAATCGCGACTTTGACGTTTTGAAGAAAACCTCAATAGGTTTCTTTAAATGCCTATAAATTTTTTGTCTTTTAACCTATAGAGCTAAATTTTGGTGGGTAATTTACCCAAAATTGTATAAATCCGTGGAGCAAATTTGGTTGCCCTTACTTTGTTATTTCCGGAGATATAATTTTTTTTCGAAAGAAAACACAACATTTTTCGGGAAAACCTGGGTCGAATTTCCTGGATAACGAACTTATCCAAGCCACTTGCAAAAGGAAGGTATTCACCAAATTTAATCAAAATCGGCATATTATTTTTTGAGTTATCGGTATGATACTATATATATATATATATATATATATATATATATATATATATATATATATATATATATATATATATATATATATATATATATATATATATATATATATATATATATATATATATATATATATATATACATATAAAAATCGAAACTGACCCCGGATATGTGTTCTAGTGGCCCTAATTAGCGCTCATTTGTAGAAATTTTTTCAAACTTCAAAAGTCGGGTTCTCATTAGTGATTTTTTTACGAAAATTTACTAAAAATGCATTACTAGTGCTTTTTTTACAGATTTCGAGTAGATTTGTGAAATAGAATGTCACCAGGTGTGTTGATTACAGTACAATTACCGGCTCGTGTACAATATTGTCCGTAATGATTACATTACTTCTAAGAACTAGATAATTTTGCTGTAAACTCAATTATGTGAAACATGAACAACTCGACGAGACCTCGACAAAAACGTCTGCAATTAACAGCACAGCATCCATCAATGGACCTGATCTGCTGCTTTCAAGATGTACTAACCTCGTTTTTCTATTTATAGATGTCACCTAGCACATCGAGGACTAATTCAGTTGTTTGTAAACATCGACCATCCGTTTCCTTATAAAATAAACGATAATACCTGTTCAACTTATAGCTTCCATAGTGGGAAGGGCATAGCGCCCGGTAAATAGGCAACCACACAAAGCACAAAAGCACTGATCACATATACGAGAGCTTATACAATGGTACCACAACATCATAACTAGAGACAACAGAACAACAACACACCTTGCAGCTTCTTCTCCGTCTCCCAGAACTTCTGTAGCTCGGTGAAGTACTTGTCCAGAATGAACACCTTGGAGAGGCCTAGAGTAGCCATAATTGGGGATCAGGAGGCAAGCACTTTGGCCATGTCTGGGACATCACACACGGTAAAGGTAACGTAGTTTATACGCGAAGAGCGGATTAAGCACTGGGTTCTCTGTTCAGTTGGTCCGATCGCCTCTCACAATGTCTCACACTACCTGCGACCTGTTCACGTGACGCCCCCTGGCCCCGCTTACCTGCCCCGGCACCTGTGCCGGCGTTATAGTGCTCGGATTCGGGACGTGGTAGGACTAGGAGGCCCGCGCGCTCACTGGCTTACTCATATAATATGTGCTTTTGGAGACGGTGTTTACCCTTCAAGTGACCCCCTGGCTTTACACAAAAACATGGAACACAATCGTCTTACACCTGAACAGCTCTTCTATTATGTAGAAGATTTACTACTACATATAACAGATTAAAGTGATAATTACTGGATATATTTTCATCTATGTAATTGTGTATTCACCCCCTTTTTAAAAAAGATTGAGGGATATTACCTACTGTTTACATATCGGTTAATTGATGACGGTTTAAGGGAACACAAAAATGTTGTAAACAGTGGTCGTTTCTTTGTATACCTATGCGAAAAAATCAGGAAGCTATTATATTTGAAGCATTTTAAGATATAAAGATTCAATAAATAAACACCTATACATATAATATGTACAAGTGCGTTATGGTAGTGAATTTTCATAGAAATGATCTGGCTCAAAATATTTTATTATAACTTTTTTTTCTTGTAACATAGAAATCTAAATTTTGGTGTATAGTTTACTTTTTATATCGTAAACCTACCTACCAAATTTGGTTATCATAGATTTTTTATTTTTTAAGATAAAAATTTTTTTCAAATGAAAACTCAAAATTTTCCCGGAAAACCTCGTCCAATTTTTTTGAATAACGAACTTGTCAAAGCCATTTACAGAAGGAAGGTACATGCCAAATTTTATTAAAATCAGCTTATTACTTTTTGAGATATGAATTTTTTTCAAATGAAAACTCAAAATTTTCCCGGAAAACCTCGTCCGATTTTTTTGACTAACAAATAAGTCAAAGCCATTTACAAAAGGAAGGTATGTGCCAAATTTTATTAAAATCGGCCCATTATTTTTTGAGTTATCGGTGTGATATATATATATATATATATATATATATATATATATATATATATATATATATATATATATATATATATATATATATATATATATATAAACATATAAAAATTGAAACTGACCACGGATATGGGTTCTAGGGGTCCTAGTTCGCGCTCATTTGCAAAAAATTTTTCAAAATTCAAAAGTCGGGATCTCCCCATTAGTGAATTTTTTCTACGAAAATTCACTAAAAATAAACTGCTTAGTTTTTTTTTGTATAGGATGCTAAACTATAAGAAAAAGTCTGGCCGCAGCAAGCGCGTATGGCATCGAAATTTTTAATTTTTTTAGAAAAAATATACAGGGTGTAGTATAAAGTCATGGAGATATTTCAGGGAGCGATAGTACCCTGAAAAATAAGAAAAAAATGTTCACAGACCCATGGTCAAAAACGCACCATTTTTTATTCCATGTTTGGTAAATTTGCAAGCAACCTCCCGAACGCTTTTTTGAAAAATCTTTTCAGAAACATGCTTAGAACCTTCGCCCGTCCTTGATGCACAACCCACAAGAAAAATTCCTTGTTCGCACCCCCAAGGAAATTACGGGACCAAGAGTGGATAGAGGTCCTGGGTGGAGTAGGTAGTAAAAAGAAAATATGAGTAGAAAATGCAAAGAAAACGGCTTAAAAGCATTTTGAAGCCGTATCCCCTTAAACCCTGCCTATCTCGCACAGCACCTCTATTCTTTTGTAATTTTTTATTTTTATTTCAACAACACACCACGAGGGCTTACAGCATAAATACTATCGTACCGTGGGTGTTGACAAGGAGGAAAGAGGCAGCTTGTTAATTCTGGACTTGAAGGTTTGGAGGTTCGGAGGAGAAGGAAACACATGTGCCGGCAAGGAATTCCACAACTTGGAAGTCCGCGGGACAAAAGAGCGGGCATAACAAGATGTTTTATGTTTAGTGACCTGGACAGTAAAAGGGTGCATTCGCTCTGTTCCCCTGGTAGATCTGTTGGGGACAGCAGGTGGGGGAACTATGGAGGAAAGTTCCTCTGAGCAGTGCCCGTGCAGATATATATAAAAGAGAGAGAGAGATGTCACCAACGGCATGTCGGTGGGCAAGGGATGGCAGCTTTGGGTGAGGGTAGGGTCACCGATGAGACGTATAGCTCTCTTTTGAATGGAGTCCAGGATAGCGAGTGTAGAAGCGGCATCTGCACCCCAGATGTGGGAGCAGTATTCGAGGTTTGGCCTTATTTGTGAAGTATATAAGGTATAGAGATTAGCGGGTGAGAAGTATTTGCGAGCCCGGAAGAAGAAACCTAATTTCTTAGCAGCCGCTTCTGCAATTGATTTGACATGTTTGTGCCAATTCAGATTTCGATCCACATAATGCCAACAAGAGAAAAGGACTCATTACTTTGAATAACTTGGTTGTTCATTGTGATGGCTCTAGGGCTGGTGTATCTCTTGTGAGAAAGAAAGCAAGACTTAGTTTTGGTGGGGTTGAATTTTACAAGATTTCTACTTCCCCAGTCTAATATTTTTTGGAGATCCACAGAGACAGAACCCTCCATGAGCCTGCGATCCTCATCTAATTGGGCTAAAGAGACAGGCTTAGAATATTGTATATTTGAGTGGAGGGTGCTGTCGTCCGCGTAACTGTGAACTGGGTTGGATGTGCTAGAGAGGAGGTCATTGATGTGGAGAAGAAACAAAGTAGGAACTAAAGCTGAACCTTGAGGAACTCCTGCATTAATTGGATACAGTTTAGAGGAATGGCCATCCACAACAACAGATATGCTCCTGTTGGAGAGAAAATTTGCTGTCCAGGTACAAAGTTTTGGTGGTAGGCCATAGGCCGGAAGTTTATTAATCAGCGCTGTGTGCCAGACCTGGTCGAATCCTTTGGATATGTCTAGAGCAACAATCTGGGATTCACCGTGTTGTTCCATAGACTTGTTCCAAGAATGGGTGACAAAGGAAAGGAGGTCGGCAGTCGATCTGCGCTGACGGAATCCATACTGCCTGTCGTGGATTAGACTGTGTTTTTCAAGAAATTTTAGTAATTCGGTGTTTATATACTTTTCCGTCATTTTAGAGACGACTGAAAGGAGAGAAATAGGCCTGTAGTTGCTAGGAAGCGCTTTGTATCCTTTCTTGCGGATGGGTTGTACTCGAGCAGTTTTCCAGTTACTAGGGAATATGCCTTTATTGTAAGATATCTGAAACAGACGAGTCAGGACAAGAGCAAGTTCTGGTGCGCATTTTTTGAGAACAATTGCTGGGATATTGTCAAGGCCAGAGGCTTTCCTGGTATTAAGAAAAGAGAGCATCTTTCGTACCTTTTTAGTTTTGAAAATGATATCCGTCATTTTATGCGCGACATTGGGGACTGTTGGTGGTTGAACATTTGAAGGTGGGTTGATAGTAGAATTGCCGGCGAACAACGAAGCAAAAAGTTCAGCCTTGCCCAGGGCGGTAGAAACAATTTCATCCCCTGAGACAAAAGGTGGGAACGTGCTTTTGTCGAAATTATTCCCAATAGATTTAGCAAGAGTCCAGAAGGGGCCGCCCTTGGAGCTTAAGAGGACTTTGTTTTTGATGAATGATATTTGCCACAGGTCCTGTTACTTTTTTTCAAGAAATTTGTCTTGTGGTTTATAGAACGAGGGTGGTTATATGCGCGCGAGAAGGAAATGTATAACCTCACGACGAAGCACCCCCCCCCCCATTTAACGCAAGTGTAACGCTAGATGTGGGACGAAGCAAGCCCCCCCCCCCCCCCAGTATGTCGCAAACGGAACGCTAGAGGAGGGGAAAACCCATGTTACATAATAGGTACCCCAGTTTCTACAGCTAAAACAGATCATACCATAGAAAATACTGCCAAGCGATCCAAATTTGAAAAAGAACAATAAATTATTTACATAACCTTTGGATCTTAAGCAAATGAGGTAGGTCCGGCTCTTGGTGTAAACAATCTTCGACCTCGCATTTAACAACCTTCGACATGGCATTTTCCTCGTAGCAAAAACAATGGAGGAAACAAAAACATGTCACAGACCAGGAACTAGCGACACAGGCACCCTTAACCCACCACAGCACTGATGGTCATAAATACGGGTACGCGTACTAGCGGCGTACTAAAAGCGAAGTTATAAATTGGCAGGAGAAACCAATAGTGCATGCGTCTAGAATATTCCCAGGAGTACCAAAGTCAATGTTAACTTTGTGTAAAATATAATGTTTAGGAGGGGATACTCAATTTGAAGATATCGCAATTCGTTCGAAAGTTATTGCGCCTACTAACAGACAGACGTACAGGCCGACAGACCGACAGATAAAAAAACATTCGTTCCAGAGTTAAATTTTCTGTATGTTTCAAGAGTTTTTACGCACTTTTAACAAAACAAATTTCGAAATGTCTGTCACCGATATTCCACCCCCACACATTCAACCCTTAATTTAATTTAAGCACAGAATACCAGATGTTTTGATGAAATTTAAAGTTCTCTAATGAACAAACTCTAAGCCGTTATATTACTAAAGTTCTAACGCAAAAATTTCAATTTTCTCCAAATCATCCCCATTCGTCCCCTGTCCCCTAGAGCGATTTTACCCAAAAATAATCATAACCGATCGTTTGTCGGGTGTATCAAATTTGAAGACGATATCTCAATTATTTTTAAAGTTATCGTGCCTATACAAACAGACAGACATAGAGACCGGCTGACAAAAATATTTTCGTTCCCAAATCATATTTTCTATATGTTTTGACACTTTCTACAACGTTTAAGCGAAAAAAAACTTTCGAAATGTTTGTCGCTGATGTCATACTTCCACACGTATTGAGTTCTTGAGTAAACATGGCAATTTTATTTTCTGGATATTACATCAATCAGAATGACTTCCAGCACGCTGCTGACACTCCTGAAGTCTAGCACGAAGGTTTTGTATCATTCGCTGTAACATTTGAACTGGGATTGCGTTAATATCTGTTGTAATATTATGCCCCAGTTGTTCCAATTTCGAGGTCGATTAGCGAATACCTCTGTCTTTATATCGCCCCATAAAAAAATCTCAACTGAAAAATCAGGTGACCGTACCGGCTACATGAGATTCACAAATCTTGAAATAACACGACCAGGAAACATTCCTCGCAGAATTGTCATAGACTCCCTAGCAGTGTGAGAAGTGGCTGCGTCCTGCTGAAACTATATTTATTCGGATTTCTACACCCACATTATGAAGCTGTTGCTCAAAATTTTGCAATGCATGTCGATAACAGCAACCCCTTGTCACCAAAAAAGAACGGACCAAAAATTACAAAGGCGGATACTGCACACCACACAGTAATCATCTCGCTATGAAGCGGTACTTCGTGCATTTACTGATCATTTTCCGTCACCCAGTAACGAAAGTTAGGTTTGTTAAAAAGAGCCTGATTGATCAATATTAGCTTCGTTTGACATCAGCAAGCAATAGGTGATATTCGGGTTTTCAGCAATTATCCATTCGAAACGCTCGCAAAAGTCAAGGCGTATTCCAATATATCAAAGCAAACGCCTTTGTGCGATTTGAATTTCGTATCGATAAAAGTGTAGATCTTTCCGAATGCGTCCAAATTTTATGTTATAAATAAATATATTGAGCGCTAATGCTTGTCGTTTAGCCGATCGTTTAGAACTTTGTAACACAGGTAACCTTTCAGCATTTTCCGCTGTTCTTACAGAACGAACTCTTCCCTTCGGTTTTTGTCTGGCAGCAGTACTGCGCACCTTGTATAATGTATAATGTATATATTAACAATGAAACAGGCCAATGTCACCTGAATGACACAGGGATGTTCATGTACGTCAAAAAATTAACAATAAGAACGACAATAGCACACACAATAAGCATAACAATTAAGGAAAATTTTTCCTTAAATAATACAAAACAAAGATACTTATAAAACACACTTATAACGTTTATAACGTTCAAAAGATAAGAGCTGCAGAATCCAGATCCAATTCCAATATTGTTTTTTAGAGTCACCAGGGGCACTAGGTTTATAGTTTATACTATGGCAACTACACTACAAACAAAGTGTTCATATTATAAGAATTTAAAAACAGAAGATAGTTAATGGTAGTTTATGTGTAAAAATCATCCACCGAGTAGCACGTCTTGTTTATAAGAATCGTTTTCACTTTTTTTTTTAAAAGCTGGTAAAGTGTCAACATTCCGTACATCTTCCGGCAACGCATTATACAACTTGCAGCCATTGTAAAACAGTGATTTTTGGTACAGAGCTGTGCGATGTTTGTCAGTTTGCAGGTTATTTCTACCTCTTGTGGTATATCCATGTTCCACTGCATTGCGTGTGTATTTGGTTTTGTTTTGAAAAACATGGGTTAGCACTTCCATGATGTATATGCTGGGGAGTGTAAGGATACCCTGTTCTTTAAAAGTGTTTCTGCAAGTGTGTCTATGAGGGATATTGAATATGATCCTCATCACTTGCTTTTGTTGTTTAAAAACTCGGTTTACTTCACTTGCTAATCCCCAGTGCGTAATACCAAACCTTAGTTGTGAGTAGAAACACGCATAATACAGTGACAACACAGTAAAGGTACTGCATCTTTGGGTAAGTGTTCTTATTGCATATGTAACGGATGAGATTCGCGAGCAAAGTTCATCGATGTGAACATTCCATTTTAACTCACTATCGATATGAAGTCCTAGTAGTTTTGTAGATGGCTGCAAGGTTACAGTTTGGCCATCAAGTTCTACGCTTTGTACAGTACCTTTTTTTGATTTTGAAGATTTAAAAAACAGGCAAGCTGTTTTATCCTTGTTAAGTGCAAGCTTGTTTTTATCGACCCAATTGGTTAGACTTTTGAGGGCTTTGTCAGAATCAGCCATAATGTGCTCAACACTATGTCCACCTATCAAAAAGTTGGTATCATCGGCATAGGAGGCGACCGTTCTTTTGTTATCTGGATTGATGTTGTTTTCAGATTGGTGCGTGATGTACTGAAGTAGGCTGTTGGCATAGATAATGTACAGCGTAGGTCCAAGAACTGTTCCTTGCGGCACCCCAACCGTTACTTCAAAAGTCCTAGATAAGTAAGTGTTGGTAGAGTTAGATATTACAACTCTTTGTGTTCTGTCTGAAAGATAGCTTCTGAACCAGTCCAGTGCGGTGCCCGTCACTCCATACCTACACAGTGAACATATAAGGATCTCATGATTCACACAGTCGAAGGCTTTGGAAAAGTCCACAAAAACTCCCAGCGCTACCTCTTTTTTGTCAATGTGTTCGACAATTTGCTCCACAAACTCAACAATTGCAGTTTCAGTGCTTCGTCATTGCCGAAAGCCATGTTGATATGGCGAAAGAAGTTTATTATCAGCAAGATAGGTTGTCAGCTTGTTATTGACTATTTTTTCGAGGGTTTTTGCGAAAGTTGGTGTTAGGCTGATTTGTCTGTAGCTTGAATAATCCGCGGGATCACCCTTTTTATATGTCGGTTTTGTGTATGCTTCTTTCATTTTTGATGGAACGATACCTCTGGATAATGAAATGTTATATATATATGTGACAGTGGTAAAGAAACAACAAACCTGCAGCGCTTAAGCAATATGCTTGATACCTCGTCCGGCCCTGCAGAGCTAGATGATTTGAGGGTATTTATTGCGTTTAGGACATCCTCTTGAGTAACAGGTGGGAATTTAAATTGGGTGCTCACTTGTGGTGTTATCCCCGCAACAAATGCTATATCTACCGCAGCAGGCAGATGAGCAGTTGCTTTTTGAGCAGCAGATGAGAAGAAGTCTCCAAACTGGTCTGGGAGGTCCGCATGTATGACAGGGTATTCAGTTTTACATCTTACATTCCTCCCTGTTAGTTCGTCTATGGTTTTCCACATAGTTTTGCTCTTGTTGTTGCTGCGGCTGATAGCTTTGTCGAGTTCGGCCTTCCCTACATCTGCGATCAGCTGTTTATATTGTGCATTTACTTTTTTGAAGATAGGCTTAAATGCTGAAAAATGCTGGGCAAACTCACCATATAGAGCAACGACCTCCTTCATCTCCCTAACTTCTGTCGTTGCAGGAGCTCTACGTTTCTTACCGATTTTAACTTCCCTAATGGGAAAACATGCATTAAAATGGTTGTTGAATGTTTCCAGGAAATTATTATAAGCAACTTCGGGGGATGTCTCTTGAAGTACGTTTGTCCATGTCTCATGTTCAAGCAGTCCGATGAAGGCGTCTATATTAACCCCGCTTATTATTCGTTTAGCAACTGTTATTCCGCTCGTGCTACACTTGGCATTGGGGATCCGTATGAGCACTGCATGATGGTCACCAAGGAATGTTTTCAATGTATTGGCTGAGAATTTAGGTAAGGTCCTTTCACTAACAAGGAAATTGTCAATGGATGTAGATGATGTAGGCGTCACACGTGTAGGATCGTGTACGGTGATTTTCATGCCGTAGCTGCTAAGGATGTCGCGAAATAGTCTATGAGAGGTACTGTCTACAAGCACATTAATATTAAAGTCACCACCGATCACAACCTGAGGGAACCGGCTCACTGAGTTTATTGTTCGGAGAACACCATCAAGTGCACTCAAAAACGCCTCAACTCTTTCCATGTTATTGTCCGGGGGATGGTATATGCACACTACCAAGAGACCGGAGGAAAATGTGTTCCAACTTTCAGATTGCTACTTTAGTAGGAACTGAATCTCGTCAATTCAAGTGAAAATCGCGGCGATAGACGCCGAGTGGTTACAATATACAGTTTAGAAAAGTATACGTAATTCTGCCTAATCCTATATTTATCTTCTTTTAAGTTTCACATTTTTAAAGAAAGCCAAATTTTGATGAAAATTTTGTACTGTAGTTCACTTGCTGCGTCTATAATTTTCTATACCCACCAGTGGCGGCTCGGCAGATGACACAGGTGAAGCTCTGCTTCACCTATATTTTTCGGTAAACTTTTTTATTCAAAATCCACCATAATTTTAATTTTTTTTATTCTCTCAAATTCACTTGGTACCCCATAAAAATGGTTCGTTACGCCGCCGCAGTTGATAATGTTTCTTATGGTATTATACGAAACGATATAATTTGCAACATCCTGATCTCCGGAACTGAATGTTATGCGTGCACCAACACGCAGCGAATTACATGTTACAGGCCACTGCAGAGCAACTGAACTGAGGACTTAAGGACTGACGCAGATTCCTTTATACACAAATGCTGCCTCGCTTTCTTATAGTTTTCCCGCAATGGTTGCCATGACAACGTTACACACGCCGTTGTATTGGTGAATATTATAAGGACAACGTGATGCAGAGTTTACAGTCTGCTTCAAAGTGCAGTGTGCAGTTCCATTGTTTATTTAGTGGCGCCCCTATTGATGCGACCCGAAATATTTTGCATAAAAAGTATAATATGCTGCTGCTTTTTCTAAAAATGAAAGTCATTTTCACATTACTACTTATTTTTGAAAAAAAAACATCTCTTTAATTTTTTCATAACTTTAAGCGTTTTTATGGAAAGAAAACAAAAACGATTTTTTTTTTTACATTTTGGGAAACTTTCATTTATTGAAATAAGATAACAGCATCCAATAACTAACTAACTAACTTCGTCGTAGGCATTTTCCTCTCCCCCCCCTCGTGTAGCCGGAGTTTAATGGGGATATGGCTTCAAATAGATAACTTTTAAGCAGTTTTCTTCGCTTTTTCTGCTCATATTTCCTTTTTACTACCTACCCCGCCCAGCACCCCTATTCACTTCCAGTCCCGTAACTTCCTTGGGGGGTGTGAACTAGAAATTTTTCGCGTGGTTTGTGCATCCAGGTGGAGTCCTAGTAATATTTCTGAAAATAATTTTTTGAAAAGCGTTCGGGAGCTAATCTGCAAATTTACCGAATTTTCATTAAATCCTTCAAATTTCAATAACTCAATTTGCTATTAATGTAAGCTTTGTTGGTTAGGAAACCAACATTTAAGTTTATTTTCGGATAATTTTTGTATATTTTTAAACCATAAGTAACTTTGACAAAATATAGTACATTGTTTCTACTACATAGGCTATACCGATAATCACATTGATGCCTGCTCGCATTTGCTATTAAAAACATTTAAATGGAAATTCACTTCCATAACACATTTGCTGCATCCAGACTTTTGAAAAATGTTTATATATTTTCAAACAATAAATTTATTTCGATTAAATATGATACATTGTTTCTAGTATATAGGCAACCAAGTTCGATGCCTGCTTTCATCAAAGAAAGACATTTGCTATAGAAAATATTTTAAAGAAAACTCGCTACCATAACGCACTTGCTGCGTCCCGAGATTTTATTTTTCCTTTTTAGTGAATTTTCGTAGAAAACATTCACTAATGGGGAGATCCCGAGTTTTGAATTTTTGAAAATATTTTGCAAATGAGCGCGAACTAGGACTCCTAGAAGCCATAACCGGGGTCAGTTTCAATTTTTATGTTTATATATATATATATATATATATATATATATATATATATATATATATATATATATATATATATATATATATATCAAAAAATAATGGGCCGATTTTAATAAAATTTGGCATGTACCTTCCATTTGTAAATGGCTTGAATAAGATCGTTAGTCCGGAAAATCGGGCGAGGTTTTCCGGGAAAATTTTGACTTTTCATTCGAAAAAAAAATTTATCTCAAAAAATAAAAAAGCTATGATAACCAAATTTGGTAGGTAGGTTTATGATATAAAAGGTAAACTATACACCAAAATATAGATTTGTATATTACAAGAAAAAAAAAGTTATTATAAAATATTATGTGCCAGATCATTTCTACGAAAATTCACTACCATAACGCACTTGCTGCGCCCAGGCATTTTCTATGGAATACGTTACCAAAGCTCTAAAACTCTTAACGTTTCATCATCGCATTGTTTAAAAACCTGTTGACGGTAATCAAAATGGTTTTTTAAGTTCTCTCAATCTCTAATATTTCTATTAGGTATGTTGTTTATTCTAAAACCATTTGCTCAGTCAAGAATAACAACAAATGGCATAATGTGAACAAAACCTAATAATGGACACTGGATAGGAGAGTAAAAGACTTGCATTAAAAAACTGTAAAAGAAGCAGAGAATCTAGCCACAGCTACAGAACGGAGGCCAGTAAAGATTTGAGTATAGAAACCAGTTTCTCTATTTCTCCTCGCCTCCGTAAAACCGCTGTCCAGAACTCGTGCTCTCACCGCTCGTCGAACTCACCGATCACCATTGTTGCCACTTTAAGAGCCGTTCCCTCATCCCAGTTATTTTGGGCGATATTTTGAAAATAAAGAGGCTGGACGCAGCGAGTGCGTTATGGTAGCCAATTTTCATTAAAATATTAAAAATCACGGAAAATAACAAAATAATTAGTTTCGTATGTTTGAAAAGAAAATTCTTTTTAGCAAAAATGGCTTTGATCGGGTTGGCTCACAAACTCATTCAAGCGATTAACGAAGGAAAAATTATAAATTTTCCAGATATCTTTTCGTATATAGATAGATATTAGCATTCACACGTCATTTAGGCCCATAGCTTGGTGATATATTTCCACTACTTCCTGTCTCTTACAATGATCCTCCAGCTGCGAACCCCTTTTTCTTGCAAGTCTTACCGAACTGCGTCAAGCGACCTTTATCTTGGTCTGTCCTTTTACTTTCTGGATTTCACCAAACACACTTCTTTACCATTCCCTCCTCACCCATTCGTTCTATATGACCCAGCCCCTGTAGTCTGAGTGCTTTAATTACATGGGACACAGATGGGTCTCCATACATTTGATACACTTCCGCATTTGTCCGCCTTTCCCAAATGCCATCTATTTTCTTGTCTGTGGAAAGTCTGCGCAGTATCTTTATCTCCCATATCGCTACTCTATCTTCCAGTCTTTTTTTTATTGTCCACACTTCACATCCTGTGGCAGTGGTGGTCTTATCACGGTCCTATATACTCTAAGCTTTATCGTGTGCGAGATGTTCTTCGATCTTAAGAAGCCATTAAGTACTCCTGCACACCTGTTGGCTTTGCTATCCTCAGCTGAACTGCTACATCTTCATCACATCTATTGTCTATGGCTAACCTAAGTATATGTAATAACTTAAAAAATGATGGTCCGATTTTGATCAAATTTGGCACATACCTTCCTTTTGCAAGTGGCTTGGATAAGTTCGTTACTCATAAAAATCGGTTTTCCCGGAAAATTTTGTATTTTCTTTCGAAAAAAAAGAACAAAGTAAGGGCAACCAAATTTTTTACACTGGTTTCCGACATAAAGAGTATCCTATGTACCAAAATCAGATCTCTATATTAAAAGACAAAAAAGTTAGAGGTAAATTAATTTTTAATTAATTAAATCTGATTCAAGAAAGTTAAAACGTCAAAACTGATTCATCAGGATCTCAGTAAAAAATACTACAAGAAATGACTAACAAGCTTCTAGATATGTGCCTAAGTCGTTATTTTCCTTGATTTCGTTAAAATATAAGCAAAAAATCCATTGTAACTCAAAATGGTTTTGTGTAAATTGTAAAACGTTGAATAATGATGATGTGTTATGCGATATACGGCTAATAAACACATGTCAAGCGTAGCTCCGTGGTCTGAGTCTCTGTACATCGTATAATCAACTGCTTCATGGCGAGTTCTAATCCTAGTTAGTGACTTTACTTTTTATCAATTTTTTAAGTCTTATTTCACTTTACCGTTATCTAATCAGATTGTTGTTATTCCGATGATTTTTTTGTGGGGTTTTTGTATAAAAAATAATTTGATAAAAAGGAGATGAAAGTATATATATATATATATATATATATATATATATATATATATATATATATATATATATATATATATATATATATATATATATATATATATATATATATATATATATAGGGTGAACAATGTACCAAAATTTAGGTCTGTATGTTTAAAGACAAAAAAGTTAGAGGCATTTGAAGAAAAAAAGGGGTTTTCCTCAAAACGTAAAAAGTCGTGATTTGATACGTCAAAATTGGCAACATTTAGGAAAAGAACCTGAAAGAAATACAGATTGTGTAAAGAGTGTTCTGCAAACCTTAAGTATTAGCTTCAACCAGCATTGCCCTTCATTTTACTAAAATATTTCCAGAAAATTAATTTGAAATAGACCCGTTCTCTGATGCTTTGGCAGTAGTTTTAGTTCAGTTTATGGTTTAACGGTCTATAGTTTTTAGCTAATTTTCGTAGAAAAAAATCGTTAATGAGAAGACCGCAGCTTTTGTATTCTATAAAATTTCTTCAAATGAGCGCAGCTCGGCCCCCTAGAATCCATATCCGGGTTTAGTTTCTGTTAACATATATACAGGGTGACCGATTTCTACGGTAAAGCTGAATATCATTGTTATTATGCAAGATGCGAGAAAAAATCTAATACATTACCTATAGGGTGTCTTGGGCTGCAACTTATAAAATTATTTTGACAATCACAGGTGGCCCATAAGTCGTTGGTGATACCTACAAATTTTTTTTGATCATTCCTTATTGCATTTTTTCATTTTTCATCGAAATATGATGCATGCTTGTAAAAAAAATCGAGACGCAGTAAGAGCGTTTTGGTGGCGAATTTTCATTAAATCGTTCAAATTTCAATAACTCAATTTGCTATTAACCTAAGGTTCGTTGGCTAAACTAGTTTTCTCGGAAAAATTTTTAAGTTTATTTTTGGAAAATTTTTGTATATTTTCAAGCAAGTTATTTTGATAAAATGTGGTACATTGTTCCTACTATATAGGTTATATTTTTAATTTATTTAATTTATTTTTATTAGAAATTTTTCTTGTACAAAATGTTCTTTTAATAGCAATTTTTCTTATAAATGAATTTTATGAATTTTTTTTTTTTGAAGAAACATTTTATGAAAAATTATTCAATTGATGAAACATTTTTTAAATGAAATTGGGCGAAAATAAGGTTTCAATGGATTTTCGTGCAAACAAATTATTTTATTTTCAATTTTAATTATAGATTAGGTATATAATTTGAATTTTATGTATGCTTTTAACAGAATTTTGTGGCAAAAATATTAAGCCAAATTTGATACCTGCTTTTATTTAAAAAAAAGAGATATCTGCAATTAAAAATATTTTTATGAAAATTCACTACCATAACGCACTTGCTGCGTTCAGACTTTTTTTCATTTCAGCTCTTAATTCTTCATTCATCAAATTCCTTTCTCATGACACCGATAACTCAAATAAGAATGGGCCGATTTTGATCAAATTTGGTGAGTACCTTCCCTCCGTAAGTGGCTTGGATAAGTTCGTTATCCAGGAAAATCGGCTTAGGTTTTCCCAGACAATTTTGCGTTTTCGTTCGGAAAAAAAAAGATATCTCCGGAAATAATAAAGCTATGGTAATCAAATTTGGTACAGAAATTTTTGACATTAAAAAGAAACTATATTAGAATTTAGATTTCTGTGTTAGGTACAGGAAAAAAGTTATAAAAAAATATTTGGTGCCAGATCATTTCTATGAAAATTCACTACCATAACGCACTTGCAGACTTTTTGTAGGTCTTCTACTACATATCTAGCTTTTGTCCGCCTCTTTCACGCCTGTTTCAACGTATCTAGGAATCGTAGAATGGCTCTCACCAAGAAGTGGTTTGTTTTATTTCGTCCCGGTATTATCCATGTTTCCTTATTTATATTCCTTATATATATATATATATATATATATATATATATATATATATATATATATATATATATATATATATATATATATATATATATATATATATATATATGAGACATACTTGGTTCTCGGGTTGAACCGCGTCCAGAATGTATTAAAACTCGACGTTTCGGCTCGTGTTTTGGAGCTATTTTCAAGAGGTAAAGAAAATATATAAGGACACTCTAAGGCCTTAATCTGCCTACTCTTTAGAGCGGTGGACAAAGGTGGGTTGGGTTGTTGTAGCTCGACTAAGGGGCCTCAATCTGCCTACTCCCCAAATCTCGACGGAGATCGTGTCTAAAGTCTCAGTGTGTTCAACTCAGACCTCAGAGAGATCTGACAGTTCGTTGCAAGTCTTGTATTGTGTGTATCGTTCGGTCTACCTGTTTCGTTATCAGTGAAAGTAGTCGGAAACGTCGAGTTTTAATAAATTCTGGACACAGTTCAAACCGAGAACCAAGTATGTCTCACATTAAAGACCGCGGAAATCTTTCCGAACATTTATATATATATATATATATATATATATATATATATATATATATATATATATATATATATATATATATATATATATATATATATATATATATATATATATATATATATATATTTCCTTCTGAAGTGTGTACTCACTACACATTTCGTATACAGTTTACATAATTTTTTTTCAGCCCAATCAAACTAGTTTCTTTGCGAAAATGTAATTTTTTTACGGAAAACTTTTGCATCTTTAAAAATTACTATTTTAGTATTAAATTTTAAGTTTCTAGCTTTAGGTGAAATTGAGTTATACGGGTGACTTTTACGGTGAAAACTGATATTCGATATACATGTCTCCCTATATGTTTATGTTTTCTTATACACTTTTTTTAAATTATTATTATCATTATTTCTTTTATGACGTTTTTTTCATTTATGATTTAAGGAACTAGACTGGGATACCTAAGCCTAGGGACCGGTCAAGGCTTAAATCACAGACTGAAATGGGCCACGGAAAAATAGGTTTGAATATTAGGACAGACAGAAGGATATCTAAGACTAGTTACATGAAACTACTGCATACAAAATTCTGTACATATCTAATGCGACCACAATCTAATAAAATTATTATTTTTATTACTATTCTTATTACTATTTTACCTACTTATAGTAGACATGAGTGTTAAGGTATATTGGTACTTATATTGTCTTACATTTATATGTTTAAATCTATATCTTTAAAATATTTGCAAATTGCGATATTTATAAGGTATTTATTCATGATCAGTAAATTTGTAACATTTGTTGGAAATTCTACATATCGGTTGAGAATTGTGACAAGGTTAGATCGTTGTAGAGTGTATTTTGGACATGAAAAAATTATGTGATTCAGGTCTCCTACCGAGTCCCATCGCAGTCACAATAAGGTGTTTCTCTTAAGCCAATTTTGTTAAGATGGGCCGGGTATCTTCCATGGTTAGTTTTCAACCTAGTCAACGTAGTATATTCAAATCTGTTGTCGCTATATGACTGGTTTATTTCCAGTGGAAGTGAAGTATGAATTATGGTATAAGGATTTGATGAGTTACCGACAAAATGTTTCCATTCTCTTTGCCATAGTACAGCGATGTGCTGATTAACTTGTTTCTTTAAATCAGTGTAATGTATTTTACAATCGAATGAGGATTCTTCTCCAGCCGCTGCTTACTTAGCCAACCTATCTGCTTCTTCGTTGCCATGCACTCCAATGTGTCCTCTCACGCACAGGAATATCACTTCAGTGTTTCTTGATATTTGATAAATAACTCCAAAATATAAGACAGTCTAGAGTTCGTACTGTATTTAATTTTTCTATGTTTAATGGCCATTATAGCCGTCTGAGAGTCACTTATAATCAAAGTTCTTGAGATTGTACTTTCTAGTACCCAAAAATATGGAACGCTTCACGATTTTGCGTGTCATACTTCCGCAGGTCCCATGGTAATCTTCTCTGTATCGTTCCAATTTTATTAGTATATGTACCGCCGAGGCGAGTACATCAAGTTTGGGAACAGTCAGAACGAGGAATTTCGTAAAGTCCGTGGGATTTGTTTGGAATCGTATCCCTGCGAGTTTTTATTAGAGGTGACCCTCTTTATTTTGTCATGAGTATGGTTTTGATATTATGGGTTCTAAAAATGCATCAGTACTTTTTAATACCTCCTCGTGAGAAAGTATATGCTTTTCAAGAATTATTAGCGATTAGATTAGTTTTGCAAGCTGCCTTAAAGCCTGACATTATTTTTTTAATTTTATTTAAGAGTAGTTACACCGATAATATTATGCTGTGGTATTGACTTATAAATGTTAAAATCAATTGTTTTTTCAGTAAATGTTTTGTGAATAAGAAACAGTGAACGGGCAATAAATCAAAAAATATGTTTTAAACTACTACTGGTGTATTTAGAAAGCCAGGAAGACAAGATTAGATGTCGAATTATCTCCCTTTTGATTATTTTGTCACATCCTTCTCAAGTGAAATGCTTTCTGAAACCACTCTCATTCTTATTGTTACCTGCTCTGTTATTCACCCTATTGTTAAAGAAACCAGAACTGTTCTCAGTCGTTACAAACATGTTTACTTAATAGATAGATACTGAACAAGGATGTAACTATTTTAAAAGGATACTAACTTCATGGGAAACGGAAAACATTCGTTTTGAGTTTAGACACTCCTTTCCGATTTGATTGTGCTACAATTTTAAAATTTGGATACGATTTGATTTTCTCAATTTTTTTGTTCTAAGCGATTATGATTATATGAAGAAGTTTGTACAATTTAGTAGAGCAGTGCCGCTTATCTAATCTTTACAGAACAACTTTCGCTACCGACGGTGGTCGCCCATAACCGTGATGCATCTCTCTCTTTAAAGGGGAACGCTCAGACGAAAATTTCTGGACGCTTCAAGTGCGTTATGGTAACGGCTCTTCATTAAATCCTTCAAATTCGCATAACTCTATTTACTATAAGTCGATAAAGTCGAGTTTTGGTACGTAGTAAAGTATTTACGAAGGCAACATGCCAACCAAATTTCATGAAAATAACTTTGTTCTTTTTTAAGAAACAATTTTTTTTAGGGAATTTTTTATTTTTTTTAGAAAAACTGATCCGATAGGGCTGGCTAACGAACTCATCGAAGCCAGTAACAAAAGACAGATTCTGGCCCAGTTTAATCAAAATCGGTTAATAACTTTTTAGTTATCGTGTAGATATATATATATATATATATATATATATATATATATATATATATATATATATATATATATATATATATATATATATATATATATATATATATATATATATATATATATATATATATATATATATATATATATATATATATATATATATATATATATATATATATATATATATATATATATATATATACAGGGTGTTCAAATAAGGGCACGGACCGGCTATATCTCGAAAACCGTCACAGCTGCAGCTTTCGGAAAAAAATTAGCATAAGTAAAGTGGCCATGAGAAAATGTTGGAAATTATTTTCAGCTTCCTAAATCTGCCACTAGGTGGCGAAAATGCCATGGCATACCTAAAATCATTAATTTCTCGAAAATCTTGACGCATAACATAAACTGGTTTTAGGTAATTTGTAATAAACGTTCACCTACCTACAACTTCTGTTAAAAAAATTTTTCCTTATAGACCAGTGACGGAGGTAAGGGGCGAGGAATTTTTTTTATAAACAAATGCCTATAACTTGATAACCAGTAGAGATAATTTCAAGATTTTTGGCTTGTTGGAAAGAGATCTCATAAGAAATTCCACGTATTAGTATTTTAAATTCACAGTCACACATGCACAAAATATAGAGGGCGTTAGAGTAGACGAGTCTGGTTTTATTAAATTTTATGAAAAATTTCAAATGGCAGCATAGTATTATAATATAACTATCGAAAAGTAGATGAAGTTAGAAAGAACTCAGTGAAAACCCAAAACGAATATGTTTTTCCGTTTCAGAGAAAACTCGAATTATATGTATTTTGGTGCTTATTATGCCATTTCTCAAAATTAAATATGAATATAGAAAAATCTCTATAGAATATTTGTTTTCAGGCATCGTTATACAAATTAACATAGTTACCAATAACAACTAATCACTTTAATATGAATTATATTTATCACCTTATCACAAAACTAAGATACAAGAGCCAATAATCGAATTTAAGGTTATATTCGTAAATTAAGTGATTGTATTATGAAAACGAAACTATATGAATGTAAAACACCTAAAATTTAACTAACATATAATTATTTACAAATGTTCAAACTGCTGTCCGTTTTTATGTATACATTTAACTAATCTCTGACGAGTAGAGGCTACCGCCGTTTGAACTTCAGCCGTAGATATGCTATTAACAGCAACTTGTATCCATCATATTTGCTCTAGTCGTTTTTAGAGTTTGATATACCAAATCTTTCACTCTCCCCCATAAATAAAAATCTATGCAAGTCAAATCAGGTGATCTGGGTGGCCATGGAAATAAGCTTCCTCTTTCTATCCACCGATTTGGAAATTGAACATTAAGATATTCGCGTACAATTTGCGCGAAGTGTGCTGGACACCCGTCATGTTGCAACCACATTATTAATCTTGTTTCTGGGCAAATGTCTTCCAATAACATTTTTAAGCTTTGAGTTAAAAAATTTAAATACAGATCTCCGTAAAAAAATATGGTCCAACAAATTTCCCTTCAGCTATACCACACCATACGTTAAGAGTCCATCGATTTTACCGATCTAATTCTCTCATCCAATGGGGATTACTGTCCGACCAATAGTGCATATTATGGAGATTTACTTATCCACAATTCGAAAATGTTGCTTCATCCGTCCATAGTATTTGGGATAGAAATCGTGGTGTTTCTTCTAGGATGCTCAGCATCCAATGGCAATAATTCAGTCTGTGGTCACAATCAGCTTCATTTAGCGCCTGATGCAATACTATGTGATATGGGTGCATATTATGATCTTTTAAAATATTGTATACAGATCCTACGGTCACACCTAAGTTTCTAGAAATCTGTCGTACATTAATATGTGGATTTGTGGTAACAAGAGCAATAAAATTAGTAATGTTTTCTTCATTTCTAATCCTACGAGCTCTGACTTGTCTCCCGGTGTGCCTTACAGATCCAGTTTCCCGCATATATCTTGCAATGCGACTAGAGACCTCTCTTGAGTAATGTCTCTATCGGGGTACCTTAATACATATTCTCGTGATGCGATAACAGAATTCCGAAAACATTGTAAATAAATTTCAAACATATCAGATGCTTCCTCGTTGGAATAAGACATCCTGAAAACGTAAAATACTAACTATGGATAAAAAACACACAGAAACACTACAAATAATTAATAAGATGAGTAATAAATTGAACATAAGATTTTGACGTCTATAAAACAAATTCTTTCAATTGTCTTACCTTCGCTGACAACACATGCACCACATTGATTGAAGTACAAAACTGCATATGAATTTTACATGCGTATTAACAAGTGTTTAAATGATTGTAGACAATGCTTGTATTTATTACTATATTATGATAGAGACATGTATGGAATGAATTTTCAAAATAAATACTGAGCATTTTCTCTAAACGCCTAATGAAAAGTGTTTCGTTTTCATAGTATTAATTAATTTTTTCATGACTTCTTCATTACTTATGTATTGTAATTTTAATAAAGTAATAAATTTATTTCATTTTAAAGTGATATAAATGCTATCGGTAAGTACGTTAATTTGTATAACGATTGTAATGAAGTTTGAGTTCATTCCGTGTCCGTGTCCACTTGGCTGACATGGTATTCTAATTTAAAGTAGATACCTTCAGGGATATAATCAAATAATATTTATCGTATTTTGCTTTAGTGCGTAGGGTGTACAGATGTTAGTTAAATTTTCGGTGTTTTACATTCATATAGTTTCGTCTTCATAATACAATCACTTAATTTACGAATATAACCTTAAATTCGATTATTGCCTCTTGTATCTTAGTTTTATGATAAGGTAATAAATATATTTCATATTAAAGTGATTAATTGTTATTGGTAACTATGTTAATTTGTATAACGATGCCTGAAAACAAATATTCTATAGAGATTTTGCTATATTCATATTTAATTTTAAGAAATGGCATAATAAGCACCAAAATACATAAAATTCGAGTTTTCTCTGAAACGGAAAAACATATTCGTTTTGGGTTTTCACTGACTTCTTTCTAACTTCATCTACTTTTCGATAGTTATATTATAATACTATGCTGCCATTTGAAATTTTTCATAAAATTTAATAAAACTAGACTCGTCTACTCTAACGCCCTCTATATTTTGTGCATGTGTGACTGTGAATTTAAAATACTAATACGTGGAATTTCTTATGAGATCTCTTTCCAACAAGCCAAAAATCTTGAAATTATCTCTACTGGTTATCAAGTTATAGGCATTTGTTTATAAAAAAAAAATCCTCGCCCCTTACCTCCGCCATTGGTCTATAAGGAAATTTTTTTTTAACAGAAGTTGTAGGTAAGTGAACGTTCATTACAAATTACCTAAAACCAGTTTATGTTATGCGTCAATATTTTCGAGAAATTAATGATTTTAGGTATGCCATGGCATTTTCGCCACCTAGCGCCAGATTTAGGAAGCTGAAAATAATTTCCAACATTTTCTCATGGCTACTTTACTTATGCTAATTTTTTTCCGAAAGCTGCAGCTGTGACGGTTTTCGAGATATAGCCGGTCCGTGCCCTTATTTGAACACCCTGTATATATATATATATATATATATATATATATATATATATATATATATATATATATATATATATATATATATATATGTATGTATGTATGTATGTATGTATATGTATGTGTATGTATGTATATACCGGGTGCCCTATAATTAATTGAACACTAGCTTAGGGGTGATAGGTGGCACAAAAATAAAGTGGTTGGACTCAACATGACTTAGTAAAATGTTACTCGTTTTCGTTTTACAGGGTTTTTAAATAATTTTTCTTAAAACTATTTTTCCAAATATCTTGAAAGTGGTTCAACATATTTTTATGAAATATGGCATGGTATTATTAGGCATCATGCGTAATATGATGACGGTATGAATTTCACCACTGCCGCTAGATGGCGCCACCGACAGCAACACTGGTTCATTAACATGTTCATAATTTTTTTGTCCACCCTGTATGCACAGTTTCGAACAAAAATAAGAACAAAAATAAAGAAAGCCCATTTAATTTTACACAAAAAAGGTTTACTTCTTTGAAGTCGAAAATCTCAACTGTTTTCAAAATAAACGTACTTTTTTAATGAAAACCAAAAATATGTACTTACTTTGTTGCTATGTATGTTATGATAGCAACTAGGAGCTTCTTTACTATAACTTGTCAAAATCGACTGAGATCAAAAAGTCTGGACGCAGCAAGTGCGTTACGGTAGTGAATTTTCATTAAAAAAATTTAATAGCAAATGCGTGGTTTTTTTTATAAAGAAAGCAGGCAAAAAATTTGGTCACCAGTATAAGCTATATAGTAGAAACAATGTGCCATGTTTCATCAAAATAACTTTATTGTTTCAAAATGTACAAAACTTTCCAAAGGTAAACTTAAAGTGTTCCCGAAAAAACTGGTTTCTTGGTCAACCTAATAGGTTAATAGCAAATTGAGCTATTCAAATTTGAAGCAATTGATGAAAAATCGCTACCACAACGCACTTGCTGCGTCCCGAATTTCTTTTCTTACAAACATGCATTATATTTCGATGGAAAATGCAATAACATAAGGCGTGTTCGATTTAAACAAAAGTAAATTTGTATCACCAACGACTTATGGGCCATCCTGTGGTTGTAGAAATATTTTTAAGATGAAGCTCAAGACAACCTATTATTAATGTATACAATTTTTTTCGTATCTTGTATAATAACCGATATATTGAACTTTATTAATTTTTTACGAACTCGACAAAAATTATACACCATTAAGCGATAAATTCTATAACTAAGACTACTGCTAAAGCATCAGAGACAGGGTCTATTTGAAATGAATTTTCTGGAAATATTTTAGTAAAATAAAGGATAATGACGGTAGAAGCTAAGACTTCAGGCTTTGTAAAACATTATTCTTGAGAAATTTTCTTTCCATAGCTCGTATTAGTCTCAGGTTCTTTGCCTAAATGTTGCCAATTTTGACGTTTTAAATCGCGACTTTGCGTTTTGAGGAAACCCCCAATTTATTTTTCTTTAAATGCCTATAAGTTTTTTGTCTTTCAACCTACAGAGTTAAATTTTGGCACATGATTTACTCATAATTATATAGTAATGTGTGCCAAATCTAGTTGCCCTTAATTTGTTATTTCCAGAGATATGATTTTTTTTTCGAAAGAAAACACAAAATGTTCCGGGAAAACCTGGGCCGATTTTCCTGACTAACGAACTTATCCAAGTCACCTGCAAAAGGAAAGTATGTGGCAAATTTGATCAAAATCGGATCATTATTGTTTGAGTTATCGGTGTCATATATATATATATATATATATATATATATATATATATATATATATATATATATATATATATATATATATATATATATATATATATATATATATATATATATATTTAGAGGAATATTGCAGGAGGAATATTGCACTACACTGTAATCACTTTTAAATATACACTTTATTTGTTTGCTGTACGTTTGTGATTTCTTATCAAGTGATCAAGACAGGAGACCGATGCACACGACACAGTCCGAAGGCACAACCAATCAGAGAACAGGAAACCGGCCAATAGAAGCTCACGGCGCATGCGCCACCTACAATCTCCGACGTAGACCAGACAGGAGCGATAGCAGCCATTAGCGTGCTGATGATGAACCGGGACGGTTCGCAACTGCAGTCCACGCAAACCAATAAGAAATCACAAACGTACAGCAAACAAATAAAGTATATATATATATATATATATATATATATATATATATATATATATATATATATATATATATATATATATGTATATATAAGAAATCACAAACGTACAGCAAACAAATAAAGTATATATATATATATATATATATATATATATATATATATATATATATATATATATATATATATATATATATATATATATCACATTAATTTATGCTGAAAGTTATAGTTGGTGTACGGATTCAATTTTCATCCACCACGAGAAGACCCCGAGTATTGCCAACTGGCAACAGTGTAATGGATGCATCGTCAGAGTCTCCTAATTATTTTCAAGATGAAATAATACCAACCGCCGTCCAGTGTGTAACGTATAAGGAAATACTTTAAATTCTTCTGATGTTTACTGGTAGTCATTTTATTGCGTTCATCTGATTTTTATGAATTGCGATGTTTCACATCTCACGAAAAGGAAGCCACCCATTAATAACAGATTTTCTGATTAGCTGCTTGATTAGCAGCGTTTTTATACAAATTCTTGTACGTTATTTATGTTTTTTATTTAGTTGTAAAATTAGGCAGTGTATTTTTATTACACAAGTAGCTGTTTATACAGCTACTGCTACAATTTAAATCACTAATTAATTATTTCTTAGTATGGATGCCTTTAGGGTACCATATGTTTCAGAGAATCCCCGAAGAATTATGAAACTCAGTGCTACTTTTTTCGTTTAAAATTATGTGGTTAAACAGTTGCATGTCAATCACAAATTTGAATGTTAGTCTTCTATATTCTTCCGCTCAAAATATATATGTATATATATATATATATATATATATATATATATATATATATATATATATATATATATATATATATATATATATATATATATATATATATCACGAAGCACGCGACGCTTTTGCTATGCAATGAAATAATTCATCAGACCGAAAATGACTGTCAGTGTCCAAGAAGAGTCATCTAAGTCTATTATTCATAGTCCAGACATTAACACAGGGTTTTACTTGTAGAGAAATGATTTTGTTTAAGCGAATTTTCGTAAAAAGTTTTAAGTTAAAGGGGAAAAAAGTTGGGTGTCACTGGTGATTAGAGAAACGTACAAAATATTTTTAGTGGTTACCAAATATATTGAATATTACAGACAAAGATTAGGTTTTCTTGGCGTACAAATTTCAAGAAAAACTAAAAAAGTAATGTTGAAAATTTTATTGTTTTTCTTCTTAAAACCTCAAAGTGGGCTTCAGGGTGTTGATTCTATGCTTGACTTTTTCTATTCCAGAATTTACGACTTGTTTGATCTGTATGTTCCCGTGACTGATCCAAGAGCATGTTATAGGTATCCCCTGTGGTTTTCTAAAGAAATTAAGGTTAGTATCAAATATAAATATTCATTATGGTGTAAGTTTAAGAAGTCTGGAAATGTGACGTTTCTGGATAGATTTTGGGATCTGAGACAAAACTTAAGAGATACATTTATCTTTCTCGAGTAAACTACTTTCAGAGGGTTGAAAGAGATATTAGGTCTAATCCTAGAAAATTCTGGAACTGCACTTCCCGGCGCCGTCAAAACTCTTCTATTGGGAATTCATCTAACCAGCAACAGGCAGTTGACAGTTTTGCTTCTTATTTTGCGGGATGTTCTGGTTCCACCTCATCACCTACAGCCACCAGCCTGGCTTCTGGTGACATCACAATGTTTTTTGTTGATGACTTTACAGATGATGAACATGTCCTGTGGACCTGATCTAGTTCTTGGCTTTTTGATGCGCGACTGCTTATATGCTTTCCTGACTTCACTTAAGACAATTTTTAAACTGATTCTTAGATCTGGAACATTCCCCGCGATTTGGAAGCTGTCACGGGTTTTCCCTGTCTTCAAGGCGGGGGATAGTGGTGATCCATCAAACTATCGACCAATAGCCATACTATGTATCTTCTGTAAGATTTTCGAGACCTGCATTTTTCAGCGAATACTGTTTCCCATCAAAAACAGACTCTCTATTGCTCAGCATGTTTTCATTCCAGGGAGATCGACTGTAACGAATTTAGTTGACGTTACACAGTTCATTGCGTCCGCTCTTGACCGCTCTTCACAGATTGATGTTGTGTATACTGATCTATCTAAGGCCTTCGATTGTCTAAATCACTCTGTTCTGATTGACAGGATGAGGGCTATCGGATTCTCCGAGGGCTTGCTTGGCTTATTCAGATCTTACCTGGGTGGAAGGAGGCAATTTGTTGAGCTTGGGGGCTTCAAATCTAACACCTATCACGTAACTCCCGGAGTGCCGCAGGGTTCCATACTCGGTCCATTACTGTTTAATATATTTATTGACCCAATTAAACATGTTTTACATATTCCTTTTTTAATGTATGCAAATGATATTAAGATTTTCGCAAATATTTCGAGTATTGATGACTGTTTGCAGCTCCAGAACTGTCTTCAGATCCTTGATGAATGGTGCTGTCGGAGTGGTCTTTCTATTAATGTTTCCAAGTGTTGCGTGATGTCATTTTCTCGAAATAAGCACGCAATTACTTTCGGGTACAATATAAGACGGCTTCCACTTGATCGCCCCGGGACAGTTAAGGACCTTGGAATTGTGTTTGATGGTACTCTATCTTTTAAACCACACTATGAGCAGACTGTCAGTTCTGCTTACAAAACTCTTGGGTTTCTGATAAGAAACAGCAAACATTTCTCACAGACTGACACCCTCTTCCTGCTCTTTAGTTGTTTGGTTAGGTCCCGACTTGAATATGGCTCAGTTGTGTGGGCTCCTACTTATGAGATACATGTGGCAAGTCTAGAATCAGTGCAAATGAAATTTCTAAAATTTCTTAACTTTCGTGAGGATGGTCGATATCCGTCTATTGGTTTTCCTCAGGAAAGTTTACTTCTTCGCTTTAGTCTGCAGAGTCTGTCGATGCGCAGGCAGTGCAGTTTCATTATATTTTTATACAAACTGGTTAATTCTGTGTTCGACTGCCCTAATCTGCTTCAGCAACTTAATTTCAATGTGCCTCGTTTTGCAGCACGTTTTCTAGGCACATTCTATCTCCCGACTGCTCGTACGCGATTGCTGCGATCGTCTCCAATTTACCATATGTGCAATGATTACTCTGTACTGCAAGACCGCCTAGATATCTTCTCATGTAATATATCAGAGATAAAAATGTTTTTCAAAGCGATCTAATTTGCGACTCTCTTTTGTATAGTTTGTTATTATGTTTTGTGTATTGGCCCATCCTTAAGTTGGCTTTTAAGCTGTTGGATGGTGTATGAATAAATAATATAATATAATAAATAAATACATAAATAAAAGTCGTGACTTAACTTTACGGTTAAGATGTTTGAACTTTTTAAACAATTATTTATTGATTAATTACACAAAATACTACTTAATAATTCAAACATATAATAAAATATCAACATAAGTGTGATAATAAAATATAGCACTCGATGTGCAGAGAAACAAGTAAGAAACATGAATGAACATCCTGCCTAAGGCGGGGCGCTATTTATAAGTTTTCCGCTCGGGAGTGGCTCTATTGTCTTTTAGAGGTGAACCCATGCTGGCTCAGCCTCCCATTGTTAAGTTCACTTCACTGCGTAGTTTCCAAGGTGACTCCTAATATGCTGACTCTTATGTCGCGTTCTTGGTTTGCTACATTGTTGCATAGTGGCCTATTGTTGTTGGTCTACTTATCTCGCGATTTGAAACATCAAAACTTAGTGTTTCCAATTTGAAAGAACCTGAAACGAATACGGATTATGTAGAAGAAATGTCGTAAAAAGTGTCTTTTGCAAATCCTTAAAGTCTTTGCCTCAATCGCCATGGTCCTTCATTTTACTAAAATATTTGCGGAAAATTAACTTCAAATAGATCCCTTCTCTGATGTTGGAGCGCAGGTATGGTATATTGAGGAGTCATAAGAGAGACGAAACCGATCTGTGTTTCCTGCTTTTTGAATTGAAGTGTTGGTAGCTAGCGACTCATGTAATTTAATGCCCGTCGTGGTATTATTCAGGGAATTAGTTGTTTTCGATCGCTCTGTTGGTATGTTAATATACATAAATCCAGATAGACGGGCGTATTCAGGTGTTTCCGGTCACTTCCGGTTTCACTGGAAATGTCTGCAACTTTTGATTTTTAAATTGGACCTTCGGTATTTTTTTGGTTTATTTGATAGAAAGTGACATTTTGAATACCATGACACCAAATATGTCAACTTTTGACATTTTTGCTTGAAAAATAATAATATTTTAAATCTAGAGTGCCATGACTATTAAAACCATTATTTTTTAATCAAGGAGCCATGAAAAAATATATTTCATCATCTAATGTTTTTTGTTTCTTTTGCTGGCGGGTTAAAAGATCACCAAATCGTATTTTCAACCAGAACTCTTTTTTGTTTGTTTCTTGACTGTCATGTGTCCCGTCAAGAGTCTTGTTATGTTCCTGAGATGTCCTCTGCTAAGATTTAACATCTCCACAGCTCTCTTTGAAATGGGTTCCTCAATTACTGACTTCCCATGTCTGAGCCTTGGACAGTTTGCCCAGTACACCTTGTGTTCGTTTCTGACCCAGGAGTTAATGGATCCCCTGGCAGTGCTCTTCGTCACGCCCAAGACCAGTTATGGTCCCGCTGACCCTCTCTTCGCGAGACTGTCACCTTCTTCATTGCCTTTGACCCCCGAGTGACCTGGAACCCAGATGTGGGTGACCTCATTCAGCCCAGCCAAGTCGCTCGTCTCGTCTCGGCATTCACTTACCAGCCTGTAATTTGCCGGTGGGATACTTAGGGCCTTAAGGGCTGCCTAGCTCTTTGTGGCTATGAGGATCCGCTTGTTGGTGTAGCCCCTCTTCTTGTTCTCTCGCACGCAGTGCAGGATGGCGTACATTTCGGCCTGAAAGACCGTTGCATGAGCTCCGAGGGAAATACTGTGACTTACCCTAGGTCCTTCCGAATAAACGCCTGCCCCCGTTTTCCCTGCAGATTCGCGGGCTCGCGAAGTCTGCCCTTATTATAAGCATGGGCTCCTTCACGATCTCCTGAATTTTGCAGCGACCCTTGCAGCCTGGGTTGATCTTCAGTCTATAATTGCAGGCTAGTCCGTATAGTCCTAGCCTGGACTTCTCCATGATAAATAAGGGGGGGGGGGTCGGGAGCAGATCCAGCAATACCTCCATGGCGGCTGTTGGAGTTGAAGTCATGACCCCTGTGATGCCGAGGCAAGCCATCCTTCGGATCTGGCCTAGTTTTTGTTTGGCACTGGATTCTGTCACCTTAGGCCACCAGACCAGTGCCGCGCATGTTAACGATGGTCTGACCACCCTTGTGTACAGCCAGTGGTCCATACTAGGCCATAGTCCCCACGTTTTTCCACATAGCCGTCTAGTAACGGCTAGGGTCATAACTGCCTTACGCAATATTTTTTCAACGTGACCATTCCAGGTTAGCTTAGAGTCCAATACGACCCCAAGATGTTTTAGCTCCCTGGCCATTGGGATGTTTCTACCGTATAGAGTTAGAATTCTGTTGCTCTCCCACTTTCTTATCCTAGTAAACGGTATGACGGTTGCTTTTGCGGGGTTCACCCCGAGCCCTTGGCCAACCGTTATTCACTTTAATCTAACAATAACAGAAAAATAGTATATTAATACCCAGTTTTTGGCATCTAGTTATAGTCTTGGTTTTACAAGTCTATACAGTTGCATTAAAAGGCGACATCGCCTTTACCCTACGGTGATGGGTGCGAAAAATATGCTTACATATTTTGTTTATTTTCTGTTAACATTAAAACATATATCTCAACCGATACGACTTGTATAATAGCTACATATATTTATTTAGGTGAAACCCAAGTTGTAATATGCTAAACACCTAGACGGGCAGGATCTTTCGGAGACACGTTTCTTAGATTTTTAGTGCATTTACCTACTCAACTGTGAGGTCTGTGACAACTCCACATTTATTTTATTCCATTATAACAAGCTGTTATCCTGAGTATACGGATAGATACAGGCACACATAAACAGCACCGCTTCCATTGCGGTTAGGAGAAAAGATTTTAAGTTTTAACGACTCGACTGATTGTAATCAAATCGCTTTATTAATCCGGTTTTACGGTCTCAGTTCTCGGAATTAACATTTGTTTATTTCGTGTCCACTCAGTGTTCCACTCCGGCTTATAAGCGTAATCTTCCAAGAGACGGAGCTTGTAACCATTCAGAGAACCCTGAATTAATTTCGTCCGTTTTGTCAATATCAAAGCTTGTTTTTTAATATTATGAATATATGTGTATATATCATGTTCAAATTAAATGACTTCTATTAATTTGCCTGGCCTGCATGTGAAATTTATTTGTTTGGGATAATTCGTAGCTATGTTTCTGTATGCGTATGATACTGTGGATACGCAGAAGCTGTCGAATATTTTGAAGGAATATGGTGCGGATGATTACGACGGCGTTAAAAAAATATTTTCTAATAATTCTGAGATAAAAAGTCAGAATTCTGTGATAAAAACTCAGAATTCTGACATAAAAGGTCAGAATTCTGAGTTAAAGAAGTCAGAAGTCTGAGATAAAAAAAGTCAGAATTCTAAAATAAAAACTCAGAATTCTGAGATAAAAAGTCAGAATTCTAAAATAAAAAGTCAGAATTCTGTAATAAAAAGTCAGAATTCTGACATAAAAAGTCATAATTCTGAGATAAAAAGTCAGAATTATTCGAGAGCTATACGACAGCGTCCAGGTGGTGCCACTTGCAAAACGTTTACCTATTGACGACTATTGATGGTAATAAGGTAGGTAGCTCTGCCTGTGCCGATTTTATAGTTAGTTGGTGTTTACAAGCTAAAAGGAAACAAAATCGGTTCATTGACTATTATTCTCGTTGCGTTAATAAAATAATGCATAGTGCATAGGTGCATATATTATGATTTTACTAATTATGTACGTAAATAAGTCGTCGTATAAATATACAAATATATTATTGTTTTAATCGACATTATATCACAGAAACTTTCTGTGAATTAAAGTCAAGTCAGCCTTAGCAGCATATAAATAAATATGTTTGTGTTATTTTATCTTTAACGTCGGTCTATTTCCGCGACTATGCCCAATCACCGACGCCAGGGAGCAGTTTCACCTCGCTATCCTGAAAATTTTGCCGAACCCTGCCGTTCGGCAAGTATAGTAAGAATATTTAACGTGCCCAACATCGCATGGACACGGGAACGACGGCTTTACGCCCCCTCCGAAGGGCGGAACGTGCAGACATTCAACTTGCTCAAATACAATGCCACCACCTCGGTTGATGTTAATGTTACAGTGTGTACTGAAAAAAGTTAAAGGAGAACCCTGGGATCGAACCCAGTACCCTTCGGTTCAGAGGGACACGTTCTTACGACTGAACTACCGAGGCTCTTATAAATAAATAATCATGAGATGTAGCTTTCACCTTCAATTAATATTGTACCATGTTTCCAGAAGTGTTACTTTTGATCTACCTCTTCCTTTTTGTCTAGGTATGTATCTTTTAAATAAAACTATCAGAAATATGTTTTAAAATATGTCCTATATATTATGTCTTCTCCTGTTAATTTCTTTCAGCAAGCATTACTATTCTGTCACCTCTTCTAGCACACTTTTTTATTCGTGTTTCTATAGGTGTACCTTATTGACCTAAAAACTTCTGGACGTAGCAAGTGCGTTATGGTAGTGAATTTTCATTAAAATGTTTTTTATAGCAAACATGTTTTTTTAAGAAAGCAGGCATCAATCTATATAGTAGAAACAATGTGCCATGTTTCATCAAAATAACTTTATTGTTTGAAAATGTACAAAAATTTCCGAAAGTAAACTTAAATTGTTCCCGAACAATTTTCTGGTCAAACTTATAGGTTGAAAATTCGCTACCATAACGCGTCCCGAATTTCTTTTCTTACAAAGATGTATTATATTTCGATGGAAAATGCAAAAATGCAATAACATAGGACGTGTTCGATTAAAAAAAAAAGAAAATTTGAATCACCAACGACTTATGGGCCACGCTGTAATTTTGGAATATTTGTAGCTCAAGACACCCTATCATTAATATATATATATATATATATATATATATATATATATATATATATATATATATATATATATATATATAAACATATAAAAATTGAAACTAACCCCGGATATGGATTCTAGTGGTCCTAGCTCGCGCTCATTTGCAAAACATTTTTCAAAATTCAAAAGACGGGATCTCCCCATTAGTAAATTTTTCCTACGAAAATTCACTAAAAAGTCAGAATTCTGAGTTTTTATCACAGAAATCTGACGTTTTTTTCTCAGAATTCTGACTTTTTATCTCAGAATTCTGACTTTTTTAACTCAGAATTCTGACTTTTTATCTCAGAATTCTGAGTTTTTATCACAGAATTCTGACTTTTTTATCTCAGAATTATTAGAGAATAATTTTTTAACCTGACCTCAGAACGCCGTCGTAGATGATTGCCTAATTATAATTAGAGGTATTAAATGCAATAACATAGGGCGTGTTCCATAAAAAAAAAGAAAATTTGAATCACCAACGACTTATGGACCACGTTGTAATTTTGGAAATATTTTTAAGATGTAGCCCAAGACACCCTATAATGTATACGATTTTCTTCGTAACTTGCATAATAACGGATATATTGAGCTTTAATGATTTTTTTACGAAAATTTGACAAAAATGATATACCATTAAACGATAAACTCTATAGCCAACACTACTACCAAAGCATCAGAGAAAGGGTCTATTTGAAATGAATTTTCAGGGAATATTTTAGTAAAATTAATGACAATGACGATTGAAACTAAAAGTTCATGCTTTGTAAAGCATTCTTCTTGAGACATTTTCTTTCCATAGCTCATATTAATTTCAGGTTCATTGCCTAAATATTACCAATTTTGACATTTTAAATCGAGACTTTGGCGTTTTGAGGAAAACCCAAATTTATTTTGTTTTAATGCCTGTAACGTTTTTGTCCTTTAACATACAGAGCTAAATTTTGGTAGGTAGCTTACATATGATGATATGAACCCACGCACCAAATTTGGTTGCCCTTACTTGGTTAATTCCGGAGATATAATTTTTTTTCGAATGAAAACTCACCATTTTCCCGGAAAACCTCGTCCGATTTTCCTGACTAACGAACTTATCCAAGCCATTTACAAAAGCAAGGTATATGCCAAGTTTTATCAAAATCGGCCCATTATTTGTTGAGTTACGAAAATTCACTAAAAACTCAGAATTCTGACTTTATATCACAGAAATCTGACTTTTTTATCTCAGAATTCTGACTTTTTATCTCAGAATGCTGAGTTTTTATGTCAGAATTTGGACTTTTTCATCTCAGAGTTCTGACTTTTTTAACTCAGAATTCTGACTTTTTATGTCTGAATTCTGAGTTTTTATCACAGAATTCTGACTTTTTTTCTCAGACTTCTGACTTTTTTATCTCCGAATTACTAGAGAATAAGTTTTTAACCTGACCTCAGAACGCCGTCGTAGATGATTTCCTAATTATAATTAGAGGTATTAAATGACTATAATATGATGGCAATAGAGCATGTGAGAAAACTATCGGAATGTTTAGTGGCTATTTTAGAATTGAACAGGGTGTCAAACAAAGATGTGGGATGTCGCCGTGGTGATCCAGCATATTTATGAACAAATTATAATAATAATGAAACAAAAAGCAGAATCACCACAAAAATCAAAAGTCTGGACGCAGCAAGTGCGTTATGGTAGTAGATTTTCATAAAAATGCTTTTAATAGCAAATATGTGTTTTTTTTAAAGAAAGCAGGCATCAAATTTGGTTACCAGTATAACCTATATAGCAAAAACAATGTACCACGTTTCATCAAAATAACTTTATTGTTTGAAAATGTACAAAAATTTTCGAAAGCTAACTTAAAGTGTTCCCGAAAGAAAACCGTTTCTTGGTCAACCTTATAGGTTAATAGCAAATTGAGCTATTCAAATTTTAAGCATTTAATGAAAATTCGCTACCATAACGCAGTTGCTGCGTCCCGAATTTCTTTTCTTACAAACATGCATTATATTTCGATGAAAAATGCAAAAACATAACGCGTGTTCGACTAAAAAAAAAAGAACATTTGTATCACCAACGACTTATGGGTTACCCTGTGATTGTAGAAATATTTTTTAAGATGTAGCTCAAGACACCCTATAATTAATGTAGACATTTTTTTCATAACTTGTATAATAACGGATATATTGAGCTTTATTGATTTTTTACGAAAATTCGACAAAAATTATATACCATTAAACGACAAACTCTATAGCTAAGACTACTGCCAAAGCATCAGAGAAAGGGTCTATTTGAAATGAATTTTCTGGAAATATTTTAGTAAAATGAAGGACAGTGACGGTTGAAACTAAGACTACAGTGTTTGTAAAACATTCTTCTTGAGATATTTTCTTTCCATAGCTCGTATTAGAATTAGGTTCTTTGCCTAAATGTTGCCAATTTTGACGTTTTAAATCGCGATTTAGACGTTTTGAGGAAAACCCGATTTTTTTTAAATGTCTATAACTTTTTTGTATTTTAACCTACAGAGCTAAATTATGATTTACCTATGACAATGTAAACCCGCGTGCCAAATTTGGTTGCCCTTACTTAGTTATTTCCGAATATATAATATTTTTTTTAAAGAAAAGCCAAAGTTTTCCAGGAAAACCTGTGCCGATTTTCCTGGCTAATGAACTTATCCAAGCCACTTGCATAAGGAAGGTATTCACCAAATTTAATCAAAATCGGCTAATTATTTTATTATTTTTTGAGTTATCGGTGTGAGACATACATACATACATACATACATACATACACACACACACACACGCATATATATATATATATATATATATATATATATATATATATATATATATATATATATATATATATATATATATATATATATATATATATATATATATATATATATAAATATGTAAACATTGAAACTGACCCCGGATATGTGTTCTAGGGGGCCTAATTAGCGCGTATTTTAAGAAATTTTTCAAAACTCAAAAGTCGGTATCTCCTCATTAGTGAATTTTTTTAAAGAAAATTCACTAATAACAGAGAGTTATGTGCTAAATACGTATTTCGACAACGAAGTTGTTTTCATCAGTAGTTGTTGCTAAACTAACTGTATGGACACAATTCTCCTATTTATATACGTAAATTATACACTAAAAATGATGTAATCCCGATGATGCAATACCAGATGACAGTAGCGGCTCGTACCTTAATGCATTGGGGGTGCGCAAGAAAAAAAGTTCGGGACGCAGCAAGTGCGTTATGGTAGTTAATTTTTCTTAAATGCTTCAAACTTGGATAACTCAATTTTCGATAAACTTAGAAAGTTGAATTTTGGTATATTGTAAGGTCTTACCCAAAGCAACATATCCACCAAATTTCTTCAAAATAACTGTGTATATTTCGGAATAAAATTTCTCAAAAGAAAACTCAAAATTTGAATAGCTTAATTTTCTCAAAATGTATTAAGTTGAATTTTAGTGTTCAGTAAGGTATTTTACAAGGCAACATATCCACCAAATTTCATTAAAATAGCTTTGTAATTTTCGGAGAAAAAGTTTTTTTTTGAAACAAAACTCAAAATTTTCCCGGAAAACCGTATCCGATTTTCTTGACTAACTAACTCATCCAAGCCATTAATAAAAGAAAGGCATTTGCCGAGTTTCATCGAAATCAGTTGGTTATTTTTTGAGTTATCGGTTGGATACCTATATATATATATATATATATATATATATATATATATATATATATATATATATATATATATATATATATATATATATATATATATATATATATATATATATATAAATATATATACATATAAAAGTTGAAACTGACCCCGGATATGTGTTCTAGGGGTGCTAGTTCGCGCTCATTTGAAAAAATTTTGCAAAGTCTCTCCATCGATACCTCTTTATTAGTGATTTTTTTAAAATAAAAATTCACTTAAAATGAAGGGCTCACCTATTTTTTCCCCGAAAATGTATTATAAAAAAACCTACTTACTAAACTTAATAATTATTAACTACTTAGCAAGTTTTCTTCTAGTTAGTTATACGTTATAGTAGTTAAAAAGTCCCTTAAAAACTTAACCTTTAAATTTAAAATAAATATTATCCACTGAATTAATCACAGTATCACAATTATTTTGTCCACTTATTAAGCAATCGAAGTAGTAACCATAATAATAATAATAATTGTCTTGTTAGAACATGTAAACAACAACGAAATGATCTAATTAAAAATCACTCCGACGCGAAGACGAAAATTACTAGGTAGTAGGTACACACGCTCTGCCAAAAGTCCACTATAAACTGGAAGTGTGTAATTTTATAGCGCACAACAGTTTACTTATTCGGTCGTTTTCGACGATGATAGGCGATCATTTCACACGAAGTATCGCATTGCCTGAGAGCGCCGAAAAATACACACCGCCGCCCGATCGCTTTATATGGATATGGATGTATATAACGTATGCAACGATTAACACTATACTCATTCAGATTCTGTATTCTGTATTAATGGCTGCCGACTCTCTGCAATCTTAGATATACTACTTTTGTTTATTGAATGCAAAATGTAAAAAAGGTAAATAAAAATTTATTGAAATATAGCATAGCAAAAATATTATTTTTTCCACGGCAGGCGGTAGTGCGCTCGCACTGGCGCACTTATTGAGGAGCCGCCCCTAGTACGCATTAGCGCTTTGCGAGTTACAATACGACTAACAACCGCCTAGATCTGTGTCTCAGCCGTAATTTCCTTCACTTCGTTAAAATATGATAAAAATCCATTTTAAACAAAAATTGTATCATGTACATAATGAATACGTTATAAAATTAATATACTAGTGTATATACCTGTTAGTAGATAGAACTCTTATGTCGTCAATAGTCGAGCGGTGAAGGGAGTAGGGTAGATTTCACAATGGACTCTTTTTTTTAAATCGTTTATTTCATTTAACCGTTATCTAATCAGATTGTGTAATTCCGATGAATTTTTTAGCGAGTTTTTGTATAACAAATTAAATTAGGACGAGATGAAAACTTTTAAGACCTAATTCAATTTGAATAGCACGCATCTGGTTGTTTGTTATTGCCAGGGGCGGCTCCTTAATAAGTGCGCCCGTGCGCGCGCACTGCCACCTGCCGTGGAAAAAATAATATTTTTGCTATGCTATATTTTAATAAATTTGTATTTACTTTTTCACCTCCTGCATTCAACAAACAAAATTAGTATATCGAGGATCGCAGAGTCGGCAGCCATTAATACAGAATCAGAATAAGTATAATGATAATGGTTGCAGACGTTATAGTTATATACATCCATATCCATATAAAGCAGTCAGGCGGCGGTGTGTATTTTTCGGCGCTCTAAGGAAATGCGATACTTCAATGCGAAATGAACGACTATCTTCGTCGAAAACGACCAAATAAGCAATCTGGTTGTGCGCTTTCAAATTCCACACTTGCATTTTGCAGTGGACTTTGCGCAGAGCGTGTGTAGTAATTTTCGTTTAGTGCTTCGCGTCGGATTGATTTTAATTAGATCATTTCGTTGTTGTTTACATGTTCCCTACAAATATAGACGTATGTATTTTTCGTTTAAGGAATAAGTATAGGTCTGTTATGTTATAACTTATAAACTAAAGTGAATGCTGAGTGTTGACAGAATTGTGATTTGTATTAGTAATTATTAAAGAAAAGGACTTTTCAACTACTATAACCTATAACTAACCACAGGAAAACTTGGTAAGTAGGTTTTTTTATCATACATTTTCGGGGAAAAAAGAGGCAAGCGCCTCATTTTTAGTGAATATCCGGGATCAGTTTCAATTTTTATATGCTTATATATATATATATATATATATATATATATATATATATATATATATATATATATATATATATATATATATATATATATGTATCCAACTGATTTCGATAAAAATCGGCAAGTGCCTTTCTTTTATTAATGGCTTGGATGACTTTGTTGGTCAGGAAAATCGGATAAGGTTTTCCGGGAAAATTTTGAGTTTTGTTTTTAAAAAAATCTTTTTCTCCGAAAATTACAAAGCTATTTTAATGAAATTTTGTGGATATGTTACCTTGTAATAGACCTTGTAACTTGAATCATGTATTCGTAACATGTATCTGACATTGGTGGTTTCCCAAGGTGCCTCATTCCTCCCTGTAAAAGACCTTACTACCCACTAAAATTCAACTTTCCATATTTTATGAAAATTTAGTTATTCAAATTTTGAGTTTTCATTTGAAAAAAATTTTTTCTCCGAAAATTACAAAGATATTTTAATGAAATTAAGTTAATATGTTGTCCTGGGGAAGACCTTACTATTCACCAAAACTTAACTTTCTAAGTTTGTAGAAACTTGAGTTATTCAAATTTGAAGCATTTAATAAAAATTCACTACCATAACGCACTTGCTGCGTCCCGAGCTTTTTTTTTCTTGCGCACCCCCAATACATTAAGGCACGAGCCGCTACTGGTTATTGCCCTAACTTAGTGAAACCGTTTCATACTTAATACAGCCGTAGACTTTCCCGTGGCTTCACAAGTGCTTGTTTTTTTCTGCAACCGATTTCAATTTTAACTGGGCGCAGCAAGTGCGTTATTGTAGCGAATTATTAATAAGGTTTCACATTTCAACAACTCAATTTGCTATTAACCTAACGTTCGTTGGCCAGGAACCAGTTTTTTGGGAAACATTTTAAGTATATTTTCGGAAAATGTTTGTACATTTTCAAACAATAAAGTCATTTTGATGAAATGTGGTACATTGTTTCTACTATATAGGTTATACTGGTAACCAAATTACATGTCTGCTTTCTTTAAAAAAAAATTCTATGAAAATTCACTACCATTAATTAACAATAATGAGAAAATAATTAAAAAATCCGTATAATTTACTTTGATAGTTACTTCCTGTGAAAATATGTTAATTAATTTATATTGGCATTGTAATTTTTGAAATATTTGCACTTGACAGTATAATGTTAAACTTAAGACAATAACAATTGTATAAACTATGAGGCAAATTATACTTATCTGCTTGAATGATCTATTATTTATACTAATTAACAAAATAAAAGTGTAGTGTATGTAAAATAACATTATTATAGCCCTTCTATCTCTTCGTAGTAGAAACCGCCTTATAACCCACCCACGTTATTTGCGACAGAGTATGAACAATGCGGCAGTACTAACAGAATTTCGATTAAAGATAAAGAAGATTTATATCTAAGGTATATCTTAAAAGCCGGTAAAACAATTGATTTCTTAGTATTAATATCATTAAAGAAAGCACGCCTCGTTGCCCGTTGTCCCACAATAATCGTGTCAGTTCAACCAGACCACACACAATCATTAATGAAACCTTCAATTAATCCATGACAGTTTCCTCAGGAGCAGATGTGTGATGCCCACGTTATGTTTCTTATTAAATTTGTTAAGTGTGTAACAAGAAAACGTATGCGTTGTGCATATGGCTGCACATAAATTATTAATGTATTCAGAAAAACTTACCTAAATAAGATTTATAGGTTATTAGAAAAACAAGAGGTATTAAATATGAGTCAAGCTAAGAAGTCTGGTTTTGTTTCTATTTCTTTTGGACTTATACTTTCCCTACCTTATGCCTGTTCATCTTATGAGAAAGAGCAAACTACGTCTTTGTTGTATTTCTGTTAATTTACCTGCGGCGTTGGACTACTGCACATATTCTGGGCTCTTCTACTATACATGCTCTTTTACGTCACCGGTTCGCTACGAGTTTAGATGGTCAGAATGACATTTGTTTCCTAAAATTCTAGCTGCCTAGGTCCCTGCCTCAGATCTTTTTAATCAAAATATTTTTATTTCACTGGAACTTTCGGTAATACTGAAGGTGACCGTCAACTTTGTTATTTCAAAGAGAAGAAGGCATCAAGCACAGGTATTGGCGTGCTACTTAAGCAACGTAGTTGACTGTGTCCACTTCAACATACTTCTGGAGAAGATAAGCTGGAGTGAGGGGTTACTCTCTGAAGATAATAGTCATTTCTTAATGACAGGTTCCTGTGAGTGCTGTGGAAGGACCAACTATTGGGCAGTTGACCTGTAAAATGTGGAGTGCCGCAGGCTCGATTCTAGGGCCCTTGCTGGTCCTTGTGTACATCAAAGACCTGCCGTCCAATGTTAGTGCGGATATTACAAGTCCATACGTCAAACGTTGCACCGAGACGCTGTGAAGCTGAAAGACCTTGGCGATGACACATATGAGAAGGCACAGGCTTTGTATAAGACCAATAGACTTAAGCTGAACTTTGAAAAAACCGACGGATTTATATTTAGTACAAGTTGGAGGAATCGGAGCTTTCTCAAGTTTCTTGGGGTGACTTCTGAGGGTTCATTGCCTGGAAGGGCTCATTTTATAGTGATGATGAAGAAACTTTCTACCTCCGTTTTCACCATGCGAATAATAATAACCATGGAGGATAAGGGAGGGTGCACAATGGCATATTGTGCTAAGTTTCATTCTGCTGATATCTATGTTATATTGGTGTTGGGTCACTATACAGTGATTCGAGACGTCCTTTTGAAACAAAGGCTTGCTATCCGGGTACTGTGTGGGGTGTCTGGTAGGACTAGCTGTCAAGATCTCTTCACAGGGATGATGATACTTACAGTGGTCTCGGTATTTGTTCCTAGCTGTTTAAAGTACGTATGTGTCACAAAGATCGATGCACTACCAACAGTCAGGTTCCTATGGACCAGGAAACAACGGAGACTTTGCCATACCCCTTACACTCCTGAAACGTTGCAACTGGAAATTTGAAGTTGACCAAAAGTTTTTCCAGCCCAAGAATAAACAAATAGTTACCCTTATTTTTTTCTATTTTTTTGCCTTTTTGACAGCATCTTATGATGTTTACAATTGTGTTATCCGGGATTATACTCAGTACACGCACAATTGTGGCAGTTTCACAATTGTGATCATTTCTAGTATCTAGGTATCTTATATTGAAATCAAAATAAATGAAATATCTTCGTTTTCGTCCTTTATTTAGAAAACAAACATATACATTATATTTGAACAAAAACTCAAAAGCCAATTAAGTGGTCGAAGCTATGAGAAACCGGTTACTTATTATGAAATTTCTGAAAATAATTTTGATTTTTATTCAGATATAAATAAACTTTACATTTACTGCAAGATACTCTCGATCTACTTTTACATTATTCTAATCTACAACACAGAGGATTCTTTATATCCTCATGAATGGGCCAATGATTGAAACCATCATACCGTTTATCCGGGCATGGTATTGGTGCCGGTTTTGATTTCTTTGGATGAGGTTCTTCATCTGAATCTTCTCACTCTATATTCCCTGACTTTGCATTATTGGTACCACATAGCAAGTATTCACCTAATTCTAAACGAAGAGATAAGAAATCCTTTATATCTTTCGCTTTATATTGTTAATACGTACTGCCTTTTCGAGAGTCAGTTGATCTTCTTGAAGTAGTCTTTCCTTAATCACTTTATTTGTTCTGGTAAGGCCACAGATTAAAATGTCTTTAACAAGATTTTCACGTAGTTCACCAAACTCACATGACAAGCTCAAGTTAATTAAAGCTGTGACAAAGTCGTCTATTGTTTCAGCTGGACCTTGAATTCTTGTGAGGAATCGATGTCTTTCCATTGTGATATTCTTTTGTGGACTGAAATGCTTCTCGAATTTAGCAATAAGATCCTCAAAAGTAATTTCTTCAGGTTCGACGTTAAAAGAATTAAAAATTTCCATTGCAGATTCACCAATATAGTGCAATAATAACGCTACTTTACGTTCATTTGACTCATTTGAATAATTTCCAGCAACCAAAAACAGTTTAAAACTTCTAAACCACGTTGTCCATTTTTGACTCAAGTTACCCTCTAATACAAGTGGTAAAACTCTTCCTCCAATGCCAGTTGATTGGGAAACTCGATTACTATTATGCTGTACTTCATCTGGCCCTTCTTGACCTACTTTATCCTCCGTTATTCTGATTGGAATTGTTCCAGAATATTGACTTTTTTTTGCCCAGTTACCGTTACCTATATGGCAACCTCACTTTTGAACCACACCTGACACCATGTTATATTTAGGGTTCTTGTATATTTAGTTATATAATGACTCACGTGTGTTTAGTAATACATTTAATAAACAGGAAGACAATAACGGACAAAACCTTATAACAAATATTAATTGGTACGTTTACAATAATTAATACATTTTCACATTGACATTCGACCATATGTCATGTGTCTCTACTCACTGACTACTGTCATTAGCACAGAGTAAATCTACATTGTATAACAGTTGTTTTTACAGTCTTCGCGGCATTCCATCCAGCTGTTCATTATTGATATATCAAATACATATAAGATTATTTTTAATGTCCATTTTCGTCTTTTAAAGAATGTTTTATAGCACTTCATTATCTGGTCTCATATATGTACACCGCCCATTTTCTCATTGTAAATTTTACCTACATTTGGATAAGATACTTCCATATGTCTTGAACTACTTTTATCCCATCTCTTGACAATGTGTGTTGATTCTTCTCCAAAAGCCGTAGATGCCATCAGTACCGACTTATTATCTTTCCACTTGGTTACACAAATTATCTTGTCACTTCTGACAACCTGCTCTGATTCACCTCTTTTCATATTTGTATCTTTTTTGACTGTATAACCCTTAAATCGGTTTGACATGATGGTTCCAGTACCACTTATATGTAGGGGAAAGGAGGGTAATACGACGAAGCGGGTAAGATGATGAATCGTCAATTTTTAGAAAATGTTGATAGATAGCAAATGTTTTTAATAGCAAATAAATATTTTTTTAAGAAAGCTGGCATCAAATTTGGTCGCCAGTATAACCTATATAGAAGAAACAATGTACCATATTTTATGAAAATAACTTTATTGTTTGAAAATGTACAAAAATCTTCCGAAAATAACCCTAAAATATTTCCGAAAATACTGGAGTCCTGGCCAACGAACTTTAGGTTAATAGTAAATTAAGCTATCGAAAGAAATATTTTATGAAAAATCGCTACCATAACGCACTTGCTGAGTCCCGAATTTATTTTCTTACAAGCATGCATTATATTTCGATGAAAAATGTCAAAAAATGCAATAAATAAGGCGTATTTGATTAAGAAAAAAAGTTACCACCAGCCACTTATGGGCCAACCTGCGATTGTAAAAATAATTTTATAAGTTGCAGCTTCAGACGCTGTATAATTAACGTATACATTTTTTTCTCATAACCTGTATAATAATGGATACATTGAGCTTTACCCTAGAAATGCGTCACCTTGTATATATGAAAACAGATAAAAACTGAAACTAACCCGGATATGGGGTCTATGGGGCCTAGTTCGCGCTCATTTGAAGAAATCTTTTTAAAATTCAAAAGTCGTTAAAATTATATCCAATATGTGTAAAATTGTGATGGCCAAGAATAAAGATGAATATAAGAAGAAGACCATGCCTACATTTCTATTACATTATGTCAGAACAGAAAATAATGATTTACATGTCACTTTGAAAGTAGATCTGACATTTCTCAAAATAATTTGTCAGTTGAATATGACATGTACTGTTACCATGGACTATTATGCACTATTGTATTACGCCTTATAAGAATCTTGACTTTTTGAATTACGAAAGCTTATTTTACTGTTTTAATATTTTTCCATCCCTTAACTCAAAATGTTCTTTTTTTTTGTATATAAAATGTCATCAGTTGTGTTTATCATACAAAAATATTTCGCCTTGTGTCCGAATTTGGCCTCTAGAGTAGCCGAATTTTTTTGCGTTAAATGCCTATAACTTTATTTCCTTATAACTTAGAAATCTAAATTTCGGTACATAGTTTAGATTTAATGATATAAACTCTCGTGCCACATTTTAATACTATACCATTGTTATTCCCGGGGATATAAAAATTTTTCGAAAGGAAACCCAAAATTTTCCGGGAAAACATTTTCAAAAGGAAGGTACTCACCAAATTTTATCAAAATCGGTCCATTATTTTTTAAGTTATAGGTGTGACACATAAATCTATATATAATAATAATAGTTTTATTGACAATATACATATTTTTTTATTACAAATAACTTATAAAATCCATTAGATCTAATTGTTCAATAAGATGAAAAGTCACCTAAGTCAGACACTTGTTGGTGATACTAGCAATATAGTTTTTTTCTCAAAAATACCTAGTGCACATAATCCAAAACAATTGTGAAGCAATTCAACTGAAGAAACAAAACTAAGCTACATATTATTAAAATCGCTTCTAGCATATGTGCCCAACAATTTGGATCACTAAAATACCACGCACTCTTACACATCACATTTTTCCCACATCCCTTTCCCTCTCCCACACCAACCTCTACACAGCATGTTTCCATAGAAGCAAAATGGCTTGTCAATGAGGACAACCCAGATACAAGGCGCACACAAAGAGAGAAAAAAAACAATTGCATCCGACAACAACAGTCTGATTCTTCCCTCTTATCCTTCCCTATAAATAAATATATATATATATATATATATATATATATATATATATATATATATATATATATAAATCTATTATGTCTGAACGTCTGTACGTCATAACGTCTGGGTTTGACATGATGAAAGGAAATTAAAGGCTTTTACTACCAGACAAACTGATTTATTGTTAAAACCCTGCGCGTTTCAACACATTATCATGCCACCTTCAGGGCTTTAAACAAATTTCCTGCCTCAATTACAGAAAGATGCTATATCAAATGTTGTCAAAGTTTGGCTTTTCATCCATTGTCTTCAGGATACCAAACAGAAACCGTGTAAAACAGGAAGCCAGGAACATCACAAGAATCGAAGAAATCAGATGATGAATGCAAAAGACGCTTTTTTAGCTTAATTTTATCAAACGAACAAAATGGAGTTTACAAATTTCCCGACTCAATTACAGAAAGATGCTATATGAAATGTTGTCAAAGTTTGGCTTTTCATCCATTGTCTTCAGGATGCCAAACAGAGCGCTGTGTAAAACAGGAAGGCAGGAACATCACAAGATTTGAAGAAATCAGAGGATGAATGCAAAAGACGCTTATTTTTTTTTAGCTTAATTTTATCAAACGAACAAAATGGTGTCAGTCTCCTGCCCCTGAAGATGGCACGATAATGTGTTGAAACGAGTAGGGTTTTAAGAATAAATCAGTTTGTCTGGTAGTAAAACCCTTTAATTTCCTTTAATCATATAGAAATCTAAACTGACCTCGGATATGTATTCTAGGGGGCCTGGTTGGCGCTCATTTGAAGAAATTTCTTCAAAATTCGAAAGTCGCGATCTACTTTTTTTTATTTAAGAAAATTCACTAAAACTTAACAATAGGATGCCTGATGAGTTCTGTGCAATAATATGCCTAACGTTTAATATTACTGATTCTGTACCTCATTTGCATGTATTTTGTATGACTGGGTCGCTGTAAAACAGATTTGCAAATATCTACGAAACTGCTGAAAGCTATTAACATTATCTGGAACATGTGTTACAATCACTCTAATGGAAAACGCTGAATGAAGTCAACGTTTTCTCACGCTAAGCTGCCTACTTGTACAGACACACGTGTTCCTCGTATCGATATTTATTATCCCAATATCCCGGCAATAATTTTTATATAAAGTTTCTTAGAAACTACGACTTATACTCAGCGGTATATCGAAAAACTACTTTGATTTATATTTATCTACTCTAGGTAAAACTGTGATTAACGGACATATTTATATATGAATGCTTATCTGTTGATTATATCTTAACTTCAATACAATATCTTAGTTAATAAAAAGTAATACAAATTACTATGACCAATTATTACTACATATGCCTACTAACTACTCTATGGCCTTGATTTTTATAAAAAAGAAATGTTCACAAAAAGAAAAACGTGTAATATCAAATAATAACTCTAAAATTAAATTACCAGATATCATTCCAACTTTTTCTGGCCAATATGCTGATTGGCCCTCCTTTTTTTAAATATTTGACCAATTAATTCTGTCAGAAAAAGAGCTCTCAAATTATAAGAAGCTTTTCTATTTAAGATCAGCTCTGTCAGGTGAGCCCCTAAAACTAATTGATGACCTAACTGTAGACAATGAAAACTTAGACATAGCATTAGAAACACTTAAGAAACGATATGAAAACAAAAACCATATTTTAAATGTATTCCTTACAGAAATTTGTAATACTCAGGAGATGAACAAACCTTGTTCGCGCACATTACGTGAAATTTCAGCTAATACTTTCCGCACAACAAAATCTATTATTTCTACTATTTCTCTTTCTAAAAATCTTTATTAATAAATTATAAATACATTTTTGTCATAATAAGTAATAAAAAATATTAACAATACCATCTAAAAATTTTTAACAAAACTTTCCCAACTCTAATTTTATACACTTACTTTTCGAAGGATATAATGTTTTAAAAGACACCACCTCATTTAAAAATTAAGTACACTTTGAGAAAACCCAAATCACCAGAACACTTATTACGATCGTTTCGTTGACAAAGTCAACATCTTCAGAGGAAGAATTTATCTTCCTCTGAAGATGTTGACTTTGTCAACGAAACGATCGTAAGGTCTCTGAAATAAGTGTTGTGGTGATTTGGGTTTTCTCAAAGTGTACTTATTAGTGCTCATCACAGGTTCCAGTTTTCCCATATTTAAAAATTGAAACTGAAAAATTGATCGAGTACATTTTCATTTATCTAATCAGCAAACAAACTAGGTACAACTACACGAAAATTATTTGCGCAAAGCAAAAAATCTGATTCACTCCCAATACTGGAGGAGTTTTTTGATTTCCTACAATGAAGGTGGACAATCCTGGAGGAGAGCAATTTCTCAATCAACAAATTTCAAACAAAAAACACCCTATTTTTTGGGAAAGGAATTATCTTTGCAATTTTTAATAGATTTGGAAATATACCCTGAGCAAAGCACATATTGACAATTTTGCTCAGTGGGTCTGCAATCACGTGGATTATCCTTTTTAAAAGTACTATGTTTAATCCAAAGATGTCACAAACTGACTTATTTTTCATCATCAACACCACCTGCATAACTTCACGTGGGGATGTGTCCTCGAGAAACATTGACCCATTGTTCCGTAGTTTGACACGTTTTATATAGGAATGGCACTTTTTTGACGTGTCTTCTACTGGCACCAAATTATCCTCACCAATTCTGGAAAAATGGCAATTTAGACAGTCAGCACTTAGTGTACTTGCTCCTTGGTTAATCCTCGAGGTTTTTATATTCGAATTTATCAACTTCCAGATGATTTTAGATTTATTATCAGCGTTTGTAATTCTATCTCTGTTATAGTTTCTAATCGAAGTGTCAATCTGTGTCCTTAGTTGTCTCTTTAGGCTTCCATAAAGAGTTTTTGAGTTATCATCTCTTTTTACTCTAAAGAGTGTATATGCAGCATCTACCTGATTGTTAAGTTTTCTGATAATTTCACTCCGGAAAATGTGTTCTTTAACAGAGACAACCATCTTCCTTTTCACAGGGAAGCAGTTTTCAAAGCTTTCCATTAGAGCTTCATGGAAACGAACATAAGATTCTTTCGCATTTGGTACCAGAAGCGAATTCCAGTCAATGTTTTGCAACTGGTGTATGAAAAGCTGAACACTATTACTGTTATTTGTATCCCTTACATTATGAAACTTATTCTCTTGTTTGTTGTCCTCATATATCAGAAGTTTCTGCGCAAGATGGTCCGACAGGTGTAAATTCACAGTTTTCGCTAGACAGTTGTTTAGGTTTATATTTGAATAAATATTGTCTATACAAGTTCCAGATGTCTTTGTTATTCTAGATGCTTCTGACTATAGGTTATTAAGTCCATAGGACACAAACAGATGATGAAGCTTGGTACTCTCCATTGTTGACTCCAAAATATTCACCTTAAAGTCTCCAGCGACGAAAAGATTATTAACCCCACTATTTATTAAAGCACCAAGTGCAATGTCAGCTTTTTCCATAAAAACTTGCATGTCAGCTCCCGGGGGGCGATAAACTGATAGAACGGTCATGTCTAGACTTGGAAGTCTAGCTGCAGCTATCTCCATACAACCCTCAACATACAGGTTAGTTATCGGATCAATTGACTCATATTCCACTCCTTCCCTTACCAATATCATAGCACCACCACGAGAAGTTGATTTTTTTTTTAAATTTAAATTTCAACAACACACCACGAGGTCTTACAGCCTAAATACTATCGTACCGTGGGTGTTGACAAGGAGGAAAGAGGCAGCTTGTTAATTCTGGACTTGAAGGTTTGGAGGTTCGGAGGAGAAGGAAAAACAGTGCCGGCAAGGAATTCCACAACTTGGAAGTCCTCGTGACAAAAGAGCGGGCATAACAAGATGTTCTAAGTCTGGTAACCTGGACAGTAAAAGGATGCATTCGCTCTGTTCCCCTGGTAGATCTGTTGGGGGCAGCAGGAGGGGGAACTATGGAAGAAAGCTCCTCTGAGCAGTGCCCATGCAGATATCTATAAGAGAGAGAGAGAGAGGTCACCAACGGCACGTCGGTGGGCAAGGGATGGCAGCCTTTGGGTGAGGGTAGGGTCACCGATGAGACGTATAGCTCTCTTTTGAATGGAGTCCAGGATAGCGAGTGTAGAAGCGGCAGCAGCACCCCAGATGTGGGAGCAGTATTCGAGGTTTGGCCTTATTTGTGAAGTATATAAGGTATAGAGATTAGCTGGCGAAAAGTTTTTGCGAGCCCGGAAGAGGAAACCTAATTTCTTAGCAGCCGCTTCTGCAATTGAGGTGACATGTTGGTGCCAATTAAGATTTCGGGCCACAGAAATTCCAACAAGAAAAAGGACTCATTACTTTGAATAACTTGGTTGTTCATTGTGATGGGTCTAGGGCTGGTGTATCTCTTGTGAGAAAGAAAGCAAGACTTAGTTTTGGTGGGGTTGAATTGTACAAGATTTCTACTTCCCCATTTTAATATTTTTTGGAGATCCACGGAGACAGAACCCTCCATGAGTCTGCGAACCTCATCTAATTGGGATAAAGAGACAGGCTTAGAATATTGTATATTTGAATGGAGGGTGCTGTCGTCCGCGTAGCTGTGAACTGGGCTGGATGTGCTAGAGAGGAGGTCATTGATATGGAGAAGAAACAAAGTAGGGGCTAAAGCTGAACCTTGAGGAACTCCTGCATTAATTGGATACAGTTTAGAGGAATGGCCATCCACAACAACAGATATGCTCCTGTTGGAGAGGAAATTTGCTGTCCAGGTACATAGTTTTGGTGGTAGGCCATAGGCCGGAAGTTTATTAAGCAGCGCTGCGTGCCAGACCTGGTCGAATGCTTTGGATATGTCTAGAGCAATAATCTGGGATTCACCGTGTTGTTCCATAGACTTGTTCCAAGAATGGGTGACAAAGGAAAGGAGGTCGGCAGTCGATCTGCGCCGACGGAATCCATACTGCCTGTCGTGGATTAGACTGTGTTTTTCGAGAAATTTTAGTAATTCGGTGTTTATATACTTTTCCATCACTTTATAGACGACTGAAAGGAGAGAAATAGGCCTGTAGTTGCTAGGAAGCGCTTTGGATCCTTTCTTGGGGATGGGTTGTACTCAAGCAGTTTTCCAGTTACTAGGGAATATGCCTTTATTATAAGATATCTGAAACAGACGAGTCAGGACAGGAGCAAGTTCTGGTGCGCATTTTTTGAGAACAATTGCTGGGATCTCGTCAAGGCCAGATGCTTTCCTGGTATTAAGAGAAGAGAGCATCTTTCGTACCTTTTTAGTTTTGAAAATAATATCCGTCATTTTATCCGCGACATTGGGGACTGTTGGTGGTTGAACATTTGGAGGTGGGTTGAGAGTAGAATTGCCGGCGAACAACGAAGCAAAAAGTTCAGCCTTGCCCAGGGCGGTAGAAACAATTTCATCCCCTGATACAAGAGGTGGGAACGTGCTTTTGCAGAAATTATTCCCAATAGATTTAGCAAGAGTCCAGAAGGGTTTGCCGCCGTTGGAGCTTAAGAGGACTTTCTTTTTAATGTGGTTATTAAACCAGTTTTTTGCCTCAGAAAGAATGTGGACATAGCGGTTTCTTGCGTCGTTAAATGCTTGACGATTTTCTTGGCTGGGATTGTGTAGAAGCGTTTTGTGAGCTTTGACCTTTTCAAGTCTTGTAAAGCAATTTGCTATTCTGTAGCCTTGTATTATGATCTTGTTTACGTTGTCATTAGTCAGCCAATATTCTGTAAAGCAAGCTATACAGCAGTCTTCTAATTTTAAACAATTTTCTAGGCAATCTAATTTCCTAGGCAGTCCTTGTAAGTTCAGGTTAATCAAAGCAAAACAACTTTTTTGAGAATTTTTATGCATCGAATTTTGCATTATCTCTTCCTAGAAAAAACCTATATCTGGATACTGTTAGTGGGCCAATTTTGAGCATCATAAATTTCACTTAACAGCGTAAAGTCTGCTTCTATCTTGAAAGATATAGTTTTTGCGCCATCTCTCTCACCGGACATTCTTCCCCAGTGAAATCACTTTGCTTGAAAGTTTTCTGAAGATGGTTCAAAATAGTTTCCTTCTATATATTTAAACTTTATTTGGTAGAGATAAGAGGTGAAAATAACTGTACTTTTTCATGCAGCTCATGATTCTCAAGTACTTATATTGTAATATGTCTCTATTGTAGGCGGTGTAGTATTATATGAAACTTGTAGAGTAGATAAGTTTTTGCTGCTTTTATAGCATTATTTGCGGGCCCTCTTGGCTGCGTATCATTGCGTTTATTTTTGTATCGTTATCAGAATTATACTTTTGGTTACAAATATGCGGGGTGCCTCGTTGTTCCTGATCATGTGAGTTTATTGCCGCTTGGCTTGCATGATACTTTAATACTGGGTGTACACTTATTAATCGTCAATGTTTGCATTGTTTTTTCTGGTTTGGATTTGAGACTCGAATATCTAACTTTATTATGTATATAATTTTGAACTTTGCTCTAGATTTATCATCTTGAGGTTTACAGATTTTATATACATTGCTTATGTACATGTTTGTTTATTTCTTTTGATACCTATATTCGTCACTTTTTGTATACTGTACTCTTAATATTGTGTATTGTATTTATGTGATTGTTTGTTTTCACTCAGTTTTGTCGTGCAGTGGCGGATCAGTTGTATGTTTTTGATTCCAAAATGAAGCAGTTTATCAGCTTTGGTCACGTTAATGTCAGATCGTTAACTCAAAATTATTTGCCCTTTGGTGACTTTGTCAAACTTCATAATTATGACTTTGTGGGTGTCACTGAAACTTGGTTAAATGACAGTATTGTGGATCGGGATGTTAGGCTTCCCTATTACAATGTATTTCGCAAGGACCATACTGGGCGGGGTGGTGGTGTGGCTTGGTACACAAGTCGCAAATTTAAATTCACAATTATTCCTGATATTGAGTGCGAATTTTCTGAGCAGCTGTGGTTGAGTACAACTGTTGGAAAGTTTAACTACGCCTTAGCGGTTATATACAGACCCCCATCTTCGAGTTGTGAGGCGTTCCTAAAGGAATTTGAAGATATTCTGAGCGCCGTTTCACCCCAATTTGACTATTTATATATCTGTGGTGATTTCAACATAGATTGTCTGGAGATTGAAAGCGGTACTGCTCAGAATCTTCTTGGCCTTCTCGACAGCTTTGGTTTGATTCAAATCATTGACGAGCCAACTCGAACTGCTCCATCGAGTGCAACGCTCCTTGATTTAATAATCTGTTCTGAGGAACTGAAGATTTCGCATGTAGCTGGTGTCTCTGACCACTGCGCTGTGAGCTGTTCCATCCAAGTTAACAAGAACAAAATAAAACCTTTTTTGTATACATTTCGGGATTTTAAGCATTTTATTCAGAATTCTATGAAGCGTTTCGCTTGTCTTTCCATCTTATACTTGCTGCAGAGTCCATTGATCTGAAACTCTCAATTTTTAACACCCTGATATTGGATATCTTTGATGTGTTTGCACCTGTTAGAACCATTCGAATCTCTAAACCCCGTTCACCTTGGTTAACAGACAATATCGAACTTCTCATGCATCTGCGGGACAGTGCCCGTATAAAGTTCAATAAAACAAAAAAGGTGGAGCATTGGGTTTACTACAAAGAGCTTAGAAATTTAACAAACGCTGCTATAAAGAGAGAAAAACGAGCTTATTGCAATACTTACCTAAAATCTCATAATCAAAACAAATTATGGGAAGGTCTAAAAAAGGCAGACATCCGCCTGAGGACTGAATCACCGGGCCTGCCTCCTCATCTCAATAATTCGAATATGATTAATCGGTCCTTCTGCGAACAAAATTTGTCTGTAGATGAAGTCGACAATGATACCTTAAACTTATTGCTGAAAAACAAAGCAACTTCTTCTTGTTTTGAGTTTGAACTTGTTGATGAGGATGAAATATATAACCACTTATTTTCTGTCAAGACACGCGCTGTGGGTGCTGATTATATCGGCATATCGATGCTACTACATTGCTGTCCACTCATTGTCTCATATGTAACACACATAATAAATTGTTGTATTTTGAATCATCGTTTTCCTACTGTGTGGAAATTGTCGGACATCCTGCCACTTCCTAAAAATGAGAATCCTAATAGTTTTAGTGATGCGACCAATTAGCATCATGTGCATCTTATCTAAGATCCTAGAAAAGGTTATGTTTAAACAGATGAAGAACTATTTGGATCTCAACAGTCTAATACCTGTTAATCAATCTGGTTTCAAGCCTGGGCACAGCTGCTCTACGGCTTTGCTCAAGGTGCTGGACGACATTTTGATTGCTGCTGATAGCAATAAGCTGACACTCATGGTGGCGATCGATTTTTCCAAGTCGTTTGATAGGGTTAATCATCGGCTTCTGGTGACTTTGTTGAAGCACTCTGGGTTTGGGGTCGCAGCTGCTTCAATGTTGGATAATTACCTATCTGGAAGAATGCAGAGAGTGAGGCTGGGTGATCAGACTTCAGACTTCCTTCCTGTCACATCTGGTGTCCCTCAAGGCTCCATACTAGGGCCTTTGTTATTCAGCATATATACATGAAAGCTACCTACCCATCTTCGTGATTGTCACTATCACTTTTACGCAGATGATACGCTGATATATTATTCGTTTGAGCCTTCAGCAATTTCGGAATCCTGTAATATCATTAACAGCGACTTAGGCAGATTAAATGACTTTTCAAACCAATACAGTCTTACTGTAAATCCCTCTAAATCAAAGTCAATTCTTTTCGGACGCAAAGCTACAGTTAAACATCATAAACCTTTGGCTAAACTTGGAATCCGTGGCGTAGAATTAGAACCAGAAGAATGTGTTGACATATTGGGGATAAGAACAGATAGTGAGATAAGATTTTCCCATCACGTCAGTATGATTACACGCCGAGCTTATGCTAACTTAAAATTGCTGTATGGGCACAGGGAGTATCTTAGCAGGGCTGTTAGACTGACTTTATGCGAGGCACTAGTCTTATCTCACTTAAATTATGGAGATGTGTTGTACGATGCATGTTTGAGAGTGGTAGATTCAACTGGGCTGCAGCGCGTTCAGAATTCCTGTGTGAGGTTGGTGTGCGTATTGCGCAAGTTTCAGCATATCTCTAGTAGCTTTAAAGACTTGAACATTTTGTCACTCCAAAAGCGGAGAACTCTTCATTGTATGTGTCTTTATCACAAGGTAATACAAGATCGGACCCCCCAATATCTTTATGATAAAATTAAATTTAGGACCGACATCCACAGTCTCAACATCCGAAGTAAGGGAACGCTGACAATTCCACAGCATAGAACCGAGCTGTTCAAAAGATCTTTTTCTTACAATATAGCGAATCTTTATAACAAGGTTCCCGATTGTTACAAGTCACTATCAGCTGTTGCTTTTAAACGAAGGTTGAAGGGGCTGCTTCTGGAGGGAAGCTTATGATTTGCTGTGGCTGCAGAGTTTGTATGTTGCCTGGATGTCTGCTGTTTGTAGTATAGACATAATATATGTGTACCTACCTACCAATGTTTTTTTTGTTTTTTTTTTCTTTTCTCTTTTCTCTTTTCTCTTATTCTTCTTACTTTTATTTTTATTTGTTAATATTAGTTAGGTTACTTCTTCTTTTTGTCATGTTTGTCTTCTTTTTTTTCTCTTTTGTTTGTTTATTTCATGAGTCTGTAAATAGTCACTACCACCATTTAATTGTATTATATTAAGAATCGGTTGAGTGGAAGAACAGAAATATTTCTGAACTCTGCCGTTTGACATGTCACTTAATTGTCAATAAAAGCATGTTATTATATATATATATATATATATATATATATATATATATATATATATATATATATATATATATATATATATATATATATATATATATATATATATATATATATATATATCTGTGTGTGTGTGTGTGTTTATATGCTTAATAACGAATATTAAATGTACAAGCATTTTATAATGTGGACAACTGCTGTTTATATTTTAATGTGAGCAGCCTTTACTAAGCTATATTAAGGTTGTGTAAAGGAATAAATTATATCTATGATTATATTAGAATATTTCCTTCAATTAACTGTTAAATGCAGCGTGACAAATCCTCAGTCATGTGCGATAAATTTATCCTGCGGTTTTCTACGAGAACTATCTTATGTAATTGCAGATAGTTTTACCTGAGACACGTTTTATTTATACTGTGTTTTTATTGTGTTTAAATGCGTTAAACAACCAGTTGCGTTAATATGATGACTGATAGAAATGTAATAATTTTGTAGCACGTTACGATAGGTACCTCGTAACAAATCGGCTGCCACATTTCAAAACACAGTATCCAACATTTTTCTCAAATATTAATTTTTTAGCCCGAGTAGATACTGTGTTTATTGCGCGTCTATTGCACTACCTAGAATACGAATATCATTCATAGTTACGCACATATATTTTGGCAAAACACAGTATCTACAGTGAAATTTTTTGTTTTCTACGCCAAAACCCAGCAAATGCTATTTTTCAATAGTAAAATATAGGCAAAACCCAGTATGTGGCATTTACTGTGTATTGGAAGCAGCATCCGGAACAGAATGTTTTACAAAAATGTACCCTTAACACAGTATGTGGCAGTTACTGTGAATTGAAAAATATATTTTAGTTAGATGCTTAAACGAGAATTTACTCGTAACACAGTAAGTGGTGGTTACTGTGTTTTGGCGAAACACATTAACAATATTTTAACAACATCAAAGGGTATTCCCCAGATACTGTGATACCATGCGTGAGCCATTATCGACGCGACAATACACCTAATATAATATACTTACCAAGAAACCTTACCCTTAAGCAGCTGTATGAGGATTTTAACGAAAAACATCCAAACATTTGTAAACTTGAGGTCTACAGACAAACTCTTAAATCCGAGCACATTTCTTTCTTCATGCCTAAATCGGTTAAATGTGTTGACTGCGAAAGATTGGAAAGGCAGCAAGAAGATGCTAGAAACTCGGGAAACAATGATGATCTGTTAAAATTATCTGACGAATTGAAACTTCATAAAGCAAAAAGTAATAAGGCACTTGGAAAATATGAGGAAGATTCTCTTCGTGGTGTTGAAGAAACATTGCGAGTCTACTCAATGGATCTCCAAAAAGTTATATTAATTCCAAATATGCCCTCGACTAAAGATTCTTTCTTTGTAAGACGTCCGTCCTATTTAATGAGACCTTTGCCCCATTACAAAAAAAGGTCTAAAAACCAGTTACTGTATTCTGTGGCATGAAGCCATAGGTGTCCGAAATGGTTGCAATATTCTTGACGCTATTCTCAAATTTTTCCAGCAAGAAAGAAATGTTCAAGACATCATTCTTTGGGCCGACAACTGCTCGGCTCAAAACAAAAATTGGATATTGTTCACGGCTCTAATAGCAGCTGCAAATCAAGAAAATGGACCCAAAACTATTACAATTCGCTATTTGACAAAGGGCCATACCCACATGTCGGCAGATGGCGTTCACTGTAACATAGAGAAACGCATTTCTCGGTTGTAGAATATTTATGATTATGATGATTTAAATCATGCAATAAGAACGTCAAGAAAATAAATATAAGTAGTTGATTTGCAAGCTTTTCGAAAATATGACTAGAAAAAAAGACAACCGCGAAAAAGCAACGATCCACTTAAAGATTTTTTGATGAAGTTGCTTGTAGAAGTCAATTTTCAAAGAGATTCCAGGGAAATGCGTTATAAAACTGATTTAGATGATGAATACAGAAATTTAGATTTCTTTCAAAAAAAGATTAATATTGAAACTTATATGCCAGATTTGTTGAACGTCAGAGGAATTAAAAAAGAAAAAATAATACAAGCTCTCGCTTCCTTGATGCCAGCAAATAGACAATTATTTTGGAAAACCCTCCCAGTAAACGACACATCAAAGGATTTAATTCAAAATATTGATATAGACGAGCACTTATAAGCATAGTTTTGTTTAAAATCTATTTTCTGTTGTTTTAATGTGTTTCGTTTATTACCAAAATAAAAATATTATGTGCAGATACAATGCTTTTTACTATATACTCTACTCTACTTTTATTAAACATCTATGGCAAAACACAGCAACTGCATTTTTTTTGAAAAAGCGCAAGAATCTTTAAATTATTGTTTACGTATAAAATAACTTTCAATTATAGTATCCTAAACTACTAACATTGTATTTAAAGATCTTTAATAGTTCGAGAACCATATGCTTAAAGTTTTCTTTAATTTACTCAAAACTTTGAAAATAACAGTTACTGTGTTTTGAAATATGGCAGCCGAAATGTACTGTGTACCTTAATTAATAATTGCAGACATAGAGGCTTTTCTTCTGGCTTTACAATATAATCTTGAGGTATGATGCTCGGGGCTACTTCACATGTTACTCAGATAAGTACACTTGGAGAACCCAAATCACCACAACACATTTTAAAAGACCTGACGATCGTTTCACTAACCAAGTTAGCGTCATCAGAGGATGAAAAATTCTAAATACTTAAAAAACTAGCATCACCTTATATACCGGATATTAGGTAAAGAAACGGAACCGAGAGGGGAAGTATAGTGGCAGGCAAATTCTGCAGTGTATTGTATTTTTATCCCCGGGCGAGGACTTTGAGCTGTCTTTATTACCTTATATAAAAGGTGTCAATCTCTTAATACTTTTGGGAAACTATGTAAAAACTGGAACCTGTGATGAGCACTGATAAGTACACTTGGAGAACCCGAATCACCACCACACATATTTTTTAAAGACCTTACGATAGTTTCACTGACCACCTCATCATCATCAGAGAATGAAAAATTCTGAGAATTCTGAAATTCGAGAATTTTTCATCCTCTGATGATGCTGACGTGGTCAGTGAAACGATTGTAAGGTCTTTAAAAATATGTGTTGTGGTGATTTGGGTTCTCCAAGTATACTTACTTTTAGGAAAGTTCAATGACAACTAAATTAACATAGTTTCGTTTGGCGGAAATATCTGTATTCTTATGTTACCTCTATGGCGTGGGAATTTATTTTACAAAGCAATCGATCAGGTGACTTGTTGTCGGCAGTGGAGAAACGTTCATACATTTTTTGTTGTAACTACATTTAGCAATATATATATATATATATATATATATATATATATATATATATATATATATATATATATATATATATATATATATATATATATATATATATATATATATATATATATATATATATATATATATATATCCTCTCGAACGCGTTTAGCTGTCCTGGTTGTCTAAAATTTTTTATTAGTTTTAGATTATCCTCATTAACGTGATGATTATTATCCCAAATATGTCGGGCGACGGCAGATCTATCGTAATTGGGCTAAGTCTTCTTTGAATCTGATTCCAATCGCTCTTTTTGTTTGTCCGGCGTATTCAAGATTACAATTTTTACAACTTATTTAATAAATTCCCGACATTTTGGCCGTGCTATCCTTGTTTTTCGGGTTACTTAGCAAGTTTTTTTTAAGATTTTTTTGTCGAAAATGTTAGCTGCCAGTTGGCTTTTTTTTTAATGTTATCTAGACCCGTCGTTATTCGAGGTTCAAATGGTAAGCAAACAAAGTTTTTTTCGGATTTCTCTCTTTTAAACGTCGTTGATTCTGTCAATATTTTCTTTGTTTTCTGGTTGTTGATTAATTTTTCCACTATACAAGCAGTGTGTCCGTTATATTCGGTCACGAAAAAATTCAGACTGGACATTTTTTGTGCGTACGTATTATGTGAGTCGTTCGGAATGTAGCTTAGAGTGATGGTTTCCTTTCTATATACATCGAATTCTAAAGTGTCTTTAATATTGATAACTAGCACATCTAAAAAGCGTAATTTATTATTAATTTATAATTCGTAAGTCAATCCTATAGAATCAAATTTATTGTTTAATTTGGCAATATAATCTTCTATTTTACAAATGTTTGTGTTAAACACTGCGGAAATATCATCCACGTAACGAAACCACACTCTAGGTAAATAACGACTTTCACTTTCAAGATCTGTTTTAAATTTGCTCATGAAAAGGTCTGCAATAAATAGCGATAGCGGATTGCCCATTGCCGTGCCTTGGGCTTGTTCAAAAAATTCATTGTTGAGTTGAAAAATATTTTGTTTGTACAAAGGTTTGTTAATGTAAATATTCTTTGCAGACATTTTCATTTGTGTTATTCATTTTTATGGACTGCTCTAAATAAGTTTGCTCCGTGGGAACGCTAAGAAACAATGGGATTACAGCGAATGAAATTAAAACCTCGCCTTCAGTCAATTTAACTTCTTTAATCTTATTAATAAATTCAAGTGAATTTGTTAAAAACTCTTCTGTTTGACGAGCAAACCTTTAAACTAATTTGTCAACCACTTTGCTAAATTATATGTCGAGGAATATATAGCCGAAACAATAGGTCTAATTGATTTTCCCGGTTTACGAATTTTTGGGAGACCGTACTTCTTGGAGAATTTCGGATTAGCAACTTGTAACTTTCTTCCTAGGTCTTTTGATATGAGGTTATGGCAACTTTTCGACTATTTCTAACGTCGGAAATAATTTTTGGTAGCAGGCTTTTATTTAGTTTTTTTATACGGTCCTGTCGTTATGCCGTTATAAGCTCTATTTTTTTACTCGTTTTTGTCCAAAGTATAATGATAGAGTCTACAACGTGAGATTTCGCTAAAAGCAAGAGTGGACTGAACGTTCGTATTAATGTAAGGGTTCTATGGGTATACGGTCTTAAATTACCTGAAGATTTTTGAGAGTGTATAGCTTGTAGGGGTTCCTTTGAGGGTGGCTTCGCCCTAACAGTGTAGGAGGATGCCATGGCCTAAAGTCTTCGGACAAGAGGGCAGGGGCTACGGACCCAAGATCGTGAACTGTCTGAGTATAAAACTCGAACCCGTGACCTCCTAGCCCAATTCTAGAGGTTACTCACCTCGTGAACTGAGCTATTCGACCTGTAAAGGTATCGTCTGCCTGTCTTAGCTTGCGGAGCACACTAGCGTATGTCGAGCCCAACCTGAGATCTTTAAAGATGTGGAAAAACCCAAAGAGATAAAACTTCTACCTTAGCTCAAAGATTGGTAAGTAACTTCGTTCGCATGGCAGGACACGTCAACAGCAAACGAAAAAGCCTCTGGAGAATGCTGCTAAACTAGCATTCAATGCGGTAGCTGGAGGGGTCAGAGTAGGTATCGTCCACCTTGACCTGTGACAGCTGCAGCGATCCATCTCTCTGTGTTGGAAGCTGTAGTACCTAGGTACCCTAATAAGGCTAAAGGTAAGGTTCCAAAGCTACGCACAACGGCTTAGTTGAACCCTATCACTTGTGCTTATGAAGATAGTCCCCTCCGCTTGGAGCGTGTAGTTGGAAAGCTTCAACCGTGGAAAGTGGTTCATCTTAAACTTGTGCGAGGAAAAGGCGTTCCAAAACTACACGTCTCTGTGGCATACCTCCCCAGACGACGTTGTAATGCGACAGGTATTTACGAAACTAATAAAATGGCCCGACGGCGGAGAGTAGGTGGATGTCCTTGGGTGCGGAGAGGAGAGTGTATAAGTGTAGTGTGAGTGAGTGTGAGACTGTGTATGTGAGAGATTGGGAGGTTTTGGCTATGTGAGCTAGTGTTTTAAATGTACGTTGCGTACAGAGGCTGTATGAGCAGTGAGCAGATATGTGTGCGTGGACACGTGACGATAACTTCTTGAATGTATGACTATGTGAACGTGTGTGGGTACGTGTGAGTGTCGCCCTGACATGGATCGCATATAATTCACTTTGTTTTTTTCAAATTTGGGTTCAGAAAGGTAAATGGCTTGCCACTAATAATTTAATAGGGTTTAAGTGGTAGAACAGCGGATACTACGGTATCGGGCTGAACTTCGCCCTAAGATTTGTTTTGTTTTAGTTCATATGGAAATAGTTTACTTACTGTATAAGCTCATGTGAAAGACGACAAAACAAATAAAAGAATTATTATTATTATTATTATTATTATTATTATTATTATTATTATTATTATTATTATTATTATTATTATATTTGTGAGTGGTCGATCCTACACCAAAAAGAAGGGGGCCCATCAGGACATTTCTAGTTGACAAAATATCATTGATTACTCTGAAGGAAATTATCTCCAAGCACTACGTTGGTTTGTGGCAGACACTGTTTCGCCCAAAGGTCAGAATCTCTGTGGCTGCACCGAAACCCACAGTCACTATCATCACTCCACTATCAGGGTCTGGAGCAGGTCCTTTTGAGCGCGATGGAGAAGCACACCACCTGGAAGGTCTCCTGGGAGCGCGACTTCAGGAAGAAGTAAACCCATCCACTGAACTGGCCCCTTTAAAAAGAGGGCCGCCTATACCCTGTCCCTTGAGTCTCAAGAGTGACAACCAGGGCATAGAGACCAACTCGATTTTGCTCGCGCAGTTAATTATGCTAACTGCTGTTTTGTTCCGACGTATAGCGATGAATTCAGGTTTCGTCCACCACCACAAAAGGGTGCGAGAATCCGGTAGATTCTTCTTCAATATAATTGCAAATATTTGGCAGATTTGTGGGTGCTATTTCGTTTCTACTCCAGAGTAAAAAAAGTAGTAAACATCTTGCGTAAACCTTTGCTAATCCATGCACTTTGACTCGCCTGTTGGCCAAAACGTCTTTGCACAAAGCGCCTCAAAGGCATTTGGTCAAATGCTTTGGAAAAATCTAGGTAAACAACGTCGGCAGGTCTGCTGCTGTTCACCAGTCTTGTCCAATAGCCAACACAGGTCAATAAATTTGTCAGTGTTGAACGGCTGGGCATAAAACCATGTTATTGTTGCGGGATGATATGGTTATCAAAAAGAAATCTCTTCATGCTCTTGCGAATGATGCATTTCGTAATATTGGCTGCTAAAGGTGTCAGACTTATCTGACAATAACCGGAGGGATCATATATGTCACCTTACATAAATATTTCAGTAACATCAGCAGTCAGCCAGGATTAGGGCAGGGATGAGACGATAAAGAAGATTCCATAATTATGGTGAGAGAAGTAACCAGCGTAGGTTCACGTCTCTTTAGCACTTGGGCAGTTATTCAGTCCGGGCCAGGTGACCAATTTTCAGATAGTGGCTATTTTCGGTCAGAATGTCACCTGGGGTAAAGGACACCATAGACAACGCACTGGGTGACCCAGACAAATTGATCTCTAGCAGGATATCTGCTGACTCTTTGTAGTTCCTCGCAAAACACTCAGCCAACAATTCAGCCGACTACTCGTCGGTTGTAGTCATCGAGCCATCGGGGAGTCGCAGTGCAGGATGAATCACTATTGATGTTAGTAACGGTCCAATATGCTTGACAAACTCCTTTTTGTTTCCACTCAGCAAGAGTTTTCTCTCTTATGCATGCTTTGGAAGATTGTTCTTGGATTCAACTAAATTGGAAAACTGTCGATGGCATATGTAAGCAGAAACAAGACCAGGTCTATGCGTCCCCAACAAAGTTTTTTTTTGCGTACGGATTAACTTTAAAAGCGATTCTGTTATACAGGGCTTAGTAGGATTGACTTTTAGGACTCTGTTATGAGAATAGTTATCAATACTATCAAATAATACTCGATAAAAATAGTTTCATTGCTCAGTCACACAGAGGCCACTCAAAATTACATCCCAATCAAGCAAATAGAATGCTTGACTTAACAGCTCATAGTCAACGCATCTAAAAATTCTGAGGTTGTTTCGTATGTTAGGTGACTGAGTTACAGCTTGTTAGTTGAAAGACAGCATGCAACGATCCGATTTGGTGAAGGGTGGCAAGAATTCGACATCGGTAATATACATAATAACTTTCTGATAATATTTGAAGGACACATCCCTGGAAAAGGGGGAAGATGTAGAGCAAGGGGAAAACTTCTGGCGAACTCGACACAACTGATAAAGTATGAAAGTTATAAGGGAACGCAGAATGCTGAAAACAAAGAATCATAGTTGGAACGACAGGGAGACATCCTCCTTATATTGTGATGATATGAATCTCCAATATTCAGTAGAGATGGAGTTTTAACACTGCAAATATTAATCTATACTGTGTGCATTGTATATAATAGTGTAATTAATTTTGTGAAACCATTATTTAATGAAATCTTAATCTTACATACAAGTTGGAGACTTCAACGGTCGACAAAGATGGATACCTTATTTAACAAAATGCTTCGTGAAATAATTGATATGTGATCCGGTTATCTTTGTGTTTCAACCACAATAAGATAATTTGATCCTCTATGTGTACTTTGTTGTATATGTTTAAAAAATAATGAAAGCACCAAAAAAAAATGAAACGATAACAGATTAAGTAAATATATATAAAGAACTGTGTCAAGATTTTTCAATTAAAAATAGCTGTAAAGATATTAGAGCTATAATAGTATTTTGTTGGGCTAGGCGAAGCTCGACCCACATCCAAGTATTGTGTATTCAGTATTCAGAAGAGAACGGCCCTGATTGCACGACCACAGCATCAATTAACACTGTTGTCATACCTAATTATTTGTCGTACTTTGTAAGGATAAAAATAAGTTCATGAATTGGTTGTTGCCCTTACTTGGTAAAACCGTTACATTTTAAATACAGATGTTAAGACTTCTTCGCTGGGTTCACAGAGAAGAAAACAAGCACTCATGAAGCCAGAGTTAAAGTCTGTACGTACATCTGTATTTAGGACAAAAATGAGAGCGACTTATTATTCTCTATATATCAAGGTGTTGTGATTAGTTTTGATTAGACAAATATTTTAAAGATATACATTTTAAGTTTAAAATGATATTATAGTTTAATATCAGGTCTTGGCGCAGCAAGTACGTTATGGCAGCAAGTTTTTAAAAACATGTACCTACCTATTTTTGGAAATAATAGTGAGTGTGTGATAAAACAGGTTTGGTATGACTTCATACGAGTCCATTAGCCATGGGTCATATTATTTATAAGACAAAAAAAGGGGCGATGGATTTTTTTTTTAGAAAAGAAAATTATGTATCGACTACTAATGTCATTGACATATATAGAGTACACAGGGAGACATTTTAAATATAATATAGTTACGATAATAATATAAATGTTCTTGAGCTAATAAGATATACGATACAACGATTACAGTTATATGTATTCATACAGTTAGATAAATTTTAAGAAACTTATTATGTTTCCTGAGGCAGCTGTGGATAGGGTTACCATGGATATACTTTCGCTTAAAAATAACCTTCTTTGGAGTCTGTGTGTTTGAGGAGGGGAGGATAACTTAAGGAATAAACTCGTCGAACTAGGCGAATGTAGACATAAGTAACGGTGTAATTATAACTTTAATAACTCACAAAACTTAATACTACTACTAACTAACTGAATGAATTTTAACTCGGACTGTTTACATCGTGAATCTTAATTAAACAGTGTTATTATGTTTACATAATTAAATCACAAGTCGCGCGTCTTTACATCTTAAGCAATCTAAATTAACTCTCCTAATGTTTATCAACAAATACTACTTATAGTTTTTTAATCAGTTTACGTCCTTCCAAAATTGCAGACTTTAGCAGTCCTGCGTTCTTTGTACGCTGCAATTTTACCTTGTTTACTGTTTACATAATAATGTAATAATGCCAATGTTATCGATACAATTATGACCTCTAATTATGTGCAATATTTACATTACTTAGTGTAGATAATTTTTCTAAACCAACTTTACATATTATTTTACTGTTTTTAATAATTATGTTTCTACGATTGCTACTACCCTTCTGCAACCCTATTGTTCTCTGAACACTGTGCTTAATCCACTCTGTGACAATATGACTTGCTGAAATCCTCACATTGCAGGTATCACAAAATGGTGGAATTTGTTATTCCAGTACTTACATATGAGGGAGTGCTTTATGTCCTATCCGGAGTAGTCTCAGGATGACCAGGGACCTACGACTTAGTATAGGTGGTTGAAATGCCTGACTGGTTGGTGCTGGTTCGTGCAGCTTGGTGGTTTGATTATTCCAGTATATTTGCAATTTGTCGTAAGTTACCGCTTTAACGTGTGGGTTTAATAGCTTGTAGTAGAGACTTTTTACTGTTATGCTTTCGGCGATCGCTCTTTTAGCAGCAATATCTGCCAGCTCATTTCCTAGAATGCTAAAATGTGATGGTACCCACATGAATGTAATATGTGTGGATTGGCGTTCAAGATCGTGAGCATTATTTTGTATTTCCCTTGCTATATGGTTCTTGGTATATAGGATACTTATTTCATTCAGTACCAATTTAGAGTCTGTGCAGATGACTATTTTCATGTACGATCTTTTATACCCTTTATGGCTTGCATAATTGTAAAAAGTTCAGCTGTGCCAATATTGATGTCAACGGCTAATTAAATAAGCTGCTCAGATGATGACAATGTCACTACCGCTCCACCCACCCCATTTGGTGTCTTAGAGGCGTCGGTGTACATTACTAGTTCGGGCTTATAGTACCTTAGTGTTTCTGTAAATATCATCTGCATCGCTGCATTTCGTGTTTTGGCTTGTTTGGGTGATATTAGTGATGTGTTACAGTCTATTTTTAGTGGAAACCATGGTGGTGTATTTGATTTCGAATTTTCAGTGGTTCCTGTGAAGTCGATTTGGTAGATGTCTTTTATTATTTCTGATATAAGACGTGGTTTTTTGGTGGGGTTAGACCTCTGATGGCTGTGGCATTGGGTGTCAGTTAGGACTGAGTGAAAAGGATTATTTGCTAAACGAGAAATTCTTAAAGCATATATCAAAATTAGCAATTGTTGTCTTAAAAGAGTGGCAGCTCATTTGACCCTCTGCATACTGGTTGCAGGACTTGTTCAGAAGGCACCAAGACGTAGCCTTATAGCCGTATCTTGTATGGTATTTAGTGGTTTAAGTGTGGTTTTACTTGCATTTGCCTAAACTATTGCACCATAATCTATTTTAGATCGAATTAGTGTTCTGTATAAGCTAATCAAAACTGACTCGTCTGCTGCCCAAACTAAATCAGCTACGGCTTTGAGAATATGGATGGAATATTTATATGGTTATTTTGTAAATAAATTTAATTATAATGTCGTATATACTTTTATCTTGAGTACCTAATAATGTTGTCATATTAAGTGGTTAACTTTGCTGGGCATTGAAAAGACATATGATAGAATTGGATATAATGGTGTGATGCTTGTGACAGTTAAAGAATATATGATTTAAATCTGCATCAGACGTGTTATCATATGGATATTTTGTTGAATCAATTATACCAATTTTATATAAATGTGCAGAATAGCTGCGCGGGTTCATTGTTAGCTTTGTGATACATTATGTGAAAACTGGAACCTGGGATGAGCACTAATAAGTACACTTGGAGAACCCAAATCACCACAACACATATTTCAGAGACCTTACGATCGTTTCGTTGACCATGTCAACATCTTCAGAGGAACAAAAATTCTAAAAATTAAACTACTAGCTGCCGTGTATTTATATCGCGTCTAGGTAAACGAACTAGTCCGAAGTAAAAATTGTAGTCGAAGACCCATCGTTTGTTTATTGTGTAGTGAAACTACGAGGTCGAAGACCTACTTCAATCTTCTGGTCGACAACTTTATGAGCCCTTATCTAATATAAGGATAATAGGTTTAAACGGAACGGTACCGAGTTATTTTAGGAATCTGCACGTTCCCTTTCGATCTAAAAATTTACTATGTGGATATTGGAGCTAGCCGACAACCACATCTGGCGACAGAAACACAATAATCTCCGCTCATCTTTTTTATATAGAAACTAAACCTGGGTGTTTGGCTCACATTGTTAACTCTAACAAAGGATAAATAATTCAACTAAAATACTACATAAAAATATATTTATATAGATTTTAATTCTTCGTAAACAGTATTTATATTGACTTCATAGATACACAGAAAACGAAAGGGTCTTTAAGTCGAGACAAACATAGAGGTTAGTATATGTATAGACCGGCCGAGTTATTGACAGTAATTTATTATTCTACCTGACAAATTAGGAGTGTTTAAGTGGTCAAATGCAAAGTGAAAATAAAGGGCTTGAAACTAAAGGTGCCTCACGATTCAATGAAATTTTGTTCTTAATCGACCTTGATATAAAAATACTTTCTAATGAATCAAGCATAGTTTGATGTCTAACATTTTTGACAAGTTTCAAATTTTCTTTGTCAATGTGGTGATTATTATCCCATATATGTTGTGCCACACACGATTTGTCCACCGTACCATACCCTAAATGTGCGAGATGTTCACGAAATCTGGTGGCAATGTTTCTCCTAGTTTGACCCACGTATTTAAGATTGCAATCTTTACAACTAATCTCATAAGGACCGGATATTTCAGTAACTTTGTCTTTATCTTTCGTATTACCCAACAATTTTTTATTCGACGAAAAGTAATTAAAAAAAATTGTTGGATGTTAGACATCAAACTATGCTTGATTCATTAGAAAGTATTTTTATATCAAGGTCGATTAAGAACAAAACTTCATTGAATCGTGCGGCACCTTTAATTTCAAGCCCTTTATTTTTACTTTGTATCAGACCACTTAAACACTCCTAATTTGTCTGGTAGAATAATAAATTACTGTTAATAACTCGGCCGGTCTATACATAAACTAATCTCTACACTTGTCTCGACTTGAAGACCCTTTCGTTTTCTGTGTATCTATGAAGTCAATATAAATATTGTTTACGAAGAATTAAAATTTATATAAATATATTTTTATGTAGTATTTTAGTTGAATTATTTATCCTTTGTTAGAGTTAACAATGTGAACCAAACACCCAGGTTTAGTTTCCAGATAAAAAAATTGAGCGGAGGTTATTGTGTTTCTCTCGCCAGATGTAGTTGTCGGCTAACTCCAATATCCACATAGTAAATTTCTAGATCGAAACGGAACGTGCAGATTCCTAAAATAACTCGGTACCGTTCCTTTTAAACCTATTATCCTTATATTAGATAAGGGCTCATAAAGTTGTCGACAAGAAGATTAAAGCAGGTCTTCGACCTCGTAGTTTCACTACACAATAAACAAACGATGGGTCTTCGACTACAATTTTTACTTCGGACTAGTTCGTTTACCTAGACGCGATATAAATACACGGTAGCTAGTAATTTAATTTTTAGAATTTTTCTTCCTCTGAAGATGTTGACATGGTCAACGAAACGATCGTAAGGTCTCTGAAATATGTGTTGTGGTGATTTGGGTTCTCCAAGTGTACCTATTTGTGATACATGTAGAACAGAATTTAGAAAAGTTGAAAATGTGTGGCGGATTTTTCGGTAAAACCGGGTGGATAAGTGTTTTTAGAGTCCTTTACACGATTTTTCTAAATATTCTCCCATTCAATGCGCATGTTACGTTTATATATGTCAACTAAATCCTTATACTCCATCATCTCATCAATTTGTGGTAAGTTTGTGGCATCTTTTGCGACCTGATCGGCAATCTCGTTTCCCTTTATCCCGGAATGACCTTTTACCCAAACAAAAGTGAATGCTTTATTGTCCATATGCAGGGCATACACAAGCGTTTTGATATCTCCACTATCTTTATATATATATATATATATATATATATATATATATATATATATATATATATAAACTATTAAGGAACCAGTAATGTGTGTATATATGTGTATTATTTGTGTATATATACAAAACAAATAATAATACCAATTTAATTATAGGAACTATATAACTATATCTGTGGGTGTATACTAAGCGATGTCTATGGTTTAATCCTCAATTTTGTTGCTCGTATTGTTAGTCATAAACCTTTCCTTACCTCTCGTCTGTCTAATACAACAGTTTGTGGCTAATGGACCTGGTTTCCGAGGCCATGAGGATACAACATACACACATAAGATGCAGCTCGAGACACCCTATAATTAACGTATGTAATGATTTCTCATATCTTGTATAGTAACGGATATATTGAGTATTACTGTAGAAATGCCCCACTCTGTATATGTGTAAACAGACAAAAACTGAAACTAACCCCGTATATGGGTTTTAGGGGTACTACTCCGCGCTCATTTGAAGAAATGTTTTCAAAATTCATAAGTCGCGGTCTTCTCAATAAGGAATTTTTTCTACGAAAATTTGCTAAAATTATAGACTAATAAACCATAAACTCTAGAGCTGAACCTACTTCCAAATCACCAGAAAGAGGGTTTATTTGAAATGCATTTTCCGGGATGAAGGAGAATGATGGTTGAAGCTAAAACTTAAGGCTTTGTAAAACACACTTATTACGACATTTCTTCTACATAATTCGTATTTGTTTAAGATTATTTGTCTGAAAATTGCAAATTTTGACGTTTTAAATCGCGACTTTGACGTTTTAAGAAGAAAAATTATAAAATTTTCCAATTTTTTTCCTTGTTGCTTCTTGACCTTTTTACGTCAAGAAAACTTAACCACAGTAAGTAATATTCTATTGGCCTTAATAACCACCCAACATGTTTTGTTCTTGTACTTTCCTCTTATCACCAGTGACCCCAATTTTTTTTGAGATGCTTACAAGTTTTTTGTTTTAACTTAGAAATCTGAATTTTGGCATGTAGTGTAAGTTTGATGGTAGAAACTAGTATGCCAAATTTGGTTGTCATAGCTTGCTTATTTTTGGAGACATCAAAATTTTCCGAAAGGAAGCCCAAAATGTTCCAGGAAAACCTGGTCCAATTTTCTTGGCTAACGAAGTTATCCAAGCCACTTACAAAAGGAAGGTACCTACTAAATTTGATCAAAATCGGCGCCTTATTTTTTGTTATCGGTACGATATATAAACACAGACCTCCTCATTAGTGGATACAAAATTCAATGTTTCTAAAAACACTCGCATTTGCAAGACTGAAATCTACATAATTTAAAATCTTTGGATATAATTTATGTAGTTTTGATTTTTTGTCAGTTTATTCATTCTTAAAAGTAATTCAAAATTCAGTTTGCACAATCACTTAAACATCTAGATATGTTGCCTGAAATATGGCAACAACGCTTACGTGAAAAAATAGATACCACAGCCAATGACCCAGCATACAGAATACAATAGGAGCCAAACCAGCATCAGCACCAACATCATTACCATCTTAAATCTTCCAAAGGCATCAAATATCTCTTTGTACAAACACTATAGTGGGGTACTAAGGTGTTACCCTGAAGAGATTTTCAATATTAAGATACAGTATGTCCCAAATGATGTGGACTTACAATGTTATTTTTTTCTGTGGATAAAGTAAAATAAATAATGCAATAGGGTCAGAATCAAATTTAAAACAAAAATAATGCTTTCATAAAAATGACATTGGAAGTAAAAATCTTTAATTTTATTACAGAAAAATTTGGTACGAATGTTACGTCGTGGTTCAAACCAAATATTCGTCAGTGAATTATTTTTTTTTGATTCACTAATGAGGAGATCTCGACTTTTGAGTTAAAAAAAAATTTCTTCAAATAGGCTAGGCTCCCTAGAACATATATCCAGGGTCAGTTTCAATTTATATATATATATATATATATATATATATATATATATATATATATATATATATATATATATATATATATATATATATATATATATAATTTGGTGAATAATTTCCTTTCGTATGTGGCTTGGATAAGTTCGTCAGCCAGAAAAATCGACCCAGGTTTTCCTGGAAAACTTTGTGTTTCCTTTCGAAAAAAATAACAAAGTGAGGGCAATCAAATCTGGTACGCGAGTTTAAATCATTATGTGTAAATTATCTACGAAAATTTAGCTCTGTAGATTAAAAGAAAAAAAGTTATAGACATTTAAAGAAAAATAAATGGGGGTTTTCCTCAAAACGTCAAAGTCGCGATTTAAAACGTCAAAATTGGCAACATTTAGGCAAAGAACCTTAAACTAATACGAGCTATGGAAAGCAAAAGTCTCCAAGAAGAGTGTTTTACCAAGCCTGAAGTCTTAGCTTCAACCGTGATTGTCCTTTATTTTACTCAAATATTTACAGAAAATTCATTTCAAATAGACCCTTTCTCTGATGCTTTGGCAGTAGTCTTAACTATAGAGTTTATCACTTAATGGTATATAATTTTTGTCGAATTTTCGTAAAAAAGCAGTAAAGCTCAATATATACATTATTATAAAAGATACAAAAAAAAATTGTTTATAATAAATATAGGGTGTCTTGAGCTACATCTTAAAAATATTTCTACATTCACAGGCTCGCCCATAAGTCGTTGGTGATACAAATTTTCTTTTTTTTTTTTAATCGAACGCGCCTTATGTTAATGCATTTTCTATCAAAATATAATGCAAGTTTGTAAGAAAAGAAATTCGGGACGCAGCAAGTGTGTTATGGTAGCGAATTTTCATTAAATGCTTCAAACTTGAATAGCGCAATTTGCTATTAACCTATAAGGTTGACCAAGAAACCAGTTTTTTCGGGAACACTTTAAGTTTACTTTCGGAAATTTGTGTACATTTTCAAACAATAAAGTCATTTTGATGAAACATGGCACATTGTTTCTAATAAATGGGTTATACTGTTAACCAAATTTGATGCCCGCCTTCTAAAACATATATTTGCTATTAAAAACATTTTTATCAAAATTCACTACCATAACGCACTTGCTGCGTCCAGACTTTTTTTATTTGGTGTACAACTATAGGGATATTTTTTAAATTATTGACTGGAAGAGCGGCGTACAGTGTGCCATTTTAACTCGTAAGTGGGTCTCAACAGTAGGCTGTGTTTTATTTACATTTTCTTTACTGTCAGATCAGTGGCTACAATATTTGAGCACATATTGATATCACGAGATCTGACATACTACTTCATTAATGTTTGGGAGAATTAAAAACATCCTTTTGTTACAAATCGCACACTGTGCCGGCTAAAGCATTTCTGTTGTCGTGGAAGGTCATTCCTCTAAACTGTATCCAATTAATGCAGGAGTCCCTCAAGGTTCAGCTTTAGCCCCTAATTTGTTTCTTCTCCGCATCAAGGACCTCTCTAGCATATCCAACCCAGTCACAGTTACGCGGACGACTCAAATATACAATATTCTAAGCCTGTCTCTTTAGCCCAATTAGATGAGGCCCGCAGACTCATGGAGGATTCTGTCTCTGTGGATCTCCAAAAAATATTAGACTGGGGAAGTAGAAATCTTGTACAATTCAACTCCAAATCTCAGTCTTGCTTTCTATCTCATAAGAGATACACCAGCACTAGACCCATCACAATGAACAACCAAGTTATTCAAAGTAACGAGCCCTTTTCACTTGTTGGCATTTCTGTGGATCGAAATCTCAATTGGCACCAACATGTCACATCAATTATAGAAGCGGCTGCTAAGAAATTAGGTTTCCTCTTCCGGGCTTGCAATTACTTTTTACCAGCTAATCTCTATAACTTATATACTTCACAAATAAGGCCAAACCTCGAATACTGCTTCCATATCTAGGGTGCCGCTGCCGCTTCTAAACTCGCTCTCCTGCACTCCATTCAGAAGAGAGCTATACATCTCATCGGTGCCCTACCATCACCCAAAGGGTGCCATCCCTTGCCCACCGATGTTCCGTTGGTGACCTCTCTCTCTTTTATAGATATCTGCACGGGCACATGTTTTTCGTTCTCCTCCGAACCTCCACACCTTTAAGTCCAGAATTAACAAGTTGCCTCTTTCCTCCTTGTCGAGACCCACGGTACCGTAGTATTTAGGCTGTGGGCCTTCGTGGTGTGTTGTTGACATAAAAAAAAACAAGAAAAAAATACACACAAGTTGATAAGTATCAATTTTATTGAAACTATATAAGACTAACAGACATAGCTTAGTTTAGGGCTTAATGACTATTAAATTCAGATAAAGATACTGGAAACATGAGCATTGCTGAAGTCCGAGAAGTTTTACCAACATTTCTGCGATTTGATAAATTTGCTAATGCTACGCCCCCTTTAGGAAATTTGTAAACGTTCTCCGTTAGAACAAAGTTATCTCATTTTGCTATTTTTAAATGGAAAATATTATACTCCTCTTTGGTTACTAACCATGCAACGGAATAACTATCGTTTTTTCGGGCGGCACCGTATTCAATAACACATAATCCTTTTATATTTTAAATCACATACTACTCCACATTCGTCATCACTATTCCTATCTTCCATGAACTCACCATCAGAACTTTCGTCCTGCAAACTATTTTTTTCGTCAGAATCTTCATCTCTGGACACAATTTTTTTTACAAGGCGTTTTTCCCTAATTTCTTTTTAGTGAATTTTTATAAATTCATTAAAGAGATCTCAACTTTTGAATTTTGAACAAAATTCTTCAAATGAGCGCGAACTATGCCTCCTCGCAGCGATAACCAGGGTCAGTGAATATATATATATATATATATATATATATATATATATATATATATATATATATATATATATATATATATATATATAGACAGGGTGGTCCAACAGTGCGTTCAAGTTCAATATCTTCTTTATTATTCAATAATTATTAATCCACTGTTGGGGCATATGACGAATTATATTAAGATTTACGGTCGCTACTCCTCAAAACCTACTACTTATTCCGACCTCGTTTCATTATTTCAGAAAACTTGCAAATGTCGGCTTGTTTCAACTGTGACACATCCCTTAAAGAATGTATTGTTACCAATATACAAAAGCATGGAGAAAAATATTCATCAAATCAAAATAATAAGTAGAAAAAAAATTTATAGAAAAATTTAACAAGTATAAATTACAGACTGTTCGATTTAGTGATATTGAAATAAAACTTAAAGCTGAAATTAGAATGTATCAAATCACGGAAAATTGTGATAACAATGAACAGTTACAGAAAAACGGTGAAAACTAGTTAATTAAGTGTTCGAAATGACCACCATTTTGTTCAGCACATAAGTTTAAGCGAGTTTCAAAAGAATAGTTAGCGTATCTTAATACATTTAAATTAATATTATCAATACACCAAGGATTTTTGCCTTCATATCTTCTGTTGTCGACGGTTGTGTCTGATAAACTAAATTTTTCATAACCCCATAAAAAGAAGTCCATTTTTGTTAGATGAGGTGACCTAGGCGGCCATGCATTCGGCCCTCCTCTCCCAATCTAGAGTTTGTAACGGTTACGTTTTTATTTAGCATCGTTACTATTTCAAAGACAGATATCGAAAAACAGAATATATTTTTATTAAGGAAAAAGTATCGTTATTTTCTAGTACATTCTCGATAACATATGATATCATCCTAATTTCAAGAGAACCTGTTGGACCGCGTCCATTATTGCAGTATTGAGGGGAGTCTGAACGCTATCTGTCTCTCTCTCTCAAACATATAGGCCTAAATGAGTATCAACTTTTAACGGTTGAGTTGCAGAGGGGGTGTATATGGTAAAAATCATGATAATATCGCTTAATATAGTTATCAGTGGTTGTTGTAAGTGTTTTGATTTCAATTTAATTTGAAATTAATAGTGCGTTTTGTTAAAAACGTAGTCAAACGGTCACCTCTTTGTTCTCTGATGTAACGAAGTCTCTAATAATATTGCAAGTGTTTATATAACTTTCAGCTAGTCAGCCTTTGAATTCCGTATACCTCCAGTTGCATTTTTAACCGTAAAAAGTTTCGATTAGATCACCTGAAGAATGACGTCATCACTACACCCGTCTGTTTAGAGTACAGCTTTACTTATCCCAGCTAGCAATAGAATGGTATGCACAACATGTCTGGTTATAACCCAGGGGAAGTGCGTTTCACTCTTCCCGCCCTTTTTTTGTCTCTTGTGAGAAACCAAGAGCCTGTAGCGGGCACTAATAGTTGGTGTCTACTTTTGAAACATCTGTGATCAATCAACAGGTAAATGAGGGGTCATTGAACTCCCCAATGTAATCCAGCTTTGGTGAGTCTTTTGAGTTTTATCTGTGTGTGACTTTCAAACTTTTATGCGGCATCCAAATTTTCTAATTATTTGCAATATGAACTCCCATTCAACGTAACTAAACTACACTTTTCTTTTTGTCAGTGAGATTGTGATTTTAAAGTAACTGTAATTTTGTTTCTAATTCATAATATTTTGTCAGTAACGTAGATTCAAATATATCACTGTTTAATGTCAAGTTAATTAATGTTTGTTTACCAACTACCTAACCTGCAAATGTTTTAAGATTTCATTGGTAATCTGTAACATAGAAATTTAACTTTATATTCTGTGAGCTTCACTCAATGGTTTTTCTTTAAACAAGTAAACCAAACTGGCCAGCTCACTATCTAGGAGTTCCACCTGAAATTTGTCTAAAATCTCGAGAGCATCAGTAGAACTGATTGAAAGACGACAATTTTCACATTTTATGTTTATTTTTGTGCTGTTATATACAATATCTAATTTATTTCATTTATACATGTAATATTAATATTTTTTAACTTAATATCAACTTTTTATTCTGTCACATGCAATAGTAAATTTATTTTTTGGAACACTTAATATTGTTTTGTTTTGTATAATGTAATGGTCATTTGAAATCTACCAGGAGTATCATATTAATTTGCTCCAACTACAATTTTTAACAATAAATTTAAATATTAACTTTTTCTATATGTCGGTTTAATTGAACAATAATTCCTACCTAAAATCTCTTATATTTGATGACGACGTAAATTAGAATTCTTTATATCGATTATCTAGGTATCTAAAAATCAAGTAACCAGCCTCTGACCTGAAGATATCACAAAATTGGGACTTCAGGCACAACAACCCAAAAGTGGAGTAAGTATTAAACTATCTTAAGATCTTCTAACCTTACAAAGTGTTCCTTGTCTTGCAAATAATAAATCTGATAGATAGGTACTTTTAGGTTAGGGTTTAGTATGTGATGGTGACCTCACTATCGTCCGGATTTAGATCCACTTGAGGTCAATCACTCTCTACCACGTCATACCACTTTTCTTGCTAATTCTAAGGCGGTTACAAGTTCTGGAAAATGTTGCTTAAGGAAAGCATGTATTTTAGCTGTATGATAAACAGAGACAGTTCAATTTTTAAAACGCTAACATTATATATATCTAAGAGCTAAACAAGCCTATATAACTTAGAGTCTTTCAAAAAAACGCCACCATCACGTTTCTGTTACGAACGGTTTTGTAGTTTTACTTTCGTAGTAATTTAAAAGATATTGCGTTTCCAAACATTTTTTCGCATTTTGTTTCAAAAGTATTTGAGTGTCAAAACTGTCTAACGAACTCATCCAAGCTATTAACAAAATGAACGGAATTTCCAAATTTGGTTTCGATTGGTGAAGTATTTTTTAAGTTATCAGTTGGATACACACACATATATATATATATATATATATATATATATATATATATATATATATATATATATATATATATATATATTTAATTTGGTACATAATTATTACTTGATAGATGAAACAACTAATGGTATTCAAATTTCAATACTGCTCGATATTGCGCATTCATATTGCTTATTATAACTGTAGCAGTGATTAGATCTATTCCATTCTATTTTTCTTCAGAACAAAACACTGAAATAGCTTACGATAAGTATCCAGGAAACGTTTGACACGGTTATTAGATATATCAGTTTAAATGCATCAGTTATGGTTCATTGCTTACATAGCACGTACAAACTGATTGATTTAATTCAAAAATCTATAAACGCGTCAACATTTACATATCAGGACATAGGTACTGTCTGTTTATTTTTATTATTATTTGCACACTAAATATTTTTTCCTCTCAAAACGCAATATTTTAAAATATTTTTTCGAAAAAAAAAACTCATCAACGCAAGTAGAAAAAAGTTCGGGACGCAGCAAGTGCGTTATGGTAGTGAATTTTTAAATATATAATATATATATATATATATATATATATATATATATATATATATATATATATATATATATATATATATATATATATGTCTAATCCACGACAGGCAGTATGGATTCCGTCAGCGCAGATCAACTGCCGACCTCCTTGCCTTTGTCACCCATTCTTGGAACAAGTCTATGGAACTACATGGTGAATCCCAGATTGTCGCTCTAGACATATCCAAAGCCTTCGACCAGGTCTGGCACCTGGCACGCAGCGCTGCTTAATAAACTTCCGGCCTATGGCCTACCACCAAAACTCTGTACGTGGACAGCAAACTTCCTCTCCAACCGGAGCATTTCTGTTGTTGCGGATGGCCATTCCTCTAAACTATATCCAATTAATGCAGGAGTTCCTCAAGGTTCAGCTTTAGCCCCTACTTTGTTTCTTCGCCACATCAATGACCTCCTCTCTAGCACATCCAACCCAGTTCACAGTTACGCGGACGACAGCACCCTCCACTCAAATATACAATATTCTAAGCCTGTCTCTTTGGCCCAACTAGATGAGGATCGCAGACACATGGAGGGTTCTGTCTCTGTGGATCTCCAAAAAATACTAGACTGGGGAAGTAGAAATCTTGTACAATTCAACTCCACCAAATCCCAGTCTTGCTTTCTTTCTCATAAAAGATACACCAGCCCTAGAACTATCACAATGAACAACCAATTTATTCAAAGTAATGAGTCCTTTTCACTTGTTGGCATTTCTGTGGATCGAAATCTCAATTGGCACCAATATGTCACATCAACTACAGAAGCGGCTGCTAAGAAATTAGGTTTCCTCTTCCGGGCTCGCAAATACTTTTCACCAGCTAATCTCTATACCTTATATATTTCACAAATAAGGCCAAATCTCGAATACTGCTCCCACATCTGGGGTGCTGCTGCCGCTTCTACACTCGTTACCCTGGACTCCATTCAGAAGAGAGCTATACGTCTCATTGGTGACCCTACCCTCACCCAAAGGCTGCCATCCCTTGCCCACCGACGTGCCGTTAGTGACCTCTCTCTCTTTTATAGATATCTGCACGGGCAGTGCTCAGAGGAGCTTTCTTCCATAGTTCCTCCACCTGCTGCCCCCAACAGATCTACCAGGGGAACAGAGCGAATGCACCCTTTTACTGTCCAGGTCACCAGACATAGAACATCTTGTTATGCCCGCTCTTTTGTCCCAAGGACTTCCAAGTTGTGGAATTGCTTGCCGGCACATGTTTTTCCTTCTCCTTCGAACCTCCAAACCTTCAAGTCCAGAATTAACAAGTTGCCTCTTTCCTCCTTGTCGACACCCACGGTACGATAGTATTTAGGCTGTAAGCCCTCGTGCTGTGTTGTTGAAATAAATGAATAATTAAATATATATATATATATATATATATATATATATATATATATATATATATATATATATATATATATATATATATATGAACATATAAAAATTGAAACTGACACCGAATATGGGTTGTAGGGGTCCTAGTTCGCGCTCATTAAAAATTTTTTTTTTGCAAAGTCTCACCGTCGATACCTCTCTATTAGTGATTTTTTTAAAATAAAAATTTACTAATAAAGGTGTATTAAGTTAACGTAACAAAAACAATTTTTAAATAAATTATCGGAACGAATTAGATGAAATCAGAAAAATACAATAATATAACTACACAACTAAAGAAACTGCTAAAAATTGCCACCTAAATTATTACTACACAGCTGCAATTGTTTTTAAATGAAGCATTCACAAATATCAAACATTTCTCATTAATGTTATGGAGTGCCTGTCGAATTCTAGTTTTCATATCCTCTTATGTTTTTGTAGGTAACTGATAGACATGATCTTTCGCATAACTCAATACGAAAAAAATCATCGTTGTCATGTCTGGTAATCTGAGAGGCCACCTGACTTGGTCACATGTCCGGTGCACCATCCCGTAAAAACCATAACCTTCGTCGGATTTCATGTGGCAGGTTTGTCAATAATTCTTCCAAATCATTCTTTCAACACATATAGAATAAAGGTGTATTAATTTAACGTAGCAAAAACAAATTTGAAATGAATTATCGGAACGAATTAGATGAAACAAAAAAAAACAATCATATAACTATACAACTAAAGAAGCTGCTAAAAATTGCCACCTAAATTATTACTACACAGCTGCAATCATTTTTAAACGAAGCATTCACAGATATTAAACATTTCTCATTAATGTTATGGAGTGCCTGTCGAATTCTGGTTTTCATATCCTCTTATGTTATTGTAGGTAACTGATATACATGATCTTTCATATAACCCAAAACTAAAAAATCATCTTTGTCAAGTCTGGTGATCTGAGAGGCCACCTGACTTGGTCACATGTCCCGTGCACCATCACGTAAAAACCATAACCTTCGTCGGATTTCATGTGGCAGGTTTGTCAATAATTCTTCCAAATCATTCTGGACAAACATGAGTTAATATCAAAATATTAAATAATATACCAGTCAATCGCTCTGAAAAGAAACGTTTTGTGTTTTAGTGAATTTTCTTTTAAAATCACTAAAGAGGAGACGGCGACTTTTAATTTTGAAAAAAATTCTTCAAATGAGCGTTAATTAGGCCTCCTAGGACACATCTTCGGGGTCAGTTATATATATATATATATATATATATATATATATATATATATATATATATATATATATATATATATATATATATATATATATATATAAATACACAGGGTCCAGCCAGCAAGTTGAGAGGATCACATAATTATCTTCACAACCGCTCTACCTAGAAATGTCAAATTTGGCATCCATAGATATACCAGTGTTCCGCATAACCGGAAATTAGTTTCATGTATACCATGACCAGACACCATAGATAAGGCGAAAGGCAGCTGCCCTGAGGACAGCCGCCCGTCACCCTAATGTCCAGCCCCCGGCCTCTCAAGGTCAGCGAGACTCTCCTTTCCTCCATGTTTGCCACCCAAGTTATTAGGGACCTGGGTGATCCCCTGTCCTGTAGGGCGGCACAGACCGTATCCGTCCTTGCCCTATCACAGGCGCCCTCCACATCGAAGAACACAGCTAATGTCCTCGCCTCGTAGTATAGTGCCCTTTCCACCTTTAGGGTCGCAGCGTGGAGCGCCGTCTCCGTCGATTTCCCCCGCTGGTATGCGTGCTGATTTTACCCAATAAACACACGTGCGTTTAATAAACGTCTATTTTACGTAAAGACCGTTGAAAAAACGTTATCGGTTATAAAAATTAACGTTCAATTCTAGGCTAAAAAGGCAACGTTACCATTTCTTCGTTGTAAAGACGTTAATTATGAAGAGTTTTTAGACATAATATTTAAACGTTATTTAAACACATTTCGCCTATCAAAAAACTACGTTTAGTTAAGATTAATACGTTGAATATATGTATTTTATTAAACGTTTTATAAACGAAAGATATTTTGTGTGGTATAAACGTTATATGTAAAACAGGTATTTACCCAATTTTTGTGAAAAAATTAGGCAAACATTTTCTCATTGTAAAGACCTTATTGGTGAAGGGTATAATATTTAAACGTTGTTTCAACACAGTTCGCCTACCAAAAACCTACATGAAGTTAGGATTCATACATAAAATACACGTATTTTATTAGACATTTTATAAGTGAGAGATATTTATGTGATATAAACGTTATATTTAAAACAACTGTTTTCCTAATTTTTGTAAAAAAAGTAACGAAACAATTTGTCATTGTAAAAGACCTTATTAATTAAGTGTTTTTAAACATAATATTTAAAGGTTGTTTCATCACAGTTCGCCTATGAAACACATGCACGAAGTAGGGATTCATACATAAAATATACGTATATTACCAGACATTTTTTAAGCGAGAGATATTTTATGTGATATAAACGATATATTTAAAACCACTATTTTTCTAATTTTTGTTAAAAAAGCAAATTACTTAACAATTTATCGTTGTAAAAGACGTTATTAATTAAGTGTTTTTAAACATCATATTTAGACGTAGTTTCAACAACGTTCGCCTATAAAAATATACATGAAGTAAGGATTTATACATAAAATATACGTATCTTACTAGATATTATTTTAGCGTGAGATCTTATGTGATATATTATATTATGTACCTATAGTTATATAGGTTACATATTTTCCTGGCTTCTTAAAAATTTTTGTCACATAATCAATCTGAGATGTATTCGACAATACGTGTATGTTTTAAAAGGAGCTATTTTGTCTTTTGCATTCCACTGTGTAATACATAAAACATATTTGTCCTTGTAAATTAGTAAGTGTTTGTGCGCATGATCAACGAGAATGAACAAGAAATAGAAACAGAACAGGTGAAGTGATGGCGTACAGTGTGTAACGTGGTGCTTAGAATTAAATTTTATTAAATATTATATTCAGTACGTGACACTTGTATGTTATGGTGAATGGTGGTCTGTTCTATAATTTATAATTGTTTTATACATATTTACAAAGAATGATTATCATCCTGTAGCGATTTCCCTTAAAAGTTTTGGAAATTAGTGCAGCTCAAAGTGTCAAGTTTTACGTCTTGAAGTTAGGTTAAGGTAAGCTGTATCACAATATGTAATAATTGTCTTCAAACGTTGTCGAAGTTTATCACATTTCTTGTACTTTGATTGCTATAGAGCGTTATTAGGTAGAATAAATAATTGGGACTTATGAGTTTAGCCGGCGTGTTTAAAATCGGCCATATTGGTTGCTTTCTCATATTTTCAAGTTTAATTTTATTGAGGCATTAGACGTATATCTAACGTTTATGAATACACCTTTTTTTTCCTCTATTTTGATTGTTCGTGAATCAAACTTTTGAATTAGAGTAATAATGGTTAGCTACGGGTTTAGCATTTATAAATTCTGATGTATTCGTTTATTTACCCCAGTTTAATTTAATTTGCACGATACATGTACACCTATATATAGAACCCACGAGACTAATGGCAGTAGTATATGGTAATCACAATTTTATGACCTATTTATTTCTATTTAGTAGGGTATAATTTTAGATGCTGCAAAGCTAAATTTTCCCCAACGTGAAAAAGGCGACAGAGCAATCTTTTGTGCTGTTAAGGATTGGTTGAAATTAGCTACTTCGAAAAGGTCCAGAGCAAAAAACTAATGGAAGAATACTTTTTTTTTTTTGGTTGAGAAGTTGACAAATAATTTAAGAAATATTTATTTTATTTCATGATTAAGACGCTATGATTGAAGAAGCTTGTTATATTTTTAGAATGTGGTATTAATTATTTTAGTTTTTTGATATTGAAATGTAAGTTTTTTTAAATATATTTCTGTTTTTTAAATAAAGTTATTTTTATTTGACATTTGACTTGTTGTGATCTAATCCATTTTTATAAAGCCCATTTAAAATTATAAACATAAATAATAATTTCTCAATGGTAGGTTTATAAAATTTTGCAGAGTAGCAAGTTTAGAAGTTTTGATGAGCAATGAGCACTTAAAGTAAGTATCTACACCGCAATGAGGTCCAGTTTGACACTTCTACACCTAATGATCGTTTGTCCTATAAGTTGCCATCGTCAAAAAATTTATCGTACTCATCTTCTGCTGTCAGCTGGGTTGAAAAACTATCATTTGGTAGGTATGTATTAGTTGTAATTCAAACGTTTATTATCCGTCGTTAATACAAGCAGATTAACGTGACAGATCACGTTGATAAACATTAATTATAAACGTATATTCTTCATAACAGATAATGGTTAAATCACCGTTGCAAAACCCTTGTTAATAAACATGTATAAAAAATGTATATTTTACGTTATTAACGGCAAATAGTTTAACGTTACAAATTCCCGTTGATAAACGGTAATTATAAACGTATATTCTCCATTACAGATGATGGTTAAATTTACGTTGTAAAATCCTTGTTAATAAACATGTAAGAAAAACGTATATTTAAACGTTAAAACATACATGTATAAAAACGTTTTTATATTGGTTTAATTATATGTTTATTCGGGCGACATTTTTACCAAAATTAAACGTAAGGTAGCAGTTTCCTTTTAAACGTTTAATTAACGAACATGTGTTTACTGGGTAATGAAAGGGGTGATCCCTGAGGATTCCTCCCAGCACAAACCTAACCATACTAACAAAAAAGTGTGAGTATTTTTAAGACTTGAATGGTGCAGCAAGTAGTGGCTTCTATCCGCTAGAGCCAAGTGGGCATGAATAATTTTATCTTATCAGTACCAATCTACATGACAAAACGAGGAAAAGTTTTCAAGATATTATGGAAAATCACAGTTCAACTTCTCAATTTAACATCCTGTGTCTCTTTTCCTTTTCACTTTTGAATTGAAGTAAGTTGGGCCAACCCATAGTAACTTGATGGCAAGATGTTGTTGCTCTGTGTGTTATTACATTCGGGACACCTGTATAACTGCTGATATAATTTCAACGTCGTAGAGTCTATACTATACTAACCATAATATAGAATTTTCATATGCGTAGGTTTGAACTGGCCATTGAAACGAGAGAAATGTCGCAAAATCCGAAGGTGTGTTCCAACACTTACACGGTCGTAGATTATTGTGTCTTACGAGGTTCTTGTAGACCTGGTGGTATGAATGATTAAAATGTCCACATAATGAGCATTTATTGTACACCTGGTTAGTCATTTACATAAATCAAACAGCACAGCATCTAGTAAGATATGAATACGTCCATGCATCCACTCTTGAATGAATTTGCATTGTGTCTCAATCATAATAATTTCCCACACTAAGCATATGCATTATTGACATGTAGAAAATTCGAATCCTTCTCAAGTATTTTTTTAAGAAAAACGCCACATTAAGCATTTACGTTTTTATTAAAAATACAACATATAATTGTTGATAATTATAGAAAAAGTCTGGACGCACAAAGTGCGGCATGGTAGTGAATTTTCATAAAAATGCTTTTAATAGCAAATATTTTTATTTTTTATTTCAACAACACACCACGAGGGCTTATAGCCTAACTACTATCCTACCGTGGGTGTCAACAATGAGGAAAGAGGCAACTTGTTAATTCTGGACCTGAACCTTTGGAGGTTCGGGGAGAAGGAAAAACATGTGCCGGCAAGGAATACCACAACTTGGAAGTCCTCGGGACAAAAGAGCGCGCATAACAAGATGTTGTATGTCTGGTGACCTGGAAAGTAAAAGGGTGCATTCGCTCTGTTCCCCTGGTAGATCTGTTGGGGGCAGCATGTGGAGGAACTATGGAAGAAAGCTCCTCTGAGCAGTGCCCTTGCAGATATCTATAAAAGCGAGAGAGGTCACCAACGGCACGTCGGTGGGCAAGGGATGGCAGCCTTTGGATGAGGGTAGGGTCACCGATGAGACGTATAGCTCTCTTCTGAATGTAGTCCAGGATAGCGAGTGTAGAGGCGGCAGCAGCATCCCTAATGTGGGAGCAGTATTCGAGGTTTGGTCTTATTTGTGAAGTATATAAGGTATAGAGATTAGCTGGTGAAAAGTAATTGCAAGCCCGGAAGAGGTAACCTAATTTCTTAGCAGCCGCTTCTGCAATTGATGTGACATGTTGATGCCAATGGAGATTTCGATCCACAGAAATGCCAACAAGTGTAAAGGACTCATTATTTTGAATAACTCGGTTGTTTATTGTGATGGGTCTAGGGCTGGTGTATCTCTTATGAGAAAGAAAGCAAGACTGTGATTTGGTGGGGTTGAATTGTACAAGATTTCTACTTCCCCAGTCTATTATTTTTTGGAGATCCACGAAGACAGAACCCTCCATGAGTCTGCGGTCCTCATCTAATTGGGCTTAAGAGACAGGCTTAGAATATTGTATATTTGAGTGGAGGGTGCTGTCGTCCGCGTAAGTGTGAACTGCGTTGGATGTGCTAGAGAGGAGGTCATTGATGTGGAGAAGAAACAAAGTAAGGGCTAAAGCTGAACCTTGAGAAACTCCTGTATTAATTGGATACAGTTTAGAGGAATGGCCATCCACGACAACAGAAATGCTCCGGTTGGAGTGGAAATTTGCTGTCCAGGAGTTTTGGCAATAGGCCGGTAGTTTATTAACCAGCGCTGCGTGACAGACCTGGTCGAATGCTTTATTATGTTTTTTTTTAATGAAAGCAGGCATCAAATTTGGTTACCAGTATAACCTATATAGTAGAAACAATGTGCCATATTCCATCAAAATAGCTTTATTGTTTGAAAAAGTACAATGAAGAAAAATTGTATTTTCTCGAATAATATAAACCAAAACCTCTTGAATGCGTCTTTTTATGGGACTCTGCTATCTATTGGTAAAAACGCCGTATGATAATTTTTTATATGTGCCAAAAATGTGAATCAATTGAAATAACTCGAAAACAATGAACGCTATAATTTTTTTTACAAAGATGCTTTATAGTTCGATGGAAAATCTAACAATGCAGTGACATAAGAAGTGTTCGATTAAAAAAAAATATCGCCAACGACTTATAGGCCACCCTGTGATTGTCGAAATAATTTTTCAAGATGTAGCTCAAGACACACTACAATTCACGTATATATTTTTTCTAGTATCTTGTATAATAACGGCAATATTGAGCTTTACCTTAGAAATATGCCACCCTGTATATATGTAAACAGATAAAAACCTAAAATAACACCGCATATGGGTTCTAGGGGTCCTAGTACGCGTATTTAAAGATTTCTTTTCAAAATGTAAAAGTCGCGATCTCCTAAGCAGCGAAATTCTTCTACGAAAATTCGCTAAAAATTATACAGTATATAAACCATAAACTCTATAACTAAAACTACTGCTAATGTATCAGAGAAAGGTTCTATTTGAAATTGATTTGCTGGAAATATTTTAGTAAAATGAAGGACCATGACTTTTGAAACTGAAACTTAAAGAGTTTGTAAAACGCACTTTTTGGGACATTTTTTCTACAAAACCCGTATTCGCCTCAGGTGCTTTGCCTAAAAGTTGCCAATTTTGACCCCATCAATTGCAGAAGCGGCTGCTAAGAAATTAGGTTTCCTCTTCTGGGCTCGCAAATACTTTTCACCAGCTAATCTATATACCTTATATACTTTACAAATAAGGCCAAACCTCGAATACTGCTCCCACATCTGGGTTGCTGCTGCCGCTTCTACACTCGCTATCCTGGACTCCATTCAGAAGATAGCTATACGTCTTATCGGTGACCCAACCCTCACCCTAAGGCTGCCATCCCTTGCCCACCGACGTGCCGTTGGTGACCTCTCTCTTTTTTATAGATATCTGCATGGGCACTGCTCAGATGAGCTTTCTTCCATAGTTCCTCCACCTGCTGCCCCCAACAGATCTACCAGGGGAACAGAGCGAATGCACCCTTTTACTGTCCAGGTCATCAGACATAGAACATCTTGTTATACCCGCTCGTTTGTCCGGAGGACTTCCAAGTTATGGAATTCCTTGCCGGTGCATGTTTTTCCTTCTGCTCCGAACCTCCAAACCTTCAAGTCCAGAATTAACAAGTTGCCTCTTTCCTCCTTGTCGACACCCACGGTACGATAGTATTTAGGCTGTAAGCCCTTGGTGTGTTGTCGAAATAAAATATAAAAAAACTTTTCAAATCGCTTCTTTGATGTTTTAACAGGAAAAACCGTAAAATTTTCAAAGTAATTTTTTGTCAATTTCTTGACCCTTTTGCGCCAAAGAAACTTAATTCGTGTCTGTAATATACAATAAATTTTATTATCCATACAAAATATTTTGTTTTTGTGCGTTTTTCTGGTCATCAGTGACACCCAAATCTTTTTCTTTAAATGCCTATAACTTTTCCTATCTTAACTTACAGATCTAAATTTTGGTACATAGTTTTGATGGTGTTAACCTGCGCAAAAAATTTGATTGGCCTAACTTTGTTGTTTCCAAAGGTATAAAATTCTTCGCAATAAAACACAAAGCTTTCCGGGAAAAACTGGGCAGATTTTCCTGGCTTAAGAATTTATCCAGGCCATTTGCAAAAGGAAGGTACTCACCAAATTTGATCGAAATAGGCCCATTATTCTTTAAGTTATCGGTGTGATACATAAGTTTATTGTTAGATTTTATACACTATACAGTGTGTCCCAAACTGGATGATAATGTATTGCTAGCTCCGATATTATTAGAGATAGGGAGACGGTTAAAATAGCAATGTTTTGTAGAATTTCATGTTCGTTCCAAATATGGCTTGTATTTTGCCCTGCCTGTTTTCGTTTTCAAGTTAATTTGAAAAAACCAAAATTTGTCGATTTCTTTTTTCTTCAATATCTTAGTAGGCGTTGATCTGACATGTCTACGACTTGCACATTATCAGGACACTTTTTACAGAGTAATCTTTTTGTGCTATTCTCAACTTTGGATTGTCATTTGTTTTTGAGCTACATGTATCAACGTTTGTTTCTATTATGGCAGCCATATTGGATGTTTTTCTCATATGATAGCCTATAAAAAGAGCTTTCCAATGATGTACAACATGCTTGAGAAATTTACCAGAAGTAACAGGTATAGAAAAGTGTAGAAGGTCTAGAATCTCTATGGAGAGTATAAATAGACGAACGGTAGATAGAGTGAGTTAGTCCAGTATTAAGTCAGTGGTGGTGCAAATAAGTGATCATAGAGTATTAAGCGAGTCAGCAGTAAGTGTTGGTGTATAAGAAGTGATTATAGAAGGCTAATAGTGGAATATACTTCTATAGACATTTAGTAAGAGAGAGAGAGAAATATTTTAGTTGATACTGATGTTGGAAAATAGTTGGTTATAAAAAAAAGTAGTCTGAAAAGCTGTGTTTTGTTAGTCAACAAATCCAGTACATCGTAGAACGTAACACTATATTGTACAGAGCAGGTTGGGTTAAATGTAATGCCGCGAAATACTTAAATGTTTGAATTCAAATAAAACGCGCGCATTAACATTACTAGTTTATAAAGACTAGCATCGTGGTTCTAATTACCCGTTTAAGACTCGTGAAGGACCAGAGGAATTGTTGTTTGTGGGGCAGATTTATGAAAACAAGTGGTAAAAGTAATAATAATTTAATACTACACAGTTACTAAGTTAAATACAAAAGGAATGGGGGTGTGGTGACCCAATAATGAAACAATAAAACGGTGACTTACAATTGGACAGTTGGAGCTGGGTAGGTTGTAGGTTGCCGTACCCAACAAGCAGAAACGCGAGGCTCACGGACAGCTAAATGGCCAAGAATATGAACTGGTGCCTAATTATCATTGGGACTTGGTTGGAGCCGATCTGGTTGCGGTCTTGACTGGCCGCCGGACGATGAAAAAGTTGATCTTTGGTGTGACCACAGCATAGTCAATTACTAAGCTGCGTCCGACTAACACTCACGGTTCAGCCGGTCGGGAGGACCGCACTGGACGCTGGATAACATGGAAGTGGTTGAATCTTGAGATCTCATGTAGCTGCTTACTTGGTTGGTGACGCTCGATGACAACTGTCACAGAGATACCAATGTTGTACGCATCTGGTGGCTGTTGTTGCCAACTGTTGCAGGGCTGGCAATGTCGTCCCTGCGCCTCTGGTTGCTGTCGGAGGCATCGAGGGAAGTTTTTGGGTATGGGAATGTGCAGGGTCAGACTCGAGGAGATTGAGCGTGGGGATCAAACAATATTAGAACGCAACATATATGTTTTGACACTTTTTACGATGTTTAAGCAAAAAATTTGAAATTTTTGTCGTCGATGCCATACTTCTACACGTGACGATGTGAAAGTAATAATTCATGATTTTTCTTGGCCTAGTTGTCTTTAGTTACCAATGCACCCAATCTGCTTTATTGAATAGCCTTACTATCTAGATTTTAACTTAAATTTAAAATTCACCACATGAATTATCTATACGTTTATTCCATTACCTACATTTAACAAAGTTACAACTTTTATGGCCTACTAAACCGTTATTTGAATTACCTGGCTTAATAAACTGTTACTTTGTCAAAAAACGCTTCAAAACGGATATTTCAGCGACATGCGATCCATCATTGGGAAACTCCTTCTTAGTGCAATTCAACAAGCTAGAAATTCAATATGACTGCCATAAGAAAAAAAGTTGAAGAAGGTAAGTGTAAAACAAAAAAGAAACGGTTGTCACTGATCGTGCCAAAATATGCATAAAAATGTCTTGAAGAAGTAAAGGTCTCAACAGTCAACCATCTAGGAGGCAAAAACAAATTCGTTAAATTTTTGTTTTTCTCAAATATCTCACAAACGATCATAGTTAGCCCTGTATCCTCAACGGATCTGAAATGAGCACAACATTTGCTAAAACTTCCCATTTTTAACTCATGATTGTAGCCTTTACTGTTTCCGAAATGCCAATGGTGAGAATCGAATTTGGGACTGTATATAATAGTTGAAAAATTAATTTTTTTAAAAGTAAATTAACCACTTTTGCTGATTTTCATTAAGAAAATTACCAAATTTTTATACGTTTATATAACCCTTGTGATTTTAAGTAATTTGGTTCACAAAATTTTGAGTTTTTACAAACTAAAAATAAAATCCGAAAGACATGAATTGAAACAAGTTAAGTGGTTTAGGTATGATCCCAGATAAAGACAGAGTAGTCACCTGCAACGCGTAGATTAATACATATACCACAAGCATACATCATAATGTAACGATAACCAAACAATATAAAAAATGTCTTGAAGAAGTAAAGTTCTCAACAGTCAACCATCTAGGAGGCAAAAACAAATTCGTTAAATTTTTGTTTTTCTCAAATATCTCACAAACGATCATAGTTAGCCCTGTATCCTCAACGGATCTGAAATGAGCACAACATTTGCTAAAACTTCCCATTTTTAACTCATGATTGTAGCCTTTACTGTTTCCGAAATGCCAATGGTGAGAATCGAATTTGGGACTGTATATAATAGTTGAAAAATTAATTTTTTTAAAAGTAAATTAACCACTTTTGCTGATTTTCATTAAGAAAATTACCAAATTTTTATACGTTTATATAACCCTTGTGATTTTAAGTAATTTGGTTCACAAAATTTTGAGTTTTTACAAACTAAAAATAAAATCCGAAAGACATGAATTGAAACAAGTTAAGTGGTTTAGGTATGATCCCAGATAAAGACAGAGTAGTCACCTGCAACGCGTAGATTAATACATATACCACAAGCATACATCATAATGTAACGATAACCAAACAATATAAAACACGTAAGGCGGGATCGCCACAACATCCTAATGTGCAACGAGTCTTCACACCCGAACTGTGGGGATCTCACCCTAATGACGGCCTTCGGGTATATTCGGATGCGCGGATTTGTCAAATGTTCAAAAATATCCTAATTTGAAGGCGAGAAGGAAAACAAGGAAAACAAGGAAGTTTTATATCAGCTACTTGAAGTAAAAACCAGATGGGATGGTGTGTTTTGTTTATTTGTTATCGTTTGACAGTTCTGTTTTGAGGTTAATTGCCTAAATGATTGTACAATGCCTTTAAAATTGGAAACTACGGAGTAATAACGCGTTTTGTTTGTTTATTGTGGTTCTGTTTTCAGGTTAAGTAGTAAATGATTGTCATTGAATTAGATATAACAACTTGTACATGCGTATAAAATTGAAAACCAAAGAATAATAACGTGTTTATTTATCGTGGTTTGACAGTTCTGTTTTGAGGTTAAATAGTAAAAGATTGTATAATATCTTTCTAAAATTGGAAATCAAAGAATAAGAATATTAACGTTAATATGCGTTGATTAATTTTTCAAGTAGGTAACTTATTTGAATAATAAATTGACTTCTTGACTTTTATGAATTTAGGGATAGGAACATTTTGTTTGTTTTCACTTGCTGTATTAAAAAACTATCTAGGCGATTAACAAGGAAAAATACCTGCCACGTTTATAATTTGGCAGATATATTCCTTTTCTAAACATGAATTAAATTTTCTTCTGGAAAGCTTTTGTAGCTTTAATGAAATTTGTAACACAGTTTTCTTTTGAAGACACTTACAGTATCGAGATCAGCAAATTTTAATTTTCTAGCGTCACTTTTTTTGTCTGTCGGTCTGTATGCCTGTCTATTTGTAGCCACAATAAATTTAGAACGATATCGTTTTCAAATTTGGAATACAGTTAACACCCGATAAACGAACGGTTCGGATTGTTTTTGGGTAAAATAGCTCCAGGGGGGTAAGGGACAAATGGGGGGTGATTTGGTGAAAATTGACATTTTTCATTAAAACTCGCTTAATATTACGTTTTAGGATTTGTTTATCAGAAAACTTTCAATTTCATCGAACATCTAGTATTCTGCGCTGAAACTAAATTGAATGTGTGGGGGTGGAATATCGGTGACAGAATTTTCGAATTTATTTTTTGCTAAAACGGCAAATTGAATCATAACTTCCACATAGCTGTAATAATTTATTCTCTTCAGAAAGGCATTCTCATGGAACGAATTTAGGGCCCATGACTTGACCACAAAGAAAATATTTGTATTCCTGCACTCATAAATTTTTTGAAACGTTATATTACTCGAGTTTTATTGAAAAAATATCAATTTTCATCAAATGACCCATTATTTATCCCCCCTGAGGCGATCATACCCTAAAACAATTAGAAGCGTTCCTTTGTCGGGTGCTAACTAGATACCAAATTTGAAGATGATATCTCAATTCGTTCGAAAGTTATTGCGCCTATTAACAGACAAACGTACATGCCGACAGACCGACCGGCAGACAAAAACAATTTCGTTCCAGAATCAAGTTTTTTATTTGTTTTTAGACTTTACGCCGTTTCAGCAAAAAAAAACGAATTTTTTTCAACAATATTCCACTCCCACACATTCAACCCCTAATTTAATTTCAACACAAAATACTCGACGTTTGATGAAACTAAAAGTTTTCTAATAAATAAACCCTAAAACGTTATATTACACGAGTTTTAACGAAACAATGTCAATTTCCCCCATATCACCCCCCATTCATTCCCTATCCCCTAAAACTAATTTACCCAAAAACAATCCGAACCGTTCGTTTATCGGGTGCTAACTGTATACCAATATACCATACCATACATGCAGTTGGGCGGAGTAGGTAGTGAAAAGGAAATATGAGCAGAAAATGCGAAGAAAACGGCTTGAAAGCTGTATTTTTCACATCCTGAAACCATATCCCCCTAAACCCTGCCTACCTCGCACAGCACCACTATTCGTGCCAGACTCCGTAACTTCCTTGGGGGGTATGAACAAGAAATTTTTCTTGTGGTTTATGCAACGAGGGTGGTTGTCCGCACGCGAGAGAGGAAGGAAAATCCCTACGGCGAAGCAACCACCCTTTCTGAAAGAAAATTGACAAAATGAGGGGTGATTTGATAAAAATTGACATTTAAACTCAAGTAATATAACGTTTCAGAAGTTTATGGGTAACGGAATACGAACATTTTCTTTGTGGTCAAGTCATGGATCCTAAATTCATTTCATGAGAGTGGCTTTCTGCGGAGAGTAGATTATCACAGCTATGTGGAAATTATGATTCAATTTGCAGCACTATTTTTTTTTTTCAGAAATCGTAAAATATCATCAAGCCAGTAGTAGGTTGGCATTGGAAAAATTAAACTTGTGCTTGTAGAGTAAAATTTAGACAATGTGTATCTTCGCCCATATTTTAGTTTATAAATCTTGAAACAAAGAGGAGTTACCTACTTTTTTTTTTAATTTACCTTTAAAATTAACCGAGCTACCTTAGACCCCAATAAGGTGGAATATATGTATGCCATATATTAGCTGTTACCATATTTTTTTAATTTTAGCACATAAGGTTAATCCGCCCGCTTTTAAATAAGATTCTTACTAAATAATTTAGAATTCTTTCTGTATTTTTTACTCAGTTCGAAAAACATTTTAGAAGCTTCCATCTGTAGGAAATGAATTAAACTACTAGATATAAATAATTTTGTTTGATAGTTCCTCCTTATAGATACAACACAATACAAACGGTTGTATAAAGAGTTGCATAGCCACAAAATCAACTAAAACCACACGATGGTACAAGAGTAAAATTGATCGGTAACATTACAAACAAAATACAGACATGGCTCCTTCAATCAAACCAATTTAGATAAATAAAGCAAAGGAAACAAAACTCGATTAAACAGTAGCAGACCCAAATTAGATGCTTAATTATGGTAAACTTCTGTAGTATTTTCTTACCGATAAATTAGTGTGATTAATTAGAAGATACGTTTGTGCACTTGTAATTTAACCGCACTCAACTTCAATCTAGTATTGTCCATTATGTTACCAATCTTTGAACGGCACAACTACACTACATAAGTACTAACATCCCTTTTGACCAAAAAGTATAATATAGTAAATTCAATATTAAAAGAAGAATTTAAATTAGAAAGTATGTAAATATGTGTTGATTAAAAGTACGAAGACATTTTTCATTTTTCTGTATTTTGTTTTAGTGAATTTTCTTAAAAAAATAATAATAAGGAGATCGCGACTTTTGAACTTTGAAAAAATTTCTTCAAATGAGCGCGAACCAGCCCCGCTAGAACACATATCCGGTGTCAGTTTCAATTTGTGTATGTTTATATATATATATATATATATATATATATATATATATATATATATATATATATATATATATATATATATATATATATATGTGTGTGTGTGTGTGTGTGTGTGTGTGTGTGTGTGTGTACGTATCACACCGATAACTCAAAAAATAATGGCCGATTTTGATTAAATTTGGTGAATACCTTTTTTTTTTGCTAGTGGCTTGGATAAGTTCGTTAGCCAGGAAGCACAGGGTTTCCCGGAAAATTTTGTGTTTTCTTTCGAAAAAAATTATATCTCCGGAAATAACAAAGTACCGGCGGGTTTATATCATTATACGTAAAATACTTATCGAAATTTTGCTCTTAAGTTAAAAGACAAAACAGTTATAAGCATTTAAAGAAAAATAAATTGGAGTTTTCCTCAAAACGTTAAAGTCGCGATTTAAAACGTCAAAATTGGCAAGATTTAGGCAAAGAACCTAAAACTAATACGGTCTATGGAATGAAAATGTCTCAAGAAGAATGTTTTAGAAACCCTGAAGTCTTAGCTTCAACAGTCATTGTCCTTTATTTTACTAAAATGTTTCCTGAAAATTCATTTCATAATACACCATTTCTCTGATGCTTTGGCAGTAGTCTTAGCTATAGGGTTTATCGTTTAATAGTATATAATTTTTGTCGAATTTTCGTAAAAAATCAATAAAGCTCAATATATCCGTTAAGATACGAAAAAAATATGTATACATTAATTATAGGGTGTCTTGAGCTACATGTTAAAAATTATTTGTTAAAAAAAATGCTCTGTTACTAATTCAGCAAATGGTTTTTCACAGCGTGGTTTGCACTGGTCTTTAAAAGTTGAAATAAAACCTCTTGTGGTTTTTATTGTTATGAAGCATGTATATATGGAGGTGATATGTTAGAAGAAACCAGCGGCTAGCCGAGCCAACTCATTACAAGGTAATAATCTGAGAAAGGTCTTTAAACATAGGTAAGGACAAATTTCTGGCGTAAACGAAATAAAAGTGAAATTTTGAAGAATTCTGATGAAAAAGAAATTAACTATAGGAGGAGTAACGGAAGTACTGTTTGTTACCAAAACTCATAATCTCAATAAAGGCTATCGACCTCTAAAAATAAGAAGATCATGCGAGTTATTTGCTAAAACGCGCTCTATATTTCGCATCTACTTTGATACTTCTTCAGGAGCCGAAAGCGGAACTGTAAAAGAACACAAACAACAGTGCTTGACATCTCACATGCTTGGAGACAAACTGCATCTAAAAGACAGATCGAACACAAAACAAAACATCTTTGAGCGTCAGATAATAAAAGCACTGTTAGAATTTAAAGAACGTACACATTTTTCACATGCTATCAAGGTTCCTGTGACTTTTAGATGCTTTTCTTGTGCGGATCTTTCTTTTAGCTGATAGAACGAGGCTGATGTCAAGTGCACTGATAATTTTGTCTGTGGTTCTTGGTTTGGTTAATAACGAAAAATCGAAAATTTTAAAATCGTTTGATTGATGACCTGAAGAGCTAACATTGAAAAGAGGAAAGCATTGAAGTAGGGGATTGAAATGCTATCTACATTATTCCTTTGTTTTTCTTAAAAAGTTATCTAGCAATCAAACGATCGTCTTTCATTGGTTCTAGCGCATGCTATTCAGAGAACCGTCTTATTATATTATGTTATATTATCCACATAATTTTCGTGTTTAATTTGTGCATGATGTTTTGATATTAAAAAGCAATGGAAACATAATATACAACAAAATATCTATTTAAAATTTTCACAATCAACTAAAATATTAATAAGTAAACAAAATAATAAATAATTTTTTATCTTAAAGCAAAAATAGCACAATAAAATCTAGTTTACAATTAAAAATCATAATGCCCTTGCAGCATAGTATTCCAGGAGGGACTGCCGGTTCCTCCAGGTCCTCCATAGCTCCTTTCCCAGCCTCCAGTTACATCCACGCCTAAATTCCCGTTTTGATACAGATTGTATTTGCCTTGTAATCCAACATCAGTGCTTCCATGTTGAGCATGCCTTACTATAGCTTCTAATCCAGAACCTGTTACACAAAAAAAACGTTTTATACCATAATTTCAAGCTAGGCATTAGTATCAATCTTTTAAACGATTTCTTGCTTAATCCTCTCAAATCAACTAGATACTTAGTGAAATAGTACACAGTTCCACAGATCAACTGGTTTTATGTGGTAACCACAATGACATCTGGTGGTTTCGTCTATCGCTCAGTATCGGAAGTAGCGGATAGGTTTGACATAAATAGATATTTCTGGCATATTTGTTAATTCCTTGTTGAATTTTCATGCCTGCTAGAGTTCTGTGACAGAACTATTTTTGTTCCAATATGCCAAGTAAGTAATGTTCCAATGAGCTAAAAACTTGTTGTACCTATAGTTGAGTATAATTATCTTTTTTTTAATTTCAACAACACACCACGAGAGCTTACAGCCTAAATACTATCCTACCGTAGATGTCGACAAGGAGGAAAGAAGCAACTTGTTAATTCTAGACTTGAAGGTTTGGAGGTTCGGGGGAGAAGGAAAAACATGTGCCGACAAGGAGTTCCACAACTTATAAGTCCTCGGGACAAAAGAGCGGGCATAACAAGATGTTCTATGTCTAGTGACCTGGACAGTAAAAGGCTGCATTCGCGCTGTTGTCCTGGTAGATCTGTTGGGGGCAGCAGGTGGAGGAACTATGGAAGAAAGCTGCTCTTAGCAGTGCCCGTGCAGATATCTATAAAGAGAGAGAGAGGTACCCAACGGCACGTCGGTAGGCAAGGGATGCCAGCCTTTGGGTGAGGGTAGGGTCACCGATGAGACTTATGAATGGAGTCCAGGATAGCGAGTGTAGAAGCGGCAACCCAGATGTCGGAGCAGTATTCGAGGTTTGGCCTTATTTGTGAAGTATATAAGGTATGGAGATTAGCTGGTGAAAAGTATTTGCGAGCCCGGAAGAGTAAACTTACTTTCTTAGCAGCCGCTTCTGCAATTGATGTGACATGTTGGTGTCAATTGAGATTTCGATCCACAGAAATGCCAACAAGAGAAAAGGACTCATTACTTTGAATAACTTGGTTGTTCATTGTGATGGGTCTAGGGCTGGTGTATCTCTTATGAGATAGATATCAAGACTGAGATTTGGTGAAGTTGAATTGTACAAGATTTCTACTTCCCCAGTCTAATATTTTTTGGAGATCCACAGAAACAGAACGCTCCATGAGTCTGCGATCCTCATCTAATTGGGCTAAAGAGACAGGCTTGGAATATTGTATATTTGAGTGGAGGGTGCTGTCATCCGCGTTACTGTGAACTGGGTTGGATGTGCTAGAGAGGAGGTCATTGATGTGGAGAATAAACAAAGTAGGGGCTAAGGCTGAACCTTGAGGGACTCCTACATAAATGGATGTCATATCAAAAATACAAACATTTTGAGAGAAGTGACTTGATCCGGTAGATATGGTGGCCATCTTAATGCCCCATCAGGTAACCTTTTAATTCGTTAAATATGTAAAAACTATGTCGTAAAATTTCCTGTGGACACTTTTATTATTTAAGTATCTATCTGTTTTTAGATCATAAGGCTGTTTTTCTTCAATTTTCATTTTCATATGCAACAAATAATTTTTAATTTCTGATAAATGACTTTATAATGTGGGATATCCGTTTCTTGTAAAATATTAGAAATTAAATGAGAGCTACCTGTATCCTTATGGAGGTAATCTAGTTTACCAGTTGCGATTATAGGAGAATCAGGAATGAATTGTTTTGTGACTGACACCTGTCCAGCCAGTTGATGATTATCGTTTTCAGAGATTATGCCTCCATGTTTTACACCTGCAGTTAAATCAGGACCGAACACACCTACTTCGGTCTTAGCTTGCCTGTATCAAAGAATGTAATAGTTATTGTTAAGATATACTGTTTGATATAAAAAAATATATTAGATAGTTATTTTGTGAAAAGTATTAGTTACCTTCGTTGCCTGGCGACTGGGGCCATGTAGTATTGTTGTCCTTGTGTATATGCCTTGTTATAAGCTGGCACTGCGCTTACGAAAGCAATAAAAGCCACGAAAATAATGAACGTATTCATTTTCTAGTATGTATCTTTTTTGGCTGACTTTGAACTTTATGCTCTGACTATGCTTTCAAAGAAATTAATGTAACTTATATACCCTTTTGCAAACCATTCTGTAGGTATAATACATTTTCTAAATAGAATTATGCACTACCAAAGGAACGGAAAATATCAGTTATGTAAAGGACCTCGGTGGTTCAGAGGTAAGAACGTGTGCCTTTGAACCGAAGGGTACTGGGTTCGATCCCGGCGTACTCCTTTCACTTTTTCAGTACAAACTGTAAAATTAACATCAACCGAGGTTCTGGCATTGTATTTGAGCAAGTTGAATGTCTGCACGTTCCGCCCTTCGGAGGGGGCGTAAAGCCGTCGGTCCCGTGTCCATGCGATGTTGGGCACGTTAAAGATCCCTACCCTCCTTACAGAAAGACAGGGGTTCGGCAAAATTTCCAGGATAGTGAGGTGAAACTGCTCCCTGGCGTCGGTGATTGGCCATAGTCGCGGAAATAGGCCGACGTTAAAGAAACAAAACACACACACACACACACATCAGTTATGTAAATTACCGATCCCGCCTATGTATGTGTAGATATCCATTTATAGTGTTATTAATTAAATAAGATATTATTGAAACTTTGTGTTATTTAGGTTCTTATCTCAATTGTAGCGTAAATACCTAATTACAATATCAATATCAAAATTTTACATTAAAATTATTATCAATACGCGTATTCTTTAAAGTGAATCTGCATTTGTTTATTTAAACTATTATGTTCGATTATAAACGATTTGCTTTAAATGAAAGAAGGATGCCAAAGTATTTGAGATGATAAATATAAAATCTCTGGACGCAGCAAGTGTGTTATGGTAGCGAATTTTCTTTAAAATATTTGTGATAACAAATGTCTTTCTTTGATGAAAGCAGGTATCAAACTTGGTTGCCTATATAGTAGAAACAATGTACCATATTTCATCGAAATAAATTTGTTCTTTGAAAATATATAAACATTTTTCAAAAGTCTGGATGCAGCAAATGTGTTATGAAAGTGAATTTCCATAAAAATGTTTTAAATAGCAAATGCGAGCAGGCTTCAATCTGATTATCGGTATAGCTTATGTAGTAGAAACAATGTACTATATTTTATCAAAATTACTTATGGTTTGAAAATATACAAAAACTGCTTGAAATCTGTCTATTTGAAGCCATATCCCCATTCAGGTTTCTGAGAACAGTTTTTTGAAAAGCGTTCGGGAGCTAAACTGCAAATTTACCGAAAATTCGCTACCAAAACGCACTTACTGCGTCCAGATTTTTTTCCTACAAACGCATCATATTTCGATAAAAAATGCAGAAATGCATTAACGAATTTGTTTTACGAAAATTACCTTAAAAAAAATTATACACCCCTACTCACTCTTGGTCCCGTAACTTCCTTGGGGAGTGTGAACAAGAAATTTTTCTTGGGGTTTGTGGATCCAAGGGGGAGCCTAGACAGATTTCTGAAAACAGTTTTTTGAAAAGCGTTCGGGAGCTAAACTGTAAATAGTCCCGTAACTTCTTTGGGGGGTGTGAACAAGACATTTTTCTTGGGGTTTGTCGATCCAGAGGGGAGCCTAGGCAGGTTTCTGGAAACAGTTTTTTGAAAAGCGTTCAAGAGCTAAACTGAAAATTTACCGAAAATTCGCTACCAAAACACACTTACTGAGTTCAGATTTTTTTCTTACAAACGCATATTTCGATAAAAAATGCAAAAATGCATTAACGAATTTATTCTACGAAAATTAGCTAAAAAAACTATACACCCCAACTCACTCCTGGTCCCGTAACTTCCTTGGGGGGTGTGAACAAGAAATTTTTCTTGTGGTTTGTGGATCCAGGGGGGGGGGTCTAGGCAGGTTTCTGAAAACCGTTTTTTGAAAAGAGTTCGGGAGCTAAACTGCAAATTTACCGTAAATTCGCTACCAAAACGCACTTACTGCGTTCAGATATTTTTTTTACAAACACATCATATTTCGATAAAAAATGCAAAAATGCATGAACGAACTTGTTCTACCAAAATTAGCTTAAAAACAATTATAGACTGTTAAACCATAAACTTCACTAAACCTATAAATAAGTATCCAAAAAGGCACCAACTTAACTAAACTGACAGCCAAAGCATCAAATAAAGGGTCTATTTGAAATGAATATTTTGTAAATATTTTAGTAAAATGAAGGCAATGACGGTTGAATCTGAAACTTAAGGGTTTGCAGAACACTCTTCTTGCAACATTTTCTTTTCAAAATTGGTATTTGTTTCACGTTCTTTGCCTAAACATTGCCAATTTTGACGTTTAAAATTGCGAGTTTGACGTTTTGAGGAAAACTCCAAAATTTTTATCTTAAACTGCCCGTAACTTGTTTGTCTTTAAAGATAGAGACCTAAATTTTGGTACATAATTGACCCGTTATAATACAAACACGCATGTCAAATTTGGTTGCCCTTGCTTTATTATTTCCGGAGATATAATTTTTTTAGAAGGAAAACACACAATTTTCCGGAAAAACCTGGTCCGATTTTCCTGGCTAACGAACCTGTTCAAGCCACTTGCACAAGGAAGGTACTCACCAAATTTGATTAAGATTGGTTCATTATTTTTTAAGTTATCGGTCGGATATATATATATATATATATATATATATATATATATATATATATATATATATATATATATATATATACAGGCTGTTTTAAAAAACATGCACAATCGCTCGTAGGGCAATTCCTTACTAAAAAATAAGAAAAAAAGTTCCTGTGCACATGGGCCCGGAAACGCATAGTTTCCACTATACAGGGAGTTGAATTTTAATCTTTTTTTTTAATTTTTTATAAATAATTTCAAAACCACTGGATTGATTTTAATGAAACTTGAAACTTGAAAGTGTATTATAAAAGTGCATATTTTCAACTGAAAATCTGCTTACAACTGCGTCAGTGGCGTGCGTACGGGGTAACTGTAAAAATTCATTTGGGGAAAAAATATGTGCGCCACTGTCTTTTTCCAATTTTGATACATCAGTTATTAAGCTTATTACATAAGCCACAAAAGCTACCTCTTGGTATTTTTTCGTTCAGGGTATCCCCTAGGAGATATGATTAATTTAATAAAAAGGCGCAAAGTACCGATTAGTCGGCGTAATAATAATAATAATAATAATAATAATAATAATAATATATGTTTACTGCAACCATACGAATATGAAAAACAAAACATACAGTAAACATTACAGCAATAAATGTGCAAATAACTAACCTACGTAAAACTTATTGGTGATAAACATTGAAATGAATATTACAAACATTGATAAAAAATGATAAATAAAAAATAAAAATAAAAAATGAAAAAAGTAATCGTAAAGACACCATGATTTTTCCAAACTCTTGTTTTTTGTACATTACTCAATTGACTTTAATAACAAAGCTAAAGAAAATGTTGAAAGTGACCACCATTAGCGTCGTTACAATTATTCAACCTTCTGCGCAAAGATCTTCTTACTCTTCTGCAAATATTTTGATCTTCTCTAATGCTGTCAAATGCATATTCTATTCTTCCCAACAATTCTTCTCGTGTATTTACTGGTGTTTTATACACTATTTCTTTTAAATGACCCCACAAATAAAAATCGAGAGGATTCAGGTCCGGAGATCGAGGTGGCCATGACACCGGACCTCCACGACCAATCCATCGGTGACCGTATGTGTTGGCTAAATATGTTCTTAGAACTGCTGCAAAATGTGCGGGCGCACCATCATGCTGGAACCACATTGTACCATTTCTCACAAAAAGCGGTAGTAACAACGGCAAATCATTTTGTAAAAAGTTTAAATATGATTCATGGTCAAGACGATTCGGTAGAACAACAGGACCATATATGTTATTTTCAATAATAGCAGCCCAAATATTGATGGAAAATTGATACTGCGAATTTGCAACTCTTAGAGAGTGAGGGTTTTCATCGGCCCATGTATGTAAATTGTGAAAATTTACGATACCTTTTCGCGTAAATGACGCCTCATCAGTAAATAGTACACGTTTAGAAAAATGTTGGTCGTGCCTAAGTTTGTTTAAGAACCACTGACAACCACTAACATTACCCTTGGTTGAAAGTCTCTAGGTAGAAGTTCCTGGACACGTGTAAAATGATAGGGATATAAACTTTGATCCTTCAGAGTTCTGTGAACTGATGATGCTGAAATATTACCCAGTTCGGTGGCAATCATTCTCGTACTTGTACTAGGATCACGTTCAACTCTATTTAATATTGCCTCTTCAACTCTTACAGTTCGGCGGTATCTTCTGCGTCCAGAGTCAGCTTTTAAAGAACCAGTTTGTCTCAAATGTCTTACAATACGTGGGAAAATATTTTTGTCAGGAATTCTTCTTTGCGGATAAGTTTCCTGATAAACTCGCACAGCTTGTCTAGCATTTTGATTGGTTTGTCCATAAATTAACAACATATCAGTCAAATCCGCTGAAGTGTACTTAATGAAAACCATCTTGAGAGGGGGAAATAATATTAATGAGCAGCTCAGTATCAACAAATAACTAAAAACGAAAATACTGCACCGTATCAAAATTTAAAGAATAGCACGAAAACTCTTTTGACGCCTACAAAGCACTTCAAAATTGTAGAATTTAGAGAACTGTCAAAAATTATAGTTTCTGGCACTTTACGATTACTGTTTTCATTACTCCAACGAATCGGTATTTTGCCCCTTTTTATAAAATTAATCATATCTCCTAGGGGATACCCTGAACGAAAAAATACCAGGAGGCAGCTTTTGTGGCTTATGTAATAAGCTTCATAACTGATATATCAAAATTGGAAAAAGACAGTGGCGCACATATTTTTTCCCCAAATGAATTTTTACAGTTACCCCGTACGCACGCCACTGACGCAGTTGTAAGCAGATTTTCACTTGAAAATATGTACTTTCATAATACACTTTCAAGTTCCAAGTTTCATTAAAATCAATCCAGTGGTTTTGAAATTATTTATAAAAAATTAAAAAAAAAAGATTAAAATTCAACTCCCTGTATATTGGAAACTATGCGTTTCCGGGCCCATGTGCACAGGAACTTTTTTTCTTATTTTTTAGTAAAGAATTGCCCCACGAGCGATGGTGCATGTTTTTTGAAACAGCCTGTATATATATATATATATATATATATATATATATATATATATATATATATATATATATATATATATATAAACACAGATCTCCTCATTAGCGAATTAAAAAAAAATCGCTAATATAGTTATGCTTAGGTGAAATTAGTAATAGTAATAGGAGCAGAGAGTGAGGATCAAGAAAAATTGTCAAAGATGCTGAACTGTCAAACATTTTTTAGTGAATTTTCATTAAGAAAACTCTCCAATACAGAGGTATCGTAGGTGAGACTTTCGGAAAATGTCTTCAAATGAGCGCGAATTAGGGCCCCTGGAACCCATTTCCATGGTGAGTTTAAAAGTTTATATAATAAGAACGGTGCTGATAGATAAGTTACTAGATCCATAATTTTTATTATCGATGATTTCGCAGGTTAGTTGGCCAATATTTTTTTAATAAATAGCACTTTAAAGCGTGTTTCTGTATTTATCATATTGTATGTCTCAAACAGGTACAGTCTCCCGCTTAAAATTAGACATACCTACGTTTGTTAACTGTCCAATCCTATCGAGCTTAATTTACAAGCTGCTTGCTTCCAGCGTCGACCGGATTTCAGTGTAGTCTTGAACAAAAACTAGATTCATACACACGCGAATTGCGTAATCGCCGTAAAATGTATTATTATTTGTTTATTTAAAATAATATCGTAAAATGTTATTTTTTATTGGATTTTGTAAATGTATTTTACTAATCTTTGTGTGCACAAAAATGTCTTCTCTACTTTTAAGTTTGTGTAGCCCTAATGTTAATAAGTGCCCTCTTTATTATACTTACTTAGCTTGTGCATATATATATGTAATAGTAAAAAAAAGTGAGACTGCAAGCGAATTTATTTACTTTAATGCTGTATTCGATATTCTCTGAAAAAGACATTATAGGCGACGAAGTGAAATGTAGTTTCCGTAACTAAATGAACAGTTTACTGCGCAGATGGTTTTTACACATTTTTTCAGAAACATGCTCAGAACCCTCCTTGGATGCACAAGCCATAAGGCAAATTTGTTGCAAACAACCCCAAAGAAAATTAAGGGACTAAGAATGAATAGGGTTGCTGGGCGGGGACGAAATATGAGCGGAAATGCTAAATAAGCAATTAGTAGGACTTTGAATACATGCATTTTTCACGTTTTGCATCATTACCTCCTTTGCGCCCTGTCTACCCCACACAACACCCATATTTGCACAGATCCAGTAACTTTCCTGGAGGTTGCTCCCAAGAAATTTTTCTTGTGCTTTATGCTTTGAAGGTAGTGCATGCACAAGGGGAAGGGAAACCCCCCGTGTTTTTCGGCAAGGGGGTAGAAGCCCTCTTCCTCCTGGGTTCTTCTTCCCCTTCTGCATGCATACAATCACCCTCATTGCATCAGCCACGGGAATATTTTTTTTATGTTCAGCTTTCTACTGTATTTTTGTTGGGTATATTTCCTGTTTAACAATTGTTTTGTTTGAGTTTTGTATCCAAATTACTGTATAAATATTTATGTTAGAGATCATGCTTTTGCTTGCCCTTCTTTACCCTATTTTTTACTGTTTGCCTAATTAAATAAAGTAATGTTTTATAACTTTTAATATAAGACCAAATCACTATAATATCTTATTCTTATGAAAATTCACTACCACAACGCACTTGCTGCGCCCATTTTTCTTCATTGTAAAATAACGAATTTTTTGTTTATGGCGAATATTTGATTATTTATAAAATGTTTCATCATCCACTTGTTTCTAGTACAAAGGTTATACTCTTAACCAAATTTGATGCCTTTCGTGAATTCGCTAATGAGGAGATCCCGACTTTCAAATTTTGAAAAAAGTTCTTCAAATGAGCGCTAAGTAGGCCCCCCAGAATACATATCCGAGGTCAGTTTCAATTTAATATGTATATATATATATATATATATATATATATATATATATATATATATATATATATATATATATATATATATATATACAGGCTGTTTCAAAAAACATGCACCATCGCTCGTGGGGCAATTCCTTACTAAAAAATAAGAAACAGAGTTCCTGTGCACATGGGCCCGGAAACGCATAGTTTCCAATATATAGGGAGTTGAATTTTAATTTTTTTTTAATTTTTTATAAATAATTTCAAAACCACTGGATTGATTTTAATGAAACTTGGAACTTGAAAGTGTATTACGAAAGTGCATATTTTCAAGTGAAAATCTGCTTACAACTGCGTCAGTGGCGTGCGTACGGGGTAACGGTAAAAATTCATTTGGGGAAAAAATATGTGCGCCACTGTCTTTTTCCAATTTTGATACATCAGTTATGAAGCTTATTACATAAGCCACAAAAACTGCCTCTTGGTATTTTTTCGTTCAGGGTATCCCCTAGGAGATATGATTAATTTTATAAAAAGGGGCAAAATACCGATTCGTTGGAGTAATGAAAACAGTAATCGTAAAGTGCCATGAAACTATAATTTTTGACAGTTCTCTAAATTCTACAATTTTGAAGTGCTTTGTAGACGTCAAAAGAGTTTTCGTGCTATTCTTTAAATTTTGATACGGTGCAGTATTTTAGTTTTTAGTTATTTGTTGATACTGAGCTGCTCATTAATATTATTTCCTCCTCTCAAGATGGTTTTCATTAAGTACACTTCAGCGGATTTGACTGATATGTTGTTAATTTATGGACAAACAAATCAAAATGCTAGACAAGCTGTCCGAGTTTATCAGGAAACTTATCCACAAAGAAGAATTTCTGTCAAAAATATTTTCCCACGTATTGTAAGACATTTGAGAGAAACTGGTTCTTTAAAACCTTTAAAAGCTGACTCTGGACGCAGAAGATACCGCCGAACTGTACGAGTTGAAGAGGCAATATTAAATAGAGTTGAACGTGATCCTAGTACAAGTACGAGAATTATTGCCACCGAACTGGGTAATATTTCGGCATCATCAGTTCACAGAACTCTAAAGGATCAAAGTTTATATCCCTATCATTTTACACGTGTCCAGGAACTTCTACCTAGAGACTTTCAACCAAGGGTAATGTTTTGTCAGTGGTTCTTAAATAAACTTAGGCACGACCAACATTTTTCTAAGCGTGTACTATTTACTGATGAGGCGTCATTTACGCGAAAAGGTATCGTAAATTTTCACAATTTACATACATGGGCCGATGAAAACCCTCACTCTCTAAGAGTTGCAAATTCGCAGTATCAATTTTCCATCAATATTTGGGCTGCTATTATTGAAAATCACATAATTGGTCCTGTTGTTCTACCGAATCGTCTTGACCATGAATCATATTTAAACTTTTTACAAAATGATTTGCCCTTGTTACTACCGCAGTATGATGGTGCGCCCGCACATTTTGCAGCAGTTGTAAGAACATATTTAGCCAACACATACGGTCACCGATGGATTGGTCGTGGAGGTCCGGTGTCATGGCCACCTCGATCTCCGGACCTGAATCCTCTCGATTTTTATTTGTGAGGTCATTTAAAAGAAATAGTGTATAAATACACGAGAAGAATTGTTGGGAAGAATAGAATATGCATTTGACAGCATTAGAGAAGATCAAAATATTTGCAGAAAAGTAAGAAGATCTTTGCGCAGAAGGTTAAATAATTGTAACGACGCTAATGGTGGTCACTTTCAACATTTTCTTTACCTTTGTTATTAAAGTCAATTGAGTAATGTACAAAAAACAAGAGTTTGGAAAAATCATGGTGTCTTTACGAATCCTTTTTTCATTTTTTATTTTTATTTTTTATTTATCATTTTTTATCAATGTTTGTAATATTCATTTCAATGTTTATCACCAATAAGTTTTACGTAGGTTAGTTATTTGCACGTTTATTGCTGTAATATTTACTGTATGTTTTGTTTTTCATATTCGTATGGTTGCAGTAAACATATATTATTATTATTATTATTATTATTATTATTATTATTATTACGCCGACTAATCGGTACTTCGCCCCTTTTTATAAAATTAATCATATCTCCTAGGGGATACCCTCAACGAAAAAATACCAAGAGGTAGCTTTTGTGGCTTATGTAATAAGCTTCATAACTGATGTATCAAAATTGGAAAAAGACAGTGGCGCACATATTTTTTCCCCAAATGAATTTTTACAGTTACCCCGTACGCACGCCACTGACGCAGTTGTAAGCAAATTCTCACTTGAAAATATGCACTTTCATAATACACTTTCAAGTTCCAAGTTTCATTTAAATCAATCCAGTGGTTTTGAAATTATGTATAAAAAATTTAAAAAAAATTAAAATTCAACTCCCTGTATATTGGAAACTATGCGTTTCCGGGCCCATGTGCACAGGAACTTTTTTTCTCATTTTTGAGTAAGGAATTGCCCCACGAGCGATGGTGCATGTTTTTTGAAACAGCCTGTATATATATATATATATATATATATATATATATATATATATATATATATATATATATATATATATATATATATATATGTATGTATATATGTGTATATATATGAGACATACTTGGTTCTCTGGTGGAACCGCGTCCAGAATTTAGTAAAACTCGACGTTTCGGCACCTATTTTTGAGCCATTTACATTTTCAGCGATCTAACACCAACCGGCACGTGGTGACTGCCCTACCCTCCGGGTTGGAGCTACCGGCTAAAGACCCCATTGACACCTAAAGACGAGTCGGAACGTGGCATTGCTTCACCACGTCCCTGGCTCTTGTTGTTTTCAACAAACTTCTACATCCTGCATTCCTCCTCCTTTGACTTCATTATTTCTACGATCCCTCTCTGCACAGTATTACAAACCCTTTCAGTTCCCAGCATATGCCCCACCACATTATCTGCTGTTAATTCTCTGCCAATCTCTTTATGCATTTGTTTTCTTATTTGCGACCATCTTGCGCACTCAAACACCGTGTGTTCTCGCGTATCTCTATTACCACAATACGTACAGTCCTCTTTGTCGACTATTCTCATTTGACTTAGGTAAGACCTGAGACGCCCATGACCTGACAGAAACTGGGTAAAATAATAACCCATCTCCGTATGTTGTTTTGATATCCATGTCTGAATGTGTGGAATGAGTCTGTCCACTGGGATTTTTTTATATATTTTATTTCAACAACACACCACGAGGGCTTACAGCCTAAATACTATCGTACCGTGGGTGTTGACAAGGAGGAAAGAGGCAGCTTGTTAAGTCTGAACTTGAAGGTTTGGAGGTTCGGAGGAGAAGGAAAAACATGTGCCGGCAAGGAATTCCACAACTTGGAAGTCCTCGGGACAAAAGAGCGGGCATAACAAGATGTTCTATGTCTGGTGACCTGGACAGTAAAAGGGTGCATTCGCTCTGTTCCCCTGGTAGATCTGTTGGGGGCCGCAGGGGGGGGGGGGGGAACTATGGAGGAAAGCTCCTTTGAGCAGTGCCCGTGCAGATATCTGTAGAGAGAGAGGTCACCAACGGCACGTCGGTGGGCAAGGGATTGAAGCCTTTGGGTGAGGGTAGGGTCACCGATGAGACGTATAGCTCTCTTTTGAATGGAGTCCAGGATAGCGAGTGTAGAAGCGGCAGCGGCACCCTAGATGTGGGAGCAGTATTCGAGGTTTGGCCTTATTTGTGAAGTATATAAGGTATATAGATTAGCTGGTGAAATGTATTTGCGAGCCCGGAAGAGGAAACCTAATTTCTTAGCAGCCGCTTCTGCAATTGATGTGACATGTTGGTGCCAATTAAGATTTCGATCCACAGAAATGCCAACAAGAGAAAAGGACTCATTACTTTGAATAACTTGGTTGTTCATTGTGATGGGTCTAGGGCTGGTGTATCTTTTGTGAGAAAGAAAGCAAGACTTAGTTTTGGTGGGGTTGAATTGTACAAGATTTCTACTTCCCTAGTCTAATATTTTTTGGAGATCCACGGAGACAGAACCCTCCATGAGTCTGCGATCCTCATCTAATTGGGCTAAAGAGACAGGCTTAGAATATTGTATATTTGAATGGAGGGTGCTGTCGTTCGCGTAGCTGTGAACTGGGTTGGATGTGCTCGAGAGGAGGACATTGATGTGGAGAAGAAACAAAGTAGGGGCTAAAGCTCAACCTTGAGGAACTCCTGCATTAATTGGATACAGTTTAGAGGAATGGCCATCCACAACAACAGATATGCTCCTGTTGGAGAGGAAATTTGCTGTCCACATACAGAGTTTTGGTGGTAGGCCATAGGCCGGAAGTTTATTAAGCAGCGCTGCGTGCCAGACCTGGTCGAATGCTTTGGATATGTCTACAGCAACAATCTGGGATTCACCGTGTTGTTCCATAGACTTGTTCCAAGAATGGGTGACAAAGGAAAGGAGGTCGGCAGTCGATCTGCGCTGACGGAATCCATACTGCCTGTCGTGGATTAGACTATGTTTTTCAAGAAATTTTAGTAATTCAGTGTTTATATACTTTTTCATCACTTTAGAGGCGACTGAAAGGAGAGAAATAGGCCTGTAGTTGCTGGGAAGCGCTTTGGATCCTTTCTTAGGGATGGGTTGTACTCGAGCAGTTTTCCAGTTACTAGGGAATATGCCTTTATTATAAGATATCTGAAACAGACGAGTCAGGACAGGAGCAAGCTCTGGTGCGCATTTTTTGAGAACAATTGCTGGGATCTCGTCAAGGCCAGAGGCTTTCCTGGTATTTAGAGAAGAGAGCATCTTCCGTACCTTTTTAGTTTTGAAAATGATATCCGTCATTTTATGCGCGACATTGGGGATTGTTGGTGGTTGAACATTTGGAGGTGGGTTGAGAGTAGAAATGCCGGCGAACAACGAAGCAAAAAGTTCAGCCTTGCCCAGGGCGGTAGAAACAATTTCATCCCCTGAGACAAGAGGTGGGAACGTGCTTTTGCAGAAATTATTCCCAATAGATTTAGCAATAGTCCAGAAAGGTTTGCCGCCGTTGGAGCTTAAGAGGACTTTGTTTTTGATGTGGTTATTAAACGAGTTTTTTGCCTCAGAAAGAATGCGGACATAGCGGTTTATTGAGTCGTTAAATGCTTGACGATTTTCTTGACTGGGATTGTGTAGAAGCGTTTTGTGATCTTTGACCTTTTCAAGTCTGGCCTTGTCACAGGATTTAGAGAACCAGGGCTTTTGAGTGGCTGAAGAGGTTTTCTGTGTACGTGGGATAAATAATTCCATGCCAGCTTGGATAATTTCGGTGACGTTTTGTGAGATATCAGAAGGGTCAGGATGAGAGAAGCAGACAGACGCCCATGGAAATGAGGATGTTGACATTTCCTCTTCCCATTCTCACTGCCACTCCAGCATTGTTTCGGTTCTTGCTTTCTTTTTTCTTCTCTTCTATTTTCGTGTCTTTCATAAGTTACCTCTCTTGCCAATAAGAGTATAGGGATGGTTCCTGCTATCAACTGTATTGCTTTCGTTTCCACTGTTCTATATGCACTTGCTATTCTGATGGCTACCTTCCTTTGTGCCCCCTCAATGTTTTTATACACCTTGTCTTTGACAACACGGCCTTCCATACTGGTGCGCCATACACTATGATTGAGTTTACCACACTACTCAGACTCTCCTTGTCCCTGGTTTTGGTCCACAGATATTTGGCATCAGACGCCCTAGCCTTGCAACCATCATGCCTGCTTTTGCCACTACTCTTTCTATGTGCTCACCCATGTTCATGCTATGCCTTACTTGTATGCCAAGGTAATTCAGGCTTGTTTGCGACTGAATTTCTGCATTCCCGAAGTTGACGGTTACTGTTCTTAGTGTTTTTCGTCCCACTAGCACAATACTTTCAGTTTTGCGAGGCGCGAGGTGTAGAAAAGGGTCACTTCAGATTTGGGTTCTAGGGGCCTAATTCGCGCTCATCTGAAAAAAAAAATCCGACGTCTAACCATCGTTACCTCAATATTAGTGAATATATATGAAAATTCACTAAAATCAAATTAGTCCTAAGGTAGATAACGCTGATTAAATCATTTATTTTAATACCTATAATAACAATAATAGTTCGACTATGATATAAGAAATTGTTAAAGTGCCCTTTGTCGTGATTTATTAAGAGATAATATCTTCCTGAGTAAAGTATAGTTTATCTAATGTCGTAATTATTAACATTTAGTTAAAATTACACTCCTTTTACCATACTATACAGTGCTAAATCACGCTATATAATTTAAATGCTTTTATAGCTAACAGTTGCAAGATTGTTCGTAAAGTTTAATATCACATGTGAAAAATTTAAAATCATAGAAGCTTTGATCAGATATACGTTAATATGTGTATCTGTCAATGAGTGAAGTTTGTAACTTGTGTTGAGCACTGATAAGTACAATTTGGGGAACTCAATTCATCACAATACAGTTCTTAAACCTGACGATTGTAATTCATTCCTCTGATGACGCTAACTTTGGTAGCGAAACGATCGACAAATCTAAAAACTGTATTGGCCGTATGGCAGATTAAATATTACTCTCAAAATCCGCTTCTGAATAACGAAGACTCTATGTATCTCTAATGCCTGGCCCCAGACCACTATGTTGTAGGACAGACGAGAATACACGATTGAATAATATATATTTAATAGGTTTGTGGTGTTAAGGCTGTTTTTAAGATTAATAATTACATAAAAGGCCCCATTGAGTTTCTTACATAAGTTGTCTATATGGTAGCTGAATGTCATCCTACTGTCAATATCTATGCCCAAAAATTTTACACACCTTTCGTTTCTTATAACTTCATTATTTATCTGCAGATTAATGCTTTTGAGCTTCTCATTAGAGTGTACGTTATGTGTTTCCATATAGACCGTCTTTTGATAATTGATGATTAATCTGTTTTTATAACACCATTCTTGAAAGCACTGCAATACCGAGTTTGCTTTTTGCTCAACGTCTCCCACAGTCCTACCACTCACAACAATCGAAGTGTCGTCAGGATACATAAATACCCTACCACCAGTTATGTGGTTTGGAAGATCGTTGACATATAAAAGAAATACAAGTGGGCCAACGACACTTCCCTGTGGAGTACCAAGAGGCAATTTATACGCATCCGATTCTGCCTCTCCAACTTTGACATATAATTGCCTGTCCGTGAGATAGGAAGTTATAAGGCTATTTACTACCCCACGTATACCCAGCATATCTGGCTTATCAAGAACAAACTTTATATCCACAGTGTCGAATGCACATGATAGGTGTTACGACGCATTCGTTTTGATCCAGTTTATCATTTATCTCCTGTATATAGCTAGTCACTACTGTTTCAGTCGATATATATATATATATATATATATATATATATATATATATATATATATATATATATATATATATATATATATATATATATATATATATATATATATATATATACTTTATTTGTTTGCTGTACTTTTTGTGATTTTGTATTTGTTTACGTGGACTGCAGTTTCGAACCTTCCTGGTTCATCATCAGCACGCTACTGACTGGTCAGTTTTCTTACTTATGTAACGTGCTGATGATGAACCAGGAAGGTTCGAAACTGCAGTCCACGTAAACAAATCAAAAATCACAAAAAGTATTTATGTGTCATTACCACGAAAAAATAATTTGTTCAAGTAAAATACGGTTTTCTTTTTTAAGTTAATACTTTAACATGGACCGAGTTCACCATGCACCAGCAGCGGAATTTAAGCGCTTATCGGCTGACTACCGATACATTTCAGCGGTTGGAGACTAATGAACGCACCGTTGACTTCAAGCACTATTTAATGACGTTTGTCTGTGATTCCGCTTTGATAAATTCGTAACAGTTGAGTTTCAGCAGAACTGGTGGACGGGACTGGTGAACCCATATGTTGACACAACCATTCAGCTGTTGGCGCCTGGTAAGCTCGGCCATATAGTGTGACTATATGTATTTAATCAGAATTCGACAGTTCCACACTATAAAATAAGAATCCTGACAAACAGGAACTTAAAATATATGGTTAAATGAAATTAAAGGCTTCTGCTACCAGACAAACTGATTTATTTCCAAAACCTTACGCGTTTCAACACATTAACGTGCCATCTTCAGGGGTTTAGACAAATTTCCTATCTCAATTACAGAAAGATGCTGTATGAAATGTTGTCAAAGTTTGGCTTTTCATCTATTGTCCTCAGGACACCAAACAGAAACTGCGTAAAACAGGAAGGCAGGAACATCACAAGACTTGAAGACGACATCAGAGGATGAATGCAAAAGACGCTTATTTTTTTAGTTTAATTTTATCAAACAAACAAAATAGAGTCGCATGGATCTCTAGATATGTTCAAAATATGTGTTGAAACGCGTAGGGTTTTGAGAATAAATCAGTTTGTCTGGTAGTAAAAGACTTTAATTTCATTTAACCATGTCAAACCAAGACGTTATGACGTTCAGAAATAATACCTAAAATATATACTAAGAGCCAAGCTGATTTCTTAATTTTTTAAATGCAATAAAAATCAATTGTCTCCAATGTAAAAACTAATGAGATTATTCGAAAAAGAAGGCTTTGGAGATACTTTGACAGTTGTGTGATAGTTGTCAGAATAGAACACTCGAATATATTGTTTATTGGTAATTTTCATAACTTTGATAATACAACGTATAAGAACAATTAATAACTACAAACATGACACGTCCTTAAATACAATCAACACAAAAAATAAACATAAATTCAACCCAAACCATAACCTGTACGTGGGAAAAGAGAAAAACTTATATCTATAAACAAAGCTTATCCAAATAAAGTCCGTTATGATACTGAATTTTCATAAAAATGTTTTTACATTGTTTGAAAAGGTACAAAAACATTCCGAAAATAAACTTCAAATGTTCATGGAAAACCTGGTTTTCTGGCCAACGAACCTTAGGTTACTAGCAAATTGAGCTATTGAAATTTGAGTTATTTAATAAAAATTCGCCACCATAACGCACTTGCTGTGTCCATAAATTCTTTTCTCACAAACGTTATTATATTTCAATGAAAAATGCAAACATGAAATAATACAAGGTGTGTTCGATGAAAAACAAAAGAAAATTTGTATTACCAACGACTTATGGGCCACCTGGGATTGTAAAAATAATTTTATAACATGCAGTTCAAACACCCTATAATTAACGTATACATTTTTTTATCATATCTTGTACAATAACGGATATATCGAGCTTTACCGTAGAAATGCGTCACCCGGTATATGAGAACAGATAAAAACTGAGACTAACCCCGATATGGGTTCTCCGGAGCCTAATTTGCGCTGATTTAAAGCAATCTTTTTAAAATTTAAAAGTGGCGGAGTCCTCAATAGTGATTTTTTTTCTACGAAAATTCGCTAAAAATGATAGACCATTAAACGATAAACTCTATAACTAAAACTACTGCCAAACCATCCGAGAAATGGTCTATTTGAAATTAATTTGCTGGAAATATCTTAGTAAAGTTAGGGACAACGACGGTTGAAGCTGAAAGGTAAGACCTTGTAAAAGACTCTTCTTGCGACATTGTCTCTACATAACCCGTATTCGATTCAGGTTCTTTGCCTAAATGTTGCCAATTTTGACATTTTAAATCGCGAATTTGACGTTTTAAGACAAAAATCACACAACATTTTCTTTAAAGGCTTTTTACTTTTTTATCTTTTAACTTACAGATCTAAATTTTGTTACATGGTTTACTTGTAAGGATGTAAACCCGCGTACCAAATTTGGTTGCCCTAACAGTGTTATTTCGGAGATATGAAAAATTTCCGAAAGAAACCGTAAAATTTTGCGGGAAAAACCAGGCCCATTTTCCTGGCTAACGAACCTATCCAGGTCACTTGCAGAAGGAAGCCACTCACCAAATTTGATCAAAATCGGCCTATAATTGAAACTGATTCCGGACATGTGTTCTTGAGGGCCTAGTTCGCGCTCATTTGAAGACATTTTTCAAAATTCAAAAGTAGCGATCTCCTCATTGGTGAATTTAAAAAATAATAATTTTTAATTCACTAAAAGGGGAGGACACAGCAAGTGCGTTGTAGTAGCAACTTTTCATGGGTTTTTTAATAGATGAGGCAAGTTACCTTTCTGCTAAGCATATCATGTGACCTGTTTAAACTTATGTTAAATTCAACTAGCTGATTTATAAACATTCACTTCAAAATATCTAAATTTGTATTTCAATTCAGAAGCTTGTCTAAAAAGCCAGTTTTTTTAAATATTGAATTATCAACAATATTTGACATAAATATAGCGAACATAAATAATGGACGATGTCACGGTGTTAAGGCAAGGTCGATGACAATGAAGTTTAATGTTTATGTTTTTGTAAGTGTAACATTAACACCAACCGAGGTTGTGGCATTGTATTTGAGCAAGTTGAATGGCTGCACGTTCCGCCCTTCGGAAGAGGCGTAAATCCGTCGATCCCGTGTCTGTGTTGGGCACGTTTAAATTCCGACCCTCCTTACAGACAACAGCACCATGGAGAGGCATATACGAAGTGCTAAGAAAGAGGCAGGTTGAGCAATATCTGCTGCAAATAGTATGTAATTACCTGAAAGACAGACAGCTACTAATTGGACAGAAATATCAGATGCAGGTAACATGTGGCGTACCTCAGGGCTCAATCCTAGGACCAACACTGTGGCACTTGTATTACGATAAGGTTTTTAGTCTGGAGTCCGTAAACAACACTACTATTATAGGGTATGCAAATGATTTGTCGCTGGTTGTAACCGTAGGAAATAAGGCTGACAAAGAAGATCAACTGGTCAGTGGCAAGGGTGGAAAACTGGATGGCAAAAATTGCTCTGCAACTCGCGCCTCGCAAAACTGAAAGTCAAGTGCTAGTGGGACGTAGAACACCGAGAACAGTAACCGTCAAGATGGGGAATGCACAAATTAAGTCGCAGACAAACCTGAACTACCTTGGCATACAAGTAGAACATAGCATGAAGATGGGTGTGCACATAGAAAGAGTAGTTTCAAAAACAATTATGATGGTTGCAAAGCTGATGCCAAATATATGTGGACCAAAACCATGGAGAAGGGGAGTCTGAGTAGTGTGGTAAACTCAATCATAGTGTATGGTGCACCAGTATGGAAGGCAGTGTTGTCAAAGACAAGGTGTATAAAAAATATTAAGGGGGCACAAAGGAAGGTAGCCATCAGAATAGCAAGTGCATATAAAACAGTGTCAACAAAAGCAATACAGGTGATAGCAAGAACGATCCCCATACACTTATTGGTAAGAGAGGTAACTTACGAAAGACACGAAAATAGAAGAGAAGAAAAAAGAAAGCAAGAACCGAAACAACGCTAAAGTGGCAGTGAGAATGGGAAGAGGAAATGTCTACATCCCAGTGGACAAAGAGACTCATTCCACACATTCAGACATGGATATCGAAACAGCATGCGGAGATGGGTTATTATTGTAGCCAATTTCTCTCAGGTCATGGGTGTTTCAGGTCTTACCTGAGTAAAATGAGAATAGTTGACAAAGAGGACTGTACGTATTGTGGTGATAGAGATACGCGAGAACACACGGTCTTTGAGTGCGCAAGATGGTCGCAAATAAGAGAACAAATGTATAAAGAGATTGGCAGAGAATTAACAGCAGATAATGTGGTGGGGCATATGCTGAGAAGTGAAAGGGTATGGAATACTGTGTAGAGAGGGGTCGTAGAAATAATAATAATTATTATTATTACCTTTATTACTCAAAATCATACAACAGGTTTATTCAATAAGTCTAAGACTTGTGGTGAATATTAACATAATTTTATATACATAGTTGCATCCAAAACTGCTTGACAACACTCCAAATTTAACAACCTAAAAATTTTGACATTCGAAAAAATTTCTTTTCTTTTCCATTTCGTTCTTCTAATGTTTTACCAGATACCTCCATTTACAAATATTAAGTCAAAGGAGGAGAAAACAGGATGTAGAAGTTTTGAAAACAACCAGAGTTAGGGACGTGGTGAAGCAATGCCACGTTCCGCCACGTCTTTAGGTGTCAAGAGGAAGTTTAGCCGGTAGTCCCGACCTGGAGGGAAGGGGAGTCACCACAGTACTGGTTAGTGTCCGATCGCGCAAGCGCCAGCCTCCCGCCTGCGTAAAGAGCATTCACCTCCGCTATGAGAAAAACACCCTCCTCACAGAAAGGCAGGGGTTCGACAAAATTTCCTGGATAGTGAGGTGAAACTACTCCCTGGCGTCGGTGATTGTCCATAGTTACGGAAATATACCGACGTTAGAGTACAAAAACAAACAATATATATTATCCACAAGTATTTAATCTTCTTCCAATACACGTTATAATTAATTTAGTGTTGTAAATCCGGTATAGGTACCTACTTATTTGTGAGTAAACTGTTTGTCGGTTACATCATTTAATACTGTATAATTCCATCTTCTCGCATTCGCATTCAAAGGTAAAAAGAAAAGTCAAATGAAGCCGATGAATATGCGGAAATTAATAATGTTTACTCAAATAACTATCAATTAGCCGCATACAATTTATTCAGCTTGTAAGGAGTTAAATTAATTCAACCAACAGCACCTCAATGTTTCCCCGTTCACAGGAATTAATTACTTTACCATAAAAAGATCGTTTAGCTTAATAATGCAATTTGTTATACCCGAGTGGTATTCTATAGAGTCCCACTTATAATAAAAATGATCGGGAATGTTGGCATAAAATGAACATTCAAAGTGAAACAGACGAGAACGTTACAGCGGCCTTCGACGCTCGTATTAAATCTTTCGATCATGAATAGTAGACCAGATGCTAATCAGAAAAGCAGCAATGCAGGAAAATTTCTGCATCAGAGACATGGCGTTCTCGAACACAAGATCGATGTGACACTCGTATATTCAATAATGCAATATGTTGTACTGTTCGTCACATTTTTGTCGTCCTGTGGTATATGATAAAGAACTAGTGAGAACTTTACAGCTAATTAAATGAAATATTATGATTTTACGAATTCAAACTACAAAAAAATGGCTACATAAAATTAGCTACATTACCACACTTCTTCGTAATACCGAGGCAGAATATTCATTTAGGTTTTGGTTTAACTGCGGTCACATAGATATCGTCGTTTTTCATCCTCCGTTGATAGGCTGTCGTTAGTTGCCTCGGGTGAATATTTTTTTGTTTTTTATTAACTGAATTTTCATTAAGAAAATTCACCAAGAGTGAGGTATATAAGCTAGACATAGCTTTACATACTTTGTCGCTATATTGGGGTAGAAATGGGCCAGGGCTGACAATTTTCCAAATTGTTAGTTAGTTGTATACAGTCTCTATTTTTTTAACACTTTCTGTTATTTGGAGCTGGCGTGACAACATACTACTTGGTTCCGCAACTAGGTGGCGGCACGTCCACCACTCACTTAGTAAGAGTGAGGTAGCGATAGTGAGGCTTTCGGAAAATTTTTTGAAATGAGTGCGAATTAGGGCCCCTAGAACCCACATCCAAATTCCGTTTCCGCATATATATATATATATATATATATATATATATATATATATATATATATATATATATATATATATATATATATATATATAACATAGGCGAATAACATGGGAAATCACATATTTGCAGTTTGCTACTCACCTATTTTATCTACAAGAACGGTAGTGGTGTCTATCAAAAGATAATTAATTTTCTGAGCCTGCTGATACCAAATACCTACTAATTAAAAGCTCTTTTCATCATGAGCTGATAATTTAAATATTTTCAAAATGAGCAGCTATGACATGCTAAATTCAAATAATTTTGTTACTGTCAAATCAAACATTTTTGACATGATAAATTCGAATAAGTTTATTACTGTCAAATCAAAAATTTTTGATTACCAATACATATTTTCCTGAAAAGCTTTAAAATGAATAATAATAATAGCTATAGTAATGAGTAACGACTGTTTATTGTAAAAACATATTACAGTGCTGGCAGTTTGCGAAGAGTTCGAGATTTGTTCTCAGTTAGTACGATGATCGACCCATTCCATCCGTGAGCATAATCCAACGTATTTTAAGAAAATTTGAAGAAACTGCAAGTATAGCAGTACAAAATAAGTGGGTGGTAAGCTTACAGCTGAATTTTTATTATTTCAATAGCAATGTATTTTTATAATGAAACAGGCGTTAGAAGACAAGTTAATGCAGAACTAGAGGAAAGGGTGCTAGCGTTATTCAATGTCAATCCAACTACAAGTACTAGAGTTGCAGCAGAAGAATGTGGTGTTTCTCGGGAGCATGTGCGAAAAATCATTAAAAACACAACTACCACCCGTACAAGCCGCAGTGCCATCAAGAGTTGTTGGCAATAGATGAAGAGAGCAGGCGTGTATTTTGTGAAGATGTTATGGAACGCGCCAACCGGGATCGCCATTTTATTTCATCGATTTGCTTTACTGACGAGTGCACGTTTACGCTAAATAATGAACCTAACGTTCAGAATACAAGATACTGGGCGCAACAAAACACAAGGTTACAACTTTTAACGAGATCCCAATACCTTCAGAAAATTAATATTTGGGCAGGCATTTTTAATAATCATATCATTGGACGGTTTAAATTAATTGGCAATTTAAATTCAGAAAATTATTTGCAACACTTAGTAAATAAGGTATGTCCTGCATTAGACGAAGTTGCAAATGAAAATCGGGAAATCTGGTTTCAGCAAAATGGGTGTCCAGCTCATTTTGGTGTAGACGTAAGAACCTGTTTAGATACTTTTTTTCCTAATCATTGGATTGGTCGCGGTGGTATTATTAAGTGGCCGGCCAGATCTCCCGATTTGGCACCTTGTGACTTCTTCTTGTGGGGTCACCTTAAAAACAAAATTTATAAAACTCGTCACCCAAATATTAATTCTTTGATGGAGGCTATCTTTGCTGAATGTGCACGCGTTAATAACCAACAACTCGCACAAGTTCGAAAGGCATTTTATAATAGGTTGGGATATTGTTTATATCAATCTATTTGAATATTTGTTGTGATTGTTTCAGTTAAATTATTGTTACTTATTTTTTGTTAATAGTTAATTTTATTATTGTTCCGGAATTGCAGGCACTACTGTTATAATTGCTTTTTCTTCAAAGTGTTTTATGTTAAAACAAAATCATGGTAAACGAGGATTTTCGTAATTTTTTAATAATGTGCAATCAGCATTATGCCCGATTATCAGATCATCGTACTTAACTGAGGACAAATCTCAAACTTTTCGCAAACTGCCAGCACTGTAATAAGTTTTTACAATAAACACTTGTTCCTGATTACTATAGCTATTATTATTATTATTCATTATCAAACTTTTCAGGAAAATGTGTATTGATAATCAGAAATGTCTGATTTGACAGTAACAAAATTATTCGAATTTGGCATGTCATGGCTGCTCACACTTTAATTTTGCAAATATTTGATTTCCCATGTTATTCGCCTATGTTCCGCTTTGAAAATTGTCACTCGGTATATATATATATATATATATATATATATATATATATATATATATATATATATATATATATATATATATATATATGCATGCGTGTGTGTATGTATCCGATCGTAAACTCAAAAAATACTCAACTGATTTGAACCAAACTTGGCACATGGCTTTATTTCGTTATAATCGCGGACGAATTTCCCCCAAAAAATATACAAAAATATTTTCGAATACGCTATATTTTTGAAAGTATTAAAGTAACTGGAATGAGACTTTACATGTAGCGAGAAATGAAGTAAATAAACCTCTATCGTAAATTTTAAGTAGTTTGGTTCACAAAATTTTGATAAAAATTAAATCTGAAAGACATGAAGTGAAAAAATCTAGACGCAGCAAGTGCGTTATAGTAGTGAATTATCATAAAAATGTTGATAATGGAAAATAGGTCTTTTTTTAATGAAGGTCTTAGATTTTCATATTAATTTACAGTTTCATGTTTTTTCAATACCCCGGTATTATATTTACTTGTGCACCAGCTGCCTGGAATTCGTTCTGAATATTGTGTGAAAGGGTGTGTACCTGCTCACCTTCACTTACCCTAGGATATAAATATGCTGGTGAAGGAGTTATCATATTATTATTATTATTATTATTATTATTATTATTATTATTATTATTATTATTATTATTATTATTATTATTATTATTATTATTATTATTATTATTATTATTATTATTATTATTATTATTATTATTATTATTATTATTATTATTATTATTATTATTACTGTGACCATGACGATTAGTGCAGTTTAAGTTTAGTACACCCTCTGTAATAGTGCAGCATAGCAGAGCCAATCAACAGGATGTGAGGATGAGACCTGAGAAATGTGTATACATTTGCTTGGAGAGCCAGGCGGTCCTCCGGGCAGTCTGCGTGGCCAGAATTAGGTCAAGACTAGTTCAGGAGTGCGCTGACGCCCTTACGAGACTATCCAGGACAAATGAGGTGCAACTTGTGTGGGTTCCGGGACACTGTGGCGTAGCGGGAAATGAGGTGGCGAATGATCTCGCAAGGCTTGGTTCTGGCGGCCGTTCTGTGGCCCGGAGCCTGCGATAGGCATAAGTAGGAAGGTCTACGTCGCCCTAGACAGGTGGACTGAGGAGGTCATGGAGAGGCACTGGGGTTCGGTCGGTGGCTGTAGGAAGGCGAGGGACCTCGTGTGTGGGCTTTGGAGCTGCTAAATCTGAGCAGAGGACAGCTCAGGAACATAACAGGACTCTTGACGGGACACATGGCCTTCAACAAACACCTGCATAAAATGGGGCGGTTCGAGGGGGACCTGGCATGCAGACTCTGCGGCGAGGGGGAGGAATCAGCCCAGCACATCTTGTGCAAGGGTAAAGCTCTGGACCGCAAAAGACAACTGATCTACGGACAGCCTAGACCGAAGACAGAGCAATATAAAACTTCACCCTACCAATCGCTGTGCAGACTAGTTCAAGGCACAGTGATTTTTGGAATGGGTGGAGTAGAAAAGACAAAGGGCATGCACAATAAACCAAAGGCTGCGGTGCTATCGGGGCAGCAAAGACGCGGACGTGCCTTAAGGGAAAAGAGGGGGGACGGGCAGAGACAAGACTGTATGGCTTATCGGTAGGAGTTGACCTGCACTTCGCCGCATCATTGGGGTGCTGACAGGCCACTGCGCTCTTAGAAGATACCTCACATTGCTGGGTTTCGAGAGGGATCCCATTTGCCAGGAGTGTAGCGAGAATAAAGAGACGTCTTACCACTACCTGTGTAAATGCGAGGTTTTTGGAAGTTTTCGAACATAATTTTTCGGTTCGAGGACTCTCCAGAGAAACCAGGTAAGATCCGTCCAATGGAAGACCGTCGTGGCCTTTATTTCCAAGTCGAGACGGTTTGGTGACGGAACCGAGGAAGAGTAGAGCATGGTTTCTGGGTTGCCAGGGTTGGCAAAAAGGGCCCATTGTGGCCTACTTTTCTGGCGGTAGCCTCCCCACCACTGCTACTACTACTACTAGATCTCGCCATCATTCTGATAAGTAATAAACCTTCAGCATCATTACTCTTAAGTAGGTAGCACAACTGCTAAGTAATATATCGCCTGGTGACTGATTGTTGAGCTATTTAATTATATTATGTGATCGTTAGTCGATTGTTATTGTTATAATAGGTTACTCCTATTGTTTACCAAGAGGGTTGTAACCTTGTGTCATCGAAAGTGCGTTCAATATATTTTTTAAAACGGGCCCTTACACTTATGTAGTTTTTATTCGCGGGATCATAATAAATCTACCCCGTATGCAATTTTTTAGTGCGGTGTAGAGAAGTTCGTCGATCAGATGAATTTCTTACTTTTTTCCGTTAATTTTTGCTATCAATTTTTTAAAACCATAGCATTTTTGACACAAGTCCCTGCTTCTTTTTTTTTAATTTGGGGATTCAACTGTCACTCGAATGGATTTGAATGTGAATGTGAATGGGGTAAAGTTTTCACGTGGCAGGCTGTCATTTTGAGATATTTAATAAATATGTTGCACAATGAATTAGGAAAGCATAATGAAATGGCCTCGTATGTATACATATTTATCTTATTGTACAATGACCACTCCTCTACACCGCATTATCGAAACCCAGCAGACCATAAAGAATAGTGCGTCTTTCAAGTAATGGTAGCGGGTGAAATGACAGCGTCTCCTCATTACGAAGCACTGACATATCTTAACGAAAGGCGGCCTATGTCACCTGTCTCATTTAAGAACGCGAAACTTGTCCCAAACAAAAACAGTCACAATGCCTGGGACCGGTGTACACATACACATAAACAAGTAATCTCCTAGCTTCATCATGTGAAAGCTTAGTGTCCAAAGGCGCTGAAGTACAAGTATAAACAAAAATAGATTTAATACGATAAGTTTCAAGAACTACAATATCAAACAACATATAGGGTGGCGCATTGAAAACGAAACAGACCGATTTGCGTCCAGAGAATTTTTTTTTAAGAAACGCTTAAACACGTCAATTTTAATATTGAGGGGGACATGTTTTAACATAAAACTCAACTTTGTCACATCAACCCCTTAAGGGTAGTGATAGCAACCCTTATATTTTAAATAGGGAACATGGGTCGAGTGTTACATCATTTGAAAGCTCTTTCTTTTCTGAATTAAGCAAACTAATTTTTTTGGAAGTTTTATCAACTCCGTTAAAAATTATTCACAGTTGAAGATGCAAAAACGCATTTCACTCATTCCGATAAGAAATGTGCTGATAGTCAATGTTTCGTTGGTTTGTAAACAACAAAAATTACTATCAGGACCTTTCTTATCGGAGTGAGAGAAATGCGGTTTATTATTTCAGTTTATCGGTCGGTTTGATACTTGATAGTACTACCGAAAATTAATTTCACAATGGTGTATTCTGTAGAAGAAATAGTTGCAATAATTACTCTTTTTTTCAAAAACGATTACTGTGCCAACCATACCGCAACTTTGTTTAATGGACGACATTCGAACAGACATGTTAACAGAAAATACATTTTGGAGTTAGTAGCAAACTTTCGACAAAGTGGTTCAGTAGCCAACAAAAAACGGGATCCTGAACGTGAATTTCCGGTTAGAAATGAGACTACTTAGATTGAAGTTTTAGGACAAATTGCTGCAGACCCAACTTTGAGCACGAAAAAATTGGCCACTGTTTCAAACATCATAAGAAGAACTATTCAGCGAATATTGAAGCATCATAAATTTCACCCGTATAAAATTCATCTTGTACAACAACTGAATGAAGATGATTTTGATCGGCGGCTAAAGTTTTGTGAAGTTATGACCGCACGAATAGCTGATAACGGGAACTTTCTGTTCAATATCTGTTTTTCAGACGAGTGAACGTTTTTATTAAACTCTACAGTCAAGGCAGATAATAATCCAGGAAATTTTCACGAAGTCCACACGTAAACTCCACAGAAATTGAATATCTGGACTGGCATTTTTGGAGACCGTTTAGTCGGACCAATTTTTCTTGATGGCAATCTGAGTGGCGAAACGTATTTAGAGTTACCAGAAGATATCGTTTACCCTCTACTAATTGACATTGTTAAAAATAATGATGACTATCAAGAAAATCAATTAGTGTTTCAACAAGATGGAGCTCCTCTGCATTTTTCACAACGTGTTAGGGAGTTTTTGAACAGAGAGTTTCCAGGACAATGGATTGGGCGTAGAGGTGCTATTGAGTGGCCCCCTATATCACCGGATTTAACTCTTTTAGACTTCTTTCTATGGGGCCATTTAAAGAGTGGAATTTACGCAACAGAACCGGAGTGTCTGGACGAATTACGACGACGCATTCTTGAAGAATGCCGTCTAATAACTCCACAAATGCTCCAGAATGTCAGAGCTCGATCTGAACAAAATTTGTACTTTTGTATGGAAGCTCGTAGTCAACAATTTGAACACATTTTTGAACGTTTGGTTTTGTTTTATATTTATTTTTAACGAAAAATTTACTAGTGTATTTCTTATCACAATGAATGAAATCTTCAAGTTGTATTTATCAGTGCTCATCACAGGTTACAATCTTCACTCATCAAAAAATTACGTTTTGCTTTATTTCACGTTTCTCGTTTTCTTCTAAAATTGACCGAAAAAATAACAAAGTATGTCCAATACAATATTCCATATGATTTGCAAATACTCTTTGATGCTGTTTTGTTATATATAGATGCAACACTGTCTTCGAGACCTTTTAAGTCACGATCAATGTAAATTGAGGATCAACGAAGAACTATAACGTGCCTGAATTTTGTTTGTTTTTTATCTTGTCACGCACACGGTTTTAAGTTTATACGTGAAAGAGATCATATTTAGACTCGTGGTACAACGTTCTATAAATAAACAGTAATATTTATTGCGGATCTTATCTTCATGGGATGTACAGAGTGCCCGGATTTCTTTGCTTTTGTGAGGTATCTCCGTTATGAGTAGAGGTAGAAGGGCGCGGTTGTCACATTACTTTTCTCCTTTTTTTTTGTGAAACTAACGATGCCAAAATCAAAACTGACATGGCACATGGCACTCTTTGTAATTTTGAAAATTTGTCAAGTCACCCCCTGTATCTTCTTATGTGAGTCTAATAGATTTTTTTACGTTGAATTCAATGATACAAATACTTTTTTTCTTTTAAACACAGTTTTCACGAACAGAAACTTGCAAAAGGACCATCTTAATATCTTAATATTATTTAGAAGAGCATTTAATAAGTACACTTGGAGAACCCAAATCACCACAACACATTTTAAAAGACCTGACGATCGTTTCACTAACCAAGTTAGCGCCATCAGAGGATGAAACATTCTAAATACTTAAAAAACTAACATCAACTTATATACCGGATCTCAGGTAAAGAGATCGAACTGAGATGAGACACTAGTCGTAGGCAAATTCCACAGTGTATTGTATTTTTATCGCCGGACAAGGTCTTTGCGCTATCCCTACTGCTTTATCTAAAAAGTGTCCATCTGTAATGGTTTTGAGAAGGTTCAACGTCAGCTAAATTAACAACGATTCCTTTGGCGGCAATAACTGTATACTTATGTTATCGGTAAAACGTACCGAAAACGTGGGAATTTTATTTAGCAAAGCAAACGATCAAGTGACTCGTAATTGGCGCTGGCGAAGTGTTCATACATTTTTTGTTGTAACTATATTTCGCAATATATACGCTTTCGAACCCATTTAGCTGTCCTGGATTTCTAACATTTTTTATTAATTTCAGATTATCTATCAACGTGAGGATTAATATCCCAAATATGTCGGGCGACGGCAGACTTATCTACAGTACCGTAACGTAATTGGGATATGTGTTCTTTGAATCCAATTCTAATCGATCTTTTTGTTTGTCCGACGTATTTAAGATTACAATCTTTACAACTTATTTCATAAATTCCCGACATTTTGTCCGTGCTATCCTTGTCTTTTGGGTTGCCTAGCAAGTTTTTTTAAGGTATTTGTTGTTGAAAATGTTAGCTGTAAGTTGACTTTTTTTTTAAAGGTTGTCTAGACCCATCGTAATTCTAGGCTCAAATGGTAAGCAAACAACGTTTTTTTCCGATTTTTCTCTTCTGGACGTCGTTGATTCCGTCAACAATTTCTTTGTTTTCTGTTTGTTGATTAATTTTTCCACTAGGCAAGCAGTGTATCCGTTATATTCGGCCACGTTCTTAATATAATTCAATTATTTGGTATATCTACTTTTGTTTAAAGGAAAATTAATTAACTGATTTACTATAAAATTCAAACTGGTCATTTTTTGTGCGTACGTATGATGTGAGTCGTTTGGGATGTAGCTTAAGGTAGTAGTTTCTTTTCTATAGACATCGAATTCTAAAGTGTCTTTATTATTGATAACTAGTACATCTAGAAAGGGTAGTTTATTATTAATTTCTAATTCGTGGGTAAATTTTATAGAATTAAATTTATTGTTTAATTTGGCAATAAAATCTTCTATTCTTCTCAAAACTATTACAGATGGACACTTTTTAGATAAAGCAGTAGGGATAGCGCAAAGACCTTGTCCGGCGATAAAAATACAATACACTGTGGAATTTGCCTACGACTAGTATCTCATCTCAGTTCGATCTCTTTACCTGAGATCCGGTATATAAGTTGATGTTAGTTTTTTAAGTATTTAGAATGTTTCATCCTCTGATGACGCTAACTTGGTTAGTGAAACGATCGTCAGGGCTTTTAAAATGTGATGTGGTGATTTGGGTTCTCCAAGTGTACTTATCAGTGCTCATCACAGGTTCCAATCTTCACTTAAAGCATTTAATTTTGATATAATTGCCCATACAGCACAAGATATTCTCAGAATGTTCTCACGATGTGAGAACATTCATTTTTCAGAATACTTGTGTCGAAATGTTCTAGTAACATTTATGGAATTTAAAACTACATCTTGAATTTTCTGAGTACATTCATTAAATCACATCCTAAGAACATTCTTCATCAATATACTAAGAATATTTTACTAGATCATTATCAGAATGTGCTTGAAATATCCTTATAATATTATATAACCTCAAAATTTTATGAAAAAGATAGTTGATTACCGTACAGTCGCGAGAATTATAATAGTAACTATTTTGCATGTTTAATTGTGTTACCTGTTCTGTGTTAAACACATCCAAAAATTGTATATTTAAGCACCTCCCTTCTTTAGGCATAGAGCGCCTGTCCATGCCGGTTGAAGAAGGAAAGATGGCCGATAGACGTAAATGTAAATGAATGTGACCATGGATTGTGTGAGGTCAATGTTGTATAAGGTTTTATTGTAACATAACTAATTAAACATAATAATGTGACGTGAACACGGAGAACAGTGTGTAATTGCAAACATATATACAGAGTACAGAAGCAACCAAAACATGGTGTCAGGTTATCAAGAACTAAACCGCATCCAGTAAAGAAACAAGTTTTAAGGCATCTCTTGTTGTTGACGCCGACGAAGAGTTCGCCAATTTGCTTGAGACTGAATCAACCTACGAATTAGGTACACATACATTGTATAATATGTAATTAAAAAAATGTGTTCAATAGTAAGTTATGCAATATAAACCACCACCACCGTTTAAAGTGGATGGACTGTAACTTGAGCCTAAATGAAAATAAGAGTTTAATATATTTCTTAAAGCTTCAGGAAAACACAATTCAAATGATGATATGAAAATAGCCCTACTTTTACATATTATAAGTGAAGCGTAATACTTTTACAGTAGATAACACAAATAAGTTAGAAGATGTTATGAGTTATTTTGATGGAAACGTTAAAATTTTGTAACTTCTATCATAAAGAAAGCCAGACCATTTACTCTTTTGTAACGGAACTTGAGAAGCAACCTGCTAGTTATGGATGTATCTGTATAATTATAAAAATTCATATGTAGATTGCACGATCAAAGATATATTAATTCTGTGCCTTTACGACAAGAAGGTACAACAATGGATTATTAGAAACTGATATGACGCCATCAAAGGTGCAAGAATACTGCAAATCTACAGAATTGTCGAAGCAACGTCTCAGGATTTTTACTCATGTAAAAGAAGTTAATGCTGTGAGAAGTATCACTATAAAGTGCAGAAAATGTGGACCTGAACATATGGTAGGAAGATGCCCTATGTACAATAAAACTTGCAATTTATCAGATACGCAAGCACTTTGCCAAAGTATGCTTACACAACTAGAATATTCAAGTTGTTGATGACAAACATCGTGCATCGGGATGTTGAAATAGCTTTAAAAGTCAAAATCATGTCCCTGAGAGCAGAGCAGAAAGGAACCATACAAGAAGGGTCAAAAGATCTGATCGATAACTTTCAGTTGTAGTTTATTGTAAGTGAGTGTGGTTTTGTGGCATATTCTGTCCAATTTAGTTGGATTCTGTAAAGGTATAAGTACTATTAAGTAATGTAATTCCTTCAATTCCACACTGAAAACCTGTAGGATCAATAGTCTAGCCGAATTTCAAGTTGCTTCAGTGAGGTAACCTCGAAGATTTATCTCGGAAACTTTGTATTTGGCTCTTAAATTTTCTAACAACTTAAATTGTCTTTGGAACATGTCATACCTTAATTACAACCTTAGATCCAACCAGCGTAACTTTTGCTTGCTCTTACTGGGTACGTCTACAAGCAGGGAATTTCTAGTACGCCTAGGGGTTTGAGAGAAGTTATTCTTAAGCTGCTTATCCAAGAACTTAAAAAAGACCCGTTTTAGAGGTAATTAAAGGAACTTGAAAATAAGGTCTAGAATTTCAGGTTCTGACCTGACCTGACTTGACCTAGGGATGAGATAAGTAACCCATAAAACTTAACATAGCATAAAGCCACGATAATAATAATCGACCTGTGTTGAAGATTTTCAATATTACATTTCAAGGCAGATATATTAAGGGTAGTTAGTTTTAAATACGACACCAACAATATGTAGTTTTGTCAGTTTTTCTCAAATTTTTGAGCCTGAAATCAAACTTTTAAATTTAAACAGATAGGACTTATTTCGAACAATAACATTACGTATAGAGGGTGGCGCATTGAAAACGTAACGAACCGGTTTGCGCCCAGAGAATTTTTTTTACGCTGAAACACATCAATTTTAATATTGAGGTGGACATGTTTTGACATAAAACTCAACTTTGTCACGTCAACCCCTTAAGGGTGGTGATAACAAACCTTATATTTTAAATAGGGAACATGAGTCGAGTGATGTACATTTGAAAGCTCTTTCTTTTCTGAATTCAGCACACTAATTTTTTTGGAAGTTTTATCAACTCGTTAAAAACCTATTCACAGTTGAAGATGCAAAAACGCATTTTACTCATTCCGATAAGAAATGTGCTGATATGTTTTGTTGGTTTGTAAACAAAAAATTAACTATCAGAACATTTCTTATCGGAATGAGAGAAATGCGGTTTATTATTTCAGTTTATCGGTCGGTTTGATACTTGATAGTACTACCGAAAATTAATTTCACAATGGTGTATTCTGTAGAAGAAAGAGTTGAAATAATTACTCTTTTTTTTTCAAAAACGATGACTGTGCCAACCGTACCGCAAATTTGTTTAATAAACGACATCCGAACAGACATGTTAACAGAAAATACATTTTGGAGTTAGTTGCAAAGTTTCGACAAAGTGGTTCAGTAGCCAACAAAAAAACGGTATCATGAACGTGAATTTCCGGTTAGAAATGAGACTACTGAGATTGCAGTTTTAGGACAAATTGCTGCAGACCTAACTTTGAGCACGAGAAAATTGGTCACTGTTTCAAACATCAAAAGAAGGACTATTCAGCGAATATTGCATAATAAATTTCACCCGTATGAAATTCATCTTGTACAACAACCGAATGAAGATGATTTTGATCGGCGGCTGGAGTTTTGTAAAGTTATGACTGCACGAATAGCTGATAACGGGAACTTTTTGTTCAATATCTGTTTTTCAGACGAGTGTACGTTTTTATTAAACTCTGCAGTCAATCGTCATAATTGTCGTTATTGGGCAGATAATAATCCAAGAAATTTTTACGAAGTCCACACTCAAACTCCACAGAAATTGAATGTCTGGACTGGCATTTTTGGAGACCGTTTAATCGGACCAATTTTTCTTGGTGGCAATTTGAGTGGCGAAACGTATTTGAAGTTACTGGAAGATATCGTTTACCCTCTACTAATTGACATTGTTGAAAATTATGATCGCTATCAAGAAAATCAATTAGTGTTTCAACAAGATGGAGCTCCTCCGCATTTTTCACAACGTGTTAGGGAGTTTTTGAACAGAGAGTTTCCAGGGCAATGGATTGGGCGTAGAGGTGCTATTGAATGGCCCCCTAGATCACCGGATTTAACTCCTTTAGACTTCTTTCTATGGGGCCATTTAAAGAGTACAATTTACGCAACAGAACCAGAGTCTCTGGAAGAATTACGACGACGCATTGTTGAAGAATGTCGTCTAATAACTCCACAAATGCTCCAGAATGTCAGAGCTCGTTTTGAACAAAATTTGTACTTTTGTATGGAAGCTGGTGGTCAACAATTTGAACACTTACTTAACTGAATAAACATTTTTGAACGTTTGGTTTTGTTTTTTAGTTTTTTTAAACGAAAAATTGACTAATTAGTGCATTTCTTATCACAATGAATGATATACGTTCATGCAAGTCCAACTGTGAATAATTTTTAAACGAATTGATAAAACTTCAAAAAAAATTAATGTGCTGATTCAGAAAAGAGAGCTTTCTTAAAAAAAATTCTCTGGACGCAAATCGGTCTGTTTCGTTTTCAATGCGCCATCCTATATAAAGTAAAACATTTGTTTTAAGAAAAACAGTTGTGGATAAAAAGTAAATTTGCTTATTTTTAGCAGTCTAGAGACTAAGGAATTTAAAAACAATGAAGATTAAATGCCTGCGAACGCGCAATAGGAATAAAATATAATCTATTATCTCCACGACAATGAGTTATTTAGTATTTACGCCAATGCATGTAATCTCAGCTTAAAAAGTAATCTGCTATTTTAGAATGCATCCTGGAATACTCGCCTAATTGAGGAAATTACCAATGAACACATGGGGCATATACAAAGCGGAATTTATACAATACTTTTGCATACAAAGGCAAAACAATTGCACTCGTAAGAAGTTCGATTTTCAATTTAATATTTTTAGTGAAATAACATAAATATTATCAACTAGGTTATCTTAGTTTGTTAACAAAATATCTTCATAATATTAGAGTTTTTAATTTTTGTTATATACGAGGATGTATTGAAAAATATTTAGCCTATAATAAAAAAAGTTCGGGACGCAGCAAGTGCGTTATGGTTTTCATAAAAATGTTTTTAATAGCAAATATTGGTTGTTTTTTTAAGAAAGCAGGCATCAAATATTTGGTTACCAGTCTAACCTATCTACTAAAAACAATGTGCCATGTTTCATAAAAATAACTTTATTGTTTGAAAATATACAAAAATTTCCGAAAGTAAACCCAAAGTGTTCCGGAAAAAAACTCGTATCTTGGTCAACCTTATAGGTTAATGGCATATTGTGCTATTGAAATATAAACCATTTGATCAAAATTCGCTACCATAACGCACTTCTTGCGTCCAGAATTTCTTTTCTTACAAACATGCATTATATTTCGATGGAAAATGCTAAAATTCAATAACATAAGGCGTGTTTGATTAAAAAAAGAAGAGAATTTGTATCACCAACGACTTATGGGCCAGCCTGTGATTGTAGAAATAATTTTTTAAGATGTAGCTCAAGACACCCTATACTTAATGTATATAATTTTTTTCATATCTTGTATAATAACGGACATATTGAGCTTTATTGAAAATTCGACCAAAATTACCTACCATTAAACGATAAACTCTGTAGCTAAGGCTACTACCAAGCATCAGAGAAAGGGTCTATTTGAAATGAATTTTCTGGAAACATCTTAGTAAAATGAAGGACAATGAGGGTTGAAACTAACACTTCAGGGTTTGTAAAACATTCTTCTTGAGACACAGCCCGTATTATTTCCAAGTTTTTTGCCTAAATATTGCCAATTTTGACGTTTTAAATCGCAACTTCGACGTTTTGAGGAAAACTCGAATTTACTTTTCTTTAAATCCCTATAACTTTGTTGCGTTTTGACCTACAGAGCTAAATTTTGGTAGGTAACTCACATATAATGATATAAACCCAAGTACCACGTTTGGTTGCCGTTACTTTGTAAATTCCGGAGATATAATTATTTTTTTTCAAATAAAACACAATATTTTCCGGGAAAACCTGGGCCGATTTTCCTGGCTAACGAATTTATCTAAGCCACTTGCAAAAGGAAGGTATCCGCCAAATTTAATCAGAATCGGCCCATTATTTTTGAGTTATCAGTGTGATATATACATACATACATACATATGTATGTATATATATATATATATATATTTATATATATATATATATATATATATATATATATATATATATATATATATATATATATATATATATATATATATATATATTTAAATTGAAACTGACCCCGGATATGTGTTCTGGGGGGCCTAATTAGCGCTTATTTGAAGAATTTTTTTCAAAATTCAAAAGTCGGGATCTCATTAGTGAATTTTTTTATAACAAAATTGTATTTTTTCAGCACAATTCTCTTTGAAATGAACCCTTTTAGCAAAACCCTCATGAAGCAATTAGAATCCCTTTTAAAAATATTATCTTGCTCTTCAAACCACCCAACCGAACGGCACATATAAGGAAACTGGTTTATACATTTTTTTGGTTATATGCAGAAATATTATTCTGATAGTGCTAAATCCGCAGAATAGAGCGGTTGGTCAACCAATATAATCAATTGTTCAACGACTTGTGAGCAGGAGCGTTGACTTGGGAAAAGAGCATGCCTTTCCGTGGCGTTTTCCCTCAATTTTCTCGCCTAATATAGTTAGTAACCCACTATAGCATGCTCCCGTGACAGTTCTGCCAATATTTTTGCAGAATTATGCCATATTTATCTCAGAAAACTGAAGCCAGACAACTTTTAATATGGGATTCTTTGGATCGTGGAAAACCTGAATGCATCCACTCTTTCGATTGCTGTTTACTTCCTGAATCATAGTGATGGACCCATGTTTCGTCCATTGTGAAAAGGCCACACAAAAAGTTTGAGGAATCTTCTTCAAAGCGGCTTTAACAGCAGCTTCCACGTACACACTACACAGCAAGAAGGAAGCCTAGGACCGTCACAAAACTAGAGATGGCGCTTTGCGCTATTCTCCAGAGCATTATATGGCAGTGCCTGCCTTAAGGCTGACTCTGGGGCCGTGCGGGAAAGCCGATTCAGACTTTCCAATACGGACTCGGGGGTCGACGGTTCGAGCCTCACCGGCGGCGGATGATTTTTCAAAATCACTGTCGTCGTTGATATCGAGCTCAAGGTGGAGGGTAGGTTAGTTTAGATGAGCAAAAAGGGTCAGCAATGACCTAATTGCCAGTAAGCATCATACCTTTACCTAAAGCTGACTTTAGCGTAAGTGTGGCATACTAAAGATGAAGAGTTCGGGTCGTAGCAAGTGCGTTATGGTAGCGAGTTTTTATTAAATGCTTCAAATTTGAGTGTAACTCAATTTTCTATACATTTAGAAAATTTAATTTTGGTACGTAGTAAGGTCTTTCCTAGGGCAATATATCCACCAAATTTAATTAAAAAAAGCTTTGTAATTTTCGGAGGTAAAAATTTGTTTTCGAAAGAGAACTCAAAATTTTCCCGAAAAACCTTGTCTGATTTTCCAAGATAACGAACTCGTCCAAGCTATTAATAAAAGAAAGGTACTTGCGGAGTTTTATAAAAATCGGTTAATTACTTTTTGAGTTATCGGTTCGTCGGTCACTTTTAAATATACACTTTTATTTGTTTGCTATAAATTCAATGATTTTCTATTTCTTTACGTGAACTGCACTTTCGAACCTTTCTGGTTCATCATCAGCACGCTGCTGACTCTGATCGTTCCTGTGTGTTTGTGAGGTTGTACGTGACGCCTGTATGTTCAGCTTCTATTGGTCGGTTTACAGTTGTTTGATTGGCTGTGTTTTCGGTTTGTGACGATTGTTCGGTTTCCTGTTTTCATTACTGTAGTATGATAATTTGTCTATTTGTATGGCTTTTATTAAGTTTAGTTTAAATGTTTCCACTTGGATTTGTTCTGCGATTAATTGTTCCTTACTGTTTGTTTGTTGAATGTAGTATTGTTCCCACAAAAAATTGAAATCTGGGATCAATACTGCATTCAACAAACAAACGGTAAGGGACAATTAATCCCAGAACAAATCCGAATGCAAACATTTAAACAGAACTTAATAAAAGCCATCACAGGAAGTACAGCAAACAAATAAAAGTATATATATATATATATATATATATATATATATATATATATATATATATATATATATATATATATATATATATATATATATATATATATATATTACATTATTTATTTGTTTGGATACCAACGGGGTTTCCCCCAAATAGGATCACATACAGAGTATATAAATACAAATGCAGGAGTGATAACAAAAATATCATGCATTATTCTAAAAGCAAATAAAACAATCTTATATTTAAGTTGTAAATACAATCACATACTTATATATGCACATACTTGTGCACACACATATAATATGGGGGGAAATAAAGAAACAAAAATCAAGACAACAACAATAGTCGGACTTTCAGAGGTTTTTTATACCCGAGCAATGAGCCACTGAACATGTCGATGGCTGAGAACTCATTACCCGCTCTCAATATTCTTGACAGCGGCGAATTAAGAGCAACGTTATTCTGCTAAAGGGCAAGGAAAAAGGTTCAGCCATCTTGAGAAGTCGGTCTGGTACATTGAAACGTATCTGACTTAGAAGTTCTGGAGAGTCTATTAAACCGTTTACTATTTTAAAATCAATCTGAGACCAGCCGGCCTTCTTTCAATGACAGAATTTTAAAAAGATGCATAATTTTGTAATTATTATTAAATTCTAACTTAAGTTTGAAGCACAAAAACCTTAAAAAATATTTTGTATCTTTTCTAGGCGATCCTTATAAATAAGATACTGGGGATTCCAAACAGAAGACGCAAATTTTAATTTGCTGGCAACATACGCATTGTATAATGAGATGAAACATTTTTTATTGTGAAAAACTGCACCTTGCCGCATGATAAGCCCCAGGATCCGATAACTGTCAGTAGCAAGATTGTCAATATGTCTGTAGAATAGTATCTTGCTGTCAAAGGTAACGCCTAGATCTTTTGCATAAGCGACACGTGTGATAATATGTACCTAAGAGATACGGAAAGTCGTGCCATAGTTTCCTACGACTAAAAGTTATAACATTACAGTTATCTAAATTAAGGTAAAGCTGATTTATGCACCAATAACTAGTGAAGTTGTTAAGGTCGGCCTGTAAACGCAAACAGTCTTGTTCACAATTAATAGGAATAAATAAATTGAGGTCGTCGGCATACATTAATAATTTACAGAATTGAAGACAAGTATTTATATCATTAACGTATATCAGAAATAATAGTGGCCCAAGGTAGAATCATTGGGGTACACCTGATGGTAATTCGTAAGGGATAGATTCATAACCTAATACGGATATAAACTGAGATCTAGTTCTAATATACGAACTGACCCAACGAAGGAGAACTCCATGCACACCGATCACCTCCAGCTTTCCCAAACAAAATGCTTTGATGAAGTTTATCAAAGGCCTTGGAAAAATCGGTGTACACAGCATCCACCAGCTTTTCCGTTTCTGAAGATCTTAATAGGATTCTGTATATGAAGTTAAGTTGGTGTTAACCGACCTTCCTGTATAAAAATCATGTTGCTCTGGAATAACTTAATGTTTGACAAATTCAAAAAGCTTTACATATACTAAGGATTCAAACAATTTTCCAAATGCATCTAAGATACTGATCAGGCGATAATTTTAATAAATTTCCTACGACCACCCTTATGTATAGGAATACCCGAGGCAGTCTTCCATTTTATAGGATATATTCCAGAATGCAGAGATCTATTAAAGATCAACATTAGGGGTTCTAACAGAGAATCGCCACATCTCTTTACAAAATATGGCGACAATCGTCAGGTCCAGCACCCTTCTTATCATCAAATCTTTCCAAGGAATCCAGCATCTTATCCGCAGTAATATAAATACTGGATAGAGAGCGAGAATCAATACCTACATTTGTATCATCCGTATACCGGGCGTCATCTCCATTTTCATTAACGTTTCTAAAAAGTGGGCAAAAAGATCGCAAATACCCCCTCCCGATGAAGCAGTAACTTCATCTAATATGTCATCGTGGATGGTACGCTTTGATTTATCTTCTTTAATGAGATATAACGCCAAAAACGGCTGGAGTCCGAAGCAATTGAGTTATCGGGCAGTCTAATATAGTGGCCGTGATCATTAAAAATTTGCCGCTTTCAACGAGCCCGTAACAATTTAAAGGAACTATAATCGGCCGTGTTTTTATAAAGTTTCCACTTTTTGTGATACTTATTTTTTTCTTTGATACCCTTAATTGTTGATGGAAAGATAACAGAGTATAACTTTTTAACCATACGATCAACCTCCAAACCTTCCATCAGGGCACGCCAAGGACATTATTCAGAATATGATTTACCATTGGGTAATTTGCTTTCTTAGTGAATTTTTATTTTAAAAAATTCACTAATAGAGAGGTCTCGATGGTGAGACTTTGCAAAAAATTATATATATATATATATATATATATATATATATATATATATATATATATATATATATATATATATATATATATATATATATATATATATATATATATATATATATATATATATATCCGATAACTCAAAAAATAATAAACCATTTGCGATGAAACTCGGCAAGTGCCTTTCTTTTATTAATGGATTGGATGAGTTCGTTAGCCAGGAAAATCGGACGGCGTTTTCAGGAAAGTTTTTGAGTTTTCTCAGAAAATTACAGAGGTGTTTTAATATAATTTAACGGATATGTTTCCTTGGGAGAACCCTTACTACGTACCAAAATTGAACTTTCTAAGTTTATATAAAATTGAGTTATTTAAATTTTGAATTTTCTTTCGGAAAAAAATTTTTCTCCAAAAATTACAAACTCATTTTAATGAAATTTGGTGGATATCTTGCCTTAGGAAATACCTTACTACTTACCTAAATTTAACTTTCTAATTTCATAGAAAATTGAATTATTCAAATTTGAAACATTTAATATAAATTCACTACCATAACGCACTTGCTGCGTCTCGAACTTTTAAAAAAATTAGAAGAGCTATTATCAGGCCTTTTTAAACAATGTATGGTTTTCACAGAGAGCACGAATTCAACAACAGGGTGGTGAACGTCCTCATCTACAAGAGGACAACAACAGTGCAATAAGCTCTCAACAATCTCTTTATTACACAGAACAAGATCAAGTATTCTATGGTTTACATTAGTAACATAATTAAACTGATTAAAATTACATAATAAAATGGCATCAAGCAGAGGTGAAGAGCTGTTGTCAAAGTTAACTGGCAGTAAAGCTGCTGTATCTGCCAGTCGTTTCCACTCTTTTCAAAGACGATTGAAGTCACCAAAAGAAGTGGTGAATCTACAACTGTTGCAATGAGATCACCCATACCACCAGCGAAGCACTGCAATGAGTCTTCAGACTGTGGAGGAATATATACACATCTTTCATAAAGCTTTATACCATTCCTAAGCGTCACCAATACCCAAAGATCCTTTACGTCTGTTTGAAATAGCAGAACAGATGATGTTTTGAAAGTATTTTTCACCATGATTAATACGCCGCACAGTGGGGCAAAAGGCCAAAAAGCTGGCCAAAACTACTAAAAATGAACCAATTTTTTTCAAAACTTGGTATCGGTGGGTCTTTAGGGTTTCTGATTACGAATATGAGATCCATTTTATTTAAAACAAAATGGCGGCTTCAAAATGGCGACCGGAAATTGTGAAATCTACTCCGATTATGATAAAATTTAACATCTGGGGGTTTTTTAGGTTGCTGATAACGAATCTGAGATCCTTTTTTCAAAAACAAAATGACGGCTTCAAAATAGCGACCGGAAATTATGAAATTTACTATGATTATGATGAAATTTTGTATCTGGGGATTTTTTCGGTCGATGATTGCGAATCTGAGATTCATTTTATTAAAAACAAAATGGCGTCTTCAAAATGGCGACCGGAAATTGTGAAATTTACTATGATTAGGATGACATTTTGTATCTGGGGATTTTTTGGGTTGCTGATTGCAAATCTTATATCCATTTTATTAAAAACAAAATGGCGGCTTCAAAATGGCGAGCGGAAATAGTGAAGTTAACTCTGATTATGATAAAATTTGATATCTGGAGGGTTTCAGGTTGCTGATAACGAATCTGAGATTCTTTTTTTCAAAAACAAAATGGCGGTTTAAAAATGGCGACCGATTGTTATAAAATGTACTCTGATCATTGTGAATTTGGTATCCGGGGTTTTGTAGATTCCTGATTACGAATTAAAAGTCTTGTAATTGTAAACAGGATATTACTTACATCAAACAACATATACACTTATTGATCAGTGGTGAAATAATATTTATTTTTAAGTTATTTACATGTTTAAATACTATTCGTCGTCTGATGTGAGCCCTTTCTCAAGTAATGAGTTCGCGTCATTAGTCAGTTCGGATTTCTTTTTAGTTGGTAATTTACGAACACTTGAAATGTAGGGGTCGGAGTTTAGAAGCATACGATTCATTAAATCGGTCATTGTTTCAGTTCGACCTATTTTCCAAGTGTAGTCTTGCGTGAATTTCTTAATAAACTTATTGCAAGCTTCCTGGGCTTCTTCAGACATCATGCCTATTGGAAGCAAAGCCGAACCAATGATATGTGGCCCATGAATTAACAATTTATGTACCGTAGTCGGCATGTAGTACCACGGATGCAATCGTACAAATAGTTCTGCTGTTTCGAAAGCATATACATTTGAAAACCGCGCGTTTCTCTCATCCGTCACGTGATGTTAAATGATGTTAATGCTGAATTGTCCGGCTGCTCGAGCCATGTTCTTATTTCGTCAAAGATGCTGCTAAATAATTGCTCGATTTGGCTAAATTTTCATGTATTTACATAGTGCCAATGACGTGACGTGTCATTCGCTTTCGAATAGCATTTTCATGGAAAAACCTATCTCATTTCCAGGGTCGCAGATGGTCGCAGCTAAATTTTACATAATTTACGTAAAAATGTTTAAGAAACAAGTCTGAATGGGTGTCAAAGTGGGATCTAGCGAGAATTTTTTTTAGCAGGCTTATTTATTAAAAGACTTTTCGTAATAGTTTATTAAAAATATAGCAATGTTTAAACATTCATAAACAACAACAGTTTAATAATTAATAAATATTATTCACTAAACTTCATTATACTTACCTTGCTGAGGAGAATCCATTTTGTCGAAAGCTATTATTTTTTAATTCGTCACAATAATTCACACAAGAAATACATAACTTTCGAGCGCTCGGAAACATGCGTATAGACGTACACTGCAACGGTCGCCATTAAAGTGATGCTACGAAGGGTGGGGGGGAGCTGGGCTACTCTCACCCGAATTTATGTGTGGCCGGGGTCCCCTACTAGTAAGTTATCACGTAAAAAGTCCCTAAATAAAACATTGAATTTTCGGGTTTTGGCCAGCTTTTTGGCCTTTTGCCCCACTGTGCGCCGCCTCCCCCAGATTTTTGTGAGGCTGAAAATGTGCGATCTCTGCGATACACAGTGTAGTCATTCACTGTCCAACACTCCTCTAAAAGCCATGATTATGTCACACAAACAATATCAAAGTTATTTGCAGCTAACTGCACTCTAAAGTTTAAAAGATTTGTTCTTAAACCGCGGGCGTTTTGATGAAAAACACAATTTTTAACAAAAATAAACGAATACACAGGATCATAAATAAACTAAAAACTTACAGCTTGTCAAAAACATCCCGACCTCGAATATGTATAACTCGAGACCGCTCTGTCTTTTTGTATCTCGAACAAATAATAAAGCTCTTTTGATGAAATGTGGTAGACGTTTAACTCATAGAGACTTTACTATATACGGAAATTAAAATTTCTAGGTTAATGGAAAATTGGGTTATTAAAATTTGAAGCATTTAATGAAAATTCGCTACCATAACGCACCTGCTGCGTTCCGAATTTTTTTTTTCTCTTATACTATGTACTAAGAATCTGTGGTGTCTATTTAGAAACAAGAGGTATGTTTTCAAGACCATAACATTAAATAAATTTATAATTCTCCAGATTCATAAAATACTAAATTTATGACAGAAAATTATATGTTTACCTGCCTTGAACATCCTTTGCATTTAATTTACGAACAAAAATGGCAGTATTTGTCAATTTATTAAACATATTTAACTTCAATTCAAGCTTGGAGTCGTCGATGTAATACAAAACGTTTCATGTTGACCTAACAACCTTAGTCCCATGGTTTAAAACTTGTTAAAGAGTTCTTAACGAACATGAAAACGGTAATTTTGCTTTCTCATAATCTAACAACTACCAAACATGACATTACTTAAATTAATAATTATAATTATAACTAATTATTGTTCTTTTAAATTAGAATAGAATAAAAACTGTATACATCATTATTATGATTATATTTAATTATTTAGGGGATAATCGGTTTGGCGTTGCTTCTTTGTTTTGTCTGTGTGAAAAAGAATATGTGAAACAACAAAAAGTACACACAGTAAAAAGTGGAGAAACGCATATGTTAACCTATTTATTTTAATAATTATAATTATAATAAATCTGTACATATCTATATGTATGACATGGGTTATCAAATTATTCAGCCATTCTAAAATTTCTTGAGCACTGTTGGTTATTAAAAGGTATCATTCATTCTTGTTTTTATTACTTATTACTTGAAGCTGACCGTTTTTAGTGAAAAAATTCATTATCAAGGACACCGCAAGTGCGTTATGGTAGCATTTATAGAAATGATCTACGCAATATTTTTAAGAAAATTATATATTATTGGCATTATTATTTAGCTTTATTGATTAAAATTATGAGAGAGAGAGAGAGAGAGAGAAGTCAGATGACTTGTGCAGTATGTTTTGGCACAATTCAATTTAAAATCATCTAAAAATACATTTGCTGTTCCCAATCTGGCATACTTCAAATTTTGATAATTAAACAATAATTCAGCATGTTTATTTCATTTACGACTCAAATAATAATAATAATAATAATAATAATAATAATAATAATAATAATAATAATAATAATAATAATAATAATAATAATAATAATAATAATAATATATAGTATAGACTTAATATGAAAAACGGAAGAAGAATATCCCACTATACATGGATGACCATAAATTATACTCTGAGACACAAGATAAGCTCCACTCACTGATTAATACTGTTAAAATCTTTAGCAATGATATAAAAATGTCGTTTGGACTCGACAAATGTGCTACAATTAACGTCAGGAGAGGAGCAGTCGAAGGTCACCAACATTCCTTCTGCGATATAGAACAACTACCGCCTGAGGAGACATACCGCTACCTAGGGTGTCCTCAAAACCAGCGTGTGGACCATATCCGGCTAAAGCGAGAGTTCCAGGAGAAATAAAGGAAGCGAGTCACGAAGCTCATAAATACTAAGCTTTCCGGAGGTAACCTCTGTGCTGCTATCAACTCATGGGCGGTACCAGTATTGACATATCTTTTGGAGTTGTCAAATGGTCTAACACCGACTTGGATGAACTGGACAAACTCATGAGAAGGCTTCTTACGAAATTTCGGTGCCTTCACACCAACTCACCTGTTAGAAGACTGTATACACCTCGGAAAGAAGGCGGCAGAGGGTTAATACACATAAAGAGCCTATGTTTTAAGCAAGAAAGAAAATGCGACAACGTGTTCTTGCATCGCAGGATGAACTGATGAAGTTGGTGGTGTGCGAGGCTAAGGATTCTACTCCACTTAGGCTGGGTCAGCGCAACTATGGGTTGGACGCCCCGGCTGACGAAGACGGTGTAGTCCAGTGGGGCGGCCAGGCTATACATGGCAGGTACCCCAAACACCTGCAGGCAGATAGAGTTAATAAAACCTCTTCGCTTATGTGGTTGGTCGAGGGGCGACCCTACCCGGAGACGGAGGGTTTTGTGATGACCATTCAGGATAGGGCTATAAAAACTAAAAACTACGAGAAGCTTGCATAAAATTAGAAGTTGGGGATAAATGTCGAAAATGCCCGGTTGTTGGAGAGACCATTGAACACGTCATGGCAGCATCAACAAATCGCTTTGAAATACATCCTCCTGAACCCGCAACAACACCAACTTACTACAAGTATTCTCCGGAGGCGGGTGCTGGAGTCGGCGGACTTTCTCCTGTACTGGGACCGACCCATGATAACGGACCGCCCTGTGGACTTCAATAGGCCAGACATTGTCCTGATAAACAAACAGATGAGGCTTGCTGTGATCATAGACATTGCTGTACCGCTGTCCCATAACATTCACAAAACTGAAATTGAAAAGATCACCAAGTATGAAAACTTGGCATATGAAATAAAAAACATATGGAAGCTCCAGAAGGTGACTATATAGCCTTTCGTAATGTAGGCGGAAGGAATAGTCAGCAAAAATTGAATGGGAAATCTGAAGGAACTCGGATTACCAAATAACATCCTAAACATGGGACAGAGGGCGGTTCTGCTGCAAACATGTCACATAGTCCGATAATTCATCAGTTAAGTGGCGACCTCAAACACGTCTGCTGTGTTGAAGCACCGGAAGTCAGACTGTAATGATAATATCTAAATAATGTGATATAATTTCATCGCCATCCACCGAGCCGAACCCCCATGTCGCGCGCTGGGGGTCGGTCAAAAGGTTTCCAGTGGTAATACTGAGAAGGTGTAACAAATAATAATAATAATAATAATAATAATAATAATAATAATAATAATAATAATAATAATAATAATAATAATAATAATAATAATAATAATAATAATAATAATAATAATAATAATAATAAGGGGTATTCTGTTGCAAGAAAGAAAAGCTTGTATCACCAAAGATCTATGTGTCAGCCTGTAACTGTCAAAATAATTTAGTAAGATGCTGCTCGAGGCTCCATATAATTAACGTATACAATTTTTTCTCGTATCTTCTACAAGAACGGATATATTGAGCTTCGCCATAGAAATGGCCCACCCTGTATATATAAATTAAAAACTGAAACCCGGATATGGATTCTAGGGTGCGAAGTTCGGGCGCATTTGAAAAAATCTTTTTAAAATTCAAAATTCACCGTCTTCTCAATAGCAAACTTGTTCTACGAAAATTTTCAAAAAATTCTATATTATTAACCACAAACCCTTAACTGAAACTACTGCCAACGCATCAGAGAAAAGGTCCATTAGATGAATTTTCTACAAATATTTTAGCAAATACAATGACGGTTGAAACAGAAGCTTAAGGCTTTGTAAAACACACTTTTACAGAATTTCTTCCTAATACTCCGCATTGGTTTCGGTATATTTATCAGAGAATCGTTTTAGATAGCGACTTTGACGTTTTAAGAAGAAAAACTATAAAATTTTCATACTAACTTTTCTGGCATTTCTTGACCATTTCGCGTCAAGAAAACTTAATCTTTGTCTGTAATATTCAATCGATGCTTAACCACAAAAAATATTTTGATTTTGTGGCATCCACTAATCACCAGTGGCACATAACTTTTTTTTCTTGAAGTGCATACAACTTTTTTTTCTTTTAACTTCGAGATCTGAATTTTGGTATAATGTAAACCTTTTATAATAGAAACCTGCGTACCAAATTTGGTTGCCATAGCATTGTTATTCAAATTTTTCTTGGAAAAACCGATCCAATTTTCCTGGCTAACGAACAAATTTCATCAAGATCGGCCCATTATTTTTTGAGTTATCAGTGTGACAGCCACACGCAGATATATATATATATATATATATATATATATATATATATATATATATATATATATATATATATATATATATATATATATATATATATATATATATATATATAGAGGATGGCGCATTGAAAACGAAACAGAGCGATTTGCGCCCAGAGAATTTTTTTAAGAAACGCTGAAACACGTCAATTTTAATATTGAGGGGGACATATTTTGACATAAAACTCAACTTTGTCACATCAATCCCTTAAGGGTGGTGATAACAACCCTTATATTTTAAATAGGGAACATGGGTCGAGTGTTACATCATTTGAAAGCTCTTTCTTTTCTGAATTCAGCACACTAATTTTTTTGGAAGTTCTATTAACTCGTTTAAAAATTATTCACAGTTGGAATTGCAAGAAGGTATTTCATTATTTGTGATAAGAAATGAACTAATTAGTCAATTTCTTATTAAAAAATAAAAAACAAAACCAAACGTTCAAAAATGTTTATGCAGTTAAGTAAGTGTTCAAATTGTTGACCACCAGCTTCCATACAAAAGTACAAATTTTGTTCAAAACGAGCTCTGACATTCCGGAGCAATTGTGGAGTTATTAGACGGCATTCTTCAACAATACGTCGTCGTAATTCTTCCAGAGACTCCGATTCTGTTGCGTAAATTCCACTCTATAAATGTCCCCATAGAAAGAAGTCTAAAGGAGTTAAATCCGGGGATCTAGAGGGCAACTCAATAGCACCTCTACGCCCAATCCATTGCTCTGGAAACTCTCTGTTCAAAAATTCCCTAAAACTCTGTGAAAAACGCGGAGGAGCTCTATCTTGTTGAAACACTAATTTATTTTCTTGATAGTCATCATCATTTTCAACAATGTCACTTAGTAGAGGGTAAACGATATCTTCTAGTAACTCCAAATACGTTTCGCCACTCAAATTGCCATCAAGAAAAATTGATCTAACTAAACGGTCTCCAAAAATGCCACTCCAGACATTCAATTTCTGTGGAGTTTAAGTGTGGACTTCGTGAAAATTTCTTGGATTATTATCTGCCCAATAACGACAATTATGACGATTGACTGTAGAGTTTAATAAAAACGTACACTCGTCTGAAAAACAGATATTGAACAGAAAGTTCCCGTTATCAGCTATTCGTGCAGTCATAACTTCACAAAACTCCAGCCGCCGATCAAAATCATCTTTCAATCAGTTGTTGTACAAGATAAATTTTATACGGGTAAAATTTATGATGCTTCAATATTCGCTGAATAGTTCTTCTTTTGATGTTTGAAACAGTGGCCAATTTTCTCGTGCTCAAAGTTAGGTCTGCAGCAATTTGTCCTAAAACTTCAATCTCAGTAGTCTCATTTCTAACCGGAGATTCACGTTCAGGATCCCGTTTTTTGTTGGCTACTGAACCACTTGTCGAAACCTTGCAACTAACTCCAAAATGTATTTTCTGTTAACATGTCTGTTCGGATGTCGTTCATTAAACAAATTTGCGGTACGGTTGACACAGTCATCGTTTTTGAAAAAAAGATTAGTTATTTCAACTCTTTCTTCTACAGAATACACCATTGTGAAATTAATTTTCGGTAGTACTATCAAGTATCAAACCGACCGATAAACTGTAATAATAAACCGCATTCCTCTCATTCCGATAAGAAATGTTCTGATAGTCAATTTTTTGTTTACAAACCAACAAAACATTGACTATCAGCACATTTCTTATCGGAATGAGTGAAATGCGTTTTTGCATCTTCAACTCTGAATAATTTTTAAACTAGTTGATAAAACTTCCAAAAAAATTTGTGTGCTGAATTCAGAAAGGAAAGAGCTTTCAAATGATGTAACACTCGACCCATGTTCCCTGTTTAAAATATAAGGGTTGTTATCACCACCCTTAAGCGATTGATGTGACAAAGTTGAGTTTTAACTAACAACAGAAGTGAATTGAAATAAAATTTAATTTTAGTGCTTTCCTATTGAGTACTTGTAGCTTCTTAATATATCCCTGTATCATTAGTCTGCGAAATCCCAGCAACTGCAGCAGTTATATTTTTTAAGATAGTATAAATCAGCGACTGGTAATGGATCCGATACATATGATATGGTCTCACCATTACCATATTCCGTGAACACGCTAAAGAACAACTGCCTGTCGGTTCATTTCATGTTATGAGCTAAAGACATGCGACAAGAATTCCTGGATATGCGTATGCGATTCGCGTCCATTCTGCATCCAAATCTGTACGTTCACATTAGGAAAAAGTTCCTGATGACTCCCATATAGTGCCGCCTGCTGAGTAGCTTGGAAACTCTTTCCGCTAATTTATTACACACGTGAAACTAAAATTTTTTTTTGCATTATATAACGTCGATAATAAACGTTTCAGTAATTAAATAAATGCTTCAAACTTGAATTTTCGATAAACTTATAAAGTTGAATTTTGGTGTGTAGTAAGGTCTTTTCCAAAGCAACATGTCCGCCAACTACAATAGCTTTGTAATTTTCAGAGAAAAACAATTTTGTCGAAATAAAACTCAAAATTTAAAAAACTCAATTTTCTATAAACTTAGAAAATTGAATGTTGGTATGTAGTAAGGCTTTGCCAAAGGCAACGTATCCGCCAAATTTCATTAAAATAACTTTGTAATTTTCGGAGAAAAAATTTTTGGATATGGGTTCTAGGGGTCCTAGTTCGCGCTCATTTGAAAATTTTTTTGCAAAGTCTCACCATCGATACCTCTCTATTAGTGAATTTTTTTAAAATAAAAATTTTTTTAAAATAAAAATTCACTAAAAAAAAATGTATAGTTTAGTCTCAAAAATATCAAAACTCAATCAATTAATCGAAACTAAAATTTAGCAAACACAACTTCATCTATGATAATTAGTTGTTTGTTTCTATTTAAGTGAAAATTTAACTATATTTGAATTGTAGAAACGTTGGCTCTAGAGAGATTTTTGTATGAATTAAAGTCGCATCGACAGCGCAGTTCTTTAAAGACCTGCAAACCTAATTTACAACTAAGGATGAACATATATACGAGGGCGGGTCAATAAGTCCGTGACTTTTTGAATGAAACACAGGTTTTTTGACAAAAAATTATTTTATTTCTAAACATAGTACACACTTCGTCCAACGTTTTTCCAATTTTTGTATCCCTTCCAAAAAATAAGATTTGTCGAGGTCCTCAAATTAGGTATTTGTTTGTGAGATGATTTCATCATTGGAGTCAAATCTCTTTCTGCCGGGCCATTTATTTAAGTTTGGAAACAAGAAATAGTCACTCGGGGCTAAATCCGGAGAATAGGGGGATGAGGGAGAAATTCGTAGCCCAATTTATGCTATTTCGCCATGAAAACTACCAATGTGTGCACCCTTGCATTGTTTTGGTGAAAAAAACTTTTTTCTTCGCCAAATGCGGTCGCTTTTTCTTCAAATAGTCATTGAATCGGTCCAATATGTTGGTATAATATTCGCCATTGATTGTTCTTCCCTTTTGAAGGTCATCAATGTGGATTATACCGCGTGCATCTCAAAAAACGGTCGCCAGGACTTTATTTGCTGACAAACCTGTTGGCCTTTTTCGGCGGCGATTCGCACGGAGAAACCCACTGTTTTGATTGCTGCTTAGTCTCTGGTGTGTTGTGGTGAATCCATGTTAACGAAACGGCGCAAAAACTCGTCCCTATTGCGGTTGAACAACGCCAAACACTCCTTCGAAGTTGTCACACGATTGCGTTTGTGGTCGATTAACAAACGCGGCACCCATCTTGCGGATAGCTTTCTCATACCCAAGGGATCATACAAAATCGAAACCACTGAGCCATGTGATATTCCTATGGCTTCTACAATCTCCCGCACTTTCAATCTCCGATCGACCAACACCATATCGTGAATTTTTTCAATTGTTTTGGGTGTAGTGACCTCAACTGGGCGTCCAGAACGTTCCGCGTCATTTGTGCTTGTAAGGCCGCAATGAAATTCAGTAAACCACTTTTTTACCATGGAAATTGATGGTGCAGAGTCCCCATAGTATTTATCAAGCTTAGCCTTGGTTTGAGTGATGGGTTATTTTCCGCAAAAATAATATGTGAAGAGCACACGAAATTTTCGTTATAGCTCAAGAGGTTGTCTGCCTTCAATGGTTATCTAACAGAAACTAAATGAGGCAGCTTGTTCAAAATCTGAAAGGAGTCAACTGACAGATGTTTGTTGACGGGAGCAGTGTTGCCCTTCCTGTGAAGAGGCGGGAAATTCAAAAAGTCACGGACTTATTGACCCGCCCACGTAGGTACAATGATAAAGCTGATTAAAGTTTTATCAAAGATATAATAGAGATAAAAGAGAGAGGGGTCACCAACGCCACGTCTTTGGGCAGGGGAGGGCAGTTTTGGGTGGGAGTAGGGTCACCGATGAGACGTATAGCTCTCTTCTGAATGGAGTCCAGGATAGCGAGTGTAGAAGCGGCAGCGGCACCCCAGATGTGGGAGCAGTATTCGAGGTTTGGCCTTATTTGTGAAGTATATAAGGTATAGAGATTAGCTGGTAAAAAGTATTTGCGAGCCCGGAAGAAGAAACCTAATTTCTTAGCAGCCGCTTCTGCAATTGATGTGACATGTTGGTGCCAACTGAAATTTCGATCCACACAAATGCCCACAAGTGAAAAGGACTCATTACTTTGAATCACTTGGTTGTTCATTGTGATGGGTCTAGGGCTGATGTATCTCTTAAGAGAAAGAGCGCAGGACTGAGATTTGGTGGGGTTGAATTGCACAAGATTTCTACTTCCCCAGTCTAATATTGTTTGAAGATCGCGACTCCCTGACCACCCCCCCTCCCCCCATAAATAAGTGTTGAAAAGAAGAGTTTAGGTGCAGCAAGTAGGTTATGGTAGCGAATTTTCGTTAAAATATTTCAAATGGTGATAACTTAATTTTCCATTAAACTAAAACCTTCAATTTTGATACGTAGTTAAACACATATAAAGGCAGCATGGGTACTAAATTTCAAAAATAACTCAATGAGCTTCACAGGCGACCACAAATTCTTTTAAAAAACCTTTCTTTTACTTATATATATATATATATATATATATATATATATATATATATATATATATATATATCTATATATATATATATATATATATATATATATATATATATATATATATATATATATATATATATATAAACAGAGACTATGTACAACTAACTAACGATTTAGAAAATCGTTAGCTCTGGTACTTTGTTCCCTAATTAGGGACCATGTGTATTCTGGTTGTAATTTGGTATAGCGCACTGATGATCTCTAATGAGAGCGAAACCGGTATGCATTTCCAATTATACTCGAAATGCACCTGGCCTTATATAGATACATGGTTCCTAATTAGGGAAGAAAGTACCAGGGCTAGCAGTGCTATCGGGGCGGCAAGGCCGCGGACGAGCCCTGAGGGAAAAAAAACCAGGGCTAGCTATTTTTGGATCGTTAGTTAGCCGTACACAGTCTCTGTTTATATAACACGTTGTGCTTATTAGAGCTGCCGTGACAACGTATTACCTGGCTACGCCACTGATGGCGACACTGTCGTACATCTCACTATGTTCTACGAGGCGAGCTACCTTTAACCGAACTTGCTGTTGGGTGTATTCTGGCTGTAATTTGGTATAGCGCACTGGTGAGCTCTAATGAGAGCGAAACCGGTATGCGTTTCCAATTATAGTCGGAACGCACCAGGCCTTATATATGGTTAACATCTTTGTGTAAATGAATTAGGAAACAAACAAAAAATGACACCAGGAAAACCCTCCACTAAAACCTTGTTTGAAAACGTACAATTTTAACATCTATATTAAATTAACAGCTTAGTTTATTAATCGGTGTTTCTTTGAGAAATTAATATTGATATTACTTTATAAAAGGGGTAAACGGCACACGCTGTCTATTCCGAAAATTTGTAGTTTTCAAAATATTTTCAATTTCACATCACTGCGAAAAACACATGCTACTCAGTAGGCCATGACGACGTCAGACATCAATCAAGTGCTACAGAAATGTTAAATTTACAAACGTTGCCAGCTTCAAATTTTCGGAAAATCGCCGCAGGTCAACGTGGAACACCTCTATATAATGCATGCTAAAACTAAGAAACTTAACGCTATAGAACGCACATAAATAACAATAAATAAATAAGATTTACTGTCTAAAACTCTCGAGTCTTGATGTTTCTGTTCAATCACGAATTAAAGAGGACTATCAAAACCGAAACCATATTATAGTGGTTTGCGTGAGAAGATGTGCTAAAAATGCAACAACCGACTTTGATTTTAGACATGATGAGCAAACTGAAGTAGAATTAATTTAACTTGAGTCTATATAGCACATTTAATGGGTTTCAGTTTATCGTATTTTATGATGACAGATAAAATAGCGACTGCAACAGGTTCATCGCAGATTATATGAATCGAAATTTAAAGTATCGAAAATAAAGTTGAAATATTCTTTGTTGAAATCTATTATTATACCTAATAAGATATACTTTGTTTGAAAATATAAGTACTTTTTGTTGCGGTAAAATTAATATTATCGTTATTATTATTTACTAATTATTTATCTATTATTAATTGAAATTATACAATATGTTGTACAAAAAGGCAATGTTTGTGCTTGCACTAAGACATGGTTTTCAACATCCTATTCCTAAACATCTAAATGTCAAACTACTTTGCTCTGTCACCTCTTAATTTTTAATCAAATTTTTTCTGCTGCAGTTCCAATTCCCACCAACGTTTCTGCTACAACCGTGAATATTTACAATAAATCAAAACTTCTGAAAAAACATTATTCTCTAGCACAAAATTTTGACACACATATCTGACACTATATATATATAGGGTGTATCACGGTTAACGGGACGATCCTTAAGTCTAAACGGCACAGTTTTAAAACATTTTTTGCAGTAACGTTATGTCGATCAATAGTAGCTACATTTAAAAATATATTTGAGTATACAGGCTGTTCCAAAATAGGGTGGCACATCCAAGTTTTGCGTTTTCTTATGGAACGGCCGATATTTGACAATTTTTAATTCTACGCAAAAAAATTAGATCCAAAAAGAATAAGATCCACCTCTATAAGGGTTCCCGATACCTATCTATTACGGTTTTTGAGATATTTTGACTTTTAGATGTTTGTAAAGGTTTGAGAAAAATATATTTACGTACAACAAAAATGCTGTAGAAAAAATAATTTTGTAACCTGAAATATTAGGATCATTGCTCTATCACCTAATGCACTTGACAGTTTTGAGTAGTTTACAAGGTGCTCAAATTATCCCGGTTTTTTATGGGTACAACTCCAATTAGCTTGGTTATTTTAAATATCACACCCTGTATTTTATTTATTCGTCATGTTGCCATTTTTATTCTCTTTAAAACTACTATAGCATTGAATATATCTAAATGTTATAACGTCCAGAGTGTATAACTGACGATTCTACGCACCATTCTACAGTCGAATCGCAGCAACCACTCTGTATATAAATACCACGACAATATAACCTACGACCTCGCGAAACTAAACTTAAGATGCAACCAGCTGCATCCTATAGTCATAGAAGAAGCCTACCTAATTAATGCAACAGCAACTCTACAAAAAATGAACACTATTATAATCTTGCGCTGAAAGCTATAAAATACACGGGTTAAATTAGCTTTACAAAATAACCGTAACCTCTCGCCACCAACTCAAGTGCAAGACTGGAGCGTCTTTGCCTAGAATACGATAATCCAATCTCCCACCTAGTCAAGTGCCCGTACCGCGCGTCCCGACTGAGTAAGCTCCCCTATGTCGCTAGATCGGCTCTAGCGAGAGAAGACCAGAACGACGCAATTGGTTCTCTACTGTCTCTGCTGCTGTCCGCCGTATTTATGAAGCGGGAAATGACCCTCGTCCTGCACCATCGAATTCGCTGTACGATGCGTAAATAAACAACTCGATCGTGTCTCGGTCTTCGATATCTATAAACTTTTATACCAACTAAATTTTGACGCGGTTTTATTTAACGGGAATTTCATAAATTAAATAAACATATTAGAAATGTCTGTTTCTTATCAAATAATTTTTGATGCAATTTTCTTTCACGTGAATTAAATAGACCAATTAAAAATCCTGCTTCATTGCAGATTTGAAATTGAAACTACACTGCAGTGACGGTAGCATTCTAGATCTATAATCTTGTCATAAAAAGACAATGGCATACTTAAACATTGATTGTAGAGAAAATTAGGACAAGTTTGACAAAATTGTACTTGACATCAAAAATCTTAACATTTAGGTACTTGCAATGCTATATCAGTTTAAAGAGGATAAAAATTGCAACATGATGAATAAATAAAATACAGGGCGTTGTATTCAAAATAACCAAGATAATTGGAGTTAAATGTACCTATAAAATACCAGGATAATTTGAGCACCTGTAAACTATTCAAAACTGTCAAATGCATTAGGTGATAGAGCAATGGTCCTAATATTTCAGGTTACAAAAGAATTTTTCCACAACATTTTTTTATATGCATATTTTTTTTTCAAACCTTCACAAACATCTAAAAATCAAAATATCTCAAAACCGCAATAGATATGTATAGGGAACCCTTATAGAAGTGGATTTTATTTTTTGCGTAAAATTCCAAATTGATAGGCCGTTCCAAAACAGAAAACATAACTTTGATGTGCCACCCTTTTTTGGAACAACCTGATAGCAAAAAATATTTTTAAAATGTAGCTACTATTGACCTACATAACGTACTCCAAAATATTTTTAGTGCGCCGTTTAGACGTAAGAGACCGTCCTGTTACCCGTGACACACCCTGTATATACACAGGTGGCTCATTAGTGCGTCAAAGTCCCATAACTGCTCTTCAAAACTGATTTGGAAGAATATTTTTATATGAATTGAAAATATTTCCAAATATACAGGGTGATTCGCCACAGCAAAGCACGTGTCGCATAATTTTTCTTAAATGGAACACCCTATATATTTTTACATTTTTTGATTCATCATCAATTAACGTTTCCAACGACATTCCCCCTTGTAATTTTCGATGCGGCGTTGCTGAGTTATTCAAGAAAATGTGAAAATTTTGGCCAAAACAAAGTCAAACAAATTTATTGGTTGTATGAATACCATGATGAATAAAAATGAAAAATTTTGCCAATACGTAGCTGACAGTTGTAGTTAGAGGATACATTGTCCAAATATTGTGCATATCATACAGGGTGTTCATTACACAATTTTCAAATTGAGGAAATTCAAATAGCATTTTTTCTTTTATTTCAAATGAAACCACCTGTATTTCATTCGATAACTGAATTCGCATGTTTACTCCCCATAAATTTCATTAGTAATGTTATATGCCTAAAACCAATATTTTCACAATTATTCTTACTTTTTCGGTTCACACAGGTGAATTTTGATAATTAGCTTTTAAGTAGGCTTAGTAACCATGGTTTTGTCGTAATGTGAAAACACCTAACAGCAGTTGTCACTGACGTTAAATAATCGTCATCGTGTGATTCAAGTGCTGCCATTCGCATCGACATGAATTTCGAAAGAAATGAACTTGTTGACATGGTAGTTGTTATGGGATCGTGCGAACAAAATTGTTTATTAACACAGCGCATGTATGTGCAAAGATACCCCAATAGAAGACAACCTTCAGTGAGAAGCTTGTGAAAACTCAAAGAGGGGTTTATTAACAGAGAAAATGTGTCATATCAAAAATGTGACAGAACGAAACGCACAAGTCATAAGACGACTTAAATGTTTTGCTATCGGTAGTGGCAGAACAAACTAGTAGTTCAAGAATGATATCGAAGAGAACCGATATATCTCACTCTACAATCAGCAAAATTATCCAGAAGAATAAGTTGCATGACTATCACATATCCTTTCATCAACAATTATTGCATCCAGATTTGGCAAATCGGAGGACATATTGCGAATGGGCTCTGGGAATGGCAACAACAAATTCATTTTTTTTCAACAAGTACGTTTACTGACGAAGAAACTTTCACACAAAGAGGTAGTCCAAATCGACATAATTTGCATCATTATGCGACCGAAAACCAAAAATTTGTGAGAAGTCGATAGACAGCGTCAATGGACTGTGAATGTTTGGGGAGGTATTGTGGGCGACTTCATCATTGGACCTCACATTCTTCAATAGGCATTTGAATGGTGAGCAGTATTTGTTCTTCTTACAAATCACTTGTCTCAACTTTCCACAAATTATGCCTGAAAATTTGTGGTTCCAGCACGACGGTGCTCCGCCACATTCCGCACTAACTGTTCGGAGTTACTTGAATAGAGATTTTCCAGGCCAATGGATAGGTCGCGGTGGCCCCATTAGTTGGCCACCTAGATCTCCAGACTTGTCGGAAATTTATTTCTTTTTCTGAGAACACATTAAGCAGATTGTGTCTCAGAACCCGCCAACTACTGCAGAAAATATGAAGCACAGAATTATAGAAGCTTTCGGGATAATTCCCAATACATACAATATGGGCGATACATCAGTCGTTCTTGAAAAGAATACAGAAGTGTGTTGAGTAAAAGGGAGGGAATTTTGAACATTTGTTATGAGTGAACATGCGACAAATTGCGCTCGGTTGTTGTTTTCAGGATTTCAAATAAAAATAGAACGTTTAGATTCAGATAATTTATTTTGTGTAAATCAATCGATGTGCACCTATATTCAATTTATTAGTTTAATTATTTTCCGATATTCGTATTCTAATCATTCTATCTTCTTTTTGTTGGTTTTATAGTTCTCTTATTGTTATATGGTTTCTTAATTTCATGCTTCAAATGATAAATTTCGTATGATAATAACAATAATTATTATTAATACTAAAACTGCCTGCATTTAATTATGAAATTTACCTGTGTGAACCTAAAAAGAATAATTGTGAAAATATTGATGTTAGGCATAGAACCGCACTAATAAAATTTATGGGGAATGAAGATGCGCATTCAGTTATCGAATTAAATACAGGTGGTTCTATTTGAAATAAAAGAAAAAATGCTATTTAAAATTTCCTCAATTTGAAATTTTTTTAATGAACACCCTCTTTGATATGCACAATATTTGGACAATGTATCCTCTAACTACAACTGTCAACTAGGAAATTTGCAAAATTTTTCATCTTCATTCATTATGGTACTCATACAACCAAAAAATTGTTCGACTTTCTTTTGACCAAAATTTTCATGTTTTCTTGAATAACTCGGCAACGCCCCATCGAAAATTAAAAGGGGGACGTCGTTAGAAACGTTAATTGATAATGGATCAAAAAATGTAAAAATATATAGGGTGTTCCATTTAAGAAAAATGATGCGGCACGTGCTCTGTTGTGGCGAATCAATCTGTTTATTTGGAAATATATTCGGAATATGCCCATTTGGGAATCACATCACAATTCCTCCAAATCAATTATATAAAGCAGTTATGGGGCTTTGGCGCACTAATGAGCAATGTATATATATATATATATATATATATATATATATATATATATATATATATATATATATATATATATATATATATATATATATAGTGTGAAACACACTTTTGAAATACAATTCATTATTCAGCAACAGTTAGTTTTTGTGGAAAACTCTGAGACACGTGAAGTTTAATTTTTCGAACATTATCTTATAATCATAGTTAAAAAAATTAAACTCCCGCCATTTTACCCCCACCACTTTATCCATTAAAAAAAATAGAAACCCTACATTTTTTCATCACAATTCGATGGATCACTTTTTTCTGAATGCAGAGATACCCCATATGTATGGTCTAATATTACAGTTTTCAATACAGGGTGGAAATTTAATACCCGAATATTAAAACTAAACAGTTTACCCTGAAATTCAAATTTCGAAGATAAACTTAATACAAATGTCCCTTTCTTATAATAAATGCTCAAAATGTTCTTCATTCACTTGCACACAACGAAATAATCTGCTCTGGAATTCTTCACTGACTCTTATCTTAAATTTTTTATCTTGGCTTTTATCTAAAACGTACTTGGTATCATTAATCGTTTTATATTAACTAGCAATTTTTGCAGTGTGAAAGGTGAAATTTAACAGTTATGTTTTATTTTGTGGTGTATTGTGTTGAATGCACGGTCTCCTAATGAATTAGTCGTAATTTTGTCGGTAATTTCAATTCATTTTTGGTATAATAATGGGATACTTAACTGAAACTCTGCGAATATAATTATTAATGATGATTGTGTATGGTGATATGTGTAGAGACAGGCACAAGTTGTTAACCTATTTAATGGAAAGCGTCCAGATTTGCCCCCACTAACCCAGGGAACTGTTTCTAAGATACATTCACAGTTTCGTGATTATGGACACGTTGAACCACTGCCTAGGAGACCCAAGTTTGTCGAAGAAGATGTCAAACTCAATATTTCATTGGCTTTTCAAGAAGAACCAACAATTTCTACCCGTCAAGTTGCACGTGAAAATGATGTTAGTCAATCAACAGTTTTAAGGTGTCTCAAAAACGAAAAAATGAATCCCTATAAACTACAACATGTTCAAGAGTTGATTGACGATGATACTGATAGAAGACTGCAATTTTGTGAACAACTGCTAGACATGTTACATAGAAATGTTATTTCTTCTGCTGACGTTTTGTTTTCCGATGAAGCAACATTTCTTTTGAATGACGGAATAGCGAAAATGGCAAAATTGCAGATACTGGGCTGCCAAAAACCCCCACTGGATGCGACAAACACACACTCAGCGTCCTCGGAAGTTGAAAGTTTGTGTTGGTATCACTGGTGGTAACGTAGTTGGACTTGTTTTTTATAGAAAATCTAAACGGTCCAAGATATTTAGAAATGCTAAGAGAACAGGTTGTCCCAATGTTAGCAGATATGTATCCAAATGTAATAAAACCTAATAAAGGGATATGATTTCAACAAGACGGTGCATCGCTTCACTTTGCTCTTCAAGTACGGGAGTATTTACACGAAGTCTTTCCACAAAGATGGATTAGACGAAGAGGTTTCGTAGAATTGCCTGCTAGATCACCACAGCTTACACCTCTTGATTTCTTTTTATGGGGATACCTTAAAAACATAGTGTATAAAACGCAACATGATGATTTAGATGAGTTGAAAATGAAAATAACAACGGAAATTAGGAACGTAACGCCTGACGTGTTGAAGAGAATTTGGGAATAATTCCAGAGCAGATTATTTCGTTGTGTGCATGTGAATGGAGAACATTTTGAACATTTGTTATAAGAGAGGGACGTTTTTATTAAGTTTATTTTCGAATTTTGAATTTCAGGGTAAACTGTTTAGTTTTAATATTCCGGTATTAAATTTCCACCCTGTATTGGAAACTGTAATATTAGACCATACATATGGGGTATCTCCGCATTCAGAAAAATGTGATTCATCGAAATCTGATGAAAAAATGTAGGGCTGCTATTAAAAAAATGGATGAAGTGGTGGGGGTAAAATGGTGAGAGTTTAATTTTTTAAATTATGATTATAAGAGAATGTTCGACAAATTAAACTCCACGTGTGTGATACCTCCATTTACAATTAATACTGATCTCTTCCTAATATATATATATATATATATATATATATATATATATATATATATATATATATATATATATATATATATATATATATATATATATATATATATATATATATATATACTATTTTACATCCAGATCGTCACAAGGTGAGGAAATATGGTATCGGTGATATGAATTTTCTTTTTCAAAACAGCGTCAAAAAGTCTCAAAACATGATTTCGGAATAAATATGTTTTTTGCCGGTCTGTGCGTCTGTCTGTTAGTGGGCACGATAACTTTCAAACAAGTTGAGATATTGACTTCAAATTTGGTGTACAGTTAGCACCCGACGAACCAACGGTTAGGATGGTTTTTGGGTAAAATCTCTCCAGTGGAGAAAGGAGAATTAGTATGGCATAGTATATTTGTTAGTAAATAATTTTACAATGTGTTTCACAAATAGGCTAAATAGGCTTGTGCTTGCAATAAACACAATCTTGATTTCTGACTTACCTAAACGGAACTGCCAAATCCTGCTACTGATGGGTGACTTGACGAAACTTGACATTTTTTCGTTAAAGCTTGAGTGAAATAACGTTTCATTGTTTGTTTATTAGTAGTAGTAGTAGCAGTGGTGGGGAGGCCAACGCCAAGCAAATAGACCACCATGGACCCTTTTTGCCAACCCCAGCAACCCAGCAACCATGATCTACTCCTTCTCGGTTCCGTCGTCAAACCGCCTCGACCTCGAGATGAAGGCCGTGACGGTCTTCAGGTGGACGATATTTACCTGATTCCTCTGCAGAGTCCTCGATCCGAACAATTCTGATCGAATACTCCCAAAAGCGTCGCATTCGCACAGGTAGTGGTAGGACGTTTCCTCATCCTCGCCGCACTCCTAGCAAATGGGATCCCTCTCCACGCCTATCAAAGTGAGTTGTCTTCTAAGGGCGCAGTGGCCTGTGAGCACCACAAGGATGCGGCGAAGCGTAGGTCGACTCCTTCCGAGTAGCCAGACAGCTTTATCTCTGTCTGGCCCCTCCACGAAGTCCCTCGCCTGCCTGCAGCCACCAACAGACCCCCATTGCTTCCTCGGTCTACCTGTTTAAGGCGACGGAGACCGACTTCCTACTTATACCTATGGCCGGCTCCGGGCCACAGAACGGCCACCGGGAACCAAGCCTTGCGAGATTATTCGCGACCTCATTCCCCGTCGCACCACAGTGTCCCGGAACACACACTAGTTGTACCTCCTTTGTCCTGGCTAGCCCTCTGAGGGCATCAGCGAACTCCTGAACCAGTATAGACCTGATTCTGGCCGCGCAGACTGCCCGGAGGACTGCCTGGCTGTCCGAGCAGATGTACACACATTTCTCGGGACTCCTCTTCACATCCTGTCTGTTGGCCACAGACAGGATAGCGTACACCTCTGTTTCAAATGCCGTGGTATATGCGCCAAGGGCATACCTCTCACGCACCCCCAGGCCCTCGATGTATATTCCTGCCCCGGAGGATTGTTGGTCCTCCAGCCGCGATCCGTCGGTGAAACAGACCAGGCCTGCGGGCTGGAATTCAACCACATTTTCCCTCCACTGATCGCTAGTGGGGATCCTGAGGGTGCATGGCCTAATATCATCCTCGGCAACCGCACCTTTATGGCGGAAATCGGAATTTCCTTTTCCACCTCCTTGGCGACTCTTGCATGCCCTATTACTGCTCCCTCTCCGCACCAGTTTCCTGCGTCTCGCATTCTGAGATACGACGTCATCGCCTCCCTCCTGACACAGATGGGAAGCGGTGGCAGCATCAACAGGACCTCTAGTGCGGCTGAGGGTGTCGTCCTCATAGCGCCTGTGATACCCAGAATTGCCAGCCTTTGAAGTTTGTCCAGCTTCCTGTTGGTAGTTTCGTTCACACCGCACCACCAGACCAACGCCCCATAGAGGATTCTGGACCTGACGATCGCAGTGTAGATCCAGTAAATGATCCGAGGATTAACTCCACAGGTCCTCAACGCAGCTGCCAGAGGGTCGCTACTCCCTTCCTTACAACCCGTTCTATTTGCGACCCCCATGTTAGTTTGGATATATATATATATATATATATATATATATATATATATATATATATATATATATATATATATATACTATTTTACATCCAGAACGTCACAAGGTGAGGAAATATGGTATCGGTGATGGGAATTTTCTTTTTCAAAACAGCGTTAAAAAGTCTCAAAACATGATTTCGGAATAAAAATGTTTTTTGTCGGTCTGTGCGTCTGTCTGTTAGTGGGCATGATAACTTTCAAACGAGTTGAGATATTGACTTCAAATTTGGTGTACAGTTAGCTCCCGACGAACGAACTGTTCGGATGGTTTTTGGGTAAAATATCTCCAGTGGAGGAAGGAGAATTAGTATGGTATAGTTGTTATATTTGTTAGTACATAATTTTACAATGTGTTTCACAAATAGACTTAATAGGCTAAATAGGCTTTTGCTTGCAATAAACACAATCTTGATTTCTGACTTGCCTGAGTAGACGCGTCAAAATATGTTTCAGTACTTGATATAAACTAATATCAACCGATGCTGCGGCACTGTGTTTGAGCAAGTTGAATGTCTGCACGTCTCCCCTTCGGAAGGGGCGATAAGCCGTCGGTCCTGTGCACCATGCGATGCCAGGCACGTTAAATATCACTATCCTCCTTACATAAAGAAAGAGATTCGGCAAAATTTCCAGGAAAGTGAGATGGCACTGTTTGCTGTCGGTGATTAACCATAGTCGCGGAAAAACACCGACGTTAGAGAAACGTACAACGACATCGAAAAGAGGTGACATAATATTGGAGTGAGTTCACGAGCACACATTTTAAGAACTATTGCTAAAATTTCAAAAATATGAAACTTATTTTATATCTCAAGCTAGTTAATTATTTTCCACATTAGTAGGTAGTGAGATTATGGTGCATTTTTTCTTAGGTAACTGGTGGAGACTCTATTAGGTGAAAAATCTGTTGGCAAATAAATGCATAAATGAATTATTGTCATGGAGATAATTTTAGAAGCCTCATAAAAAGATAAAGTTTAAATGCGACTAAATTAAATTTAAAATTAATCCACGATTACAAAAAGCTTTCTCAGGCAGCAGAACAACCACAGACTTAATTGAATAACTGTGAACGCGATAAAAAATGTTAACATGAAAAGCTAGCTATGAATGGAGCACAACTTGGACGATAAATTTAATTAATTATAGGATACTTTAGCGATAAAGACATAATTCACTTTTAGGCGAGATAATTAATGAGATCTGTACTATTTTTACGAGCCAGTATTAAATTATAGGTTACATTGTTATTAATGTTAATGTGATCGAAACAGGTATATTCATAAACGTTCTTGTGCTATACTCGAGAATAAAATTGCTATGGGACCATCTCGGCTTAAAAATACCGTATACATTGTTTCTGTTAAACTGTCTGTGGATAATAATGGTTTAAGAGCGTTTAGAAAAGGAATAAAACACCTTAAACTGAGCGATTATCTAGTCGGTACTTTACTTTTTTTTACTAAAAATAATCGCAAAGTAAACTCAACATTCTTAAACCATTACAAAGTTGTTTAAATTTTAGTGAGACAAAATTGATTTGAATGTGCTTAGGTATGAATTTTTTGTTATATTATGAACGCGTCAGTCAAAAATGGCAGAATTCGGTGGAGTCGAAAATTTGTCATTTTTAAAAATGTCTTAACCCAGATAACCTTACAACTAAAATGCGCTCGCTGGGGGACCTATTGTTTGTAAGGTATATGAAGTGTATTTAAAGAAGAAACTTTTAATTGAAAATGCTATTGTTACAAAGCACTTCAATAGACGTAGGTGCGGTGTTGCCACATCTCCAGAACTTCCCCCAACATCTGGAAATTTTTGCACAATCTGGCAACACCGCCTCCCGGGGGTGCCTGGGGTGACCCCCCTCAGGCGAAGTCTCAACCCTCTAGGACCAGAAATAACGAAGTTACCAACTTGTGCCCCGTCGGAACGGATAACTGAGGTCTGCACATTCCGAACACCCTGTATATACACCCTGTATGCACAGAGAACCCTTACACCCTGTATACGCAGAGATCTTATATTACGAGAAACACCTCTTGTGTAACATAGGAGTGATGACCACATTTAGATCATCCTGTATATACATCCCCCTGTATACGCACGGGACCGATCTGTATTCACAGAACCTTCTAGTAAAAGAAGGTCCTGGAACATTCTGGAATGGAACGCTCCAGAAACGTGGTGGAAGGTACGGCGAGTATATAACCGCGAAAGCAAGCCAGCCAGGCAGTTCAGTTAGAGAATGTGGAAGTGACTCGAAGGAGCAGTAACCAGTGAATAAAGTGTTAAGAGAGTAGCGACTGTAGTTCCAGTATAATAATTTGTGTGCAGATTAGTGAGTGTAAGGCCAGATAACCTAAGTGTTTTGTGAGAGAGACATTCTAGAACTTTTATTGTATCCATATTTAGACAGTAAATTAAGTGTTTGGTGAGAGAGGCATTCTAGAACTTTTATTGTATCCATATTTAGAGAGTAAATAAAGTTGTTTTGTTAAAATTTAAAGTCTCACTTATCCAGAACCCGGAGAAAACGCAACAATATATTCATTTCTCAATAAGGACAAAAAAAAAAGGGAATACATATAGCACATTAGGAACAAGAACGTATACTATTTTTGAGTGTGATAATCAATAAATATTGGATATGAACAGCGATATTACAATTTATACATCTAGTTGTGACACGTTGATGATATCCTCCAAATATTGTGTGCATTTGTTGGCGAGTCACGTAATGGTCCAAGCGATTATACCTCATATCTAATAAGTACACTTGGAGAACCCAAATCACCACAACACATATTTCAGAGACCTTACGATCGTTTCGTTGACCATGTCAACATCTTCAGAGGAAGAAAAATTCTAAAATTAAAACTACTAGCTACCGTGTATTTATATCGCGTCTAGGTAAACGAACTAGTCCGAAGTAAAATTGTTGTCGAAGACCCATCGTTTGTTTATTGTGTAGTGAAACTACGAGGTCGAAGACCTCCTTTATTCTTCTGGTCGACAACTTTATGAGCCCTTATCTAATATAAGGATAATAGGTTTAAAAGGAACGGTACCGAGTTATTTTAGGAATCTGCACGTTCCCTTTCGATCTAGAAATGTACTATGTGGATATTGGAGCTAGCCGCCAACCACATCTGGCGAAAACAAACACAATAACCTCTGCTCATTCTTTTATATGAAAAATAAACCTGGGTGTTTGGCTCACATTATTAACTCTAACAAAGAATAAATACCTCAACTAAAATACTACATAAAAATATATTTATATTGATTTTAATTCTTCGTAAACAGTATTTATATTGACTTCATAGATACACAGAAAACGAAAGGGTCTTTAAGTCGAGACAAACGTAGAGATTAGTATATGTATAGACTGGCCGAGTTATTGACCGTAATTTATTATTCTACCTGACAAATTAGGAGTGTTTAAGTGGTCAAATGCAAAGTGAAAATAAATGGCTTGATATTAAAGGTGCCGCACGATTCAATGAAGTTTTGTTCTTAATCGACCTTGACTTTCTAATGAATCAAGCATAGTTTGATGTCTAACAATTTTGACAAGTTTCAAATGTTCTTTGTCAATGTGGTAATTATTATCCCATATATGATGTGCCACACATGATTTGTCCACCGTACTATATCGTAAATGTGCGAGATGTTCACGAAATCTGGTGGCTATGTGTCTCTTGGTTTGACCCACGTATTTAAGATTGCAATCTTTGCAACTTATCTCATAAATACCCGACATTTCAGTGGCTTTGTCTTTCGTATTACCCAACAAATTTTTTAAATTACTTTTCGTCGAAAAAGTCAAATGTAAATCGGCTTTCTTAAAAATACTTTCCAAACACTTCGTGATACGTGGTTGATAAGGTAGACACACAGATTTTTTCTCTATTTTATCTTTCTTCAATGTCGTACATTCATATATCGTTTTCTTTGTTCTGTGTTTGTTAACCAATTTGTCCATTAAACTATCTGAATAACCGCTATATCTCGCCACGTTTTTTATGTACTTTAATTCTATATTTAATCTATTTTTACTTAGCGGAAAATTTATCAATCTGTTTACCAGGAAATTTAAACTAGCCGTTTTTTGTGCAAACGTATGATGTGAGTCGTTAGGAATATAACTAATAGTGGCACTTTCCTTCCTGTAGACATCGAATTCAAGCGAGCCATTATTTTTATTTTTAATAACTAGTACATCTAGAAAAGAAAGTTTATTGTTGATTTCTATTTCGTGGGTAAATTTTATTGAATCAAATTGACTATTTAGTTTTTCAGTAAATTCTTCAACCTTGCATATATTTGTGTCAAACACTGCAAAATATCGTTGACATAACGTAACCAAACTCTAGGGAAATACTCATTTTTATTTTTATTTTTCTGCAAGAAAAGGAGATAATGGATTTCCCATTGCCGTGCCTTCAGTTTGTTCAAAAAACGCATTGTTAAATTGGAAAATATTTTGTTTTATACAAAGGCTAGTTAGAGTTAAATATTCTAACCAGGCATAAAACTTATTACCCGAACCAACAATCGTGAAATCTCGGCCGCAATTATTGAAAATGACAGACGACATGAAATTAATAATTTGCCAAGTGATTGTTATTTAACTGGGGGATTCAATCAATTATTAAAATACACTATATTTGTAGCTTTATGAATGACCCCAAATACAGTTTTAGCGCAGAATAGATATATTATGCTGTCGCATAGTACAAGTATAGTAGAAATGTAAACAAAATCAAGTCAAGTCTATAACAATGATTCTAAAATAGTTTCCTTTATCTTGAAACTTAAGACGTCATATAAGACCGAAACAATCCTTGAATGTGTTTCAATGGCAATTCTACTAATTCTGTAATTAACTGTTACGTATATCTTTCATATACTCCCCCGGGCATGAAGCCTGTGCCAAGTATCATGTAGACAAAACGTTAGTTGACTTATTAGCAGATAGCTCATTGGAAGCGTGCTGGTCTTCTACGCAGAAGGTTGCATGGTTGAATCCGGCTCGATGAATGTATGTTTCTTTATGTTTTATTTTGACATTTGGATACGTTTTGAACAAGATCTCATTTTAGTTTAAATCGCCTGAATAGTGAGTCTAAAATTATAATTTTTAGCAGACATTTTGTTATTGTTGATATTGAAAAACCGGTTTGATTAGGTTGACTAAAACGAAATGATACTGGCGATTATTAAGGAAAAATAACTGCTACGTTGATAATTTGGCAGATACTTTACTTTTCTAAATATGAATAAAGTTTCCTTCTGGAAATCTTTTGTATAACTTTAATAAAATTGGTAATACAAATTTCTTTTAAAGAAACCTACAGTATCTACAGATATAGCAAAATTTTGTTCTTTAGCTTAATAGAAAATTGAGTGTTGGGCATTTTTCTCAAAAGAAGTTAGAATACATGATTTTTTGGTAAAAGAGATATCGATGGTAACACTTTCGAAAAAGTTCCTTAAATGTGCACGTACTAGGACCTCTAAAATCGACCTTCAAGGTATGTGTAAGTTTGAAGTATTAACTTTCCTAATATGCCGTATAATAATAGTGTACAATTCGTATGAAAATTCGCTACTATAATGCACTTGCTGCTTCCCGAATACTTTTTTCATTTTCAGAAGGACGGCCTGTTTGTTAAGTAGGGTTTTTTTTTGTTCTGAGCAAGCATTGCTGACGCAATCCTTCTTCTAAAACGTAATTGGTCCATCTCTCCACCATCGTTGAGATAAATATGCCACTAATTTTGTACAGCAAGATCATTGCAATCTGCTACCAATGGAAAGTACCACTTTTTCCACGGATTGCTATGCGATACCATTGAATTTTCTCGTCATAACGATCAACTCAATTTTGGAATTATACAAATGCACAATCTGTCGCTGTTTAGGATAATTTTCTTTTCCTTGCGAGAATATTGTTTTACATTGTGAAGAGGCCCTATTCCAGCAAAATGGGAATAATGATATAAAGCTGTTGTCGTTCCATTTTATCGCAATTATATTTTTATCAGAAATCTTGTTGAAATCATAAGAACCACGTTTCTTTTTCTCCATTTCTTTATTTTCAGCTAATGGATGACCTGGTATTAGACTTTCCTGCATAATGTCTGTACCATGAAACTTTTCTTTAGAAAAATTTTCAGGTGGCGTAATGGTCGTAAAAAATTGTCAAAGAATAAATACATTTTTCCTCGGGCGATTTTTTATTAAATTTATTAAAGTAGCTCAACACATTGAAAAGGTTAGCGACCACCGGTCTAGGAGAATAAACAAGATATTTTGAGTTTTAAATCTTGTCTGTTTCTATAGTAGAGTTATAACTTTTTAATACGCCCTCGTATGATGCGCGGCACATGTTACGGAAGAATTCAAGATTACAGTGAATATAAAATGTATCATAAAAATTGTTCAGTTTATGTCTGATCATTAAATTTTTCTTGTTTTTAATTACCAAAATAACTATTAAATTTGTCTTGTAAAATGTGCCAACACAGTAATTTAAATAAACTATTACTATTTTATTGTTGTTTTTATAGATATATAAATCGCTAAATGCCTTTAAACGTTAGGTTTGGTTGATTCTTTTGATCATATGCGAGAGGGAATTTACTTAATTGATATTAAAAAAATACGCCAACACTCAAGTCTGTGCTTTTTATTGTCTTAAAAAATGGCAATGTTTCGATCTTCTTAGAAACATATTAGAAGTCAGTGCGGGTTCAAAAAGGAAAATGTGGGAGTAATTAGACCGACCAACAACAAAAATTGAATGTTTTTTAGTGGCAATTTTATGATCCTTTATCAAGGTATTACATTCAAAACTTACTCTTAAAATACATACCGTAGAATTTGATATATTACATGACATAACACAGTTAATGAAATGAAATTTAACAAACAATTAACACAGACAAAATAAAAATTGGAAACTTAGAAAGGGCACAGCACTAAGGAAATCGAGAAAGGTCTCTCTCACAAACACTTAACTTTTTACAAAATTTGAAAACTTAAAGAGATTTTGTTTCTAAAAAACCGCATAAAAAATACTGTCCACGATTTAAATTTACCACTAAATTAAAGAGATATTGGCTTCTCAGCCCGAAATAGCTTTTAGATCTATGAGATCTGTGAATTTTTAAGAAATTTCAATGTAAAATATGACAAACGTCAAATTAATCAAAATATAATTGTCAAGCCTATTCAGAATAAAATATCAGAAAACGGTTTAGTTTTTATTAAAGTCGATAAAGGATATACAACAGTAGCTACATATATATATATATATATATATATATATATATATATATATATATATATATATATATATATATATATATATATATATATATATATATATATATATATATGAACCAGTTGCCAAAATTTTGGTCTGTAAGTTTAGAGACAAAAAATTTAGAGGCATTTAAAGAAAAAAAATTGGGGTTTTCCACAAAACGTAAAAAGTCGTGATTTTAAACGGCAAAATTGGCAACTTTTAGGCAAAGAACCTGAAAGAAATACGGATTATGTAAAGAGTGTTCTGCAAACACCTAAGTTTCAGCTTTAACCATCATTGCCCTTCATTTTAATAAAATATTTCCAGAAAATTTTTGGTTTAATAGTCTATATTTTAGCAAATTTTCGTCGAAAAAAGTCGATATTGAGAACACCGCAACTTATGAATTTTTAAAATATTTCTTCAAATAAGCGCGAACTAGAACCCCAAAAACCCATATACGGGGTCAGTTTCAGTTTTTGTCTGTTTACACATATACAGGGTGACGCATTTCTACGGTAAAACTCAATATTTTTAGAGAGCTTTTTGTTTGTATTACTCGTCGAAAAAATCGAGCTGCCGTATATGGGCACGCTCAAATAATGGCTGAATTCTACAAGTTTTTGCAGAAATGTTTTTAGTGTTTCTGTGGAACTTATTTTTGTAAGATTTTTGTGATATGTTGGTAATTAATAATAAATCTTTAGTAAGTTATTGTAAAAAAAAGTTGTCGAATTTTTGTGAAAAATGTAATTTACTGTAACATTACTGAAGACAATTTCTTTAAAAAAAATGGTGATTTTCTGTAAAGAAATTTGTGCGAATTTTCATTAAAAAAATTCAATTTTGATCCTAAAGCTGTTTGTGAATAATTATATCCTGGCAGGTGTGTAAACGGTTTAAAGAGGTTTGTTGGCCAGGAAAATCGAACCAGTTTTTTTCTGGAACTTTTAAGGTTTATTTTCGGAAAATATTTGTACTTTTTGAAACAACAAAGCTACTTTAATGAAATACCTTAGATTGTTACTACTATATAGGTTATACTGTTAACCAGATGTCCTTCTTTTAAAAACAAAACATATTTGCCATTAAAAGCATTTTTACGAAAATTCGCTACCATAACGCACTTGCTGCGTCCAGACTTTTCTTAATAAAATACAATTAAAGATAACATGTTGATAAGTAAATATCACCTGATTTCTTCTTATACTATATCACAATGACAATAGACCTTAAGGTAGGGCTGGGAATCGAATACGAATAGTTCGAATATTCGAGCAATCGATTACGAATTATTTCAACGAGAGTGTATTCGAATATTCGAATATTTGATTATTCGAGTATCCGAATTATTTCAACGAGAGTGTATTCGAATATTCGAATTATTTCAACGAGAGTGTATTCGAATATTCGAATTTTTTCAACGAGAGTGTATTCGAATATATATTATTATGGCTGGGAATGATCCCCAGAAGATTCTTAGAAGCACTCATCGCAGGGGCACTAGGAGAAAAAAGTAGATCGTTCAAATAAGTGATTATGAATAATTTGTTAGCTTTGCATTGTAGATGCTCTTTTTGCTTGGTTTCAACAATACATACACCATCTACTATAACTTATAAATTAACCATATTTTTCTAACTAAGCACATTATTAGCTTAAAACGCAAATACATGGGATGCAGATTTATTTATTTATTTATATATGTACTTTCAAATAACGTAAATATGACTAAAAACCTAACTGCTGTTGTGATAAGCACAATGAAACCGACATTATAATCGTCATTAATTTTTCTAAAATAAACAATGAAAAATTTCCGGATACGAATATTCGAATACACAAACGGATAAATTCCCAGCACTACCTTAAGGCCGCAGTGGAGTGGCCGTTATGGCCCAGTCACCAATTAAACCTACCTAACCTAAGAAGACATCAACTTACCCTCGTAGTAACTAGAAAAATGTACCTTAAATGACATTCAATAGCCACGTAACAAAAAACTGAAAGGTGTTTATGATCAAGCGACCGTAAAAATTGAATATTAAGGAATGCAATATGGAAACAGAACATTTGAATTAATTAGAAGTTCAGACGCGACCGACATGTCATATAACGTTATCTTTGATACATGATACTCGTATCAAACATTCTGTTTCTTTTAATCTCATTATAAATTTAATGAAGAATGACAAGGATCTACATAAAAAGTATTCTAATAAATATTGATTAGTATACTAATGCATTGTAATATTGCGATCGGCCTATTCTTAATACATGCTAAATCGGTAGCGAAGTTTTAAAATTGTTACAGAATATTTTAAGATAAGTCCAACTGAAAAGCTGACCTTGTTCTAGGTCAAGTTTAGCATTTTGTTGTTTGTCTGTGGTTTAGCGTTCGCTGCATTTGAGAAGAGATGTACTGTGTAACGAAGCAATTTGAATAACTGAAAAGTAATTTTTTCATTAACTAATAAAAATAGTGATGCAACTTGAATCATAGCTCCCACATCGCTGTGATAATATACCCCCATCAGAATCATAAAATTAAAATTTAGCCCCACCATATTCAACCCAGACTTGAATATCATAGGCAAGTGTCACATCTTTAGTAACATTTGTATTTATATACCCATGAACTTCTGAAACGATATAGTACTCGATTTTTAAGAGAAAAGTGTCAATTCTCCACAACGAACCCCAGATTTATTGCTTTTTTTCGGAAGCGAATTTACGCACACATAATCCAGACTATCCGCTGTATTCCATTTTTGATGTCGAAGGCTCAACTAAAACAGAATTTGATATTTTACCTTTTCATAATCAACCCCAAATTCAATTTCATAAGAAAATGTCAGGTCCTTGGTTATATCTGAAACTATGATCCCAAAAATTTAATTAGACCATATATAAAGTAACCGGTACACTTTAAAGTCTTATAGAATTTCAAGAAATCAAGCTAGTTGCAAAAAGTAAATGGAATCTACTTGCTTCAATAATTATATTTTTATGGATAAAACTCTCTCTCAGGGCTGCAACTAAATTCATCTGTTGCATTTACCGGTCACCTTCTGACAACAACTTTGCCCAGCTTTGTGACTACCTTTCTGAAAAAACCGTCTATCTGATTTATGAATATCCTTCCTCCGAGGTCACTATTCTTGGTGACTTCAATGTCCACAATAAAGAATAGCTAGGATCATCAAAAACCGATCCACAAGGGAGAGCAGCGGAGGCCTTTGCAGTCAGCAATTCTTTAGCCAATATGGTTCAGCAACCTACTTAATTTCCGCGCATCCCAACACACAGCTCAAATCCCTTGGATGTCCTTCTTACTACACATCCTGACTGCTATAAGATATCAGTCACCGCCCCCCTTGGTCACTCAGACCACCGCATGGTCACTGCTTCCTGCGCAATGCAACCCGAGGTCACACAGTCATCAAACCCACGTATCGTTTGGCACTACAACTCCGCGAACTGGGACGAATTGCGAGATTACTTTTCCTCATTTCCATGGGCGTCTGTCTGCTTCTCTCATCCTGACCCGTCTGATATCTCACAAAACGTCACCGAAATTATCCAAGCTGGCATGTAATTAGTTATTCCACGTACACAGGAAACCTCTTCGGCCGCTCAAAAGCCCTGGTTCTATAAATCCTGTGACAAGGCCAGACTTGAAAAGGTCAAAGCTCACAAAACGCTTCTACACAATCCCAGCCAAGAAAACCGTGAAGCATTTAACGACGTAAGAAACCGCTATGTCCGCATTCTTTCTGAGGCAAAAAACTCGTCTAATAACCACATAAAAAACAAAGTCCTTTTAAGTTCCAGCGGCAACAAACCCTTCTCGACTCTTGCTAAATCCATTGGGAATAATTTTTGCAAGAGCACGTTCCCAACTCTTGTCTCAGGGGATGAAATTGTTTCTACCGCCCTGGGCAAGGCTCAACTTTTTGCCTCGTTGTTCGCCGGCAATTCTACTCTCAACCCACCTCCAAATGTTCAACCACCAACAGTCCCCAATGTCGCGCATAAAATCACGGATATAATTTTCAAACCTAAAAAGGTACGAAAGATGCTCTCTTCTCTTAATACCTGGAAAGCCTCTGGCCTTGACGAGATTCCAGCGATTGTTCTCAAAAAATGCGCACCAGAACTTGCTCCTGTCCTGACTCGTCTGTTTCAGACATCTTACAATAGGCATATTCCCTAGTAACTGAGAAACTGCTCGAGTACAACCCGTCCGCAAGAAAGGAACCAAAGCGCTTTTAGCAACTACAGGCCTATTTCTCTTCTTTCAGTCGTCCCTAAAGTGATGGAAAAGTATATAAACACCGAAACACTAAAATTTCTTGAAAAACACAGTCTAATCCACGACAGGCAGTATGGATTCCGTCAGCGCAGATCAACTGCCGACCTCCTTTCCTTTCTCACCCATTTTTGAAACAAGTCTATGGAACTACACGGTGAATCCCAGATTGTCGCTCTAGACATATTCAAAGCATTCTACCAGGTCTAGCACGCAGCGCTGCTTAATAAACTTCCGGCCTATGGCCTACCACCAAAACTCTGTACCTGGACAGCAAATTTCCTCTCCAACCGGAGCATTTCTTTTGTCGTGAATGGCCATTCCCTAAACTGTGTCCAATTAATTCAGGAGTTCCTTAAGGTTCAGCTTTGGCCCCTACTTTGTTTCTTCTCTACATCAATGACCTCCTCTCTAGCACATCCAACCCAATTCACAGTTACCCGGACGACAGCACCCTTCACTTAAATATACAATATTCTAAACCGGTCTCTTTAGCCCAGTTAGATGAGGATTGCAAACTCATGGAGGGCTCTGTCTCCGTGGAATTGCAAAAAATATTAGACTGGGGAAGTAGAAATCTTGTACAATTCAACCCCACCGAATCTCAGTCTTGCTTTCTTTCTCATAAGAGATACACCAGCCCTAGACCCATCACAATGAACAACCAAGTTATTCAAAGTAATGAGTCCTTTTCACTTGTTGGCATTTCTGTGGATCGAAATGTCAATAATTGGCACCAACATGTCACATCAATTGCAGAAGCGCCTGCTAAGAAATTAGGTTTGCTCTTCCGGACTCGCAAATACTTTTCAGCAGCCAACCTCTATACCTTATATACTTCACAAATAAGACCAAACGTCGAATACTGCTCCCACATCTGGGGTGCTGCTGCCGCTTCTACACTCGCTGGCCTGGACTCCATTCAGAAGAGAACTATACGTCTCATCGGTGACCCTACCCTCACCCAAAGGCTGCCATCCCTTGCCCATTTAGGTGCCGTTGGTGATTATAGATTTCTGCACGGACATTGCTCAGAGGAGCTTTCTTCCATAGTTCCGCCACCTGCTGCGCCCAACAGATTCTACCAGAGCGAATGCACCCTTTTACTGTCCAGGTCACCAGACATAGAACATCTTGTTATGCCCGCTCTTTTGTCCCGAGGACTTCCAAGTTGTGGAATTCCTTGCCGGCACATGTTTTTCCTTCTCCTCCGAACCTGCAAACCTTCAAGTCCAGAATTAACAAGTTGCCTCTTTCCTCCTTGTCGACACCCACGGTACGATAGTATTTAGGCTATAAGCCTTCGTGGTGCATTGTTGAAAAAAAAACAGAATTTGATATTTTACCTCCTCATAAGCATCCCGAAATTCAATTTCATAAGAAAATGTCAGGTCCTTTGTTATATCTGAAACTATGATCCCAAAAATTTAATTAGACCATATATAAAGTAACCGTTGCACTTTAAAGTCTTATAGAATTTCAAGAAATTAGGCTAGTTGCAAAAAGAAAATGCAATCTACTTGCTTCAATAATTGTATTTTACTGTATCTATGGAAAATAAAAGAGTTGCTGTGTCAACTGCTAATACAAGTGTCAAATATCATCGCGATTTAGAGAATTGTTCTCAAAATAAAACTCATGTAAACGTACATTGCAACGATTCAAGCTTGGATCTACGAGCAAGAATTGGTTTAGTACAGTGTTATTACGATTGTGGTAGAAATTATACTACTGTAATACGGAGATTTCGTACCAAAATATATTTGTGAAGAGGGAAGAGGGCTACGTAGCGTATCGTAAATTTGATAGAACAGGGTCTGTCTCTGACCTACCGAGATCAGAAATACCAAGAATTAGTGATTTTAGAGTTGCGGAAGTTGTTCTGGAAAATCAAAACATAGCCAACACTAATCCGCTAACAGTCAGTAATGTGAATTCGATATCAAAACGATTGAAAATATCATACACCACGGTTTGGAAAATTTTAAGTACAATCCTAAAATAATATCCCTATAAACTGAAACTGCTGTTTGAATTAGAGGATACACATTTTCCTATCTACTATGATTTTCTTTACGAATATTGGCTCAGATAGAAATTGAACCCGAGTGGTTATCTCGTATTTTATGGACAGATAGGCCCATTCTCTCTAAATGGTGAAGTCAATACTCAAAACTGTCGAATATGGTCAACAGACAATGAAGTCGTTTGGTGCGGTTTCACAGCTAATTTTATTACTGGACCATACTTTTATGATGATACACATAATGGAGAGGCCGTATCTGAAACTGTTACTGGTGAACGAAACCTGCAAGTGTTAGGAGATTATGCCATTCCATTGATGCGAAACGAGCACGAAGGAATGGAAAGCATAAATTTTATGGAGGATGGAGCACCCGCGCATATTTACCGACCAGTTAAAGAATTGCGAACTGCTGTTTTTCAAGGCGGTTTTATAAGCAGACATTTTGTAAATTCATGGCCTCTACGATCCTCTAATCTTAGCCCAGCGGATTACTGGCTGTACGGTTATTTACAAAATTTAGCGTTTAGAACATGACCAACAACCCTGGAAGAATTAAAAGGCCCTATAAGGGAGCAAATTGCTGCGCTTCAACAAGAAATTCAACAATTTGGAAGAACGGTTGGTGATTCTGGCAGCAAAATGGACGACATATATTGAACATTTGCGTTAATCACTGTTGAACATAAAACATCCCATTATTTAGGCAATCGAATTTCTTTTACATCCTGCTAACTTAATTTGTTAGAAATACATAAGCTGGAATATATCCCTTACTTTATGATAACCTTGTATTACTCGATTTTCAATCTCAATGCAAATTTCAATCAATCAATCCAATATATCACCCTTTTATTGGATCGATTTCAATCAAAAACATTTCGAACACTTCGAAGCCGATAGCTCAATACCTTCGAATGTTATTCCGGGAACTAACGGACAGACCGACCTACAAAGCGACAGACCTACGTAAATTTGTTTCTTTCGAAAATCAGGCGTTTTTACGTTTTGATACTTTCGACGACTTAAACGAGCTGAAAAGAAAACTTTCGATTTCCGTTCTTGTTACCAATACTTCCACACGTTTAAAAGACGATGTGGAAGTAACCACACGTTTAAGGCCATGTAGAAGCAACATTATTGGTATACCGTCAAAGATGAACAGATACCCCTTTTATGCTGACATGTTTTCAGAATAATGTATTCCTTGTCAAGGATATAAAGTAACACTAAGTGAGTGGTGAGACACGAAGCAACGTGCCGCCACCTAGTTGCGGAACCAAGTAGTATGTTGTCACGCCAGCTCCAAATAACACAAAGTGTTAAAAAATAGAGACTGTATACAACCAACTAACAATTTAGTAAATTGTCAGCCCTGGCCCATTTCTACCCTAATATAGGGACAAAGTATGTAAGGCTAGATGTATTCTCGCCACAATCAGAACCGTAGACCGGTTTCGCTCTAATTAGTGCTCTTCAGTACGGCATACTAATTGTAGCGAAAATACACTTATAAAGTAAAACGGCTATCGTAGCCAGCCTGCCAACACTAAGTAAGTGGTGAGACACGAAGCAACGTGTCGCCACCTAGTTGCGGAACCAAGTAGTATGTTGTCACGCCAGCTTCAAATAACATAAAGTGTTAAAAAGCCAGGGCTGATAATTTACTAAATTGTTAGTTGGTTGTATACAGTCTCTATTTTTTAATACTTTATGTTATTTGAAGCTGGCGTGACAACATACTACTTGGTTCCGCAACTAGGTGGTGGCACGTTGCTTCGTGTCTCACCACTCACTTAGTGTTGGAGGGGTGCCGTACTGAAGAGCTATAATTAGAGCGAAACCGGTCTACGGTTCTAATTGTGGCGAGAATACATCTAGCCCGATATAAAGTAAGTTATATATATATATATATATATATATATATATATATATATATATATATATATATATATATATATATATACATTTATGTATGTAGGTATATGGTTGGTTATGTTTTGGTCTAAATGCAAATTTCGCTTTATTTAAAAATTTTGGAATGCATGGACACGCTGTAGTACTATTGGACAAAAGAAGAAACAGAATGTTAACGAAAATGTTTGTTTGATTGAAAACATTAGCTATATAATTTGGGCAAGTCACAATTAATTTGTCAATTTATCAGATGTTCTCTGAGATTTATTAGAAGCGAACATAAAAAAATCGTGTAAAGTAAAAATTTTATTTGGTCAATAATAATCATCTACAAAGATATTCAGAGTCATAATGTTTCAACTATGACACCTTTTAAGTGACTTATAAGTTGCCTAGGCCACATATACCAAGATTCTTCGCAACAGATTCTTAACAGCAATAGCTACTTAATTCAATAATATTAAATTTCATAGTGAGCTCCGGCGTCACTTGATTCACTTTGAATATTAAAATATGATGATATATTACCATCGTTTATTAAAGAAATCTTCTCACGGTTTGTGTGTGTAATTTGATCTTCGAATCTACGTTAAACATTAAATTTAATATCTCCATTGAATCTAACAATGAAGTAAATAACAACTACTAAACTGGCAATAAATAATAAAATATCTATATACAAGATTTACGTAATTACCTGGCTCTAGAGAATAAGTTAACGTAACTGCCTCACAATCCATCTTATTGTCCATATAGCTTCAATATTTGATTGTAAGTAAAATTCTAAAACTTGGTTGAAATAACAGAATGTGATCAGTACATTAAAAATATATATAATATTAAAAGTTCGGTATGTAGGAGAAAGTAGATATGTTCGGAACGTAGGTATGTGTGGGGGCATTGCAATTAATATGAGAACTTATGGCCTGTCGTCCGAAGGGTGGAGTGGTCGGTTGGAAAAATGCCAATACAAAAGTCTCGAGCGCCACCACTTTCTAAATAGACGGTTTGAGGAGAAAGTGGAAGCCTCAAAGAAAGAACGGCAGAATTAGGCAGACGGACCACCCTGTGGATGCAGGATGCCTGGGTAATATTCAGTGAAGAAGGTTGCTGTCCAGGGGTCGTAATTGTTTTAGGTTCAGGGGGAACTTATCCTAGTGAGTAAAAGCTTAAGGTACAAAAATACAGATTTATTAAAATAAGAAAAAATATATATAGAAATAATTACACAATTAAAGTAATATTGTCGCCAGGGTTGTAAGATTGAAAACAAAATAAATAGAACTGAGTGTTTACCTCTCTCGTTTCCGCACTTACCCAAGTAGGGGATGATTTGTCACGGAATTATTCTGGTTCCAGCAGCTTCGTACCCTAATGAGCTATGGTTAATTTATTTAATAAAAACGGCGATACCTTACGATATCTTGCCCCTCGCTGACCACCTAGCGGGTCAAGTTGGGAGGTGAAATATCGTAAGCTATATGTAGACCTTCAAGCCCCAAATTCAATCCTCTGGAATAGCCACCTAGCGGGCACATAGTTTAGTTAAATGCAAAGAAGCTCTAGCTGGAACGAGATATAATATGCATAAATCAAAATAAATGTTTCGGTTAATTGAGCTTGGGTAAGTTATGGAAACAAGCACACCGGTTAAAATAAAGAAAGAATTCTGCAAATATTTAAAAAAAATAGCACGGGTTAACGGTAGAGTACGGGGGTGAACACCTGTATAGCGAAAATGGCCGGGCAAGAAAATCAGGGAACAGGAAATTATGTTTCGAAAACAGATGAGCAACGGAACAGATGAAATTCAAATGGAAAGGTAAAAATAGCAAAAATATTTTAAAAAATGGCTAAAAAATATTATCAGTAAACTTTTTCTCACCATCGGTTCCAGACTACGGATTGGCGGTTTAGCTTCGGTGTAAAAATTCGGGAGTTTTGTTGACGGTGACTTTTATTTTGTACTAGGAAGAAAACTTGGGTTATGACGTAATTATGAACTTTGCGGAGAAGGCTCTTACTTAAACAAGAGATTCAAACGGCGGAACTGAACTAACTCTGACAGTCAGGCGAAACGCCTTTTATATTGGAAAATATATGCATCTCTTGCTACTTCTAGATGCTTTGGTGTCTCTGTTCCTCTTATGGGTAAAATAAATTGAAAATTTTGTTAATTTCCGAATTTGTAGTATTATTTATCAGTAGATAATATTCCAATGTTGATTTAATCTGGATGGGCCGGTGTTTTGTGCAGCTTTTTATTTATATACATGTGGTTAAAAATAGTTATACGGCAGAATTCTTTGGAAATAAATATTTGCAGAATTTTATTATAAAATATGAGTTGGAAATACGGTAGCGAAATGTAATTTTTGTTACAAACTATTAAATTTAGCGTGCTAGTTTTTTATTACAAACTTACTACAATTACAACAAACTGCTTAGCAAAGTTTCATACTTGAGTACTTTGTCACATGTCTCAAAGGTACCTACTGTGCTTTTGAGTACCTAGTAAGATACCTATTTCGGGCTATAGGTACCACGGTCCTAATTTGAAAGTTTAATTACTGAATGGTTTATCTCTAAGTTAAGAATATGCTAAGAGTTTACAAAAGAGAAGGCAGGCACAGAATTAAAACGAAAACCACAAAAAATCGTAAGCGTCGATGTTATTCAGAGAGCTTATTCTGATATTGTGGACAACAAATAAACATAAGAACACCTGCAAAAGATTGTGAGATTCAAAAGTCAACTCTTGCTAGGTACGTGGAAACAAAACATATTTTCAAATAGCTCCACTTCGGGTTCTGTGCATTCAAGCAGACAGATTTTCACACAGGCAGAAGTAAACTAATCAGCAGACGATTTGATTAGAGCCAGCTATATGCACTATGGATTAGATTTAAAGCAAACGAAGGAGCTCGCTTACCAGTTTGTCATCGTTAATGATATAAGTGTGCCAGGAACTTGGCACAATAATAAAGCAGCTGGAAAATGTTGGCTTTTAGGTTTCTTCAACAGGCACCCACGCCCTGCGTTGCGAAAGCCTGCGCCAAGCAGGCTCACTCGAACTACAAGCTTTTACAGAACAAAATGGTTCCGAATTTTTTGGAAAGTTGAAGTTACTATATAAACGATACAATTTTAACTCTTCACAAGTGTATAATGCAGATGAAACTGGGGTTACTACTGTTAAAAACCCTGGTAAAACAGTGGCAAAAAAAGGAGGAAAACAAGTTGGTAAAATAACTTCTGCGGAGAGAGGGTCCCTAGTCACTGTCTGCTGCAGCATAAATGGTATCGGGAAGTCAGTTCCACCTTTATTTTTATTTTTTTAGGGTTAATTTCGAGGACTATCTGCTAAAAAATGTACCACATGGATCTGCGGGAAGGGCGTCACCATCAGGCTGGATGATTGCACCTATCTTCTTGGACCATTTTGCAGCAAATGTAAAACCTTCTAATAACATTTTTTTAATAACCATAAAAGTCATAAGTCTATAGATGTTATGACTACAGCCAGTAGAAGTAGATAGGGCCCCACCTGGGCCCACCCCCTCCACTTTTTTCTGCGCATGCGTGATGACGTCACGCGCATGCGCTGTAAGGTGACAGTTGACAGGTGACCTGTCAGTGTTGACAGGTGTCAAATGTCACTGACCTGACAGCTGTCAACGTCAGCTGTCAGTTGTCATATGTCAGATGACGTCACAAGCGTTCCAAGATGGCTGCCCTGTCATAGACAGCCGCAACCCGGGTCTCTATGGAACTGTCTTATGTCAGATGTTCCGTCTGACTTGTCGAGAGAGAGAGAGATAGATAGCTACAAGTCAGGTTAGACGTCTTGTGATGACGTCACAAGCGTTCCAAGATGGCCACCTCTGTCCATAGATATCTACAAGCCAGGTTAGGTCTCCATGTGTGTGTGTTTGTCGAATACCAGCTGTCTGATTGTTTATTAAGGTTATGTATGTATTTGTTTATTAAGGTTATGTTCGCACACACGTGTTGATTACCAATCATTTGATTGTTTATTAAGGTTATGTATTTGTTTATTAAGGTTATGTTCGTACACACACACAGCTGTTTGTTGTTTATTGTGTTGGTAAGATGTGTTGTATTGAAGTTGTTAGGGTATTTCGTTTTTGGCGGGAAATTTGAATTTATTCTAAAATTTGTGTCTGTTATGTCCAGAGATCTGACTCTTCGAGATAGGGAACATTCTATTTGTAAAGTTGTAGAGTGGGAGAATATTCCCTAGCTCGAGGGGAGAGGTCTGTTGGACACAATCATTCGGTTTAGCACACACATACATATATGAGGAAGATATATTGTGAGGTAATTTGAAATATGATATTTGAAAGAAAAGCATTCGCCTGAAATTAGATTTGAATTAGATTTGAACCCCGACCATACAGCTTACTCAGATGGATACCCGTCGCTAAACCGATCATGCTATGCAGACACACGGTGAAAGTTTGTTCGCAGTGGTATATATAAAACAAAACCTGTTACATATGATAATTTAAAACGAGTTTATCAAGCTGATGAGTGTGTGTGTGTGTTTGGGCAGATGGTATCTCTCTATTACATTCCAATTTGAATATAATAGGAACTGTAATTTTAAAAACAATTGTATATTTATAGTAAAAAGATATTTAAACACGTTCCAATTTTGATATCTAATATCAAGTTCTAAAAACAAAAACGTTTGAAGTAAAACTATTAATAACAAAACGTATTTACATGTAGATATGCTAATGAATTTGTTTAATGGGTAATAAAACTGAGACCGGGTTTTATGTAGGCTTGTTTGTTTATGTTAGTGTTCCCTATTAGAATGAATCTGAATTTATATAGGGAGTGATCAAAAAAAACACAAGTAACAAAACTCGATTTAAAACAACAAACTAAACTTTGATATACGAGGATTGTTTGATAAGTATTGTTTGAATGCAAACATAAATAATATAAGAGTGTACTTACATACAGCAAGAGACGTCACACTTGTTTCACGGCTTAACACACACTAACGTCTGTTGAGGTCTTGAATGGGTTGTTTGAAAGCATAGAACACACACACACACACATAGGTCATGACTGCACGAAGGCTTTGCTTAGACTGACAGACAGAAGGGGGTTAATCAAAAAAGCAACAAAATAAAAATAAAACAACTGATTTACATACAATAAAAATTTATTAGGATTAATTAAGTTGTACATATTGATACATAAAATGACATACTATTATTACATAATGGCTCTAACGATACCCGTTAGAGGTTTATATTCCATTACACTGTCATGAATAACCAAACAATAAACACGAGTATTTTTAGGGAAGTTGGCGTGACTCATAAACTCCACCTTAATGTCCACCGTTGAAGACTTGATTGACTCGTTCTGGTGCTGACAGTCAATCACAAATAGAGCTCGATCTTTAAACTCGTCATAATTCAAGATAGGCTCCGACATGTTTTTATAACAGAAGCTTTTTTGAAAATCTGTATACATGTGATAGGCTTCTGCATATTTCGATTTCTCAAAATCCATATTCATAGATTCATAAGGGTAGCATTCTGAATTTAGAAACACTCGGAGGTCCAACATACCAATGTTATCGAAATAGTCTGGCCTCTTCTTCACGTTGTCCTTACGATCTGTTTGAAATGCTATAATCACATATCGAGGTCTTTCCAAGTTGGTTGCAGTTTTAACAGCCCACACATCTCTGTTGATATCTCTGAGCGCTGGTAACTCATATATGTCCCATTTGCGGTATGCGAGAAATATAGAGGTGTCTTTTGCTATTTTATCCATTAGTTCCAATTTCATTTTATCATTGGGAAAGACATGTTTTACCTTTAAAAACATATTGGTTACGGTAATTTTTGCTCGTGCCGTACCTGTGCTGTAATAGCCGTTGGAATCGTTTCGACTTCTTGTAAAGCGGAAAGTATGTTTGCCACAGAGAACTCCTTTGAAATGATGAAAGAAACTGAAGAGGAACCAAACAGGTATGAGCATGTGAAACTTGTTATCATTTAAGGTGATGTGCTCCGACGACACATTCAGACCGGCGTTGCTAAGAGATTGGGCTTCATTCTTACTGAACGATAGCAGACTTTTGATGAGTGTTGTTGTGTAGGGGTCTCGCACTCGTTCCACTTCCTTGTTATTTAACTCATAGGTCATTGATTCAAACAGAGGTGCTCCTCCATTATTTGACAGATAACAAGCACCAGTGGCATTTTGGATTGCTACAGGTTCCAGAGCACCTTCGATTATTAGAGCTGACTCGGCCAGACATACGAACGCATCTTGTTGGTTGATGGCTATTTCAATTTCATCGCTGTTACCAAACGATTTAGTTGGTGAATAGTAAGAGCGCAGCTCTTCTCGATCGATGCCATCATCAAACACGGGGTCTTTGAATATTTCTAGTTTTGACGACATGATAACCCAGGCTTTGCAGGAACTCAATATTATCGGGACGAAGCGTACCCTTTGACGTGTCTGACTCAACTGAATTTGTTGTGGTAGATGCACTTGCTTTTATATCCTTAAAGACCAACATACTAAGCAACTTTTATAAGTTTCAAGCGAACAGACACCTCTTCACCTTGAAAGTTGACAGGAACTGAATCTTGGTCGACGATGTCGATGCTTATATTGGAAATCTCTTGCTTGTTCACCGACAAGTAAATTAAATTTTTAGGTTCTATGTCGATTGCGTAGCCAGGATCAACCATCGGAGCAAACTCATACAGCGTGTGTGAGGGTTGTCCGTTATAATAGGAACCAGACACAATATTGGTTTCTATGCGAATCTGTCTAACATCCACTATTTCAACAGGTAAATCAGATTCATAAAAGGTGTCAGGCTGAAGAACTTGTTTTGAAAAGCCCAACATTCGCCCAATCGAACCATCAAATTCAAAACTGACATTTGTATAACACTTTAGTCTACATTTGATGGTGTTCGGATTAGGTCTCAGAATCAGAGCCTGTTGCTTTTGTTCGTGTGTTGCTGTAGCACCAAAGTAGATAGGGAGACACCTGGGCTCATCCCCTCCACTTTTTACTGCGCATGCGCGATGACGTCATGCGCATGCGCTGACCTGCGCAGACCTGTGACAGTTGACAGCTGACCTGTCAGATTTGACAGGTGTCAAATGTCACTGACCTGACAGCTGTCAGCTGTCAGCTAACCTGACAGCTGTCAACGTCAGCTGTCACCTGACCTGACATGTGTCAACGTCAAATGTCACCTGACCTGTCAGATGACGTCACAAGCATTCCAAGATGGCTGACCTGTCATAGACAGTCGCAAGCCGGGTTCTCTCTATGGAACTAACCTGAGATGACGTCACAAGCATTCCAAGATGGCTGACCTGTCATAGACAGTTGCAACTCCGGGGGTTCTCTCTATGGAACTAACCTGAGATGACGTCACAAGCGTTCCAAGATGTCTGACCTGTGTGTCCATAGATATCTACAAGTCAGGTTAGCTCTCCATGTGTGTGTTTGTCTGATTGTTTATTAAGGTTATGTATTTGTTTATTAAGGATATGTTCGCTCACGTGTCATCTGTTTGTTTATTAAGGTTATGTTTGTATTTGTTTATTAAGGTTATGTCATGTGTGTGTTGATTACCATGCATCTGTTTGTTTATTAAGGTTATGTATTTTGTTTATTAAGGTTAGGTGTTCGTAAACACAGCTGTTTGGTTTGTTTATTGTGTTGTTGTTGTTGTTGTTAAGGTGTATTGAAGTTTGTTAGGGTATTTCGTTTTTGGCGGGAAATTTGAATTTGTTTGAAAATTTCTGTCTGTTGTGTCCAGAGATCTTACTCCTCAAGCTAGAGAACATTCTATTTGTAAAGTTGTAGAGTGTAGAGAATATTCTCTAGCTCGAGGGGAGACATCTGTTGGACACAGTCATTCGGTTTAGTCACACACACATACATATATGAGGAAGATATATTGAGCGGGTAATTTGAAATTTTGATTTTAATTTGAAATATGATTTTTGAAAGAAAAGCATTCGCCAGAAATTAGATTTGAACCCCCAACCATACAACTTACTAAGATATGCAAACGCCCCTAAACCGATCATGCTATTCAGACATACGATGAAAGTTTGTTATCAGTGGGGTATATATAAAACAAAAACCTGTTACATAAAACGAGTTTATGAGGCTGCTGAGTTTGTGTGTGTAGGCAGGGGTTGTATCTCTATTACATTCCAATTGAATAATAGGAACTGTAATGTTAAAAACAATTGTTTATTTATAGTAAAAAGAAATTTAAAACACGTACCAATTTACCTATCTAATATCATTTAATAACAAAAAACGTTTGAAGTAAACTATATCAATAAGAAAAACGTATTTACATCTAGATATGTTAATGATTTGTTTTAATAGGGTAATAAAACTCGGGGACTTGGTTTTATTGCCGGCGTGTTTGTTTATGTTAGTGTTTGTATTTTGAATGAATGAATCTAAATTTATATAGGGAGTGATCAAAAACACACAAGTAACAAAACTCAATTTAAAACAACTAAATTAAACTTTGATATACGAGGATTGTTTGATAAGTAATGTTTGTATACAAACATAAATAATATAATAGTATACTTACATACAGCAAGAGACGTCAGCCTTCTTTCACAGCTTAACACACACTAACGTATGTTGAGGTCTTGAATGGGGCCCCGTTATAGAAATAACACAGTTGTTTAATGACATCCACTTGAACCAAACAAAACATATATACGCTGTTGTTGATTGTTAACACACACACACACGTCATGACAGCTCGAAGTCTTTACTTAGACTGACAGAGCTGTGTAATAAAAGACAGACAATTGATTGCCCAACAAGTATCTTAGATAATCTTGTTTGAGCTTGTACAGCTGTTTAACACACACGTCATGACAGCTCGAAGTCTTTGCTTAGACTGACAGACAGAAAGGGGTTAATAAAAATGCAACAAAATAAAAATAAAACAACTGTTTTACATACAATAAAAATTTATTAGGATTAATTAAGTTGTACATATTGATACATAAATGACATACAATTATTACATAATGGCTCTAACGAGGCCCGTTAGAGGTTTATATTCCATTACACTGTCATGAATAACCAGACAATAAACACGAGTATTCTTTGGGAAGTTGGCGTGACTCATAAACTCCACCTTAATGTCCACCGTTGAAGACTTGATTGACTCGTTCTGGTGCTGACAGTCAATCACAAATAGAGCTCTGTCTTTAAACTCGTCATAATTCAAGATAGGCTCCGACATGTTTTTATAACAGAAGCTTTTTTGAAAATCTGTATACATGTTATAGGCTTCTGCATATTTCGATTTCTCAAAATCCATATTCATAGATTCATAAGGGTAGCATTCTGAATTTAGAAACACTCGAAGGTCCATCATACCAATGTTATCGAAATAGTCTGACCTCTTCTTCACGTTATCCTTACGATCTGTTTGAAATGCTATAATCACATATCGAGGTCTTTCCAAGTTGGTTGCAGTTTTAACAGCCCACACATCTCTGTTGATATCTCTGAGTGCTGGTAACTCGTATATGTCCCATTTGCGGTAGGCGAGAAATATAGAGGTGTCTTTGGCTATTTTATCCATCAGTTCCAATTTCATTTTATCATTGGGAAAGACATGTTTTACCTTTAAAAACATATTGGTTACGGTAATTTTTGCTCGTGCCGTACCTGTGCTGTAATAGCCATTGGAATCGTTTCGACTTCTTGTAAAGCGGAAAGTATGTTTGCCACAGAGAACTCCTTTGAAATGATGAAAGAAACTGAAGAGGAACCAAACAGGTATGAGCATGTGAAACTTGTTATCATTTAAGGTGATGTGCTCCGACGACACATTCAGACCGGCGTTGCTAAGAGATTGGGCTTCATTCTTACTGAACGATAGCAGACTTTTGATGATGGTTGTGGTGTATGGGTCTCGCACTCGTTCCACTTCCTTGTTATTTAACTCATAGGTCATTGATTCAAACAGAGCTGCTCCTCCATTATTTGACAGATAACAAGCACCAGTGGCATTTTGGATTGCTACAGGTTCCAGAGCACCTTCGATTATTAGAGCTGACTCGGCCAGACATACGAACGCATCTTGTTGGTTGATGGCTATTTCAATTTCATCGCTGTTACCAAACGATTTAGTTGGTGAATAGTAAGAGCGCAGCTCTTCTCGATCGATGCCATCATCAAACACGGGTTCTTTGAATATTTCTAGTTTTGACGACATGATAACCCAGGCTTTGCAGGAACTCAATATTATCGGGACGAAGCGTACCCTTTGACGTGTCTGACTCAACTGAATTTGATGTGGTAGATGCACTTGCTTTTATATCCTTGAAGACCAACATACTAAGCAACTTTTATAAGTTTCAAGCGAACAGACACCTCTTCACCTTGAAAGTTGACAGGAACTGAATCTTGGTCGACGATGTCGATGCTTATATTGGAAATCTCTTGCTTGTTCACCGGTAAGTAAATTAAATTTTTAGGTTCTATGTCGATTGCGTAGCCAGGATCAACCATCGGAGCAAACTCATACAGCGTATGTGAGGGTTGTCCGTTATAATAGGAACCAGACACGATATTGGTTTCGATGCGAATCTGTCTAACATCCACTATATCAACAGGTAAATCAGATTCATAAAAGGTGTCCGGCTGAAGAACTTGTTTTGAAAAGCCCAACATTCGCCCAATCGAACCATCAAATTCAAAACTGACATTTGTATAACACTTTAGTCTGCATTTGATGGTGTTCGGATTAGGTCTCAGAATCAGAGCCTGTTGCTTTTGTTCGTGTGTTGCTGTAGCACCAACAAGTTCATTTTGAAGTAACTCTTCCAAGTGTGTTATTTCATAAGCACCGGTGGGTATCGTGATGGTTCGCCAACCGGTTCCTTCTTTTACATGAAATTTGTTTTTACCTTCATAGATGTTGGGTATGTTGTTGTAGGTGTGAAAGCCTATCAAGGCAACAGCATAATTACCATCCAAAACAATTGGTGGATGGTAGTCTGACGACAGATGGGAGCTGCGGTCTTTCAACACAAAGGTGTGCGCCATGACTGATACACACAGGCTACTGTTTCAGTCTTTTATTGCATTGGTTTTTGCAGATACAACCCATAACCGTAGCGCTGTTTCTTGAGATACATGCCTTTGCCCAGTCTCTTGCATTTTGGCTTAAATTTCAAGCCACTCCCTCTCCTACCCATCGCGATGGCTTCCATTGTTTTGTTGTGTCGTTCTTCCTCCTCTAGTTTCTGTTTCGCAGACTTGGCATCGTTCACGGCTTTGGCAATACCTGCAGCACCGCCACCCAGAGCTCCTAGTGCTGACAGCCCACCAAATATAAGAGGCAACAACGGAAGGAAGCCTCCACTTTTAGGTATTGGAATAACTCGAGGTTTCTGCACATTCTTACGTCCACCAATGTTTCTAACGATTGTATGAGCTATATCAAACACGGCGTTCGCTGTTGGAATAAGGTTTCTATCTTTTATAACTTCCTCAATCAGACTTAGTATGTTTTTAAAGGGGACCTTCTTCTTTGGCTTCGAGTTGATTACATAAAACCCCTCATCAAGTTTTCTGTTAACTTTCATGGTGTTTGTAACGCTAGCAACGTTTCAGCAAAACCTGTATCTGTCTTTGTTAATAACAACCCTCACTCTGTGACACCAACATGCATACTGACTGGGTGTCTCACTTGCATTCATATATATATACACACCCAAAAAATATAGTTTAGTTTAAGTTAAGATGCGTACCAGCAAACACGCTTCTGCCTTACCCATTACAAATATAGACGATGTTGTTACGGACACAGCTCAACAACAACTGAGGCATGGTCCTCTCTTTCCAAACACCGTTCGCTGTATCATATGTGGTCCGAGTGGTTGTGGTAAAACTAATGTCATGCTGAGTTTATTGTTTGAAGCAAACGGTTTAAAATTTGATAACGTGTATGTGTATTCAAAGTCTCTGTATCAACCGAAATACAAGATGTTAAAGGAGGTGATGAATGCAACAAAAGGTGTTGGTTACTATCCTTATAGAGAAAACGATGAAATATTAGATCCGGGAGATGCCTTGGACAACTCTGTGTTTATCTTTGATGATGTAGCTTGCGACAAACAAGATAAAATAAGAGCATACTTTAGCATGGGCAGACATAAGAATATTGATTCCTTCTATCTTTGTCAGACATACAGCAAAGTACCAAAACAACTGGTACGTGACAACACCAACGTTATTGTGTTATTCAAGCAAGATGAAACCAATTTAAAACATGTGTACGACGATCATGTAACCACCGATATGGACTTTAAACAATTTAAAACTATCTGCCACCAATGCTGGAAAGATAATAAGTATGGTGTGTTGGTGATTGTGAAGGAAAACGATGTACACAAAGGTCGATATAGAAAAGGATTCGATAGATATATATTATTCTAACAATGATAGACAGGACAGACAGCTGTCTAACACAGGTGTCTAACACAGATGTCATACAGGTGTCTAACACAGGTGTCTAACACAGCTGTCTAACACAGCTGTCTAACACAGCTGTCTAAGACAGCTGTCTAAGACAGCTGTCTAACACAGCTGTCTAAGACAGCTGTCTAACACAGCTGTCTAAGACAGCTGTCTAAGACAGCTGTCTAAGACAGCTGTCTAACACAGCTGTCTAACACAGCTGTCTAACACAGCTGTCTAAGACAGCTGTCTAACACAGCTGTCTAACACAGCTGTCTAAGACAGCTGTCTAAGACAGCTGTCTAACACAGCTGTCTAAGACAGCTGTCTAAGACAGCTGTCTAAGACAGCTGTCTAACACAGCTGTCTAAGACAGCTGTCTAACACAGCTGTCTAACACAGCTGTCTAAGACAGCTGTCTAAGACAGCTGTCTAACACAGCTGTCTAAGACAGCTGTCTAACACAGCTGTCTAACACAGCTGTCTAACACAGCTGTCTAACACAGCTGTCTAACACAGCCAGACATCGTGATAAATAAGAAGGCATGTACCGTGACAGAGTCAGTATATGTTAAACCACCACACAACCTGTATCGCTCAAACAAATGATTAGACCGACTGGTAACACCAAAAACAGTTGTAGCACAATGGAAGTGTTGGGTAAGGAAGAGCGAAAAGTTAAGAAAAGGATTTTACAACTTGCTGACAATATTCGAAAAAAAACATTTAATGCTTAAACTTAACAGAGCTGAGAATGATGATGCTCTGCAACGTTTATATAAACCACTTGTTGAGCCCCTAAGTGAAATATCTAAAAACACAGCAGCACTGCAGCAGCAACAGCCATCGCAACCACCAAAGGTTGAACAAATCAAAGACGAAGTCGATATACCAGAAACGAAACCCCAAGTACAGTTCCTTAAAGACCATGAAGTTTTTGAAGCTGAACCAAGGGAAGAGGCTGAGGCGACAAGTTCCGATGAGGACATCCCAACATTTGAAGAGCTTGAGGCAGACCTACAAACTGTCACAACCAACCCTGCATATCAAGAATTTTTGGAGCAATATCCTGACCGAGTTCGATATTATGTAGACAAGTATTTTACTGAACCACCGAGGCTTGCTACTATTGATCAAACGTATGGTGCTCGCTACGCTAAAGATACTGGTAGCTGGAGTCTTGGCAACAAACACTTGGACTTTACTGATGCTGAGATTCAACTGGGCCAAAGGAGATACCCGCAAACACAAGGTTTGCTAGAATTGATATTTATGAAAACACCTAGAGGGTATACCTATGATGATCTTCAACACTATAGAGATATTCTAGAAGCAACTAGTGTTCATAAAATGAACTATGATCCTAACGCACGAACCAAGGGTTGTTCCTCTGAAAAGTATCTGACTCTAATAAAAACCAGTGATAAATCCACGAGGTCGTAGATCCTCAACACCTCAAGGTTTTGGTTACACCTACGAGGAAGACGATGACGACAGCACCGACAGACATCTTAACAAAAAACAAAAGACTGAACTTAAAACTCAGAGTGATAAGAGCAGCGATAGCAACGGCATGAGCCCTAACAACAACATCAGCACCAACAACTATATGATACAAAATAACAAACAAATAGCCTATGTGTATTGGAATGACATAAACGAGTTGGTTGACAGACTTAGACTTTTAGTGGCTTCCCAAGTTGCAGGTAATACTGCTCATAACAACGAAATTCAGTCAATCTTGGAAGAACTAAAAGAAGCTAGTGTTATCACCTAGTAAGCCCACAGCCATGAAGAGACACCGACGACAACAACAACAACAGCACCAACGAAACACTGAACCATCTAATGTTAATAATTCTATAAATGTATTCCAACAAAGAGTTTACATACTTGTACTTAGAATCAAATAAAAGTCTTTGTTAAAATTAATGTGTTTTTATTTTGTAATACAATTAAAAAGTATGTCTTAAAGCAATAATATCCTGAACAAACTTATCTTGTGGTACATCTGCTAAAATACATGGATGATGTCATACTTCTAATGACTGTATTCTAGACAAGCTCAAACACGAATAATGTGGGGTTATTGAACAGATATAACACAAGGTCATCAACTGACAGGTTGTTTACCTTTAAGAGGGCCTCTCTCTTGTGTATATTAAACAGATACACAGACAAGCTCAAACACGATCAAGGTTAACAACTGTAAAACGTTGTTTATCCTTTGTAAGGCCTCTCTCTCTTACATCAGTTTGTTTCCTCAATACAAGAGACAGAGACACTTGTTCAGTATGTGTTAAGTCGTGAAACAAGGATGACGTCTCTTGCTGTATGTAAGTACACTCTTATTATTATGTCTGTTTGCATTCAAATAACAAATACAAACATAACCTTACTAAACAATCAGATGATTGGTAATCAACATGTATACAAACACCTAACCTCATATGTCAACAACAACTGGCTTTGTTTTATATATACAACAGCGAACAAACTTTTAACGTGTGCGTCTGTGGAGCTATTGGTTTAGGGACAGTGTATATCTGAGAAAGCTGTCTATGGCCGATTCGAGGTTCGTGGGTTCAAATCTAAGTTCAGGCGAATGCTTTTCTTTCAAATACACATGCATCTGTCAGTCTAAGCAAAGACTTTGAACTGTCATGACGTGTTTGTTAAACAGCATGTACAAGCTTCAACAATGGCAATCAGTTGTCTGTTTGTCTGTGTTATTACATACCTCTGTCTTCTCAGTCTAAGCAAAGACTTTGAACTGTCATGACGTGTTTGTTAAACAGCATGTACAAGCTTTAACAATGGCAATCAGTTGTCTGTCTGTATCCTCAACACAGAAGACACCTGTTCAGTAGTGTGTGTATTAAGCTGTGAAAGAAGGCTGACGTCTCTTGTTGTATGTAAGTACAATCTTGTATTATCTCTGTTTGCATTCAAATAACAAATACATAACCTTAACAAACAATCATATGACTGGTAATCAACACGTGTGTGAACATAACCTTAATAAACAAATACAAACATAACCTTAATAAACAATCAAAATGGCTTGGTAATCAGTCTGTATACGAACACCTAACCTTAATAAACAAATACATACATAACCTTAATAAACAATCAGACAGACAGATGGTATTCTTCAAATACACACATGGAGACCTGACTTGTAGATATCTATGGACACACAGGTCAGACGGAACATCTTACGTCATCACAAGACAGTTAATACCTAACCTGACTTGTGGCTATCTATGGACACACAGGTCAGACATCTTGGAATGCTTGTGACGTCATCTCAGGTTAGTTCCATAGAGAGAACCCCCGGAGTTGCAACTGTCTATGACAGGTCAGCCATCTTGGAATGCTTGTGACGTCATCTCAGGTTAGTTCCATAGAGAGAACCCGGCTTGCGACTGTCTATGACAGGTCAGCCATCTTGGAATGCTTGTGACGTCATCTGACAGGTCAGGTGACATTTGACGTTGACACATGTCAGGTCAGGTGACAGCTGACGTTGACAGCTGTCAGGTTAGCTGACAGCTGACAGCTGTCAGGTCAGTGACATTTGACACCTGTCAAATCTGACAGGTCAGCTGTCAACTGTCACAGGTCTGCGCAGGTCAGCGCATGCGCATGACGTCATCGCGCATGCGCAGTAAAAAGTGGAGGGGATGAGCCCAGGTGTCTCCCTATCTACTCACCAACAAGTTCATTTTGAAGTAACTCTTCCAAGTGTGTTATTTCATAAGCACCGGTGGGTATCGTGATGGTTCGCCAACCGGTTCCTTCTTTTACATGAAATTTGTTTTTACCTTCATAGATGTTGGGTATGTTGTTGTAGGTGTGAAGCCTATCAAGGCAACAGCATAATTACCATCCAAAACAATTGGTGGATGGTAGTCTGACGACAGATGGGAGCTGCGGTCTTTCAACACAAAGGTGTGCGCCATGACTGATACACACAGGCTACTGTTTGAGTCTTTTATTGCAATGGTTTTTGCAGATACAACCCATAACCGTAGCGCTGTTTCTTGAGATACATGCCTTTGCCCAGTCTCTTGCATTTTGGCTTAAATTTCAAGCCACTCCCTCTCCTACCCATCGCGATGGCTTCCATTGTTTTGTTGTGCCGTTCTTCCTCCTCTAGTTTCTGTTTCGCAGACTTGGCATCGTTCACGGCTTTGGCAATACCTGCAGCACCACCACCCAGAGCTCCTAGTGCTGACAGCCCACCAAATATCAGAGGCAGCAGCGGAAGGAAGCCTCCGCTTTTAGGTATTGGAATAACTCGAGGTTTCTGCACATTCTTACGTCCACCAATGTTTCTAACAATTGTATGAGCTATATCAAACACGGCGTTCGCTGTTGGAATAAGGTTTCTATCTTTTATAACTTCCTCAATCAGACTTAGTATGTTTTTAAAGGGAACCTTCTTCTTTGGCTTCGAGTTGATTACATAAAACCCCTCATCAAGTTTTCTGTTAACTTTCATGGTGTTTGTAACGCCCGCAACGTTTCAGCAAAACCTGTATCTGTCTTTGTTAATAACAACCCACACTCTGTGACACCAACATGCATACTGACTGGGTGTCTCACTTGCATTCATATATATACACACACAAAAAATATAGTTTAGTTTAAGTTAAGATGCGTACCAGCAAACACGCTTCTGCCTTACCCATTACAAATATAGACGATGTTGTTACGGGCACAGCTCAACAACAACTGAGGCATGGTCCTCTCTTTCCAAACACCGTTCGCTGTATCATATGTGGTCCGAGTGGGTGTGGTAAAACTAATGTCATGCTGAGTTTGTTGTTTGAAGCAAACGGTTTAAAATTTGATAACGTGTATGTGTATTCAAAGTCTCTGTATCAACCGAAATACAAGATGTTAAAGGAGGTGATGAATGCAACAAAAGGTGTTGGTTACTATCCTTATAGAGAAAACGATGAAATATTAGATCCGGCAGATGCCAAGGACAACTCTGTGTTTATATTTGATGATGTAGCTTGTGACAAACAAGATAAAATAAGAGCATACTTCAGTATGGGCAGACATAAGAATATTGATTCATTCTATCTCTGTCAAACATATACACGAATACCCAAACATCTGGTCCGTGACAACACCAATGTTATTGTGTTATTCAAGCAAGATGAAACCAATTTAAAACATGTGTACGACGATCATGTGACCACCGATATGGACTTTAAACAATTTAAAACTATCTGCTACCAATGCTGGAAAGATAATAAGTATGGTGTGTTGGTGATTGTGAAGGAAAACGATGTACACAAAGGTCGCTATAGAAAAGGATTCGATAGATATATATTATTCTAACACAACAATGATAGACAGGGCAGTCAGCTGTCTAACACAGCTGTCATACAGCTGTCTAACACAGCTGTCTAACACAGCTGTCTAACACAGCTGTCATACAGCTGTCTAACACAGCTGTCTAACAGCTGTTAGACAGCTGTCTAACACAGCTGTCTAACACAGCTGTCTAACACAGCTGTCTAACACAGCTGTCTAACACAGCTGTCTAACACAGCTGTCTAACACATCTGTCTAACACAGCTGTCTAACACAGCTGTCTAACACAGCTGTCTAACACAGCTGTCTAACACAGCTGTCTAACACAGCTGTCTAACACAGCTGTCTAACACAGCTGTCTAACACAGCTGTCTAACACAGCTGTCTAACACAGCTGTCTAACACAGCTGTCTAACAAGACAGACGGATATCGTGATAAATAAGAAGACATGTGCCATGACTGAGTCAGTATATGTTAAACCACCACACAACCTGTATCGCTCAAACAAATTATTAGACCAGCTGGTAATACCGACCAGTTGTAGCACAATGGAAGTGTTGGGTAAGGAAGAGCGAAAAGTTAAGAAAATGATTTTACAACTTGCTGACAATTATCGAAAAAAACATTTAATGCTTAAACTTAACAGAGCTGAGAATGATGATGCTCTGCAACGTTTATATAAACCACTTGTTGAGCCCCTAAGTGAAATATCTAAAAACACAGCAGCACTGCAGCAGCAGCAGCCCCAGCAACAACCAAAGGCTGAACAAATCAAAGACGAAGTCGATATACCAGAAACGAAACCTCAAGTAGAGTTCCTTAAAGACCATGAAGTTTTTGAAGCTGAACCAAGGGAAGAGGCTGAGGAGACAAGTTCCGATGAGGATATCCCAACATTTGAAGAGCTTGAGGCAGACCTACAAACTGTCAAATCCAACCCTGCATATCAAGAATTTTTGGAGCAATATCCTGAACGAGTTCGATATTATGTAGACAAGTATTTTACTGAACCACCAAGGCTCGCTACCATTGATCAAACGTATGGTGCTCGCTACGCTAAAGATACCGGTAGCTGGAGTCTTGGTAACAAACACTTAGACTTTACTGATGCTGAGATTCAACTGGGCCAAAGGAGATACCCGCAAACACAAGGTCTGCTAGAATTGTTATTTATGAAAAGACCCCGGGGGTATACTTATGACGATCTTCAACACTATAGAGATATTCTAGAAGCAACTAGTGTTCATAAAATTAACTATGATCCTGAAGGGTTGTTGTATCTGACTCTAATAAAACCAGTGATAAATCCACGAGGTCGTAGATCCTCAACACCTCAAGGTTTTGATTACACCTACGAGGAAGACGATGACGACAGCAACGTCAGACATCTTAACAAAAAACAAAAGACTGAACCTAAAACTCAGAGTGATAAGAGCAGCGATAGCAACGGCATGAGCCCTAACAACATCAGCACCAACAACTATATGATACAAAATAACAAACAAATAGCCTATGTGTATTGGAATGACATAAACGAGTTGGTTGACAGACTTAGACTTTTAGTGGCTTCGCAAGTTGCAGGTAATAATGCTCATAACAACGAAATTCAGTCAATCTTGGAAGAACTAAAAGAAGCTAGTGTTATCACCTAGTAAGCCCACAGCCATGAAGAGGCACCAACGACAACAACAACAACAGCACCAACGCAACACTGAACCATCTAATGTTAATAATTCTATAAATGTATTCCAACAAAGAGTTTACATACTTGTACTTAGAATCAAATAAAAGTCTTTGTTAAAATTACTGTGTTTTTATTTTGTAATACAATTAAAAAGTATGTCTTAAAGCAATAATATCCTGAACAAACTTATCTTGTGGTACATCTGCTATACGTAGGTTGTTTCTATGTGCTGTAAGGTATTTCACTTCAGTCTTGATTCTGTTAAAGAGATTTACTGAATTTGGATCGTACAGCTTGTTTAGGATCACTTGGGCGTCGGGGTGTTTATTTTTAAAGTTCCTCACAGCCCTGGGGAAACTTTTCTTTTGTGTTCTTACGGCATGATATGGATAGGGGGCGTCTTTCTCGTTTCTTGCAAGTAAACCAAACACACTTATTTTTCCCAGGTTACTTGGCTTTGGGGATATATCTTCAAGATATTCTGTGACTTTAGCATTTGTTTCTCGCATACGCTGCACCTCATCATTTATCTCCATTAATTTTACTTCAATCGCATCTAGGCTGTCCCTGTATTTCTGATCAAATACGTTTAGGAAAAAATCAGTAATAATTTGGTTGCATTTGTCATAGAACCGAATGGATATCCAACAAGCCAAATTTAATATTAAATCTTTACACACATATGTACCAGATATCAAGTTGTTTTCAGCCTGTCTCCCACCAAAGTCCACCAGATATGTAGCTGTTGTTGGTATTACTTGAGTTGTTGCTTCCGTTTTAAGGGGGCTAGTAGTCCGGCTCCCAGGCGATAACTCTAAGTGGGTTCCCTCGGTTGAAATATTGAGGGTATCGGTATTCAGATACCCTGACTCTTCCTTTAGCAGACTGTTGTAATAGGCAATCAACTCTTTAGTTTTCTTATTTTCCAACCAATGATACATTTTTTTATTACTAGTTTTACACAGTTTAGTTGCATTAAAATATCCAGTGTTTTTATCGATAATAAGTTGAAAGTCTCCAAATAGACCATACCAGAAGTTGTCTTTAATTTGCTGGTAACACACATCACTTAATGTAGCCATTTTGAAACAGATTTGGGTAGAGCAAACTGAAGCACGTCTTTTCTCAACGACAACCGATGTGAATGAGCTTAAGAGTGTGTGTAGCCACTTTATATATATGCTGCCACAATAACCGTTTTTAAAACTATATTTGTTTTCACAGAAACCTTACTAAATGTGTGTGTGTCTACAAATACGTTGTTTCTTATGGGAAACGTATCAAAAGCTATATATTAGGCTAAAGTACATAGAATCTTATGGGAAATAGGAACGATTTAAGATGTGAGCAGGGGCCTTTTCTACAAACACAAATAATGTGATGATGTCATCCTTTCGGTTATGTCTGTATTCTAGACAAGCTCAAACACGACTGCTGGGGTGATTCAACAGATATAACACAAGATAACATTCACCAAGGTCATCAGCCGACACGTTAGTAGGTAATGGGACACTTTGAGCAGACAGTGACGTCACAGGAAGTGACGTCACGGCGCCGGCGCCTAGCCACGCCCTGGCGCCACGCCCTGGCGCCACGCCCTGGCGCCGGCGCCACGCCCTGGCGCCTACCCTGGCGCCTGCCCTGGCGCCTGCCCCGGCGCCTGCCCTGGCGCCTGCCCTGGCGCCAGCCCCGGCGCCTAGCCACGCCCCGGCCCCCGGCGCCAAGCCCCGGCGCCGGCGCCCAGCCACGCCCTGGGCCAGACAGTCACATCCGTGTTATTCTGCATTCTAAGGTCATTGACCTGTCTAGGAAACTGTGACGTCACACGACTTGGGCCAGACAGTCACATGCAAACATTTCAAAAGTGTCTAACCTATTACTTCAAATTATTATATTTTGAAAAAAACCATTTGGAGCAGGTGAGTTTCGAACCCGGGGCATTCAGATGGGGAGGCAACGATGCTACCCGTTGAGCTAAGCAGACGCTTGTTAATTTATTGTTTTAGGTTGGTATATATATATACGACTACAAACAAACCATACATGTAACATAATTAAAGTTTATTATTAGACAAATGGATGATTTACAAAATAATGTTTAATATTAGAGGCTGAACCAAAACGGAGGAAAATGGCGGAATGAAAGATGGAAGCCTGTGATACCTTAAGCTGACATTATAAAAATGGCGGGCTTTCGTTGATAAAGATGGTGCAAGGATGGATGAAGACTTATTTAAAGATACGTCACTCCAACCTAGCCGACAAATGAGAGTGTAGACATAAGACATAATAATTAATATGTTTAATATTAGACAGACTAGAACGTCACAATTGTTATATGGGTAGGTTCTAAAAATAACACACAGAGGTCGCTGGCAAAACAAAAGAAGGAAGTTCAGAAACAAAAATAGACAACAGGTTCAACCGTGAGATGTACGATGGAACCAATACATGCACGGTGTTAAGGAGGCCAAATCAAATTGGAATATACAATAAAATGGCCACTTCCGGTCTAAACTTTAAATCGGTATATCTTTTCAACGGAAAGTGATAGAAATGAACCGACTTCAAAAATATATCGTTTCATAACAAGCTCTACAAGAAAATGAGATAAAAAACTTTAAACCCTTATCGCGGAAGATCCGTGAGATGTACGATAGAACCAACACATGCACGGTATTAAGGAGGCCAAATCAAATTGGAATATACAATAAAATGGCCACTTCCGGTCTAAACTTTAAATCGTTATATCTTTTCAACGACAAGTGATAGAAATGAACCGACTTCAAAAATATATCGTTTCATAACAAGCTCTACAAGAAACTGAGATAAAAAACTTTAAACCCTTATCGCGGAAGATCCGTGAGATGTACGATAGAACCAACACATGCACGGTGTTAAGGAGGCCAAATCAAATTGGAATATACAATAAAATGGCCACTTCCGGTCTAAACTTTAAATCGTTATATCTTTTCAACGGAAAGTGATAGAAAGGAACCGACTTCAAAAATGTATGTTTCGTAACAAGGTCTACAAGAAACTGAGATAAAAAACTTCAAACCCTTATCTCGGAAGATCGGCGAGATGTACGATAGAACCAACACATGCACGGTGTTCAGCAAGTCAAACTCTATTAACATATCCAATAAAAATGTTACTTCCGGTAGACACTTCCGGTATAGCTATTCTTAGAGCTACATACATGTGTGACACCTCAAAATAATCGTCTTGTTGAACAGAAGAAAGAAATATAGTTTTTAAGGAAATCAAAACAAGTTGTGTTAACATCTAAAAACAACACACTCTCTCTTAGACTTAATGAAGTTACTTTCAGAGAAATTTTCAAGCTTACCATGAGGACCAGTATTCAATGGCGTATTTAAATGTTGACTACATCAAGTGATGCGTGCTACAGACAAATTTTAGTACACCCTCTTAGACTTATTGAAGTTGACGGCACAGGCAGCTGTCAAGCGTACCTAACAAACCAAAGTAAATATGTCTTGAAGAACAGTCTTCAATTACCCTAAACCAACACATCTCTATCATTTCAGAGTAATCTTAGCCATGTGACCAGTTAAACTAAGTATCTTGAAGTGTAGCTTTTATGTTTATGAGATATAAAATAAGAAAACCAAAGAGTTAATTGTCTATTACAACAACAAGTAGAAGGGGTTGACTTGGTACCTACAGCTGCTACATACTTGGTAAAAATGGGGTGCCACTAGCATTTCAGAGTAATTTTAATCATGCAACACTCTAACTGTCTTGAGATGTAGCTTTATGTGTTAATGGGTGGAAATAACAAAACTAAAGAGTTGATTGTCTATTACAACTGTCAGCTAAAGAAGCATTTAGGTAGCCGGAATACCGATATCCTAAATATTTCAAGAGTAATCTTAGTCATACAACACTCTTAACTAACTGTCTTGAGATGTGGCTTTATGTGTCATTGGTTGGAAAATAAGAAAACTAAAGAGTTGATTGTCTATTACAACTGTCAGCTGAAGGAACATGTTGGGTTATCGGAATACCGATAACGCCAAATGTTCCAACCGAAGGAGCCCACTTAGAGTCATCTCCAGGGGCTCGGAATACCGATGCCCTAGAAGTGTCGGAAGCAACATTTCAATTAACACCAACAACCGCTAAATACTTGTTGTACTTTAGTATATTTGGTATTAAATTTGGCTTGTTGGATAACCAATCATTTTTATGAAAAATGCAACAATTTTTATTTCTGCGTAAATACATGTAAATTTTGTAGTCTACTATGGACAGTCAAGTCTACCTCTGGACATTTAAGTCAACCCTGGACATAATTATAACGGTGTTTAAATGCAAATAGATTGAATTATTTTGCTGGGAGTCAGGTATGGACAAGGTGTTATTAATAATAAAAACAGTGGTAAAATATAAAAATATAATATATTTACTCAAGTGTACACTACAGCAAGTTAACTAATTTGAAAATTGTCTGTCTTTACAGTAAAATGAGATCTGTCAGTTGGTGTTTGTGACCTTGGAATGTAATCTGGGTGTTATTTCCGTAGGATGACATCATCCCAGCATTCGTGTTTGAGCTTGTCTAGAATACAGCTGTTGGCAGTTGTCATATCTGGTAGGATGACATCATCATCATCATTATACGTGTTTGAGCTTGTTGGCAGCTCTCGTTTCCGGTTAGTGACCTATACGAACATAACAGTCTATGTACCAACCAACCAATCAACCAACTGTTTTTGAGGTGTAGCCTTTATGTATGTATGTATGTAATTTAATTTTCGATAGTGTAAAATAAAATTAAAAAGTGTGATATATGAAAAAATAAGAAAACTAAAGAGTTGATTGTCTATTACAACTGTCAGCTAAAGAAGCATTTAGGTAGCCGGAATACCGATATTCTAAATATTTCAAGAGTAATCTTAGTCATACAACACTCTTAACTAACTGTCTTGAGATGTGGCTTTATGTGTCATTGGTTGGAAAATAAGAAAACTAAAGAGTTGATTGCCTATTACAACAGTCAGCTAAAGGAACATTTGGGTTATCGGAATACCGATATGCCAAATGTTCCAACCGAAGGAGCCCACTTAGAGTCACATCTAGGGGGCCGGAATACCGGCCCCCTAGATGTGTCGGAAGCAACATCTCAACTAACGCCTACAACCGCTACATACTTGGTGGACTTTGGTGGAACACAGACTGAAAACAACTTGATATCTGGTACATATGTCTGTAAAGATTTCATTCTAAATTTAGCCTGTTGGATATCCAATCATTTCTATGAAAAGTGCAACCAACCAACTAACCAACCACCCAACCAACCAACCAATGGGCCACGCAAGAATGAATCACTTATCATGAATTTGCAAACAAACAAGGAACCTGGCAGTCATTGGGTTGCAGTTAAGAAACGTGGTGACACAGCCGTGTACTTTGACTCATATGGAAACTTGAAGCCACCAGTTGAGCTGCAGCGTTACCTTAAAGACTCTACTCTAATGTACAATCATGATGTGTATCAGAAATATAATACTTATAATTGTGGTCATTTATGTTTAGACTGACCCGACCATTCCACCACCCGACTCTTAGCTGACCCGACTGGTCCACCACCTTGTCATGGAGCTAACCCGGTATAACCTGGGCACATGCACCACCGTTTCTTGTGACGTCACTCGCTTCCAGCATCGTTTTTATTTATAGCGTCAGCTGTAACTGACCTGGATGGTTAATCACCTAACCTGGCCGCATCTATTTTTAAAAATTGTTCAAAGTCCATGTAGGCTGCCTCATGGTCATCGTAGATGTGTTTTAAATTGTTTTCTTCTTGTTTGACTTAAAAACATTCAGCTTGTGTTCCGCAAAAGAGTGACTGTTACACATTTGCTAGACATGTGTTAGACATATGTCTACCCTATTAGACAGGTTAATCAACTAACCTGGCCGCATCTATTTTTAAAAATTATTCAAAGTCCATGTAGGCTGCCTCATGGTCATCGTAGATGTGTTTTAAATTGTTTTCTTCTTGTTTGACTTAAAAACATTCAGCTTATGTTCCGCAAAAGAGTGACTGTTACACATCTGCTAGACATGTGTCAGACATATGTCTGCCCTATTAGACAGCTGTGTTAGACAGCTGTGTTAAACAGCTGTGTTAGACAGCTGTATTAGACAGCTGTGTTAGACAGCTGTGTTAGACAGCTGTGCTAGACAGCTGTGTTAAACAGCTGTGTTAGACAGCTGTATTAGACAGCTGTGTTAGACAGCTGTGTTAGACAGCTGTGTTAGACAGCTGTGTTAGACAGCTGTGTTAGACAGCTGTATGACAGCTGTATGACAGCTGTATGACAGCTGTCTGTCATGTCAGACGGCTGTATGACAGCTGTCGTTGTTGTCTGTTGAATATTAAGACGTGAAGCGTCCACTAAGGTTCAGTCGTTAACCAACAGTGAAGGTGAAAACAATAAGTTGTGTTGTCTGTGTTGTTTTGTCGAATATTAAGACGAGGAGCGTCCGCTAAGGTTCAGTCGGTAGCCAACAGTGAAGGTGAAAACAATAAGTTGTGTTGTCTGTGTTGTTTGTCGAATATTAAGACGAGGAGCTAAGGTTCAGTCGGTAGCCAACAGTGAAGGTGAAAACAATTAGTACCTGCTAAACTTTAGTCTTTAATAAACACGAGGCTAAACTTCGGTCCTTTAACCAACACAGTCAGTTGTGTAGCACGAAACAATGGCATTCCAAATACTTGAAGATACAGTGACCTCCAATAAGAAGTTTAAACTTGATAGACGAAGCGTATGCTTTAGACTACAAGATATACCTAACGATGTCAACGATCCAGAGAAGTGGGTCAAAGATCGTATTAAAGATATTGTGAGTCATATAGTCCATGATGTCGATCCCGAAGACAGAGTGGGGTTTACCTTTAACTCGGAAGGTTTCGACAAGGGGGCTGCCCATCTCCCATTTCGTAAAGCAAAGAATGTTGTTTTCGAAGACGTCTGGCACCTACTGAGTAAGATATACCAGAGTAAAGGACCTGGTTTTCGTTCTGATACATTTAGAATGACGATGACTCAAGTGAAAACCGCTAAGCCTTTAATACATGTCAATTAAATATCTTAACTCATCATTACCATATTCAGACACTTGTACGTAGCATGCAAGCCTTCAATATAAACACGTACCAATTCACTCTCTTAATCCATTATTAACATCATAGGTTCAGAGGGGTCCACTTGTAGATAGCTTGCTATCTCTACGCCCCTCAACGTTGGTTGGTTGGTTGGGTGGTTGGTTAGTTGGTTGGTTGCACTTTTCATAGAAATGATTGGATATCCAACAGGCTAAATTTAGAATGAAATCTTTACAGACATATGTACCAGATATCAAGTTGTTTTCAGTCTGTGTTCCACCAAAGTCCACCAAGTATGTAGCGGTTGTAGGCGTTAGTTGAGATGTTGCTTCCGACACATCTAGGGGGCCGGTATTCCGGCCCCCTAGATGTGACTCTAAGTGGGCTCCTTCGGTTGGAACATTTGGCATATCGGTATTCCGATAACCCAAATGTTCCTTTAGCTGACTGTTGTAATAGGCAATCAATGGCTTTTACATTATATACCTTAATATAATGAAAAACTTTATGAAAATTCGCCAATATATGCATTATCAGACAATTGAAATTAAAGTGTTGCTCATAGGATATCTTAAATAATAGGTTTATTTCTTTGAATAGTAGTGGTTCGTTGACGTACAGATGGTGAAGCAGTTGTGACCTCTAAATTTTCTATTGCAATCGACACAAGTTATTTCCTCACGCGTCTTTTCACAAGGTGGGCTCTGCTGACAGCAGGGGCATGTGGCGGCACATCGATGATCCTTTTTATTGTTATATGGCACATGGCACCACTCGCAATAATAACCGCAGCAAAAGGCTGCTTTTAAATTTGTAATAACGTTAAAGTGATTGTTGTGATGAAGTAAGTTTATTTTTAGGGGAGCATCGGGCCCCTCAAACATCACAGTCCGACCTTTAGAACCATATTCGTAAACCGTGATCCTGTATTGAGTCAGATATTGTTGAAATTTCTGAAGTTCAATAATACCTGCGCCTTCAGTCGGTATTTCTATACCTGTTTCTCTCATTAACTTCTCGACCTCTTGATCCTGCGTTTTCTGACGATTTCTTCTAATTTGCATTATATAAGGACTGTTTATGGCATAAGCTATGGCTACAACTAGAGCTCTTACGAGACAGAGATTATCGGAATTATTAATGGTTACAATCCCTTTTCTCTGCGAACACTCCTCTTCAAACTTAGTATATTTATTTGTTCTGCCAGCCCCTGTGAGCGGTTTCACCATCGTCATCGTCATTCTGAATGTGTTTGAATGAAAACCCTCCGAATTGCTTTGATATATTTGTCCTAGCAGGTCCCAAATATTTTCAAATGTCACACTTGATGCTTTTCTGAATGCCAAGTGCGCAGCTCCCTTATCGAACCCCTCCGAGCTAAAAGTAAATCCCACTCGGTCATTAGGTTCAATATCCTTGACTATGCGGGCTACAATGTCTTGAATGCCGTTTTTCACCCACTTCTCTGGGTCATTAACATGATCGGGGATGTCATTAAGTTTAAAGGTAACACTACGCCTTGTCAACTTATATTTTTGGTTGGTTTTGCACGTATCGGCAACGATTTGGTAAGCCATTTTAGAAAAACTGCGCGAAACACTTAAAAGGTTTATAAATTAGTGAATGTTTTCAAAACTATGATTGTTTTTTACACTATCTTACAAAAAGTACAGTTAAAATCACTAAACGATACCTGATGATGCTAAAGGTGCTCTAACTAGGTACTACAATCAAAGCGTGGCACAACACGGACGATGGCAATTTTAACTGGCACAAAACTAGGCAGTATTAACAATAACGGTCGAAGGTGGACTGAATTTTTCTAGGATCGAGCTTATATAAGTACATTGTTACGAGTACCGACGCTGGAATAAAATAGCTTTGTTTTAATTTGAGGACCCCACTATTAGCTTAATATGTAACTTGTTTTGCATGTATTTATATGGCTTGGTGTGTCATATCTCTGTATTTGCTTAAATATGCATGTGGTCTTATGGTAAACAAGCACAGATTTTTATGGTTTTCTACTGGCGTTGTCCGCACTACACCGGAAACCGTAATAAGCTTACAACTTGAGAACGGCAGGAAACGATATCACTCTCCGATACTGGGGAAATTATGTTGGTAAATCAGCAATCATTTACAGGAAATGATATGTTTACAAAAACATTCTGCTATAAAATCGTTAACGGATATTTTTAAGAATAGGAAAACATTTCTAAAGGTTATATTTTAAATATACTTACGTTTATAGGTGTTAAAGCCTTGTTGCCAACTTTTGTTATACCATACACAAAAATATATACAACATGTAAATTTTAAGTTCAGTCTTTGTTTAAACCTAATCCAGGTTTGTTTAATGATCATTCAGAATAAACTTTCCATTTGTAATAACCCATGATATCTACTAATTTTATATACGTTTTATAAGACCCTAGCCTCCAATGGATTCAAATAATAAAAATATCTATTCACTTTAGATTAAACTCATTATAGTTTGTGGACGTTGCCTACGCTTGACAGCTGCCTGTACCGTCAACTTCAATAAGTCTAAGAGGGTGTACTAAAATTTGTCTGTAGCACGCATCACTTGATGAACAATACGCTATTTAATACTGTTCTTTCTGGTATGGTTGAAATTTTCTCTGAAAGTAACTTCATTAAGTCTAAGAGAGAGTGTGTTGGTTTTAGGTGTTAACACAGCTTGTTCTGACTTACTTAAATATTATATTTCTTCTGTTAGACGATGATTTTGAGGTGTCACACATGTATGTAGCTCTACGGCTATACCGAAAGTGTCTACCGGAAGTAACATTTTTATTGTATATTCCAATTTGATTTGGCCTCCTTAACACCGTGCATGTGTTGGTTCCAGCGTACATCTCACGGATCTTCCGAGATAAGGGTTTAAAGTTTTTTATCTCATTTTCTTGTAGACCTTGTTACGAAACGATATATTTTTGAAGTCAGTTCATTTCTATCACTTGTCGTTGAAAAGATACAAGGATTTAAAGTTTAGACCGGAAGTGGCCATTTTATTGTATATTCCAATTTGATTTGGCCTCCTTAACACCGTGCATGTGTTGGTTCTCTCGTACATCTCACGGATCTTCCGCGATAAGGGTTTAAAGTTTTTTATCTCATTTTCTTGTAGACCTTGTTATGAAACATACATTTTTGAAGTTAGTTCATTTCTATCACTTGTCGTTGAAAAGATACAAGGATTTAAAGTTTAGACCGGAAGTGGTCATTTTATTGTATATTCCAATTTGATTTGGCCTCCTTAACACCGTGCATGTGTTGGTTCCAGCGTACATCTCACGGATCTTCCGCGATAAGGGTTTAAAGTTTTTTATCTCGGTTTCTTGTAGACCTTGTTACGAAACGATATATTTTTAAAGTCGGTTCATTTCTATCACTTGTCGTTGAAAAGATACAAGGATTTAAAGTTTAGACCGGAAGTGGCCATTTTATTGTATATTCCAATTTGATTTGGCCTCCTTAACACCGTGCATGTATTGGTTCCATCGTACATCTCACGGTTGAACCTGTTGTCTATTTTTGTTTCTGAACTTCCTTCTTTTGTTTTGCCAGCGACCTCTGTGTGTTATTTTTAGAACCTACCCATATAACAATTGTGACGTTCTAGTCTGTCTAATATTAAACATATTAATTATTATGTCTTATGTCTACACTCTCATTTGTCGGCTAGGTTGGAGTGACGTATCTTTAAATAAGTCTTCATCCATCCTTGCACCATCTTTATCAACGAAAGCCCGCCATTTTTATAATGTCAGCTTAAGGTATCACAGGCTTCCATCTTTCATTCCGCCATTTTCCTCCGTTTTGGTTCAGCAGCCTCTAATATTAAACATTATTTTGTAAATCATCCATTTGTCTAATAATAAACTTTAATTATGTTACATGTATGGTTTGTTTGTAGTCGTATATATATATACCAACCTAAAACAATAAATTAACAAGCGTCTGCTTAGCTCAACGGGTAGCATCGTTGCCTCCCCATCTGAATGCCCCGGGTTCGAAACTCACCTGCTCCAAATGGTTTTTTTCAAAATATAATAATTTGAAGTAATAGGTTAGACACTTTTGAAATGTTTGCATGTGACTGTCTGGCCCAAGTCGTGTGACGTCACAGTTTCCTAGACAGGTCAATGGCCTTAGGAATAACACGGCTAAATGTAAATGTGACTGTCTGGATGTGATTGTCTGGCACAAGTCATGTGACGTCACTGGCTGGCCAAAGACAGGTCAATGACCTTAGGAATAACACGGATGTGACTGTCTGGCCCAGGGCGTGGCTGGGCGCCGGCGCCGGGGCAGGCGCCGGGGTAGGCGCCGGGCCCGGGGCAGGCGCCGGGGCCAGGGCGTGGCTAGGCGCCAGGGCGTGGCGCCGGCGCCAGGGCGTGGCGCCAGGGCGTGGCGCCGGCGCCGTGACGTCACTTCCTGTGACGTCACTGTCTGCTCAAAGTGTCCCATTACCTACTCACGTTGTTTACCTTTAAGAGGGCCTCTCTCTTGCGTATATTAAACAGATACACAGACAAGCTCAAACAGGATCAAGGTTAACAACTGTAAAACGTTGTTTATCCTTTGTAAGACCCCTCTCTTACATCAGTTTGTTTCCTCAATACAAGAGAGGGAGACACTTGTTCAGTGTGTGTTTAGCTGTGAAACAAGTATGACGTCTCTTGCTGTATGTAAGTACACTCTTATTATTATGTCTGTTTGCATTCAAATAACAAATACAAACATAACCTTACTAAACAATCAGATGATTGGTAATCAACATGTGTACGAACATAACGTCATATGTAAACAACAGCTGGTTTTGTTTTATATATATATATATATATATATATATATATATATATATATATATATATATATATATATATATATATATATATATACAACTGCAAACAAACTTTTAACGTGTGCGTCTGTGGAGCTATTGGTTTAGCGATAGTATATATCTGAGAAAGCTGTCTATGACCAATTCGAGGTTCATGGGTTCAAATCCAATTTCAGGCGAATGCTTTTCTTTCAAATACACATGCATCTGTCAGTTTAAGCAAAGACTTCGAGCTGTCATGACCTACGTATGTTATATGCTTTCAAACAGCATGTACAAGCTTCAACAATGGCAATCAGTGGTCTGTCTGTTTGTATCCTGAACACAGAAGACACCTGTTCAGTAGTGTGTGTTAAGCTGTGAAAAAAGGATGACGTATCTTGTTGTATGTAAGTACACTCTTGTATTATCATGTCTGTTTGCATTCAAATAACAAATACAAACATAACCTTAACAAACAATCAGATGACTGGTAATCAACACGTGTGTGTGAACATAACCTCGATAAACAACAGACAGCTGTGTGTGTGTACGAACATAACCTTAATCAACAAATACAAACATAACCTTAATAAACAATCAAAATGGCTTGGTAATCAGTCTGTATACGAAAACCTAACCTTAATAAACAATCAGACAGCTGGTATTCGACAAACACACATGGAGACCTGACTTGTAGATATCTCTCTGTACAGGTCAGACGGAACATCTGACATAAGACAGTTCCATAGAGACCCGGGTTGCGGCTGTCTATGACAGGGCAGCCATCTTGGAACGCTTGTGATGTCATCTGACATATGACAACTGACAGCTGACGTTGACAGCTGTCAGGTCAGTGACATTTGACACCTGTCAACACTGACAGGTCAGCTGTCAACTGTCACCTTACAGCGCATGCGCGTGACGTCATCACGCATGCGCAGAAAAAAGTGGAGGGGTGGGCCCAGGTGGGGCCCTATCTACTAGTAGATATGTTTATGCATTTAAGCGTTTTTATAATCTTGAAGCAGATAAATGGATAATGAATAAGCCTCGCAAAACTATTACCATGTATAAAATTACCGAACTAGTTGGGGAAGCATATTCCCTGGCCTTTGGTACATATAATTGTAACGTTTTGTGGTGGCTTTGTACAAGTAAATTAAATACCTTGTAACCCCAAATAAGCTTTATTCTAAAACGTACAATAACATAATACAAATCGCTTTAAGTTAAACTTACTGCTACCATAATTTACGGGCGTATCTGTAGGACTGTGAATATTTTTGGTGGCGGCGATAACGCATTTCTCATCGCTCTATAAAAACATACAAGATATACTCACAGCCTTTAATAAAACTACCCAATAAATATATACATTTCTATTTACATATATTACCTCTTACCCCACTTGAGGAATCTGAAGATGATTTTTAAAAGCGAAACATTTCTACAACTTTTCGCTCTCTCTTACTTTGTCTAGGTACAACCGGTTCATCTTCAATCACCTCAGAAGAGACCATATCTGATTCTTTTACATTCTCAATTTCACATTTCACTAGCGTTGGCAATTCTGCAAAACCTCTAACTATTTCATCACTTTGTCCTGTATCTTGATCTTGATGAAAATCATTGTCGCAATTCAACGCTGTTAGATCACTGGTTTGACCCTTAACATCTAAACTACCATAAGTTAGAATTTGATTCAGATGACGGTGCCAAGTTTGATTTAATTCAGAAATAAAAACTAAATATGATCTTGGGTTACATGAAGGCCAACAATTTTTTATATAGTTATAAACTTTTTATAATGTTGGATAATTTGAAGTTTCTCTACCTATCAAGTTACTTTTTAATATTGACATATTACTTTCTTCAACATAATTTAAATATGAAATTTCGTTTATATTTTGCATATTATTTCTTATCGGCAATCTAGAAAGAAAATCAGCAATATTATCTTTTGATTTTATATACTGTATATCATACCGAAAATTCGAAAGAATTAATGACCATCTCTGAAATCGATTTGCTGCAAAAATAGGAATTCCTGTTTTAGCACCGAAAATTGCAACAAGCGGTTTATGATCAGTTATCAATGTAAACTTTTTACAATACAAATATTGATAAAATTTCTGAATTCCAAAAATTATTGCTAATGCCTCTTTTTCAATTTAACAATAATTCATCTCGTTTTTTTAACGTGTTCTGGATGCATAAGCTATTGGTCTTTTAACACCATCAATAATATGCGTTATTACGGCTCCAATACCGTAAGAAGGTGCATCTGCTGTTAACCGGATCGGTATTTCTGGATTATAATGTACCAAAATTTTTGTTGAACTTAATATTTCTCTAACTTTTTTAAATGCCTGAGCGCATTCCATTGTCCACTGCCATGGCTGATTTAGTCTCAAAAGTTTATATAATGGATATAATAATGTCGAACTATTTGGAATAAATTTAGTATAATAATTTATTTGACCTAAAATTGATTTTAAACTAGTGACATCTGTTGGCGCTGGTGCATTGACTGTTGCATCTACTTTATCTTTACAAACATTTAACCCTGTCTGATCTATTTTGTAACCTAAATATTGTATACTATCTTTAAAAAATTCACATTAAGATTTTTCTATAGTTAAACCACATTCATTTAATTTTTGTAAAACTTTTCGTACTCTATGTAAATGTTCTTTTGTATTTTTACCGGTAATTAATATATCATCTAAAAAACACGTAACACCTTCCAATCCTTGCAACACTGACGTCATAATTTTCTGAAATTTGGCTGGTCCCGAATTTATCCCATAAGGTAACCTATTATATTTAAATAACTCACACGGTGTAATAATTGTCGTACGTTTTTTTGACTCATTATCTAACTCTACTTGTTGATAAGCTTGCGATAAATCTAACTTTGTAAATTGTTTTCCACCTTGTAGTGTAACAAACAATTCCTCTATACGGGGTAAGGGAAACTTATCTACTTCTAACTGAGGATTCAATGTAATTTTATAATCACCACATAACCTTATTATCATGTTACTTTTTAAGACTGGAACTACTGGTGTAGCCCATCCACTATAATCGACAGGTGTCAATATACCTAAATCAAGAAATCTTTTAATTGCATTTTCAACTTTTTCTTTAAGGGGAAAGGGTAGAGGTCTAGTTTTACAAAATTTTGGCTGAGCATCATCTTTTAAATTTAAATGTATACGACCCTTATTAAAATGACCTAATTTTGAACTAAATACTGCCGGAAATTCTTTATAGAAACTTTCAACAATAGATCCATTATCATTATGATTTTCTGATTCAATTTTGTTAATATTCAAATTGAATTTATTGAGAAAATCTCTACCCAATAATGCTGGTCCGCCATTATTTATTATGTACACATATAAATCATCATTTATTCCATTATAATTAACATTTACCAATATTTTTTCAGTAGGTATAATTTTTGTACCATCATAAGTACTTAAAATTTTATCTGTTTCGAACAATGTTAAATATTTAAAATATTTTTCATTCATTTCGCTTGAAATAACACTGACAGAGGAACCGGTATCTAACTCAAATTCTAAGTTACTAACTATTTACCTTTACATGAATAATAATAATAGGATCATTTTTACAGTTAGAATATATTTTAAACACATTTTCAACATCATCCGTTAATTCAGATAACAAGAAATTTTTATTTTGTTTAAATAAATCAGTACGTTTGTTACATTTAATCGCTAAATGACCTTTGAGCCCACAATTTTTACAAATAGAATTTCGATACCTGCATGGTGTCGTATGATTTTTACCACACGTCGAGCATTCCATCCTTCTTGCACACCGGGTGAAGTTGGGGCTGTCGGAATACCGGGTCGTCGACGAACCTTTCGATGCCTGGTGCCTTGTCCACTGTTCAGGGAATGACCCACCTCTGCTTGTTCTTCGCTCACTGGAATTTGAACTGCCTTGCTGTCTACCCCTGGGTTGATATTGTGACTGTGCTGAATTTTAAAAACTTCCGGTTCTCTTTTTACTGAAACTTCATACTTTTTCTGACTGCTTGCTTCTTTATTACTTACAATTTCTAATGCTTTTCCCAATGTTAGAGTTGTTGGGTCATCTTTGAATAATCTGTCCAAAATAACAGCTTTTTCCAAACCCATTATAAATCGATCTCGTATAAGAGTAGAAAGTTCTGTTTGAAACTCACACTTCGCTGCTAATTGCCTAACTCTTGCGTACCACTCAGCAATGGTTTCATTTTTGTCTTTCATTGCACTATAAAATTTTTGTCGTTCAGGAAATAGTAACTTTGTCGGTGAAAAATGCTTATCAAAATGCCTGATTAGCACTTTGTAATCTACCGTTTCTGGTTTTAACCGAACACATAAATTATATATTAACTGGTAACTGCTTTATGTGCAACAATTTAATAACACTGCCCTTCTTTTTTCATCTTCGCCTATTTTATTTGCAATAAAATACTGATTTAACTGTTCCTTATAAATCTTCCACTCACATAAACTGGGATTAAATTCTCTTAAATGCCCAATGCTCGTACTTGTTGCCATTCTTTTACTTAACAGGGTACCTACTGCGTTTTTAACAATTTTAAACTTTATATCTCTTTTTATCTTTTTTTACTATTTTTCCCAATTTGAGTCACTTATCCTCGTCGCCATTTTTATGTAACGTTTTGTGGTGGCTTTGTACAAGTAAATTAAATACCTTGTAACCCCAAATAAGCTTTATTCTAAAACGTACAATAATATAGAAATTTTTGGTGACTTCAATGTCCATAATAAGGAATGTCTACGATTTTTAAAAACCAATCCAAAAAGGAGAGCAATACAACAATACAACCATTATGTGCTTTAAATAACTCTTGTTCACTGTTAAGTCTCTATACAGTTTGACCCCTGGAAACCAAATATCTCCATTTGAGTCTTCCTGAGCACCATACTCCCTTAGGGTGGTCCATTACTTGGACATTAGTCACTGTGGGGTTCCACTTTCCCCCAGCAACCTTGTTAAAACCTCAAGTAAAGTGGTGGCGCTCGAGACAAATCCAATTTCCTGATCAAAACACAAACCTACACTCCATCCTCCGGAAGTAGACCGTTACAACAAAACTATACCAATAAGTTGTTTTTTAAGATACCAAAATTGGAAATACTAGTCCACCTAAGGATTGACCAAAACCTAAGTGATTATAAAAATGTATATATATATATATATATATATATATATATATATATATATATATATATATATATATATATATATATATATATATATATATATATATATATATATATATATATATAAATTAAATGCTGTTCGTTGGTAAGAGCATCACTTGAGAACGGCTTGACCGATTTGGCTAGTGTTATTTCTAAAATGTCCGTAATAGTCCGTAAGAATCTTACTTAGTGAGAGCAAAATTGCAAAAGTGGCCTGGAAAATTGGAAAATTCGGGGAAAACTGAAAGTGCCTTTTTCGAAAATTAATTTCACTACGTGCGTAAATGTCGTTGACATATTGAAATTTGTACAGGACAACGTCTGGCGGATCAGTTGGTCTCTTAATCAAACTATACCGATTAATTATTTTTTTTTTGGAGCTACCAACATTGAGGATAATAGTCCATACTCAGACTTTTGGGACAAGAGTACATATACATAGCAAATGGGTAAAATAAAGTATATGGGAAAAATATTTATGATCGGAGCTTTAATGATTATAAAAAACTCGGGACGCAGCAAGTGCGTTATGGTAGTGAATTTTCATAAAAATGTTTTTAATAACAAATATGTGTGGTTTTTTTTAAGAAAGCAGGCATCAAATTGGGTTACCAGTATAACCTATATAGTAAAAACAATGTGCCTTGTTTCATCAAAATAACTTTATTGTGCGAAAATGTACCAAAATTTCTAAAAGTAAACTTAAAGTGTTCCCGAAAAAACACGTTTCTTGGTCAACCTTATAGGTTAATAGCAAATTGAGCTGTTCAAATATGAAACATTTGATTAAAATTCGCTACCATAACGCGCTTGCTGCGTCCAGAATTTCTTTTCTTACAAACATGCATTATATTTCGATGGAAAATGCAAAAATGCAATAACATAAGGCGTTAAAAAAATGGAAATTTGTATCACCAACGACTTATGGGCCATCCTGTGATTGTAGAAATATTATTTTAAGATGTAGCTCAAGACACCCTATAATTAATATATACAAAATTTTTTCATATCTTATATAATAACGGATATATTGAGCTTTATTGATTTTTTACGAAAATTCGACAGAAATTATATACCATTAAACGATAAACTCTATAGCTAAGGCTACTGCCAAGCATCAGAGACAGGGTCTATTTGAATTGAATTTTCTGGGAATATTTTAGTAAAATGAAGGACAATGACGATTGAAACTAAGACTCCAGGGTTTGTAAAACATCCTTCTTGAGACATTTTATTTCTATAGCCCGTATTAGATTCAAGTTCTTTGCCTAAATGTTGCCAATTTTGACATTTTAAATCGCCACTTTGACGTTTTGAGGAAAACCGGAATTTATTTTTCTTTAAATGCCTATAACTTTTTTGTCTTTTAATCTATATAGCTAAGTTTTGGTAGGTGACTTACCTATAAGGATGTAAACCTGCGTGCCAAATTTGGTTGCCCTTACTTTGTTAATTCCGGAGATATAATTTTTTTTCGAACGAAAACACAAAATTTTCTGGGAAAACCTGGGCAGATTTTCCTGGCTAACGAACTCATCCAAGCCATTTGCAAAAGGATTTTTTTCACCAAATTTAATCAAAATTGGCCCATTATTTTTTGAGTTATCGGTGTGATACATATATATATATAAATATATATATATATATATATATATATATATATATATATATATATATATATATATATATATATATATATATATATATATATATATATATATATATATATATATATATATATATATATATATATATATATATATATATAAACATATAAAAATTGAAACTGACCCCGGATATGTTTTCTCGAGGGCCTAATTAGCGCTCATTTGAAGAAATTTTTTCAAAATTCAAAAGTCGGGATCTCCTCATTAGTGAATTTTTTTAAAGAAAATTCACTAAAAACTTAAGAGTGTTAAAATTGCCACCTTTTCAATATCCGCTCTCAATTCAAGTAACTAATTGACTTGACGGAAATTATGAGAGTATACTGTTAGGTTAGTTCTGATACCTTTTATAGCGATGTCTGTCTGACTATTTGCCAATTAATCGATCACTAAATAAGCGTAATTTATTAAGTTAAAAATTGAAATGATTTATTAGCCTTTAATGATACGTTATAAATTATATTTTCTACGCTTTTTACATAAGATCCACATATATGAATGACGAAGAAGCAGAATCTGCGGTTCTAATTATGGTGAGAATACATCTAGCCTTGCAATTTAAACGTGTTCAAAAAATATGGTTTCTTCAGAGATTTCTAGTGATATTAGCAGTTGTACTTGTGATGCCTCTAATGATGAATGCACGCCAAACTGATAGGCGAAATGTCGAAAACAGAAATGTAACAAACAACTATAGTACACAAACATTAAACAAACACATCCATATTTAACTTCAACTCTCATAACATATGACATGTTTCGCTTAAAAATAATTCGATTTTTATATCTTAGATATTAACAGCAAGTTTTCGTGAAAAAAATCCAATGAGATCTCGATTTTGAAACTCTAAGAAATATTACCAAATGGGCTCTCTAACAGCTGCCTCTCCTGTCTGTCCAGACAACTGAAAGTTACCTTACCATACTTAAGGCGCATATCATAAAATAATATATTAGCAGAATGAAGTGTAAGTATAAAACTTAAGTTGAATGGGTACATGAATAGGTTGCTCTAAAATGATTGATATGTGATGGCTTACAAACTTGAAAGCTACACCTTAAGACACTTAGTTTGACTGGTCACATGGCTAAGATTACTCTAAAATTATAGAAACGTGTTGGTTTAAAAACATTGAAAGCTACACCTCAAGACATTTAGTTTGAGTGGTTATATGACTTACTGAAATTACAGAGACTGGTGATAGTTTACAAAATTTGAAATATATAGTTCAAGGCACTTTTCGTTTGGTAGTTAGGTTACGAAGTCCCCTGTGAGTCCGGGGACTAACTAAAAGAATAGGCCCAAGGTAACTCCTGCCTGTCGTAAAAGGCGACTAATTGGAATCAAACACTGGCGGGGGTCTTATCCATGTGGGCCTGGAGGGAGGCGGATATCTCTGAGGAGTGATGTACACCCGGATTTTGAGGCCTCCACTCTGCGTTTATAAATGGATGGTTGCCCGCGTTTGGTTGTTACTCGGGAGCGGGGTTCCGGATGGGTGCCACCTTGGGTTGAGTGCTGGCGGATGTCGTGTGTCTAGACGACCCGGAGGGGGTTGACAACTCTGATGAGTGGTAAACACCCGGAATTTGGGGCCCCACTGTGTGCTTCGGAACGGACGGACGGCCTCGCTTGTGCGATGGTCGGGAGCGGGGCTCGATGGGATGTCGCCTTGAGTCTAGCACTGGTGGGTGTCAGGTCTAGATGAACCCAGAGGAGAGCTGATATCTTTAGGGGTGGAATAAAACTAAGGGTTGAGGCCTCTTCTGTGAGCTTCGAAACGGACAAACGACCTCACTTGGATGCTGCTCGGTTGCAGGACTTCATGACACTGCACCGAGTCAAACACTGACGGATGTCTGGCCCAGACGAACTCGGAGAGAGGTTATCTCTCTTTGAGCTTTGAGACGGACAAGCGACTTCGCTCAGGTGGCAGTACATCTGTCAAACAAAGTTTCACCTCGCAGGTGTCGTCTCCTGTCGGAGGCTCGATTTGTTGGGTGAAATTTAAGCTAACGCTGGCAGGTGTTGGACCTGGACGAACCCAGAGGTGGCTGTGGTCTCTAGGGGTGGATTACACCTGGAGACTTAGGCCTACTCTGTGAGCATCGATACGGGCTAACGACCCTGCTTGGATGCTACTCGAGGGCGGGGTTTCATGATACCGCCTCGAGTCAATGAAACACTGGCGGGGGTATGGTGCAGGCGTGGCTGGGGGGGAGGCAGACATCTCTGGGGAGTGATATGAACCCGGAATTTGGCGCCTCCACTGTGGCCTCAGAGACTGACAATTGGCCTCGCTTGGTTGTTACTCAAGAGCGGGGTTCCAGATGATACCGCCCTGGATTGAGCCCTGGCGTGTGTCGTGTGTCCAGACGTCTCGAAGGGCTCTGATCCCTGATGAGTGGTAAACACCCGGAGTTTGAAGCCCATACTGTGTGCTACGAAACGGACGGACGGCCTCGCTGGGGTGATGCTCGGGAGCGGGACTCGATGGGATGTTGCCTTGAGTCTTAACACTGTTAGGTGTCAAGTTTGGAAGAGCCTTAGGGGAGCTGAGATCTCTAGGGAGACTGGAGATTAGATGCTGCTCGAGAGCATGACTTCATGATACCGCCTCGAGGCAAAAACTGACGGATGTCGGGTCCAGACGAACTCGGAGAGAGGTTATCTCTCCTTGAGCTGCTAAACGGGCAAGCGGCTTTACTCAGATAGCAGTACACCTGCCAAACAAACTCTCACCCTCAAGAAAAGATCGACTCCCTCAGGGAGCTGGAATTGATGGGTGAAATCTAAATAATTAGACGTGAGCCACAATAGACCTAAGGTCGCGGTGGAGGGACTGAAATGGCCCACTCACAATAAAATCTAATCTCTAATCTAGGTTACGAACTGTAAGGATAAAAATTAAGTTGAATGGTTACATAATTTCTCTGAAATGATTAACATGTGATGGTTTACAAACTTGAAAGCTGCACCTCAAGGCACTTAGTTTGACTGGTCACATGACTAATATTACTCTGAAATGCTAGAGACGTGTTGGTTTACAAAAATTGAAGGCTGCTCTTCGAGGCATTTAGTTTGGCTAGTTACGTTACTTCAAAATGATAGAAACTTTAAATCACATATATAATTGAAATGTACTCTTCAAGACATTCAGTAAATTAACGCATGCATATTAACTAGAATAGTACCCCTTATATGTTGTTCCTCATATTTTTTTTGACACTAACATGTTAAGGAGTGACTCTAGTGTAGGTAATTCACCTCTAACTCTATTTACCATATGACACATGTACAGTAACTGTGCAAATAGCAGTTCAGCTACCTAATTTCATGTAAATAATCTCTCTCCTACAGAACATTTGCACCCCAATGGGGGCCCCAATCCGCAGGGCTTGCTTCGGTACAAGTCAAAAACAGTTTGGAGTGCAAATGTCCCATATGTCATATTATAAATGTCTTGTGCTGCAAGCCGCTAGCCGCTAGCTCCTAGCCACTAGCAACCAGCTATGTGTATGTGTGAAATTAGACACGCAAAAAAATTATTTTAATTTTTTTTTCAATTTTTGAACTCCATTCGTTGAGGCGAGTACGGTGATACCCCACACATCGGGTCTAACTTAAAACTAAAGAAGCTTGGTTCGCGCATGCACTAACCGCCATCATTACATACGTCATTATATGTGAAATCACAATGACAGACCCTATTGTTTCGATAGGTTAGATGACATCTCAGTTAAAATGTTTTATTCTTCTTATTTCCATCCCAGCAACCGCCATCTTAGATTACCTCATATATATGTTATGTGTTGCAGGCCGCTAGCCGATAGCTGCTAGCAGCTGGTTATGTGTAAAATTAGACGCGCCAAAAATTTTTACTTTCTTTAGTGAATTTTTGTTTTTAAAAAAATCACTAATAGAGAGGTATCGATGTTGAGACTTTGCGAAATGTTTTTCAAATGAGCGCGAACTAGGACCCCTGCTTTATGTCACAAAAAGTGAACTATGTGCCAAAATTCAGGCGTATAGAGTAAAAGGAAAACAAGTTATAGGCATTTAAAGAAAAAAAATGGTTGCCACTGCTGACCAGATAAACACACAAAAGTCAAATATTTTGTCTGAATAACAAAATCCTATGTATGTTACAGACGAAGAGTAAGTTTTTTTGGCGCAAAAAGGTCAAGAAATAGCATAAAAATTACTTTGACATTTTGATAACTTTTCCTCTTAAAACGTCAAAGTCACGATTTGAAACGTCAAAATTGGCAATTTCTAGGTAAGGAACCCGAAGCTAATACGGGCTACGTAGAGAAAATGTTGCAAGAAGTGTGTTTTACAAGTTCTTAAGTTTCAGCTTTTTAATCGTCATTGTCCTTCATTTTATTAAAATATTTCCAGAAACTCCTTTTCAAATAGACCCTTCCCCTGATGCTTTAGCAGTAGTTTTAGTTATAGAGTTTATGGTTTAATTCTCTATAATTTTTAGCAAAGTTACGTACAAGAAATTCGTTAATAAGGAGACCGCGATTTTTGAATTTTAAAAAGATTTTTTCAATTGAGCGTGAACTAGGTCCCCTGGACTCATATCCGGGGTTAGTTTCAGTTTTTATGCGAGAAACAATTGTATACGTTAATTATAAGGTGTCTTGAGCTACATCTTAAAAAAATATTTCTACGATCACAGGCTGGCACATAAATCGTTGGTGATGCAAAATTTCTTTTTTTTTAATCGAACCCGCCTTATATTATTGCATTTTTGCATTTATTTTCAATCGAAATATAAAGCATGTTTGTAAGAAGAGAAATTTGAGAAGCAGCAAGTGCGTTATACTAGCGAATTTTCATTAAATGCTTCAAATTTGAATAGCTAAAATTTGTGCGGCATCCTATAAACATTATTTCGGCAATCACAGGTGGCCTATAAGTCGCTGACAATACAAATTGTCTTTATTAAATGGAACAGCCCTTATATTATTGAATTTTTGCATCTTCCATCGAATTGTAGTGCATGTTTTTTTTTCGAGTTATTTCAATTGTTTTGCAACTTTCACACATTTGGGGCACATAGCAAAAATTGGGATACGGCGTTTTACCAACAAAAATCGGAGTCTAATGCAAATGGCGGATTTAGAGAGGTTTTTGTTTATACTATTTTATGAAAAAATCGAGATGCCATGCACCTGACGCTCTCAAATAGTACCTGAATTTTTAAAAAACCAAACTCTCGTAACTCAATTGTTTCACATAGAACAGTCTGTATTTTGTGTTTCAGGAGTGAAGGGCATAAGGCATAATAGTAAATGGTTACCAAGTTACTTAACAAAAATGTTTCGGGATTTTCGTGAAAGAAAGGTTTGTGAATTTTTATGCAAAAAAAACATGTTGTGTAGTTTTGTGGAAAAGCTTATTTGATGAAATATGGTACATTGTTTCTAGTATATAGGTTATAGGTAAGATATAGGTAACGGAATTTGATGCCTGCTTCCATTAAAAAAAAGACATATTGGTAGTGAATTTTCATAAGAATGTTTTTGCTATTAAAAACATTTTTATGAAAATTCACTACCATAACGCACTTGCTGCGTCCATACTTTTATATTTCTACATCATCTCAGTGCCAGCTAAATCTGCTAGTCTCTAAGGCGTAGAAATTATTATTAAATTTTATTCAAAATATGACAAATTGTGTTTCATAGTTCTACAACCACGGTGTTAACATTTTATGAAAAAAAATTCAGGAGATAATTATGGGCTTTAATGGGTTAACATGATATAACCAACGCAAGTTTTCATTAAAAAAACCAAGGATCGTTTCACCAACAATAAGGTTAGCATCATCAGATGATGAAATAATCTGGTTATTTCATTCTCTGATGACGCTAACCTTGACGATGAAACGATAATCAGGTCTTGAAAAATGTGTTGTAGTGAATTGGGTTCTCCAAATTGTACTTATGCCAATAGAGGGTGACATACAGAACAGAAAATACCCTAGAAAGCAGAAAAATATGTTGTCTGCAATATCAATAAGATTTACAACATTCTAGTTTCAAGCTTCAAATGAAATTACAAAAGCCAATATGCTAACCAGCATTCGGTAAGACACACAAATATAAACATATGGTGGGATTTCTGTTTTTGTTTTAGTGAATTTTCTTAGAAAAAATTCACTAATGAGGAGATCTCGACTTTTGAATTTTGAAAAAATTTCTTCAAATGAGCGCGTTCTAGGATCCCTAGAACCCATATCCGGGGTCAGTTTCAATTTTTATATGTTATATATATATATATATATATATATATATATATATATATATATATATATATATATATATATATATATATATATATATATATATATATATATATATATATATATATATATATATATATATATATATATATGTATCACACCGATAACTCAAAAAATAATGAACCGATTTTGATAAAATTTGGCATGTACCTTTCTTTTGTAAATGGCTTGGATAAGTTCGTTAACCAGGAAAATCGGACGAGGTTTTCCGGGAAAATTTTGAGTTTTCATTCGAAAAAAATTCCTATCTCAAAAAGTAATAAGCCGATTTTAATAAAATTTGGCATGTACCTTTCTTTTGTAAATGTCTTTGACAAGTTTGTTAGTCAAGAAAATCGGACGAGGTTTTCTGGAAAAATTTTGAGTTTTCATTCGAAGAAAATTTTTATCTCAAAGAATAATAAGCCGATTTTGATAAAATTTGGCATGTACCTTCCTTTTGTAAATGACTTTGATAAGTTCGTTAATCAAAAAAATCGGACGAGGTTTTCCGGGAAAATTTTGAGTTTTAATTTGAAAAAAAATTTTATCCTAAAAAATAAGAAATTTATGATAACCAAATTTGGTAGGTAGGTTTACGATATAAAAAGTAAACTATACACCAAAATTTAGATTTCTATGTTACAAGAAAAAAAAGTTATAATAAAATATTTTGTGCCAGATCATTTCTATGAAAATTCACTACCATAACGCACTTGCTGCGTCCAGGCTTTTAATCGAGTGACCACAACCTGGTGAAACTAAGGCATATCAGTGAAATTAATTTATCGAAATTCTTTACACGTTCATATTTTCCACATCGTATGCTGTACACTGAAAAAATATATCTTATTTACGCTTAAAATTTTATAGATACTTACATAACATGTTCTACTTTTTATCACTTTACGTGCCTGCTGTTATTCCATATATTGACGACTAAATGTTATTTATAATTTCTTTATTGGTACCGTTTGTAACACGATATCATTGTAATTGAGACTGGATAGTATTTCTTATAGGAAAGGTTCCCACCATCAAACCATTTTCACTGTTAGAATTTTTTTATTAATTTTAACGACCTGGCTAAATATAGCGACAAACTTTACTGGGATCTATTTGAGAAAGCATGTAGTTGTGATTGAAATATGAAAATGGAAAAATGAAAAAACCTGTGCTGATTTTCCTGGCCAGCTAACTTGTCCAAGCCACTTGGAAAGGAAGGTATTCACCAAATTTAATCAAAATCAGGCCATTATTTTTTGAGATTAGTGTGATATTATATATATATATATATATATATATATATATATATATATATATATATATATATATATATACATATAAAAATTAAAACTGACCCTGGATATGACTTCTAGAGGGCCTAGTTCGCGATCATTTGAAGAACTTTTTTCGAAATTCAAAAGTCGGGATCTCCTCGTTAGTGAATTTTTTTAAGGAAATTCACTACAACAAAGAAAATGTTAACGGAATTTCGACTTTCAGAAAAGATAAACCACACAAAATCGTTGACAAAATGAAAATATGAAAAACCTTGGCCCGATTTTCCTGGCTAACGCACTTATCCAAGCCACTTGGAAAGGTAGGTATTCACCAAATTTGATCAAAATCGGCCCATTATTCTTTGAGTTATTAGTGTGATATATATATATATATATATATATATATATATATATATATATATATATATATATATATATATATATATATTATATATATATATATATATATATATATATATATATATATATATATATATATATATATATATATATATTTATATATATATATATATATATATATATATATATATATATATATATATATATAGGGTGGCGCATTGAAAACGAAACAGACCGATTTGCGTCCAGAGAATTTTTTTTAAGAAACGCTGAAACACGTCAATTTTAATAATGAGGGGAACATGTTTTGACATAAAACTCAACTTTGTATCAACCCCTTAAGGGTGGTGATAATAACCCTTATATTTTAAATAGGGAACATGGGTTGTGTGTTAAAAGCTCTTTCTTTTCTGAATTCAGCAAACTATTTTTTTTTAAGTTTTATTAACTCGTTTAAAAATTATTCACAGTTAAAGATGCAAAAACGCATTTCAATCATTCCAATAAGAAATGTGCTGATTGTCAATGTTTTGTTGGTTTGTAAACAAAAAAATGACTATCAGAACATTTCTTATCGGAATGAGAGAAATGCGGTTTATTATTTCAGTTTATCGGTCGGTTTGATACTTGACAGTACTACCGAAAATTATTTTGACAATGGTGTATTCTTTAAAAGAAAGAGTTGAAATAATTACTCTTTTTTTCAAAAACGATGACTGTGCCAACCGTACCGCAAATTTGTTTAATGAACGAAATCCGAACAGTCATGTTAACAGAAAATACATTTTGGAGTTAGTTGCAAAGTTTCGACAAAGTGGTTCAGTAGCCAACAAAAAACGGGATCCTGAACGTGAATTTCCGGTTAGAAATTAGACTACTAAGATTGAAGTTTTAGGACAAATTTCTGCAGACCCAACTTTGAGCAGGAGAAAATTGGCCACTGTTTCAAACATCAAAAGAATAACTATTCAGCGAATATTGAAGCATCATAAATTTCACCCGTATAAAATTCATATTGTACAACAACTGAATGAAGATGATTTTGATCGGCGGCTGAAGTTTTGTGAAGTTATGACTGCACGAATAGCTGATAACAGGAACTTTCTGTTCAATATCTGTATTTCAGACGAGTGTACGTTTTTATTAAACTTCAATCGTCATAATTGTCGTTACTGGGCAGATAATAATCCAAGAAGTCCACACTCAAACTCCACAGAAATTGAATGTCTGGACTGGCATTTTTGAAGACCGTTTAATCGGACCAATTTTTCTTGATGGCAATTTGAGTGGCGAAACGTATTTGGAGTTACTAGAAGATATCGTTTGCCCTCTACTAATTGAGTTTTTCAACAGAGAGTTTCCAGAGTAACGGATTGGGCGTAGAAGTGCTATTGGGTGGCCCCCTAGATCACCGGATTTAACTCCTTTAGACTTCTATCTATGGGGCCATTTAAAGAGTAGAATTTTTGCAACAGAACCAGAGTCTCTGGAAAAATTACGACGACGCATTGTTGAAGAATGCCGTCTAATAACTCCACAAATGCTCCAGAATGTCAGAGCTCGTTTTGAACAAAATTTGTACTTTTGTATGGAAGCTGGTGGTCAACAATTTGAACACTTACTTAACTGAGTAAACATTTTTGAATGTTTAGTTTTGTTTTTTAGTTTCTTTTTAAGGAAAAATTGACTAATTAGTGCATTTCTTATCACAATGAATGAAATACGTTCTTGCTTGGAATAATTTTTAAACGAGTTAATAAAACTTCCAAAAAAATTAGGGTGCGGAATTCAGAAAAGAAAGAGCGTTCAAATGATGTAACACTCGACCCATGTTCCCTATTTAAAATATAAGGGTTGTTATCATCACCCTTAAGGGGTCGATGTGACAAAGTTGAGTTTTATGTCAAAACATGTCCCCCTCAATATTAAAATTGACGTGTTTCACCGTTTAAAAAAAAATTCTCTGGACGCAAATCGGTCTGTTTGGTTTTCAATGCGCCAGCCTGTATATATATATATATATATATATATATATATATATATATATATATATATATATATATATATATATATATATATATATAAATTTAAAGTGACCCCGGATATGGGTTCTAGGCGTCCTATTTTGCGCTCATTTGAAGACATTTTTCCAAATTCAAAAGTCGGGAAGCTGTTAGTTAAGAATGTAATGGATTTGATTAGAAATATTAATATGTGGAACTCTTATATTTTTTCGATGTATTAATGAGGCGAGAACAATCAAAATTATGAAGTACGCGTGTCCCTAAAATAAGGTCTCAAAGGCGCTGGAGTCGCGAAAACTTTTACGCAAGATCCGGCAAGACTAGCGTGTAGCCTGGTTTCCCTCCTACAAATCGCTAGCACTCCGAGCTATCTGCGACGCTTAGTCTTGGTTTGGGAGTCGTTCACGTTCGCGTTTGCCGTGCGACGTGCGAAAATGGTAGAGCGAATTTAAAGATATATATAGACTTCCACGATGAACAGCGTTCCAGACGGCAATCCGTTTCGGAGCAAACGATTGCAAAAGTGGAGAGGGCAATGTTTGAATATCAACAGGTGAAGATTCTGGAGCTATGCACATTGATCCCTGATGTCAGTAAGACTACTATAGACAAGATTTTGTCAGAACATTTGAAGTATCACAAGTTGTCTGCAATGTGTGTCCCCAAAATGCTCACCGAAGATCACAAACAACAACGGGTTGAGGTGGTCCACAAATTCCTTGAGTGCTATACACAAGAGGACAAGGAATTTTGGATTCAATTGTCACTGGCGACGAAAACTGAGTACACTAGACGACACCAGAGACAAAAGCGTAGCGTCATCAGGGCATTCAAATTCGCCACAACCGAAAAAGTTTAAACAATCATTGTCTGTCGGCAAAGTGATAGCGACTGTATTTTGGGACATGAAGAGGGTATTGTTGTGCGAGTTTATGCCTCCTGGGACTACAAGACTTTGAAGAACTTTCGCCGTGCAATTGAAAACAAGAGAAGGCATGCTGACGAAGGAAGTCCGTTTTCATCAGGATAACGCCCATCCCCACGCCCATGAAATAACCGATCTTCTCAACCAATTTAGATTTGACAAGGTCACACACCTCCTACAGCCCGAACTTAGCACCAAGCGATTATCTTTTTTCTGCGTTGAAGTCATACCAAGGTGGAACTAATTTCAAGACCGGCGAGGAGTTGGAAGAAGAGGTCGTACGCTACCTGCGAGGCGCGGCGGGGGACACGGGCATACGAAAACTGCCACACCGCATTGATCGATCGCATCGGGGAGTATTTAGAAAAGTAGTAGAAACTCCATGCTTTCCAACGATGCAAATTTCATTGCAAATAAGGTTGTTTTCTTTGTGAAAAAAAGTCTGGTCGCAGCAAGTGCGTTATGGTAGCGACTTTTCATTAAATGCTTCAAATTTGTATAACTCAATTATCTATGAACCTAGAAAGTTGAGTTTTGGTGGAGTAAGGTATTTACGAGGACAACATACCAACCAAATTTCATCAAAATAACTTGGTTATTTTTTTGGTACAATTTTTTTTTCGGAAAAATAATTTTTGAAATTTTTGCAGTCTCATCGTCAATACCTCTTTATTAGCGAATTTTTTTGAATAAAAAAACGCAGAATTTTTTTAAATAGAAATTTACTAATAAGAACAAAACAGAAATGTCACTACCTAAAAAAAAAGGCAACAGCACATGGTGTTACCAGGCGGCCACCCATCCAAATACTGACCACGCCCGAGGTTGCTTAACTTCGCTGATCGCACGAGAATCGGTTTTTCCAAAGTGCCATAGCTTTTCGCTTGAAATGATCACTTATCCAAGGTTTATATATTCTTTATTAATTTTTAAGTTTTGATTTTAAAAAAAGAATGAAACTATTTTCAAATTTTGCAATATTTACACAATTTTTAACAGTCCTGATTGCATACGTACTGTTCCTGTGTAGAAGAATTTAACATAACTTATTTTAAAGGTTAGGGTCTTGGACAACTCACTCATTTCGCAATATGATCAAACAAAGCAATGATTTAATTCACAAGCTTTTCACATAAACTAAAATTATTGATCGAAAAACAACCTATTCTCTCATTAACTTAATAAAAATAAATTGATATGACATATGACGTTACATAAACCGCGCCATTTGCTATAAGAATAAAATTAACAGAACAAACCAATAGCAATTTAATTTCTGACCACGTAACCAAGAATTGTATTGTTGGTCATTTAAGAATGCCAAATCTATAGATAAATCTTTCTAGACTACATTAAAAAAATGATTTAATTGTAAAAGTTTTATTCAACATATAATGTTTTTATTTAGTTATTGTTTGGACCACAACTTAAAATCAGGCTTAAACTATTTAGCTGCCGATTTTACCATATATCTTTTTGAATAACAAATCAATTCTAGAAATAAATATTGCCGTTAATATTCCTAACGAGGGAGACTTCCCAACTTTGTGGAATAAAATTTTGAAACTGACAAGTCCGGCTGCTTCAATTTATTAGGCAGATTTCGTAGCTTTCCAACATTCAAAGAAGACAAACTAAGACATTCGTTATGTCAACCTCTCCCACACACATTACATAACGCCATTATAAACTTTTACGAGCGCGTCGTAGCTTTTACTTTTCTTTAATTCAGGATAACTTAAATTGGTGTTGGGAGAAACGCCTCAAAATTAATATATGAGAAGATCTTTGTATGCTCTATATAAGTGAAAAATACCATTCCACTCACTTTAATAATTTAAAAATATAGCGTTTTCAAAAAGTTTTCCCCGATTTTCCACCGGAAAAACTTAAACATAAAGGCTGATTAACGAACTCGACCTCAGTTTTCGCCCAAACAAGATTTCTGCCAAGTTTGATTAAAATCAGTTTAGTAATTTCTGAACTATCGCTCGGATACATACACACAAACACATATACAGGGTTTTTCACGACAGCCGTGCATTAGAAGTTCCCTGATATCCTAAATTTTGAAAACTTGGCAGCGGACACAATTCGTAAGTGTCTTTTATTCTAAAATATTTTCAAGGTCACATCACTTCCGGTTAGACCGGAAGTAGTCATCAACTTTGCTAATTTAAATAGAACACACTATTTTTTATTGCATACTCGAATTCCCCATAAAATTTTGTGAAGATTTATGTTAGGCTTTTCTATCCTTATCTTGAACTGTTCCAAAGATATTGTGATTTCTCTGTATTTCGGTAATTTTGCAACCTTATTTATAATAGTTTGTATTTCATATGTTTTTAAAGATAAAAGGCTCCAATTTAGAATTTCGTAACTTGTGGGAAGGAGCTTTCATATTATGTGCCTTAAGTTTACCATTGTCGTACAGACTGTTCTAAATTTAGTTACTAACTTAGACATATTCAACGTGGCAAAATTATTTTTTTCAAATAGAATACCCTGTATATTATTAAAAATTCGAGTTCTATATTTAATTCTACACCGGTTTGATATAAGTTTTTCTATACCTATGTTTAATATGTTGCTTGTTATTATCATTTTTAGTAACAACCTCCTCTTCTAAAGAGGACACATTAGACTACACAACAAATGCAGATGTGATTGTCGGTCAGATAACAAAAGTGATATGATTTCATAAAAATATTTAATGTAATTATTTAAATATATATATATATATATATATATATATATATATATATATATATATATATATATATATATATATATATATATATATATATAAACAATAAACAAAAAACTGAACAAAGACCAAAAAAAAGTTAATTCAAGTTTAAATGCTCAGATCACTATAAATGTTCTATGTGACCACCATCTTGGTCAAGGCACTGCAAAATTCTACGGTTCATCTCATTCGTAGTAGCTCTTTTGATTTCATTTGGATCCAAATCTCTAAAAGCTCTAATTACACGATTTAAAAGATCCTCTTTATCTTGCACTGTTGTGTTATACACTTGACTTTTTATACGCCCTCAGAGGTAAAAATCGGCAGGCGTTTAATCAGGAGAGCGGGGAGGCCATCTTCAAGGATCGTTGGGCCCAATCCATCTGTCTTCAAATAATTGCGTTAAGTGCCAGTAAACTTTACCAGTGGAGTGGGCAGGCACGCCGTCTAGCTGATACCAGCAGCTTTGCCTTGTATCTAGTGGTAGCCAGAAAATTACGGACAGATCCCCTTAATAGTTCCGAATACTTTTCACCGTTTAAATTTTCTTCGTAAATTTCATAAGAGACCTTATTGTCCATAATAATTCAAAGCACATTAAAACTAAAATTTGTTTGAAAACGTGCTTCTCTAAATATATTAGAGTTTTCACTTGCCCAAAAATGACTATTTCTCCTATTCACAATTCCTTCCCTTCTAAATGTCGATTCGTCGGTCCAGATAATTTTAGAGAGAAAATTCTCATCCTGTTGAATATTCAGAAACATGTGTTCGCAGAATTCCACTTTTTTTAAATGGTCACCGGGTCAAAGTCCTTGTAGTACTATTTCTGAATATGGGTGCATTTTATGAGATTTCAATATTCTATGCACAGATGAACTTGATATTCCCAAAGCTCGAGTAGCTGCAGGAATAGAGCTACGCGGGTAAACTTAAAAATAAGCCAAAACGTTTATCTCAATATCTTCATTTTCAGTTACTGGCTTTGGATCATGTCGTGTAGTTTTGACACTTCCAGTCAATTTAAATCGTTCCTCTATCCTTGCGAATTTTTCTCTAGTCATTGCCGATAGAGTCGGATACCTCTCAATAAACATCCTGCATGTTGTGTTTAGAATCCGATTGCATTCCCCATGAATATAAAATAAATTTAAAATATCCATATTAGAGTACTCTTCACTAGTCTGCATTTTTATTGGCTTATTATTAAATACACATTACTGTCAAGTAGAAATGTCAAAATTTTTGTGCTGGAGAATTTTGTAGTTTTTGAAGAGTTCTAGTTAAAATTAATGTTAATGTTTAAATAAAAGTGAATACTAATCTTCATGGCTACTGTGGAAACGTTGGTGGGAGTGTCGATAGCAGAAGAAGAAAAATTAAAAAGTGACATTCATTAAAATCGTTTGGACAGAAGAAATTTGGAAAGAGGATGTTTAACAAAATTGTATCACCACAAGCACAAGCAGAGCTTATTTGTGAGATGCACTGTATAAGTTTAATAATAAATAAATAAATAAATAAATAAAAATTATTTCTATAACGTGACTAATACAAACACACTCAGATTAACTTTAAAATATAAATGACGCATTAGAATTCATGTGTTGTCAAAATTATGTTTCAGCCACAGCTGCCTTTATTGTGCAGAGTAATGTATATTCTCTAGAAAAGGAGTTTGTTATCTAAAAACTCTAGTAGAAAGTTACTCGTAAGAGATAAGTATAGAAAAACTTATATGAAACCGGTGTAGAATTAAATTTAGAATTTGAATTTTTTAAAATATAGAGGGTGCAACATTTGAAATAAATGACTTTTGCAACATTGAATATGTGCAAGTTGGTCTTTAAATTTAAAACACTCTGTACGATACAGGTAGTTTAGGCGCATAATATAAAGGGTTCATCCTAGAAGTTATAGTATTCTAAATTCCAGCCTTTTATCTTTAAAAACATGTGAAATACAAAGTGTTATAAATGAGGATAGAAGTTCCGCAAAACGTAAAAAAATCCCAATATCTATGAAATAGTTAAAGATAGAAATAGAAAAGCTTAATATAAATCTTCACAAAATATTATGGAGAATTCGAATATGCAATAAAAAATAGGGCATTCTATTTAAATTAGCAAAGTTGATGACTACTCCGGTCTAACCGGAAGTGATGTGACCTTGAAAAAATTTTACAATTTATGATATCAGGAAACTTCATAAACTTCTAATGCACGGCTATCATGACAAACCCTGTACATATATGTATATATATATATATATATATATATATATATATATATATATATATATATATATATATTCAGAAAAATTTCCGCGGTGTTTAATGTGAGACATACTTGGTTCTCGGGTTGATCTCTCTGAGGCCTAGGGTTGAACACACTGAGACCTTACAGACGATCTCCAGCGAGATTTGGGGAGTAGGCAGATTGAGGCCCCATAATCGAGCTACAACAACCAAACCCATCTTTGTCCACCGCTCTAAGGAGTAGGCAGATTGAGGCCTTAGAGTGTCCTTACATATATCCTTTACCCACCTTTGTCCACGACTCTAAGGAGTAGGCAGATTGAGGCTTTAGTGTCCTAACATATTTCCTTTACCTCTTGAAAATGGCTCCAAAACAGGAGCCGAATCGTCGAGTTTTCATAAATTCTAGACGCCCTTCAACCCGAGAACCAAGTATGTCATATATATATATATATATATATATATATATATATATATATATATATATATATATATATATATATATATGTATATATATATATATATATATATATATATATATATATATATATATATATATATATATATATTATTACCGTATAAATTATTTGTTTTTATATTTTATTAAGATATTTTTGTCTCTCAGTGGGAGTTCAGGCACTATTCAAATTTGTTGCCAACGAAGTCGGCAAACAAAAATTTAAATGAAATAATTTCTTTCTTGAAAAAGGACTGATCTGCTTATTGATGACTGGGTGAATGAAATGAAAACGCAGATTTTACAATGTTAAATATAATGAAACATAAGTTCAAATATAAACACAATAAAAGAAAATGAACTGAATACGTTAACACTAAAACCATATATATATAGTTAAACTGTCTCTAATCTAATTATAAATATTTAAGTAAACTCTAATTTAAATTATTACAAGACTTGTTTTTCTAAAGTGATGTTTCTCAAAAACTTTCTAATTTTATATTGTCTTTTGTTAGGTTATTTTGATATCAAAAAAAATGTATATATTTCTGGGGTCTTCTTGTTTGTATAAAATTGTCAATTAGCTATTTATGTATATAGCGTTTTGGTGCAACAAGGTATATCTCACCACAATTCCTCCTTGTAAATTCCGATTGTCCGTCGCTCCAAATATATATGCAACGTCTTCTCAATACTATTTTAATCTTCTACTACTCTGTATATTTTGTTGATGGTGATTTTGTAGGCAATGATGTGAAATATTTTATTTTTCTGTTTTCGGACCATTACTTAAATGTCTTTTTTGGAACCATCTTTTTAATCTGTCGTCCTTTCTCTGACAAATTGTCATTCCTCTTCCTCACTTGATTTTTTTTTAACTAATCATTTTCTGATTGATCGTTATGGATACACAGTTAGTCAATAATATGTTAACAAAACTTTGCTTTCATTTCATTCTTATAACTATTGGAATTGATAATTGGAAACTAAATAGTGATTTTATTCATATTACATGATTTTCTCAACTCTAAAGGCACACCAATTTACTTATGTATTTAATTTTTTTTAATTTTCAAACGATTTCATTTGTGTGTAGTTACAAATTTTACATTGTTGTTACCTGTCTTGTAGCAACAGAGTCTACCTCAACACATTTATTTTACAAGGTATCATCCACCAAATATTTTTTATATGATTTATTGTTTTTTTTTTATCTTGAGAAAGAATTAACGACGAACATTTTTCAAAAAACTATGATATCATAGCAATATATATATATATATATATATATATATATATATATATATATATATATATATATATATATATACATATAAAAATTTTAACGGACCTTGGTTATAGGTTCTAGAGACCCAAACTCGCGCTCATCTGAACAAAATTTTTCAAAAGCCTTCCATCGTGACCTCTCTCTTTCGTAATGAAAATTCGTTAAAAATTGGAGACCTTATTTTACGGACATGCTTACTACTGCTTCAGCAGCTGCTGGAATGTTTCCCTGTAAATCAAGCGTAGAATCAAAAGCTAATACATAACCTCCTTTATGTTTGATTGCTGTTTTTACAAAAGTAACTAAAATGTGTCCACCAAAATCAAGAGCTCCAAAACAGTTCAAAAGAAAGAAATGTCACACCAGAGAAGGATTCTCTATTTTAGATTATGCCATAACAATGTGTCTGAAATCATACACATTCTTTGGAACCATTGCAATACAACAAAACTTGCATTCTTTTGCACCATAATTCTTAGCAACACTGTAATTGAAAACTTGGAGTTGACATTTAATCACATTAAAAGGTTGTATAAATCAAATCTATAATACCTATTGCTCGAGCGGTATCATGAATGTATATGAGATATAAATGTAGGCAACCTTAACCCCTTAACACGGAATTCCATAAATCATGAAACATAATGCATGCAGCATCCTGGAAAGAAACTCTCTGATTGTACAGTTCTCTTGGCATGTATTGCTAATGATAAAATAAATGCAAACAATTAATGTCTTGCTAGTTAGAAAGTATGTTTAAAGTCAATTATTCACAGAGCAAATATATGGAAAATATTAAACGGTTTTCTTCTGCCGAGTCGGTTTGCAAAACACTTGAACCTAAACCAGCTATACTTTTGTATCATCATCACAGTACAAATGCGATGTTATCTTGTCGTCGCAACCATGACCAACCATTTGGCAGGTGGTAGTGGACTTTTACTTTACGTGATAGTAAATGATTTTTTTACGCCCGAGGATGTACCACCCCTTATATCAAGGGGCCGGTGAAGTCCCAACGGACGTTTCCGAACATGGTGTATGAGTCGGTTTCCCTTATAAACAAAAATGATAATGGCTCCTTCTTGTGCAAAAGATTCCGGTGATAAAATACCCCTCCAATCGGATCTCCGGGAGAAGGGTGTGCGCTCAGACCACGGGGGGCTGGTCACTGCTTCCTGCGCAATACAACCCGAGGTCACACGGTCATCACACCCACGTATCGTTTGGCACTACAACTGCGCGAACTGGGACGAAATGCGGGATTACTTTTCCTCATTTCGATGGGCGTCTGTTTGCTTCTCTCATACTGATCCCTCTGATATCTCACAAAACGTCACCGAAATTATCCAAGCAGGCATGGAATTATTTACTGCACAGAAAACGTCTTCAGCTACTCAAAAGCCCTGGTTCTCTAAATCCTCTGACAAGGCCAGACTTGAAAAGGTCAAAGCTCACAAAACGCTTCTACACAATCCCATTCAAGAAAACCGTCAAGCATTTAACGACGCAAGAATCCGCTATGTCAGTATTCTTTCTGAGGCAAAGAAACTCGTTTAATAACCATATCAAAAACAAAGTCATCTCAAGCTCCAACGGCAGCAAACCCTTCTGGACTCTTGCTAAATCTATTGAGAATAATTTCTGCAAGAGCACGTTGCCACCTCTTATTTCAGGGGATTAAATTGTTTCTACCGCCCTGGGCAACGCTGACTTTTTGCCTCGTTATTCTCCGGCAATTCTACTCTCAACCCACCTCCAAATGTTTAACAGTCCCCAATCTCGCGCATAAAATGACGGATATCATTTTCAAAACTAAAAAGGTACGAAAGATAATCTCTTCTCTTAATACCAGGAAAGCGTCTGGCCTTGACGAGATCCCAGCAATTGTTCTCAAAAAATGCGCACCAGAACTTGCTCCTGTCCTGACTCGTCTGTTTCAGACATCTTAGAATGGAGGCATATTCCCTAGTAACTGGAAAACTGCTCGAGTACAACCCGTCCCCAAGAAATGATCCAAAGCGCTTCCTAGCAACTACAGGCCTATTCCTCTCCTTTCAGTCGTCTCTAAAGTGATGGAAAAGTATATAAACACCGAATTACTAAAATTTCTTGAAAAACACAGTCTAATCCACGACAGGCAGTATGGATTCCGTCAGCGCAGATCAACTGGCGACCTCCTTTCCCTTGTCACTCATTCTTGGAACAAGTCTATGGAACTACACGGTGAATCCCAGATTGTCGCTCTAGACATATCCAAAGCATTCGACCAGGTCTGGCACTCAGCGCTGCTTAAGAAACTACCGGCCTATGGCCCACCACCAAAACTCTGTACGTGGACAGCAAGAGTCCCTCGAGGTTCAGCTTTAGCCCCAATTTGCTTTTTCTCCACATCAATGACCTCCTGTCTAGCACATCCAACCCAGTTCACAGTTACGCGGACGACAGCACCCTCCACTCAAATATACAATATTCTAAGCCTGTCTCTTTAGCCTAATTAGATGAGGATCGCAGACTCATGGAGGGTTATGTCTCTGTGGATCACCAGAAAATATTAGACTGGGGAAGTAGAAATCTTGCACAATTCAACTCCACCAAATCTCAGTCTTGCTTTCTATTTCATAATAGATACACCAGCCCTAGACCCATCACAACGAACAAACAAGTTATTCAAAGTAATGAGTCCTTTTCACTTGTTGACATTTCTGTGGATCGACATCTCAATTGGCACCAACATGTCACTTGCAGAAGCGGTGGCTAAGGAATTAGGTTTCCTCTTCTGGGCTCGCAAGTACTTTTGACCAGCAAATCTATATACCTTATATACTTCACAAATAACCCTGAATACTGCTCCTACATCTAGGGTGCCGCTGCCGCTTCTACACTCGCTATCCTGGACTCCATTCAGAAGAGAGCTATACGTCTCATCGATGACCCTACCCTCACCCAAAGGCTGCCATCTCTTGCCCACCGACGTGCCGTTGGTGACGTCTCTCTCGCTCCCTTTTATAAATATCTGCACGGGCACTGCTCAGATGAGCTTTCTTCCATAGTACCTCCACCTGCTGCCCCCAACAGATCTACCAGGGGAACAGAGCGAATGCACCCTTTTACAGTCCAGGTCACCAGACATAGAACATCTTGTTATACCTGCTCTTTTGTCCGAGGACTTCCAAGTTGTGGAATTCCTTGCCGGCACATGTTTTTCCTTCTCCTCCGAACCTTCAAACCTTCAAGTCCAGAATTAACAAGTTGCCTCTTTCCTCGTTGTCGACATCCACGGTACGATAGTATTTAGGCTGTGAGCCCTCGTGGTGTGATGTTGAAATATTTAAAAAAAATTGACAAATTTTTTAGTTAATACGATACATTGCCATATTTCTGTTTGTCGTTGTTATTTGGTACAAAAGACTCTAAACAAGGGTGAAATAAATAATCATATTGTTATTGCTTTACATTAAGTGTTTTATTTTAATGAATCCCAGCCTTATTACTCTCTAAATACGTAAAATTGTGCTGAGCTAACCACAAATAAAATGACAAAGCATCTGTCTGGTGCTTTTTTATTCACTTTTAAAAATATTAATTATTCAGACAGTGACATCCCCAAGTCTCATAGATACCGCTAATAACTTCGTTTTAGTGTGCAATACCATACATGATGTTCTAAAAAATTTGAGAGTACTTTGTTCAGTACAATAACTTGATAATAAAAGGTAAGATAGTTTTGATTACTTTCAATTTTCTACCGACACAATGCTCAGTATGATGAGTGGTGTGTAAAGAAGATTTAAAATTACAGTCAATATAACGAAAAAAATCTCGGGACGCAGCAAGTGCGTTATGGTAGTGAATTTTCATAAAACTATTTTTTAATAGCAATAATGTGTGTTTTTTTTTAAGAAAGCAGGCATCAAATTTGGTTACCAGTATAATCTATATAGTAAAAACAATGTGCCATGTTTCATCAAAATAACTTTATTGTTTGAAAATGTAAAAAAATTTCCGAAAGTAAACTTAAAGTGTTCCTGAAAAAACTCGTTTTTTGGTCAACCTTATAGGTTAATAGCAAATTGAGCTATTAAAATATTAAGCATTTGATCAAAATTCGCTACCATAACGCACTTACTTCGTCCAGAATTTTTGTTCTTACAAACATGCATTATATTTCGATGGAAATGTGTTTGATTAAAAAAAAGAAAATTTATATCACCAACGACTTATGGGCCACCCTGTGATTGTAGAATTAATTTTTTAAGATGTAGTTTAAGACACCCTATAATTAATATATACAATTTTTTTCATATCTGGTATAATAACAGATATATTGAGCTTTATTGATTTTTTTTACGAAAATTCTACAAAAATTATATACTATTAACGATAAACTCTATAGCTAAGACTACTGCCAAGCATCAGAGAAAGGGTCTATTTGAATGAATTTTCTGGAAATATTTTATCAAAATGAAGGACAATGACGGTTAAAACTAAGACTTCAGGGTTTGTAAAACGTTCTTCTTGAGACATTTTATTTCCATAGCCCGTTTTAGATTCAAGTTCTTTTCCTAAATCTTGCCAATTTTGATGTTTAAATCGCAACTTTGACGTTTTGTGAGAAGCCCCAATTTATTTTTGTTTAAATGCCTATAACTTTTTTGTCTTTCGACCTACAGAGCTAAGTTTTGGTAGGTAACTTGCCTATAATGATATAAACCCGCGTATAAAAATTTGCCCTTACTTTGTTAATTTTGGAGATATAATTTTTTTTCTAAAGAAAACACAAAATTTTCCGGGAAAACCTCGTCGGATTTTCCTGGATAACGAACATATCCAAGCCACTTGCAAAAGGAAGGTACTCACCAATTTTGACGTTTAAAATCGCGATTTTGACGTTTTGAGGAGAACCCAAATTTATTTTTCTTTGAATGCCTGTACATATAAAGTCTGAAACTGACCTCGGATTTGGGTTCCGGGGGTCCTAAATAGCGCTCATTTGAAGAAATTTTTTCAAAATTCGAAAGTCGAGATCTCCTCGTTAGTGAATTTTTTTTAAGAAAATTCACTAAAAACTCGGGACGCAGCAGGTGCGTCATGATAGTGAATTTTTATTAAATGCTTTAAATTTGAATAACTCAATTTTATATAAACTTAGAAAGTTTAATTTTGGTGTGTAGTAAGGTCTCTCCTAACGCAAGATATCCACAAAATTTCATTAAAATAACTTTGTAATTTTCGGAGAAAAAAAATTTCGGAAGAAAATTTATAATCTGAATAACTCAATTTTTTATAAACTTAGAAAGTTTAATTTCAGTACGTAGTAAGATCTCTCCCAAGGAAACAAATATAGTAAATTTCATTAAAACAGCTTTGTTACTTTCGGAGAAAAAATTTTTTTTCGAAAGAAAACTCAAAATTCTCCCGGAAAACCCCGTCAGATTTTTCTGGCCAACGAACTCATCCAAGCCAATAATAAAAGAAATCCACTTGCCAAGTTTCGTCGAAATCGGTTAATTATTTTTTGAGTTATCAGACGGATACATACATAGATATATATATATATATATATATATATATATATATATATATATATATATATATATATATATATATATATATATATATATATATATATATATATATATATATATAAACATATAAAAATTGAAACTGACCCCGGGTATAGGTTCTTGGGGTCCTAGTTCGCGCTCATTTGCAAAAATTTTTGCAAAGTCTCACCATCGATACCTCTCTATTAGTGAATTTTTTTAATAAAAATTCACTAAAAAAATTTTTTTAATAAAAATTCACAAAATTTTTTTTAAATAAAAATTCACTAAAAAAGTAACGAACATATGTAGGAGTAGGACTGCAAAAATGGCTATAAATTTAAACGGCCAATAACCTGAAGTACAAATAGTCACGTTTCATGGCAGTATTATTACTAATAAGGGCAAATGTAGTGGCAAATAACTGAGAAAAGGGTTTCAACGCAAGCATTTAATAAATAAAATAGTCTTCTAGCTGATTAACATTTTTACTTGTACCTGAAAGAAACGAAAGCGGTATGCCAGAATATGAGTACATGGAGGGTATTCATATTACAATAATGCAGGCCTTAAATATACTTTTATAGAGAAACGACCTGGTAAGAAAAATATATAACAAATTCAAATTACTTCCTACTTACCTCGCAGACTGGAATGGCCTCTACTACTTCTAGAAGCTGCTACAACGCGATCCAGTCGTTTCTGTAACGCTTCCTTTTCTCGATACCTGTTGGCAAAAAACAAAACAAATATAAATTCTCACAAAAACATTATCTGTAATGTTTAAAAAAAAATTCTCGTTTGCATTAAAGTAAAGTAACATTACTTTAATTTTGTAAAAGGTTCATCTATTAGCGAATTTTTATTAAAAGAAATCATTCTTATATATATATATATATATATTTATATACTTTCGGAGGCGTTTAGCTGTCCTGGTTGTCTAACATTTCTTAATAATTTTAGATTCTCCTCATTAACGTGGTGATTATTATCCCAAATATGTCTGGCGACGGAAGATCTATCTACTGTACCGTATCTTAATTGTGCTAATCTTCTTTGAATCTAATTCCAATAGATCTTTTTGTTTGTCTGACGTATTTGAAATCACGATCTTTATAACTTATTTCATAAATTCACGATATCTTGGCCGTACTATCCTTGTCTTTTGGATTACCTAGCAGGTTTTTAAAATTATTTTTTGTCGAAAAACTTGGTAAACAAACAAAGTTTTATTCGGCATTATCTCTTATAAAAGTCGTTGATTCCGCTAGCATTTTCTTTGTTTTCCGTTTGTGAATTAATTTCTCCACTAAGCAAGCAGTGTATCTGTTATATCCGGCCACGTTCTAAATATACTTTAATTCTTTGGTATATCTACTTTTACTTAAAGGAAAATTGATTAACCTGTTTACTAAAAAAATCAGACTGGCCATTTTTTGTGCGTACCTATAATGTGAGTCATTTGGAATGTAGCTTAGAGTGGTGGTTTCCTTTCTATGTGCATCGAATTCTAAAGTGTCTTTATTTTGGATAACTAGTACATATAGCAAGGGTAAATTTATTAATATTAAATGTATTATTATTCTGTGCCTGAAATTAATGACTTGAGGCTGACGAGTATTTTGACATCAACTTCTAAAATACTTGAAAAAGTGGTATTCATGTAAGTTAACGAATTTTTGGAAAACAATAACAATGGATTAATGCATTGAGAAAATAATTAATTTAGTACGGATGACACTAACTAATGATGACATAATCAGAACCCCTGATTCGCGGTTGGTCACAGTGCTGGTTCTGCTACACATGTCAAAGACTTTCAGAATACGTCGTGCCTCTGGTTTGAGAATTACTGTCCGTTCGCAGTCAGGAGATAACGCTGCCTGGGGCATCAAATTCTTGCAAATGAGCGCGAATTTGGGCCGCTAGAATCCGACACCAAGGTCTGTTTGAATTTTTATATGTTTATATATATATATATATATATATATATATATATATATATATATATATATATATATATATATATATATATATATATATATATAGGTATCCACACGGTAACTCAAAAAGTTATTAACCGATTTTGATGAAACTCTGCAAGGGTCTTTCGTTTATTAAGGGCTTGAATGAGTTCATTAGCCGGCCCTATCAGACCAGTTTTTCTTTTAAAAAAAGTCTGGACGCAGCAAGTGCGTTATGGTAGCGAATTTAAAAAAATATCTTTTTTATAGCAAATGTCTTTCTTTGATGAAAGCAGGCATCAAACTTGGTTGCCTATATAGTAGAAACAATGTACCAGATTTCATCTAAATAACTTTATTGTTTGAAAATCTATAAACATTGTTCAAAAATCTGGATGCAGCAAGTGTGTTATTGAAGTAAATTTCCATTAAAACGTTTTTAATAGCAAATGCGAGCAGGCATCAATCTGATTACAGGTATAGCCTAAGTAGTAGAAACAAATGTACTATATTTTATCAAAATTACTTATTGTTTAGAAATATACAAACATTTTCCGAAAATAAATTTAAATCTTGGTTTCCTAACCAACAAAGCGTATGTTAATAGCAAATTTAGTTATTGAAATTTGAAGGATTAAATGAAAATTTGGTAAATTTGCAGATTACCTTCCTTAGTACCTGGATGCACAAACCACAAGAAAAATGTCTTGTTCACACCCCCAAGGAAGTTACGGTACTGGGAGTGAATAGAAGTGCTGGGCGGGGTAGGTAGTAAAAAGGAAATTTGAGCAGAAAAAGCGAAGAAAACTGCTTGAAAGCTGTCTATTTAAAGCCATATCCCCATTAAATCCTGCCTATCCCGCACAGCACCCCCTTATGCTTTAGGTCACGTAACTTCCTTGGGAGGTATGAACAAGAAGTTCTTCTTGCGGTTTACGCAACGAGAGTGGTTGTATGCACACGAGAGAGGGGGAGTGTCTACGACGAAGCAGACCTCCCCCTGTTCGACATGCGGCAGGGGCGGGGTGGTGGGGGCTGGCTGCTTCGTCATGGGGATTTTCCTCCCACCTCGCGTGCACACAATCACCCTCGCTACATAAACCACAAGAAAAATGTTTTGTTCCTACCCGCCAAGGAAGTAACGGCACCTAGGGGGTTAGGGGGTGCTGTGCGGGGTAGGCAGGGTTTAAGGAGGATATGACTTCAAGATGTGAAAGAGGCAGCTTTCAAGCCTGTTTTATTCGCATTTTCTGCTCATATTTCCTCTTTACTACCTACCCCGCCCAGCACCACTACTCACTCCTGGTCCCGTAACTTCTTTGGGGGGTGTGAACAAGAAATCTTTCTTGGGATTTGTGGATCCAGGGGAGAGGGGTGGGCATGTTTCTGAAAACAGTTTTTTGAAAAGCGTTCGGGAGCTAAACTGCAAATTTACCGAAAATTCGCTACCAAAACGCACTTACTGCGTCCAGATTTTTTTCTTACAAACGCATCATATTTAGATAAACAAATCCGATAAGAAATGTGCTGATAGTCAATGTTTTGTTGTTTTGTAAACAAAATAGAGCATTTGTTATCGGAATGAGAGAAATGCGGTTTACTATTTCAGTTTATCTGTCGGTTTGATACTTGATAGTACTACCGAAAAGTAATTTCACAATGGAGTATTGTGTAGAAGAAAGAGTTGAAATAATTACTCTTTTTTTCACAAACGATGACTATGCCAACCGTACCGCAAATTTCTTTAATGAACGACATCCGAACAGACATGTTAATAGAAAATAGATTTGGGAGTTAGTTGCAAAGTTTCGACAAAGTGGCTCAGCAGCCAACAAAAAACGGGATCCTGAAGGTAAATTTGCGGTTAGAAATGAGACTACTGAGATTGAAGTTTTAGGACAAATTGCTGCAGACCCAACTTTGAGCACGAGAAAATTGGCCACTGTTTCAAACATCAAAAGAAGAACTATTCAGCGAATATTGAAGCATCATAAATTTCACTCGTATAAAATTCATCTTGTACAACTGAATGAAGATGATTTTGATCGGCGGCTGGAGTTTTGTGAAGTTATAACTGCACAAATAGGTGATGACGGGAACTTTCTGTTCAATATCTGTTTTTCAGATGAGTGTACGTTTTTATTAAACTCTGCATTCGATATCGTCATAATTGTCGTTATTGGGCAGATAATAATCCAAGAAATTTTCACGAAGTCCACACTCAAACTCCACAGAAATTGAATGTATGGACTGGCATTTTTGGAGACCGTTTAATCGGACCAATTTTTCTTGATGGCAATTTGAGTGGCGAAACGTATTTGGAGTTACTAGAAGATATCATTTACCCTCTACTAATTGACATTGTTGAAAATAATGATCGCTATCAAGAAAATCAATTAGTGTTTCAAGAAGATGGAGCTCCTCCGCATTTTTCACAACGTGTTAGGCAATTTTTGAACAGAGAGTTTCCAGGACAATGGATTGGGCGTAGATGTGCTATTAAGTGCCCCCCTAGATCACCGGATTTAACTCCTTTAGACTTCTTTCTTTAGGGCCATTCAAAGACTAGAATTTACGCAACTGCACCGGAGTCTCTGGAAGAATTACGACGACGCATTGTTGAAGAATGCCGTCTAATAACTCCACAAATGCTCCAGAATGTCAGAGATCGCTTTGAACAAAATTTGTACTTTTGTATGGAAGCTGGTGGTCAACAATGTGAACACTTACTTAACTGAATAAACTTGTTTGAATGTTTGGTTTTGTTTTTTAGTTTCTTTTAACGAAAAATTAACTAATCAGTGCATTTCTTATCACAATGAAAAAATAGGTTCTTGCACCTCCAACTGTGAATATTTTTTAAACGAGTTGATAAAACTTCCAAAAATATTAGTGTGCTGAATTCAGAAAAGAAAGAGCTTTCAAATGATGTAACACTCGTCCCATGTTCCTTATTTAAAATATAAGGGTTGTTATCACCACCCTTAAGGGGTTGATGTGACAAAGTTGAGTTTTACGTCAAAACATGTTCCCCTCAATATTAAAATTGACGTGTTTCAGCGTTTCTTTAAAAAAAATCTCTGAACGCAAATCGGTCTGTTTCGTTTTCAATGCGCCACCCTGTATATAAACATATAAAAATTGAAACTGTCGGGATCTCCTCATTAGTACATTTTTTAATAAAATTCACTAAAAATCTTAAGTAACAGCCAGGACACGAGCACCTCCGTGGCCGTGCGGGAAAGTCGATTCAGACTTTCCAATACGGACTCGGGGGTCGACGGTTCGAGCCTCACCGGCGGCGGATGATTTTTCAAAATCACTGTCGTCGTTGAGATCGAGCTCAAGGTGGAGGGTAGGTTAGTTTAGATGAGCAAAAAGGGTCAGCAATGGCCTAATTGCCAGTAAGCATCTTACCTTTACCTTTAACAGCTAGGACACACAAGTAAATATTATGTGTAAAAAAGACCCACTAGTAGAGTTATATCATGGGTATTGATGATTTTTTTTCTGTCGTTCGTAAAATCAGTAAACTAACCTAAAAAGAACATATATCTTGTATGGTCAATCATTAGTCGCTTACCACAGGCAAGAACTAATGTAAACAAGTCGAGATATTTATGGTATGTAGCAGTGTCTTATCTCGATGGGATGATTAGTACATATTTGCCAGAGATTTTCTAGGTAAAGCTTCATCCATACACATCACGTATATGAGTTACGAGATTTACATTGGTTAGCGCCACCATTATCTTGTTCCCCTTAATTGGTGCGACATCATCCGATAAATTAATAATTTTATATCTCTATCCAGACAATCTGACATCGACTAATTGCAAATCTCAATTTAGATATAAGTATACATCTGTCAGATACCTATATGTAACTTGTCGGTATCAATCCATTTCTAATGATTAAATTTTGTGAGTGCGTTCTCTTTGCAAGTGGCTTGGATAAGTTTTAGTCTTTCCTGGAAAATTTTGGGTTTGCTTTAGAACATAATTTTTATCTCCAGAAATAACAAAGCTATCAAAACCAAATTCAGTACGCAGGTTTATATTATAAAAGGTATACTGTATCCCAAAATTTAGGTCTCTGGATTAAAAGAAAAAAAGTCTGGACGCAGCAAGTGCGTTATGGTAGCGAATTTTTTTTTAAATATATTTAATAGCAAATGTCTTTCTTTGATGAAAGCAGGCATCAAACTTGGTTGCCTATATAGTAGAAACAATGTACCATATTTCATCGAAATAACTCTATTGTTTGAAACTATATAAACATTTTTCAAAAGTCTGGATGCAGCAAATGTGTTATGGAAGTGAATTTCCATAAAAATGTTTTTAATAGCAAATGCGAGCAGGCATCAATCTGATTACCGGTATAGCCTATGTAGTAGAAAAAATGTACTATAGTTTATCAAAATTATTTATGGTTTTAAAATATACAAAAATTTTCCAAAAATAAACTTAAATGTTGGTTTCCTAACCAACAAAGCTTACGTTAATAGCAAATTGAGTTATTGAAATTTGAAAGATTTAATCAAAATTCGGTAAATTTGCAGATTAGTTCCCGAACGCTTCTCAAAAAATTGTTTTCAGAAACATTACTGGATGCACAAACCACAAGAAAAATTTCTTGTTCACACCCCACAAGGAAGTTACGGGACTGGGAGTGAATAGGGGTGCTGGGCAGGGTAGGTAGTAAAAAGGAAATATGAGCAGAAAACGCGAAGAAAACTGCTTGAAAGCTGTCTATTTGAAGCCATATACCCATTAAATCCTGCCTACCCCGCACAGCACCCCTATTTGCCCCAGGTCACGTAACTTCCTTGGGAGGTATGTAGAAGAAGTTTTTCTTGTGGTTTATGCAACGAGGGTGGTTGTCTGCACTCGAGGGGGGAAGGAAAATGCCTACGACAAAGCAGACCTCCCCCCGTTCGACATGCTTCGTCGTGGGGGTTTTCCTCCCACCTCGCGTGCATACAACAAACCTCGCTACATAAACCACAAGAAAAATGTCTTGTTCCTACCCGCCAAGGAAATTACGGCACCTGGGGGAATAGGGGTGCTGTACGGGTTAGGAAGGGTTTAAGGGGGATATGGCTTCAAGATGTGAAAAAGACAGCTTTCAAGCCCGTTTTATTCGCATTTTCTGCTCATATTTCCTTTTTACTACCTACCCCGCACAACACAACTACTCACTCCTGGTCCTGTAACTTCCTTGGGGGGTGTGAACAAGAAATGTTTCTTGGGATTTGTGGATCCAGGGGGGGGGGTCTTGGCAGGTTTCTGAAAACAGTTTTTTGAAAAGCGTTCGGGAGCTAAACTGCAAATTTACCGAAAATTCGCTACCAAAACTCACTTACTGCGTCCTGATTTTTTTCTTACAAACGCATCATATCTCGATAAAAAAATGCAAAAATACATTAACGAATTTGTTCTACGAACATTAGCTAAAAAAATGATAGACCGTTAAACCATAAACTTCACTAAACCTGCAGCAAAAGCATCAAAGAAAGGGTCTATTTGAAATGAATATTCTGTAAATATTTTAGTAAAATGAAGGGCATTGATGGTTGAATCTGAAACTTAAGGGTTTGCAGAACACTCTTATTACAGCATTTTCTTTCCACAATCGGTATTTGTGTCAGGTTGTTTGCCTAAACATTGCCAATTTTGACGTTTAAAATTGCGAGTTTGACGTTTTGTGGAAAACTCCAAAATTTGTTTCTTTAACTGCCCATAACTTCTTTGTCTTTGAAAATAGAGACATAAATTTTGGTACAGAGATCGCTCTTTATAATAGAAATATGCGTACCAAATTTGGTTGCCGCTAATTTGTTATTTGCCACTTGCAAAAGGAAGGTACTCACCAAATTTGATCAAGATCGGTCCATTATTTGGATGATCAGAGAAACGCATAAAATTAAAATATTTTATGTGGGTAAGAGTTTTAATTGTATATTACAGATCAAGATAAAGTTTTTGCGCAAAATGTCAAGAAATGGCAGAAAAAAGATTTAAAAAAATTTATAGTCTTTCTTCTCACAACGTCAGGGTCGCGATTTAAAACGTCAAAATTGGCGACATTTAAGCAAAGAAACTGAAAGGAATACGGGTTATGTAGAAAAAATGTCGCAAGAAACATGTTTTACGAAGCCTTAAGTTTCAATTTCAATCGTTATAGTCCTTTATTTTACTAAAATATTTGCAGAAACCTCATTTTAAATAGACCTTTTCTCTGATACTTTGGTTTTAGTTATAGAGCGTATAGTTTAATAGTCTGTAATTTTTGCTGAAAAATTCGCTATGGAGGAGACTGCGACTTTTGAATTGTGAGAATACTTCTTCAAATGAGCACGAACTTAGCCTCATAGAACCCACATTTACAGGCTGACGTATTTCTAAGGTAAAGCTTAATATATCCATTATTATACAAGAAACGAGAAAAAATTGTATACGTTAACTATGGGTGTCTTGAGCTGCATCTTACAAAATTATTTTAGTTATCACAGGTGGCCCATAAGTTGTTGGTGATCCAAATTTTATTTTTAAGTTTTAATCGAGCACCCCATATTTTATTGCATTTTTGCATTTTCCATCGAATTAAAATGCATGTTTGTAATGAAAAAATAATGCTGCAAATTGAATCATAACTTCCACATAGCTGTGATAATTGGAATTGTCATGGAATGAATTTAGGGCCCATGACGACCACAAAGAAAATATCTGTATTCCTGTACCCATAAACTTTTGAAACGTAATGTTACTCGAGTTTTATTGCAAAAAATATCAGTTTTCACCAAATCAATTTTCTATACCCTACCTCAGGAGGGATCTATGTAATTGTAACATGTATCTGACATTAATGGTTTCCCAAGGTGCCTCATTCCCCCCAGGAGGGATCTTACCCAAAAACACTTCGAAGCGTTACTTTGTCGGGTGCTAACTGGATACCAAATTTGAAGATATCTCAATTCGTTCGAAAGTTATTGCGCCTATTAACAGACAGTACATGCCGACATACCGACACACAAAATAATTTTCCAGAATCGAGTTTCCTATATGTTTTGCGACTTGATACGCCGTTTAAAAAAATCGAAATATTTGTCAACAATATGCCACTCCCACACATTTAGCCCATAATTTAATTTCAGCACAGAATACCAGATGTTTGATGAAATTAAAAATTTTATAATAAATAAACCCTAAAGCGTTATATAACTCGAGTTGTCAATTTTCACCAAATCACTCCCCATTCATCCCCTACCCCCTAAAGCGATTTTATCCAAAAACAATCCGAACCATTCGTTTGTCGAATGCTAACTATGTGCCAAATTTGAAGTAGATATATCAAAATTCAAACAAAAAAACTTCGGGACGCAGCAAGTGCGTTATGGTAGTGATTTTTAATTAAATGCTTCAAATTTGAATAAATCAATTTTCTATAAACTAGAAGTAGTAAGGTCTTTCGTAAGGCAAGATATCCACCAAATTTCATTAAAATATCTTTGTAATTTTCGGAGAAAAACATTTTTCTCCAAAGAAAATTTGAAATTTGAATAACTCAATTTTCTATAAACTTAAAAAGTTGAATTTTGTAACGTAGTAAGGTCTCTCTCAGGGCAATATATATGTTAAATTTCATTAAAACAGCTTTGTAATTTTCGGAGAAAAATTTTTTTTTCAAAGAAAACTCAATAATTTTCCGGAAAACCCCGTCCGATTTTCCTGGCTAACGAACTCGTCCAAGCCATTAATAAAAGAAAGGCACTTGCCGGGTTTCATCAAAATCGGTTAATTATTTTTTGCGTTATCAGATGGATACACACACACACAGACGCACATATATATATATATATATATATATATATATATATATATATATATATATATATATATATATATATATAAACATATGAAAATTGAAACTGACCCCGGATATGGGTTCTAGGGGTCTTTTTTGCAAAGTCTCACCATCCATACCTCCTAATAGTGAATTTTTTTAATAAAAATTCACTAAAAATAAAGGTAATGGTAAAATTATTACCCATATTCCTAAAAATTTACAATGGAAGGCGCGAACTCTATAGAAGTAAGAGACTAAAGAGAAACGATTGTCATGACAATCTGAATTAAAACATCATGTACAGGATACAAAAATGCAAGCAGCTAGCAACTTCATAAATAAATAACTCCACCATATTCATCACGCAGTGAGTTAGTTCTTCGTGACCACAATTGTCTACAGAAAAAATATCCACCAGATTAACATGTTTTCCTTCAATTGAGTTATTGAAAATGTGCTCGATAACTTGTTCAGTAGCCATTCTAATACAAATCAAGTGACAATATGTGTGCCAAGAGATTTATTGGCAAGCTTCTGTGAGCAAAGACGTCGTTATCTATTCCAAGGTTATAAACTTCCCAACAGAAATAGTCTTAACGTAAGGAAATGTAAGAAAAGTCAATAAAATGTTTAGCCAACATAATGCAACAACATTGACACAATTTACAGTATAAATAACTGTACAGTTGCAGATGCACTTTGTGAAAGAGTCGGAATGGATTCCAATTATCAAAAACTGAATGCGCAGAAATTCGCCGTAGATAATTGAATTTCAAATAACTTCGTCTTGAAATATCGAGCAGCTTGGATTGTCTCTTAACGTCTCTTAAATTGCTACTTGCTGCTGCAGTCGTACATACTTGTGATTCAAATTGTTCTTCAGAAAGACTTAATGTTTATATATATATATATATATATATATATATATATATATATATATATATATATATATATATCTATATATATATATATATATATATATATATATATATATCTATATATATATATATATATATATATATCTATATATATAGTGTGTCCCAAACTGGATGCGAATGTATTACTAACTCCGTTATTCTTAGAGTTAGGGAGACGGTTAAATTAGCAATGTTTTGTAAAATTTCTGGGCCCTCCAAATATGACTTGTATTTTGCCCTGCCTCTTTTCGTTTAGAGTTATTTTGAAAAAAACAAAATTTGTCGATTTCTTTTTTCTTCAATATCTAAGTAGGCGTTGACCTGATATTTTTTTTATTTCAACAACACACCACGAGGGCTAACAGCCTAAATACTATCGTATTGTGGATGTCGACAAGGAGGAAAGAGGCAACTTGTTAATTCTGGACTTGAAGGTTTGGAGGTTCGGAGGAGAAGGAACAACATACGCCGGCAAGGATTTCCACAACTTGGAAGTCCTCGGGACAAAAGAGCGGGCATAACATGATGTTCTATGTCTGGTGACCTGGACAGTTAAAGGGTGCATTCGCTCTGTTCCCCTGGTAGATCGGCTGGGGGCAGCAGGTGGAGGAACTATGCTCCTCTGAGCAGTGCCCGTGCAGATATCTATAAAAGAGAGAGAGGTCACCAACGGCACGTCGGTGGGCAAGGGATGGCAGCTTTTGGGTGAGGGTAAGGTCACCAATGAGACGTATAGCTCTCTTCTGAATTGCGAATGTATTACTAACTCCGTTATTCTTAGAGTTAGGGAGACGGTTAAATTAGCAATGTTTTGTAAAATTTCTGGGCCCTCCAAATATGACTTGTATTTTGCCCTGCCTCTTTTCGTTTAGAGTTATTTTGAAAAAAACAAAATTTGTCGATTTCTTTTTTCTTCAATATCTAAGTAGGCGTTGACCTGATATTTTTTTTATTTCAACAACACACCACGAGGGCTAACAGCCTAAATACTATCGTATTGTGGATGTCGACAAGGAGGAAAGAGGCAACTTGTTAATTCTGGACTTGAAGGTTTGGAGGTTCGGAGGAGAAGGAACAACATACGCCGGCAAGGATTTCCACAACATGGAAGTCCTCGGGACAAAAGAGCGGGCATAACATGATGTTCTATGTCTGGTGACCTGGACAGTTAAAGGGTGCATTCGCTCTGTTCCCCTGGTAGATCGGCTGGGGGCAGCAGGTGGAGGAACTATGCTCCTCTGAGCAGTGCCCGTGCAGATATCTATAAAAGAGAGAGAGGTCACCAACGGCACGTCGGTGGGCAAGGGATGGCAGCTTTTGGGTGAGGGTAAGGTCACCAATGAGACGTATAGCTCTCTTCTGAATGGAGTCCAGGATAGCGAATGTAGAAGTGGCAGCAGCGCCCCAGATGTGGGAGCTGCGAAGTATATAAGGTATGGAGATTAGCTGGTGAAAAGTATTTCCGAGCCCGGAAAAGGAAACCTAATTTCTTAAAGGTAGCCTAATTTCTTAGGAAACCTAATTGCTTAGACATGTCTAAGACTTGCACATTATCAGGACACTTTTTACAGAGTAATCTTTTTGTGCCATTCTCAACTCTGGATTGTCATTTGTTTTTAAGCTACATGTATCAACGTTTGTTTTTATTATGGCAGCCATATTGGATGTTTTGCTCATGTGATAGCCTGTAAAAAGAGCTTTCCAATGCTTGAGAAATCTTGTAATTGCAATGACAATTTTAAGAAAAACCGTTTTGAGGATAGTAGGCTATGAAATCCAGTACCAGAAAACAAATGACAAAAAAAAAGTGTTCAAAAAGCAGTAGGCCATGGAGTCTAACAATAGACTTCTGCTTTTAACATAATTTTCCGTAATGATTCACGTTAAAAAAATATTGTGATTTAACTTACAATACCTAATTAGGTAATAATGCTAGGTAATATTATGTGAAACAGTTTAATAACGAAACCCGGCAATAACAAATAGAAACTTAAATACCACACAACAACACAATTAGAAACGGAACTGAACAAATAATAAAATAGAAACTTAAAAATACACTAAATAGAAAATTGTTCAATATGGCCACCGTTTTGTTCAATGCACTTCATATACCTTTTTGAAACATGCCTGCAAACTCTCGTGAGGGTGTTATGGTTAATATGATTTATAGCTTCCGGAATTCTGTTTCGTAATTCATTGATATTTTGTGGTGGATCCAATTTATACAAATAATTTGTTCAGAGTACCCCAAAAATAAAAATCCATGGGTGTTATATCAGGACTTCGAGCACACCAATGAACCGGCCGATTGTTACAAATGACACGATTATTAAAATTTTGGTACAAAAATTCTCTGACGATCCTAGCATTGTGAGCTGGAGAACCGTCTTGTTGGTACCAAATCTCGTCTAAGTTATCATGAATAATTGTTGGTAAGATATCATTTCTCGATAGATTAAGATACATTTCCCCAGTTAAATTATTTTCAAAAAGAATGGACCAACAATGAAGTTACCTGAAATTTTTTAATATTAACTGTCTAATCTACAAATAAAAATAACAGTTTTTTGCCTAATAAGCTGCACCAAACAAACATTAATACCAAATCTGTCTTGCAGTCGTCTTTCTTCCTTTAGATGGGGATTTTCATTGCCCAATAATCTCTACTATGGCGATTATACACACCACAATGTGTATAGGTTTGGGCCAATATCACATTTTCTTTTAAAACGCCTGGGTAAGTTTGTCACATTTCAGTCTAAAATTATAAATTTCAGCAAGCATTTTTTATTGTTGTTAAAAAGTAGATAATTTGTTTTCTGAAAACTTTTTTTCGTTATTGGAAAACCGGTTTGATTAGGTTGACTAAAACGAAATCATCCAAGCTGTTAATAAGGAAAAATACCTACCACGTTTATAATTTGGCAGATACCTACTCCCTTTTTCTAAATACGAATTAGGTTTTCTTTTGGAAAGCTTTTGTAACTTTAATGACATTTGTAATAACAAGTTTCTTTTAAAGAGACTTAGACCTAGATGTACCGCAGTTTTAATTTTCTAGCTTCATAGTAAATTGAGGTTCGGACATTTGTCTACAAAGGAACCAGAGCACAAAATTAAAATATTTTTTAGTAATAGAGAGATAGATACTTTTGAAGAAATTCTTCAAATTGGCATGTATTAGGATCTTTAAAAGCGACCTCCAAGGTCTGTGTAAATTGAAAGTATTAATTTTAGTAATATCCCGCACTAATAGGGTAGAATTTTGATGAAAATTCACTAGGACAACGCACTTGCTACGTCCCGAAATTTTTCATTGAAACCTTTCTACTCATGAAATTGGCATAAAAAAATTAAGACGTTTTACTTGATGTTTTACTTCATGTACTGTAATGGTTGTGTTTTATTCACCACCGTGACTCCTTTCCTGACATGAGGAAAACTTCTGAGGAAGCTTAAATAATAGCAGGTGACTTTATCTCTAAAAGGCAATTCAAGTTTGGTTTCGAAATTAGTGACTGAAAATTCGCTAAAGATTTGTACCATCGTAGTGCCCGTACTACATTCCTTTTATATACGTTGAAATTAAAATATCAAGGGGCATAATATTAACCTTGAGGAACAAGATCATTCTTATTTTACAATTTCCTACGTCATGCAGATGTAATAGAAGACGGTTGGAACCACGAAGCCCCTGGCTTAGGCCTCCGCGCTCAGGGAAAAATAGATCCTACGCTCTCTGCCTCCCTCACACACATGGAGATGAGTGATTAATAAGGGACAAAAGAACATGATCAAGCGAACGTTAGAGAAAATGCGCTAAACTATCTGATATCAGGACGCGTCAATGCTGCATCAGGAGTTCTACGCCGACTACCTACAAAGCAACATCTGAAGCGTGGAGCTTTCTATCGGGCCAAAAAGGAATTCAAATATTGATTTGCGCGGTTAATATCGACTAGTATAGCTGTCTGTAAGTGTTACAGGTATTTTCATTTCGGTTTAAGCGAGAATTAATATCTCGTTCGCGAAAGAAGTAGTTTGAACAGTGAATCCTTTGTGTCTTATGCAGTGAAAGTCGTTTAACGTGGCTTCGGGTGAATAAGTTCAGTTTCCTATAGCAGATTTTCAACCTCAGTCTTCAAAGCAAATTATTTTTCTTGTCTGATATTTCCGTATACACTCAGATATATCTTTGGTCGCAGAAATATCAAGTGAAATACCTCCTACTGTTTCATCTCAAGTGCATCAAGATTCAGCCCCAGGTCGGCCTGACCTCCTTATAGTACATGGTCGTACAATTTATTTGGTCGTCACCTACGAAGATGTTTTCCATCACTTCCTGATTTCTCTCTTGGGAGAAACTAAGCGCCTATGGTGAGCGCCGAATGCTGATCTCATCCTATGCAGTCTCCGCAATCAATCAACAGATGAATTGGAACCTTTGAGATCTTAGGTGTAGGTGCAGAAATTCGACTGCCCGACATGTAAGTCATTTTCAATTTTGTGTGTGTGACCCTTGAAGCTAAACAGATATAACACTGCTACGTCATTTAAATCTTTTATAAACTTGCAGTATAAACTTCAATTCAGTCAAAATTAAAACCATATTCAGTGAGATTGTCGAGAAGTATAAATGTGTTTTGTATTTTATCTTAATGTTTTGTCAATTATGTGAATTAGAAATATTATTGTGTTATTTAAATTAGTCAATATTTTGCTAATGAAATTTTCTAACCTTCAAATGTTCTATATATACAAAGCAATCTGTAAACTTTCATTTCAACAATAGTAAACAGTCACTTAACCTTGTCATATCTGAACTTCTCTCACAAAATTTCTAAGAAAATAAAACATTGTCTGGCCAGGCAAATAATTGAAATATTATCTAACATATTAAAACCTGAGAGTTTTAGTAGATTTGATAGAAAAATAGTCACCTTCACATTTAATATTTATCTTCTTTCTTGCAACATATAATATTCACTTTCTTTCTTGTTATGTGCAATGTTTGTATGATTTACCAGGAGTCCTAATTAAAGTAACTCCCACTATTAACTAATGTCAATAAATTTAAGTATTTATATTTTTAATACCTGTTTGAATAACAATTCCTCACTAAACCTTTTCAACTCTGGTGGCACTGTAGCTGGAAATTTTTCATATCTATTACCTAGATATCTTCAAATTAACTAAGTAATGTAGTAACCGTGTTCTGACTCAAAGATCACCCAGATCAGGGACCACCCCATACATAAAGGGGCCGGTGAAGTCCCAACGGACGTTTCCGGTTCTGGTGTATGAGTCGGTTTCCCTTATAAGCAAAAATGATGATGGCTCCTCTTTGTACAAAATATTCCGAAACTAAAATACCCCTACCTTCTGATTTCCGGGAGAGGGGGGTACAGGGGGCGCCAACATCAAGATTTAACATATCCTTTTCGAATATATGTGGTCTAAATTCTAACCTGAACTCCGTCCACCATTTCCTCCAGGCTAACAGGCCCCAAATCCTCTTCCTCACTGAAACCCAAATCAGTGCCAAAACAGCCACTAATCACCTTAATTTTCTGGCGTATAAGCTCCTTACTTCCTTTAGATTGCATCGAGGCGTGTGCGCATACGTCCTTATCAATCTACCCTGCACCAGACTCCCCAATTTAGAAGCTGGAAGAAAAGACATACTATGGATAAAACTCTCTCTCAGGGCTGCAACTAAATTCTCCTGTTGCATTTACCGGTCACCTGCTGACAACAACTTTGTCCAGCTCTTTGATTACTTTTCTGAAAAAATCAGATTTCTGAATATCCTTCCTCTTGGTGACTTCAATGTCCATAATAAGGAATGGCTAGGATCTTCAAAAACCGATCCACAAGGGAGAGCTGCGGAGGCCTTTGTAGTCAGCAATTCTTTAGCCAATATGGTTCAGCAACCTACGTACTTTTCTCGCATCCCAACACACAGCTCAAACCCCTTACTACAAAACCTGAATGCTATATTAGTCACCGCCCCCCTTGATCGCTCAGACAACGGCATGGTCACTGCTTCCTGCGCAATGCAACCCGAGGTCACACAGTCACCACACTCATGTATCGTTTGGCACTACAACTCCGCAAACTGGGACGAAATGCGGGATTACTTTTCTTCATTTCCATGGGCATCTGTCTGCTTCTCTCATCCTGACCCCTCTGATATCTCACAAAACGTCACCGAAATTATCCAAGCTGGCATCGAACTATTTATTCCACGTACACAGAAAACCTCTTAGGCCACTCAAAAGCCCTGGTTCTCTAAATCCTGTGACAAGGCCAGACAGGTCAAAGCTCACAAAACGCTTTTACACAATCCCAGTCAAGAAAACCGTCAAGCATTTAACGACGCAAGAAACCGCTATGTCCGCATTCTTTCTGAGGCAAAAAACTCGTTTAATAACCACACCAAAAACAAAGTTCTCTTAAGCTCCAACGGCGGCAAACCCTTCTGGACTCTTGCTAAATCTATTGGGAATAATTTCTCCAAGAGCACGTTCTCACCTCTTGTCTCAGGGGATGAAATTGTTTCTACCGCCCTGGGCAAGGCTGAATTTTTTGCTTTGTTGTTCGCCGGCAATTCTACTCTCAACCCATCTCCAAATGTTCAACCACCAACAGTCCCCAATGTCGCGCATAAAATGACGGATATCATTTTCAAAACTAAAAAGGTACGAAAGATCCTCTCTTCTCTTAAAACCAGGAAAGCCTCTGGCCTTGACGAGATCCCAGCAATTGTTCTCAAAAAATTCGCACCAGAACTTGCTCCTGTCCTGACTCGTCTGTTTCAGATATCTTACAATAAAGGCATATTCCCTAGTAACTGGAAAACTGCTCGAGTACAACCCATCCCCAAGAAAGGATCTAAAGGGCTTCCTAGCAACTACAGGCCTATTTCTCTCCTTTCAGTCGTCTCTAAAGTGATGGAAAAGTATATAAACACCGAATTACTAAAATTTCTTGAAAAACACAGTCTAATCCACGACAGGCAGTATGGATTCCATCAGCGCAGATCGACTGCCGACCTCCTTTCCTTTGTCACCCATTATTGGAACAAGTCTATGGAACTACACTGTGAATCCCATATTGTCGCTCTAGACATATCCAAAGCATTCGACCAGGTCTGGCACGCAGCGCTGCTTAATAAACTTCCGGCCTATGGCCTACCACCAAAACTCTGTACCTGGACAGCAAATTTCCTCGCCAACCGGAGCCGTTCTGTTGTCGTGGATGGCTATTCCTCTAAACTGTATCCAATTAATGCAGGGATTCCTCAAGGTTCAGCTTTAGCCCCTACTTTGTTTCTTCTCCACATCAATGACCTCTTCTCTAGCAAATCCAACCCAGTTCACAGTTACGCGGATGACAACACCCTCTACTCAAATATACAATATTCTAAGCCTGTCTCTTTAGCCCAGTTATTTGAGGATCGCAGACTCATGGAGGGTTCTGTCTCTGTGGATCTCCAAAAGATGTTAGACTGGGGAGGTAGAAATCTTGCACAATTCAACTCCACCAAATCTCAGTCTTGCTTTCTATCTCATAAGATATAGACCAGCCCTAGACCTATCACAATGAACAACCAAGTTATTCAAAGTGATGAGTCCTTTTGACTTGTTGGCATTTCTGTGGATCGAAATCTCAATTGGCACCAACATGTCACATCAATTGCAGAAGCGGCTGCTAAGAAATTAAGTTTCCTCTTCCGGGCTCGCAAATACTTTTCACCAGTTAATCTCTATACCTTATATACTTCACAAATAAGGCCAAACCTCGAATACTGCTCCCACATCTGAGGTGCAGCTGCCGCTTCTACACTCGCTATCTTGTAGTCCATTCAAAAGAGAGCTATACGTCTCATCGGTGACCCTACCCTCACCCATCTCTTGCCCAACGACGTGCCGTTGGTGACTTCTCTCTCTTTTATAGATATCTACACGGGCACTGCTCAGAGGAGCTATCTTCCATAGTTCCTCCACCTGCTGCCTCCAACAGATCTACCAGGGGAGCAGAGCGAATGCACCCTTTTACTGTCCAGGTCACCAGAGATAGAACATCTTGTTATGCCCGCTGACCCTGAGGACTTCCAAGTTGTGTAATTCCTTGCCGGCACATGTTTTTCCTTCTCCTCCGAACCTCCAAACCTTCAAGTCCATAATTAACAAGTTGCCTCTTTCCTCCTTGTCAACACCCACGGTACGATAGTATTTAGGCTGTAAACCCTCGTGGTGTGTTGTTGAAAAAAAATCATGAATCTAGGACTTTGGGCAGAACCGGACCAAAGCCGAGTATGTATGTGATGACCTTTCATCTTCAAACCATTCAAAGTGTTCTATATCTTATAAAATTATCAATCTGAGAGATAAAGTGCAATTAGTTTAGGTTTGGTGGGTGATGGTGACCTCACTATACAGATATCAATCGCGAACAACCATAGAATAAATACTATTGGTCTTTTATCGGTTTTTTTTGCCAAAACGGTTACAGTACTAAATTTAAATCTGGAATAAAACCTAGTTTAAATTATGTAAGAATCCACGACACATGTCCTAGACTTACTGTATAGCATGTTGTAAAACTTAATGAAATAAAGTATTAGCATTAATTATTAATAAAACAGTTTTTTGACTTACCGGCAAAAGAACTCCGGCCGTATCCTATATCTAGCAAGGAAATCATCGTATGCCTTGAGCATTGCCAGCAAATGTCCTGCGACCAACGCACCCTGCTCGTAAGTCTCATCAGGTAATAACATGCTGGAGGCATGGTCTTCCACAATTTGTCACTACACCGCTCTCACTGTGACGCAAAACACACACCACAATCCAAATAAGTCTATATGAACTGCACTTCATATATTATATCTATCATAAGAAATCATCCCTTAATCATTCGAGCTTCGCGATAACCTGGTTTTCCGTGTTGTGCAAAGCAGGAACTTAGTTATCCGTATGATGTAATATAGGAAACATTTATTGATTATCCGAGTGATACTACCTACTGCTCGTGTTATATTCAGGCAGAAACCTTATTTTCCGTGTACAGAAATAAACTGAGTGATAAGAACCTGTTTGATTATATGATACAAGACATAATTTATATGAAGCAATACAGAAAGCACCTCTCGATTTTCTGAATAACAAGATAATTGGTTTATCCGTAGCCTGTAAAACAACGGCCTAATTATCCATGTGATGTGACACAAAAGCTACTCTATTATTATCCGAAAAACAATAATATCTAGATCACTATGCACTATTTCTTGATTATCCGAGTAGTATAATAATATTATTATTGCATCAGTGTCAATCAGCAACAATTTTGTTTCGTATATAGCGTAATACTGAAGCCATTCATTGATTATCCGAATAACACAATTTATCCGTATGACGCAATGCAATACTTTGTTTATTCATATGATATAACTCAACTCACTAACTTCATTTATATTCATGTTACCAAATAATCTTTTATTATGCAAGTTGTCCGTCTGATGAAAAATAACCAACTGAATTTCTGTATGATGTAACACGATATCTTGTTTATCCATTGGTTAGAGTTTAATTCACTTCACTTTTCTACTGTCCATTGATGATTGATCATGGTTGTTATTGATTATCCGTATTAGTTGAAGCTTCTCTTTTTGGAGCATCACTTGCACTGATTGTTACAGTTTGTGGCTAATGAAACGATCGTTCAACGCCATCTACTCTACTCCACTCCTCCACTTGCACTGATGGGATTTTTAAACTTTCATGGCTTTCCCTTTACTCAACATCAAATTCGCAACACTGGTCTCGATTATCCGTATTTCCTATTTCGTTTCTTATATAAATTAGAGTAATTTATATTGTCATTCGTTGACGGTGATTTATAAGTGTACAGTGAATTTTACCTAGCTTATATGAATGTTCTTTAAACAATTAACCGCGCGTAATTAAGTAATATTGTAAATGAAAATTTCTTGGGAGTACTGTAAGCTTTCGTCTAAACCTTGATAAATTGTTACATGAGATTAGTTATTGTGTTTTGTTTATCCGTTAATTTGACACAACTAGCGCGTTGATTGACCGGAAGAGACCAATTATCTATTACCAGTAAAACTGCATTCGCTTATTTATGATCGATATAACTCGACTCGACTCTCTATTCCAATTATCCGCTTTTCCGTTAAGATAATCGTCACTATAACGTACCGCGCCGTCTTGATTAAGTTATAGCATCAGCTCGCACTTATTAGATGTGTCTCTTGATGCACATACCGCCACTGTTCTCGCTTTCTGTTTTATGTTCTTGTCTGCTGCCGGACACTGCTGTTCGAGTTCTCGATTACCACCTGAAAATACAGAAACGTAAAAATTATTTATTGCCCGTTACAGTTTACAAACTGTTATATTTAAATCGCATTATAAAATAATTGGACATAAAGGCAGAGTTCTATTGACTATTAATTAATTTAAACGGCTTTCGTGTCAATTAACATGCAAGCTAGTCTGAAGAAATATAGATCATAAAAACGTGCTAATAGTGGTTTTATTAATATGTGGTTTCTGTTATGTTTGAAGTGAAAATAAGCTTTAAAATTGTGCTACTGAATCACTGGTTGCTTTTAAATTTATTACACTATTACTTCCACATCATCAATACGTGTGGAAGTATGGTGTCGGTGACAAGAATTTAAAAAAATCGCTTAAACGTCGTAAAAAGTGTCATAACATATAGAAAACATGATTTGGGAACGAAAATTGTTTTGTCTGTCGGTCTGTATCTCTGTTAATAGTCGCGATAGCTTTAGAAAGAATTGAGATATCGTCATTAAATTTGGTATACACTTAGCACCCGACAAACGAACGGGTCGCATTGTTTTTGGGCATAATCGCTTCAGTGTATAGGGGATGAATCGGACGTGTTTTTAACAACACACCACGAGTGCTTACAGCCTAAATACGCACGTCGGTGGGCAAGGGATGGCAGCCTTTGGGTGGGGATAGGGTCACCAATGAGACGTAAAGCTCTCTTGAATCGAGTCCACGATAGCGAGTGTAGAAGCGGCAGCAGCACCCCAGATGTGATGGCAGTATTCGAGGTTTGGCCTTATTTGTGAAGTATATAAGGTATAGACATTAGCTGGTGAAAAGTATTTGCGAGCCCGGAAGAGGAAACCTAATTTCTTAGCAGCCGCTTCTGCATGATGTGACATGTTGGTGCCAATTGAGATTTCGATCCACAGAAATGCCAACAAGTGAAAAGGAATCATTACTTTGACTAACTTGGTTGTTTATTGTGATGGGTCTAGGGCTGGTGTATCTCTTATGAGAAAGAAAGCAAGACTGTGATTTGGTGGGGTTGAATTGTACAAGATTTCTACTTCCCCAGTCTAATATTTGTTGGAGATCCACGGAGACAGAACCCTCAATAGGTCTGCGATCCTCATCTAATTGGGCTAAAGAGACAGGCTTGGAATATTGTATATTTGAGTGGATGGTGCTGTCGTTCGCGTAACTGTAAACTGGGTTGGATGTGCTAGAGAGGTCATTGATGTGGAGAAGAAACAAAAAAGGGACTAAAGCTGAACCATGAGGAACTCCTGCATTAATAGGTCACAGTTTAGAGGAATGGCCATCCACGACAACAGAAATGCTCCGGTTGGAGAGGAAATTTGCTGTCCACGTACAGAGTTTTGGTGGTAGGCCATAGGCCGGTAGTTTATTAAGCAACGCTGCGTGCCAGACCTGGTCGAATGCTTTGGATATGTCTAGAGCGACAATCTAGGATTCACCGTGTAGTTCCATAGAATTGTTCCAAGAATGGGTGACACAGAAAAGGAGGTCGGCAGATGATCTGCGCTGACGGAATCCATACTGCCTGTCGTGGATTTGATGAAAATTGGCATTTTTTCGTTAAAACTTGAATAATGTAACGTTTTAAGGTTTGTTTATTAGAAAATTTACAATTATTTCATCAAACATCTGGTATTCTGTGCTGAATTTAAATTAGGAGTAGAATGTGTGGGGGTGGAATATCGGTGACAGAAATTTCGAAATTTTTTTGTTGCTAAAACAGACTCAAAAGACTCAAAACATAGACAACTTGATTCTCGAACGATTTTTTTTGTCTGTCGGCCTGTACGTCCCTCTGTTAGTAGGCGCAATAATTTTCGAACGGATTCAGATGTCATCTTCAAATTTGGTATTCAGTTGGCACCCGACAATGGAATGCTTCGACTTGTTTTTGGGTATGAAATGTAAGTAGGGGTTGATCATGTAGAGATGAAATATTAAATTAGTTTGTAATTGAGCAATCGACATCAAATTTGGTGCACAAGTAGCTGTTCACAACCTGATTATTTATGAGTAAGACCGCTTCAGAAAAAAGTGAAGAGATAGTGGGTTGTTCGGGGAAACTGACACTGTACTATGAAAAATCGAGTAATATATCGTTTCAGAAATGTATGGGTACAGGAATACGAACATTTTCTTTGTGGTCAAGTCATCGACCCTAAATTCATTTAATGAAAATGTCTTGCTGAAGAAAGTAAACTATCACAGCTATGTGAAAGTTACGATTTAATTTTGGGAACTCTTTTTCTATAATCACTCTGTCGCACTAAATATATTTATAAATAAATTTTCACTCTGCATTTCACTGAATTTCTTCTCTTAACACCAAGAAAGCCTCTGGCCTTGACGAGATGCCAGCAATTGTTTTCAAAAAATTCGGACCAGAACTTGCTCCTGTCCTGACTCGTCTGTTTCAGACATCTTACAATAGAAGCATATTCCCTAGTAACTGGAAAACTACTCGAGTACAACCCGTCCCCAAGAAAGGATCCAAAGCGCTTCCTAGCAACTACAGGCCTATTTCTTTCCTTTCAGTCGTCTCTAAAGTGATGGAAAAGTATGTAAACACCGAATTACTAAAATTTCCTGAAAAACACAGTCTAATCCACGACAGTCAGTATGGATTCCGTCAGCGAAGATCAACTGCCGACCTCCTTTCCTTTGTCACCCATTCTTGGAACAAGTCTTTGAACTACACGGTGAATCCCAGATTGTCGCTCTAGACATATCCAAAGTTGACCAGGTCTGGCACGTAGCGCTGCACAATAAACTTCCAGCCTATAACCTACCACCAAAACTCTGTACCTGGACAGCAAATTTCCTCTCCAACCAAAGCATTTCTGTTGTCGTGGATGGCCATTCATCTAAACTGTATCCAATTAATGCAGGACTCCCTCAAGGTTCAACTTGAGCCCCTACTTTGTTTCTTGTCCACATCAACGACCTCCTCTCTAGCACATCCAACCCAGTTTACAGTTACGCGGACGACAGCACCCTCCACTCAAATATACAATATTCTAAGCCTGTCTCTTTAGTCCAAGTAGATGAGGATCGCAGACTCATGGAGGGTTCTGTCTCTGTGGATCTCCAAAAAATGTTGAACTGGGAAAGTAGAAATCTTGTACAAGTTAACTCCAACAAATCTCAGTTTTGCCTCCTATCTCATAAGAGATACACCAGCCCTAGACCCATCACAATGAACAACCGAGTTATTTAAAGTAATGAGTCCTTTTCACTTGTTAGCATTTCTGTGAACCCAAATCCCAATTGGCACCAACATTTAACATCTATTTCAGAAGAGTCTGCTGAGAAATTAGGTTTCCTCTTCCGGGCTCGCAAATACTTTTCACCACCTTATATACTTCACAAATAAGGCCAAACCTCGAATACTGCTCCTACATCTGGAGTGCCGCTGCCGCTTCTACGCTCGCTATCCTGGACTCTATTCAGAAGAGAGCTATACATCTCATCGGTGATCCTAACCTCACCCATAGGCTGCCATTTCTTGCTCACCGACGTGCCGTTGGTGACCTCTCTCTCTCTATTTTACTTTTACTTTATTGATGCCAGTTAGAGTTTTAGCATCCATATTTTAGATCCATTTTAATTCTTATACCGTGACGAAAGTTTACGAACTTTGGTTTAAAGAACAAGTTTGTTAATGGTTCTCTGTGCACTGTTTCCTTTTAAAAAAGACCCATCATGGTCGCAGTGTCAACGAAATGTCGCTTTTTCATCGTAACCAAGAATCTCTGACTCCAGTAGTTATTTCTTTTCATTTCGTTTCATCGTTTGCGTTCTATAATTGGACAAACATTTCCGGAAGCATTCCTTTTGGCCAGCCTCTTTTCTTTCTTCCAAATATCTCACCCAAATATTGTTCTCAGACAATTAAGGTATCTCAGAATATGACCTAAAAGTTTGCATTCTTTGCTTGCTGGTGTCAGATCCGATTGATTCTATTTACTGCAGAATCAGTTTTACTAATGCCAACTTGTTGGATATTGGAATAACGCCTCCTGTTATTCTGTTCAAAACGGTTCTTCTGAGGTGTGTTTCATGTTTCTTCCTGCAAGTGGTTTTCTGGGCCTCTACCATGGTTGCCGACGGCCAAGGCGCTTGTGTATAGGCTTCCGTCTGTTTCGTATCAGTCGAGAAGTTCCTCAAGCGTTCATAATACTTTTCTTGTGCTGTTTACTTGCTGGTGTCGGATGCGATTGATTCTATTTTGTGCAGAATAGTTTTTACTTTTTACAAGTCCTAACTTGGCACAAATATTGAGGTAGTGTTCTAAATAATTCCTTCAATTGAGCACTAAATAGGACCCCTATAATATATATATATATATATATATATATATATATATATATATATATATATATATATATATAAATAAATATATATATATATATATATATATATATATATATATATATATATATATATATATATATATATATATATATATATATATATATACACATGTATATATGTGTAACTCAAAAAGTATTGCGTCGATTTTCATTAAATTAGGTAGGTACTTTCTTTTTGTAAGTGACTTGGAAAAGTTCGTTAGCAAAGAAAATCTGACCAATTTGTCCGAGAGAATTATCGGTTTTCTTTCGGAAAATTGTTGTGCCTACGAAAATAGCCAAGCTATGGCAACCAAATTTGGTACGTTGGTTTCTATTATAAAACATAAAGAATAAAAGTTATAAATATTCATTAAAAAAAATGTCGGTGCCACTGGGGGTGGATGATACAAGACCAAAATATTTTGTATGATAAACAAAATCTATTAAATATTACAAAGATTAATTTCTATTAGCGCAAAAAAGTCAAGAGGTGCGAGAAAAATTACTTTGAAAGTTTAATAGCTTTTCTTCTGGTAACGGCATATTTGCAGCTTCCGCTCGTTTAAGAAAGTTCGTAATAAGATTTGATTGGCTGTCAGTTCAGGGCGAAAATTAAATGCGCGGCAAACTTTACCTGGAATTTGTATATACGTTTCCTATAATTTTAGGTTAAAATGCATTTCCGATTTCGATACAGAAAATGCTTAAAATATTTTAATCCACAAAAATAGGAGTTATATTATTGATTAACTTCACAGCTACTATTATACAGGATGGCGCATTGAAAATGAAACAGGCCGATTTGAATCCAGAGAAATTTTTTTAAGAAACGCTGATACACGTAAATTTTAATATTGAGAGGCACATGTTTTGACATAAAACTCAACTATGTCACATCAACCCCTTAAGGGTGGTGATAACAACCATTATATTTTAAATAAGTAACATGGGTCGAGTGTTACATCATTTGAAAGATCTTTCTTTTATGAATTCAGCACACTAATTTTTTTGGAAGTTTTATCAACTGGTTTAAAAATAATTCACAGTTGAAGTTGCAAGAACGTATTTCATTCATTGTAATAAGAAATGCACTAATTAGTCAATTTTTCGTTAAAAATAACTAAAAAACAAAACCAAACGTTCAAAAATGTTTATTCAGTTAAGTAAGTGTTCAAATTGTTGACCACCAGCTTCCATACAAATGTACAAATTTTGTTTAAAACGAGCTCTGACACTCTGGAGCATTTGTGGAGTTATTAGACGGCATTCTTCAACAATGCGTCGTCGTAATTCTTCCAGAGACTCCGCTTTTGTTGCGAAAATTCTACTCTTTAAATGGCCCCATAGAAAGAATCTAAAGAAGTTAAATCTGGTGAGCTAGGGGGCCACTCAATAGCACCTCTACCCCCGATCCATTGCTCTGGAAACTCTCTGTTCAAAAACTCCCTAACACGTTGTGAAAATGCGGAGGAGTTCCATTTTGTTGAAACACTAATTGATTTTCTTGGTAGCGATCATAATTTTCAACAATGTCAATTAGTAGAGGGTAAACGATATTCTAGTAACTCCAAATAAGGGATGTAAGAAATGTTACAAACCAACAAAACATTGACTATCAGCACATTTCTAATCGGAATGAGTGAAATGCGTTTTTGCATCTTCAACTGTGAATAATTTTTAAACGAGTTAATAAAACTTCCAAAAAAATTTGTGTGCTGAATTCAGAAAAGAAAGAGCTTTCGACCCATGTTCCCTATTTAAAATATCAGAGTTGTTATCACGACCGTTAACGAGTTGATGTGACAAAGTTGAGTTTTATGTCAAAACATGTCCCGCTCAATATTAAAATTGACGTGTTCCAGCGTTTCTTAAAAAAAAATCTCTGGACGCCAATCGGTCTGTTTCGTTTTCAATGCGCCACCCTATATAAACAACAACTAAGTTATTCGCTGTACATTAATAACACTACTCCCTTTTACAAGTCAAAAGATAAAAAGCTGAAGCACATTGTATTGAACCCAACAAATAATAAACTACTTGCCTAGTAAATATGCGAATTTTTTTTATATTTTCAAAATTCGGAAAACTGTTTTCGTATTGTAGTTGTGTATTACTGAATATAATCTACTCACAAGAGAATAACTTTGAGAAATTAACTTTTGCTTTCAATGTTATTATGTAGTGATTTGGTCGGTATTTATATCATTAATGCCTAATGCGTTCTTCATAAGGCCCACAATCAACTGTGGTTTGAATTAAGAAGGCATATTAGAAAACTGTATTGTCTATCACAGCTTATATCCCTTTGAGAACAACCATGAGAATGATTTTTGTCTTCAATTTGAGATGATGAATCTTTTAGGTGTACCAGTTTGGGGATATGCTTTTTAGTGAATTTTCGTAGAAAAAATTCACTAATGGGGAGATCCCGACTTTTGAATTTTGAAAAAATTTTTGCAAATGAGCGCGAACTAGGACCCCGAGAATCCATATCCCAGGTCAGTTTCAATTTTTATATGTTTATATATATATATATATATATATATATATATATATATATATATATATATATATATATATATATATATATATATATATATCACACCGATAATTCAAAAAATAATGGGCCGATTTTGATAAAATTTGGCACGTACCTTCCTTTTGTAAATAGCTTGGATAAATTCGTTAGTCAGGAAAATTGGACGAGGTTTTTCGGAAAAAATTTAAGTTTTCATTCGAAAAAAAATTATATCCGGAATTAACAAAGTAAGGGCAACCAAATTTGGTGCACGGGTTTATATCATTATAGGTAAGCTACCAACCAAAATTTAGCTCTGTAGGTTGCAGGACACAAAAGTTACAGGCATTTAAAAAAAAAAGGGTTTTCCTCAAAACGTCAAAGTCGTGATTTAAAACATCCAAATATGTAATATTTAGGCAATGAACCTGAAACTAATATAAGCTATGGAAAGACAATCTCCCAAGAAGAATGTTTTACAAAGCCTGAACTCTTAGTTTCAATATTCATTATCCTTCATTTTACTAAAATATTCCCAGAAAATTCATTTCAAATAGACCCTTTCTCTGATGATTTGGCAGTAGTGTTGGCTATAGAGTTTATGGTTTAATGGTATATCATTTTTGTCTAAATCTAAATCCGTTATGATGCAAGTTACGAAAAAAAATTGTATACATTAATTATAGAGTGTCTTGAGCTACATCTTAAAAATATTTACAAAATTACAGGCTGACCCATAAGTCGTTGGTGATTAAAATTTTCTTTTTTTAATCTAACACGCCCTATGTTATTGCATTTTTGCATTTTCCATCGAAATATCCTTGTAAGAAAAGAAATTCGGGACGCAGAAAGTGCGTTATGGTAATGAATTTTCATTAAATGCTTCAAATTTAAATAGCTCAATTTGCTATTTACCTATAAGGTTGACCACAAAACCAGTTTTTTTCGGAAACAATTTAAGTTTACTTTCGGAAATTTTTGTACATTTTCAAACAATAAAGTTATTTTGATGACATGGCACATTGTTTTTACTTTATAGATTATACTAGTTGAAGCCTGCTTTCTTGAAAAAACCATTCGCTATTAAAAACATTTTAATGAAAATTCGCTACCATAGCGCACTTGCTGCGTCCAGAGTTTTTGTTCCTGGACGAAGGTTGCTCTATTTTCTATTAGTTTAGTAATTTTACTTATATATTCTTTAACTTATTTGGAACTTCTTTTAGTTCATTTTCTTAAAAAAATTCACTAATGAGGAGATCCTGACTTTTGAAAAAATTTCTTCAAATGAGCGCTGATTAGCACCCCCCTCCCCCCCCCCTCCCCCCCAGAACACATAACCGGCATCAGTTTCAATTTTTATATGTATATATATATATATATATATCTATATATATATATATATATATATATATATATATATATATATATATATATATATATATATATATATATATATATATATATATATATGTGTGTGTGTGTGTGTGTGTGTATGTATGTATGTATGTATGTATGTATCACACCGATAACTCAGAAAATAATGGGCCTATTTTGACTAAATTTGGTGAATACCTTCCTTTTGCAAATGGCATGGATAAGTTCGTTAGCCAGGAAAATCGGCCCAGGTTTTCCCAGAAAATTTTGTGTTTTCTTCAGAAAAAAAATTATATCTCCGGAATTGACAAAGTAGGGGCAACCAAATTTGGTATGCGGGTTTATATTTTTAGCTCTGTAGGACAAAAGACAAAAAAGTTATAGGCATTTAAAAAAAATTCGAATTTTCCTCAAAACGTCAAAGTTGCGATTTAAAACGTCAAAATTGGTAACATTTAGGCAAAGAACTTGAATCTAATACGGGCTATGGAAAGAAAATGTCTCAAGAAGAGTGTTTTACAACCGTCAGTGTCCTTCATTTTACTAAAATATTTCCAGAAAATTTATTTCAAATAGACCCTTTCTCTGATGCTTGGCACTAGCCTTAGCTATAGAGTTTATCGTTTAATGGTATATAATTTTTGTCGAATTGTCGTAAAAAATCAATAAAGTTTAATAGATCCGTTATTATACAAGATATGACAAAAAATTGTATATATTAATTATAGGGTGTCTTGGCTACATCTTAAAAAATAAGTCGTTGGTGATACAAATTTTCTTTTTTTTTTAATCAAACACGCCTTATGTTATTGCATTTTTGCACTTTCCTTCGAAATATAATGCATGTTTGTAAGAAAAGAAATTCTGGGCGCAGCAAGTGCGTTATGGTAGCGAATTTTGATCAAATGCTTCATATTTGAATAGCCCAATTTGCTATTAACCTATAAGGTTGACTAAGAAACGAGTTTTTTCGGAAACACTTTAAGTTTACTTGCGGAAATGTTTGTACATTTTCAAGCGATAAAGGTATTTTTATGAAACATGGCACATTGTTTTTACTATATAGGTTATACTGGCAACTAAATTTGATGCCTGCTTTCTTAAAAAAAACAGACATATTTGCTATTAAAAACATTTTAATGAAAATTCACTACCATAACGCACTTACTGCGTCCAGACTTTTTTTGCTCCTGGACGGAGGCTGCTCTATTTTCTATTAGTTTAGTAATTTTACTTATATATTCTTTAAGTTCTTTGGAACTCATTTCTATGTTGCGTAGCGGGGCCGTATTCAATACTAATTGACTCATTATATATATATATATATATATATATATATATATATATATATATATATATATATATATATATATATATATATATATATATATATATATATATATATATATATATATAATTTTGACCTTGCTTTTGGGTCTCGCCATTGCTACCTCTCTATTAGCGCGAATTTGCGTTTAGTAAAAACGCAAAAAGTAGACCAAAAGAAAAACTAAGTATAGCTACAATGAAATAATGAAATAAAATAACTGCTGAAACCACCTAATAATTACAGCGACGGCAAAGCGACATCGCCCTTGGACTGTGATGATGACATTTTATTCAAGGAACATCGTTAATGAGATATGCTAAGTATCATGATGATGAACCGTCTAAGAGAGTTTGTCGCCTGTAACCAAGATTACAGCCTCGGCAGCTAATTGGTGCATGCAAATGACAAATGCTTTGGTTAGTTGAACTCAAGTATTTGCACTTGAGTGTAATTGGAGCGAATGTAAGAAATACATAACTTGCTTATTCATTAGTCTCCATGAGCAAGATATTAGTGTAATTAATATATTGAATAATTGATATGTTCCCATGCTGTGTAGTTAAGAAATCACATAAATAACATAGATGACTCGCACCTAACGTAGTTCAATATTCTAATGAATTAATGTATGTTTGACGGACATCTAGAATACGGTGTGGTTTAATGAGATTTTGTAATACGTATTTGATAGATACCCGGAATCTAAAACTAGTGACTGGTGCAAATTATTTAAGATTTGGTTAACTTGTGGGTTTTCTCAATTTAAATAAACGAATAAAAACTAGAAAGTTCACTAATTATTACATATAGTGCAAGGAGAAACACAGTTGGACTTGTATGAGGAACTAGAGAAGCAATATTAGCACTGAAAACAATAGGAGAAAGGTGACTTGATATATTTATTGATTTTACAACCCTGGGAAGCCTTTCAAAATGTGTATTGGAAAATATTGTTTCATATGTTGAAGAAAATTGGATTAGACAAGATGGTGCACCTCCTAGTTCTACATCGTGTGTAGGTGTTTCCTATCGCTGCATAGGAAGAAGGGGGCCGATTGATCGGCCTGTCACATCGTCAGACTTGACACCCCTAGATTACTTTTTGTGGGGATACTTAAAAAGTTCGGGACGCAGCAAGTGCGTTATGGTAGCGAATTTTCATTAAATGCTTCAAACTTGAATAACTCAATTTTATATACCTAGAACGTTGAGTTTTGGTGTGTAGTAAGGTATTTTCCAGGGAGACATCTTGACCAAATATCATTAAAATAACTTTGAATTTTTGTTTAATTCAATTTTTTTTTCGAATTTTTTTTTCTCTTGCGATCGGGTTGGTTAACGAACTCATCCGAGTCATTAATAAAAGAAAGGTACTTGCCGAGTTTCATCAAAGTCGTTTAATCACTTTTTGAGTTGTCGTTGGATACCTATATATATATATATATATATATATATATATATATATATATATATATATATATATATATATATATATATATATATATATATATATATATATATATATATATATATACATACATACATTTCTCTGACCACCAGTGTGATCCAACATTTTTTCTTTAAATTAGATTAGATTAGATTTCTTTTTCGTTTTAACTTAAGAGATCTAAATTTGACACGTACTTCAATTTTTAACATACGCATACCAAATTTGATTGCCATAGCTTTGTTATTTCCGGAGATACAAAAATTCCAAAAGAAAACTCAAAATTGTTCAGGAATAACTGGTCCGATTTCCCTAGCTAACGAACTTATCAAACCCACTTGCCAAAGGAACCCGTTCATATCACAACAACAATATATAAAAAATTTAACTGACCCCAGATAGGTGTTTTTTACGAGACTTTACAAAAGACAGGTTGTCAAAATATAAAAAAAAACATGAACAACTTATATATCGAACTTATTGGTTTTTTTTTTCTTCTTTAAAATCTGTAAGAGTGTAAACGAAAGGTTTGGATCAAAACCTGGAAACGAGGAAGAGGTACTTCAAGCCATACGTATAAAGTTTTAGTGTAATATGGGCGGAAAGCTGGACTTTAAATAGATAATCCATAAAGAAAATAAAAGCTTTTAAAATCTGGGCATAAAAAAAGTCTAGACGCAGCAGGCGCGTTAAAACAGTTAATTTTCTTAAAAATGTTTTAATAGCAAATACTTTTTTAAATGAAGGCAGGCATCAAATTTGGTTGCCGGTGTAACCTATAAAGTAAAAATTTGAAAAAGTACACAAATTTTGCGAAAATAAACTTAAGATGTTCCCCAAAAAACTGGTACGATTTTTCTAGCTAGCCAACGAACCTGTTCAAGCTATTTACCCACCTAGCAAGATATAATTATTCACAAAAAGCTTTCCGACGGGACACTGAAAAAAATTTACATGAAAATTTACAAACAATTTTTTCAGGAAAATTCAAAAATACTTTTTTTACAATAATTTATTAAACAGGAATTACCAACATGTCACAAAAATCTTACAATGATTTCTACGGAAACACAAAAATTGTGCGAAAATTGACAAACTTTTTTATACAAAAAATTTGCCTTAAGAATACATAAAATTCAAATTATATACCTAATCTGTGACTAAGTTTAATAAATGGAAAAATGCAACAAAAAAATTCCAAAACTAGAGTCTGTAGGTATAGGGAGTTGTTCAATTTGAAAAAATTAAGTTAGGACAGTTTGAGATACTTTTTGAGAGCGCTCTGTATACGGCATCTCGATTTTTTTCGACAAATAATATTAAACGAAAACCTCTCTGAATGCGTCACTTTCAGGAGACTCTCCTATCTATTGTTAAATATAATTAAAAACCTCCCTGAACGTGTGTTTTCGCAATTTCCATTGGTAAAAACGCCGTGTCGCAATTTTTGATACGTTCCAAAATGTAAAAAGTTTAAAAACAATAGAAATAACTCCAAAACGTTGGGCGATATAAATGTTTTCTTCTTACAAGCATGCATTAAAATTAGATGAGAAATGCAATAATGCTACAATAAATGGCCTATTCCATTAAAAAAAAAAGAAAACTTCCATATCCAACGACTTATGGGCCACCCTTTGATTGTCAACATAATTTTATAAGATGCAGCTCAAAACACCCTATAAATAACTTATATAATATATTACTGTATTTTGTATACTAACCGATATATTGAGCTTTACAGTAAAAATGCACCACCCTGTATAGATATCTAAACATGTAAGAACTCAAGTTGACCTCTTAGGGGCCTAGTTCGCACTCCTTTGAAGAAATATTTTTTAAATTTTAAAGTCGCGGTCTTCTCAAAAACGATTTTTTTCTAAGAAAATTCGCTAAAAAGTATAGACTATTAAACCACAGACTATATAACTGAAACTACTGCCAAATCATCAGAGAAGGGGTCTATTTGAAATAAATTTTCTTCAATTATTTTAGTAAAATGAAGGACAATGATTGTTGAAGCTAGAACTTAAGACTTTGTAAAACACATTTATTATGACATTTGCTTTGCATAGCCCGTATTTATTTCAAGTTCTCCGTCTAAAAATTGCAAATTTTGACGTATCAAATCGCTACATTGACATTTTTGATAAGAAAGACTATAAAATTTTCAAAGTAATTTTTGTGTTATTTAGTGACCTTTTTGCGTCAAGAAAACCTAATCCTTGTCTATAATATACAATGGATCTTGTTATTCACACAAAGTATTTTGGTTTTGTGCATTTCTCTGGTCACCAGTGGCACCCAAAAATATTTTTTAAATGTCTATATTTTTTTCTTTCAACTTAGAGACCTGAATTTTGGCATGTAGGGTAAGTTTAATAGTGCCACTTGCAAAAGGAGGGCACCTACCAAATTTTATCAAAATCGGTCCATTATTTTTGAGCTATCAGTGTAGATATATATATATATATATATATATATATATATATATATATATATATATATATATATATATATATATATATATATATATATATATATATATATATATATATATATATATATATATTAACTTGGAAAGTTGAATTTTGGCGCATCGTAGGGTCTTACCCAGGGCAACATAGCCCCCAAATTTCATCAAAATAACTTTGTATTTTTCGGAAAAAAAATTGTTTTCAAAAGAAAACTCAAAATTTGAATAACTCAATTTTCTAAAAATGTGGAAAGTTGAATTTTAGTGTGTAGTAAGGTCTTTTACAAGGCAACATATCCACCAAATTTCCTTAAAATATCTTTGTAATTTTCCGAGAAAAAGATTTTTTTAAAACAAAACTCAAAATTTTCCTGGAAAATCTTATCCGATTTTGCTGACTAACGAACTCATCCAAGCCATTAATAAAAGAAAGGCACTTGCCAAGTTTCATCGAAATCAGTTGCTTATTTTTTTGAGTTATCGGTTGGATACATATATATATATATATATATATATATATATATATATATATATATATATATATATATATATATATATATATATAAACACAGATCTTCTCATTAGTGAATTTTTTAAAGAAAATTCACTAATAGAAAGACAATGTGTATCCACAGGAAGACAAATGAAAGTGTACTAGAAGACGCGGGAGATGAATCATGGTTACTGAAAGACATTGAGGAGAGAAAGGCAAGGTTTGTTCAATATATTCTGAGTCATAATGACTTTTTGGCAGCACTATCTGAAGGACACATGGTACTTGGAGGAGAGAAAGAGACGGACTAAGAAGAATGATACCGGAAAACCTGGCCCAATGGAATAAGTACGAAAGTTACAATGAAATGAAAAGTACACGTTAAGAGTGAGACCAATACAGTGTTTCTGAACTTGATAAATGATCTTCTCTGGGGTTTTAGCAAGTGATTTTGTTATTTTTTACTAAAATTTAAAAAAACCGTTGAAAACACTAAAGTCACAGTTAAGAAAAGGCGACGTCGCCTTAAAACTGTTATAATTATGAACATATAGGGTGCCTTGCCCTCTAAGATTGTGTGTAATTTCTTTGAACAAAAATAATTTTCAAAATTAAGTTTTCACTATAATATTCTAAAACTTAGAAAAGGGAATCTGGCTTTACCTAGCATTGAAGTCTCCAAGTTTTCAGTTTGGTAAAGTTGGGACACTCACAAGGCGGAGCTTTATTTTAACGCGCACCTTAAAGCAAACAGTGGACACAGCAACAATCTGAATTAAATAACATATCACTAAAACTGTTTTCACTTTATTCGTCACAAAAATTTTCAGGCACTTTAAATTAACAGAAAAGGAACTCAGGATATGTACATGTCTCATTAAATTTTCATGAAACGACGACAATCGTCTCTTGTATGTCTCTCATTAATCTAGGAGCTTTTCAGCTACGTGTGTCAACACAAGAGTCACTTCCGAAGTCTCACGTTAATTACTGACGAGTCTTGCTTGATTGATTAACAGAACGTCTTTAATACATCGACGACAATCAACGTGTGCTTAGCTGAGGTTTCATGTTTCATGCAGGAATCAAAACAGCGTGCTGCTGACGCAAGCGCATTGCCACTAAACAACACGCGGTATTTCAGCAGAAGAAGCTTGTATGAGTTTTTTCGTCATGTGCTCGAATCGGGGATCTATATTAACTGTAATGCAGCCGGAATCTGAAATATTGTTAAGCGAAAGGCAGGATATACCCGCAGCTAAGGCACGTCGTTTCAGTTTCGGTGACGAAGAACGAGTTGACATCGCTTAAAATTCGATATGTGTTTATAAATGATTGTGGATAAACAAGTTTGCGTTATGGGATTCGAATATTATTTCAGCTTACACATTTTTGTACAATATATTACATTTGTAAAAGAGCTGGCTTTTTTAAGGACTTTTCGATAATTTCCTAATTTTAAAAGGAATCGATGCAAAAAAAAGCCTGGACGCAGCAAGTGCGTTATGGTAGTGAATTTAGCAAATATGTATTTTTAATGAAAGCAGGCATCCAATTTAGTTATAAGTATAACCCATATAGGAAAAAGTCTGGACGCAGCAAGTGCGTTATGGTAGTGAATTTTCATAAAAATGATTTGAATAGCAAATTTGTGTTTTTTAAAGAAAGGGGGCATCAAATTTGGTTACCAATATGACCTATATAGTAGAAACAATGTACCATATATCATCAAAATAACTGTATTGTTTGAAAGTAGACAAAAATGTTTTGAAAATAAACTTAAAATGTCCGAAATTAAACTTAAAGTGTAACCGAAAAAATCCGTTTCTTGGTCAACCTTATAGGTTAATAGCAAATTGAGCTTTTCAAATATGAATCAAAATTCGCTACCATAACACACTTGCTGCGTGCAGAATTTTTTTTACTTACAAACATGCATTATATTTCGATGGAAAATGCAAAAACATAAGGCGTTTTCGACTAAAAAAATTTCACCAACGACTTATGGGCCACCTGTGATTGTAGAAATATTTTTTTAAGATGTAGCTCAAGACACCCTATAATTAATGTATAAATTTCTTTTCATACATTTTTTACTAAAATTCGACAGAGGTTATATACCATTAAACGATAAACTCAATAGCTAAGACTACTGCCAAGCATCAGAGAAAGGGTCTATTTGAAATGTGTTTTCTAGAAATATTTTAGTAAAATGAAGGACAGTGACGGTTGAAACTACGACCTCAGGGATTGTAAAACATTCTTCTTGAGACATTTTCTTTCCATAGCCCGTATTAGATTCAAGTTCTTTGCCTAAATGTTGCGAATTTTGACGTTTTAAATTGTCACTTTGACGTTTTGAGGAAAACCCCAATTTATTTTTCTTTAAATGCCCATAACTTTTTTATCTTTTGACCTACAGCACTAAGTTTGGTAGGTAATTTATCTATAGCGATATAAAACGATGTACCGAATTTGGTTGCCCTTACTTTGTTATTTCCGGAGATATAATTTTTTTCCTAAAGAAAACACAAAATTTTCCGAGAAAACCTCGGCCGATTTTCCTGGTTAACGAACTTGTCTAAGCCACTTACAAAAGGAAGGCATTCCACAAATTCTGTCAAAAACGGCTTATTATTTTTTGAGTTATCGGTGTGATACATATATATATATATATATATATATATATATATATATATATATATATATATATATATATATATATATATATATATATATATATATAATCGAAACTGACCCCGATATGTGTTCTAGGGGGCCTAATTAGCGCTCATTTGAAGAAAATTTTTTTAAATTCAAAAGTCGGGAGATCTCCTCATTAGTGAATTTTTCTTAAGAAAATTCACTAAAAACAATGTACCATATTTCCTTAAAATAACTTTATTGTTTGAAAGAGTACGAAATTTTTCTTAAAATAAACTTAAAATGTTCCCGAGAAAATTGGTCCCATTTTCCTGGCCAAAAAACTTCTTCAATATATATACTTACTTACCAGATATAATTATTCACAAAAAACTTTTCGACAAAACTTTCAAAACAAAATTTCACGAAAATCCGAAAACTTTATTTTTACAATAACTTAATAAACATTTATTATTAATCACCAAAATTTCACAACATTTTTTAAGAAATCTAATTTTATTGACCTCTACGAAAAAAACAAAAAAATCGTATATGGCACCTCGATTTTTTTTCAGCAATAATATAAACGAAAACCTCTCTGAATGCGTTATTTTCATGGGACTCTATGTTTTCCCCTCAGAGATCGTCCGCGACTTCGCCGCCCCGAAAGCGCTGCAGCCTTTGGCTTATTGTGCATGCCCTTAGTATTTTTACTCCACCCACTCCAAAATCACTGTGCCTTGAACTAGTCTGCACAGCGATTAGTAGGGTGAAGTTTTATATTGCTCTGTCTCCAGTCTAGACTGACTGCAGATCAGTTGTCTTTTGCGGTCCAGAGCTTTACACTCGCACAAGATGTGCTGGGCTGATTCGTCCCCCTCGCCGCAGAATCGCCCCATTTTATACAGGTGTTTCTTGACGGCAATGTGTCCCGTTAAGAGGCCTGTTATGTTTCTGAGCTGTCCTCTGCTAAGATTTAGCAGCTCCACAGCTCTCTTTGAACTAGGTTCGTCAATTACTGACTTCCCATGTCTGAGCCCTGGACAGTCTGCCTAGTACACCTTGTGTTCGTTTCTGACCCAGGACCTAATGATTCCCCTGGCCGTGCTCTTTGTCACGCCCAGAACCGGTTCTGATCCCATAAATGGTTTTACTCTTCGCGAGACTGTCAGCTTCTTCATTGCCTTTGACCCCCGAGTGACCCGGTACCCAGATGAGGGTAACCTCATTCTGCCCAGCCAGGTCGCTCGTCTCGTCTCGGCACTCACTCACCAGCCAGGAATTTACCCGTGAGCTACTTAGGGCCTTAAGGGCTGCCTGGCTGTCTGTGGCTATGAGAATCCGCTTGTTGGTGTAGCTCCTCCTCTGGTTCTCTAGCACACAGTGCAGGATGGCGTACATTTCGGCCCGAAAGAGCGTTGCATGGGCTCCGAGGTCAATAATATGACTTACCCTCGGTCGTTCCGAATAAACACCTGCCCCCGTCCCACGCCCCCTGCGGGTCCGTCCGTGAACCAGACGAGCACCTCCCGTGGTATGCCCAGCGTCTCCTCCCGACATGCCTCGCGGTCGGGGATTTCTATTGTAAAGTTGTTTTTCCTGCAAATTTGCGGGCTCGCGAAGTCTGACCTCATTTCAAGCATGGGCTCCTTCACGATCTCCTGACTTTTGCAGTGGCCCCTGAAGCCTGGGTTGATCTTCAGTCTACCATTGCAGGCTAGCCTGTATAGTCCTAGCCTATGGACTCTATGTTACTATGTACTCTACATGCTGTATATTGGTACAAACGCCATATCATAATTTTTGATATGTGCCAAAAATGTGAAACAATTGAAATACTTAACCCGAAAACTATGAACGTTATCAATTATTTTTTTTACAAACCTGCATTATAATTCAATGGAAAATGCAAAAACGCAATAATGCAATAATATAAGAGGTGGTTGATTTAAAAAGAGTCTGGACGCAGCAAGTGCGTTATGGTAACGAGTTTTCGTAAAAATGTTTTTCATGGCAAACATGTCTTGTTTTTGAAAGAACGTTTGGTTGGCAGTATAACCTATATAGTAGTAACAAGGTACCACATTTCCTTAAAATAGCTTTGTTGTTTCAAAAAGTACAAACATTTTCCGAAAATAAAATAAAAATTCCAGAGAAAACTGGTCCGATTTTCCTGGCCAAAGAACCTCTTTAAGCTATTTACACACCTGTCAATATATAATTATTGACAGACAGCTTTATCACCCAAGCTTTAAAAAAAATTAAGAAAATTTGTAAAAAATTCTTTTACAAAATTCACCTTTTTTGCCGAAATTGCCTTCAGTAATGTTGCACTAAATTATTATTTTCACAAAAATTCGACAAATTTTTTTGACAATAAGTGACTAAAGATTTATTATTAATTATTAGCATTTCACAAAAATGTTACAAAAAATTATTTCACAGTAAAAACAATTGTGTGAAAACTTTACAAATTCAGCCACTATTTGAGAGTGCCTATACATATAGGGCAGCTTGATTTTTCGAAGAGTAATACAAAAAAAAGCTCTATGAATGTGTCATTTTCATGGGGCTCTGCTATCTATTGGTAAAAACGCCGTTTCGCAATGTGTGGTGTGAGTTTGTGTAATGTGCCAAAAACGTAGAGTTTTAAAACAATTGAAATAACTCAAAAATGATGAACGTTATCAATTTTTTTCCTTACAAATGTGCATTATGATTTAATGGTAAATGTAATAATGCAATAACATGGAGTGTTCTATTTAAAAAAAAAAAGTGTGTATCACCAGCGACTTATAGGCCAGCCTGTAATTATCAAAATAATTTTATAAGATGCAGCTCAAAACACCCTATAATTAACGTATATAATTTTTGCCCGTATTTTGTATATGAACAAAAAATATTGAGTTTTACCGAATAAATACGTCACCCTGTATATGTGTAAACAGACAAAAACTGAAACTTACCCTGTCTATGGGTTTCGCGCTCATTTGGAGAAATCTTTTGCAAATTCGTAAGTCGCTGTCTTTTCAATAACAATTTTTTCCACAAAAATTTGCTAAAATATAGACTATTAACCAATAAACTCTATAGCTGAAACTACTGCCAGAGCATCAGAAAGAGGGGCTATTTGAAATGGATTTTCCGAAAATATGTTAGTAAAATATAGGTCAATGATGGCTGAAGCTGAAACTTACGGCTTTGTAAAACACACTTACTACGAGATTTCTCCTACACAATCCGTATTTTCTTCTGATTATTTTTCTGAAAATTGCAAATTTTGACGTTTCAAATCGCGACTTTGGCGTTTTAGGAAGAAACATTATAACATTTTCAAAATATTTTTTTTCTACTTCTTGACTCTTTTGCATCAAGAAAACTTAACCGTTGTATGTAATGTTCAATTGGGTTTGTTAATGTAAAATATGTTCGTTCGTTCGTTGCAAAAACACACACACGTTGCTGGTTCAGCTTTTTTAATAACAAAAGGAACAAATATAAAAATAACAATGCGTGAAAACAATGAATATTTACACTTAACTACTTAAACCCTAATAATGTACGATTGAATAACAATTACTGCCTATCGGTTTTACGTTAATAATTAATAACTTTAAATTCTATTGGTAAACGTTCGTTCGAGCTGTGTCTTTACGCGTTCAAATCTCGTTCACAACTACTTCTGTCTTTCCTTAAAACTAAAACTTATCTACCCCTACGCTACAGATGTTTTCTTCATGTGTGGCCCTTTTTACATATGGTCACACAATGTTGCCATCTACTAAACCTAACTAGTGTTCCACACAATTTTCAACAGTTAACCACAAAAAATATTTTGTTCTTGTGCTTTCCTCTATCACCAGGAGGCCCAATTTTTTTTAAATGCCTATAACTTTTTTTTCCTTTTAACGCAGACATCTGAATTTTGGCACCTACTATTTAGTAGAAACGTATCTGCCAAATTTGGTTGGCATACCTTTGTTATTTTCGGAGATACAAAAATTTTCCGAAAGAAAACCCAAAATTTTTCCGGAGAAACTTATTCAAGCCACTTACAAGAGGAAGGTATCTACCAAATTTCATCAAAATCGGCCCATCATTTTTTATGTTATTGTGTTATTGGTGTGACATATATATATATATATATATATATATATATATATATATATATATATATATATATATATATATATATATATATATATATATATATAAACACAGATCTCCTAAATATATAAAAGAAAAATTATATCATTAACGACTTATGAGTGTCGAAGTAATTTTATAAGATACAGCTACTGCCAAAGCATCAAGGAAAGGTTCTATTTGAAATGAATTCTTTGGAAATATTTTGGTAAAACGAAGAACAGTGACGGTGGAAGCTAAAACTTAGGGGTTTGTAAAACACACTCCTTGCGATATTCTCTCTACATAGCCCGTATTCGTTTTAAGTTATTTGCCTAAAAGTTGCAAATTTTGACATTTTAAGAGGAAAAACTATAAAACTTTTAAAGTAATTTTTCTGGCGTTTCTTTTTCAGGCCAAAAAAACAGAATATTTTTCTGTTATATACAATAGATTTTGTTACCAACACAAAATATTTTGTTTTCGTGTGTTGCTCTGGTCATCGGTGGCACCCAATTTTTTCTTTAGATGCCTATAACTTTATAAGGCTAGATGTATTCTCACCATAATTATTGTGAAGCCACGGGAAAAGTCTACGACTGTATGAAATATGGAACGGTTTCACGAAGTTGGGGCAAGAACAAACAACCAGATATGCTATTCAAATTTAATTAAGTCTTAAAACTTTAATCTCCTCTTTATCAGATTATTTTTTATACAAAAACTCGCTAAAAATTTATCGGAATAACGGTAAAGTGAAATGCGATTAAAAAACATTGATAAAAAGTAAAGTCAGTAACTAGGCTTAGAACTCGTCATGTAGGAGTCGATTATTCAATGTACACAGCTTAGCCAACTTGGCTACGCTCGACATATATGTACTAGCAGGTATATCTCGTAACACATGTTAATCGTCTAACCTTACTATTTACCTTACTACCATAATTCTCAATTTTGACGTTTTAACCTTCTTGAATCAGATTTAATTAATGAAAAATTAATTTACCTCTAACTTGTTTGTCTTTTAACATAGATATCTGGATTTTTCCACATCCTCTTTATGACAGGAATCAGCGTACCAAATTTGGTTGTCCTTACTTTGTTATTTCCGGAGATATAATTATTTTTTGAAAGAAAACACAACATTTTCCGGGAAACCTGAGCCGATTATTTCCTTGACTAACGAACTTATCCAAGCCACTTGCAAATGGAAGGTATGTACCAAATTTGATCAAAATCGGGTTATTATTTTTTGAGTTATATATGCTGACCCTGGATATGGGTTCTAAGGGGCCTAGTTCGCGCTGATTTGAAGAAATTCAAATTCAAAAGTCGGGATCTCCTCATTAGTGATTTTTTTAAAAAGAAAATCCACTAAGCTAAACTCACGTAATCAGTAGAGTTATATCAGCAGAAGAACGAGAGAAAATGTAATAAAGGTCTATGTGAAAAATATCCATAAAGCAATGATTTCAATACTGCTTTCGGAATAACTTTCGTGCTTATCAACATATTTCTTCACTTATATCCTCAAGGTGTACATAAATAATTTGACTTCATAATGTCTATTTATTAGCCTATTATTCACCTGCTATTTACTTATGTTGGGAATCGTAGTAATGTACTATACGTCTCATATATCTCTAATGTATGTGTAATTGAATTACATTATTTATGAAACAATGATATATGTAAACTGAAAACTGAAGACAACCGTTACCTTTTCTCAACAACTCATATTTCCTAGTGTATACCATGAAGCCGGCAATAAAAATCTAACTGTTAGAAATTCTCACTCGTCTATTAATACCGACACAAATTGGGATTGACGTTATGTTTTTATTTTCTAGACGTTAACTTGAATTTACTCAATAATCAATCTTTACATGTCTGTGTGGTAAAAACAACCTCACGTATGTGATTTCTTCTTAGTGCTTTTATAGGATTTGTTTCCATGTGATTAAAATATATGATCATAATTACTGGCAGAAAATAAAATAGAATATAATCAGCATCGTTTCAGCGTAAGGTAATTAGTACCTTTAGACGTACAATTAGTTAACAGGGGTAATTATGTATCAATATAATCTTTAGAAATATGTGTCAAAACGATTATTTTCACGAAAGTGATGCGAACGTCAATTTGATGCCGTTACGTTAACTTTAAACATATTTTTAGTAACATTATCTAGATTAGTACACTTGGAGAACCCAAAACACCATAACACATTTAAAAATAAAAGCCTGGACGCAGCAAGTGCGTTATGGTAGTGAATTTTCATAGAAATGATCTGGCACAAAATATTTTATTATAACTTTTTTTTCTTATAACATAGATATCTAAATTTTGCTGTATAGTTTACTTTTTATATCGTAAACCTACCTACCAAATTTGGTTGTCATACATTTTTTATTTTTTAAGATAAAAATTTTTTTCAAATGAAAACTCAAAATTTTTCCAGAAAACCTCGTCCGATTTTTCTGACTAACGAACTTATTAAAGCCATTTACAAAAGGAAGGTACATGCCAAATTATATCAAAATCTGCCTATTATTCTTTGAGATAAAAATTTTTTTCGAATGAAAACTCAAAATTTTCCCGGAAAACCTCGTCCGATTTTCCTTACTAACAAACTTGTCAAAGCCATTTACAAAAGGAAGGTACATGCCAAATTTTATTAAAATCGGCTTATTACTTTTTGAGATAAGAATTTTTTTCGAATGAAAACTCAAAAATTTTCCCGGAAAACCTCATCCAATTTTCCTGAATAACGAACTTGTCAAAGTTATTTACAAAAGGAAGGTACATGCCAAATTATATCAAAATCTGCCCATTATTCTTTGAGAAAAAAATTTTTTTCGAATGAAAACTCAAAATTTTCCCGGAAAACCTCGTCCGATTTTTCTGACTAACAAACTTGTCAAAGCCATTTACAAAAGGAAGGTACGTGCCAAATTATATCAAAATCTGCCCATTATTCTTTGAGATAAAATTTTTTTTCGAATGAAAACTCAAAATTTTCCCGGAAAACCTCATCCGATTTTCCTGACTAACGAACTTATCCAAGCCATTTACAAAATAAAGGTACATGCCAAATTTTATCAAAATCGGCATATTATTTTTTGAGTTATCGGTGTGATACATATATATATATATATATATATATATATATATATATATATATATATATATATATATATATATATATATATAAATATATATAAATATATATATATATATATATATATATATATATATATATATATATATATATAAACATATAAAAATTGAAACTGACCCCGGATATGGGTTCTAGGGGTCCTAGATCGCGCTCATTTGCAAAAATTTTTTCAAAATTCAAAAGTCGGGATCTCCCCATTAGTCAATTTTTTCTACGAAAATTCACTAAAAGGCTGGAAGCAGCAACTGCGTTATGGTAGTTAATTTTCATAGAAATGATCTGGCACCCAATATTTTTTATTACTTTTTTTTTTCTTGTAACATAGCAATCTAAATTTTGCTAGTTTCCTTTTAATATCGTAAATCTACGTACCAAATTTGGTTACCATAGCTTTTTGATTTTTGGAGATAAATATTTTTTACGAATGAAAACCCAATATTTTCCCGGAAAATCTAGTTAGATTTTCCTGGATAAAGAACTTATCCAAGTCACTTACAAAATGAAGATACATGCCCATTATTTTTTGAGTCATCGGTGTGATACAATTATATATATATATATATATATATATATATATATATATATATATATATATATATATATATATATATATATATATATATATATATATATATACAGTGTGGAACAGCCAAATGGAATAAATTCGATAACGGATAAATGAGGACGTGTTGGGAAAAACGCTTGGACACGTCGATTTGTATTTTTAACTGCGCATCTTTTTCAAGAAAAAAAAAATTATATAGGGTGCGTCATGTGACAGTGGCCAATACCAACTTTCTTATTTTAAATACAAGCCCCTGTATATTATTAATTTTTTGGATTCTTCAGAAAATTCTAGACATAATTCATGTACAATGTCCTATACCTATCTTCAACTGTTTCGGAAATATTAAGTATTTTCAGATTTATTACAAAAATTAACATTAAAAATAGAAAATTATTTTATTTCACAAATTCTAATAAGAAATACTGATTATTTCTTAATAATTTAAAAAAACAAAAAAAAATTAATGTCAATGTAGTAAATGTTCAAAATGCTCGCCACGAACATCTTGGCAACATGCTAATCTGGTATAGAAATGTCTTCTAACATTACTCAACATCTCAGGCGTGACTGATCTAATCGCAAGCGTGATTCGTCTTTTTAAGTCATCTAAGTTGAGGGGCTTAGTTTTGTATACAATACTTTTGACATATCCCCACAAAAAGTAGTCTAATAGCGACAGATCAGGAGATCGTGCTGGCCATTCTATCGATCCGCGCCTCCCTATCCACCGATTTGGAAAAATTTGGTTCAGGTACTGCCGGACATTGATTTGGTAATGGGGCGGTGCTCCATCTTGCTGAAACCATATTTTATTGGCAGGAACTTGTGGGTTTGCTGGATCTGGATATAAGTTTGTCAAAGTTGGCACGACATTATTTTGGAGCAGTTCTAAATATTTATCCCCATTCAAGTTGCCATCAATGAAAAAGGGACCTACGATATGATTTCCAACAATTCCTGCCCAAACATTAACTTTTTCAGGATATTGCGTATGTTCCTCTCTCATCCAATGAGGATTCTCATTAGACCAATAGCGGCAATTTTGACGATTAACATGACCGTGAAGTGTAAATGTGCTCTCATCAGAAAACAAAACATCTTCTAATTGGATCACATTGTTATCTAACATTGCCATCATTTGTTCACAAAAATACGTTCTCCTATCGAAATCGTCCTCCATGAGCTCCTGAGTTGGTATCATTTTATAGGGATGCATTTTACTTTCCTTTAATGTTCGAAAAATTGCTGTGTGGCTAACGTTGAATAGTTGGGCTGCTTGTCGACCAGAAGTATGTGGGTTTTCTTGAAACTCAAGCGTAATATCCAATTTCGTATCATCACTTACTGCATTGGCAGCTACTTTTTTTATCTGTCTCACATGACCAAGCTCGCGAAACTGCTTTTCTATTTTGCTAATTGTTCCTTGGGATACAGGCGGCAAATTTGGAAATTTTTCGTGAAATAAGCGAGACACTTCCATCTGTGTCCGTGTGTTATCTCCATAACCAATCATTTGTAGAATGGTTATTTTGTGCATTTCTGTTAAATGAACCATTTTTCTGATATTATTACGTACAGTTAACGAAATTCAAACGACAATAGCACTGACACTAATCACTACTGTCATGCAGGCAGACAACAAGTTGCTAAGGCTACGAGTTTTATACGAACAGAAAGAAAACTGTTTTTGTTTTTGTTTCATTTCATATCAGTAAAAAGAAACGCAGGAATGGTTTTTGTTTACTTTCTCATTATCAAGAGCTGAATGGGAAATAAGTATTGAATGCAATGTAGCGAATTTGTGAAATAAAATAATTTTCTATTTTTAATGTTAATTTTTGTAATAAATCTGAAAATACTTAATATTTCCGAAACAGTTGAAGATAGGTATAGGACATTGTACATGAATTATGTCTAGAATTTTCTGAAGAATCCAAAAAATTAATAATATACAGGGGCTTGTATTTAAAATAAGAAAGTTGGTATTGGCCACTGTCACATGACGCACCCTATATAATTTTTTTTTCTTGAAAAAGATGCGCAGTTAAAAATACAAATCGACGTATCCAAGCGTTTTTCCCAACACGCCCTCATTTATCCGTTATCGAATTTATTCCATTTGGCTGTTCCACACTGTATATATATATATATATATATATATATATATATATATATATATATATATATATATATATATATATATATACATATATATATATATATATATATATATATATATATATATATATATATATATATATATATATATATATATATATATATATATATATATATATATATATTGGAATGTTGCACTACACTGTAATCACCTTTAAATATACACTTTATTTGTTTGCTGTACTTTCAGTGATTTGTTATTTGGTTACATGGACTGAAATTTAGAACCGTCCCGGTTCATCATCAGCACGCTACTGACTACGATAGCTCCTGTGTGATCTGTGCCTGAGATTGTACGTGACGCCTGCGCGTTGAACTTCTATTGGTCGGTTGACTGTTCTCGGATTGGTTGTGTTTTCGGACTGTGTCGTGTGTATTGGTCTCCTCTCTTTAACACTGTGGTTTGATAATTTGTCTATTTGTATGGCTTTTATTAAGTTTTGTTTAAAATCTTTGTACTTGGATTTGTTCTGGTATTAGTTGTTTCTTACTGTTTGTTAGTTGGATGTAATATTGTTCCCAGATTTCCATTTTTTTGTGGTCTTTAATATGTTTCATTAGTTTTAATTGATTGATATCTGGTTTTTGGTGTTTGCTGTTGTGAATGTGTGTAGCTACGTTTGATTTGTAGCTAGGTATGTGGATTTTATCTAATGCTATTATATGTTCCTTGAATCTTGTTTCTATTGATTTTTTTGTCATTCCTATATATTTTTGATTGCATGTGTCACATGTGGGTTGTGTTCCTGTTTTTTATTCATTTTGTTTATTATTTTGTTATTGGTTTTGTAGCTCATTTTTAAGCCATGTTGTTTGAGTGTTTGTGTTATTTTTTGATGTGGTGGTTATAAGTGAATATTGGGTATTTTGTGCTTGTTTCTGGTGTTATGTTTTTGGTTTTGTTGAATTATTTTGACAATCACAGCATGGCCCATAAGTCGTTGGTGATACTTCCAATTTTTTTTTCGAACATCTCTTATATTATTACATTTTTGCATTTTTATCAAATAATGATGCATGTTTGTAAGGGAAAAAATCAAGACGCAGTAAGTGCGTTGTGGTAGCGAATTTTCATTAAATTCTTCCAACTTCAATAGCTCAATTTGCGATCAAACCAAGGTTCGTTGGCTAGGAAACCAGTTTTCTCGGAAACATTTTAAGTTTATTTTCGGAAAATGTTTATACATCTTCATCTTATTTTGAGAAAATATAGTACATTGTTTCTACTATATAGGTTATACTGGTAACCAAATTGATGCCTGCTTTCATTAAAAAGACATTTTTTCTATTAAAAATAGTTTTATCAAAATTCACTTCCATAAAGCACTTGCTGCGTCCAGACTTTTTTAATCTAAAATTGACGTCTTTCGGGGTATTATTTAAAATATGTACAATAATTGGGATACTGAATTTATTCCATTTTGTTGTTCCGCAGTGTATAATTAAAAAGAAGAGCTATTATTATTGTTATGAAGAATGTGAAATATTATGTAATTTAGGTATCAGTACAACTTCATTGTGTCCGTTTACTTACACTGTGACCAAATTACGCATGATGACTTTCAAATCTTACTTACCTGAATGGGAGCTGTAGTGATGTTATAAACACCCTTCAACAACTTTTAATGGTGATTATCATTTAATCAAAACGTCAGTTTCTTTAAAGTCCGCCTTTGTTTAATGAATTGCATTTGTTGTTAGGCTGCAAGTAAGTATGTTGAATACAGCGGATAAAACAACACTTGTAGATAATGTAAACATAACTCCAACTGCAAGCTCATGGGTTCTTCTTTAAAAATAAGTCTGGAAGCAGCACATGTGGCATGTGGGAATTTCAATAACCAATTTTTAACAAATCACGAAAAATCCTTAAATAATTTAAGTATAAAAAAGTGCATCTCTAAAATACTTAATAATAAAGATGGTTTGAAAAGGTTTGGTACAGATGATACCTATAAAGAGAAGTTGTTATATACCAAAACCGAATATTCTATGTTAAAATGAAAGTTAGTTTTTAGTGAATTTTCTTAAAAAAAATTCACTAATGAGGAGATCCCGACTTTTGAATTTTGAAAAAATTTCTTCAAATGACCGCGAACTAGGCCCCCTAGAACACATATCCGGGGTCAGTTTCAATTTTTATATGTTTATATATATATATATATATATATATTTATATATATATATATATATATATATATATATATATATATATATATATATATATATATATATGTATCACACCGATAACTCAAAAAATAATAGGCCGATTTTGACTAAATTTGGTGGAAAAATTCCTTTTGCAAATATCTTGGATAAGTTCGTTAGCCAGGAAAATCTGCCCAGGTTTCCCCGGAAAATGTTGTGTTTTCTTTCGAAAAAAATTTATATCTCCGGAATTAACAAAGTAAGGGCAATTTGGTACGCTAGTTAATATCCTTATAGGTAAGCTACCTACCAAAATTTAGCTATGTAGGTCAAAAGACAAAAAAGTTATAGGCATTTAAAGAAAAATAAATTGGGGTTTTCCTCAAAACGTCAAAGTTGCGATTTAAAACGTCAAAATCGGCAACATTTAGGCAAAGAACTGGAATCTAATACGGGATCTGGAAATCAAATGTCTCAAAAAGGATGTTTTACAAACTCTGAAGTCTTAGTTTCAACCGTCATTGTCCTTCATTTTACTAAAATGTTTCCAGAAAATTCATTTCAAATAGACCCTTTCTCTGATGCTTGGCTTAGCTATAGAGTTTATCGTTGAATGGTATATAATTTTTGTCGAATTTTCGTAAACAGTCAATAAAGCTCAATATATCCGTTATTATACAAGATATGAAGAAAATTTGTATATATTAATTATAGGGTGTCTTGAGCTACATCTTAAAAAAATATTTCTACAATCACAGGATGGCCCATAAGTCGTTGATGATACAAATTTTCTTTTTTTTTTAATCAAACACGCCTTATGTTATTGCATTTTTGAATTTTTCAGCGATGCATGTTTGTAAGAAAAAAAATCTGGACGCAGTAAGTGCGTTATGGTAGCGAATTTTGATCAAATTCTTAATATTTGAATAGCTCAATTTGCTATTAACCTATAAGGTTGACCAAGAAACGAGTTCTTCCGGGAACACTTTAAGTTTACTTTTGGAAATTTTTGTACATTTTCACACAATAAAGTTATTTTTATGAAACATGGCACATTGTTTTTACTATATAGGTTATACTGGTAACCAAAATTAATGCCTGCTTTCTTAAAAAGGAAACACACATATTTGCAATGAAAAACATTTTAAAGAAAATTTACTACCATAACGCACTTGCTGCGTCCAGAGTTTTTTTTAATTTGATTAACATGTTTGTTAAATGCGCTACCATAACAACTTACTGCGTTGGTACTTATTACTGGTTATATACAGGCTGGAACAGCCAAATGGATTATATTCAGTACCTCAATTATTGCACACATCAATCTTTTTGTAGATGTTCAAAGATCATTCCTTGAACGTTTTGGCAGCATCCTAATCGTCAACCAATCAAGATCTGAGGCGGTGCCGACCTAATCGCAACGCTTATTCTTCGTTTTAGGTCAGTTAAATCGCGTGTTTAATTTTGGAGACCATACTTTTTACATATCCCCAAAAGAAGAAGATTCATATCGTAAGATGGGGCGATCGTGCTGGCCATTCTAACGATTCTCGCCTCCCTATCTACCGATTTGGAAATATTAGGTTGAAGTACTGCCAAACATTGATTTGGTAATATGCTGGTGCTCCATCCTGTTGGCACCATATCACATTCGCTGGAACTTAAGTCAGTTAAATTGCGTGTTTAATTTTTGTATACCATACTTTTTACATATCCCCAAAAAAAGAAGTTTCATAGCGTAAGATTGGGCGATCGTGCTGGCCATTCTAACGATTCTCGCCTCCCTATCCACCAATTTCAAAATCTTAGGGTGAAGTACTGCCAGAAATTGATTTGGTAATATGCTCGTGCTCCATCCTGTTGGCACTATATCACATTGGCACGACATTATTTTGAAGCAGTGCTAAATAATCATCTCCATTCAAATTCTCATCAGGGAAAAGGAGACCAATGACCTGGTTTTCAAGTCACTAATCTTTTCATGGTATTGAGTATGTTCTTCCATCATCCAGTGTGAATTTTCTTCAGACTACTATCGACAAGTTTGACGATTAGCCTGGCGATGAAGTGTAAAACTGCACTCATTATAAAACATTTTCATCATTTGTTTGCAAAAAGACGTTCTTCTATCAAAATCGTTATCATGACCTCCTGAGTTTGTATCGATTTATCGGAATGCATTTTATTCTCTTCGATGAATGACTAGCATTTTATTCATCCAATGTTGTGGTCGCTTGTCGACCTGAGAGAGGTATGTGGGTTTTCCTCCAACTCAAGCATTACATTCCGTTTGGTGTCATGACTGAGTGCATTAAAATGTTTTTAGTGAATTTTCTTTACAAAAATTCAGTAATAGGGATATTTCGACTTTTGAATTTTGGAAAAATTAGCGCAAACTTGGCCCCCTAGAACCCGTGTCCAGGATCAGTCTCAATGTTTATATATATATATATATATATATATATATATATATATATATATATATATATATATATATATATATATATATATATAAGTGTTACCATCTTCACCTGGCTATATCGTACTGATGATAACTAATTAGCCTGAAACACGTGTTTGCGGTTGTCTCCTTGCGGCTTTGCCCTTAAACCTTTCTCCTTGTATAGTACATAAATGCCGTGTTATATATATATATATATATATATATATATATATATATATATATATATATATCACACCGATAACTCAAAAAAATAATGAGCTGATTTTGATCAAATTTAGGAAATATCTTCCTTCTGCAAGTGGCTTGGATAAGTTCGTTAGTCAGGAAAATCGGCCCAGGTTTTCCCGGAAAATGTGTTTTCTTTAAAAAAAAAAGTACTTCTCCGGAAGTAACAAAGTAAAGGAACCAAATTTGATATACTGGTTTCTGTCGTAAAGGATATCGTATGTACCGAAATTCAGATCTCTACGTTAAAAGACAAAACAGTTAGAGGTAAATTAATTTTTAATTAATTAAATCTGATTCAAGAAAGTTAAAACGTCAAAATTGATAGTTATGCTAGGAGTACGCTTGTGACTGAAAAATACGACAATAAATAACTAACAAGCTCGTAGAGATGTGTCTTAGTCGTTATTTTCCTTGATTTCGTTAAAATATAAGCAAAAAATCCATTGTAAATCAAAATTGTACTGTGTAAATATTAAAGACGTTAGACAACGTGTACTACGGGATATACCTACTAGTACATACATGTCGAGCGTAGCTAAGTGGGCTAAGCCCTGTACATCGGATAACGGAATCCTACATGATGGGTTCTAATGCTAGTTAGTGACTTTCCTTTTTATCAATTTTTTTTTAGTCTCATTTCACTTTATCGTTATCTTATCAGATTGTTATTCCGATGATTTTTTTTTAAGACTTAATTAAATTGGAATACCATATCTGGTTGTTTGTCCTTGCCCTAACTTAGTGAAACCGTTTCATATTTAATACAATCGTGGAGCTTTTCCGTGGCTTCAGAAGTACTTGTTTTAGTGAATTTTCTTTAAAAAATGTAGGAGATCCCGACTTTTGAATTTAGAACAAATTTCTTCAATCTTCAAATGAGCGCGAACTAGGTCCCCTAGAACCCGTATCCAGGGTCAGTTTCAATTATATACAAATATATATATATATATATATATATATATATATATATATATATATATATATATATATATATATATATATATATATATATATATATATATAAGGTGAACCATTTACCAAAATTTAGGTCTGTAAGTTTAAAGACAAAAAAGTTAGGGGCACTTAAAGAAAAAAATCGGGGTTTTCCTCAAAACGTAAAAAATCGCGATTTGAAACGTCAAAATTGGCAACATTTAAGCAGAAAACCTGAAAGGAATACGGATTATATAAATAGAGTTCTGCAAACCCTTAAGCTTTAGCTTCAACCATCATTGGCCTTCATTTTAATAAAATATTTCCAGAAAATTCATTTCAAATAGACACTTTCTCTGATGCTCTGGCGGTAGTTTTAGTTAAATTTATGGTTTAACGGTCTATAATTTTTAGCTAATTTTTGTAGAAAAAATTCGTTAATGAGGAGACCGCGACTTTTGAATCTAAAAAGATTTCTTCAAATGAGCGCAAACTAGGCCACCTAGAATCCATATCCGGGTTTACTTTATGTTTACATATATACAGGGTGACGGATTTCTACGGTAAAGCTCAATATAATTGTTATTTTGCAGGATACGAGAAAAAATTGTATACGTTGCTTATAGGGTGTCTTGAGCTGCATCTTGTAAAATTATTTTGACAATCGCAGGGTGGCCCATAAGTCGTTGGTGATACATACTTTTGTTTTAACATTCCTTTTTGCATTTTTGCATTCTTTATCGAAATATGATCCATGTTTGTAAAAAAATCGAGCCGCAGTAAGTGCATTTTGGTAGCGAATTTTCATTAAATGCTTCAAAATTCAATAACTCAGTTTGCTATTAACCTAAGGTTCTCCGGCTAGGAAACGAGTTTTCTCGAAAACATTTAAAGTTTATTTTCGGAAAATTTGTGTACATTTTCAAACAAGCTATTTTGATAAAATATGGTACATTGTTTCTACTATATAGGTTACACCTGTAACCAAATTGATGCCTGCTTGCATTTGCTATTAAAAACATTTTTATGAAAATTCACTTCCACAACGCACTTGTTGCGTCCAGACTTTTTTTATATCCGCCTTACATATCCAACCTCGCGAAATTTCTTTTCAATTTAGCTAATTGTCTCTTGGGATATAGGCGACAAATCGGGAAAATTTCCTTGAGATAGGCGAGCAACTTCGATCTGTGATCGTGTTTTATCTCCGTAACCAATCATCTGTAGAATTGTTCCTTTATGCATTTCTGTTAAATAAACCATGTTCCTGAATTGCAGTTAACAACTAACAACTACTGTCATGCGGTTATAATCAAACAGCGAATTGCTAAGGCATTTTGAAGAAAACTAACATTACCAACTATGAAGAATATTGATAACTTTTTATGCACTCTTTAAATTGATACCGTCCAAAAAGGACACTTAAATTGTTATGATCAACAACGAAACGCAATTAGTTATTAATTTTTTTGTGTGTTGTAGCGAAGTTCGTCAGTCAAATGAAATTTTCTTGTTCACTGTTAATTTTTGCAATAAATTTTAAAGTTTTTGGCTAGAGAATGAAAAGATATTCCAAATGAGGTATCGCAAACCCCCTACATCCTATTTGAAAATTTTGTGGTTGCAACTCCCACTCGAAGGGTTGAATTTGGGGGTAAAGTTTTCACGTTGCAAGATGTAATTTTTAAATCTAAAATTGATTATTTGGGATTTTTTCTAAATATGCACAATAATTGAGAAACTGAATTCAAATTTCATTTGGATGTTCCACACTGTATTGAGAAGTTGTCATCTCCCAAAATCAGATTTTCTAAGTTAATAAGAAGGTAAGTTTTTGAAATTAGAAAAACATGTTTATAAACATGCGCTACCATAACACACTTACGGCGTCCACACTTTTTACTACTCTCCTGCGTTGACAGTCTCATTCATTTCTTTGTTTTCTGCTGGTGTATAAGTATAGGGTCTTCTAAGCTGCCAGTGTCTCCGCGTCCATTATCATGGGATAGTGTCAGATACATGGTTTTCTAATCCATACTATCATTTTCTTCTGCGTTGACAGTCTCATTATTTCTTCTTCTTCTGGTGTATAAGTAAATGGTGTCCTAAGCTGCCAGTGTCTCCGCAACCATTATCATGGGATAGCATCAGATGCGTGGTTTTCTATTCACTACTATCCTTTACTTCTGCGTTCACAGTCTGATTCTTTTCGTTGTTTCCTTCTGGTGTATAAGTATAGGGTCTTCTAAGATGCCAGTGTCTCCTGCACCATTATCATGGAATAGCATCGTATTCGTGGTTTTCTAGTTACTACTATCCTCTTCTTCTGCGTTGACAGCCTCATTCCTTTCTTTGTTTTCTTTTGGTGTGTAAGTATAGGGTCTTCTAAGTTGCCAGTGTCCCCGCAACCATTATCATGAGATAGCATCAGATTCATGGTTTTATATTCACTACTATCCTCTTCTTCTGCGTTGACAGTCTCATTCATTTCTTTGTTTTTTTCTGGTGTTTAAGTATAAGGTCTTCTAAGCTGCCAGTGTCTCTGCAACCATTATCATGGGATAGCACCAGATTCATGGTTTTCTAATCCCTACTACCATTTTATTCTGTGTTGACAGTGTCATTCATTTTTTGTTTTCTTCTGTTGTATAAGTATAGGGTCTTCTAAGCTGCCAGTGTCTCCGCAACCATTATCATGGGATAGCATCACATTCATGGTTTTCTATTCACTACTATCCTCTTTTTCTGCGTTGACAGTCTCATTCATTTATTTGTTTTCTTCTGATGTATAAGTATAAGATCTTCTAAGCTGCCAGTGTCTCCGCAACCATTATCATGGGATAGCATCACATTCATGGTTTTCTATTCACTACTATCCTCTTCTTCTGCGTTGACAGTCTGATTCATTTCTTTGTTTTCTTCTGGTGTATAAGTATAGGATATTCTAAGCTTCCAGTGTCTCCGCAACCATTATCATGAGATAGCATCAAATGCATGGTTTTCTATTCACTACTACCGTCTTCTTCTGGGTCGACATCAGTTTTTTCGAGAACACTTTAAATTTACTTTCGGAAATTTGTGTACATTTTCAAACAATTAAGTTATTTTGATGAAACATGGCACATTGTTTCTACTATATAGGTTATACTGGTAACCAAATTTTATGTCTGCTTTCTTTAAAAAAACACATATTTTCTATTAAAAAACATTTTTATGATAATGCACTACCATAACGCACTTGCTGCGTACAGACTTTTTATGCTCTGCTTAGTTTCAACTGATTCTGTAATCTTTGTGTCGTACTTTATTTCTTGTAGAAGGTGTTTTATAATGTACATTTAACTCTATCTCACAGTTGCTAGTGTTAATTTACGTCTTAAATTAGTGTCAGCTTGCAATACTTCACACCATATTCACACGGTATCGTACAGATCTCCTCCAGATAGTGTAACCCTTCACCGCATCTAACCCTGTCTTAGTGAATGGTGCCCATCTCCAGTCTCCCAGACAATGATCCTATAAATCGCCTACAATCAAGAGGCGAGGATGTAATTTAGTTTGGTTGTGTAGACGTAGAGTGTCCTGGGGGGCCGCAAGTACAGCGGATAAGGCGCACACAGTTCTCACAGGTCTCGGGGGCGTGACAGAACACGCAGCACTTGACCCGAGTAATTAGGGCCCCCGCTCCCGCCCCGAAGAGCTCGGTATGGTTCTTCACATGTCTACTATCGAACAGCAATAGGCAAGGTATTGTTTTCTTAAAATTTGGTTTCGCAACAGGTCAGTGAGGACTGAATAGTCAGGTGTAACCAGTATTGTCTGGCAATATCTTACGTTCCCTAACATTATTTTCCTTTGGCCAAATCATTTATTAAGTGCCTGGCTAGTCTGACAACCATTGAGTATATAACATATTATTATTATCACAGTTTAAAGGAGACGTCGCCTTTGTTGCACTTTACTTTTATTTATTTGGAATAGATAAGAACTTTACAACACATTTGTCTTTAATTGTTTATTAGAAAAATCACCACAGCGTGTTTGTACAAAAAGAAAGAAATTAAAAGGAAATTCAACTACTCAACATGTCATCTTAACTTCAAAAAAATGACATTGAGATTCGACTTTCGAAACCTCGACTGTCGACTCTCGACCAATATAAACTTAAAATTGACAATCGATGGATTATACCAACAACACTTCCCCTTAATCTAGCGATTACTTAATACCTAGGTTTTTAACACAAAAGTTAAATTTAGGACCTGGCAAATCTTTTGTGAACATACCAGCAATCATTTTGTCAGTTGGAATGTATTCAGTTATAATTGTTCCTTTATCGACAGTTTCCCTGACAAAATGATACTTTGTATCAATATCTTTTGTTCTGCTGTGATAAAAGGGGTTTCTCGCAAGTTTTTGAGCACTTTGGCTATCATTTAATAGTAATAATAGTTCACTGAACTCAAAAAATTCCTTGAGAAAACCTGCTATGAACACAGCTTCTTTACTAGCCTCAGCCATTGCTATGTATTCGGCTTCAGTGCTTGAAAGTGCTACACAAGATTGCTTTCTAGATTCCCAAGATATTGCAGCATTACTCATTTTAAATACATATCCTGAGTAAGCTTTTCTATCATTTATATCATTCGAAAAATCAGCATCTACAAAACCAAAGATATTCAAACTGGATTTACTAAAAATCAAACTTTTATCAATGCTTGTCTTCAAATATCTCTTCAAGTACTCTTTTTGCATGCCTCCAATGCTCATACCCATAAGTAGAATAAAATTGACTCAAATAACTTACACTCTTTGCAATATATAGTCTTGTATGTACAACTAAATACATTAATGAACCAATCAGATTTTGATATGGTAAGTTTGGTTTTTCACCTTTATTCATATCCAACTTTAAACCGACTTCGATAGGAGTCGCAACAGATTTTGCATCTGTTACATTGTATTTTTTTAATAATTCTAAAATATAGTCTTTTTGATTCACTTTGATGACATTTTTTTTCTTTATCATGTTCAACGCTTAAACCAAGAAAATGTTTTACTGAACCTAAATCCTTTAGTTTAAACTGTTTCGACAATTTTTCTTACAGCTTATAGCTGAGTACAATTTGAACATATTAAAAAATCGTGAACATATATGGCAACAATAATAATAAACTTACTATCATTTTTAAAGAAAATACATGGTTCATAAGCGGATTGTCTGAAATCCAGTTTTAATAAAATGTCTTTAACCTTTTGGTTCCAAATTCTGGATAATTATACCATATATTTCTTTTTTCAATAAACATACTTTACTTTCGTTATTTTTACATACAAAACCTTCTCGTTGTATCATATAGATCTCTTGATCAACTTCTCCATTTAGAAAAGCTGTCTCTATATCTAGATGATCAATATCAAGTTTTAAATCTACTGACAATGCAAATAACAACCTTATTGTTGAGTTTCTCACAACTGGGGAAAATGTTTCAAAATAATCTACACCAAACTTTTGGGTAAAACCCTTGGCGACTAAACGAGCTTTGTAACGCATTTCACCGCTTGAAGCCTTTTTTACACAAAACACCCACTTATTCTGCACAATTATCTTGTTTGGTGGACGATCAACTAAAGCACATGCTTCATTTTCCATTAATGACTCGTATTCTCTTTCCATGGCTTCTCCCCATTCTTTTCTGTCTGCTCTTGACATAGCTTCGTTAGCAGATTTTGGGTTAAACGTCTCACTTACAATACAATCAACACTGAAAACATTATACGTAATATAATCATCAAAATTCCTTCTTCTTGATAGTCGACCTGTTCTAGTCACTATCGCATTCCATTTTCTACTTCTCTGACTGTAGTATTATCTTAAGTTTCTTCACATTCAACATTTATAATTTCTTCTTCATTTACGATTTCACATGAATTTTCTTTTTGATTCACTTTTTCAGTCTCATTCTCATCTGGGGTAGCTTGTTTTTCATCAAATGTGTTTACAGGATCAACAGTAGCTTCATTATTTTTTACAGGAATACATTTTTTAATATTTTGAACAGGTTAACTCCAATATTCATTAAACTTTACTGTGCGGCTTATCATTATTTTATCGGTTTCTGGATCTAGAATTCTGTAACCTTTACTCATTTCACTATCACCCAACATTATACCTTCTTTAAATATATTTTCCAACTTAGTTCTTTTTTGCGTTGGTATGTGTATAAAAGCTTGACATCCCAATGTTACTAAATAAGTTAAATCAGGCTTTTCACCTGTCCATAACTCATAAGGAGTTTTTTCTTTGGATCTAGTAGGCAATCTATTTTAAACATAATTTGCAGTTATCACTGCTTCACCCCAATATTTATGTGGCAATTTAGCATCTAAGAACATACATCTTGATGACTCAATTAATGTTGTGTTCTTGCGTTCAGAAACACCATTTTGTTCGGGACAATACGGTACCGTAGACTGAAACTTAATGCCTAATTTTCTGAACAAGCTTTGCATTGCTTCCGCTGTATATTCACCTCCGTTATCAGATCTGAAAACTTTTGGGTATTTCTCAAACTTATTCTTTACTTTAGCAAGAAAATCTTTCACTCTACAGAAAACCTCATTCTTAGAACTCAGTAGATAAACTATAGTATATCTTGAGAAATCATCTGTGAATGTTAGGAAGTATCTTTCACCTCCAACAGTTGACGTTTCCATTGGACCACATAAATCACTTTGTATTAGATCCAGAACACATTTGGATTTTGACTCTGAAAACTTAGGGAATGGTTTTTTCGTTAATTTGCCTTCAATACATGAAACACATTGTTTAACGTCTTCACAGTTGTTAAACTGTATGCCTGTAGCTAAACCTTATGATCTGGCGCAAATATTTTCTTATAACTTTTTTTTCTTGTAACATATAAATATAAATTTTGGTGTATAATTTACTTTTTATATCGTAAACCTACCTACTAAATTTGGTTATCATAGCTTTTATTTTTTGAGATAAAATTTTTTTCGAATGAAAACCTAAAATTTTCTCTAAAAACCTCGGTCGAAAAATAGGGGGGTCCTTGAAAAAGGCGTCAAAAGAGCCGTTTTCAATTTTTTTTCCAAAAACGACGAAAGTTACGAAAATGAATACGAGCGGACTTTCTCTGCAACAGAGAGAGGACTCATTGATTATTTCCGTGCTGTTCCCCTATGGTTTCAAAGGGTAGAAAAAGACACCTCTAAAATTTGTTCATCATGAAACTTTTTCCCTGATCCAGATTGTGCAATAAATTTTGGATAACCCGATTCATTCTCAACAAAAAAGCCCTCTTGTAATTTTTCCATTAAGTCAACTGTTTCTGAGAAAAAAATTAAAAGTGATTTATTATCAAGCACATGGTATGATTCGCATAAAATGGCATGTTATTCAAATTTGATTGTATCTATTAGGCCTCTGTCATGTTGATATTTTATTATGACAACTAAATTGTTTTTGTTTTCTACATAATATGTTTATTGTTTGAGTGACAGTGTGTCTAAAAGCTTTGTTGAGCGAATTCGTTAAGATGGTTTATACAAGCGCAGAAATGACCGACATGCTTTTTGGAAAAAAAATTGAAAACAGCTCTTTTGACGCCCTCTTCAAGGGGCTGTATCTGAACAAGAGATGCTCAAATTGAATTTTTTCATATGAAATAGCCCCTATTTTTCGACATGGAATCACCCCTTGAATTTTCTCGCACTTATTTATTTACACTATATATATATATATATATATATATATATATATATATATATATATATATATATATATATATATATATATATATATATATATATATATATATATATATATATATATCGTACCGATAAATTAAAAAAAATGGGCCGATTTTGATAAAATTTGGTAGGTGCCTTTCTTTTGTAAGTGGCTTGGACACGTTCGTTAGCCAGGAAAATCGAACCAGTTTTTCCTGGAAAATTTTGGGTTTACTTTTGGCAAATGTTCGTATCTCCGAAAATAACAAAGCTATAGCAACCAAATTTGGTACTTAGATTAACACTGTTAAGCTTACCCTACATGCCAAAATTCAACTCGCTCAGTTAAAAGGAAAAAAATAGACATTTAAAAAAATTGGATGTCACTGATGACCAGAGAAATCCACGAAACCAAAATATTTTGTGTATATAACAAAATCTTGCAATACAGCAAAAAATTGTAGACAACGATTAAGTTTTCTTGACGCAAAAAGGTCAAGAAATAACAGAAAAATTACTTTGAAAATTTTATAGATTTTCTTTTTAAAACGTCGAAGTCGCGATTTGAGGCGTCAAAATTTGCTATTTGTAGACGGAGAACCTGAAACAAATACGGGTTATGTAGAAGAAATGTCATAATAAATGTGTTTTACAAAGACTTAAGTTACAGCTTCAACCATCATTGCCCTTCATTTTACTAAAATGTTTGCAGAAAATTAATTTTAAATAGACACCTTCTCTGATGCTTTTGTAGTAGTTTCAGTTATAGAGTTCATCGTTTAATAGTCTATACTTTTTTGGGAATTTTCGTAGAAAAAATTCGTTCTTGAGAAGACCGCTGCTTTAGAAGTTTAAAGTTGTTAGAAGGAGCGCGAACTAGCCTCCCCATCACAGGGTCAACTTCAGTTTTTACATGTTAACATATACAGGTTGATGCATTTACATTTACAGGTTGATGCATTTTTACTGTAAGCTCAATATATCCGTTATTATACAAGATACGAGAAAATATTTTAAAAGTTAGTTATAGGGTATTTTGAGCTGCATCTTATAAAAGTATGTTGACAATCACAGGGTGGCCCATAAGTCATTGGTGATACAAGTTTTCTCTTTTTTTTTTAGTGAATTTTCGTAGAAAAAATTCACTAATGGGGAGATCCCGACTTTTGAATTTTGAAATTTTTTTTTAAATGAGCGCGTACTAGGACCCCTAGAACCCATATCCGGGGTCAGTTTCAATTTTTATATGTTTATATATATATATATATATATATATATATATATATATATATATATATATATATATATATATATATATATATATATATATCACACCGATAACTCAAAAAATAATGGGTCGATTTTGATAAAATTTGGCATGTACCTTCCTTTTGTAAACAGCTTTCACAAGTTTGTTAGTCAAAAAAATCGGACTAGGTTTTTTGGGAAAATTTTTAGTTTTCATTCTAAAAAAATTTTTTTTCACAGAATAATAGGCCGATTTTGATACAATTTGGCATGTACCTTCCTTTTATAAATGGCTTTGATAAGTTCGTTAATCAGAAAAATCGGACAATGTTTTCCGGGAAAAATTTCAGTTTTTATTTGAAAAAAAAATGTTTTCTTAAAAAATAAAAAATCTATGATAACCTTATTTGGTAGGTAGGTTTACGATATAAAAACTAAACTATACACCAAAATTTAGATTTCTATGTTACAAGAAAAAAAGTTATAATAAAATATTTTGTGCCAGATCATTTCTATGAAAATTCACTACCATAACGCACTTGCTGCGTCCAGGCTTTTTTTTAATGGAGCACCTCTTTTATTGTAGCATTATTGCATTTTCCGTCCAATTTTAATGCATGCTTGTAAGGAGAAAACATTGATATCGTCCATCATTTTCGAGTTATTTCACTTGTTTTGGAACTTTTTCATTTCGGCAGTATCAAAAATTGTGATACGGCGTTTTTACCAATGGAAATCGGAATCCCACGAAAATGACACATTCAGTGAGGATTTGAATTATATTAATCGTAAAAAAAATCGAGATATTATGTACAGGACGCACTCAAATTACTTAGCCAATCTTTATAAAAAGCTTGGCGAATTTTCATGAAACAAATCTTGATGTAATCACTTTTTAAATTTATATCAAAAAACTCTCTTTGAATAATTATATTTTTATTTTTTGTGTAAATTAAGTAGATAGATGCGTTGGCCAGGAAAGTCTTTTTTTTCGGGAAATTTTTTATTTTATCTTGGAAATTTTTTTGTACTTTTTCAAACAAAAAGTTACTTTTATGAAATACGGTACATTGTTTCTACTATAAGGGTTACACAATCTACTAAATTTCATGTCTTTCTTTAAAAAATACATATTTAACATTAAAAACAGTTCTATGAAAATTCGCTACCATAACGCACTTGCTGCATCCAGACTTTTATATATATAAGTAACTAGCGCTGGTTATTCACTTTTTAAGAGTGATCTTCCCGGATAACTGTTACATTTGGTGACAGCGCTGTGATTTCAAATAAATTAGGGATTTTGTGATAATCGGTTGGGTTAATTGATATCGCAGGCTAACTGTTACAAATTTATTAGAGTGCTATGTAGAGCTTGACGTTTCAATAATTTTATTGTATTGTCAATTATAACGTGAGTTTCTGTATGTTTTAGTTTGTTTTATTTTGGTGTGAGGAACATAACATGCGGTTTAATTTTAGATTGCCAATGTCCGTATGTTTTTATGAAAATTTGCTAAAGCAAGTCCAATAAGCACACTTGGAGAAGCCAAATCACCACAACACATATTTCAGAGAACTTACCATCGTTTCGTTGACCATGTCAACATCTTCAGAGGAAGAAAAATTCTAAAATTAAACTACTAGCTACAGTGTATTTATATCGCGTCTAGGTAAACGAACTAGTCCGAAGTAAAATTGTCGTCGAAGACACATCGTTTGTTTACTGTGTAGTGAAACTACGAGGTCGAAAACCTACTTTAATCTTCTGGTCGACAAATTTATGATCCCTTGTCTAATATAAGCATAATAGGCTTAAAGTAAAGGTACCGAATTATTTAAGGAATCTGCACGTTCCTTCTCATCTAGAAATTTACTATGTGGATATTGGAAAAAGCCGACAAGCACATCTGGCGAGACAAACACCATAACCTCCGCTCCTCTTTTTTATAAAAACTAACCCGAGTGTTTGGCTCACGATGTTAACTCTAACAATTGATAAATAATTTGACTAAAATACTACATACAAACTATTTTTATATTGATTTTAATTCCTTCGTAAAAACAATATTTATATTGACTTCATAAATACAAAGAAAACGAAAGAGTCTTTAAGTCGAGAACAAGCGTACAGAATAGTATATGTATAGACCAGCCGAGTTATTAACAATTAATTTATTATTCTACCAGACAAATTAGGAGTGTTTAAGTGGTCAAATGCAAAGTGAAAATAAAGGACTTGAAATTAAAGGTGCCGCACGATTCAATGAAGTTTTGTTCTTAATCGACCTTGATATAAAAATACTTTCTAATGAATCAAGCATAGTTTGATGTCTAACATTTTTGACAAGTTTCAAATTTTCTTTGTCAATGTGGTGATTATTATCCCATACATGTTGTGCCACACACGATTTGTCCACAGTACCATATCGTAAATGTGCGAGATGTTCACGAAATCTGGTGGCTATGTTTCTCCTGGTTTGACCCACGAAAGATTACAATCTTTGCAACCAGTCTCATAAATACCGGACATTTCAGTGACTTTGTCTTTGTCTTTCGTATTATCCAGCAAATTTTTTAGATTACTTTTCGTCGAAAAAGTCAAATGTAAATCGGCTTTCTTAAAAATACTTTCCAAACCCTTTGTGGTTCGTGGTTCATAAGGTAAACACACAAATTTTGTCTCTATTTTATCTTTCTTAAATGTCGTACATTCAGATACCATTTTCTTTGTTCTATGTTTGTTAACCAGTTTGTCTATTAAACCATCCGAATAATCGTTTTTGTATCTCGCCACATTTTTTATGTATTTTAATTCTGTAAATCTATTTTTAATTAACGGAAATTTAATCAATCTGTTTACTAGGAAATTAAAACTAGCCGTTTTTTGTGCAAACGTATGATGTGAGTCGTTAGGAATATAACTAATAGTAGCCGTTTACTTCATGTAGACATCTAATTCAAGCGAGCCATTATTTTTATTTCTAATAACTAGTACATCTAAGAACGAAAGTTTATTGTTGATTTCTATTTCGTGGGTAAATTTTATTGAATCAAATTGACTAATTAGTTTTTCAGTAAATTCTTCACCCTTACATATATTTATGTCAAAAACTGCAAAAATATCGTCGACATAACGAAACCAAACTCTAGGGAAATACCCATTTTTAGTGAATTTTCTTTAAAAAATTAACTAATGAGGAGATCTCGACCTGTGAATTTTGAAAAAATTTCTTCAAATGAGCGCTAATTAGGCCCCCTAGAACACATATCCGGGGTCAGTTTCGATTTTTATATGTTTATGTATATATATATATATATATATATATATATATATATATATATATATATATATATATATATATATATATATATTTATATATATATATATATATATATATATATATATATATATATATTTTCTTAAAAAATTGTGGGAAAGCCGTCAGTTGCAAAATAAAACTCTTTATTAAAAAGTCGAGCTTTCGGAAAAGTTTATTCCATTTTCAAGGATCTAACGTGAGTTTTACTATAACTAATTATGAAAATACAAACATGAACAAAACCGTTTTTTAAAATTTGACTGAAGTCGAATTTTAAAAAACGGTTTTGTTCATGTTTGTATTTTCATAATTAGTTATAGTAAAACTCACGTTAGATCCTTGAAAATGGAATAAACTTTTCCGAAAGCTCGGCTTTTTAATAAAGAGTTTTATTTTGCAACTGACGGCTTTCCCACAATTTTTTAAGAAAATAACACTATTACCGTCACGAAAACTTAATACTATATATATATATATATATATATATATATATATATATATATATATATATATATATATATATATATATATATATATATACGTGTCACACCGATAACTCAAAAAATAATGAGCCGAGTTTGACTAAATTTGGTTAATACCTTCCTTTTGCAAGTGGCTTTGACAAGTTCGTTAGCCAGGAAAATCGGCCGAGGTTTTCCCGGAAAATTTTGTGTTTTCTTTAGAAAAAAAAAATATCTCAGGAAGTAACAAAGTAAGGGCAACCGAATTAAGTACACGGGTTTATGTCGCTATAAGTGAATTACCTACCAAAATTTAGCTCTCTAAATCAGAAGACAAAAAAGTTAAAGGCATTTAAAAAAAATTGGGGTTTTCCTCAATATGTCAAAGTCGCGATTTAAAACGTCAAAATGGGCAACATTTAGGCAAAGAACTTGAATCTAATACGGGCTATGGAAAGAAAATGTCTCAAGAAGGATGTTTTACAAACCCTGAAGTCTTAGTTTCAACTGTCATTGTCCTTCATTTTAATAAAATGTTTCCAGAAAATTCATTTCAAAGAGACCCTTTCTCTGATGCTTGGCAGTAGTCTTAGCTATAGAGTTTCTCGTTTAATGGTATATAATTTTTGTCGAATTTTTGTAAAAAATTAATAAAGCTCAATATATCCGTTATTATACAAGATATGAAAAAAATTTGTATATATTAATTATAGGGTGTCTTGAGCTACATCTTAAAAACATATTTCTACAATCACATGAGTCGTTGGTGATACAAATTTTCTTTTTTTTTTAATCAAACACGCCTTATGTTATTGCATTTTCCATCGAAATATAATGCATGTTTGTAAGAAAAGAAATTCTGGATGCAGCAAGTGCGTTATGGTAGCGAATTTTGATCAAATGCTTCATATTTGAATAGCCCAATTTGCTATTAACCTATAAGGTTGACCAAGAAACGAGTTTTTCCCGGAACACTTTAAGTTTACTTTTGGAAATTTGTGTACATTTTCACACAATAAAGTTATTTTTATGAAATATTGCACATTGTTTTTGCTATATATGTTATACTGGTAACCACAATGGATGCCTGCTTTCTTAAAAAGAAAACACACATATTTGCAATAAAAACATTTTTATGAAAATTCACTACCATAACGCACTTGCTGCGTCCAGAGTTTTCTTTTTTAATTGAAGACGCCTTATGATATTGCATTTTTGCATTTTCCATCGAAATATAACGCATGTTTGTAAGAAAATAAATTCGGGACGCAGCAAGTGCGTTTTATTTTTTTAATCCGTTTCAAATCTACTAATAAACATAGTAAAGCGAGTCTGTTGAGCTGAAACAAAAAAGTATTTAACGATTTATCATCAAGTTAAGTCTCTTTATTTGATGTCGTGGTTCAGTCGTCATGCCCCATAAGTTGAACATACATCTAGTCATCCAGTAAGTGACGGCTGTAACCATAGGTTGATAATGCAGTGATTTAATTATATAGATAAACTTATTACCCACCTCAGCTCGCATATGCTGAAGGTAATAGAGTCCAGTATATATACGGACCTATCTCGACTTTAAATCAAATATCGGAGTAACTTCGTTATCCACATTCCTCTGTGTAAGCAACACCCAAAACTTTTATGCTCACGACACACGCTTCTTGCAACTATTTTCTTGTGTTATGAAAGAAGATTCTTTAACTTGTAACAATAGGTTAAAGATTGTGTAGAAGGGCATTGTAAGATGAATTACCGAATTATGTGACACACACTCTATTCATGTGTAAAACTGACAGTCCGAAAAAGCTCTGAACCAAAAAAAATATTTTCGCGAGAAAAATATTTGAATACGGATAACAGATATTGAAAGTCATGTGCCCAGTTTCACAAAGCTTGATTAAATATTTAACGGCCGGTTAGGTAATCAAGGCTTTAGACGACCAATCACAGACTATAATTCAGGTTTTTGTCATGACAACCAAATAGTTTGAAGCTGTGATTGGTCACCTGAAGCCTTGATTAACTAATCGGCCGTTAAATACTTAATCGAGCTTTGTGAAACTGGGCATACGTCTATAAACATATATTAGAAAATCTTTATTAAAAAAAACTGTCTTATAAAGTGATCACGACTTAAGAACCTTCAACGAAGCGCAAACTAGAGTGCCTAGAAGCAATATTTACGATCTGCTTAAATATATACCGAGTTGGGATAAAGTATCGAACCAAGCAAATAACTTTAAAACGAAAACGATTATGTTGATGAAACTTTGTAAGCAGGTGTAATGGCGCATAGTGGATCTGAAAATATGTTTTTTTTGTTGTAAATATACTTCCGGTTTAACCGGGAGTACCCTCAACTTTATTAATTTTATTGGGACATCTGTATATTTTCTCAGATTATATTATATTATATATTATATTGTTTTTCGTAACTCGTTTATACCGGCTTTATGATTAGTTCTATATGAAAAAATCAGTGGATGCAGCAAGTTATGGTAGCGAATTTTCTTTAAAATATTTTTAATAGCAAAAATTTTTTTCTCCGAAAATTACAAAGATATTTCGATAAAATTTGGTGTACATATTTCTTTGTGAAAGACCTAACTATGTGTCAAAATTCAGCTTTCTAGGGTTACAGAAAATTGAGCTATTCAAATTTGAAACATTTATGTTTAATATCACCGCGTTTCATTGACAATAGTTTATATGAGATCTAGTATGTGGTTGTCGTGGTAACGGAACATTTGATATTATTGCGCAGGTCTGTTAGACGCTGTAACTGATGTCGTATGGTATTGGTATGAGATTATTTATATGTTTATTTGTTTGAGTCGACAAATTATTTGTGTCATTTGGGAAATTTTTATATACAAGTACAAATTATTGCTTTATTAATGTTAGTGGGTGGACTAAACAGTGTTTTATCAACACATATAAAGGATCGAAGTTTTAAAGAAAGGGCTGATATGCAACAGGTTAGTTCTTACTCTCTAATGCTTTGGCGGTAGTTTTAGTTAAGTTTATGGTTTAACAGTCCATGATTTTTAGCTAATTTTCGTACAAAAAATTCGTCAATGAGGAGACCGCGACTTTAGAATATTAAAGATTTCTTCAAATGCGCGCAAACTAAGCCCCCTGGAATCCATATCCTGGTTTACGTTTAGTTTTGATCTGCTTACATATATACAGGGTGACGCGTTTCTACGGTAAAGCTGAATATAATTATTATTATACAAGAGACGTGAAAAAATTGTATAAGTTAATTATAGGATGCTTTGAGCTGCATCTTATAAAATTATTTTGACAATCACCGGCTGGCCCACAAGTCGATCGTTGGTGATCCCTACAATTTTTTTTCGAACAGCTTTATTTTATTGCATTTTTTATCGAAATATGTTTGTAATAAAAAAAATCAAGACGCAGTAAGTGCGTTTTGGTAGCAAATTTTCATTAAATGCTTCAAATTTCAATAACTCAATTTGCTATTAACCTAAGATTTGTTGGCTAGAAAACCAACGTTTAAGGTATATTGTCGGAAAATGTTTGTACATTTTCAAACAATAAGTTATTTTGATAAAATATGGCACATTGTTTCTACTATATAAGTTATACCGGTAACCAAATTGATGACTGCTTGCATTAAAAAGACATAGTTGATATTCAAAGCATTTTAATAAAAATTCACTGCCATAACGCACTTGCTGCGTCCAGAGTTTTTTTCTTACAAACGCATCATATTTCGATAAAAAATGCAAAAATGCATTAACGAATTTGTTCTACAAAAATTAGCGAAAAACATTATACACCCCTACTCACTCCTGGTCCCGTAACTTCCTTGGGGAGTGTGAACAAGAAATTTTTCTTGTGGGTTGTGGATATAGGGGGGGGGGTCTAGGCAGGTTTTTGAAAACAGTGTTTTGAAAAGCGTTCGGGAGCTAATCTGCAAATTTACCGAAAATTCGCTACCAAAACGCACTTACTGCGTCCAGATTTTTTTCTTATAAACGCATCATATTTCGATAAAAAATGAAACGAAAATTAGCTAAAAAAATTATAGACCGTTAAACCATAAACTTCACTAAACCCACAAATAAATATTCAAAAATCTCTGGACGCAGCAAGTGCGTTATGGTAGCGAATTTTCTTTAAAACATTTTCAATAACAAATGTCTTTCTTTGATGAAAGCAGGCATCAAACTTGGTTGCCTATATAGTAGAAACAATGTACCATATTTCATTGAAATAAATTTATTGTTTGGAAATATATAAACATTTTTCAAAAGTTTAGATGCAGCAAATGTGTTATGGAAGTGAATTTCCATAAAAATGTTTTTAATAGCAAATGCTAGCAGGCATCAATCTGATTACCGGTATAGCCTATGTAGTAGAAACAATGTACTATATTTTATCAAAATTACTTATGGTTTGAAAATATACAAAAATTTTCCGAAAATAAACTTAAATGTTGGTTTCCTAACCAACAAAGCTTACGTTAATAGCAAATTGACTTATTGAAATTTGAAGTATTTAATGAAAATTCGGTAAATTTGCAGATTAGCTCCCGAACGGTTTTCAACAAATTGTTTTCAGAAACATTACTACGACCTCACCTGGATGCACAAACCACAAGAAAAATTTCTTGTTCACACCCCCCAAGGAAGTTATGGGACTGGGAGTGAATAGGGGTGCTGTGCGGGGTAGGCAGGGTTTAAGAGGGGTATGGCTTCAAGATGTGGAAAAGACAGCTGTAAAGCCCGCTTTAATCAAATTTTCTTTCTGAAAACAGTTTTTTGAAAAGCGTTCGGAAGCTAAACTGCAAATTTACCGAAAATTCGCTACCAAAACGCACTTACTGCGTCCAGATTTTTTTCTTATAAACGCATCATATTTCGATAAAAAATGCAAAAATGCATTAACGAATTTGTTCTACGAAAATTAGGTAAAAAAATTATAGACCGTTAAACCATAAACTTCACTAAACCCACAAATAAATATTCAAAAAGGCACCAACTTAACTAAACTGACAGCCAAAGCATAAAAAAGGGTCTATTTGAAATGGATGTTTTGTAAATATTTTAGTAAAATGAAGGGCAATGACGGCTGAATCTGAAACTTAAGGGTTCACAGAACACTATTCTTGCAACATTTTCTTTTCACAATCCGTATTTGTTTCACGTTCTTTGCCTAAACATTGGCAATTTTGCCGTTTAAAATTGCGAGTTTGACGTTTTAAGGAAAACTCCAAAATTTATTTCTTTAACTGATAATAACTCCGTTGTCTTTAAAGCTAGAGACCTAAATTTTGGTACACTCTTTACAATACAAACACGCTTACCAAATTTGGTTTCCCTTACTTTGTTATTTACGGAGATGTGAATTTTTTTAGAAAGAAAACACAAAAATTTTCGGGAAAACCTGGTCCGATTTTCCTGGCTAACAAACTTATCCAAGCCACTTGCAAAAGGAAGGTACTCAATTTGATCAAGATCGGTCCATTATTTTTTGAGTTATTGGTCGGATATATATATATATATATATATATATATATATATATATATATATATATATATATATATATATATATATATATAAACACAGATCTCCTCATTAGCAATTTTTTTTTAATTCGCAAAAAACGTCTGGACGAAGCAAGTGCGTTATGGTAGTGATCTGGCACCAAACATTGTTTCATTAAATGCTTATAACTTTTTTATTTTAATCTAAAGATCTTGATCATCGCATAGAGTTTTCCTTTTATAATGTTAACCTACTTGCCAATTTTCCAAACCATTAATAAAGGAAAGGTACCTGCCAAATTTTATCAAAATCGGTCAATTATTTTTTGAGTTATTGGTGTGATATATATATATATATATATATATATATATATATATATATATATATAAATTTATTTTGGGCATTAATTCTGATATACATTTTGGAATTTACATCAGGTCTTATTATTTGCCTTTAAAGTAATAATTTCCTTTTTTTTCCCTGTCATGACAATCTTACATAAACATTTCCCTGCACAGACAGACTAGCTGTTCGTGAAGTTTAACTATTTACTTCTTAGACATTGTATACACTAAAGAGTAAGTTTTTGTTTTGTTGGCTTTTTAGGCTTTGTATGGGTTGTTTTAGAGGGTCTTGTAAGAGTGTATATGTATATGTTGATGTTTTTTTTTATTCTTACCTTCCCTTTATCGATACCATATCAATATATATATATATATATATATATATATATATATATATATATATATATATATATATATATATATATATATATATATATATATACTTATTTAATTGAGTATCTTTTCGTATGTTGCACTACACTGTAATCACATTTAAATATACAATTTATTTGTTTGCTGTCCTTTTGTGATTTTTTATTGGTTTACGTGGACTGCAGTTTCGAACCGTCCTGGTTCGTCATCAGCACGCTACTGACTGTGATCGTGCCTGTGTGGTATATGTCTGAGATTGTACGTGGCGCCTGCGCGTTGAGCTTCTATTGGTCGGTTTACTGTTCCCTTATCGGTTGTGTTTTCGGATTATGTCGTGTGTATCGGTCTCCTGTCTTGATCACTGTGGTTTGATAATTTGTCTATTTGTACGGCTTTTATTAAGTTTTGTTCAAATGTTTGTACTTTGATTTGTTCTGGCAATAATTGTTTCTTATTGTTTGTTTGTTGAACGTAGTATTGTTCGCAGGTTTCCATATTTTTTTTGTGGTCATGTTTCATTAGTTGTAAACCACATATCAACTAATTACAATTACTTCTGTTTATTTAGGAAATTTTTGAAGAAAAAATTTATAATATTTATGTTAACTTTGGTGTTACTTATGTTTACGTTTTTTAATAATACAAAGTAATTGATAAATTGTTTTCACACATGTCAAATGAAACATCAAAGTGACAGACTTAAACAGAGGCGGCTCCTCAATAAGTGCGCCGTGCGCGCGCACTGCCGTGGAAAAAATAATAGTTTTGCTATGCTATATTTTAATAAATTTTTATTTACTTTTTTACCTCCTGCATTCAACAAACAAAATTAGTATATCGAGGATTGCAGAGAGTCGGCAGCTATTAATACAGAATACAGAATCAGAATAAGTATAGTGTTAATCGTTGCAGACGTTATATACATCCATATCCATATAAAGCAGTCGGGCGGCGGTGTGTATTTTTCGGCGCTCTCAGGAATGCGATACTTCAGTGCGAAATAATCGCCTATCTTCGTCGAAAACGACCGAATAAGCAATCTGTTGTGCGCTATAAAATTACACACTTCCAGTTTGTAGTGGACTTTTGGCAGAGCGTGTGTACCTACTACCTAGTAATTTTCGTCTTCGCGTCGAATTCATTTTTAATTAGATCATTTCGTTGTTGTTTACATGTTCTAACAAGACACTTATTATTATTATGGTCACTACTTCGGGTTGCTTAATAAGTGGACAAAATAATTGTAATACTGTGATTAATTTAGTGGATAATATTTTAAATTTAAAGGTTAACTTTTTAAGGGACTTTTTAACTACTATAACGTATAACTAACTAGAGGAGAACTTGCTAAGTAGTTAATAATTATTAAGTTTAGTAAGTAGGTTTTTTATAATACATTTCCGGGGAAAAAATAGGCGAGCCCTTCATTTTTGGTGAATTTTTATTTTAAAAAATTCACTAATAAAGAGGTTTCGATGGAGAGACTTTGCAAAAACTATACACTAAAATTTAACTTTCTAAGTCCGTAGAAACTTGAGTTATTAAAATTTGAAGCATTTAATAAAAATTCACTACCATAACGCACTTGCTGCGTCCCGATTTTTTTTTCTTGCGCACCCCCAATGCATTAAGGCATGAGCCGCTACTGGACTTAAATAACATTCTCACTTATGACAGCTTATGCCGTAATAATATTAGTATTTTCCGCCAATATTTTTCTTTACTTTTTTAAATAGAAAAACTAATACCGGGTGTTTGTTAGAGTGTTAACATGTGGAGCCAAACACCCGGTATAAAGATGAGCGGAGTTGATGTTGTTTATCTAGCCAGATGTTTGTCGGCGTGATCCAATATCTACATAGTAAATTTATAGATCGAAAGGGAACGTGCAGATTCTTTAAATAACTCGGTCCCTTTAAAGCTATTATCCGTATATTAGATAAGGGCTCATAAATATGTCGACCAGAAGATTAAAAGCAGGTCTTCGACCTCGTAGTTTCACCACACAATAAACAAACGATCGTTCCTGGACGACAATTTTACTTCGGACTAGTTCGTTTACCTTGACGCGATATAAATACATGTTGCTAGTTGTTTAGGTTAGAAATAATCTTCCTCTGAAGATGTTGACTTTGTCAACGAAACGATCGTAAGGTCTCTGAAATAAGTGTTGTGGTGATTTGGGTTTCTCAAAGTGTACTTATTGGGCAAGTATATAATTGGAATTACCTGTATATATTTTTTCAGCAAACTTTCGTGTAAAAAATATTTAGTCTGTTCTTGCAGAAATCACTTCTTATAAGATTTTTGTGACATGTTGGTAATTAATAATAAATGTTTAATAAGTTATTGTAAACAAATGTCTGTTAAAAAATATTTTAATGAAAATTCGCTACCATAACGTACTTGCTGCGTCCAGACTTTTTGTATTTTCGTAGAACCAAATGCCTTCTCTTCAAACTATTTTTGGGTCAAGACATTTTATTCTAAATTTTTACCCGACAACTAGATGCGAATGCAAGTCACATAAACATATATACAACTTCTTTTGTTTACATTTCTAACCTTTACCTTACAATACGCTAACCCAATTACATCTAATTCAGTTTCTACTTCCTCGTTAATTCCTGCCTTCTGCATCAAAACTGCTCAGTCTCTGCCAATTGGGCATAATTAGCGTACGTTATTAAATTATCTAATTATGTTGGAGCAACTAATCACATATTCACCGGGTTGTGTCAGTATGATTGGCAGAATCTGTCGCGATGGACTTTGACGAGATCCTCAGTGAAGTGGGTGAATTCGGCAGATACCAGAAGTTGGTTCTGTGGTTTGTTCTGCTTCCTGGAGTCTTTCCTTGTGGGTTTCATGCTTACAATCAGCTATTCATGGCGGCTACGCCTGATCATTGGTGTAAAGTACCTGAACTGGAAGGTCTCGATAAGAACCTCGCTCGAAATCTAAGGTGATTATTATACTTAATTTTTTTATTAAGTTTATTGCGCCTGGAAGAAACAATCCTGCTCTTAGCAAACACCATTTTAACATTTTGTACTTTTCATATCTAAAAAATCACAAACTATAAAATATCTTTCTCTTTTGTCCTCTTTGCTATAGTGATATTTGATTACTTTTGCAACATTTAATTTACAGTAAATTTATGTCTCCAAAAATTAATTAAGGCTTTTTAAAGAACCAATTAAACTTAATAACAATGAAATAAAGTATAAACACATAAATTAGTAGACTTTAAAATGCTCGTGCTCTCGAAATGACAGAATAAAAGTCCGGGCGCCGAAAATGCATTATGCAGTGGCGGCTCGTCAGATGACGCAGATGAAGCGCTGCTTCACCTATATTTTCCGGTTAAGCTAAACTTTTTTATTCAAAATCCACCATAATTTGTATGTTTTTCATTCTCTTAAATTCATTTGGTACAACCACATAAAAATGTCTTGTTACCGCCGCAGTTGATAATGTATTTTTATAGTAATTTATGGTATGATATAATTTGCAAACCCGTCCCTGATCACTGAATTGAATGTATACATGCCTCAACGCGCAGCGCTTACGTATTGCGGCAAGCATCAGGCAACTGCGGACTGACTGAGCCAAATTCGTTCGTATACAAATGCTGCGTCTGCTTCGGGACGCTTGCATGAGACGGTTGCCATGGCAAAGGCACGCGCACTGGCTGGTTGGTGTTTGTTAGGGTTATAAAAGTGATACAGCCTTCTGAGCCTGCTTCAAAGCATATTTTACGTCATTTGTTTAGATTGAGTCGTATCGTCAGAGACGTATTTTTATTTTTACCATGTTGCCGTTAAATAATCTGGTATGTGTCACATTTACAGACTTTGAAAAGGTTTATTTACCTTGTTTCATTTTGATAAATGGAATTGATTTGCTTATTATCACCTATAAAACAATAATTTCAGAATAATAAAATATTAGATAAAAAAATTCAAGTTATAAAAAAGAGAATGGCCTTGAATTTAAAAAAAAGCTTGTAGCCCGTCCCTCTATAAACAGATTTTCATAATACGCGCCGTATTATATTACCGTATGCGTGCGTATAGTGTCCTCTCATCGAATATTCCTGGTCATTATTCCGAAAATAATTCCTAGTGAAAGTCTATATTTTTGTACGAATGGATTTTTCATTTACAAACTGAAGTGCCAGGAGTACGCATGACCTTGAAAATTAAAAAAAAATCGCCTGCAGCGGAGGGAGTGTTCGTCTCCATGGACCCCCTTTGGTGCCGCGCGGATTCTGGTTCACCCACTCCCAAAGTCACGAGTCGCCACTGCATTTTGGTAGTGAATTTTTACTCCAAAGAAAAACTATCTTCATTCATAAATATTATTGAATATGAATCTATAAAAGCATGTTAACAATCGGGGAGGTTTCATAGACAAGCATAAACTTGAATAAACCTTTCTTTTTGTGTATACAACAGGTACAAAGTAACTTTTCTAATAGTTGTAAAAATTTACTGCCGAATTTAGGCAATTGTTTAAATTGATGAGCTTTGTATACAGGGCGACTCACGATCGATAATAGGTTAGACGATTGCGGAGAAGAAGACGTAGGATTATTTTGAAAATCTGGTTTCTTGGGTAATTGGTTCTGCTCCATCTATCTGAAAGAATTTCAGCGCTGCGGCGTTGCCGCTTATATCGAAAAATAGTAACAACTTTGATATTTTAAAAGAGACATCCTGTATAATATTGCATTTTTAGCTTTACTATTCCTCACTGATTAGTTTTGTATGATACTTCTCTATACATATCTCAAGCGGTTTTCTAGAAATTAATTGTTTTCCTTATTTTTTTGTGCAAAACATAGCTTTAATTAAATGTTTATAACTGCGGTATTTGAATTCTTACAGAGCTGAAATTTTAGATCTAGTTTACCAATGTCCTGTGTATTACTGGAGCCTAAGAGAATCCTTCTCCATTATACAGGGTCGTTCAAAATTTGTGATTTTATCAATAGATACAAAATTGGTGAAAGATACATTTTTTATGGAACACCCTGTGTATTATCAAATATCCCGAAGACAATAAAAGTTTCTTTGAAATGATGTATCATGTTTCTATACCTAAATAGTCAGGTTCCCGAAATAAAAGCAAATTTCTATAGTCGGATTATTTTGTCGTATTTTGTATGTATTATAGTATGAAATGGAGCATGTCATTATAAAAATTTATTTGACAATTGGCGCATCAATAATAAACCATTTGCACGTTCTTTAACGAAGTTTTGTTGTGAAAAAGATCAAAATGGAAGGCAATAACCATTCACAGGACGTTTTGATGAACCTATTTATTCTTCATGGTAAATGTGATTAAATTATAGCAAGAACATGCAGAAGGTTCAATTATGTATCCCGATTTACAACCAATGAAATTTGCTTTTGTTTCGAAAACCTGACTATCTAGGTATGGGACATTACACATGATTAGACATGAACTTTAATTGTCTTTAATGATATTTGATAATATACAGGGTGTTCTATTTTTAAAAATGCACTTTTTACATTTTTTTTTATCTATCGGTAAAATCTCAAATTTTGAACGACCTTGTATAATGAGAACAAATTCTCTTAGACATAGCTAATACACAGGATATTGATAAACTACACCCAAAATTTCCGCTTTCTACGAGTCCAAATACCACAGTAATAAATATTTAATTGAGGCTCTGTTTTGCACAAAAAATAAGGAAAACAATTTCTGGAAAACCGCTGGAGATAGGTATGAGAAAACATCATACAAAAATAATATGAAAGTAATAGTGAAGCGAATAATGCAATAATATATGACGTGTCCCATTTAAAATATCAAAGTTGTTGCTACTTTTAGATACAAGCGACAACGTCGCACCGCTGAAAATACTTTAGATAGATAGAGCAAAACCAATTACCTAAGAAACCAAATTTTCAAAATAATCCTACGTCCCATTTTCTGTAAACGTCTAACCGATATCGTCAGCCGATCTGGTGTATCTCTTATGAGAAAAAAACAGGACTGAGATTTGGTGGGGTTGAATTGTACAAGATTTCTACTTCCCCAGTCTAATATTTTTCGGAGATCCACGGAGACAGAACCCTACATGAGTCTGCGATCCTCATATAATTGAGCCAAAGAGACAGGCTTAGAATATTGTATATTTGAGTGGAGGGTGCTGTCGTCCGCGTAACTGTGAACTGGGTTGGATATGCTAGAGAGGAGGTCATTGATGTGGAGAATAAAGTAGGGGCTAAAGCTGAACCTTGAGGAACTCCTGCATTAATTGTATATAGTTTAGAGGAATGGCCGTCCACGACAACAGACATGCTACGGTTGGAGAGGAGGTTTGCTGTCCAGGTACAGAGTTTTGGTGGTAGGCCATTTTATTAAGCAGCGCTGCGTGCCAGACCTGGTCTAATGCTTTGGATATGTCTAGAGCGACAATCTGGGATTCACCGTGTAGTTCCATACACTTGTTCCAAGAATGGGTGATAAAGGAAAGGAGGTCGGCAGTTGATCTGCGCTGACGGAATCCATACTGCCTGTCGCGGATTAGACTGTGTTTTTCAAGAAATTTTAGTAATTCGGTGTTTATATACTTTTTGATCACCTTAGAGATGACTGAAAGGAGAGAGATAGGCATGTAGTTGCTAGGAAGCGCTTTGGATCATTTCTTGGGGACGGGTTGTACTCGAGCAGTTTTCCAGTTACTAGGGAATATACATCTATTGTAAGATGTCTGAAACAGGGGAGTCAGGACAGGAGCAACTTCTGTTGCGCATTTTTTGAGAACAATTGCTGGGATTTCGTCAAGGCCAAAGGCTTTCCTAGTATTAAGAGAAGAGAGCATCTTTCGTACCTTTTTAGTTTTGAAAATGATATCCGTCATTTTATGCGCGACATTGGGAACTGTCGGTGGTTGAACATTTGGAGGTGGGTTGAGAGTAGAATTGCCGGCGAACAACGGGGCAAAAAGATACACCAGCCAATCGACCGTGAGTCACCCTGTATACTAGGTAAAGAAACATTAAAGATTAAATAAATAAAATAAATCAATAAATGTAATTTTATTTAAAAAAATATTGCGTAGATCATTTCAATGAAAATTCAGTACCATAACATCCTTGCTACATCCAGACTTGTAAAATTGCATTCTAAGGGCAGTTGTGCTTGTTAAAAAATACAACACAGGATATCTTTCTCCGCATTTAAATGTTATGGAAACCAAATTAGCATAAGGACTTTTATGACTGGTCTTGAACTTTTCAGCAAATTTTTATAAAAACAAACCACTTATGACGATATCGCGACTTAGGCTTTTTATTGCTTCTAGACACAACACATCTGGAGAACATATATTTTACAGTTCTTGAGAACAAAAGGCTGAAAACCACTGATTTTTGGAGTAACAAATAAAAATGGCGAGTTCAGCTTTTACTGTCGAGAACTGTGAGAGGAAAGACTAATATTCAGATTCACAAACCTCGATTTAATATTTACCGGCAGACTAGTTAATCAAGGATTGATACAACCAATCACAGCCTCAAAATATTTGGTTGTCATGGCAAAAAACCGATTCATAGTCTATGATTGGTCGTCTAAAATCTTGGTTAACTAACCGTCCGGTAAATAGGTCTTCGAGCTTAGTGAAACTGAGCGCAAGTGGTGGATTGGTGGATTCGATCCTAATTTTTATGTTTTAATATTTTTTATTGCATTTTTTAGCATACCTTTGGAAACAACGTTAGATGGTCAACTTAAGTTTAGTCAGTGTTTAATGTATGACTTGGATTATAGTAATAACGTAATAGTTTATAATGACACTTTGCAAAATCGGCACGAATCCGAATTTGCAAAAACTACCTGCAAATATGGATGGACATATGACAATTCTACGTACGAAAATACTGTTGTAAATCAGGTAATTATCAACTTGCTAAGTATGTTTTAGAGAATCCAAACGTCCGAGGAGGTACCACCCCTTACATTCGGGCCGGCGGACGTTTCCGGTTCTGGTGTACGAGTCGGTTTCCCTTATAAACGAAAATGATGATGGCTCATCAATGTACAAAAGATTCCGGAGATAAAATACCCCTCCATTCGGATCTCCGGGAGAGGGGTGTGCAGGAGACGCCGGCATGAAGATTTAACATATCCTTCTCGAATATATGTGGCCTAAATTCTAACCTGAACTCCGTCCACCATTTCCTCCAAGCTAATAGACCCCAACTCCTTTTCCTCACCGAAACCCAAATCAGTGCCAAAACAGCCACTAATCACCTTAATTTCCCGGGTATGAGCTGCTTACTTCCTTTAGATTGCATGGAGCTGTGTGGGCATGAGTCCGTAGCAATCTACCCAGCACCAGACTACCCAATTTGGAAGCTGGAAGAAAATACATACTTTGGATGAAACCTTCTCTCAGGGCTGCAACTAAATTAATCTGTTGCATTTACCGGTCAACTTCTGACAACAACTTAGTCCAGCTCTTAGACTACCTTTCTGAAAAAAACGACCATCTGATTTCTGAATATCCTTCCTCTGAGGTCACTATTTTTGGTGACTTCAGTGTCCATTATAAGGAATGACTAGGATCTTCAAAAACCGATCCACAAGTGAGAGCAGCGGAGGCCTTCGCAGTCAGCAATTCTTTAGCCAATATGGTTCAGCAACCTACTATCTCCTGCTTACGACAAAACCTGAATGCTATAAGACTTCAGTCACCGCCCACCTTGGATCGCTCAGACCACGGTATGGTCACTGCTTCCTGCGCAATGGAACCCGAGGTCACACTGTCATCGCACCCACGTATCGTTTGGCACTACAACTCCGCGAACTGGGACGAAATGCGGGATTACTTTTCCTCATTTCCATGGGCGTCTGTCTGCTTCTCTCATCCTGACCCCTCTGATATCTCACAAAACGTCACCGAAATCATCCAAGCTGGCATGGAATTATTTATTCCACGTACACAGGAAACCTCTTTGGCCACTCAAAAGCCCTGGTTCTCTAAATCATGTGACAAGGCCAGACTTGAAAAGGCCAAAACTCACAAAACGCTTCTACTCAATCCCAGTCAAGAAAACCGTCAAGCATTTAACGACGCAAGAAACCGCTATGTCCGCATTCCTTCTGAGGCAAAAAACCTGTTTAATAACCACATCAAAAACAAAGTCCTCTCAAGCTCCAACGGCAGCAAACCCTTCTGGACTCTTGCTAAATCTATCGCGGGAATAATTTCTGCAAGAGCACGTTCCCACCTTTTGTTTCGGGGGATGAAATTTTTTCTACTGCCCTGGGCAAGGCTGAACTTCTGCCTAGTTGTTCGCCGGAAATTCTACTCTTAACCCACCTCCAAATGTTCAACCACCAACGTCTCCAATGTCGCACATAAAATGACGGATATCATTTTCAAAACTAAAAAGGTACGAAAGATGCTCTCTTCTCTTAATACCAGAAAAGCCTCTGGCCTTGATGAGATTCCAGCGATTGTTCTCAAAAAATGCGCACCAGAACTTGCTCCTGTCCTGACTCGTCTGTTTCAGACATCTTACAATAGCGGCATGTTCCCTAGTAACTGGAAAACTGCTCGAGTACAACCGGTCCCCAAGGTAAGATCCAAAGCACTTCTAGCAACTACAGGCATATTTCTCTCCTTTGAGTCGTCTCTAAAGTGATGGAAAAGTATATAAACCCGAATTACCATAATTTCTTGAAAAACGCAGTCTAATCCACAACAGGCAGTATGAATTCCGTCAGCGCAGATCAACTGCCGAGCTCCTTTACTTTGTCACCCATTCTTGGAGCAAGTCTATGGTACTACACGGTGAATCCTAGATTGTCGCTCTAGAGATATCCAAAGCATTCGACCAGGTCTGGCACGCAGCGCTCCTTAATAAACTTCCGGCCTATGGCCTATCACCAAAACTCTGTACCTGGCCAGCAAATTTCCTCTACAACCGCAGCATTTCTGTCGTCGTTGATGGCGATTCCTCTAAACCGTATCCAATTAATCCAGGAGTCCCTCAAGGTTTAGCTCTAGCCCCTACTTTGTTTCTTCTCCACATCAATGACCTCTTCTCTAGCACATCCAACCCAGTTCACAGTTACGCGGATGACAGCACCCTCCACTCAAATATACAATATTCTAAGCCTGTCTCTTTAGCCCAATTAGATGAGGATCGCAGACTCATGGAGGGTTCTGTCTCTGTGGATCTCCAAAAGATATTAGACTGGGTAGACTGGTATAACAATTATCTGATGCGATTGTTTCAAACTAACTAGAGATTTTTTTTACATTTATGTATGTTTCGATGAAAATAAAAATTTGGAAACTTAGTTTTTTGTTTTTATACCCCAACAACTAATGTTTGTAGACAACAACAAAAATTTAAAAGTTAAAATATTTGGGGAACATACGGATAATTATTGTCCAGTTCGTATTCGTGTCTTACTTCACAATTAATTTTTTTTCTGAAATTTTTATTATCCAACCCCCATCTTGTGATACATTGTTAGAAGCAGAAAAGATTGTACTTTCAGAAATTAACAATTACTGGCCCTGTTACTATTTTTTTTTAATGACTTACACCCTGTATATTCTGTAATAAAAGGGGTAAATACTTAGAAATCATGTCATAATATGCGAAAATACGTCCCATATGCGCAATTCAAATTTCAATTTTTTTGGCCGCTTACTTTAGATTTTATAAGTCCCGGTCCATACATTTAGCGCGCACTGTATATTATTTGTGCTGCTGATCTGCTTAAGTATAAATCAATAACAAACAAAAGTAAAACACAACAATAATATTCTTAAAAAAAATCACTAATGTGGAGATCCTGACTTTTGAATTTTAGTACGTTAGGGCTTTCCCCCCCCTCATATGAAATTGTTCTCGTAGCTTTTCGCTCAACATGCGGCCACACCAAGGAAGTCTTCACCTGCATTCTGCATTTATACTACCCCTAACCTAAATTGCTGTTGTTTATGTACCGAATCACTCTGCTTGGCAGAGGAAAGGGAAATACGGGCTCCTGTCCCACGCAGGCTTTTACCCGCTTTTACTCCATTACTACTTATATCAGTATTGGTATTACAATTATTGTTATTATTATTAGTATAAGTATTAATAATAGATTTAGTAATAGAATTAAATTGTTTTAGTGGAACTTAGTGTGTGAACAAGACATGTCTGCAACCCTCGCTCTAGTACTTTTTGGAGCAGGTGGATTACTTGGAAATTATATTTTTGGATATATCCAAGACGGCATTGGTCGAAAACCTGCTTTTTTTATATATCTCCTAATTCAGTGTATATTTGGAGTCGCCACTACATTTGCTAACAGTTTTGTTTTATGGACCATTTTAAGAATTGGTGTTGGATTTACAGTTCCAGCTATTCTAGGCACTCCATACGTCTTAGGTACTGTATTATTTTATTTTTTAAAATGTAAGTTATTTTTATCTTTCGTGAGACAGTGTCGACAGTATCAGGCTATGCGTGGTATGGATGATGATGATGTTACTTGTTCAAATTTTTTGGTTAGTAGTAGTAGTAGCAGTGGTGGGAAGGCCAACACCAAGCAAGTAGGCCACAATGGGCCCTTTTTGCCAACCCCAGCAACCCAGCAACCATGCTCTACTCTTCCTCGGTTCCGTCGCCAAACCGCCTCGACCTCGAGATGAAGGCCGTAACGGTCTTCAATTGGACGGTACTTACCTGATTCCTCTGCAGAGTCCTCGATCCGAACAAATCTGCTCGAAGACTCCCAAAAGCCTCGCATCACACAGGTAGTGGTAGGACGTTTCTTCATCCTCGCCGCATTCCTGGCAAATGTGATCCCTCTCTACGCCTATCAATGTGAGATGTCCTCTAAGGGCGCAGTGGCCTGTCAGCACCGCAAGGATGCGGCGAAGCGTAGGTCGACTCCTTCCGAGTAGCCAGACAGCTTTATCTCTGTCCGGCCCCTCCACGAAGTCCTTCGCCTGCCTGCAGCCACCAACCGACCCCCAGTGCCTCTCCATTGCTTCCTCGGTCCACCTGTCTAAGGCGACAGAGACTGTCTTCCTACTTATGCCTATCGCAGGCTCCGGGCCACAGAACGGCCGCCGGGAACCGAGTCTTGCGAGATCATTCGCCACCTCATTTCCCGCTACGCCACAGTGTCCCGGAACCTACACCAGTTGCACCTTCTTCGTCCTGGCTAGCCCTCCGAGGGCGTCAGCGCACTCCTCAACCAGTGTTGACCTGATTCTGGCCGCGCAGACTGCTCGGAGGACCGCCTGGCTATCCGAGCAGATGTACACACATTTCTCGGGACTCCTTTTCACATCCTGTCTATTTGCCACATACAGGATAGCATACACCTCTGTTTCAAATGCCGTGGTATATGCGCCAAGAGCATAGCTCTTGCGCACCCCCAGGCCCTCGATGTATATTCCTGCCCCGGAGGATTGTTGGTCCTCCAGCCGCGATCCGTCGGTGAAACAGACCAGGCTTGCGGGCTGGAATGCAACGTCATTTTCCCTCCACTGATCCCTACTGGGGATCCTAGGGGGTATGGCCTAGTCAACCTAATATCGTCCTCGGCATCCCGCACCTTTATGGCGGAAATCGGAATTTCCTTTTCCACCTCCTTGGCGACTCTTGCATGCCCTATTACTGCCCCCTCTCCGCACCAGTTTCCTGAGTCCCGCATTCTAAGATGCGACGCCATAGCCTCCCTTCTGATACAGATGGGAAGCGGTGGCAGCATCAACAGGACCTCTAGCGCGGCTGAGGGTGTCGTCCTCATAGCGCCTGTGATACCCAGGATTGCCAGCCTTTGGAGTTTGGCCAACTTCCTGCTGGTAGTTTTGTTCACACCACCAGACCAACGCCCCATAGAGGATTCTCGGCCTGACGATCGCAGTGTAGATCCAATGAAGGATCCGAGGATTAAGTCCCCAGGTCCTCCCTATCACACGACGCAGCTGTCAGGGCGTCGCTACTCCCTTCCTCACTACTCGTTCTATTTGCGACCCCCATGTTAGTTTGGGGTCCAGGATCACCCCCAGATATTTGACCTCCCGCACTAAAGCTAAAGGTTTTCCAAACATCACGGCGCCCTGAACCCCTCTACCTTCCTCTTCTTGGTAAATAGGATCATCTCCGTCTTCGCCGGGTTTACGGAGAGTCCTCGCTCACCACACCACCTTTCGATTATGCTACAGGCAGCCTGCATACACTCACAGACGACGCCGAGGAATTTGCCGGTGACTAAGACCAGCCCATCATCAGCGTACGCCTGGGCGTAGAAGCCATTCTCAGAGAGTCGCTCCAAGAGGCCGTCCATGACCAGACACCATAGATGGGGCGAAAGGCAGCCGCCCGTCACCACGATGTCCAGCCCCTGGCCCCCCAAGGTCAGCGAAACTCTCCTGTCCTCCAGCATGCTCTCCACCCAGCTTATTAGGGACCTCGGCGTTCCCCTAACCTGTAGGGCGGCACAGACCGTATCAGTTTTTGCCTTATCAAAGGCCCCCTCCACATCGAAGAACACAGCTAATGTGCTCTCCCCGTAGTGTAGGGCCATTTCCACCTTCCGCGTCACAGCGTGGAGCGCCGTCTCCGTCGATTTCGCCTGCTGCTACGCGTGCTGACCTTTGTGGAAGGGATGATCCTTGAGGATCCCTCCCAACATAAACCTATCTACTAACTTTTCCAATGCCTTGAGTAGGAAGGATGTTAGGCTGATTAGCCTGTACGCCTTGGCCAGCGTGTAGTCCTCCCTTCCCGGTTTGGGAATGAAGACCCCCCTAACCCGGCGCCAGGCCTTTGGGACGTAGCCCCACGCCAGGCTGGCCTGAAAAACCTCCCTTATGTTGGGAAGCAGTATATCCAGGCCCCTCTGGAGCAATTTTTTGGTTAAGTCACCTTAATATTTTGTGTTAAGTAGGCCTTCTCGAGTTCTATTATTTGAGATGAGTTTGGATTAAATCAGAAAAAAAAACAAACAATTATGATGATGTTACACTCCTAAGTGAAAGACGCTGTGGATATATTTAGGTAGCTAATAGACTGTGCCATTCGTTAATCGTAATCACTCTTCTTGTTTTTATCTTTAAATTGTCCAACAGAACACATAATCATATCTTTCTGATGCATTATACTTCCTATAAGATCGTCTCTTTACAAGTAGCGAATTTTTGAGTTCAGGGGTGTACCACCAAGAGAACGTTGATAACCAAGTATTTTTTTCGGAACAAATAGATCAAGAACCACATATAGAATTTCGTAAAATACCTCTACCGCACCATCCACACTACATGCCCCAATTCCCAACATCAAATTACATCCACATAATTGAGGTAATTATCAAGTGCACAGGGCTCGTCTGGGCGTCCTTAATATTAACATTGAGTGTTAGTGGTGGACGGTGTGCATCACAAGACAGTAAAAGATGAGTGGCTGATGTAAAAAAGGTATATTTTCTCCTACAAAACAATAAATCAAACAGGACTCGATTCTGATTTCCCACTGTGATAATCTGATGAAGGCCCACGAATGAAAAGCTATTGCACAAGGCAATATGTCTGTGATCAGCATCTGGTGGCATTGAGACGCCCATCATCAACATACCACACTGTTCTAGGAAGATTATAGTCACCCCCCAAATACATCTAAGCAGGTCTAGTTTTAACTAATTTCTTTTATTTAAGTTACTTACAATATATATATATATATATATATATATATATATATATATATATATATATATATATATATATATATATATATATATATATATATATATATATGAGACATACTTGGTTCTCGGGGTGAACCGCATCCAGAATTTATGATAACTTGCTGGCTCCAAAACAGCTCGACTGCTGTTTTGGAGCCATTTTCAAGAAGTAAAAGAAATATGTAAGGACACTCTAAGGCCTCAATCTGCCTACTCCTTAGAGTGGTCCCACGGAGTTTACGAAATTCCTTGTTCCGACTGTTCCCGAACTTATGTAGGACAAACAAATAGACGCATCCACAATAGAATATATGAACATACCCTCGCAGTTAGAATATCCGACCCCTCATCGGCGCTGGCCATGCATCATATTCATACAGGGCACGAAGTAGACTTCGATAATGCCAAAACAATAGCACCGGTTTACAACTTCAAAACGAGAATTATCCGCGAAGCAATCGAGATTGAAAAACGTCCCGATTGTTTAAATAAGAGAGATGATGGTCTTCGCCTTCCGACTACTTGGAAAACTATTATGTCTTCTTTACAAACATACAAAAAGAAAATAAATTCCACAAACAATTTTATTGCCCCATTATCTGCCTCAACAAATGCCGGTGACCCTCTTAATTCTTCTCATCCTCTAAGTACCGTGACCAAAGCCCTCCACTTAATTGACGGTAACCCCACTACTTTCACTGATAACGAAGCAGGTAGACGAAACGACATACATAAGACAAGACTTGCAACGAACCGCCAGATCTCTCTGAGGCCTAGTGTTGAACACACTGAGATCTCACAGACGATCTCCAGCGAGATTTGGGGAGCAGGCAGATTGAGTCCCTATAATCGAGCTACAACAACCCAACCCACCTCTGTCCACCACTCTAAGGAGTAGGCAAATTGAGGCCTTAGAGTGTCCTTACATATTTCCTTTACCCACCTTTGTCCACCACTCTAAGGAGTAGACAGATTGAGGCCTTACAGTGTCCTTACATATTTCCTTTACCCACCTTTGTCCACCACTCTAAGGAGTAGGCAGATTGAGGCCTTAGAGTGTCCTTACATATTTCCTTTACCCACCTTTGTCCACCACTCTAAGGAGTAGGCAGATTGAGGCCTTAGAGTGTCCTTACATATTTACCTCTTGAAAATGGCTCCAAAACAGGAGCCGAAACGTCGAGTTTTCATAAATTCTGGACGCGGTTCAAGCCGAGAACCAAGTGTATATCACATTAAAGACCTCGGAAATCTTTCTAAACACACACACTCACACACACTCACACACACACACACACACACACACACACACACACACACACACACACACACACACACACACACACACACACACACAGATATATATATATATATATATATATATATATATATATATATATATATATATATATATATATATATATATATATACATATATATATATGTATATATATATATATATATATATATATATATATATATATATATATATATGTATATATATATATATATATATATATATATACATATATATATATATATATATATATATATATATATATATATATATATATATATATATATATATATGTATATATATATATATATATATATATATATATATATATATATATATATATATATATATATATATATATATATATACATATATATATATATGTATATATATATATATATATATATATATATATGTATATATATATATATATATATATATATATATATATATATATATATATATATATATATATATATATATATATTGTTTTTATTTTTAGCTATAGAGCTAGTTGGACCAAAACACAGAACTCTGGTTACAATTCTGATCAACATTTCGTATTCTTTAGCTCTAGTTTCATTGGCTGTGATAGTTTGGGCTGTGAGAGACTGGCAAACATTATCTATTATCACAACGGTTCCTTTCTTTGCTCTATTCTTCCACTGGTGGTTGTTACCTGAAAGTCCTAGATGGCTTCTTGCGAAAGGAAAAATAGAGGAGGCAGGAAAAATATTAATACAAATGGCTAAGTAAGTTAACTGTTTATTTTCAACATAATCAACACAAATGGGCAAAACTCAAAACTAAAGAATTTTTCTCTGACTTCAGAAATGTTTGTTACATTCTTTAGCGTTGCCAAGCAAAACAAGATTAAACGTGTTTTTTCCTTTTGCCTAACGATAAAAGGCGAAAGCGGCGTAACAAGCATTTGTGGAGTAAGAAAAAATGTTTCACGTCATATCGATACATATAAACTTTTTAAAATTTGTTTTATAAGATTGTTTTAATTAATATTTTAACCCCCTTGTATAAGTGTCTTTAAAAGCAGATATATTTTTGTTAATTAACTTCTTCCTTTAAATAATATAGTTTAGATAAAAATAATTGTGCTTGTTATTTAGGGGTGCACGTACCCCTGGTGATAACTCCTAACAACTAAATCTGAATCGGAGGAACGGTGCATAAATTAAATTGTTGGGTTTAAAATGACGTTATAAATATAAAAACATTTATATATGCTGTATAACATTTTACTTTAACATCTGCGTTTTGCCTCTTTAACGTCGGCCTATTTCCGCGACTATGGCCAATCACCGACGCCAGTGAGCAGTTTCACCTCACTATCCTGAAAAGTTTGCCGAACCCCTGCCTTTCTGTAAGGAGGATAGGGATCTTTAACGTGCCCAACATCGCATGGACACAGGACCGCCGGCTTTACGCCCCTCCGAAGGGCGGAACGTGCAGACATTCAACTTGCTCAAATACAATGCCAGAACCTCGGTTGATGTTAATGTTACAGTTTGTACTGAAGAAGTGAAAGGAGAACCCTGGGATCGAACCCAGTACCCTTCGGCTCAGAGGCACACGTTCTTGCCCCTGAACCACCGAGGCTCTTACTTTAATATCAGTAAGTACATTAGCACGAAACCACAGAAACCCAACGTAATGTGCACTGGTTACGTCATAAAGTTACTTTTTTGATCATATTTATTTGTCTGTTTGTCAACCAAGGGACCAATTTATTGACGTCGCCGGTAGACCTAGTAATTGAATAAAATTTTACTTTTAGAACCGACTCAAATTATTACTCAAAAACAAAGGAACTTACCATGGTTGTTCAGATGGGGACAATATCAGAAGAAAATAGGTGACTATTGTGTCCGGTTTTTTTTAACTAAAATACCATCAACAAGCAGCCGCTGCACAACTCTAACAACGACATCTTACAAGTTCGTTCTTACGCGTTCAACCTGTAATATCCCTTTTTGCGAGGGGGTAAATAGACCGCTCTCACCTCATCGGTAATTTCCTAACAAGGTTGGGTAGATTTAAACCACGGCACATGTATTAAGATATTACGTCGTATTTTCTATTTACTTCCGCATTACAAAAGACTCTATGCTTGTTTGTAGGTATAACTCACATCCCTCAAGTTGTCATTTATGAGAGATGGGTTCTGTAGTTTTTATTTAAGGGACTTCTTTATATATGCGGTTATTTAAAAATAAAAATTACTAAGTTCGTATTATCAATCTCATCTAATTTGGAACAGAATTTGTGTTTACCGTTCAATAAAACTCGTTACTAAATCTATTTTAGGATTAATGGAGTCACACTTCCAGACAATTATGTTAAGGAACTAAAAAAGAAACAAAAACTGCTTAATCCAGACAATGTAGATTCTGGCAGTAGCTATGGTGTTAGGCATCTCTTCAAAACGCCCAACCTGAGATGGAAGACAATTATTATTACCTTCATATGGTTCACCAACACAAGTGTTTATGTTGGGCTTTCTTATTATGCACCAGTACTTGGAGGAGACGAGTTCCTAAATTTTTTCTTGGCAGGGGCAGTTGAGCTACCTACTTACCTTTTCCTATGGCCCTCGATGGAAAGGTGCGGAAGAAGATGGACATTGTGTGTTAGTATGGTCATAGGAGGGTCTGCATGTTTGGCCACGTTCCTAGTTCGTAATGGTAAGTATGGTAGACACTGTTTCTAGAGTTATTAGCATAATCAGCCAAATATAAAAATTGTCTGAAAGTAGCTTCAACTTGTTAAGAAATCTCACTATATTAACGTAAATGAGCAATTGCAGAAAATATTTTCTACAGCCTGGTTTCACGATCGCATTATCTTTGCTATCGATCCTATAACGATCCACCTATCTTACACTGTAAGGATCTTCTTGATAAGAATTATGTATTGAGTATGCATGATGTGAGCTACAGGGATCATACAACATTGTAAAGCTGAAGTATAATAACTTATGAGGGCTAAGTCCAAGCATTAGTTACAAAAAATACGTGATTTAGACGATACGTGCAAATATGTGTGGGACACTGTAAGAGAGATCACAGAAACAAGGAAAGATAATAGTGAAGTTCAGGTGCTTGGCGAATATTTCCAACTAACTTAAAATATAAATGACTATAATATACAGTGTGTAAAAGCCAAATGGAATAAATTCATTATTTCGGTTACTGTACATTCTTATAAAAAATCCCGAAACACGTCAAATTTAAATTATAAATTGACATTTTTCAAAGTGAAAATTCGAGCCTGTGGCAGTGCTTCCGACCGCAGTGTTTCCGTCAACACTACTCTATGTTTCTGCATAAATACTCTTGACAGTTAAACGTTGCGTTACGTTATTCGACAGCGAGCTGTCAAGAACTACGATATAAGAGACACCAGGGATCTCTCTCTCTCTCTCCTCGCTACCAACCTCTACAGTGAACACACGTCCTCTACGCTCGGTCAGTTATCTGTTATGTACTCATGTACTGTTGTAATTGTTATAGTTAAATGTATCATATAGTTTATTCAGTTGGTGAAATAATAAAGTATATTAAATGTTTACGTATGGATTTAATATCAACAAGTGCAATTAACATCCATATTGGTGACCCCGACGTGATCAAACACTAGAACCCCTAGGTTTCTACTCTAAAAATCTTACTTCAGCCCAAAAATCTTACAGCACCTACGATCGCGAACTTCTAGCCGCTTATCAGGCAGTTAAATACTTTAGATATACCCTAGAAGGTCGCCATTTCACCATTTATACGGACCACAAACCCTTGACATGCGCTTTTGAACAACGCGTCGATAAAGCATCTCCAAGGCAACTACGACATTAAACTTCCTAGGTCAATTTACCACAGACATTCGCTACATACCAGGTCCTACAAACATTCCCGCAGACTATTGTTCTCGCATTGAAACAATTTCACTTTCTTCCACTGTGTCACTCCAAGAAATTGCGCAAGCTCAGTCATCTTGTGAGGAACTCAAACAGCTTCTGCAGTCTAAATCCTCCTCATACAAATTTCAAAACATGCCTCTTGACAACGGATTGAATCTTATTTGCGATTCTTCTTCAAAGAAACTTCGCCCATTCATTCCGCTCAAATTTCGCCGAAAGATTTTCGATTCTATCCACAAATTATCTCACCCAGGCATATCAGCTTCAGTCGATCTGGTCCAGGATAGATTTTGTTGGCCCAAATTGAAACGCGATGTATCTCTTTGGTCTAAAACTTGCATTCCCTGCCAGAAAGTCAAGATATGGAGACACACTTCCAGTGCCATTGGACAATACACCCCAGCCATGAGAAGATTCTCGCATATAAATGTTGACATTGTGGGACCATTACCACCATCACAAGGTCAACGCTATCTGTTAACAATAATAGACAGATTTTCTCGATGGTCCGAAGCAATTCCATTGTCAGATATTACAGCAAAAACAGTAGCGAACACTATTTTATCATGCTGGATCTCTCGTTTCGGTGTTCCGCAATACATCACCACAGACAGAGGTAAACAATTCGATTGCCACCTTTTCACACACCTCGCTAAAACACTAGGTGCAGACCACATCAAGACCACAGCTTACCACCCAGCAGCAAATGGTGTAATCGAGAGATGGCATAGAGTTCTGAAACAGGCCTTGAAAGCTCATATGGACGAAAACTGGGTCGCTAAATTGCCAATTGTGTTACTAGGACTCAGATCGTACATAATTCCAGAATATCGCTCAACACCCGCTGAAATAGTCTACGGAGAATCAATCAAACTTCCCACCGACTTTTTCAACAGCACACAAGCTCATGATGTTCCACCACTTATATCTCAGCTGAAAGAAGACATAAGGAAACTTCGACCAGTACCTTTTAAACATCATACTGCAAAAAAGGTAATTATCCATCCTAAGCTTATGAAAGCTCCTTTTGTTTTTGTTCGCATTGATATTCCGCGAAAAACCCTCGAACCAGTTTATGACGGCCCCTTTGAAGTGTTATCCCGAACTGACAAAGTCTTCAAAATCAAGAAATCACACGGAGAAGAGACAATTTCTGTTGACCGTCTTAAACCCGCATTCATTCTTTGTGATAACGAACAGACATCTTTCCAGCCTCAGAGACATCCTAGTGAAACTGAAAGTGACAGTGAAAGTCCAACACCTAGTGAAACTGAAAGTGACAGTGAAAGTCCAACACCTAGTGAAACTGAAAGTGATAGTGAAGTTCCCGTTCAAACTACACGCCATGGACGTAGAGTTCGATTTCCACGAAGATACTTGAACTATGGCCACTGAGAGGGGAGTATGTGGCGGTGGTTCCGACCGCAGTGTTTTTGTCAACACTACTCTATGTTTCTGCATAAATACTCTTGACAGTTAAACGTTGCGTTACGTTATTCGACAGCGAGCTGTCAAGAACTACGATATAAGAGACACTAGGGATCTCTCTCTCTCTCTCCTCGCTACCAACCTCTACAGTGAACACACGTCCTCTACGCTTGGTCAGTTATCTGTTATGTACTCATGTACTGTTGTAATTGTTATAGTTAAATGTATCATATAGTTTATTCAGTTAGTGAAATAATAAAGTATATTAAATGTTTACGTATGGATTTAATATCAACAAGTGCAATTAACATCCATAGAGCCCTACCTTCAACCCCCTTCGAATGACAGGTACAACCCCCAATTTTTTAAAGGGGAAGTATAGGCTTGTGATATGTCGTGTGAAAGGTCCGGTCATTCTCTATACAAAAATATTATCGTTTTCCAGTTTATTGCAACAATTAAGAAAGAATAAAATAAAATCATGTAGTTATCGAAATTCGCTACAATACAATAAAAAACTAAAATGTAAAAAAATGTAAAACACTAAAAATAACTATGCATGTCAATGAAGTAGATGTTCAAAATGTTCACCGTGAACTTCTTGGCAACACCCTAATCTTAAATAAAACTGTCTTCTAACATTATTTTACATATCTGGCGTGATCGACCTAATCGCAAGCGTTATTCGTTCTTTTAAGTCATTTAAATCAAAGGTTTAGTTTTGTATACAATGCTCTTCACATATCCCCATAAAAAGAAATCTAATAAGGTAAGATCAGGTGATCGCGCTGGCCATTCTATCGATTCTCGCCTCCCTGTCCACCGATTGGGAAATATTGCATCGAGGTACTGCCGGACATTGAGTTGGTAATGTGTTGGTGCTCCATCCTGCTGAAACCATATCGTATTCACTGGAAATTGAGGATTTCCTGGATTATGATCTAAATTTTCCAAAGTTGGAATGACATCATTTTGAAGTAGTGCCAAATAATTATTGCCATTCAACTTACCCTCAATGAAAAAGGGACCAATGGTATGGTTTCCAACAATCCTTGCCCAAATATTAACCTTCTGAGGGTATTGCGTGTATTCTTCTCTCATCCAGTGAGGATTTGACGTTGCCCAGTAGCGACAATTTTGCCGATTAGCATGACCGTTAAGTGAAAAAGTGCACTCATCAGAAAACATAACGTCTTCTAATTCGATAATATTGTTATCCAACATGTCCATCATTCGCTCACAAAAATAAGTTCTCCTATCAAAATCGTCTTCCATGAGCTCCTGAGTAAGTATCATTTTATAGGGATGCATTTTATTTTCTTTAATATGTCAACTTTCGATGCATGGCTAACATTAAATGTACTGGATGCCTGTCTAGCCGATGTATGTGAGTTTTCCACAAATTCAAGCACCACATCTAATTTGATTTCATCACTCAGTGCATTGGCTGCTTCTTTTTTATCTGGCTTACATGACCAAACTCGCGAAACTGCTTCTCTATTTTACTAATTGTTCCTTGTGATATAGGCGGTAAATCAGAAAATTTCTCATGAAATAGGCTAGTTACTTCATGTTGTGTTCGGGTTTTATCTCCGTAACCAATCATTTGTATAACTGTTATTTTATGCATTTCCGTTAATCTAACCATTTTTTAGAATTGAAGTTAACGAAATTCAAACTAAAATTATAATACTCACAATTTAAATGACAACTTATAATTACAAATCAATTTGCTTAGGCGTTTTAAACAAACTAACATGGCCTCAGAAACTCTTCAATGTATCTTTAATGGATACAATGTAAAAAGCAAATTACTATGGTTTTTGCTTACTTTCTTATCTTCAAGACCTAAACGGGAAATAAGTTTTGAATATACCAATTACAATATTGTAATAAGTTTTGAGTATTTTATAGCGAATTTCGGTAACCACATGATTTTATTTTATTCTATCTTAATTGTTGCAATAAACTTGAAAACGATAACATTTCTGAATAGAGAATGAACAGACATTTCAAACGAAATATCACAAGCCTATACTTCCCCTTTAAAAAATTGGTGGTTGTACCTGTCATTCGAAGGGGGATGAAGATAGGGATCGCATTTTTACCTTGAAAAATGTCAATTTATAATTTAAATTTGACGTATTTCGGGATTTTTTATAAGAATGTAGAGTAACCGAAATAATGAATTTATTCCATTTGGCTGTTACACACTGTATATAAATATAAAAGATGCAAGTAATACCAATCTGATAGTGATCGAAAAACTTTTTCCGGACTTGCTTTTAAAATGTGGTATTTTACTTTACTCAATTACAGAATCGTTCGGCAGTAACAAGATTTATTGCTCGTGAGAGAGCAGTTATAAGTGGGCAGTTGATGATTTTAGCATCTTCTGCCAGATTGCTGGATGTTCATGTCGATGGCGTCTTGAGTTGGTCCGCTCATATAGAAGAGTTGTGTAATAAGTTGGGACGTGCTTGTTACGCAATAAATAAATACTTGGATTCTAACGGAATGAAAACTGTACACCATGCTATTTTTTTAATGATTTGAGATATAGTATCATTTTGTGTGGGGACAGTGTGGACTTTAACCAAGTTTTTCAGATACAGAAAAAGGGGATAAGAATCTTATTAGGCTTGAATTTTAAGGATTCTTGTAGTGGAGCTTTCAAGAAACTAGGTGTTCATATAGCAACAGCTGTTTATGTATATGAATGTTTATGGCACTTGTTGATATTAAATCCATACGTAAACATTTAATATACTTTATTATTTCACTAACTGAATAAACTATATGATACATTTAACTATAAAACAATCACAGACAGTACATGAGTACATAACAGATAACTGACCGAGCGTGGAGAGACGTGTGATCACTGTCGGTTGGTAGCGAGGAGAGAGAGAGAGAGAGAGATCCCTGGTGTCTCTTACATCGTAGTTCTTGACAGCTTGAAGTGTTGTTTTATATGTTCAAGATATTGTAGAAGAGCATATAAGACAGGGCTGCTACGATACTAGGTCAGATACTTACTTTATGTTGAACATTTGCTTTATCTTGAACATCATTTAAGCTTGTATGAGAAATATATACTTGTATGCTAGCATTCAACTCTAGAATATACTTCCTTCAGAACTCAAGGAATCTAATACTTGTTAAATTTTTGGAAGAAAATTATTGGCTGTGCCGTTGCTGATTGAACAATATAATGTAGCCAAATGTTCAGAAGCTAGTCGGTTTCAAACCTGGCCATGTTTTTGCACTTTGTGCTTAGTGCATATTTATTTATTTTATTTTTTTAATTAGAGTTTTGACTTTGAGAACTGGCTCATTCAGTCACTGTCAATCTTCAAAATGAGCAAGGATACATCTGACCTTGCTTTTCACAATGGCAAAACCTGTCTTAAGAATGTTAATCTAACAAGCTCTTTAACTTTTTTATTTTATCTTCCTTTATCTCCCTATACACTTGCTGTTTACCAAAAATATATATTGAAATTAAAACTTACATACATATCCACCCACACACATAGCGAGCGCATATACACTCATGTATACGCACTCACGTCAATAGGCTTTATACGTCTAGTACTTAAGACTAGGTGCAGGACAGAAAATGCACATTATTTCTTCGTGTGCACATACACACACATACAAGCATGCTTATCTTTGTATTGTAATTTATTCATACCTCGTACTTGTATTGAATTTTGGCTCTCTTTTCAATCAATGTTTGTGATCTTATTTTTAGTTTTCAGCATGTTTTGAAAATAAATAAATATGTTATTTATATTTTGCCAAAAAAATAATAATTTAAACTGTATCGGAAGACTAAGAACTTAAATTACCAGCTAATACCACAGACTACTTTGTGTTATTATTATTTAATATTTTTTCAGATTCTGTTGTTACCTTAGGACTATACTGTATTGGAAAAATGGGCATATCGTCGTCATTTGTGGTGCTGCCACTGATGGCATCAGAACTTTACCCAACAGTTGTAAGGGGGTTGGGTATGAGTATTAGCTCTGTTATGGGAATGCTAGGACCTGTATTTATTCCTTTAGTAAACTATTTAGTAAGTAAATATCTTCTAAAAATAAAGTGTAATTTTATGTCTATGGGTAAGGATGTTTTATATGTGTGTGGAAATTATCTTTGTTATCCAATTTTTATAAATAAAATTCGTAGATAGAAAGGTCACCTAAAAGCAATATGCAGGGCTCGTTAAAACGTTTATATATATATATATATATATATATATATATATATATATATATATATATATATATATATATATATATATATATATATATATATATATACTGGTTGATCCAGAAGTAATGCTAAACTTACATCAGTCCAAAAGTCAAAATTAAAACACATTGTGCATATTTATAAAATTTGGGACGCAGCAAGTGCGAATTTTCATTAAATCTTTCAAATTTGAATAACTCAATTTACTATAAACCTAGAAAGTTGAATTTTGGTGTATAGTGAGCTGGTTACCAGCGCAACATACCTACCAAATTTTATCAAAATAGCTGTAAGTGAGTGGTAAGACAAGTAAGCAACGTGTCGCCACCTAGTTGCGAAACCAAGTAGTATGTTGCCACGTGAGCACCAAATAACACAAAGTGTTAAAAAATAGAGACTGTATATAACTTACTAACAATTTAGTAAATTGTCAGCCATGGCCCATTTCTACCCTAATATAGGGACAAAGTATGTAAGGTTCGATGCATTATCACCACAATTAGAACCGTAGACCGGTTTCGCTCTAACTAAGTGAGTGGTAAGACACGATCTAGCCTTACATACTTTGTCCCTATATTAGGGAAGAAATGGGACAGGGCTGACAATTTACTAAATTGTTACTTGGTTGTATACAGTCTCTATTTTTTAACACTTTGTGTTATTTGGAGCTGGCGTGACAACATACTACTTGGTTGGCAAACTAGGTGGCGGCACGTTGCTTCGTCAAGCTACTGACATCTAGGACAACAAATTCCTTGTTTCGTCCCAGATGTCAGTAGCTTGTACATCTCACGTTTCGTTCGGAATTTGGCTACGTTAAGCCAATAAATTTTGATATGTTTTGATTATTGCTGGTATAACACACTGATCAGCTCAAATAAGAGCGAAACTAGTATGTGTTTCGAGTAATAATCTTGATATATCTATTTTTATATTATTCGTATGTTTCCTTATAGGAATATAGTGGTAGGGCTGACGATTTTAAAAGATCGCTTGTAGTTGTACGGCGGCACCTGACGTACAGAATTTGTACCGGAGTCGTCTTACAGACAAAGTTCCTTGTTTCGTCCTAGATGTCAGTAGCTTATATATATATATATATATATATATATATATATATATATATATATATATATATATATATATATATATATATATATATATATATATGTGTGTGTGTGTGTGTGTGTATATAAACATATATAAATACAAACGGCCCTTGGTTTCGGGTTCTAGGGACCCAAATTCTCGCTCATTTGAAAAAAAATTTGCAAAGTCCCACCATCGATATCTCCCTATTTCAAATAACAATTCGCTAAAAATCCCAAAACACGTAAATTTGATATTGAAAAATAAGATGCTGCAAAGTAAATACGTTGCTCCTACATTCAACCCCCTTCGAGTCACAGTTGCAGCCTTCAATTTTTTTAAATAGGAAGTAGGGGTTTGTAATACCTCATTTGAAAGACCTCTTCAGTCCCTATTTAAAAATTTTACAATTTACTGCAAAAATTAACAGTAAAAAAGAAATTCATCTGATTTGCAAACTTAACTATAAGACACTAAAAAATTGTGCTGCAAATTGAATCATAACTTCCACATAGCTGTGATAACTTACTCTCCTCATAAAGACATTCTCATGAAATGAATTTTGGGTCCATGACTTGACCACACAGAAAATATTCGTATTCCTGTAACCATAAACTTCTGAAACGTTATGTTACTCGAATTTCAACGAAAAAAAACGCCAATTTTCACCAAATCACCGCTCATTTATTCGCTACCCTCTTAAGAGATCTTACCCAAAAACAATTATAGGCATTCCTTTGTCGGATGCTAGCTGGATACCAAATTTGAGGATAATATCTCAATTCGTTCGAACTTTATTGCGCCTATACTAACAGACAGAGGTACAGGCCGACAGGCGGACCGACCGACAGTACGACAGAAAAAAAATTCGTTACAAAATCAAGTTTTCTATATGTAAAAATATTTAGTAAAAAAATCAAAATTTTTATCACCGATATTCCACTCCCACACATTCAACCCCTAATTGAATTTCAGCACAGAATACCAGATCAGTTTTTTATATGTTTTACGATTTTCTACGCCGTTTTAGCAAAAAAAAATCGAAAATTCTGTCACCGATATTCCACCCCCACACATTCAACCCTTAATTTAATTTCAGCACAGAATGCCAGATGTTTGATGAAATTGAGAATTTTCTAATAAACAAACCCTAAAACGTTATATTACTCGAGTTATAACGAAAAATGTTAATTTTCACCATATCACCCACCATTCATCCCCTATCCCCTGGAGCGATTTTACCTAAAAACAATCCGAACCGTTCGTTTATGGTGTGCTAACTGTATACAAAATTTGAAGACGATATCTCAATTCGTTCTAAATTTATCGTGGCTACAAACAGACAGACATACAAACCCATAGACAAAAAAATGTTCGTTCCCAAATCATGTTTTCTATATGTTGTGACGATGTGGAAGTAATTAATAACTAATTGGGTTTCATTCATGATAACGAGAAAGCAAGCAAACATAATTTCAGTGTCATTTTTGGACAGTATCAACTAAAATGAAGACATTAAAAGTTATCAACATTCTTCATAATTGGTAATGTTAATTTTACTGAAAACGCTTCAGCAACTTACTGTGTGATTGTAACCGCATGACCGTAGTTGTTAACTACAATTCAGATACATCGTTTAATTAAGAAAATTTCATAAAATAACCATTCTACAGATGATTGGTACCAGAGATAAAGCACGATCACAGTTGCTCGCCTAGTTCAAGAAAAAGTTTCCGATTTGCCGCCTATATCCCAAGGGAAATTAGTAAATTCAAAAGCAATTTCGCGAGCTTGGACATGTAAGTCAAATACAAAAAAAAAACATTATAATGCAGTATTGATATCAAATTGGATGTAATGCTTGAGTTTGAGCAGCCACAACATTGGATGTTAACCATTCATCGATTATACATCGAATATTAAATGAAAATAAAATGCATCCCTATAAATTGATGCAAACTGAGGAGGTCATGGAAGACGGTTTTGATATAGAAGAACGTTTTTTGTAAACAAATGATGGAAATGTTAGATAACAATATTATTATCCAACTAGAACATGTTTTGCTTTCTGATGAGTGCAGTTTTACACTCCATGGCCATGCTAATCGTCAAAATTGTCGCTACTGGTCCAAAGAAAGTCCACACTGGATGAGGGAAGAACATACGCAAAGCCTGAAAAGGTTAATGTTTGCGCAGGATTAGTTGAAAACCCTGTCATTGCTCACTATTTCATTGATGGCAATTTAAATAAAGATAATTATTTAGCACTATGTTCCAAATTAATGTCGTCACAACTTTGGCAATATCCTGATCAAGCAAACCCACGAGTTCTAGCGAATTTGATATAAGTTCATCAGGATAGAGCACCAGCACATTAGCCAATATAATGTCAGGCAGTACCTCGACTTAATATTTCCAAATGGGTGGATATGAACGCGAGAATCGTTAGAATGGCCAGCACGATCACCCGATATTACGCTATTAAGAATTATTCTTATGGAGATATGGTATGCAAGACTAAACTACGCGATTTAACTGACTTAAGCAGAAGAATAACGAATGCGATTAGGTCGGTCACGTCTCAGATGCTGATTAACGTTAGAAGACACTTTTATCTACGATTAGGATGCTCTCAAAACGTTCAGTGCATGCATTTTGAACATCTCATACGTTCAGATTGAGGTGGTTTTTATTTTTTCACATGATCAAGAATGAAACGCGATGAGTTATTAATTTTTTAGTGGGTTGTTCGTCAACCAGATGAATGTAATTTTTTTCAGTAAAATTTTAAACCATGTTATTTTTGAATAGAGAATGGAGAGATCTTTCAAATGAGGTATTACAAACCCCTACTTCCTATTTAAAAATTTTAGAATTGCAACTGTGACGCGAAGGGGGTTGAATGTAGGGGTGAATTTTTCACGTTGCAGGATGTAATTTTTAAATGTAAAATTGATATGTTTCGGGATTTTTAGAGAGGTATCGATGGTAAGATGGAAATTTTGTTCAAATAAGCGCGAATTAGGGCCGCTAGTACCCAAATCCAAGGCCAGTTGAAAAGTTTATATATCAAACCGATAACTCAAAAAATACTTCACCAATCGAAACCAAATTTGGCAATTCCCGTCATTTTTTAATAGCTTGGAGGAGTTCGTTAGACAATTTGGACACCCAAATCCTTTTAGAAAAAAATGCGAGAAATTGAAAACGCAATATCCTTAAAATTACTGGAAGTATGAAGCTAAAACTTTACACGCATGTAGATAACGTAATTTGAACTTAATCGGTTTAGCAAATTTTGAGTTATAACTAAATAAAAAATAAATAATTTACGATATAACGTGAAATTACCTCTGAATGGGTGCCTATAATGTTAGACTAGGTCAGACAGATATATCAGGGTTACGCTACTATTGCAAACAAATGCTCCAAATCAAACTTCAAACGAACAGGCTATAAAAATATGTCACAATAAACGATCAGCGGGGCTGCCATTTGTCGAAACTCTCAAGATAAACAACTCAAGATATCAGAAAAATGTATCGTAATAAAGAAAAATTTTAATGAAAGTGATTCAATTTGTTTAAAGGCAATTTATAACTACGTTTTATTATGTATAAATATTAAGCTCCCATTCTTCAGGCTAGTTAAATCTGACAACACCAATTACCTATCTTATTTGTCATTCGTTATTTTGCCAACTGACAGCAGTGGGGGGAGTCGAATTCGAGGTTATCTCCTTTTTCCTCTTTGTTTACAGACGTCATATACAAAGAAGAAAAAGAAAATAACCTCAAAATCGACTCCGTTGATCCCTTAAAATCTTAGAATAAGGTACTTATTATTTACTTTTAGTTTTTATTTACTCTTCATCTCGTATATGGAAAATTTGAGGTAAACGAAACTACATAATATCATGCAGTAGTTAACGTATACCTATAAACAGATGGCCAGCGTTAATTATTAAAATTTTAATTTCAACATTTTATATTGTTTATATTCATTTATTGCATTTTCAAAAAGTATGGATACAGTAATAGTAAATAAGTGTTGAAAAGAGTTTAGGTAAAGCAAGTGCGTTATGGTAGCGAATTTTTGTAATAATATTCTAAATGGTGATAATTCAATTTCCCATTAAACTAGAATCTTCAGTTTTGATACAAACTAAAACCTATAGAAAAGCAGCGTGGATACCAAATTTTTAGAAAACAATTTTTATTATTTTGTTTGCAGAAACTGATTCGATTGAGTTGAAATGGATCATCCAAGCGACTAATAAGCAAAAATACCTGCCACGTTTATAATTTGGCATTTTACATTCGTTTTGTAAATAAAAATTAAATTTTCGACAAATTTGCAGATTAGCACACGGGTGCTTTTTAGAAAAAAAATTCAGAAACATGCTTAGATCTCCGTCTGGATGCACAAACCACAAGAAATATTTCTTGCAAACAGCCCCCAAGAAAGTTACGGGAAGATGAGCAAATAGGGGTGTTGGGCGGGGAAGATAAAAAGGAAATGTGAGCGAAAAGTGCGTAAAAAACAGCTTAGTTGGACCTCTATAAGCTGCCTTTATCCCATTTTGCAGCTATACCTCCTTAAAATTCTGTTTATCCCGCCCAGAACCCCTATATTCACCGCAGGTCCCGTAACTCTCTTGCGGGTTGTTCCCAAGAAATTTGTTTGTTTACATTGTTCTTGTTTATGCACTGAGGGTGGCTGTAGGCATGCAAAATGAGAAGGGAAACCCCTGCGACAAAGCAGCGAACCAAGATTTTCAATTTATATTTAAATTGTTACCCCATTTCATTGATTTGGAATATTTTTCCAAAAATGAAATATAGGTTGTCTTGTTTATCAGTCGTACATAGAGACCTACAATATTTCATCATTTTCAAAAGGTGTGGATACAGCAACAGTAAATAAGTGTTGAAAAAGGTCTGGGTGCAGCAAACACATTATGGTAGAGAATTTTTGTAAAAATATTTGAAATCGGATAACTCAATTTTCTATTAAGCTAGAATCTTTAATCTTGAACCATAGTAACACCTATGTAAACGCAGCGTGGGTACTAAATTAAAGATTCGCGGATAACTAAAAATTGGTTTAAAAAACCCTTTCTTGTAGTTTTGTTTGCAAAAACTAGTTCGATTGGGTCCACTAAAACAAAATCATCCAAGCAATTAAAAGAAAATACCTGCCATACATATGATTTGGCAGGTAGATTCCATTTGTTAATAATTAATTTTTTTCGAGAAAACTTTCATGAAATTTGTAACCCAATTTTTTTAAAGAGACTTTAAGTACTTACATATATCTCTACCAAATTATAATTTTCTAGCTCCATAGAAAATATAAACTTCTTCACTTTTTTGAAAACAATGCAACGGTCAATGTTGAGCGCTATTTCTGGCATGAAATCGAAGATATTGACATCGACGACAAGTAGTTCCAACAAGACGGCGCAACTTGTCACACAGCAGGCGCAACGTTGGATGTTTTGCGTGAAAAGTTCCCAGGTCGCATCATTTCACGTTTTGGTGAAGTCAACTGGTCGCCAAGATCTTGCGACTTGACGCCACTGGACTTTTTTGTGGAGCTACATTAAAAGTCGTGTCTACGCCAACAAACCTGAAACATTGGAGCACCTAAAAGCAAACATCCGTCAAGTTATAGCCGAAATACCGCCCGAAACCTTCGAAAAAGTAATCGGAAATTACCTTAAAAGGATCGGTTGCTGCAGAAGGTCCAGAGGCGGCAATTTAATCGATATTATTTTTCATCATTAATGAAATACATAATATTTTTGATTAATAAAAACAAATCCGAATATTTTTTTAAATTTGTGTGTTTTTTTAAACAAGTTCGGAAACTCAAGTTGGATCACCCGTTATATACACTTAAATTTGATAGAATTTTGTAATGACAAATTCTTGCCTTTAGATTTTTAAAATTAGTTGAAATTTGTAAATATAGTTCAACATTTTTGCAGATATAAAAAATATCAATTTTTTTTCGATTTAGATTTTTATAAACAAAAAATTATTTTGAATTTCAAATGAATACCAGAAGTTAATTCATGTTAATCCACCATGTTTTTATTTACCACCGAAAACAAAATGAAAAATCAAGTAATTTTAAAAGCTTTACATATGTAAGAGTAATTTCACTAAAGACACAAAAAGTAAAAAATGATTTAGTATTTCTCAAAGAAGCTTATTAATTCGATTATTGCTTTTTAATAACATTATTCGATAAAGACTATTATTGATTTATCAAAATATTAAAGATGCACCTACGAATTGAAAAGTAAATTAAAAAATTTCGGGACGCAGCAAGTGCGTTATAGTAGTGAATTTTCATTAGTATTGTACACTGTTAGTAAGATATACTATTAAAACTAATTCTTTAAATTTCAATGGACCTTTGAGATCAGTTTTAGAGTCCTAGTTTGCGATTATTTGAAAAAAAAGTTTTATATGGAGCTACTAAATTCAAATTTGGTCTTAGATGTAATATGTAAATACTGCAAGTGTCTTTAAAAAAATTGTGTTACAAATTTCATTAAAGTTACAAAAGTTTTTCAGAAAACAATTAATTATTTACAAACGGAATGTACCTGTCAAATTATAAAAATGACAGGTATTTTTCCTTATTAATTGTCTGGATGGTTTTGTTTTAGTCAACCCATCTAGTTTTTGCAAACAATAAACAACAAAAAAGGTTTTTTAAAACAAAACGAAGCTCAATATGTTATTTTTCTTTAATTTATTACCCACGTGCGTCAGTACTTACATATTTTTATAATTCGACAGGTACATTCCCTTTGTAAATCATTTATTTTTTCTGAAAAACGTTTGTAACTTTAATGAAATTTGTAACTTAATTTTTTTAAAAGACACTTGCAGTACTTACATATTTTTATAATTCGACAGGTACATTCCCTTTGTAAATCATTTATTTTTTCTGAAAAACGTTTGTAACTTTAATGAAATTTGTAACTTAATTTTTTTAAGGCACTTGCAGTACTTACATATTTTTATAATTCGACAGGTACATTCCCTTTGTAAATCATTTATTTTTTCTGAAAAACGTTTGTAACTTTAATGAAATTTGTAACTTAATTTTTTTAAACACTTGCAGTACTTACATATTTTTATAATTCGACAGGTACATTCCCTTTGTAAATCATTTATTTTTTCTGAAGAAGGTTTGTAATTTTAATGAAATTTGTAACACAATTTTTTTAAACACTTGCAGTACTTACATATTTTTATAATTCGACAGGTACATTCCCTTTGTAAATCATTTATTTTTTCTGAAGAAGGTTTGTAACTTTAATGAAATTTGTAACACAATTTTTTTAAACACTTGCAGTACTTACATATTTTTATAATTCGACAGGTAAATTTTTTAAATCATTTATTTTTTCTGAAAAACGTTTGTAACTTTAATGAAATTTGTAACACAATTTTTTTAAGGCACTTGCAGTACTTACATATTTCTATAATTCGACAGGTACATTCCCTTTGTAAATCATTTATTTTTTCTGAAAAACGTTTGTAACTTTAATGAAATTTGTAACTTAATTTTTTTAAACACTTGCAGTACTTACATATTTTTATAATTCGACAGGTACATTCCCTTTGTAAATCATTTATTTTTTCTGAAAAACGTTTGTAACTTTAATGAAATTTGTAACTTAATTTTTTTAAACACTTGTAGTACTTACATATTTTTATAATTCGACAGGTACATTCCCTTTGTAAATCATTTATTTTTTCTGAAAAACGTTTGTAACTTTAATGAAATTTGTAACACAATTTTTTTAAACACTTGCAGTACTTACATATTTTTATAATTCGACAGGTACATTCCCTTTGTAAATCATTTATTTTTTCTGAAGAAGGTTTGTAACTTTAATGAAATTTGTAACACAATTTTTTAAGACACTTGCAGTACTTACATATTTTTATAATTCGACAGGTAAATTTTTTAAATCATTTATTTTTTCTGAAAAACGTTTGTAACTTTAATGAAATTTGTAACACAATTTTTTTAAGGCACTTGCAGTACTTACATATTTCTATAATTCGACAGGTACATTCTCTTTGTAAATCATATATTTTTTCTGAAAAACGTTTGTAACTTTAATGAAATTTGTAACACAATTTTTTTAAGACACTTCAAGGACTTACATATTTTTATAAATCGACAGGTACATTCTCTTTGTAAATCATTTATTTTTTCTGAAAAACGTTTGTAACTTTAATTAAATTTGTAACTTAATTTTTTTAAGACACTTCAAGTACTTAGATATTTTTATAAATCGACAGGTACATTCTCTTTGTAAATCATTTATTTTTTCTGAAAAACGTTTGTAACTAATTAAATTTGTAACTTAATTTTTTTAAGACACTTCAAGTACTTACATTTTTTTTTTATTTGACAGGTACATTCCCTTTGCAAATCATTTATTTTTTCTGAAAAACGTTTGTAACTTTAATGAAATTTTTAACACAGTTTTTTTAAAGGTACTTGCAGTACTTACATATTATATTTAAAACCACATTTGAATTTAGTAGCTCTATATAAAACAATTTTTTTCAAATAATCGCTAACTAGGACTCTAAGACCGATCTCAAAGGTCCATTTAAATTTAAAGAATTAGTTTTAATAGTATATCTTACTAACAGTGTATTAACGAAATTTTTTTTAAATTCGCTTATAGGAAGATCTGTGTTGATATATATATATATATATATATATATATATATATATATATATATATATATATATATATATATATATATATATATATATATATATATATATATATATATATATATATATCCGACCGATAACTCAAAAAATAATGGACCGATCTTGATCAAATTTGCAGAGTACCTTCCTTTTGCAAGTGGCTTGGATAAGTTCGTTAGCCAGGAAAATCGGACCGGGTTTTCCCTAAAAATTTTGTGTTTTCTTTATAAAAAAATTCATATCTCCAGAAATAACAAAGTAAGGGCAACCAAATTTGGTACGCGTGTTTGCATTATAACTGTACCAATTTAGGTCCCTAGCTTTAAAGACAAAGAAGTTATGGGCAGTTAAAGCAACAAATTTTGGAGTTTTCATCAAAACGTCAAACTCGCAGTTTTAAACGTCAAAATTGGCGATGTTTAGGCAAAGCATTTTACTAAAATATTTACAGAATATCCATTTCAAATAGACCCTTTCTCTGATGCTTTGGCTGTCAGTTTAGTTAAGTTTGGTGGCTTTTTGGATATTTATTTGTAGGTTTAGTGAAGTTTATGGTTTAACGGTCTATAATTTTTTTAGCTAATTATCGTAGAACAAATTTGTTAATGCATTTTTGCATTTTTTATCGAAATATGATGCGTTTATAAGAAAAAAATCTGGACGCAGTAAGCGTAATTTGATGAAAACTCATAAAATATGTTTTATGTTTTTTCTGGAGTTATTTGAAAAGATATAACAAAATGATTCACACTTCATCAAGGTCGTCGCTTGAAATTACTTTTAACGACAATTTAATAAACTTAAAGAAAGATAATAATTTTAGAAATCACTACCCCTATTTATATTTCCTAGACAAAAACAAATTCAATTAGACAATAATTAGCTTTATATGTCAGTTTGCCACTTTTAGACTTCACTCATATTCATAAAAAGGTTTTCTTTTCATGTTTGTTATTACATAATTAGTTTAGTAGAACTCATGTTATATGTAAGTATTTTAAACTTTTATATTCTTTCCAAGTAAATTGTAAACTTTTTTTCTTTCCATGTTGTAGCCTTGATAAAGGAATACATTTTTCCGAAAGCTCGGCCTATAATAAAGAGTTTTATTCTACAACTGACGGCTTTTCCACAATTTTTGATATAGATATATATATATATATATATATATATATATATATATATATATATATATATATATATATATATATATATATATATATATATATATATATATATATATATATATATATATATAAATTGAAACTGAACCCGGATATGGGTTCTAAGGGTCCTAGTTCGCGCTCATTTGAAAAAACTTTTTCAGAGTGTCTTCATCGATACCTCTTTATTAGTGAATTTTTTAAAATAAAAATTCACTAAAATGGATAATATTATATTCCATAGAAAATTTTCTGTAAATTCATTAAAAAAAAAACATATTTTAAAATAAATTTTGATTACATTATTTCGGCTCTAAAATTTTGGCGTTCTGAAAAGTTTGCCGCCCTCCAAATCGTGCAGCCCTAGGCCCGGGCCTCACGGGCCTACGCCTAAATCCATCACTGCTCCCACGTCCATTTAAATTTCAAGATTTAGTTTTAATAATATACCTTACTAATAGTGTACAACTCTTATAAAAATTCACTACTATAATGCACCTGATGCGTCTCGAACATTTTATAAATATGCACAATCATTGAGATACTGAATGTATTCTATTTGGCTGTTCCACAATCTATGTACTCAATAATAATAATAATAATAATAATAATAATAATAATAATAATAATAATAATAATAATAATAATAATAATAATAATAATAATAATAATAATAATAATAATAATAATAATAATAATAATAATAATAATAATAATAATAATAATAATAATAATAATAATAATAATAATAATAATAATAATAATAATAATAATAATAATAATAATAATAATAATAATAATAATAATAATAATAATAATAATAACCGTTTATTGGACAATAATTACAATAAATCAAATTACAATTAATGCAATCAAGGGCTAATAAGAATATCTATCTATTTATTTATGTTCTATTTGTCCAAACAATTAGGATAACGATTGTTGCTGGTCACTCAGTATAAAATGACGAGCTAATGTGCTTTTCTTGTATTTCAGGGCTCAGATATGCTGACACTGCCTCTGATCATAATGGGCGCGATGTTGGTGATAGGAGGGACATGTTCCTTACTACTACCGGAAACTTTAAATCAGCATCTTCCACAGACGCTGCAAGACGCAGAGAGAGCTGGACTTGAATGTTTTGCGTGTTGCACACCTACACAATCTAACAAAAAAATCACCAGCTTGCACGAAATCCCAATCTAGTGACTTTCCTAACATGAAATGTGCCTTATATGTGGTGTGGTGATGAGGTCGACTATTATTAGCATTATCTCGTGACATATCTGACCTTGACGTTAATATAATTACAATGTTTTATATGACAGTGTTTTATTCTAAAATATTTTAGTTTTAGACATGATTTAGATAATAGAAATTTGTTGCAATAAAATTACAAAGATTCATTCATTAAGGTTGCCCTTACTTGGGGAAAACGTTCCATACTATATACAGATGTAGAGACTAGTTCTCTGGCTTCACAAGTATTTATTTTGTTCTCTGTAAATGGTTTCGTCTCTTGTCTGATGATGCCATAACCGGTTACAGAGAAGAAAACAAACCTTGTGGCGCCAGAGAAGTAGTCTCTACATCTGTATTTTGTTATTGTCAAGCTTATAGAATCTGAGATGAGCATTAGTCAACGAAAAAGAGACAAATGCAGTTCACCATATACAAATATAAAACTATAGGTAACGTTCATTAACAAAATTGGCAGCCGATGGAGTAGGAGCAGCGGTAGTTACCAACAGTAAGTATATATTGGCGGTTTTGGTGCCCTCCGCTACCTCCGCCAGTACAGCGCATGCGTGCAGTGACGTCACAAGGTGTGGGCGGAGCCCCGCCCCTTGTAAGCGTAACCACACGTCTGGGGCGGATCCCCGCCCCTTGTGGGCGTAGCCCTACTCCTTCTGGGCGGAGCCCCATGCGGGACCCTACTCCTTCTGGGCGGAGCCCCATGCGAGACCCCGCCCTTTTAGGGCGGGGCCCCATGCGCGGCCCTACCCCTTTTGTGTGGAGCCCCACCCCTTTTGGGTAGAGCCCCGCCCTCCCTTGTAGAGCCCCACCCCTACGTAGCGACATCACTGGACGGGGAACTATTAGGGGGCAAACCTGATATGACGTAATCCAAGATGGCGGTCAAGATGGCCGACCGGAAGTGAAAAACGTGGGAAATTTAAAATTTTAAATGACGGATGGCACCACCCATCAAAATAAGAGTATCCGCTATTTTGATTTTTGGTAATGTGACGTACGCAAAGATGGCGGTTTGCGCATGCGCAAACCAACTTTGTTAGTTTTTAAGTCAACCACCACGTGTTTGGTATCATGTTACTCGTCCTGATGAGTAAAATTCAAAACTAGTATCTACCACCGCCGGAGGCGGTGGCGAAGGCGACGCAAAGCAGCTTTGTTATTAAGTGACGTAGAGATATAGTGTTTTGTATCATGTTACTCGTCTCGACGAGTAGAAACCAAATTTGTCAACATGGTGCCCATCTTGATGAAATCGAAGTAAACAAACACCGGATGTTTGCGGTTTTGCAAGTCTAAGCACGCTTGGAATCGAAAATGTTGGTAAACTCTACATTATATAAAAAGGCCGACCGTTTTACGAATTTGTGCTTATATCCCATAAGAAACCGTGTAAAAAAGATAAGTAAAATAACACCTAAGTTAATGCATTTTAGGTACACGTGTTAAAGAATCATGCAATTACCCTGCTTTTTAAAACGTATAAATGGCAAGCACATTTAATCATAATTACAGTTGAAACATTATTATGAAGAGAATCATAAGTGATCGCAATGGATTTTTAAAGTTTACACAGGAGCCAAATAGAAAAATACAACCAATGAGAGTACATGAAGAGGGGGGAAGAGTGCAGCGAAACCTATTTAACCACAAACCATGCAGCAATAAGGTCAGTTGAAATCTAAATGTTGAAGATACTCTGTGTACGTAATTATAATTGTATCAACATGATATACGATGATAATAATGATTCTGGAGTCACAGATCCAGAACATAAGAGAAACGGTATGATATAGATGAAAATGATGGTCCTGAGATCATCAGACCTGCTACTAACGATGTTTGTGAAGATTGTTATTGGGGTCAAATTGATGCAGCTCTGCGACAGAATATTAATGAGATTAAGCAAGAAAGTAGAATGCTGCTAGAAACAAGGTATACAATTACTCCAGCTCTAAGTGTTCCAATTGGTATATCAAAAGCGGCCGGAGTGATTCCAATAATTAAAATTGTAAATACAAGTCTATATCCACCAAGTCCAAATATAACAATCTCATCTAGCTCATGGAATGGGACTATTTTATTTCAATACTGACAAAAGCAACCGAAGAGTACTTGACCAAAGGTAATAAGATCGAACCTGAAAATATTGGAGTATGTATCGTCAAACCAATTAAAATACTAAGCAGAAAAACATACATTTCTCCCCCATAGTAACATTTACACAGCCGAACTTTATGCACTGTGTCGTGCAGTGTTGATGATCAATTGTTCGAACTCCAAAAAATATGTAATATATTAAAAAAATAGCATAATGAAAATCAAGAAATAATTGCACAAGTCATAAGCTGTAGGTAAAGAGATAGGTTTTGTCTGGAGCCCATCACATATCGAAATTCATGGAAGTGAAAAAGCTGATAACCAAGCCCGACAAGCGATCAGTGCAAGTGATGCTACTAAAGTAAGTCAAGTTTTATTAGATGACCTGAAAAACTTAATAAAACAAACATGTGTTCCCTATATTGTAAACCAGACTGTCAGATATTTTTTGGTAGAGTGTCCACTGTTCAACCAAGAAAGAGTTACCCATGGAATTTCTCCACAAATGAACAAGTCCTTGGACCGAAATGCTCCTTTAACAATATACAATAGCATACCTCAGAGCAATCCATATAGCGAATCTTTGAAAATAAGCTTATACTTTAATTATTTGTAGTGTTTTTTGTAAGGTAGATAAGTTTCTTTTATGTCGTAAATAATACATCTCGCTAATAACCCTTGAGGTGAAGCGAATTTTTAATAATATAACATTGTCATGTACGTTTGATGTATATAAACTGTAAGCAATATAAAATGAATTGACCATCAGCATTGCACCATTTCAACAGTATAACAATTCTATAATCATATGTAAACTACTTAATAATCGCGTAGAAACAAATTATGATGTTTAAAGTTTTTATAAAAAGTAGTAGGTTACATAATGTATTTATCAAACAGCTTAATAAATCTTGCAAGAAAATTTTTAGTCATTATGATATTCTTGTAGTGGCAACTATCCGAGTGATTTTACATACGGATGGGTGGGATAACAAAACATATAACATACAAGAAGCTTAATAACTCTAGCGCAAGTCTGTTGTTACTTTTACTAGACATGGTTACTACTATTCATTCTACACCAGCTTAATTACTGTAAAAAGTAGTTTTCCAGGATTGTTGTCGCAACAACTTGTCTCATTGTCCCTTATTTAATGCAGTATTTTTGCTGTGGCTATTAGAATTCACGCAGATTTCGATAAAGATTTTTCTCATTGTGGGGTACCTATCTTAATCTTATATATTATGTTCTTGAAACTGTGTGATATTGGGAGAGTACAGCAGGCCACCAGCGGCCAGCGCTGCCAGCAGCTACATTGTTATTTCAAAAAAAAAAATGTTGACAAAATATTGAGACATTCGTCCAAGCATCATAGATTAGATAGGTTGTCTGGTAACTCTGAGGGGTAGAGACGCGAGAGGAGGGCAAAACGTAATATGTATTTCAAATGCGGATAACACGTATAGTTTCAGATTGCGTTTTGGTGTATTTAATAACATTTATTAGAAATTTGTGTAACTTTGCTTAAAAATTTTCGAATACGATCACTTACGGATTTGTTTTAATGTTTATAGGAGTTAAATCGAAACTATTTTCTTAAAGACAACATCTTATTTTTGAGGTGTCGTGTGGTAAACATAACTGCAACGGTATTACAAATTGAACGTTATTTATTTAAGATTATTTTTATATTCAACAATTAAATCGGTGAATCGTCATAAATGGAAATATGCATTTCATAAAAAAATAGGGTGTATATACTTAAAACAAGAATTCAGTAAACAACTTGATCTAAATATCTGTTTAGACGCCTGCTGATGGTGGAGTTGTTTGTAGGGTATTAATGTGCAAAAATAATTCGCAGATAAGCTCACGGAGGGTTTTTATTTAAAAAATATTATGAAATATGCTTAGAACCCTTCTTGGATGCATAAATTAAAAGAAAAATTTCATGCAAACAATCCCCAAGTGCCAGGAGTGAATAGGGGTGCTTGATGGAGAAGAAAATAAAAAGGAAGTATAAACGAAATATGTGAAAAAAGCAGCTTAGCCGTACCTATATAAGCTGCCTTTAACTCATTTTGCAGCTACACCTCCTTAAAATCTTGGGTATCCCGCACAGATTTGGTCCCGTAAATTTCTTGGGGGTTGTTTCCAAGAAATGTTTCTTGTGGTTTATGCATTGAGGGTGTTTGTAGGCATGCAGAAACGGAAGAACCCCTCCCGTGTCTGGGGAAGGGCTCGGCCAGCATGGGACGGAGGTGAGGGATGGGTACTTCATCCGGGAGTTCCTTTCCCTATTACGTGCCTACAACCACCCTCAATGCATAAACCACAAGAAAATTTTCTTTGGAACTCCCAGGAAAGTTACTGGATCTGAGGCGAATAGGGGGTATGTGCGGGGTAAACATGATTTTAAGGAGGTGTAGCTGCAAAATGGAATAAAGGTAGCTTATATAGATCTGGCTAAGCTGTTTTTTGCATTTTTCGTTTTTTCTTCCACGCCCATCACACCTTTTCACTCCTGGACCCGTATTTTTTTGGAGGTTGTTTGCAAGAAATTTTTCTTGTGGTTTATGCATCCAAGGTGTGTTCTAAGCATGTTTAAAAAAATATATTTAAAGCCCTTCGTGATTTTATCTGAAAATTTATTAAGTGTTATTATATGTTCTTAGTTTACTTATTGGGCTAGCACAATTTACTATTATTTTAAAATTAAATATAAGATGTCTCAGTTTTTTGCTTAGAAATTAATTCTAAAAATTATAAACCTGCTATTTTGTATCTGTAAAAATGCATACCTACCAAAATATTATAAACTTAAATAATTTTACTTATTGTGATTCGTTGCGGGTTAATAAATGAGCAATACCCAGTAAAATAAATCAACTATTAAAAAAACTAAAAACCTAGGTTGTGGTTTAGAAGAAAAATATTCTGTCCTATATGGGTCTATAATTTCATAAATTCAATTCAGTTTATAATTTCATAAATAATTTAATTTTTTCAAATAATTTTCAAGTAAACTAATTACTTGAATCCAATAATTTGAAATCGATTATTATCCTAAAGCTTTATACAATATGTTCTGTTACTATGTGAAAAAAATGTTAATTTTAACTTATTATTAAATATTTATCTTGTTATAAGTCCAAAAAGAACATAACTTTGAAAAGACGAACATAAAAATACCGGCTGATTTCAATATCCGATGAACTATTATTCCACTAGATTTAAATTGGGCATACATGTGACGTGTCCCGCTCCACTCTCTGATTGGTCGAGAGTTACCAGACAACCTATCTAATCTATAAACCTTGACATTCGTCAACATTTTTTGACATAGCAATGCTACTGCTGACAGCAATTGGCGCCTGGCGAACTCACCCACTGTGTTGTTCTGAAAATGAGTAGGAATTGTGAAAAAGACATAGCTAATACAAAAATTGCGGGATGCATTTATATCTCATGAAGACGAATCCCATGAGGAAGTAGTATTCCTCTGTACTATTCTTAATAATAATTTATCAGTACTACACTACACAACATAGTACACAATCCGAAACTAGAAACAGGAAACGCGTTTTCTTTTACTTCATTAATTGTTGTTGCCCTTACTTAGTAAAACTGGTCCATACTACATAATACAGACTTGGAGGCCACTTCTCTGGCGTCACTGTTTCTGTAGGTGAAGTACGTAACCAGCGCGTAAGCTAACTGGAGCAAGCAGCTCTTCTGAATTCTAGATGTTCACCGTTTCTGTGACTAGTTTCGCTGCTAATTAAATAACTCAAAGAAAACAAATCTAATTGTTTTTTCAAAAAAGTTGTTATACGATAATGAAATAATGTATGTCAATACTTTAATTGTATAGAGTCTGCTTCATTACTGTTATTGTTTAGTTATTTTATGATTGTAACTGTTATTATATAGTTATTACTGTTATAGGTTACTTCTATTTTTTATGTTAAATATTGACATACATCAGGTAGACATTTTAAAAGTCTCATCCGTCATTGGTGTTTAATTTTATTTTCAATTTTTGGAGAATTTTTTGATCAAAACATCATAACAGCAACAGATCTTTATTTGTAGTTGTCATGATTTCGTATTAGTTCAATTTTTATCTGCCTGAGGATGCTGTCAAGCAGCATAACTAGTCAAAGAAACGTTGAAGAACATCCTAGAACATCGAGAATTCAGAAAGGACGCTTGCTCCAGTTAGCTTACGTGCTGGCTACGTCCTTCACATACACACAAAAAAAAACAGTGAACCCAGAGAACTAGTCTCCAAGTCTGTATGTAGCGTTTTCTTTTTCTTAAAGGTCTACCTACAATCCAAAACACCGAATAACAACATAACTTTTGTTCATCATACAATTGACAGTTGACATAAACAGCAACAGATCGTTCACCAGAACAAAAAAAATACTCCCAAGTGCGGCTAACGCAACCAGTTACCGTTTTGTTCTGGTGAACGCGGCCAATGACGAGTGTCTCACCTCAGTAAGTTTTGTTTCGTGTCGTTTTATTACACGTTGGCGTATTTCTGGTTTCCACTCGATTTTTACGATTTTAACCATAGTCCTGTCTGAACTCACCTTCCTAACCTGACCTCACATCAGTTTTCCTAATTAAAAGATAAAAGAGGGAAAAATATGCTCATATGACCTTGATGTATCAATGCAATGTAATACTGATGACGTTGAATCGGAGGCAAATTAGAAATATGACGAGTCTCGCGACAGTGAAAACTCCGCTGCATTGATCATGTGCACTTCACAGCACATTTTAAGTAAGGAAAATAAAAGAACCTCTTGACGTACTGTTTACACACTCACACACAATCCTCCCAACTGACCTGCCCTGACATCAGTGTGTCTAATCATAAGCTAAAATAATGGCAAAAGTGGAAGGAAAAGTACATTATACTCACATGAATGGCAGGTTTCATTTTCCTTCCCCTTTTGGCTTTTAATTAGGCAAACTGATGTCAGGGCAGGTCAGGAAGGTCAGTTGGGAGGATTGTGTATGAACAGCACGTCAGAGAAGTCTTGCATTTTCCAATAGTATTCTTTTCTTTATACCTATCTGGAATCTGGAATTCTTCAGGCAGTTTATTACCATTTTTTGCTATACGCATCTACATGTATACTCTCTGGACACGCTGTATAAGCGTAAAAATAACATTACAAATGGACTTGCATGAGCGGAAACTCGGGTTGATGAATTTTTATTCAGAAATTTTAGTTAAACACTGAGGGCATAAAACAAAACTTACTGCGGGACCCTAATGACTAATCATAATATAATGACTTAAAATATATATGATATTGCGAATATGCCCCGTTCCCTCCTATGACGTCACGTGGTGAGTAACGTTATAGAAGTCCAACTACACACTTAAAACAAAGTCATTCTCAATCAAAAAGTTTCTATACGTCAGTTTAATGCGGTTGAAGTTACGCCTATATTATCTTTTTCAGTTGATATAGATCGCAGCACTAAATTTAATCTTTTTCATTTTTATTACTTCCAACTGTATGCACTTAAATATTAGTAAAACACGTAATTTGTTAAGAGATTGTGATGAAACGTCAAACCCCACTGCACGACAGCATATTATTGTTGCATTGGACTCATGATATAATGACTTAGAAGAGATATGATATTGCGCATATGCCCCGCCCCCTCCTATGACGTCACGCGGTGAGTAACGTTATAGATGTCCAACTACACACTTAAAACAAAGTCATTCGCAATAAAAAAGTTTCTATACGTCAGTTAAATGTGGTTGAAGTTACGCCTATATTGTCTTTTTTAGATAATATAGATCGCAGCACCAAATTTAATCTTTTTCATTTTTATTACTTCCAACTGTATGCACTTAAATATTAGTAAAATACGTAATTTGTTAAGAGATTGTGATGAAACGTCAAACCCCACTGTACGACAGCATATTATTGTTGCATTGGACTCACCACTTGACACCATGCGCGTGACAGGTCTAAAAATAGGTAGTCTGAATATCATATCTCTCGTTATTTGTATCATGATGACTAGTTACTATGACCTTTCCTCCATAGTAAACTGCAGTACCACAGAATAATTGTATCTTATGCTGTGGCACTACTGTGATGCTATTATGAGCACAGCATAATAAACAATTGTTTCTTTTCTTTATCTCTGCTATAATATAAATGCATCACAAGTTCACAATAATAACACAGCATAGACCCCCGACCCCCGCCAGCAGAGTCCCTGCCGCGAGTGAGCCCTGAGCATGGAAACGATCCACCTGCAGCAGGTCTCCTCTATTCCACGCTCCCTGACAGTTGTCAGAGCCGATTCGAATTCGGTGTTGCTGAAGGCCCCCTCTATGTCTAGGAAGGCCCCCAGCGCCACCTCCCTGTTCTCCAGTTTCAGCGCCAGTTGGTGCAGTGCTGCTTCTGTTGGAGACTCCTGCTCTGTATGCATATTGTCCGCAGTGTAGGGGATATGCTTCCAGTACACCGCCCCTAATGTGCCGGTCGAGCAGTTTTGCCATTGTTTTTAGCAAGAAGGACATGAGACCAATTGGCCTCAGGGACTTTGCCTGGTCTGTTGGACGCCCAAACTGTTCCCGAAAAAAACTGGTTTCTTGGTCAACCTTTATAGGTTAATAGCAAATTGAGCTATTCAAATTCGAAGCATTTTATGAAAATTCTCTACCATAACGCACTTAGCTGCCGTCCACGACTAGGCACCAGAGCAAGGGAGACAGAACGCTCCCCTGCGGACACCCCGCCAGCAGAGTCCCTCCCGCGAGTGAGCCCTGAGCATGGAAACGATCCACCTGCAGCAGGTCTCCTCTATTCCACGCTCCCTGACAGCTGCCAGAACCGATCCGAACGAGGTGTTGCTGAAGGCCGCCTCTATGTCTAGGAAGGCCCCCAGCGCCTCCTCCCTGTTCTCCAGCGTATTCTCCAGTTGGTGCAATGCTGCTTCTGTTGAGACTCCTGCTCTGTATGCATATATGCATATTGTCCGCAGTGTAGGGGATATACTTCCAGTACACCGCCCCTAATGTGCCGGTCGAGCAGTTTTTCCATTGTTTTTAGCAAGAAGGACATGAGACCAATTGGCCTCAGGACTTTACCTGGTCTGTTGGACGCCCAAAGTGTTCCCGAAAAAAACTAGTTTCTTGGTCAACCTTGTAGGTTAATAGCAAAATGAGCTATTCAAATTTGAAGCATTTAATGAAAATTCTGTACCATAACGGACTTGTCCACGACTAGGCACCAGAGCAAGGGAGACAGAACAGTCCCCTGCGGACACCCCGCCGCGACACCCGCCCGCAGAGTCCCTCCTGCGAGTGAGGCGAACACCGCCCTGTCCCTGAGCATAGACACGATCCACCTGCAGCAGGTCTCCTCTATTCCACGCTCCCTGACAGCTGCCAGAACTGATTCGAATGAGGTGTTGCAGAAGGCCCCCCTCTATGTCTAGGAATGCCCCTAGCGCCACCTCCCTGTACTCCAGTTTCTGCACCAGTTGGTTGGTGCAGTACTGTTTCTGTTGAGACTCCTGCTCTGTATGCATATATGCATATTGTCCGCAGTGTAGGTGATATGCTTCCAGTACATCGCCCCTAATGTGCCTGTCGAGCAGTTTTTCCATTGTTTTTAGCAAGAAGGACATGAGACATATTGGCCTCAGGGACTTTGCCTGGTCTGTTGGAATCCCAGGTTTAGGAATGAATATAACCCTGGCCGGTCTCCATGCCCTCGGAATGTGCCCCACAGCCAGGCTGGCCCTCATAATGAGGGTAACCGATGGCGCCAGTATATATATATATATATATATATATATATATATATATATATATATATATATATATATATATATATATATATATATATATATATATATATATATATCCCCTGTTGGAGCATGATGGGTATTATTCCTCAAATCCCGGGAATTTGTATGGCTTAAAGCTGTTAATGGCCCATCTGATTTTGCTCCAAGTAACCACCTCTTTAGCGACTGTCCAGTCTACTCTAGATGCCCGCCTATAAGGCGCCTCTATTTCTGAGTGTTCCCAGTCCGGAGGTGATTGGTTTATTATGTTACAGCCGGGGAAGTGCGCCTGGAGTAAAATTTTCATAGTTTCCTCCCCCAAGCTCGTAAAGCCTCCCGTGGATGTTCTAAGGGAGCCTATGTTGGTCTGAGTGCCCTTGGACAGGATCTTGTGTAGTCGAGCACTCTCGGACGTGTTCTCCACTTCCTCACAGTGCCTCCTCCACGACTCCTCTTGGCCTCCCTCAGTCTTTTGTTATAGGTCGTTAGAGCCTGTCTATATTCATCCCATGCTCCCGACCTTTTGGCTGCGTTAAACAGCTTACGAGCCTGTGTCCTCCTTTGCCTGAGGTCCTCGTTCCTCACGCTGTGTTGTGACGAAGGTCGGTTTATTACCTCTATTCAATATGTCTAAATTAAATTTCATAAAGAATTGTAAAAGTGACTCACCCCTAGAGTTTGTGTCCGAGCTTCCCCACAACTCATGGTGCGCATTCGCATCCATGCCGATGATGGTCTGCCATCCACCTGCTCTGCTACCCACCATCAGCTGCTCCAATTCCTTGGGTGGAGGAGGGTCCGTGCTGTCCCCTGGTAGATAGGCTAATCCGACAGTAATGTCCCTTGGCCTATCCGCCAGGTACCTGGAACAGAAATTCATTAAAGGCAGAAACTCTATCCCTTCCCTGACAAAAATGCAAGCCCTTGGGTTCTCGCTGGATCTGCTGTAGATGAGCTTTCCAGCAGCTCCACCGAGTCCCTTGATCTCTCCTTTATAGGAGTACGGTTCCTGGATAAGGGCCATATCTGTGTTCCTCAGAGCCATCAGTAGTCCGGCCGTGGCTGCCCTACTGTGTTGGAGGTTGACCTGAAGGAACCTAAGTCCCATCAACCTCTGGTTGCTTCCATAGTGTGCGGCATGAGTCTGTAGCCGGAGCCACTCCTCGAGCCTCATTGGTTTTGGTTTTATTTATATTTATGTTCTTCATGTTGTTCCCACGAGAATGGGGGAAGTATTGTCCACACCATCAGAACCCCCTGTGTGGTGCAAGGCGGGTTACTCTGGAGGGTTGCCCGGTACTCCAGAGGTTTCGTTCACGACACAATCATCCTGGTGCCATCCATCCCTAGGCACGGGTCACGTGACACCGTAGATTGAGGGAGTCTGTTTCGATCTCCACGTCTAGATCCGTCATGTTTAGTTATCAGCAGGGTCACCTCGTGCAGGATGCGGCTCTTCACCGCGCATGATGGTCTTGGGGAAAGCTTCATCGAAAGCTTATGTTGTTGTTTCCACTTCCTCAGCTTGCCCCCTGGAGTCCTTTGGCCAACGACTCCTCGACCCCTATTGGTGTGATATATATATATATATATATATATATATATATATATATATATATATATATATATATATATATATATATATATATATATATATATATATAAACAGATAAAAATTGAAGCTGACCCCGGATATGTGTTCTAGGGGGCCTAATTAGCGCTCATTTGAAGAAATTTTTTTCAAAATTCAAGTCGGGATCTCCTCATTAGTGATTTTTTAAAGAAAATTCATTAATAATGAGGTGGCAGTGACAGTTCCCATTAGTTAAAATGTCGGTTCGTAGAAAGGCTAAAACTTCAAATTCTCATATTCCCTTATAATGACAAGGCTTGAAATTTAAAAATAAGTACCTACTTGTTCCAAATAAGCATAGGGATTCCAAATAGCCCGACTTTACGGTATTAGCACAATTTAATTTGACTTTGTCTATATTACACTGAGTGATGACTGGAACCTGAGATGAGCACTGATACATACACTTTGAGAAACCCAATTCACCACAACACATTTTCAAACGCCTGAAGATCATTTCACTAACAAAGTCAGCATCATCAGAGGGTAAAATATTTTATATTTCATCCTCTGATGACGCTAACTTTGTTAGTGAAACAATCATCAGGGCTTTAAAAACGTGTTGTGATAGATGGAGTATCTAAACGTTGTCTATATTTGTGAAAACATTATCAATAATTGACGTAGAAGTACTCTGGACTCTTGTTTAATCGTTAAATACAATAATTAAAACCATAGCATAAAAAATATTTAAAACTTCTATTACTGTTATTTATAGTAGCTTTTGAGTTCAAAGGATAACATTTAAATAATAAATGGAAATAAAAACATATAAAATGTATTGTTCTTTTACACTTTTTCCTTATCTAATACATACAAAGTTTAACAAAAACGAATATACAATTTAGATAAAACGGACTTATTGTTTAAAAAAAGTTTTTATCTTATTTAACCACCTAAAATAACAGAGTTCACAAAGCAAAATAAACAGTTTATCATTAGTCTCAACAATCTTAATAAATTTATACAACATTTTGGCCAGGAACGATATACTAAACAGTAATAGCACACCCTGTATATCCACCATGTTCAACACAATATTTTATCACAGTTCTCCAATGAACATCATTACTTAACAAATTAGCGTTGCCGATTATTATAAGTAGAGATTTAGCTCTTGTAATCGCTACATTTAGTCTTCTTGGATTTGACACAAAACCTAGACTGTATGTAACATCCTTTAATAGGTAGTCCTCGTTGGACCTTACAGTTGACAGTAAAATAACGTTGAATTCTTGTCCTTGGAATTCTTCTACTGACCCAACTTTAGGAACATCAAACTCTGCTTCGTTCAATATCGAACGTATTTCCTTTACCTGATAAAAAATATAAAATATGATTAAAATAGATAATAAATCATTTAAATGGTCTGCATTCTATTAATTCTGTAGATACTTGATGGAAAGTCTATTATTTAAATAAGCTAACTAACAAAATGCTAAGGACTTATTGATCGGCTTCGCTACAGTATACAGTTTCTAAAGTACCCATTGACATTGATAGAATTTAAGTTAACCTCAAAATCATATGTAATTTTATGTTATTAATTATACAACTTGTTACCAGTACAAATGTACTGTTTTAGTTCGTAAACAAAGAGTACTGAATATATATATATATATATATATATATATATATATATATATATATATATATATATATATATATATATATATATATATATATATAGGATGGGGCATTGAAAACAAAACAGACCAATTTGCATCCAGAGAATTATTTTTTTAAGAAATGGTGAAACATGTCAATTTTAATATTGAGGGGGACATGTTGACATAAAACTTAACTTGGTCACATCAACCCCTTAAGGGTGGTGATAACAACCCTTATATTTTAAATAGGGAACATGGGTCGAGTGTTACATCCTTTAAAAGCTCTTTCTTTTCTGAATTCAGCACTAATTTTTTTGGAAGTTTTATCAACTCGTTTAAAATTATTCACAGTTGGAGTTGCAAGAACCTATTTCATTCATTGTGATAAGAAATGCACTAATTAGTCAATTTTTCGTTAAAAAAAACTAAAAAACAAAACCAAACGTTCAAAAATGTTTATTCAGTTAAGTAAGTGTTCAAATTGTTCACCAGCAGCTTCCATACAAAAGTACAAATTTTGTTCAAAACGAGCTCTGACATTCTGGAGCATTTGTGGAGTTATTAGACGGCATTCTTCAACAATGCGTCTTCGTCATTCTTCCAGAGACTCCGGTTCTGTTGCGAAAATTCTACCCTTTAAATGGCCCCATAGAAGGAAGTCTAAAGGAGTTAAATCCGGTGATCTAGGGGGCCACTCAATAGCACCTCTACGCCCAATCCATTGCTCTGAAAACTCTCTGTTCAAAAACTCCCTAACACGTAAAAAATGCAGAGGAGCTCCATCTTGTTGAAACACTAATTGATTTTCTTGATAGCGATCATCATTTTCAACAATGTCAATTAGTAGAGGGTAAACGATATCTTCTAGTAACTTCAAATACGTTTCGCCACTCAAATTGCCATCAAGAAAAATTGGTCCGATTAAACGGTCTCCAAAAATGCCAGTCCAGACATTCAATTCTTGTGGAGTTTGAGTGTGGACTTCGTGAAAATTTCTTGGATTATTATCTGCTCAATAACGACAATTATGACGATTGACTCTAGAGTTTAATAAAAACGTACACTCGTCTGAAAAACAGATATTGAACAGAAAGTTCCCGTTATCAGCTATTCGTGCAGTTATAACTTCACAAAACTCCAGCCGCCGATCAAAATCATCTTCATTCATTTTTTGTACAAGATTTATACGGGTGAAATTTATGATGCTTCAATATAAATAGTTCTTCTCAAACTTGGGTCTACAGCAATTTGTCCTAAAACTTCAATCTCAGTAGTCTCATTTCTAACCTGAAATTCACGTTCAGGATCCCGTTTTTGGTTGGCTACTGAACCACTTTGTCGAAACTTTGCAACGAACTCCAAAATGTATTTTCTGTTAACATGTCTGTTCGGATGTCGTTCATTAAACAAATTTGCGGTACGGTTGGCACAGTCATCGTTTTTGAAAAAAGAGTAATTATTTCCACTCTTTCTTCTACAGAATACACCATTGTGAAATTAATTTTCGGTAGTACTATCAAGTATCAAACCGACCGATAAACTGAAATAATAAACCGCATTTATCTCATTCCGATAAGAAATGTTGTGATAGTCAATTTTTTGTTTACAAACCAACAAAACATTGACTATCAGTACATTTCTTATCAGAGTGAGTGAAATACGTTTTTGCATCTTCAACTGTGAATAATTTTTAAACGAGTTGATAAAACTTCCAAAAAAAATTTGTGTGCTGAATTCAGAAAAGAAAGAGCTTTCAAGTGATGTAACATTCGACCCATGTTCCCTATTTAAAATATAAGGGTTGTTATCACCACCTTTAAGGGGTTGAGTTTTATGTCTAAACATGTCCCCCTCAATATTAAAATTGACGTGTTTCAGCGTTTCTTAAAAAAAATAATTCTCTGGACGCAAATCGGTCTGTTTCGTTTTCAATGCACCACCCTATATATAAATTCAATTTTCTCCTGCCTGACGATGCCAGAAAATGTGAAACTGATTGCAGAGAAAAATACAAGCACCTGTGAAACCAGATAAGAAGTCTCTACATTTGTATTTAGTAACTAACCTGTTTTATATAAGGTGAGATGATTCCAATATCTTTGTTGGTCAGTCCCAATCGATAAAATTCATTGACATAATAAAAAACTTGACTAGCTTCATCTGGATTAAACCATGATGGTGAATCAGTTGTCTGGAAATTTTCACCATTAACGCCGTGAAAAACGATTGCTGGCACTTTCCCTTTCTTTGACTTTGGTAAGATATCTTTCAGTTTGTTTAAGAGTTCCATTTCGTTACTATCAGTATCTAAAATCTATACAACAAAAAATCATGAAACCAGAAGAAAAGAGTTATACACATCGTGCTCCACAATAATAGTACGCTTAGCAGCACTAGATTCTTGGCAACAAAAGACTCTACCAGTCTTCAAGACACTACGTCAAATACTTTTCTAGATATTGTAACGTTTACAATTTACTCATTACCTTTTGTGGTTACCTTTTACCTTCCACCTTAATATTTATTTAACTTACTTTCCTCGGGCGCCATCTTTGTTCCTTAAATTTAGGACAGGGTACGATCCCCGCCAAGACATCCGCTAGGGCCTTCGTAACACGATACAAATTACTGTTTATAAACAGCCTTGTCCCGTGGTAGCTTAAGTGGAGAAAATAAACACCAGGAGTTCAGTTTGTTAGTGCCTCCAGTGTATGTGAGAAAGCTAAGTAGGCTTTAATTACTTACTTTCAATTACCATGGGTTATTTTCCTAGCTAATAAGATGTGAGCAGATAAACATAAACGTGCTATATTAATCAAGCACTACTATGCCTACTTAAATGCACTACAAACATGCAGAATGCATAGCCGCTACTAAGGTGTAGTCAATAAGGCAAACGTTACTTAAAATATTGTATAAATAACCTATTTACAAATATATACACATATGAAAATGGGTGCGAATAAAATATGAAACAAAATCATTTATACCAAGCGCAAAAAATTTTCACACAGCAAAATAAAATATAGCAGTAGAATTGGCGAAACACATAAACAGGTATATTATGCTGTTAAATGGGTAAAATCAATGAAGCAGGCGGTGCATTATAATAACTCATCCATATTAGCATGCTAAAAGAAATGCAGAGGCAAGCGAGCGACATATCCAGGTTACAGGTTAAACAAACGCATAAAATCAAAAGCACAAGCAATGCGAATACACAGAAATGCAGCAAGGCGCACCATAACCGAATACAGTTCACTCAAACCCCTGTTCCCTTAGCCGACGTCCAAAGTGTTTAACTGACAATGCTTCGCACCATTCTACAGTCGCATTGCAGCAACCACCCTGTATATCTTCCCGATAATAATGCACGCGAAATGACCTATTCCCTATCTCAGTTAATTTGCGACCGACCAGAGTGTTTAACTAACGATACTTCGCACCATTCTACAGTCGCATCGTAGCAGCCACCCTGTATATAAATAAAAATAAACGCACGCGACAGGAAATATTATTTCCTAATTCCTAACTCGTCCAGAGTGTTTAACTGACAATGCTTCGTACCATTCTACAGTCGTATTGCAGCAACCAGCCTGTATATAAATACGCGACAATATAATATTCGACACCGCGAAACTAAAACTAGGATGCACCCAGCTGCACCCTACAGTCGCAAGAGAGCCCTACCTAACTACTGCAACAGCAACTCTCCTAAACAATACACACAAATCTACGTCAGGAACTATAAAATACGCGAAACAATCTTTCACAAAAGCCGTGACGTACAGTTATTAGCACAAGTACAAGACTGGAAGGTCTCCGCCTAAGATCCGACCGTCCACACTCGCACTCAACCAGCCCGCAGCGTCACGCGCCCCCCCTTCCCTTCGTCAGTCAAACAAGCTCGCCTAGCTTGCTGGACTAGCTTACGAGAGAAAACAACCGGTTTTCTCTGCCGGCTCTGCCTGTGTCCTCTCTATTTATAGACCGGGCATCGACCCTCGTCTGGTGCCGTCGAGATTCGACACACGATGCGCAAGCAAACAACTCGCTCGTGTCTCGATGTTCGCTGGCCGTGAACTTTTATATCAAATATATTGTTCATTTAATCCGAATTAAATAAACGTAAACAAACACATTAGAAGTGCCTGTTTAATATTAAATAGCCTTTTTATGCTATTTTCTTTAGCATGACTTAGATAAAAATATAATAAATCAATTTAAAATGCCTGCTTCATTACAATATTAAGGAAAATCGAAATTCAAATTCTCGTTTTAGCACCAGGTTTCTTTTAATTTTGACTTTTTAGTGAATTTTCTTAAAAAAAATTCACTAATGAGGAGATCCCGACTTTCGAATTTTGAAAAAATTGCTTCAAATGAGCGCTAATTAGGACCCCCGGAACCCAAATCCGAGGTCAGTTTCAGACTTTATATGTTTATATATATATATATATATATATATATATATATATATATATATATATATATATATATATATATATATATATATATATATATATATATATATATATTTATGTGTCACACCTATAACTTAAAAAATAATGGACCGATTTTGGTAAAATTTGGCACATACCTTCCTTTTGCAAGTGGCTTGGATAAGTTCGTTAGCCAGGAAAATCCGCCGAGGTTTTCCCGGAAAATTTTGTGTTTTCTTTTGAAAAAAATCGAAAAAAATTTATATCTCCAAAATTAACAAAGTAAGGGCAACCAAATTTCATACGCGCGTTTATATAACTAGGGGCAAGCTACCTACCAAAATTTAGCTTCGTAGGTTAAAGGGCAAAAAAGTTACAGACATTCAAAGAAAAATAAATTTGGGTTCTCCTCAAAACGTCAAAATCGCGATTTTAAACGTCAAAATTGGTGAGTACCTTCCTTTTGCAAGTGGCTTGGATTAGTTCGTTAGCCAGGAAAATCCGACGAGGTTTTCTCGGAAAATTTTGTGTTTTCTTTCGAAAAAAATTTATATCTCCAAAATTAACAAAGTAAGGGCAACCAAATTTTATACGCGGGTTTATATCATTATAGGCAAGTTACATACCAAAATTTAGCTCTGTAGGTCAAAGAACAAAAAAGTTATAGGCATTTAAACAAAAATAAATTGAGGTTTTTCACAAAACGTCAAAGTTGCGATTTAAACGTCAAAATTGGCAACATTTAGGAAAAGAACTTGAATCTAATACGGGCTATGGAAATAAAATGTCTCAAGAAGAATGTTTTACAAACCCTGAAGTCTTAGTTTCAACCGTCATTGTCCTTCATTTTAATAAAATGTTTCCAGAAAATTCATTTCAAATAGACCCTTTCTTTGATGCTTGGCAGTAGCCTTAGCTATATAGTTTATCGTTAATAGTATATAATTTTTGTAGAATTTTCGTAAAAAAAATCAATACAGCTCAATATATCTGTTATTATGTTATTGCATTTTTGCATTTTCCACCGAAATATAATGCATGTTTGTAAGAACAAAAATTCTGGACGCAGTAAGTGCGTTATGGTAGAGAATTTTGAACAAATGCTTAATATTTGAATAGCTCAATTTGCTATTAACCTATAAGGTTGACCAAAAAACGAGTTTTTTAATATAAATAAATGATTAAACATTAATTATCACTAAAATAATTACAACGCCCGCTGGAATACGACATTAAAATAAAGCTCCAACAACTGACTCGTTGGTCTAGAGGTATCATTTCCGCTTAGAGTGTGGGAGCTCCCAGGTTCAAATCCCGGACAAGCCCAAATACTTTTTATTTGCTTTTTTTTAACCGACTTCAAACAAGGACGAGGTTCTCAATTCGCCTGTATGTTTTTTTATGTGTGTTACCTCAGAACTTTTTTCTAGGTAAACCCATTTTAGTGAATTTTCTTAAAAAAAATTCACTAATGAGGAGATCTCGACTTTCGAATTTTGGAAAAATTTCTTCAAATGAGCGCTATTTAGGACCCCCGGAACCCAAATCCGAGGTCTGTTTCAGACTTTATATGTTTATATATATATATATATATATATATATATATATATATATATATATATATATATATATATATATATATATATATATATATATATATATATATATATATATATATATATATATATATATATATATATATATATATATATATATATATATATATATATATATATATATATATATATATATATATATATATATATATATTTATGTGTCACACCTATAACTTACAAAATAATGGACGGATTTTGATAAAATTTGGCACATACCTTCCTTTCGCAAGTCGCTTGGATAAGTTCGTTAGCCAGGAAAATCCGCCGAGGTTTTCCCGGAAAATTTTGTGTTTTCTTTCGAAAAAAATCGAAAAAAATTTATATCTCCAAAATTAACAAAGTAAGGGCAACCAAATTTCATACGCGGGTTTATATCATTAGAGGCAAGTTACCTAGCAAAATTTAGCTCCGTAGGTTAAATGACAAAAAAGTTACAGGCATTCAAAGAAAAATAAATTTGGGTTCTCCTCAAAACGTCAAAATCGCGATTTTAAACGTCAAAATTGGTGAGTACCTTCCTTTTGCAAGTGGCTTGGATATGTTCGTTATCCAGGAAAATCCGACGAGGTTTTCCTGGAAAATTTTGTGTTTTCTTTCGAAAAAAATTTATATCTCCAAAATTAACAAAGTAAGGGCAACCAAATTTTATACGCGGGTTTATATCATTATAGGCAAGTTACCTACCAAAATTTAACTCTGTAGGTCAAAAGACAAAAAAGTTATAGGCATTTAAACAAAAATAAATTGAGGTTTTTCACAAAACGTCAAAGTTGCGATTTAAACGTCAAAATTGGCAACATTTAGGAAAAGAACTTGAATCTAATACGGGCTATGGAAATAAAATGTCTCAAGAAGAATGTTTTACAAACCCTGAAATCTTAGTTTCAACCGTCATTGTCCTTCATTTTAATAAAATGTTTCCAGAAAATTCATTTCAAATAGACCTATTCTCTGACGCTTGGCAGTAGTCTTAGCTATAGAGTTTATCGTTAATAGTATATAATTTTTGTAGAATTTTCGTAAAAAAAATCAATAAAGCTCAATATATCTGTTATTATACCAGATATGAAAAAAAATTGTATATATTAATTATAGGGTGTCTTAAACTACATCTTAAAAAATTATTTCTACAATCACAGGGTGGCCCATAAGTCGTTGGTGCTACAAATTTTCTTTTTTTTTTAATCAAACACGCCTTATGTTATTGCATTTTTGCATTTTCCATCGAAATATAATGCATGTTTGTAAAAACAAAAATTCTGGACGCAGTAAGTGCGTTATGGTAGCAAATTTTGATCAAATGCTTAATATTTGAATAGCTCAATTTGCTATTAACCTATAAGGTTGACCAAAAAACGAGTTTTTACGGGAACACTTTAAGTTTACTTTCGGAAATTTTTTTACATTTTCAAACAATAAAGTTATTTTGATGAAACATGGCACATTGTTTTTACTATATAGATTATACTGGTAACCAAATTTGATGCCTGCTTTCTTAAAAAAACACACATTATTGCTATTAATAAATAGTTTTATGAAAATTCACTACCATAACGCACTTGCTGCGTCCCGAGATTTTTTTACTAAGGTAAGTTTAACTAAATTGTAATATTTTAATGCCAAGAATCTCCTGCTGTTCTGTGTACCACTACTTTTGGACCAGCCAATATTTCATTACATTTCAATTTTCTACATCTCATTGGAAAAAAATTAAAATAGACAAAGCAAGTGCTGAATAAGAACTAAATACATACAAAACTCCACTAAAAATAGGCTATTTTCAATATTAAATGTTATAAAATAAGTATACTATTTTTACAATAAGAATGGAATAACGTCATTAAAGAAATTAACACTAACCTAAATTCTCATCACATAACAGCAGAAATAAGAATTTTACTCCTAAGTTGCCAACCCTTCATGACGTTACAAAATCGTATAATTATCCAACGAAACAAATTGTTATTCCGATTGACGTGAATTGGTAGTTGTTTGTTTATTTGTGATATACCTCTCATTCAACACTGTGAGAGGTGTTCTTTCTCTAACAGGTTCTTTCGCTTCGGATTTCTATTAGCCTTCAATTTTGTTACATAATGCTCGTGCGCCATCTTTAGAGGCAGATGGCGCGCTGCTAATGGTTACACCTCCTTACTAAGCTGCTGAATGTAGTGCAGCTTAGCCCAAGGAGTGGAGACAGTCGGGTCCAACTGCGCCTAAAGGAAGAATGGAGCTTTCCACTCTCCTGTTGGCACTGCTTTCTTCGCTTTGAGCTGCCTTCGACAGCTACTTGGGACGGGGACGATGGGAATTTATAATCCTTTGTCTATTTACATTATTTATGCCCACTTTGTTCGGGGATTATTTACAAGGTAAAGTTAAATTAAAATTGGTTTTTAAACAAACTAAAACATTGATTGGCTCTCTTGGATAAATACTATCAAATTAAATTGCTTTACAATGGAGATCAAATTGCGTAAGCAGTGATACGCATGGCAGGTGGTGAGCGTGCTAATAGCGCCAAGAGGGCCACCAGCTGCACTCCTGGGCCGCTTTCCTCCGGTGACCTGCCCCAAACGGACACGCTGTAAAAATAAGAGTGACAGAGCGAGATAAAACGAAACAGTTTTTCACAGTCTTTAAACTCTGCTCAGGTGGCCTCACTCGAACAGGTATGCTATAGAAACCAAATAAAATACACCTAAATAAGACTGAACAACCTTTCACTCAGCCTTCCAACTGAAATTCGGCCGTTATCCTCAGACTTACATTCACCTTACCGCATACATTCATTATCTCGCTTCTTTGCCTATCCAGCACAGACCTCTGCTGTTGCGGCATTGACGGCTGGAGAACGTACTCTCTGGTAAGTAGTGGTTGTCTAAAAACTCACTATGCCGGTTTGCTGCTCTATGTAATACTACACTGCTCGCTCTGCCCGATACCTTTAACGTGCAGAGACATTGCGTCCGCCATACTTACACTGTCCGCAAGTTTGTGAGCTCTGTGGGCTGGAATTTTGCCTGCCCGGAGCCTTCGAAGCAATACTGCTTGTTCATTATATTTATTTTAAGCTTTTAAATCTCGCGTTTCGCCCGCTATTAGTTCAACTATAATTAGTTTACTTAATAAAAATTTGTGATTTATTACAATATTTAAAACTCCTTTTTAGACCTGATACAAGTTCCATTAACGTTATTTGTTTCATAAACTGCTAATCATTTCCGTCCAGTATTAGAGAAATGATACTCAAAAAAAACCGCGTGCGTAGACTAGCTCAACCCACCGGAAACCCCACCGACAAACGAGACGCAAACAGACTCATCAAACAAGCACGATCCGCCCTACAAGAACACCGCAACAATCGTTGGGAGGAGCGCCTGCAAACCCTGTCTATCCAAGACAACTCCATCTGGCAAATGGCAAAAGCCCTTCGCTCCCAAAAACTTCCGATATCCCCACTTCACAGCCGTAACGGTGTCGTATACACGGATGCGGAGAAAGCTACTGCATTCGCAGATCATCTGGAGTTGCAATTGAGCCCGAATTATAACAACATTGATCTGTCGCATGTAGCAAAACGCACCGCTACGTCATGAGTGCGCTTCGCGCCACCCCAGACACAACTATCGAGCCCACAACTTTCGAAGAAGTTTCCCAAATAATCAAATCATTAAAAAATAGGAAAGCTCCGCGATACGATGGAATCTCCAACGTAGCCCAGAAAAACCTCCCCTGCAAAGCCGTGGTATTCCTAGTTACAATTATGAATGCCATGCTGCGATTTCAACATTTTCCTTCCATGTGGAAACTTGCCGACATTATCAACATCCCGAAACCCAGCAAAGATCCGTTGTTCCCTCAGAACTACAGGCCCATTAGCCTACTACCAGTCATCGGCAAAATCGCAGAAAAAGTGATTCAGAAAAGGCTAGCTTCTTTCACCTCAGAAAATCATATCCTTCCGGATGAGCAATTCGGTTTCACACACCAGCACTCCACCACAGACCAAGTCCTTCGTGTGATGGAAAACATCACCAAAGGATTTAATAAAAACAAGTCAACTGGTGCAATATTTCTTGACATTGCTCAAGCCTTCGATAGGGTTTGGCATGCGGGCCTCCTAAACAAACTTATATCATTTAATTATCCTCTCCCTCTGATTCTGCTAATCAGGTCATAGCTACAACAGAGGAAGTACCAGGTCAAACATCTGGGAGCCAGATCTAGGACGTACCCAGCCACGGCTGGTCTCCCGCAGGGTTCTGCTATCCCCCCCTCTGCTGTACAATATATTTGTCGCAGACATTCCAACAGCCCCCCTAAACGTGACATACGCACTGTATGCAGACGACACTACCATCCTCAGCAGCTCCACTCAGCCGAGGATAATAGCCGAACAACTTCAGACCGCCGTAGTCGAGCTGCAATCATGGTATAGGAAATCCCTTCTATCCATAAACCCCGATAAATGTTCAGCTGTCCTATTTTCCAAGAGGAGACACACACCTCAGGAACACGTTTCATTAGACAACCGTCTAATTCCCTGGCAAAATTCCGCCAAATACCTCGGGGTTTTCCTCGACAAACACTTAACATGTCGATCACGCCCGAAAAAAAGCCTCGATGTTCATCTCGAAGCTGTTCCCACTTCTAAATAGAAATTCCAAATTGTCCATGAACAATAAGTTGCTCATGTACAAAGTCATTATCCGGCCAGCCTTAACCTATGCATCACCTGTATGGGCCACCGCGGCCGCAACACACATTAAGATCCTTCAAATCATCCAGAACAAAATTCTGAGAATGGTTACTGGAGCGCCATGGTTTGTCCGAAACAGTCAGATTCACTCTGATCTGGAAATGCCTTCGATACTTGAGTTTATAACTCAACTATCCACAACTCATTTCGCAAAAGCCGCTTCTCACCCAAATGTTCTTCTCCGTAGTGCCACCGACTACGACGAGCACCTTCCACATAAGCATAAGCGTCCAAAGCTTATACTTACCCGCTAACGCCCCCGCGGCAAAAACAAAATGGAAGCATTCATACCCAAAAAGTCATTGTGTGAAATCTTTCCGACGGAGGTATTGACTAAGGTCCGGTACTCCCAGGGAGGGGGTTTTAGTGAGTACAGTCTCACAGTGCCTCGATATCCCACGGCACCTACGGGGCCGTGAATGGGGTCTGCATGAGCATTTCCCCCTCCTGTATCCAAAATAATTTTAAAAAACTGTTAATGTGCCTAGGCACTTAGGAAGTCGTGCTCAAGAAATGGTAGCATTACTAATAAACTATTTTAAATGTGAACATGGAAATGAGAGCCTTTTCTAACTTTTACTGGTGTATGTGACTTAAGTACCATTAATTGTAGTATTAAACTTTTGAGACCTTATTCATAAAATGACGCTTTAACTGTATGACAAAACTGTAGGTCATGATGTAAAATATTTCACAATAGACCTATTTTTTGCAGACATTTGCAACTTTACTCTTTAATGGAGGAAAACGCAATTTTTTTTCTTTCTTAAAATATGTCCAAAAGTTACACAATCTTATACATTTATTATAAAAGGTAAAACTTGAAAAGGATTTATTAATATTATGAAAATATATTTAAATGAGCACCTTATGGTTGAGAAAATAATATATACTGTTAGCAAAAATAAATAAATGTCTACACAATCTCTAAACATATTTTCTCAACACAAAAAACCTTATGACAAATTGTTCGTGCATGATGTTTGGAATTCAAATCAATACAAGTTCGCTAAATTGAACTACAAAAAAGGTTTGCTTTCAAAATACCGGCATAGTCGGAAATGTTTGACAATCTGACAACATTGGATTGCTACCCTTTATGGCGTCATTCAGCTCTTATCGTAAAAATACTATGGATGTCTTATATCAGCTTACTATTTTACAATAAATTGAACCAGAGTACTTTTTGAATGAAATTATGAAAAAAAAATCACAAAGATGATATATACTTACAGTTGGCAACAGCTCACTGTTGTAGAACATAGAGCTTGACAAGTTAAGAAGGGTTGGCAGTGATCTGTAATTATAAAGTAGCTTCGTTACAAGTCTCGGGTCATATCCACCAGTTTTTGGGAAGCCTTCTGGGTCTCGTAGGTACGGAAAACGGTTGATCAAACGTTCTTGGTATGATTCACCTAACCCCAATTCTTCCGCAGCTTTTGACAACACTGTTGGGCCCAATTGCATTGGATCTCCTATACACAATAAACAAAATTAATTATGATAAAAGGTTGTAGTGTTTAAAACTACTACTAGATTCATTTTAATCTTTCACTTGATCTCAAATAATTGTAAAGTATCATAATGTATTATCAAATTATTTAAAAAACTCTAGACGTAGCAAGTGCGTTACGGAAGTGAATTTTTAAAAAAATCAATTTGGTTACCGGTATAACCTATATAGTAGAAACAATGTGCCATATTTTATCAAAATAATTATTTGAAAATGTACACAAATTTTCCGAAAATAAACTTTAAATGTTTCTGAGAAAACTGGTCTCCTAGCCAATGAACCTTAGGTTAATAGTAAATTGAGTTATTGAAATTTGAAACATTTGATGAAAATTTGTAACCAAAACGCCCTTGCTGCGTTCATACAAAAATTTTCCGAAAATAAAGTTAAATGTTGGCTTCCTAAGCAACAAAACTTACGTTAATAGCAAACTATTTCAGAGGTGCGAAGCAACATATTTGCTTGGGTTCATGCATAGTTGGGTTAGATTTTTTTCACGCCCGAGGAGGTACCACCCCATACATCAAGGGGCCGGTGAAGTCTCAACGGACGTTTTCGGTTCTGGTGCATCAGTCGGTTTCCCTTATAAACAAAAATGATGATGGCTCCTCCTTGTACAAAAGATTCCGGAAGTAAAATATCCTCCCATTCAGATCTCCGGGAGAGGGGTTTACAGGGGCCGCCAGCATCAAGATTTAACATATCCTTCTCGAATATATGTGGCCTAAATTCTAACCTGAACTTCGTCCACCATTTCCTCCAGGCTAATAGGCCCCAAATCCTCTTCCTCACCGAAATTCAAATCAGTGCCAAAACAGCCACTAACCACCTTAATTTCCGAGGTATGAGCTCCTTACTTCCTTTAGATTGCATGGAGGCATCTGCGTGTACGTCCGTAGCAATCTACCCTGCACCGGACTCCCCAATTTAGAAGCTGGAAGAAAAGACATACTATGGATAAAACTCTCTCTCATGACTGCAACTAAATTCATCTGTTGCATTTACCGGTCACCTTCTGACAACAACTTTGTCCAGCTCTTTGACTACCTTTTTTAAAAACCCATCTGATTTCTAAATATCCTTCTTCCGAGGTCACTATTCTTGGTGACTTCAATGTCCATAATAAGGAATGGCTAGGATCTTCAAAAACCGATCCACAAGAGAGAGCAGCGGAGGCCTTTGCAGTCAGCAATTCTTTAGCCAATATGGTTCAGCAACCTACTTAGTTTCCTCGCATCCCAACACACAGCTCAAATCCCTTGGATCTCCTTCTTACTACGAAACCTGAATGCTATAAGATATCAGTCACCGCCCCCCTTGGTCGCTCAGACCACGCCATGGTCACTGCTTCCTGCGCAATGCAACCCGAGGTCACACAGTCATCACACCCACGTATCGTTTGGCACTACAACTCCGCAAACTGGGACGAAATGCGGGATTACTTTTCCTCATTTCCATGGGCGTCTGTCTACTTCTCTCATCCTGACCCCTCTGATATCTCACAAAACGTCACCGAAATTATCCAAGCTGGCATGGAATTATTTATTCCACGTACACAGAAAACCTCTTCAGCCACTCAAAAGCCCTGGTTCTCTAAATCCTGTAACAAGGCCAGACTTGAAAAGGTCAAAACTCACAAAACGCTTCTACACAATCCCAGTCAAGAAAATCGTCAAGCATTTAACGACCCAAGAAACCGCTATGTTCACATTCTTTCTGAGGCAAAAAACTCGTTTAATAACCACATTAAAAACAAAGTCATCTCAAGCTCCAACGGCGGCAAGCCCTTCTGGACTCTTGCAAAATCTATTGGGAATAATTTCTGCAAGAGCACGTTCCCACCTCTTGTCTCAGAGAATAAAATTGTTTCTACCGCCCTGGGCCTGCCTCGTTGTTCGCCGGTAATTCTACTCTCAACCCACCTCCAAATGTTCAACCACCAACAGTCCCCAACGTTGCGCATAAAATGACGGATATCATTTTCAAAACTAAAAAGGTACGAAAGATGCTCTCTTCTCTTAATACCAGGAAAGCCTCTGGCCTTGACGAGATCCCAGCAATTGTTCTCAAAAAATGCCCACCAGAACTTGCTCCTGTCCGGACTCGTCTGTTTCAGAGATCTTACAATAGAGGCATATTCCCTAGTAACTAGGACACTGCTCGAGTACAACCCGTCCCCAAGAAACGATCCAAAGCGCTTCCTAGCAACTACAGGCCTATTTCTCTCCTTGAAGTCGTCTCTAAAGTGATGGAAAAGTATATAAACACCGAATTACTAAAAATTATTGAAAAACACAGTCTAATCCACGACAGGCAGTATGGATTCTGTCAGCGCAGATCAACTGCCGACCTCCTCTCCTTTGTCACCCATTCTTGGAACAAGTCTATGGAACTACACGGTGAACTCCAGATTGTCGCTCTAGACATATTCAAAGCATTCGACCAGGTCTGGCACGTTGCGCTGCTTTACAAACTTCCGGCCTATGGCCTACCATTAAAACTCTGTAGCTGGACGGCAAATTTCCTCTCCAACCGGAGCATTTCTGTTGTGGATGGCCATTCCTCTAAACTGTATCCAATTAATGCAGGAGTTCCTCAAGGTTCAGCTTTAGCCCCTACATCAATGACCTCCTCTCTAGCACATCCAACCCAGTTCAGTTACGTGGACGACAGCACCCTCTACTCAAATATATAATATTATAAGCCTGTCTCTTTAGCCCAATTAGATGAGAATCACAGACTCATGGAGGGTTCTGTCTCCGTGGATCTCCAAAAAATATTAAACTGGGGAAGTAGAAATCTTGTACAATTCAACCCCACCAAATTTCAGTCTTGCTTTCTTTCTCATAAGAGATACACCAGCCCTAGACCCATCACAATGAACAACCAGGTTATTCAAAGTAATGAGTACTTTTCACTTGTTGGCATTTCTGTGGATCGAAATCTCAATTGGCACCAACATGTCACATCAATTGCAGAAGCAGCTGCTAAGAAATTAGGTTTCCTCTTCCGGATGCGCAAATACTTTTCACCAATTAATCTCTATACCTTATATGCTTCACAAATAAAACCAAACCTCGAATACTGCTCGCACATCTGGGGTGCTGCTGCAGCTTCTACACTCACTATCCTGGACTCCATTCAGAAGAGAGCTATATGTCTCATCGGTGACCCTACCCTCACCCAAAGGCTGCCATCCCTTGTTCACTGACGTGCCGTTGGCGACCTCTCTCTCTTTTATAGATATCTGCACAGGCACTGCTCAGAGAAGCTTTCTTCCATAGTTCCTCCACCTGCTGCCCCAACAGATCTACCAGGGGAACAGAGCGAATGCACCCTTTTACTGTCCAGGTCACCAGACATAGAACATCTTGTTATGCCCGCTCGTTTGTCCCGAGGACTTCCAAGTTGTGGAATTCCTTGCCGGCACATGTTTTTCCTTCTCCTCCGAATCTCCAAACCTTCAAGTCCAAAATTAACAAGTTGCCTCTTTCCTCCTTGTCGACACCCACGGTACGATAGTATTTAGGCTGTAAGCCCTCGTGGTGTATCGTTGAAATATATATTTAAAAAAAAGAGAAAAACATTGGTTCGCACACCTGTAGTTTCAACACACTGTATGAACAAGATATATATACCTGCTAAAATGATTTGTCCAGTATCACGATCAAAAAAGGAAAGAGGTATCATAACCCCAGGTTCACAAGCCTGTGATGCTTCATCAACAAGAATGTGAGAAAAATGTCCTCTAGGAAAGCCCATCTGATGTAATAGTCCTGCAGATGAACAGGTTGTCACTGTGATTCTATGTCTCCCTAAGACAGCTGATGTGCAATCTATAAAAAAAGAATAGTAAAATGTGAAGAAAAAAAAACCAGCAAAGCTCTTACCTATAGCTAACCCTGAATTGGTGACAGTGATTTCTTTAATATGTGTATCTTCAGCAGCAATGTTTGGGAATGTACAATACGGCACTAATCTAGGTGGAATTAAATTGCTGTTTATGTGGGTAAGTGAGACGATTCTAACTAAATCGCCTGGCTTAAGTACCCCCGAATCAATGAGTCTCAATGCCAATAAATCTGAAGCACTGTTTGATGGAGCTGTGACAAGTAGTCTTGTGTGTGGAATATACCTCAGTATCTGTAGAATTGTCTCTACTAAAGTTACCGTTTTTCCTGTACCTGGTGGGCCGAATATAATGTATGGCAAAGGTCTACTGATACCAAGCAAAATATTTTTCACAGCTTCTTTCTGATAAAAATTCAGCGAGGAGTTATACCATTCCAATTTTAAATCACTTGCAGCTCTTTCAATTTTTAATTCGGCATCATTCTTATCTACGTCATTTGAAAGCAGTAACTGTGACTGTACCTTTTGCTTGTACTCCACAAACAACCGTAGTGTTTCTTCAGGTGGCAACATTTTCCTTCTTGGAAGTTTATCCTGATCAGGTGTATCGTCAATTATAAATTTAACTTGTGGTGTTTTCTCGACTACCTGTGATGGAAATAACAATTCACGACCCAAATTTTTCAAGGCCATACCTATTGCATAATGCATTCTTCTATATGTACTTCTACCACTGACAACTGTGACTGAATAATCTTCTCCATCATATGATGTGTGAAAATCCTGTCGAAATTTCAAGTATACATGTTTTGCGATAACTTTATGTACAACACCTTCATATGTGGTACCATCAACTGAATGGATATCAGTAGCTAATATTTTATCACCTACAATAATGGAAGGCTTCTTTTCCATTAGATTTTCAATTTCAAGCATCAGATATTCTCCGTTTTTAATAAAGCAAGCATTAGGCTGATCATATATACTGATTGAAACAAGTGCTGATATTTCATCCAAATAAAGTAGTGTGTGAAATCTGTCTTCATAATTATTATAACAGAGGTCCTTAAAAAGAGAGGGTTTCAGCACCCTCAGCTCTTCAAGCAGCCTAGCATTATCCTGTTGTGTGCTATACTGACTAATATGTTTCAGGAATTTTTCAGGAATCTGAAATTGTGGTATCTTCACGTTTATAAATCTCACCGAGGCAGATATCTGTTGACCCCTAATACAATCTTTTGGTGTTTTGGGAGTATAGTTATAAGAATTTCTATACCTTCCAGTATTATATTTATAATTCTTGTTTTGATTTATGTTTACAGTCACCCAACGACCAACTTTAAAGCCAGAAAATTTTAAAATGATCAATTCTGTAGTTTGCCCTATGCTTTTTGAGGTACACTCGAATAAAATTTTGAATGTTTCATTTGGAACTATTTTAATATTATGTATTTCAGTAATAACTTGACATTGTCTGTTTTCTTTAGGAATAGATATTTCCAACAAATTGATATCTTCTAAACTTACATTTTTTACTTCTATACTAAAAGGAAGGACTTCATTGAGATTTGTATAGTTTAATGTAATATCATTAGTTATTTGAACACTAGTATGGTTTTCTTCAAAATCAGCCTCTACTTCAACAACCACATCTTCAATTTTTTTAACTAAATAGTCTGGAAAAACTTTAAGTGCACGCCATGTAAATCGTTGTTGATCACTCTCTATTATTTCACATATAACTTTATCTCCAACTAATGGAATGTAACCCTTAGATAGGCTATCAATTGAAAAAAATATAACTTTATCTATGGAACCAGTGCGAGCAGTTGAATCCCAAAATGATACAGCACCTGCCTTTATCTGTGGCCTCATAGGTCTGATCTTGTTTACTTCAAGAATTTTACCGTTTAAATTTGTTACATATTCATCAACCTCACATTTTGCATCCATCTCTATCCAATCTCCCACTATTGGAATAAACTCAGAGTTGATTTTATTGAGATCAATTTCAAATTCATCTGGATACAAAACCAACTGTCTTCCATTTCGTTTAATTACCTTGCACACTATAACTCGAGAACACCAAGTGCTTTTCTTATCATCTACCACGTTCCAATCATTCTCGATGAGGGCAACATCTAATACTTTTATCTGACCAGAAGATAAAATTAATGTAAAAGAAACATGACTACCAATACAAAAGTTATGAGAAGAGTTTGGAATGAATGGATATGTTTCGTTTATAATATATTCTGATCCATCTTTGCCGGTTATCATTCCTTTTTTTACGAAAGTATCAAATTCTGTAGCGACTTCTTCTGCTACTGAATGCTCGTCAATATTTTCTGTATCTCTTCCCTCATTAAGGATATTGTAAACTTTGTCTAAATCGTCTTCGGGTTCTGAATGTTCATTATCACTTACTTCTGCATAAAAATAATCTAGAATTCGCCGAAACATATTTGTAGTAGAATAAAAAACTAGGCACTGTGCTCAAACGATTAATAGGTGAAAAAAAAAATATATTTCATAAGACTTATGAGTGAACTTTTAGTAGCTAGTTAACTATTCAGATTTAAAACAATATTCATATTCATATTATTTGTCAAATTGTCATGTTTTGTTATGGTTTATGGTTATGAACATAGATATATAAATTATAAGTCTATGGTTATGAACATGAGTTATAAATTATGGGTAGATCAATGACATTTATATCTCTCTAATGTCATTGGGGAAGATTGTACCTTTGACTATATATCAGGCAGATAGTCAAAGGGTCTATCCGTAGGTAGATAGTCAAAGGTCTGTATATCATATCTCTCGTTATTTGTATCATGGTCAAAGAGGTTTATACAACCTCTTTGATCATGGTCTAACCGACCGTTAACGTTAGATGTTTATTCCAGTTTTATGAAACTGGACAACAGTGTTACAGTTGTTTTATTGTTATTACGTTATTATTTGTTGTCTTTTCTGTGTATTCGTTCTCTATGAAAAAATTATTCGTTGGTTCATTATTATTAGCTACTGCCACTGGTCAAAGATTATCTGTAGTGATGGGTTGTTATTTAACAGTCTGTTATTTTTAACTGTTGTCGAGCCGCAACAGTAACAACCTGTTATGGATATATACAAATAACAGGTACAGGGGTGGGGATGATGTTGCACTTTACACTAGAACTCGGAGTCGTATCTGTTTCTGTTGTCGTATCTGTTTCTGTTGCACTGCAACTAGCTACGATGAATCAACTTCTGTTTTCATCCGCAACTGTTATAACAGGATGAATGGACATGAGACTGGGAATGGGGTATAGAGCGGACTTTACTTCATAACATACTACTTTATACTAGTGTGCTCACAGCTTTGGGAACGTAGGATCGTCGGTACAATGAAACTGTTAAATTTTGACAGGTTGTTGATTCACACAAAACACACACATATATTTACAATTTATAAACAAACACAAAATATGAAAAATGTAAATAAAATCAACGATGTTTCTTTTTTTCTTTGAGAAAAATTGTCTTACACTAAAAAATAATACTTTTCTAACAAAACACTTTTAAAGTTCTGAGTTTTTGTTGATGAACATTATTTGACTGACTTTGGTCGACGAAAGCCTGTTACGGCGGTCACTTAAAATTTGTCCTGTTTTAGAAAAAAGTCTTACGCACGGAACAGACGTAGTGACAGTCCCAAACTTCTCCTTCACCATTTTACTTAAATGTGGATATTCATAAGAATGAATTTTTCACCATTTAAGTGGATCTCCATTTCTAGGCAAAAGCGGTTCGTTGTTTGCACAGTTTTTAAAAGCGTACTGATTAAGATGACCGGAGATTCACCGGCGGTGAACCGAGAATCGAAAATGTAACTAGAGATCCTTCTAACAAAAAATAAAAGCGTAATGTAATAAAGAACCATATGTGCAGAATAAAGGCAAATTTCTTTACCGAAATTTTATGAGAGGTGCAGCATGTTGGAGCTTCCGGTTTTGCGGAAACTCTATCAACTTTTATTATTCAAATGGAACACCTTTTATATTACCTCATTTTATTAATATTACAAGTCATGCTTGTAAAAAGTAAGCTAAGTTTCCTTCACTTCTGACATTTATAGTCGCTAAAAAATTCGTTCTTAATTTTTCAATATGTGAAAGGCTGTATATGTAGCAAGTGAAAATTATTAAAAATGAACTATATCACTGTAAAAATAAAATCAGGTCACCGCGTATATAAAAAAATAATCACATAGTCGTTGACGTAAACTCAATCTTCATTAGATAACTCGATATGCAGATGGCATTTTTGTTTTAAGAAAAAACTGATATGTATACAAATGTACAGTTATGCTTTAACAAGTCCTTAGGTATTATATTATATTAGGTAGTTTTTTGCTCATTCTTCTTTGCCTTATGTAACTAATAAATCAATATTCCTTTTTACTTTTCACTTTGGAAATCTAAGAAATAGGTCCGATTTTAAACATCTTTTTTTTATTACTACTGCAAAATAAAAAATCGCTGAAACTTAAAAAATCTCAGAAACAGTACCAATTTTAATGAAATTATAAAAATATTCCCTGTACCCGGTATAGTTGAAACCAGACACACTTCGCCCTATAGGTAGAGAGAAAAAAATTAGTTTTAATTTTTAAAAAATTATTTATTTTATTTTTTGCTTACAATAATTCATTTATTTCATATAGCTCTTATTTTCAAGGAAAAGATGGCTATAGAGGTTTTCAAGCTCAATGCTTAACTAATACTTAATTAGTAAAAAAAATTCGAAAGAAATTCTGCATTGTTGAATTTTTTACCAAATTATTATTAGTGATGAATACCCAAAAAAAGACCTCCATCATTTTTTTAATAAAAAATTTATTAATTGTTTTAAACATAATACAAGAATATTTTTTATTTTAAACATTACCCAACTACACCACCAGACGGGTTCAGCTACTGTTACTACGTCTACGTGGAATTCTTAATAATTCATAGTTCATACTGTTATTTTGGAATGTTATATTTAACTGTTATATCTAAATAACAGTAACAGGTGCGACCTGTTAAAGCAATATAACAGTTTTTCCCATCACTAATTATCTGTATCTTTTAGTGATGGGCAAAACGGTGTTTTTCTATTAACTGTTGAAGCCGTTAACGTAATTTAATAAAAACCGCTTAAAATAACAGCTTCAGTTATTTATCTGTTATTTTAAACTGGATAGTCGATCGATAGTATCCTACATTCCCAAAGCTTTGAGCGAGAGCGAGCACACTAGTATAAATAACGTGTTAAGTGTTAAGTAATATGTTATGTAGTAAAGTCTGCTCTATACTGTATACCCATACCCATACCCATACCCATACATATTTAGCATTCCCAGTCTCATGTCCATTCATCCCGTTAAATAGTTAAATTTAACAGTTACCGGTGAAAACCGAAGTTTATTCATCGAACCTAGTTGCAGTGGAACTGAAACAGATACGAGTCCGAGTTCTAGTTTAGTGTTAAAAGCGTGATTTTGAACCTGTTATTTGTATAAACCCATAACTGGTGGTTACTGTTGTGGCTCGACAACCGTTTAAAAATAACAGACAATTAATAACGACCCATCACTAGTATATTTTGTTTGTGTCAGTGGTGAAAATCAGCCGAGTTGGATTGGCAATGCGCTTTCGCCCTTTCTAGAAAATTTGTTTTCTTTCTAGATTTCCTGTGACAGGTGACAGTGACATTTGTTTGTTACCTTTTGTTGCTCGAGAAGTTTGTGTCTGATTATCTGACTGTCGAGTGACAAAAAAGTACGTGGTGTTCAATTCACTGTGTTCTCAATCTTCTGAACAATTGTAGGCGTTAAAGTGTTGTTTGTGAAATAGAATTCTGTGGTAAGCCGATTTTAAAACGGTAAGTTAGTAAGTTACAAAAATTACACCTAGATCAAACATTTCAACACATTTGCTTTGACAGTCGACACTTCGATTTGTCATGTTTATTTTAGTTTTAGACAATTTTTATCCGTTTATTTTTTTACTATTGTTTTGGAAGTCAGTTTTTCCAATCTGATGTATTTATAAACGTAATACTAATTTATATAGCGTAATTCTACGTCCCATAAGAGTATTGATTTCTTTACATTTTGACATAACTTGAATGAGTCATACTGAATTTCAAGCCATTTTCTAGGTTGTTATTTGTAATTATTGTAAGTGTAACACCTTTGGCATTTAATGATACTTGAGAACTCCAATGCAAAATAAAACTAATGGGTCTGAGTGTGACAGAAAAGTCGATAAAAAAATCATAAGGTTGTTACATGTCATCCACTTTTGTCGTTCCTAGTAAAAAGCAGATACGCCGCTGTATTTACATTTAATTTACCTATCTTTTCATAAATAAATAAAGTACTGATTACAAGTCGAATTACTCAGTTCGTTTACGTAAAAAACTACAATAGTAGCGGGGAAAAAGATAGGATCTTTCTATTGCTGATAAGCAAATTGTATTGTTATTAGGAAGCAGTAGCACATAGTTCAAAATTTTAACTTGTGTAATTCTTTTTTCAGGTTGACAAGTTAATAAGATGACCTCTTACAACAGTGGATATGGTGAGTAGATTCCTGTTTTTTTTTTAAATTATCTTCATTACATTAGTTTTGAATGCTTTTTTGAATTCTAAAAATTTTCTAGCGCTTATATTCTATCACAGCCTATGTTTAATTTTTGTCTTGCAAATACAAAACTACAAGTTTGGTTTGAGTATACTACAAAGCAAAAAAAATTATAAGCTCACTATGTATTTATATAAAATGTTTTGGTGTGATTTGTCTCCACACTCCAAGGAGAAAATTTGTGCAAGATCTTGCACATATACCTACTCTTTCATGTTTAAAAAGCTTCTTAAAATGTCTCCGAGAGGTAATTTTGTTTTCTAATCCTTTTTAATACATCTAATAAATCTAATTCAAGTAATATTAAGCCATTTCAGAGTACCACAAATAGCATTTACTGGTGCACAACTTAGAAGCATTTTAATACTTTTACAGATTAGCGAAAGGTCTATTTTTTTAGAAACATTTTTTTATTTTTATTATTTCAACAACACACCATGAGGGCTTACAGCCTAAATACTAACGTACTGTGGGTGTCGACAAGGAGGAAAGAGGCAACTTGTTAATTCTGGACTTGAAGGTTTGGAGGTTCGGAGGAGAAGGAAAAACATGTGCCGGCAAAGAATTCCACAACTTGGAAGTCCTCGGTACAAAAGAGCGGGCATAACAAGATGTTCTATGTCTGGTGACCTGGACAGTAAAAGGGTGCATTCGCTCTGTTTCCCTGGTAGATCTGTTGGGGGCAGCAGGTGGAGGAACTGTGGAAGAAAGCTTCTCTGAGCAGTGCCCGTGCAGATATCTATAAAAGAGAGAGAGGTCACCAACGGCACGTCGGTGGGCAAGCGATGGCAGCATTTGGGTGAGTGTAGGTCACCGATGAGGCGTATAGCTCTCTTCTGAATTGAGTCCAGCATAGTGAGGCGGCAACGGCACCCCAGATGTGGGAGCAGTATTCAAGGTTTGGCCTTATTTGTGAAGTATATAAAGTATAGAGATTAGCTGGTGAAAAGTAGTGGCGAGCCCGGAAGAGGTAACCTAATTTCTTAGCAGCCGCTTCTGCAATTGAAGTGACATGTTTGTGCCAATTGAGATTTCGATCAACAGAAATGCCAACAAGTGAAAACGACTCATTACTTTGAATAACTTGGTTTTCATTGTGATGGGTCTAGGGCTGGTGTATCTCTTATGAGAAAGAAAGCAACACTGAGTTTTGGTGGGGTTGAATTGTACAAGATTTCTACTTCCCCAGTCTCATATTCTTTGGAGATCCACGGAGACAGAACCCTCCATAAGTTTGCAATCCCTATCTAGTTGGGCTAAAGAGACAGCCTTTGAATATTGTATATTTGAGTGGAGGGTGCTGTCATCCGTGTAACTGTGAACTGGTGTTGGATGTGCTAGAGAGGAGGTCATTGATGTGGTGAAGAAACAAAGTACGGGCTAAAGCTGAACCTTGAGGAACTCCTGCATTAATTGGATACAGTTTAGAGGAATGGCCATCCACGACAACAGAAATGTTTCGGTTGGAAAGGAAATTTACTGTCCAGGTACAGAGTTTTAGCGGTAGGCCATAGGCCGGAAGTTTATTAAGCAGCGCTGCGTGCCAGACCTAGTCTAATGCTTTGGATATGTCTAGAGCGGCAATCTGGGATTCACCGTGTAGTTCTATAGACTTGTACCAAGAATGGGTGACAGAGGAAAGGAGGTCGGCAGTTGATCTGCGCTGACGAAATCCATACTGCCTATCGTGAATTAAACTGTGTTTTTCAAGAAATTTTAGTAATTCGGTGTTTATATACTTTGAAAGGAGAGAAATGGGCCTGTAGTTGCTAGGAAGCGCTTTGGATCCTTTGTTGGGGACGGGTTGTACTCGAGCAGTTTTTCAGTTACTAGGGAATATGCCTCTATTGTAACATGTCTGAAATAGACGAGTCAAGACAGGAGCAAGTTCTGGTGCGCATTTTTTGAGAACAATTGCTAGGATCTCGTCAAGGCCAGAGGCTTTACTGGTATTAAGAGAAGAGAGCATCTTTCGTACCTTTTTTGTTTTGAATATGATATCCGTCATTTTATGCGCAACATTGGGGACTGTTGGTGGTTGAACATTTGGAGGTGGGTTAAGAGTATAATTGGCGGCGAATAACGAGGCTAAAAGTTCAGCCTTGCCCAGGGCGGTAGAAACAATTTCGTCCTCTGAGACAAGAGGTGGGAACGTGCTCTTGCAGAAATTATTCCCAATAGATTTAGCAAGAGTCCAGAAGGGTTTGCTGCCATTGGAGCTTAAGAGGACTTTGTTTTTGATGTGCTTATTAAACGAGTTTTTTGCCTCAGAAAGAATGTGGACATTGCGGTTTCATGTGTCATTAAATGCCTGACGGTTTTCTTGACTGGATTGTGCAGAAGCGTTTTGGGTGCTTTGACCTTTTCAAGTCTGGTCTTGTCGCAGGATTCAGAGAACCAGGGCTTTTGAGTGGCTGAAGAGGTTTTCTGTGTACGTGGAATAAATAATTCCATGCCAGCTTGGATAATTTCGGTGACGTTTTGTGTGATATCAGAGGGGTCAGGATGAGAGATGCCCATGGAAATGAGGAAAAGTTATCCCGCATTTCGTCCCAGTTTGCGGAGTTGTAGTGCCAAACGATACGCGGGTGTGATGACTGTGTGACCTCGGGTTGCATTGCACAGGAAGCAGTGACCATGCCGTGGTCTGAAGGAGATCCAAGGGATTTGAGATGTGTGTTGGGATACGAGGAAAGTAAGTTGGTTGCTGAACCATATTGGCTAAAGAATTGCTGACGGCAAAGGCCTCCGCTGCTCTCCCTTGTGGATTGGTTTTGGAAGATCCTAGCCATTCCTTGTTATGGACATTGAAGTCACCAAGAATAGTGACCTCGGAGAAAGGATATTCGGAAATCAGATGGTCGATTTTTTCAGAAAGGTAGTCAAAGAGCTGGACAAAGTTGTTGTCTGAAGGTGACCGGTAAATACAACAGATGAATTTAGTTGCAGCCCTGAGAGAGAGTTTTATCCATAGTATGTCTTTTCTTCCAGTTTCTAAATTGGGGAGTCTGGTGCAGGGTAGATTGCTACGGAGGTATGCGCACACGCCTCCATGCAATCTAAAGGAAGTAAGGAGCTCATACCCCGGTAAATTAAGGTGATTAGTGGCTGTTTTGGCACTAATTTGGGTTTCGGTGAGAAAGAGAAGTTGGGGCCTATTAGCCTGGAGGAAATGGTGGACGAATATCAGGTTAGAATTTAGGCCACATATATTGGAGAAGGATATGTTAAATCTTGATGCTGGCGCCCCCTGTACACCCCTCTCCCGGAGATCCGAATGGAAGGGTATTTTACTTCCGGAATCTTTTGTACAAGTAGGAGCCATCATTTTTTGCTTATAAGCGAAACCGACTCATACACCAGAAGCGGAAACGTCCGTTGGGACTTCACCGGCCCCTTGGTGCATAAGGTGGTAGCTCCTCGGACGTGAAAAAAATCCTTTACTATCACGTAAAGGAAAATTCCACTACCACCTGCTAGATGCTGTGTCCCTAGCCAGGGGCCCTTACAGGATGCTACCGTCCGGGCCAGACGGACCCTGGTTTTTTAACGTGGTTGTTACTCCACCCCTCCTCCTTTCTCACCCGGGCTTGGGACCGGCGATGGCGGAGTTAACATGCTTAAAATAGCCACTGTATGTATACGTAAGAAGTGAAATGTTGTGTTTTCAACTCCCTGACAAGTTTCAGGACCCAGAGGTTTGAGATAAAAGCAAGTTATAAGTCGAGTTACTACTACTACTACCCATCTCGCCGTTCCCATAAAGCGATAAGCACACTACAAAGCTCATGCTATTTCCTAACAATATTTCTTGAAATGCCTCTGTCAAAACATGCTATTTTTGGTTCTTCCACATTGCTACAGCCCCTCATACTTGGTCTCCTATTAAGAAAACTTCTGTCATCTCTCTTCTTTAATATATCGTCCACAACATCTAACCAAGCATTCATTTGTCTTTTACGACCTCCCTTACCAACCACAAGATCTCTATAAATTCTACTTGTCATTTTATTATTATCCATTTGTTCTATGTGCAAATCCTCTAAGTACACTTCTCTCATATTTACTATATGGTAATTTTACAGATGAGCGCATGTCACCTTTTTGAATGTCAGAAACATCATTAGAACCACTTCTGTATGCGTAAACCACAAGGGAAATGTTGTGTATTCTTTCCTTGTTCAAGCTGCTTTCTTTCACTTTTTTCCTATATAGATTTCTTCCCATCCAGCATCACTATTCGCTCTGAGTCACGAAATTTTTTCTGGGGGTTGAAACCACCACATGCCTGTTGTGATTTATGCATGCATGGGTGGTTCTAAGCATATTTCAGACATTTTTTTAGAAAGCTCACCATAAGCTCATCTGCAAAATTACCAATTTTTCCACCTTGTATTTGTTCAAATGCCATCCATTTCGAACTTTATCCCTTCTTGTTTCACTACTCGCTCAATTCAAGTAGTCCATTCCAACAGCACTCAATTTTCTTCCATGCTTTTCCTGACTCACCCAACTTTCACACACATATACACATTGTGTATATACGCCGTAGCCGTATTACTTTATGTGTGTGTTCTTGCTGTAATTGTAAAGATAAGATGCTTACTGGCAATTAGGCCATTGCTGACGCTTTTTGCTCATCTAAACTAACCTACCCTCCACCTTGAGCTCGATCTCAACGATGACAGTGATTTGAAAAATCATCCGCCGTCGGTGAGTCACGAACTGTCGTCCCCCAAGTCCGTATTGGAAAGTCTGAATCGACTTTCCCGCACGACCACGGAGACGCTTCTTGCTGTAATTAGTATATTGCTCGAATGAGCTCTAATTAGAGCGAAACCAGTTTGCGGTTCAAATTATGGTGAGAATACATCTAGCCTTACAGGGAAGAAATGGGTCAGGGCTGACAATTTACAAAATTGTTAGTTGGTTGTACAGTCTATTTTAAACATTTTGTATTAATTGGAGCCTTCGCGACAACATACTACCTGGTTCCGCACCGAGATGGCAACCCTGTCGTACATGTCACAATGTTCTAGGGGCTGGGCTGCCATAGCCGTATTAGTTTATAGGTGTTTTCTCGCTGTAATTAGTATATCGCACTGACAAGATCTAATTAGAGCGAAATAGGTCTGTGGTTTTACTTATGGTGAGAATGTGAGAATACATCTAGCCTTACATACATCGTCCCTATATTAGGGAAGAAATGGGACCGGGGCTGACAATTTACAAAATTGTTGTACACAGTCTGTATTTTATAATTTTGCATTAATTGGAGCTGTCGTGGCAACATACTACCTGGTTTCGCACCGAGATGGCGACCCTGTCGTACATCTCACAATGTCCTACATTTAATTTATGGATTCTGAAGCGGATAGCCTTCGACCACTCCTCACCCTTCAATTTTTTACTTCTAGCTTTTCTTCTGTGGGTCTGCAGGATTTGGGACTTGAGGGCTTTTGAGGAGGGGGAAGCGCAATGTCATGTGGTTTTTCCTTCGTCTAGTTTTCTAATAAGTCGAACGGTAACTTTGTGGGCGGAAAAGGAGTTGTTAATAGGAGGTTTCCTAAAGTTATGGTATGATAAAGAAGGTAGACCAAATAATTGCAGTATGTCGATTAATGATAGTTTGATAGAGGAAAAGGAATGTAGATATTTGGGAAGATTTTGGATTCGGCTTGGGTGTAGCCGGTTTCGGGGTTGTTGAGGGTTGGGCGGGGCGGGAAGATCCAGTGGCCTCCGCATATGAAATTTTCGGCTTCCGTTGGGAGGGCTGTTTGTTGGGTGTGGGGAATTTCGGACAGCCTCTGTAGTTGGCGGTGTGACTTTCTCGCAATTGCAGCAAGTTGGGTTGACAGATAGGGACCTTTTACACTCCACAGACAAATGCGGGCCGTTGCATTTCACGCAGCGGGTGGCTCCCCTACAAGACTGTTGGGAGTGACCAAACATTTCGCAGCGATGGCACTGGTTCGGAAGGTTCTTTTTGTGTAGCGACTCCATATTGACGATGAGGCCGCACACAGTTCCGATGCCGAAAATGGACCTTTCGGACTTGGGGAGGTTGGTCATGATGAGGGGCATGGGGATTTTTTTGTTGTTTTTACCTCTGCGACGCATACAGTGGACACCATCGGGATGGAAACCCTGTTTGATGAGGTCTTTTTAAACCTCTTCGATGGGGATGGTTTCACAGAGGACAATCTTTAGTTGTTTGTCCTCCTGGAGCTGGTAGGAATGATACTGGAGCTTCAGGCTATCCATGATTTTGGTAGCCTCTCTGAAGTCAGTAGCTGACGTCAAGTGAATTCTTACGGAATCTGTAAGATTCTTAGCCTTGACGCAGCTGATATTTTGGCGGGTAAAGTAGCCTGAGAGATAGGTCCACTTTTCCTTATTGTGGAGGAATAGCGGAGGAGGGGGGGTGGATTTGGGAGCAGTACTCGCGGCCCGCTCCGGGTCTTGGCTTGCCTCGGAGTCAGACTCGCAAGACATGGAATCGTCATCGGAGGGGGATTTCCGTTGACGGTTTTTCCTGTTTCCAGGAGAAGGAGGCGGGGAAGCCTTGCGCTTTTCAGCTTTAGAGGGCGGCTGGGAAGGGCCGGCACTCTCGGGCTGAGCAGCAGGAACGGAAGTGGGTATTTGGGGTGGGGTCGGGGACGTGGATGGTTAAGGTTCAGCCGTTTAAGCGGCTATAAAAGCCGCTCTAAGGTCTGGGGAAAGGTATCTGAAGGGTTTGCTAAGCTCCCGGAGTCGCTTGGGGAGCTTATCAAGGGTAGCCATGTCGGCCTTGGCTATAGGGGCAGATGCAGGGGGCTCGTTGTACCCCTCCACCGGGATATACCCGTAGGAGGTGATCCTAGCTCTTTAGGGTGTCCAGCAACGTTAACCAGGGTAGGGCGAATACTGGATCCTAAAGAGACGGGAAAAAAAGACCGTGAAGTGTACGGTCGGTATAGACGCCCCGCCGTGAAAACAGCAGTAACGCCTTTGGTGAAACTTACCGCCGATTCGATGCTCACCTCGACGCTGACTTGGCTGTGGCTGCGGCTGTGGCTGCTAACTGGCGGTGAACTAACTGGCTCAGCTGGGCTGGCTCTGCTGGCTCTTCGCGGACCTCTGGACGGTGCGAGATCTGACTTGAAGTTGGACTTGACGACGACCAGGTGAATTGTTGTTTTGATAGAGTTCTACAAATTGCTACAAAAAATGTCCGGAAATGTAGACAAACCATGTCATTGGTCCCTTTTTCACATAATTATTTAGCACTACTCCAAAATAATGTCGTGCCAACTTTGACAAACTTATCCTAATCGAGCAGACCCACAAGTTCCAGCGAATGGGATATGGTTCCAGCAGGATGGAGTACCAGCACATTACCAAATCGGTGTCCGGCAGTACCTCGACCTAATATATCCAAATTGGTGGATAGGGAGGCGAGTATCGTTAGAATGGCCAGCACGATCGCCCCCATCTTACGCTATTAGAGTTCATGTAATGTAGAGTTCAGGGAATATGTAAAAAGTTTGGTATACAAAACTTAACCTCGCGATTTAACTAACTTAAGACGAAGAAACATATTGCGATTAGGTCGATTAGAATACATTTTTATTTGCGATTAGGATGTTGTCAAGACGTTTAAGAGGTGCATTTTGAACAGTCCGTACATTAATATTATGTAATTTTTAATTAATAATTATCGATCATGAAACGTTATTTTAGTGAATTTTCTTTTAAAAAAAATCACTAATAGGAGATCCCGACTTTTGAATTTTGAAAGAATTTCTTCAAATCAGCGCAAACCAGGACCCCTAAAAGCCATATTCAGGGTCAGTTTCAATTAATGTGTTTATATATATATATATATATATATATATATATATATATATATATATATATATATATATATATATATATATATATATATATATATATATATATATATATATATATATATATATATATATATATATATATATATATATATATATATATATATATGTAAGTATGTATGTATGTCACCGATAACTCAAAAAATAATGGGCCGATTTTGATCAAATTTGGTGAGTACCTCCTTTTGTAGATGGCTTGCATAAGTTCGTTAGCCAGGAAAATCGGATAAGGTTTTCCGGGAAACTCTTGGGTTTTCTTTCGAAAAAATTCATATCTCCGAAAATTAAAAAGCTATGGTAACCAAATTTGGTACGCTGGTTTCTGTCATAAAGAGTATCCTTTCAGATCTATAGGTTAAAAGACAAAGAAATTACAAGGCTCTGATTAAAAGAAAGCTAAAACGTCAAAATTGATAATTCTGGTAGTCGTACATTAGTACGCATCAGCGCTTTACGAGTTAAAAATACGGCTCGAAATGACTAACAAGCTCCTAGATCTGTGTCTCAGCCGTCATTTTCGTTCATTTCGTTAAAATATGAGAAAAAAATGAATTTTAAACAAAAATTGTATTGTGTAAATAATCAAGCCGTTAGAAAAGTAATACACTAGCGTATATACCAGTTAGTAGATATATGTGTCATGTCAAGAATGGCCGAGAGGTAAAGGCAGCAGTGTTGATTTCATAATGGACTCCTATAACACGCGTTCTAATCTCAGTTGGTGACTTCACTTTTTTTTTTACCGTTATCTGAGCAGATTGTGTAATTCCGATGAATTTTTTTAGCAAGTTTTTGTATGAAAAATTCAATTAGGACGCAGAAAGTGCGTTGTGGCAGCGAATTTTCATTAGTTTCAAATTTCCATAGCTCAATTGCTATTAACCTAACGTTCGTTGGAAATTCACTACCATAACGCACTTGCTGCGTCCAGACTTTTTTCTAATTATCGGTGATGAAACGCGATTATTCATTCGTTTTTTAGTGTTTTGTAGCTAAGTTCGTCAATCCGATGAATTTATTTTTTACTGTTAATTTTTGGAATAAATTTTAAAACCATAGCATTTTTAAATAGAGAATGAAGAAATCTTTCAAAAAATACGGCAGAGGGGGGGTCAGCGTTCCTATATAGATAAGAACGTTTTTAAGTTTTACATAATTATTTTAATCGGGTATTGAAAAGGTTGCAGCGCTTTTATGTTTTTGATACACATGCAGATAATATCTATATTTAGCTTTAGTGTATGAAGTCAACGGTTACATAAATATTAGCTTTTGGTGCAGCTATAGGTACACATTGCTTCTATATGACAGGATACATTACTTCGTATCTATGTAGTTTGCACACTGATCTAAAGATATTATTGTGTTCTAATGTTACCTGGAATTATAAGGAAAATAAGACAACCCTCATCGATTAAATTATGATTGCAGAGTATTGTACTGCCCTGCTAAGACAAAAGGTCGTATCTGCAAAAAATCGAATTTTCGGGTTCCTATATATATATATATATATATATATATATATATATATATATATATATATATATATATATATATATATATATATATATATATATATATATATATATACTTCAACAACACACCACGAGGGTTTACAGCCTAAATACTATCGTACATTGGGTGTCGACAAGGAGGAAAGAGGCAACTTGTTAATTCTGGACTTGAAGGTTTAGAGGTGCGGAGGAGAAGGAAAAACATGTGCCGGCAAGGAATTCCACAACTTCGAAGTCCTCGGGACAAAAGAGCGGGCATAACAAGATGTTCTATATCTGGTGACCTGGACAGTACAGGGTGCATTCGCTCTGTTTCCCTGGTAGATCTGTTGGGGGCAGCAGGTGGAGGAACTATGGAAGAAAGCTCCTCTGAGTAGTGCCCGTGCAGATATCTATAAAAGAGAGAGAGAGAGTCACCAACGGCACGTCAGTGGGCAAGGGATGGCAGCCTTTGGGTGAGGGTAGGGTCACCGATGAGACGTATAGCTCTCTTTTGGATGGAGTCCAGGATAGCGAGTGTAGAAGCGGCAGCTGCACCACAGATGTGGGAGCAGTATTCGAGGTTTGGCCTTATTTGTAAAGTGTATAAGGTATAGAGATTAGTTGAAGAAGGCTTCTGCAATTGATCTGACATGTTGGTGCCAATTGAGATTTCGTTCCACAGAAATGCCAACAAGAGAAAAGGACTCATTACTTTGAATAACTTGGTTGTTCATTGTGATTGGTCTAGGGCTGGTGTATCTCTTATGAGAAAGAAAGCAAGACTGATATTTGGTGGGGTTGAATTGTACAAGATTTCTACTTCCCCAGTCTAATATTTTTTAGAGATCCACGGAGACAGAACCCTCCATGAGTCTGCGATTCTCATCTAATTGGGCTAAAGAGACAGGCTTAGAATATTGTATATTTGAGTGGAGGGTGCTGTCGTCCGCGTAACTGTGAACTGGGTTGGATGTGCTAGAGAGGAGGTCATTGATGTGGAGAAGAAACAAAGTAAGGTTTAAAGCTGAACCTTAGGGAACTCCTGCATTAATTGGATACAGTTTAGAGGAATGGCCATCCACGACAATAGAAATGCTCCGGTTGGAGAGGAAATTTGCTGTCCAGGTACATAGTTTTGGTGGTAGGCCATAGGCTGGAAGTTTATTAAGCAGCGCTGCGTGCCAGACCTAGTCGAATGCTTTGGATATGTCTAGAGCGACAATCTGGGATTTACCGTGTAGTTCCATAGACTTGTTCCAAGAATGGGTGACAAAGGAAAGGAGGTCGGCAGTCGATCTGCGCTGGCGGAATCTATACTGCCTGTTGTGGATTAGACTGTTTTTCAAAAAATTTTAGTAATTCGGTGTTTATATACTTTTCCATTACTTTAGAGACGACTGAAAGGAGAGAAATAGGCCTGTAGTTGCTAGGAAGCGCTTTGGATCCTTTCTTGGGGATGGGTTATACTCGAGCAGTTTTCCAGTTACTAAGGAATATGTCTATTGTAAGATATCTGAAACAGACGGGTCAGGGCAGGAGCAAGTTCTGTAGCGCATTTTTTGAGAACAATTACTGGGATCTCATCAAGGCTAGAGGCTTTCCTGGTATAAGAGAAGAGATAATCTTTCTTACCTTTTTAGTTTTGAAAATGATATCCGTCATTTTATGCGCGACATTGGGGACTGTTGGTGGTTGAACATTTGGAGGTGGGTTGAGAGTAGAATTGCCGGCGAACAACGAAGTAAAAAGTTCAGCCTTGCCCAGGGCGGTAGAAACAATTTCATCCCCTGAGACAAGAGGTGGGAACGTGCTCTTGCAGAAATTATTCCCAATAGATTTAGCAAGAGTCCAGAAGGGTTTGCCGCCGTTGGAGCTTAAGAGGACTTTGTTTTTGATGTGGTTATTAAACGAGTTTTTTGCCTCAGAAAGAATGCGGACATAGCGGTTTCGTGCGTCGTTAAATGCTTGGCGATTTTCTTGACTGGGATTGTGTAGAAGCGTTTTGTGAGCTTTGACCTTTTACTCGTACTCTAGACTCTTACTCTTACTCTAGACGACGTATGCTATTTCACAAAACCTTTAATAACCCAAAACTGAACATTCTGCAGATACGACCTTTTGTCTTAGTAGGGCAGTGTAATAATACATATATGCAGACTGAATAAAGCTAGAGTATCTGGTTACCTACTGCCAGGTGCGTGGGGTCCCATGAAAGGAATGGAAGCACTGCTTCCTCTAAATATTTTTAGTAAAATTGTATTTTTCCTTTTAAATTGTATTTTTCTTTTAAATCATATTTTCTTTTTATCGAGTTTAAATCTAGTTGTAGGTAGATATTTGGAATATTAATTGAGTTTGGCGATGTCGCAAATGTTAGATAGGCGCGCCGACGCTGCCTAATATGCGACAGACACAAGCGCGGAAATCCGATAATCGGGAGTCGGGATCGCTTATTTCCAGCTGTCTACTGCATTTGAAGAAAATCTAGGATTTTTTACGCTTTTTTTTTTATTTGAGCGAAGAAATAAAAGTCAGACGGGGCCAGATCTGGTCAGTTATGGGGATGTTTATGTGATTCAGGCTCTGAAGTAATCTGGTCAGATAACGTTCAAATTGAAAACTTTAATAAAGGACGATAAATGACTATGAAGCAGTGGAGAATAGCGCAAAGCGCCATCTCTGGTTGTGGCAGCTCTAGGGTTCTGTACTGTGCGTACGTGAAAGCCTAGAACCGACACAACGCCAGAGATGGCGCCTTGTGCTATTCTCCATTGCATGTTATGGCAATGCCTGCCTTGGAGCCGACTTGTTGGAGCGCAGGTATGACACATTGAAAAATCCTCAGAAAGACGAAACCGGTTTGTGTTTCCTGCTATATACACACACACATACATACATACATACATATATATATATATATATGTATGTATATGTATATATATATATATATATATATATATATATATATATATATATATATATGCATTGAAAACGAAACAGACCGATTTGCGTCCAGAGAATATTTTTTTTAAACTGAAACGCGTCAATTTTAATATTGAGGGGGACATGTTTTGACATAAAACACAACTTTGTTACATCAACCCCTTGAGGGTGGTGATGACAACCCTTATATTTTAAATAGGGAACATGGGTCGAGTGTTACATCATTTGAAAGCTCTTTCTTTTCTGAATTCAGCACACAAATTTTTTTGGAAGTTTTATCAATAAAAATTATTCACAGTTGAAGATGCAAAAACGCGGTTCACTCATTCCGATAAGAAATGTGCTGATAGTCAATGTTTTGTTGGTTTGTAAACAAACAGAACATTTCTTATCGGAATGAGAGAAATGCGGTTTATCATTTCAGTTTATCGGTCGGTTTGATACTTGATAGTACTACCGAAAATTAATTTCTGTAGAAGAAATAGTTGAAATAGTTGAAATAATTACTCTTTTTTTTCAAAAAGGTGACTGTGCCAACCGTACCGCAAATTTGTTTAATGAACGACATCTGAACATACATGTTAACAGAAAATACATTTTCGAGTTAGTTGCAAACTTTCGACAAAGTGGTTCAGTAGCCAACAAAAAACGCGATCCTGAACGTGAATTTTCGGTTAGAAATGAGACTACTGAGATTGAAGTTTTAGGACAAATTGCTGCAGACCCAACTTTGTGCACGAGAAAATTGGGCACTGTTTCAAACATAAAAAGAAGAACTATTGAGCGAATATTGAAGCATCATAAATTTCACCTGTATAAAATTAATCTTGTACAACAACTGAATGAAGATGATTTGATCGGCGGCTGGAGTTTTGTGAAGTTATGACTGCACGAATATATGTTCTTCAGACGAGTCTACGTTTTTATTAAACTCTACAGTCAATCGTCATAATTGTCGTTATTGGGCAGATAATAATCCAAGAAATTTTCACGAAGTCCACACTCAAACTCCACAGAAATTAAATGTCTGAACTGGCATTTTTGGATACCGTTTGATCGGACCAGTTTTTCTTGATGGCAACTTGAGTGGCGAAACGTATTTGGAGTTACTCGAAGATATCGTTTACCCTCTACTAATTGACATTGTTGAAAATGATGATCGCTATCAAGAAAATCAATTAGTGTTTCAACAAGATGGAGCTCCTCCGCATTTTTCACAACGTGTTAGGGAGTTTTGAACAGAGAGTTTCCAGGACAATGGATTGGACGTAGAGGTGCTATTGAGTGGCCCCCTAGGTCACCGGATTTAACTCCTTTAGACTTCTTTCTATGGGACCCTTTAAAGAGTAGAATTTTCGCAACAGAACCGGCGTCTGGAAGAATTACGACGACGCATTGTTGAAGAATGCCGTCTAATAACTCCACAAATGCTTCAGAATGTCAGAGCTCGTTTCGAACAAAATTTGTACTTTTGTGTGGAAGCTGGTGGTCAACAATTTGAACACTTACTTCTCCAACTATGAATAATTTTTAAACGAGTTGATAAAAGTTCCCAAAAAATTAGTGTGCTGAATTCAGAAAAGAAAGAGCTTTCAAATGATATAACACTCGTATGTATATATATATATATATATATATATATATATATATATATATATATATATATATATATATATATATATATATATATATATATATATATATATATATACAGGGTGTTTCATCAGCAAACCGACATAGCTGAATGGAAGGTGTATTTTTTCAAGGCGATTCAGGATCCGGTATTGAAATTTTTGTGAGGCCCTTCGTTTCGATGTTACAGGGTGATTCATGTATTTTGTCGAAATTTTTGATGATCAGTATCTTTTGAACGAATTGATGGAATTGAATGAAATTTTGTACGTATGCTCTGTCAATGACACTCAATGCAGTGCATTTCCCGCCGATTCGAAAAAATGCAGTGGCGTACATAATTTTCTGACCACCTTGGGTTTTGTTAAAAAGATCACCCTGTATGCATTTTATTTAAATGTTTATCCCATCTGAGAAAACTACATGAGAATAGCTACTATTCTGGCAAAAAAAAATGTTTGGCACCATCAACTGAAACGAGAAAAGATAGGTAGACTTTGATTGCTTTTAGGATTTCAAATCATGTTTGTTCGTAATTTTCGAAAAATCATATGTGATTTCCTAAAAGGTACGTATTTTGTATTTATTTCAAATAAATTCGTTTTTTCTACTGATTCAGGTATCATTAGGCACCATTCTAGATTTTTGTTAGCTAAACATAAGTGAAAATCAAAAAAAATAATTTGTTGTCCTCTTTTGGTGTTGTAAAAAGTTCATCCTGTATGCATGTTATTCAAATGTTTACGCCATTTGAGAAAACTACATGAGAATGGCTACCATTCTGGCAAAGAAAAATGTTTGGCACCATTAAACGGAATCGACAAAAGAATAAGTAGACTTTATCTAATCAAAAACGAAAATCCCGATAGTGAGCAATGGAAAAGTATTCATTTTTGTTTAATATCTGACATTTCCTGTCAGTAGATGTCAGATTTGATTCACTTGCCTCTCTCACTTATTAAGCGTTTGTTGATTTACTTAATTTAATAATCACTGACTGGTAAAAGCTTGCTGAAGTGATATTTATTTGGTGTTTAAAATGCCGTATCATTATTCCAACGCAGAATATGCTGACATTTTGTTTATTTACGGATTTGCCGATGCCAATGGAAGGGCTGCCGAACGAGAGTACCGAAGACGGTACCCCGAACGCCGTGTGCCACATCATGAAACTTTCTCCAGGGTGTTCCAATTTTCAAGGGAACACGGAAAGTTTCCCTCGAAATCCATTAGAGAACGACCCATCAGACAAGACGCAACTCAGGTTCGTTTTTTGGTTGCTTCTCGATATTATTCATTGCTCATTATCAGGATATTTAAATTTTTAGGTAGAAAGCATCATTCAGATGGTTCAACAGAATCCCCAAACAAGCACGAGAAGAATAAGTGCTGCTGTTGGAGTCCCTCATTCACAAGTTTGGAGGATAATCAAAAAGGAACGTCTCCATCCGTATCATATGCAGAAAGTCCAGAGGCTCGAAGAAGGTGACGAAGTTGCTAGACGGGCATTGTGTCGGTGGATTGTAGGACATAGACGCAATATTCCTAGAATTCTTTTCACCGATGAAGCCCGGTTCACGAGAGATGGGGTGTTTAATACTCGAAATTCACATGTTTGGTCACATCAGAACCCCCATGCAACGAGAACGACTCAGTCGCAGCATAGATTTTCTGAGAATGTGTGGTGTGGCCTAATTGGTGACAAACTGATTGGACCCCACTTTTTCGAATCAAGATTGACTGGAGAGATCTATGGCAATTTTCTACAAAATGAGCTGCCTGGTTACTTGGAAAACAGGAACGTGAATGAGAGGGGACTGATCTTTCAACATGATGGAGCGCCGCCCCATTTTTCCTTAGCTGTCCGAAATCATCTTGACACAAGGTATCCAAACAGGTGGATAGGTCGTGGAGGTCCCTATGCTTGGCCCCCCAGGTCGCCTGACCTAACACCAGTAGATTATTTCTTGTGGGGTTACATGAAAGCCATTGTTTATCAAGATGAAGTGGACACAGGTGAGGAGCTGAGACGCAGAATTATCGCGGCAGCTGACCAAATAAGAGGCAACCCTGAGGCGATCAGTAGGGCAACCGAAGATTTAATGAAAAGGTCAAGGAAATGTCTCGAGTTTGATGGCGGCCTGTTTGAACATCGTCTTCACTGAACTGAATTTTTTTTCCAACATGTTTTCATGTTTTTCTTTATGTTTCATTTATGTACTTTTGTTTGGAAAAAAATATAATTTCTCCGTTGAGTTGTCTTTTTTTTTTGATTTTCACTTATGTTTAGCTAACAAAAATCTAGAATGGTGCCTAATGATACCTGAATCAGTAGAAAAAACGAATTTATTTGAAATAAATACAAAATACGTACCTTTTAGGAAATCACATATGATTTTTCGAAAATTACGAACAAACATGATTTGAAATCCTAAAAGCAATCAAAGTCTACCTATCTTTTCTCGTTTCAGTTGATGATGCCAAACATTTTTTTTTGCCAGAATAGTAGCTATTCTCATGTAGTTTTCTCAGATGGGATAAACATTTAAATAAAATGCATACAGGGTGATCTTTTTAACAAAACCCAAGGTGGTCAGAAAATTATGTACGCCACTGCATTTTTTCGAATCGGCGGGAAATGCAGTGCATTGAGTGTCATTGACAGAGCATACGTACAAAATTTCATTCAATTCCATCAATTCGTTCAAAAGATACTGATCATCAAAAATTTCGACAAAATACATGAATCACCCTGTAACATCGAAACGAAGGGCCTCACAAAAATTTCAATACCGGATCCTGAATCGCCTTGAAAAAATACACCTTCCATTCAGCTATGTCGGTTTGCTGATGAAACACCCTGTATATATAATGTTGGTAGAAAGTACAAAAATAATTTTAAAAGGTAACTGTAATTTAATATTTGTATTCAATACATTGTTTGCAGTTCTGCTTCTTTAAGACCAGTTAAGTGTGGAAGCTATACTACCAGAAATGTTGTTGATTTATGTTTTATCACAGTTAGTAATTTATTCCTTTGATATTGTAACGTTGTTTGAATAAGGCTCAAAAAGCACTTCCCTTAGTCATAGAGATTTGTAATAGACAATTTGCATGGATTTTCAGTTACATGAATTTAACATTGACCTATTAGTTTTTTATACATAGAACATTATTACATGCATGAAAATACCCAAAAACATTTGTAGTGGACAGAAAAAGACTTTTAAAATCAAAACATTTCGAATTATTATCATGTGACCGCGAACGTTCTGTTATTGGTCGTGATGTACTTGGACAGTGACAGATGTTTACATTTGCTTTATCAATAGCTTGCAACACCGGATATAAACACAGAAAAGCAAGCTCATTGGCATTGTGACATTACCGTCCAGTGACGTCACAGAGCATGCCGGCCAAATAGTGGTGTTTGAAATCAATTATGAAATTCTCATTTTCAAATATTTTTTATTTATTTTTATTTTTGTCGCATGTGAAATGAGAAATATTAAAAAATCATCTTTGTGAGATCTCTGTCAGATGTGATAAGAGAAAGAAACGTGTAAATTTTCTATTGTGAGTCAGGGAAATCGAAATTACTTTCAAGGTGGAAACACTGGTATTGCTTGGGCACATGGAGATTGATTGCTACCTGGCTTTAAAATGTTATTTTTTGACATGGACGTCAACACGTACCTAGCATTGGCATGTCAAAATATTACAACCATAGAGTAACTATAAATAGGCTAGAGGTGGGACATAAAGATATGTCCTTGTAAGTGACGGTGGTTGCATGCTATATAATTTTATGTTGTTAACATTTGTTTGTACATTGTGTTATAACTTCAAAAGTATCCGTGATCATTTCTCTAGTAGGCTACCGGAGTTTTCCAGATTCATAAGCTGTTTTCTGCTAGTATTTCTATCTGGCGTTTCGTCCACAGTTGCGGTAGACATTTTCAAAAGTAATGCGATAGTGGTTAAAGTGTTTCCACTTGAACTTCTGCCACATTTAAAAAATATCTACTTAAGTTGTAGACGAAACGTCAGGTATAAATATCAGCAGACCGCTATTTATAAACACAGAAAACTCAGATAGATTAGGTAAGGCTCATGAAAATCTACATTTTTTTCATCATCCATCCAATGTTGAACGCCAGTGACGTTCTGCCTTGTTCTAGGCCAGCAAGGACCATACGGCGCACCACCGTACCCTGGTGCAGGGGGATATCCGCCTCCAGGAGGTTACCCTGGAGCACCCCCAGCAGGTTACCCGGGAGCGCCACCAGCTCCTGGCTATCCGGGTGCACCACCACCAACTGGCGGTTACCCGGGCGGTCCCGGCTACAACATGCCGCCACCTCAACAGGGCTACGGAGATCCCTACCATCCACCGCCTCCAGAACCAGGTGAAACCACGTATATGTATAATAACACCGGTTCGTCTATGTTATTTCTCTCTGATTTCTAGCTTTTCTTTGTGTGCGTGTGAGTCTTGTGAAGGGAGCTTAACACACTAACATACCAGGTTTGATTAATTTCTGTGGGCTAAAATAGTATTTCAGAAAAGACTATTGTAATCGGAACTGAAATGTCTTGTGACGCAACAGAAGAGTACATTGTAAAAAAAAGCGTGTTAGAGATGTCATTTTGTCAATAAATACAGATTGCTTTTAACCCATTACTGCCCATATGGTCGTTATTGACCCACGTATAACTTTACTTATTTTGTGGTGCAAATGGTTATGTAACTGTAAATTCACTAGTGTAGTAGTTTAGTGTGGTTAAATGTCGTCCATAGTTACTTATACATTGTCTAGTTTCAAAGATATTGGTGTTCTGCACTCAAATGTGGGTGATCTTAAGGCTCGAGAAACAAAAAATTCATTCTGTTTGTGAATGGTAAGCTTACCCATTATGCGATTAAATGATTTGTTTTTATGCTTAATTGTTAGAGAAAGGTTGTATAAAAAACCAGTGCACACACAAATCGATAAAGATATATGCAGATAGCCAAGCTGCAATAAAGGCTCTTGGTTTCTACCGGTGTAATTCAAAAACGGTATGGAGTTGTAAATCTGCCCTTAACGAATTGAGCAGCTGTAATGAGGTGTCGCTGGTCTGGATACCGGGTCACTCGGACCATGATGGCAATGTTGCGCCCGACGCGCTTGCTAGGAGTGGGGCCCAGAGAGACTTTGTTGGACCAGAACCGGTGCTGGGGAAAACTTCTTGCACAGCAAAACGCACCTTAAAGACCTGGACAGAAAGAATGACAATCCAATATTGGCAAAATCTTCCAGGATTAGCCCACTCGAAGGCCTTCATAAATGGCCTATCTGAGTCAAGGGCTAAAAAACTTCTAGAGTTAAACAGACAACAACTGAGTACTTTAGTCGGCCTGTATACAGGACACTGCCGCTTGCGGCATCACATGCACCGTATTGGGATCGGTCAGGAGACCGAGTGCCGGCTGAGTATGGAGAGTGACGAGACAGCAGAGCTCGTGCTGTGTTCCTGTCCGGCAGCGGACAGGACTAGATACCTGCTCTTTGGCAAGATATAGCTTGCTCCGGAGGATCTGGATCAACTTTCGCCCACAAAGATTATCGACCTCTGTAGGAGGCTGGCTTTGTTGGGAGAAGTTTAGACTTTTAGGCGTGAGCCACAATAGACCGTATGGTCGCGGTGGAGGGACCGATATGGCCCACTCACATACAGGCCTAACCTAACCTAGAGAAAGGTCTTATTTCAATCGTTGTATGTATTGTAGGGATCTGTAGCTAAAATATATTAATTTCATTACCTACAATGTTGATGTGTCGTTGGCGACCTATTGGTCTCTTAAAATAATATCAAGTGCATTTTTGATGTTAAATTAAAAGACCTTTTCTAACAGCTACATAGCTTTTAGAAGAGATGGGGATTATTCGAAAGTATGGTCTTTTTGATGAAATTGTGGTTACACCACCAGATGATGAGGATAAACATATCATGTCACTCCGGTGATAAGGAAACTATCAACCCAGGCCGATTATAGACAATTATCGCCAGAAGCGGGATTGTATTATGAAAATAATTAGCTTTGGGATGAAGCCGTACAAACCAGTGATAAAGAAGAGGAACATGAGGTAAACGACCAGGAAGAAAACGTGAATAAATCTATCCAGTTTTTTAAAAAGCTGGAGATCAGATCAGTGCCATCAGGAACCAGAGCTATAAAAATCGATTGGAGTAAAGTTCATCTTGAAAAGATAGGGTGCAACGTTTTACCAAACTCCCTCCACCATACCCACTGAATTCCGAAAGTCAGTTATTATGATTCTTTGGACTGATGCTGGCACCAAAGATAATATGATGAAAACACTTGTAAATGCGCAGCAGTAAAAAATTGAGCTGTCAACCGAATAAATATATGTATTCATTGAAATTGTACTTTTGAGTGGCTATATACCTTTACCAAGATGATAAATGTATTGACAAAGCAATGAAGATGTGCATAATGTGCTAGTTTCGGAGTCAATGAGGCGAAACAAATTTGATGAAATTTGTATCATGATCCACATTGGCGATAATGATAACCTACCAGTTAATGACAAATCAAGAAGAATCCGCCCTCCGATAGAAGAAGTGAATGAGCAATTTATAAAGTATGCATCAATTGAACTGAACATGTTCCTCGATGAGAGCATGGTACATTATTACGGACGGCATGGGTGCAAAAAAAAATTATAAGGGGCAAGCCCCCATACGTTTTGGGTATAAAGCCTAGGTAGCTGCATTGAGACTTGGGTATTGTTTGCAGTTTGGAATTTATCAAGCTAGAAAATCTACTGATAATGTCGCATACGGTCTTGGTGAATCTGTAGTAATACACTTTGACAAACTCTTGGAAAAAAATACTCAAATCAAAGATTTTCACTGTACTTTGATAACTACGTCACTTCCAGGTAGCTGATTCGTTCTTTTAGGGACTTCAATTTTGCATCTACCAGGACAGTAAGAATCAACAGAATGGCTGGATGTTCACTCGAAGAGTTAACAATGATTATGAGAAATTGCAGCCTGTTGCTATGGATTCTTCAGTTAGCCAAGAGAAGAATAATGTAGTGGTGCCCTGGAAAGATAATATTAAAACGATATTTTCCAACGAGCATGGTGTGAAACCTATTATAGGTTTCATACCATGCTCTTCAGTTAGCCAAGAGAATAATAATGTAGTAGTTGTATCTTGGAAAATATCGTTTTAATATTATCTTTCCAGGGCATCACTACATTATTATTCTCTTGGCTAACTGAAGAATCCATAGCAACAGGCTGCAATTTTGCATAATGATTGTTAACTCTTGGAGTGAACATCCAGCCAAAAACCTATAATAGGTTTCATACCATGCTCGTTGGAAAATATCGTTTTAATATTATCTTTCCAGGGCACCACTACATTATTATTCTCTTGGCTAGCTGAAGAATCCATAGCAACAGGCTGCAATTTTTCATTATTATTGTTAACTCTTGGAGCTAACGTCCAGTCATTCTGTTGGTTCTTACTGTCCTGGTAGATGCAAAATTGAAGTCCCCAAGAGAACAAACCAGGTAACTGGAAGTGACGAAGTTATCATCAAAGTACAGTGAAAATCTTTGATTTGGGTAGTTTTTTCCAAGAGTGTCAAAGTTTATTACTACAGATTCACCAAGACCGTATGCGACATTATCAGTAGATTTTCTAGCTTGATAAATTCCAAACTGCAAACAATACCCAAGTCTCAATGCAGCTGCTCAGGCTTTATACCCAAAACGTCTGGGGGCTTGCCCCTTATAATTTTTTTTGCTCCTATGCCGTCCGTAATAACGTACCATGCTCTCATCGAGGAACATGTTCGGTTCAATTGATGCATACTTTATAAATTGCTCATTCACTTCTTCTATCGGAGGGCGGATTATTCTTGATTTGTCATTAACTGGCAGGTTATCATTAGCGCCAATGTGGATCATGCTACCAATTTCATCAAATTTGTTTCGCCTCATTGACTCAGAGACTAGCACACTATGCACATCTTCATTGCTTTCTCAATACATTTATCTTCTTGGTAAATGTACATAGCCGCTCAAAATTACAATTTCAATGAATACATATATTTATTCGGTTGACAGCTCAATTTTTTAATGCTGCGCATTTGCAGGTATTTTCATCATATTATCTTTGGTGCCAGCATCAGTCCAAAGAATCATAATAATTGACTTTCGGAATTCAGTGGGAATGGTGGAGGGAATTTAGTGAAACGTTGCACCCTTATCTTTTTAAGATGAACTTTACTCCAATCGATTTTTATAGCTCTGGTTCCTGATGGCACTGATCTGATCTGTAGCTTTTAAAAAAACTGAATAGATTTATTCACGTTTTCTTCCTGGTCGTGTTCCTGTTCCTCTTCTTTATCACTGGTTTGTACGGCTTCATCGCAAAGCTAATTATTTTCATAACACCATCTCGCTTCTGGCGATAATTGTCTATAATCGGCCTGGCTTGACAGTTTCCTTATCACCGGAGTAACATGGTGTGTTTATAACCCTCATCATCTGGTGGTGTAATCACAATTCAATCAAAAAGACCATACTTTCGAATAATCCCCATCTCTTCTAAAAGCTATGTAGCTGTTAGAAAAGGTCGTTTAATTTAACATAAAAAATGCACTTGATATTATTTTAAGAGACCAATAGGTCGCCAACGACACATCAACATTGTAGGTTATGAAATTCATATATTTTAGCTACAGGTGCATACAATACATAGAACGATTGAAATAGACCTTTCTCTAACAATTAAGAATCTGATACATGTTTTTATAATACAAACGTATCAGATACTGCCAAAGAAATTGAAATTCGCAGTCAAATGCAATAAAACAATATAGAATACATATATGCGTGAAATGGATCAATTATATAACTGGATTTCAACTTATAGAATCACTATCGAGGCAAAAAAATGGTATATTCCACTCATATACTAGATACTTTATTTATCCGCTATGAACGCTTGGATCCTTGCCTGAGAGTATGGAGTTACCAAAGACAGTTTCGAATTGTAGGCGTAGCAGTAGTAGTAACAATGGTGCGGAGGCTAGCGCCAGGCAAGTAGGCCACATCGGGCCTTTTTTGCCAACCCCGGCAACCATGCCCTAGCCTTCTTCAGTTTCGTCACCAAACCTCCTCGACCTCAAAATAAAGGCCCTAACAGTCTTCCCTTGAACGGGACTTGCCTGGCTCCCCTGTAGAGTCCTCGAACCAAACAATTCTGTTCGAAGACTCTCAAAAGCCTCGCATTTGCACAGGTGGTGATAAGACGTTTCTTCAGTCTCGCCGCATTCCTGGCAAATGGAATCCCTCTCGACACCTACCAATGTAATGTGTCTTCTGAGAGTACAGTGGCCTGTTAATACCCCAATCATGCGGCGAAGCGCAGAACGACTCCTACCAAAAAGCCAGACAGTCTTGTTTCTATCCGGCCTCTCCAGAAATCCCTCCCCTGTCTACAGCCACTGACCGACCTCCAGTGCTTCTCCATGGCCCCAGTCCATTTATCTAGGGCCTCGGAGACCACCTTCCTACTTATGCCTATAGCAGGCTCCGGGCCGCAGAACGGCCGCCGGGAACCAAGCCTTGCGAGGTCATTCACCACCTCATTCCCCGGCACGCCACAGTGTCTCGGAACCCACATAAGTTGTACCCCCTTTGTCCTGGACAGTTCCGCAAGAGCGTCAGTGCATTCCTGAACCAGCATTGACCTAATTATGGACGCGCAGGCTGCCCCGAGGGCCGCATGACTGTCTGAATAAATGTATACACACATTTCTCAGAGATCATCCTCATATCATGTCGATTAGCTACAGACAGAGCGTACACCTCCGTTTCGAATGCCGTGGTATATGCGCCCAGAGCATAACTCTCGCGCACCCCCAGACTATCAATGTATATCCCCCCCCCCCGTGCTGCTCCTTCAACAGTGATCCGTCCGTAAAACAGATCAGGCTGGAAAGCAACCTCATTTTCACTCCATTGGTCCTTCCTAGGGATTCTGAGCGTATATGTCCTAGTCAGCCTAATATAATCCTCTGCATTTCGTACGTTGATGGTGGGAATTGGAATTGAGTGTCTTATTCTGAGATGCGACGGCATAACCTCCCTTCTGATGCAGATGGGTAGCGCTGGCAGCATTAGCAAGACCTCTAGCGCGGCTCGGGGTGTCCTCTTCATAGTGCCGGTGATACCCAGACTTGCCAACCTTTGAAGTTTAGCCAGATTCCGGGTAGAAGTTTGGTTCACACCACACCACTGCCCCATAAAGGACTCTCGACATGACGATCGCAGTGTAAATCCAATGAGAGATCCGATGTTTAAGTCCCCAGATCCTCCCTATCACACGGCGCAACTGCCACTCCCTTCCTGACTCCTCGTTCTTTGCGACCTCCATTATAATTTGGAGTCTAGGACCACACCCACCTCTCGCACTAAAGCCAAAGGTTTTCCAAACATCACCGGCGCCCTGAACTTCTCCATATTCCTCCTCTTGGTGAACAGGATAATTTCCGTCTTCGTTGGGTTTACGGAGAGTCCCAGCTCACCACAGCACCTTTCAGTTATACTGCTGGCTGTTTACATTCATGCACAGACGACGCTGAGGAATTTTCCGGTGACTTAAGTCCAGCCCATCATCAGCATATGCCTGAGCAAAGAAGCCATTCTCGGAGAGCCGTTCCATGAGGTCGTTCATTACCAGATACCATAGATGAGGCGAAAGGCAGCTGCCCTGGGGACAGCCGCCGGTCACTCCAACGTCCAGCCCACGGCCTCTTAAGGTCAGTGGAACTATGCTGTCTTCAAGCATGCTCGCCACCCAACTTATAAGGGATGTAGACGATCCCCCTGCACTGCAAGTCGGCACAGACCGTATCCGTCCTTACTCTATCAAAGGCGCCCCTCAACATCAAAAAACACTCTCCTCACAGTGTAAGGGCCTTTCGCGTCACAGCGTGGAGCGCCGTTTCCGTCCATTTCCCCAGTTGGTATGCGTGTTGGTTTTTGTCGAAAGGGTGATCCCTGAGGATCTCCCCCAGCGCAAACCAATCTATTATCCTTTCTAATGTCTTTAGCAGAAAGGATGTTAGGCTAATTAGCCAGTACGCCTTGGCCACCGTGTAGCCTCCCTTCCCGGTTTAGGAATGAAGACACACCTGTCCCGGCGCTAGGCTTTTGGGACATTGCCCCACGCCAAGCTGGCCCGAAGAACCTCCTTTATATTGGGAAGCAATATTTCTAAGCCCCTCTGGAACAGGGCCGGGAAAATACCGTCGCAGCCTGCGGACTTGAATGGAGCAAACTCGGTCACCGCCCAGGTTATAGAGCCGTCAGTGACTACCTCCTCCGCCAGCTGCCAGTCCGCTTTCGGAACCGACCACCGGCTTGGGTTAACAGCCTCCAAACAGCTCCATTGCCAGCTAGGTGAATCTCAGCGAGGTGGCACAATGTCTCCTTGGTAGTGTTGGTCCAGCTCCCGTCCGGTCTCCGTAAGGATCCTATAGAACTTCCCGACTCCTGTTTCAGCACGCTTACCAGCCTGGCTGGTCCGGCAGGGAGCTAAACCCCCCTCCCCACAGTACCCACGCCAGCCGGCTTGTTTACTCCGTTGTAATTCCTTCTTTAACTCCCTTCTGGTAGTTTTGAACTCGTCCCAGGCCGCCTCACCAAATTCTTAGACTTCACGGTTTAAGTCCTTTCGCGTCCGGCCGCGTAGTTCAGCGAGATGCCGATTCCACCATCGAACTTTGATGGCCGGTTCCTCCTTGAGTGGTCACGCAGCCTCATAAGCTGCCATTATTTTACGCTCTAAGGCCTCACTGTCTAATAATTTCACGTTACAAGCAACGGCTCCCTTTAAACAATGTGGTAAGAATAGGAATACTGCCGAGAGAAAAGGAGCAGCTATAATGTATCCAATAGTAACAGCAGGTCAACATTTCATTTTTACCCAGCAAAAGAGACGAAGGTGTTACTAAGGTAAAAACAAAACCACCTAGTCTTGCAGAGAGTGCACTGTATCACATGACAAATGTTTCGTTGAATTCCACAATCGTAAATAAAGTAATAATTGAAACGTTTTTCGCCAATAACCATAATATTGCATTTCACAATATATATTTTTTGAAATTTTGAAAAGTGCAGAAGATTTTTTTTTCAATATTTTTTATTTACGAACTCAAAACAGTACATTTCCACTAGTAACAAGTTCTACAATTAATAACATAAAATTACATATGACTTTGGGGTTAACTTAATACCTGTATCACTCTCAAGTACTTAAGAAACTATACAGGTATACCACGAAATTCTTTGTTAATGTTTCGTTACTTATAATTATTGAAAGGAATCGTGTTTTGTTTGTATGTTTTTAAACAACCTAATAATAGAAAATGTTCTAATAAATTAATTTTTAATTATTCACTTATTACACTACAACAAACTCATTATAACTGACACTATCAAGGCTATTACTGCCATAACCACCTACTCTTTTCTCTTTCTAAAAATAAAACGTTAATAACACAGAATAATAACAGGAAAACTATCCCAGATAGGTATAGGTTACGCTATATTTAGTCGACGTAAAATTATATTTTCTGTCCAAATATGTAAAAATATACAGGTGTTCCATTTGAAAAAAAATAGATTTTGATCTTTGAAGTTTTCCTGATTCGCCATAACATTTTGAACATACTGTATAAGTTGGCTCAGTTATCCTTATACATTCTACAAATCTACTCTCTGTGCCAGCGACTAACACAATTTTACTTCTTAATTATAAAAAAAAGTTCGGGGCGCAGCAAATGCGTTATGGTAGTGATTTTTTTATTAAATGCTTCAAATTTGAATAACCCAATTTTCTATAAGCTTATAAAGCTGAATTTTGGCACATAGTAAGGTTTTCCCCAATGCAACATATCCACCAAATGTCATTAAAATAGCTTCGTAATTTTCCCAAAGCAACATATCTATCAAATTTCATTAAAATAGCTTTGTAATTTTCGGAGGAAAAATTTTTTTTCAAAAGAAACCCAAAATTTTCCCGGAAAACCATGTCCAATTTTCCTGGCTAACGAACTCATCCAAGCCATTAATAAAAGAAAGGCACTTGCCGAGTTTCATCGAAATCGGCTAATTATTTTTTGAGTTATCGGTTGAATACGTTTTTATTTTATTTTTTATTTCAACGACATACCACGAGGGCTTACAGCCTAAATACTGTGGTACCGTGGGTGTCGACAAGGAGGAAAGAGGCAACTTGTTAAATCTGGACTTCAAGATTTGGAGGTTCGGAGGAGAAGGAAAAACATGTGCCGGCAAGGAATTCCACTTAGAAGTCCTCGGGACAAAAGAGCCGGCATAACAAGATGTTCTATGTCTGGTGACCTGGACAGTAAAAGGGTGCATTCGCTCTGTTCCCCTGGTAGATCTGTCAGCAGGTGGAGGAACTATGGAAGAAAGCTCCTCTGAGCAGTGCCCGTGCAGATATCGAAAAAACAGAAAGAGGTCACCAACGGCACGTCGGTGGGCAAGGGATGGCAGCCTTTAGGTGAGGGTAGGCTCACCGATGAGACATATAGCTCTCTCCTGAATGGAGTCCAGGATAGCGAGTGTAGAAGCGGCAGCGGCACCCCAGACGTGGGAGCAGTATTCGAGGTTTGGTATTATTTGTGAAGCATATAAGGTATAGAGATTAGCTGGTGAAAAGTATTTGCAAGCCCGGAAGAGGAAACCTAATTTCTTAGCGCAGCCGCTTCTGCAATTGATGTGACATGTTGCTGACAATTGAGATTTCGATCCACAGAAATGCTAACAAGTGAAAAGGACTCATTACTTTGAATAACTTGGTTGTTCATTGTGATGGGTCTAGGGCTGGTGTATCTCTTATGAGATAGAAAGCAAGACTGAGATTTGGTGGGGTTGAATTGTACAAGATTTCTACTTCCCCAGTGTAATATTTCTTGGAGATCCACGGAGACAGAACCCTCCATGAGTCTGCGATCCTCATCTAATTGGGCTAAAGAGACAGGCTTAGTGTATTGTATATTGGAGTGGAGGGTGCTGTTGTCCGCGTAACTGTGAACTGGGTTGGATGTGCTAGAGAGGAGGTCATTGATGTGGAGAAGAAACAAAGTAGGGGCTAAAGCTGAACCTTGAGGAACTCCTGCATAAATTGGATACAGTTTAGAGGAATGGCCATCCACGACAACAGAAATGCTCCGGTTGGAGAGAGAATTTGCTGTCCGGGTACAGAGTTTTGGTGGTAGGCCATAGGCCGGAAGTTTATTAAGCAGCGCTGCGTGCCAAACCTGGTCGAATGCTTTAGATATGTCTAGAGCGACAATCTGGGATTCACCGTGTGGTTCCATAGACTTGTTCCAAGAATGTGTGACAAAGGAAAGGAGGTCGGCAGTTGATCTGCGCTGACGGAATCCATACTGCCTGTCGTGGATTAGACTGTTTTTCAAGAAATCTTAGTAATTTGGTGTTTATATACTTTTCCATCACTTTAGAGACGACTGAAAGGAGGGAAATAGGCCTGTAGTTGCTAGGAGGCGCTTTGGATCATTTCTTGGGGACGGGTTGTACTCGAGCAGTTTTCCAGTTACTAGGGAATATGCCTCTATTATAAGATGTCTGAAACAGACGAGTCAGGACAGTAGCAAGTTCTGGTGCGCATTTTTTGAGAACAATTGCTGGGATCTCGTCAAGGCCAAAGGCTTTCCTGGTATTAAGATACCTTTTTAGTTTTGAAAATGGTATCCTTCATTTTATGCGCGACATTGGGAACTGTTGGTGGTTGAACATTTGGAGGTGGGTTGAGAGTAGAATTGCCGGCGAACAACGAGGCAAAAAGTTCAGCCTTGCCCAGGGCGGTAGAAACAATTTCATCCCCTGAAACAAGAGGTGGGAACGTGCTCTTGCAAAAATTATTCCCAATAGATTTAGCAAGAGTCCAGAAGGGTTTGCTGCCGTTGGAGCTTGAGAGGACTTTGTTTTTGATGTGGTTATTAAACGAGTTTTTTGCCTCAGAAAGAATGAGGACATAGCGGTTTCTTGCGTCCTTAAATGCTTGACGGTTTTTTTGACTGAGATTGTGTAGAAACGTTTTGTGAGCTTTGACCTTTTCAAGTCTGGCCTTGTCACAGGACTTAGACAACCAGGGCTTTTGAGTGGCCGAAGAGGTTTTCTGTGTACATGCAATAAATAATTCCATGCCAGCTTGGATAATTTCGGTGACGTTTTGTGAGATATGAGAGGGGTCAGGATAAGAGGATCAGACAGACGCCCATGGAAATGAGGAAAAGTAATCCCGCATTTCGTCGCAGTTCGCGGAGTTGTAGTGCCAAACGATACGTGGGTGTGATGACTGTGTGACCTCGGGTTGCATTGCGCAGGAAGCAGTGACCATGCCGTGGTCTGAGCGACCAAGAGGGGCGGTGACTGATATCTTATAGCATTCAGGTTTTGTAGTAAGAAGGAGATCCAAGGGATTTGAGCTGTGTGTTGGGATGCGAGGGAAGTAAGTAGGTTGCTGAACCATATTTGCTAAAGAATTGCTGACTGCAAAGGCCTCCGCTGCTCGCCCTTGTAGATCGGTTTTTAAAGATCCTAGCCATTCCTTATTATGGACATTGAAGTCACCGAGAATAGTGACCTCGGAGGAAGGATATTCAGAAATCAGATCGTTTTTTTCAGAAAGGTAGTCAAAGAGCTGGACAAAGTTGTTGACAGAAGGTGACCGGTAAATGCAACAGATGAATTTAGTTGCAGCCCTGAGAGATTTTCATCCAAAGTATGTCTTTTCCTCCAGCATCTAAATTGGGGAGTCTGGTGCAGGGTAGATTGCTACGGACGTATACGCACACGCCTCCATGCAATCTAAAGGAAGTAAGGAGCTCATACCCCGGGAAATTAAGGTGATTAGTGGCTGTTTTGGCACTGATTTGGGTTTCGGTAAGGAAGGGGAGTTGGGGCCTATTATCCTGGAGGAAATGGTGGACGGAGTTTAGGTTAGAATTTAGGCCACATATATTCGAGAAGGATATATTAAATCTTGATGCCGGCGCCCCCTGTACACCCCTCTCCCGGAGATCCGAATGGAGGGGTATTTTATCTCCGGAATTTTTGTACATGGAGGAGCCATCATCATTTTTGTTTATAAGGGAAACCGACTCATACACCAGAACCGGAAACGTCCGTTGAGACTTCACCGGCCCCTTGATGTAAGGGGTGGTACCTCCTTGGTCGTGAAAAAAATAATAATAATATATACACATAATAGTAATATATACATACAATAAATAAATATATATATATATATATATATATATATATATATATATATATATTTGCCTGTTTACACATGCACAGGGCGACGCATTTGTAGGGTAAAGCTCAATATATCCGTTATTATCCAGGATATGAGGAAAAAATAATAATTATAGGGTGTCTCGAGCTGTATCTTATCAAAGTATTTTGACAATTACAGGATGGCCCATAAGTCGTTGGTGATACACGCTTTATTTTTTTAATAGAACACCCGTATGTTGTTGCATTTTTGTGTTTTCCATCAAATTATAATGCATGTTTGTAACGTTTTAGAGTGATTTCAATTGTTTTGCAACTTTTCACGTTTTTGGCACATATTTCAAATGCATATCACAAATTGTGATATGGCGTTTTTATCAATAGATAGCGGATAGTGAATTTTGTGTATTTTGCGTTCGTTTCTGTTGTTTTTTCTCGGTTTTGTTGATTTCGTTGTTTTTGGTTTTTTTTTTACTAGTTAGTTAATTTTCTTTAAAAAATTCACTAATGAGGAGATCTCGACTTTTGAATTTTGAAAAAGTTTCTTCAAATGAGCGCTAATTAGGCCCCCCAGAATACATATCCGGGGTCAGTTTCAATTTTTATATGTTTATATATATATATATATATATATATATATATATATATATATATATATATATATATATATATATATATATATATATATATATATATATATATATATATATATATATATATATATATGTGTGTGTGTGTGTGTGTGTGTGTATGTATCACACCGATAACTCAAAAAATAATGGGCCGATTTTGATTAAATTTGGTGAATAAATTCCTTTTGCAAATGGCTTGGATGAGTTCGTTAGCCAGGAAAATCTGCCCAGGTTTTCCCGAAAAATTTTGTGTTTTCTTTTGAAAAAAATTCATATCTCCGGAATTAAGAAAGTAAGGGCAACCAAATTTAGTACGCGGGTTTAGATCCTTATATGTAAGTTAGTTACCAAAATTTAGCTATGTAGGTCAAAAGACACAAAAGTTATAGGCATTTAAAGAAAAATAAATTGGGGTTTTCCTCAAAACGTCAAAATTGCGATTTAAAACGTCAAAATCGGCAACATTTAGGCAAATAACTTGAATCTAATACGGGCTATGGAAATCAAATGTCTCAAGAAGGATGTTTCACAAACCCTGAAGTCTTAGTTTCAACCGTCATTGTCCTTCATTTTACTAAAATGTTTCCAGAAAATTCATTTCAAATAGACCCTTTCTCTGATGCTTGGCAGTAGTTTTAGCTATAGAGTTTATCGTTTAATGGTATATAATTTTTGTCGAATTTTCGTAAAAAATCAATAAAGCTCAATATATCCCTTATTATACAAGATATGAAAAAAATTTGTATATATTAATTGTAGGGGGTCTTGAGCTACATCTTAAAAAAAATATTTCTACAATCACAGGCTGGCCCATAAGTCGTTGGTGATACAAATTTTCTTTTTCTTTGTTTTTTTAATCAAACACGCCTTATGTTATTGCATTTTTGCATTTTCCATCGAAATATAATGCATGTTTGTAAGAAAATAAATTCTGGATGCAGCAAGTGCGTTATGGTAGCGAATTTTGATCTAATGCTTCATATTTGAATAGTCCAATTTGCTATTAATCTATAAGGTTGACCAAGAAACGAGTTTTTCCGGGAACACTTTAAGTTTACTTTTGGAAATTTTTGTACATTTTCACACAATAAAGTTATTTTTATGAAACATGGCACATTGTTTTTACTATATAGGTTATACTGGTAACCAAAATTGATGCCTGCTTTCTTAAAAAGAAAACACACATATTTGCAATAAAAACATTTTAATGAAAATTCACTACCATAACGCACTTGCTGCGTCCAGAGTTTTTTCTATTGTTTTCTTGTTGTATCAATTTCTTTGTGCTGTTTGTATTATGATGTTGTATTCTTTTTCTCGATCGTCATTATGGAGTGGCACATTTAGCATTCTGTTTATTAAGTATCTGCGTGCGGCTATTTTGTGTGTGTGTGTGGGGGGGGGGGGGGGGTGTATTGAGTATTTAGGCATAGTGATGTCTGTTTGTGTAGGTTTTCTGTATATTTTGTATTAAGTGTGTTTTTCTTTTCTGATTAGTGTTAAGTCTGGTTTCTTTGATTATTTTTCTATTGTGAATTTTATGGTGTTGTTGATTCAGTTTATTTTTTCGAGGATATTGTCTATGTTGGTTTTTTAATTGTCATATATTACTAATATATCATCGACGTATCTTATCCAGTTGATGTTTGGGTCTGTTTATTTTATGATGGTGTTGACTTTATCTTCTACCTTTTGTAAGGAAACAAAGAAAAGTATATATATATATATATATATATATATATATATATATATATATATATATATATATATATATATATATATATGCATGGTAACTCAAAGTTATTAACCGATTTTGATGAAACTCAGCAAGTACGTTTCTTTTATTAATAGCTTGGATGAGTTCGTTAGCCGGCCCGATCGGACCAGTTTTTCTTAAAAAAAATTCGTAGCAAAAAATAACATAAAGTTATTTTGATGAAATTTGGTATGTTGCACTGGTAAAGACCTTACTACAAGCCAAAACTCAACTTTGTAGGTTTGTAGAGAATTGAGTTATTCAAATTTGAAGCATTGAAAATTCGCTACTATAACGCACTTGCTGCGTCCCGAACTTTTGTCATTTTTTTACTTGCCGTGTAATATTTTCTAGGTCATTTATAAAAATATGATAATTATTCATTTGGTGGTCTATAAGCAGCAATTAATTTCATTTTAATGTTATGGGATTTTAAGACCAACCAGTTGCATTTATTTACTACTTTGTGTAATTCAACTATAACTATATGCACATTTTTCATCAACATGTTTTAGTGATGTGTAGTTATTCTCTAACATTAAAAGAGGCATATGAATACTATCAAGTTTCAAGCAAAAAAATGTATTTGGGCATTAATGGGTTAAATTGAAAGCAGTCATCAATGCGCCGTATCACATTTCAAACAAACATTGTCTTCGTAACATTTTAATAAGAATGTTACGAAGATAATGGGGTTAATAGTGATTGAAAATTATATCTTAATGTATGTCGTAGAGGGGTTAATAGTGTGACTACGATCATTTTATTAAAGTTATAATAAAGAGGGCGTAAAAGCTGGACCATTTCTGCATTATTTTTATTAATCATTAAATGGAAACATATTTGATCACTATGTAAGAGTATGTTACGTTCCTCGGGGTTCTGGATTTGTCGAGTAACAAAACAGCCTTTCAAACTACTAATTTATTATAACCAACTATTTTCAGACCATAAACACACCAACTAAAATATTATTGTATTACAAATGTCCATAGAACTGTATTTCACTATTCGCCTTCTATGGTCACTTATACTGCACCAACAGCAACTCACTACTGACTGACTGACTGCTTTGTTTGCGGCTGGTTCATTTATACTGTCCATAGAGATTCTAGATCTTTCTACATTATTTTATACCTGTCACTTCTAGTTCCTTCTAGAAATATAATCACAGAGTATTTGCAACACACTTTAGAAGCTGCCTGTGACCATAGAAGTTCATAAACTTAATTATCATAGAGACGGATGTGACAAGTAGAATAATACAATAATATTCAACCTAGAGTCACTGTGAAATGTGGCCTCATCTGACATCTGGAAAGTACTCCGGCATCTTCTTGCAGCATGTCCAAAAACCAGTTACAAAAGTTCAACCGTTCATCGAAATCGCCAGCTTCAAAACTTTGGAGCAGAAGAATGTGATGGATGCAACCTAAAAATATATTATTATTATTATTATTATTGCTTGATTTTTATCTCGGAATGCGCCGGTGGCTATAGACTCATTCTGGGAGAAAGAATTTACCTCATTCACCAGATATTTGAAAATTTTCGGGTTATATGTATGGGTTGCAGGACTGTGGTTCACTGCAGTAACTTGACCAGGTTTATTGGTGGCTCGAGTTTCGGGAGTGATTCTGAAAACATTTTACTCACTAACACCGTCACAGAGATTACTATTGGAACTGCGCGTATTTCCCGTAGCTGCCAGGTCTGAGTCATATCCATAGCCAGGTTTGGTATTTTCTGATTTTTGCTGCTTCTGTCTTCTCGATATTGATACTCAGCTGGTAAGCGATATCAATGATATAGGGAACCCTCTGTCTTTTTGTCACTAGGACAATATCTGGCTTGTTGAAGTCTACCGTCGTGTGAGTAATAATTGGTTGGTCCCAGTATAGGAGGAAATCGCTCGGTTCCAACACCGGCTGAGAGTATTTATATAAAGGCTGAGGGTTCTGCAGCAGACTATACAGTGTGTCCCATGGATGGGAATGTATTGCTATCTCCGTTATTATTAGAGATAGTGCGACGGTTAAATTAGCAATGTTTTGTAGAATTTCATTACCGCTCCAAATATGACTTGTATTTTGCACTGCCTCTTTTCGTTTTCGAGTTATTTTGAAGAAAAAACAAAAATTTGTCGATTTTTTTTCTTCAATATCTAAGTAGGCGTTGAACTGACATGTCTAAGACTTGCACATTATCAGGACACTTTTTACAGAGTAATCTTTTTGTGCTATTCTCAACTTTAGGTTGTCATTTGTTTTTGAGCTACAGGTATCAACGTTTGTTTTTATTATGGCAGCCATATTGGATTTTTTGCTCATGTGATAGCCTGTGAAAAGAGCTTTCCAATTAGTTACAACATGCTTGAGAAATCTTATAATTGAACTGACAATTTTGAGCAAAACCATTTTGAGGATAGTGAGCTATCAAATCCAATACTAGAAAACAAATGACAAAAAAGAGAAGAGAACAGTAATTTTCACTGACTAACAAAATGGTGTGATCATTGACTACGAGCCTGGTGGATCATTTAAATGGGTATGACGTCATTACGCTAGCAACGTTCCTCGACTGAATAAATATTGCAAGATGTATTTATGAACCTTATAGTATGGGAAAGGTTGTAAAACGTGTAATACGTTACAATTTTTAACTCTGCAAACCCGAACCGAAGGGTACTGGGTTCGATCCCAGGGTTCTCCTTTTACTTTTTCAGTACATACTGTAACATTAACATCAACTGAGGTTGTGGCATTGTATTTGAGCAAGTTGAATATCTGCATGTTAAAGATCCATGCACTCCTTACAGAAAGGCAGGAGTTGGGCAAAATTTCCAGGATAGTGAGGTAAAACTGCTCCCTGGCGTCGGTGATGGGCCATAGTCGCGGAAATAGACCGACGTTAAAGAAACAAAACACACACACACTACTCTGTAAACTATAATAAACTTTGGACTATTCTTACATTTTTGTCACAAATTTAGAATTAGCTTATATTGTCGCTTCATAAGAGAAAAAACAACTTTAAAATCGCTTTATGAATAACTTATTCTTTTCTTTTGTAGCTATGTACGGTGGCAACTATGGTGGCGAAGACCCATCGGTCAAAGGGTTTGAATTCAATGATCAGTCCATCAGAAGAGGATTCATCAGGAAGGTATACTCAATTCTGATGTTGCAGCTATCCATCAGTTTAGCCTTCATCTGCTGGTTCGTCTACCATAAACCAACACAGAGGTTCGTCGGAAGTCACCCGGAGCTGTTTATAGTAGCTATAATAGCTCTTATAGTGTCTATGATAGCCATTGTATGTTGCGGTGAACTCAGGAGAAAATCCCCAATGAATTTTATATTTTTGTTTATATTTACTGTGGCAGAATCGTTTTTCCTGGCTGTTACCTCGTCTCGCTATAAATCAGATGAGGTTGTGTTGGCAGTTGGTATAACAGCTGCTGTTTGTCTGGGCTTGACGCTCTTTGCCTTCCAGACGAAATGGGATTTCACCATGTGCGGAGGAATTCTATTTGTGGCAGTTTTAATCCTCATGATCTTTGGAATAGTCGCAATATTTGTGCATTCACAGATCGTGAAATTGGTTTATGCCAGCCTTGGTGCACTCATATTTTCTATTTATTTGGTATATGATACACAACTCATGATGGGTGGCAAACATAAATATTCCATCTCACCTGAAGAGTATGTCTTTGCTGCGTTGAGCCTTTACATTGATGTTGTAAACATCTTCATTTACATTTTGAGTATAATCGGCAGCTCTAGGGACTGAGACTAGAGGGGCCGTTAATTTAAATTTAACTTATATTTTTGTTCTGTTTTATTTTGTATGATTCAGTCAGGCATGAAACAAGATTTGTTTTATTATACATTATATGTTATCTGGTTTGAAATAATAATATGTATATCTAGCTTACATTTTCTGGTCTGCATTTATTATATATGTATTGACTTCTATTTGATTTTACATATGTAATAGTTAGTATTTACAAATTATTGTTTGTTATAATTTATTACTTAAAAGTTTTCTAATAAATTCGGTTTTGGTTGAAATAGGATGTACATAAATGTCTAGTAATAATAATTGAATAAGTCGAAGGAGAAGGTTATCTTGTATAAATTTTTGTAAATTATTTGCCAATTTTTGAATTATCATTACATTTAAGTATCAATAAGAATGTTACCTTTTTGTTGTTGAATGCCTACCTCACATATTACTTCTTATTTTCACTTGGTTTCGATAAAATTCTAGCAAAATTATATGACATTTGATAATAATTTGGGAATACAATTTTTGACTATTTCGGAAAGATCTGATCTAAAATGGGATTTTTTTAAAGAAGACTTTTCTGCAATATGGATAAGAAAATTCTGCCTTGTATAGAATTTTTATATGTTGTATGTAGTTATTAAGGCTAACATCAATATACACAAATACATTACTCTGACTATGTGATATTGAACAGTTTGAAACATCACTTGGAGTATTTATACAGAAATCTGAAGCATCTATATGAAAATATACTCTATTAATTGTTTTAATGTAAGCGTTTCACAATTTCTAGATTTAATACAGTTTCAGAGAAAAAAAGGTTAACATTTATATTCTGTAACAATATGCTATGTAGAAGATGTATTAAATATATAAACTTTTACTGCATTTTGTTGTTATTCAAAGCTCCTTTCAAAATAATCTCTATAATCAGGCCAAATAGCTTAGTTTGCAAGGCAAGTAGCCTGTAAGATTGGGACTAGGAGGTCGCGGGTTCATGTCCCGTATTCAGATAACCGTTTTTCTTTCACTCGAATGTGGAAAAGCTGGCTGTAACCGATTTTGAAGAAACTAGTCAGGTATGTTTCTCTTGTAAATATCTTGGATGAATTCTTTAATCAACCCAATCTGATCAGTTTTTCGACCAAAAAAAAAGTCTGGATGCACCAAGTGCGTTATGGTACTGAATTTTCATAAAAATGATCTATGCATTTTTTTTAATGAAAATTATGTATGTAACAAGAAAAATAATATTTGTAATATTTACTAGAATTTGTTTAACACACAAATATTTTAGTATTAGAGAGGTAGCGGAGCGTTATGTCTCCCTTGCTCTGGTGCCTAGTCGTGGACGGCCTGCTAGGGAGGCTCTCGGGAGGGGGGTATGAGGTACAAGGCTATGTGAAAGACATTGTCATCATAGTCCGAGGAAAGGTTACACAGTCAGTGTGGGAGCACATGCAGACAGCACTGAAAGTGGTGGAAAGGTAGACGGTTGGCCAAGGGCTCGGGGTGAGCCCCGAGAAAGCAACCGTCATACCGTTTATGAGGAGGAAGTGGGAGAGCCACAGAGCTCTCAATCTATACAGTAGGAACATTCCAATGGCCAGGGAGGTAAAATATCTTGGGGTCGTATTGTACTCTAAGCTAACCTGGAATGGTCACGCTGAAAAAATACTGCGTAAGGCAGTAGTAGTAGCCGTCACTAGGCGGCTATATGGAAAAACGTGGGGACTAAGACCGCGAGGCATGGCGGGAGGAGACGCCAGGGTATACCACGGGGCGCGATCGTCTGGTTCACCAACGGATCCGGCGGGGAGCGTGGGACTGGGGCAGGTGTTTATTCGGAAGGACCTAGGGTAAGTCATAGTATTTCTCTCGGATCCCATGCAATGGTCTTTCAAGCCATCCTGCACTGTGTGCGGGAGAACAAGAGGAGGGGCTACACCAACAAGCGGAACCTAATAGCCACAGGCAGCTCTTAAGGCCCTAAGTAGCGCAAGGGTAAATTACTGGCTGGTGAGTGAGAGACGAGACGAGCACCTGGCTGTGCAGAATGTCACCCTCATCTGGGTGCCGGGTCACTCGGGGATCAAAGGCAATGAAGAAGCTGACAGTCTCGCGAAGAGGGGGTTAGCAGAACCATTTATGGGACCAGAACCGGCTCTGGGCATGACAAAGAGCACTGCCAGAGAAGCCATTAAGTCCTGGGTCAGAAACCAACACAAGATGTATTGGGTAGACTGTCCAGGGCTCAGACATGGGAAGTCAATAATTGACTAACCCAGTTCAAAGAGAGCTCTGGAGCTGCTAAATCTTAGCAGAGGACAGCTCAGAAATATAACAGGTCTCTTGACGATACACGTGGCTGTCAAGAAACACCAAAATGAGGCGGTTCGAGGGGGATATCTCATGCAGACTGCGACGAGAGGGAGGAATCAGCCCAGCACATATTGTGTGAGTGTAAAGCTCTGGACCGCAAAAGACAACTGATCTACGGTCAGTCTAGACCGGAGATAGAGCATTATAAAACTTCACCCTACCAATCGCTGTGCAGACTGGTTCAAGGCGAAGTGATTTTGGAATGGGTGGAGTGAAGAGACTAATGGCATACACAATAGGCCAAGGGCTGCAGTGCTATCGGGGCGGCAAAGCCGCGGACGAGCCCTGAGGAAGAAAAAAAAATAGAGAGGTATCAATGGTAAGACTTTAAAAAAATGTCTTTAAACGAGCGTGAATTGGGACTCCTGGAACCCATATCCGGGGTCAGGGGATATACATAATAATAAGTTTATTCAACCAAAATTATGCATACATAATTCTATTTACAATGGAAAAATTACTCCAATAAACACATCTTCTCAAGATTTTATAACTACAAATAAACTACAAGTTTATTACAGAAGCTTTCAGCTTTTATGCATATAATATACGTCAATTTGTTCTACATCTTTACCTTTTTTATGAGTGGTATACATTCCTCATTCAACTAGTAATAGTTTTCTCAATTTTATACCTGGGAGTATTTTTAAGCCATTTACTTACAGCCCTCTTGAAAGGTCGCACACCACTAATACTTTTGACCGAGTCAGGTAACGGGTTATATAGCTTTGGTCCATAGTATCTATAATATTTTTTGACTATGGTTTTATGGATTTAGTCAACCTCACACCTTTGCACTCATGTTATATCAGTGTTCAACCTGCAGATAAGTAGGTTTGTTACCAAAAAACCACAACAACACAGATCTAGCATACAGTTGTCGCAAATCTAGAATCCCCAACTCATCAAAAAGTTGAACACTGGGATACAATCTATCTTTACCATACAAAACCTTAAGAATCCATTTCTGAATAACACTCAGCCTCCCCAAATACACAGCATCGACTCCGCTTCAGCTTATTATTCCATATATAAGTTGTCTTCGTATCAATGGAAAATACAATGTTCGCAAACAGCTCAGATTAAGAAGCCCTTTTAAGTGTTTGAATTTAGTAATAAATGAGTGTAACCGTTTAGCGAGATGCTCCATGTGGTGGTTCCACCTAAGATGACTCCAGAATAATACCAAGGTATGTAACACATTTTTGGGATTGTAGCTATAATTCTCATATTGTAAGAGACGTGAAAGTGGGTATATATTTTTGGTAAGATTTGAAGGGAAGGTATACCGTCTTATCAGGGTTTAAGGTAAGTAGGTTGTCCGAGAACCAATTTTTTATCATAAAATGTTTCAGTATATCCCAGCTTTCTGCACTATAAAATATTGCTGTGTCGTCGGCATAACTGACTAGTTTACCCTGTGACTCATGCGTTAGTAAATCGCTAATATAGATGGTAAATAATATCGGCCCTAAAACTGATCCTTGTGGAACCCCAGCGTTTATCATTCTCTCTTCACTGATTTCATCATCCACCCTGACACACTATCCTCTGTCAGTCAAATATGACTGGATTAAGGCCCCTGCATCCCCTCTTATCCCATATGCTTCTAACTTTTGAATAAGTTTTGTATGATCTACAGTATCAAAGACTTTAGAAAGATCTATAAAAATGCATAGAGCCACTCTTTTTTCATCTAATGCCTTGTATATGTTACAAACCAAGCTGGCCGCCGCATCCTGTGTCGATCTACCTTTTCGAAAACCAAATTGTGAGTCAGATAGCACACTTTGCATCTGAAAAAATTTGACTAACCACTTTTTTATTATCTTAAAATTTTTTGAAAGACTTAAAAGAAATCTTATTGGCCTGTAATTAACGACATTTGTGGTCTCACCTTATATAGAGGAATAATTATACCCTTCTTAAATACCGTAGGAAATACCCCTTGTACAAGCGTAGTATTGAACAGTTCCGCCAAAATAATAGACATTTCTGCAGCAATCTCTTTCAAAATTTCAGCCTTTATCTCGTCATCACCAGGTATTTTAGCATCCTTTAGAGACTTTATTTCGTTCTCCACTTCCTGCTTAGTAGACAGTTCAAGAAAAATTATAGAATTAACCTTTTTTATTGTATGTTTAAGCAGTGATTTTCTTTTGGTTGGATCTTTTTTGATGATTTTCGCCAAATTTTTCATAGATTTACGTAGTATTCACTAAAGTGGTTTGCTATATGTTTTATTTTCTAGTGTTTGACCTTCAGTTGTCTTTATTTCGCTTATACTCTTTTCTTCCTTATTTTCTTTATCACAAATTTGGTTTACAGTGTTATTATATAATTGTTCTGCTGAAATATTCTTACCCAGAAGGTTTTTAAAATAATTTGCCTTTGCAGCTTTTATCAGCCTGGTCAACATGTTTCAGTATGTTTTATATTCGTTTATCTTTACAGTATTGGTAAAATATTTTTTTAACAGCATTATATATATATTTTTTTTAACAATTAGATTTAGTAAGGCTGGAGTTATCCAATCTTTTCTTATATCACGCTGATTTTTGACATTTAAGACTTTTAAAAAGGAATCAGCTGTCTTGTTTACATAATCTATATCCCTATTCACACTTTCCCATTTTTCATCTCTTAAGTCATTCTTGAGTTTAGGATAACTAATGTATTTTTTGCACGTTTTTTTATGCTCCTTACAGGCTTATAACATGACTGGAAGGTATACCCTCTATATGCAAAATAATCGGGAAATGATCAGTTATGTTAACGTGTAAAATTATAGGGTAAAATAATAACTTATCTGATACTCTTCTGTGCTTAATAAATATGATTCAGGCAGGATTTTGATTCCTTTTCTATTCTTGTATATCCATTAATATATGAGTTAAACCCACATTCACTCATAATATTTAAATATTCTTGCACTTCGACCAAATTTTCATTGTTGATATTTTGATTTATATCACCCACAAATATATGGTGGTGTACACTGTTTCCCACATTTTTAGGTAGTTGAATTGTTCCGAGTTAAAAGTCTGTACCGGAATTTAATGTGACCTGTATGCAGCGGTAATCATAAAAGTATCTATATTTCCGTACTTAAATCTGATCTGAAGAAGCCATATCCCTGCATGCTATAAAGCTCCAGACTATACAAGACAAAAGTTTCAGTAAGAATAATGAAATCGAACTTCTGAGAAATAACTGCAAAAGCAAACAAAGTTCATTCCTATTTTTATCTAGGCTACCTATATTATTGTGAAATATCTTCAGATTACAGTTGCAAGTTGCATAAACATTACCGCGATGAAATACACTGGACCAATAATTGTACATCCGCCATCCCCCTAAATGAATTGGTATATATGTAGGGGTTGCATACATATGGGCGCTGTCAGTCGAAGAATACAGTGACTTGATAGAGACAGTGTGGACATGGGCGATTCGGCCGCCATGTTTTCTCCACATTTAACATTGCGCTTATGGAAGAATAGTAAAAAATTGCAAATAATAATGAATTGGTGCATTTTAGAAGAAAACTGTATAGAACCTTTTCTGCAGAGAATTATTTTTTGCTCATAACAGACTAGTCGTAATGTTTCCTGGTCAGATAGAACACATTACAATTTGCTTTAAAATAATTTGTCTAGTCAATGAATCTGTAGAAACTGTTTATGTTATGAGTTTGGCTACATTGTCGACAGACCGATTTGATGAAGTGACGTTGACGGATTGTCATCAATTGTAAACAAATTTGTATTTAAATAACACCAGAACAATTTGGTAATGAATAATTATATGAATCATTCAACATTACAAAATCATAGTTTATGATCTTTATACAAATAATAATCATTCACAAATTCAAGGAAGAGTAAGAAAATGCAAAAATAATTATAAAACTTTATTCGATGGTCATAAAGGAGTACTCATTAGTTTTGCTAGCATGTAATTTTTTTGAAATTAGCCTTTTACTTACTATTTTAGCCTGAACACAACAAACCTGTTCACTTTTTTTTCAGGTTATGACACGGTAAAATATGCATTACATCTGAACAGTCACTTAACATTTTCTCAACAAAGAATAATTTCAACCTTATATTTTGTGTTTGGACAAAAGAAAACAACTGCCGGAAAATAATTTCCAGTCTTGAAAAAAGTTGAACGTCTTTAACTAAAGTGCTAATTGATTACTGAACAAGCTAAAATAACTTAAAAACTCCTGTACCCACCACTTCGTACAGGTAAATAATGAATGTAATCAGAATCAAACACTTTGTGTTTGGAGAAGTCGGCGGATTTTTTATCACATCAGATCGGTCTGTCGGCAATGCAGCCAACCTTATAACATAAACAGTTTCTATAGATCCATTGACTAGGAAATTTATTTTATAACAATTTTAATGATTCGTATCTAAATAGGAAACATTGCGACTAGTCTATTAGGAGCGAAAAATAATTCTCTACCGAAAATGTTCTATACAGTTTTCTTCTAAAATGCACCAATTCATTATTATTTGCAATTTTTTACTATTCTTCCATAAGCGCAATGTTAAATGTGGAGAAAACATGGCGGCCGAATCGCCCAAAATGATACCACCTAATGGCCACACTGTCTCTATCAAGTCACTGTATCGAAGAATACGCACTCCTGCCTCCTATGACCCTAAGGCACTTAAAGCTTCTTTGAATTTCGCCAGGTCTTACGTCGGCCACGATCGGCGTAGGGATGGAAACTGATTATTATTTTCTGCTTTAGCTGCTATTGCATGGCTCAGGGACGTTTCCCTTCTCGCTAATTATGAGGTTATAAATAAATAGAATACAATGAATAGTTCGAATAACTATAGGTGAGAAATCATCTAGTTTTACATACATTGGGCGAGTTCACCAGATGCCAGCGCTGCCAGTAGCTGCATTATTATGTCAAAAAATGTTAACAAAACGTTAACAATTATCAACATGACAACATACTACCTGGTTCCGCACCGAGATGGCAACCCTGTCGTACATCTCACAATGTTCTAGGAGTCTGGTTACCATATTATAGCCGTATTACTTTATAGGTGTGTTCCAACAATCTTGTAGGGGATCCCCCGGCTGCGTAAAATGCAGCGGCCCCCATTTGTCTGGAGTGTAAAAAACCCCTGTCCGTTGACCCAACTTGCTGTAATTGCGACAAGGGTCACACTGCCAACTATAAAGACTGCCCCAAATTCCCTAAGCCCAATAAGCAGATCTCCCAAAGGAAGCCGCAAATTTCCTATGTGGCTGTCACTGCACCTTCCCAACCCGCAACAACCCCGAAACCGGCAACTTCCAAGCCGAAGCCAGCTCCTGCAAATGCAGCTCCCGCCAATTTCACACAGCTGAAATTGGTCGCCGGAAAAGTCTCAAATATTATCCAAACCTCCCCTCATCTGCTGACGCTGATCACTTCCGCAATCCCCCTAATCCCCGAAATCGTGTCAATCTTCCAGAAGTAAATGACTTCTCGAAGAAAGCCACAATCCCTGCAGGTTGCAACTAGCCTGCAAAAGAAATGAGCTCCAAGAATTCGCTCAACACTTAAAACTGGACGTTATTCTAGTCCAGGACACCAAAATGCGTCTTCCAATCAATCCGAAACTTCCCAACTATACATTGTACCGGAATGACCGCACCACTTCTAGAGGTGGCGGCACAGCAGTGTATTTTAAAACAAATATTGACCATCACCCTCTCAGTATGCCAGCCCTGCAAAACATCGAGGCTACACAAATCGTAGTCAACATTTTCTTTGCAGGCCCAATAAAGCTCATTTCTGCCTATAATCATCTACAAAAGGGAATTCTAGACTTCGACCTAGACCTCTTATTCGATACCAACCAATCCATAATAATTACTGGCTATTTAAATTCCAAACACCCCAATTGGCATTCTCGTAATGTCAATGCAAATGGGAAAATCCTCCAATCGTATGTCGACGAAATTGCATGGTTGACGCTCCTCAAAGGCCTACACGCTTCGGCAGTGCGGGTCGCCCCGACGTGCTCGACATAGTAATCATGTCAAACACCACCCTTCTCCATGAAATAACAACCCTAAACGACCTCTCGTCGGACCATAACCCAGTCATATTGCAACTCGGATATGAAAATGACGAACCGGACCTCCCAAGGAAAAAGGTATGTGGCCAGTTTTCACAGATCATCTTAAAACACCCTTGGCAATATTCCGGTTATACGCAGCATCCCTAAACTCGAGGATGCAGTGGATAATCTACAGTCCAAAATCCAATGTTCTATCGAACATACATCAAGGACGTACCCCGCCCCAAGCAATCTGCCGCCATTTCCATCCAGTATCAGAAAAATGATACTCGAAAAGAACCGCGTGCGTAGACTAACTCAACGCACCGCAAACCCCACCGACAGACGAGACGCAAACAGACTCATCAAACAAGTACGATCCGCCCTACAATAGGGTTTGGCATGCGGGCTTCCTAAACAAGCTTCTATCATTCAATTATCCTCTTCTTCTGATTCCGCTAATCAGGTCTTACCTGCAACAGAGGAAGTTCCAGGTCAAACATCTGGGAGCCAAATCTAGAACGTACTCAGCCACGGCTGGCCTCCCGCAGGGTTCTGCTATCTCCCCCCTGTTGTACAATATATTTGTGGCAGACATTCCGACAGCGCCCCTAAACGTGACATACGCACTGTACGAAGACGCCACTACCATTCTCAGCAGCTCCACTCAGCCGAGGATAATAACCGAACGACTTCAGACCGCCGTAGACGAGCTGCAAGGCTGGTATAGGAAATCTTGTCTAGCCATAAACCCCGATAAATGTTCAGCTGTCCTATTTTCCAAGAGGAGACACACACTTCACGAATACGTATCATTAGACAACCATGTAATTCCCTGGCAAGATTCCGCCAAATACTTCTGGGTTCTCCTCGACAAACGCTTAACATAGCGCCCCCATGTCCAACACGCCCGACAAAAAGCCTCGATGTTCATCTCGAAGCTGTTCCCACTTCTAAATTGAAATTCCAAATTATCCACGAACAATACATTGTTCATGTACAAAGTCATAATCCGGCCAGCCATGACCTATGCATCCCCTGCATGGGCCACCGCGGCCGCAATACAGATCAAGACCCTTCAAATCATCCAGAATAAAATTCTGAGAATAGTTACCGGAGAGCCATGGTTTGTCAGAAACAGCCAGTTTCACTCTGATCTGGAAATGCCTTCGATACTTGAGTTTATAACTCAATTATCCACAACTCAGTTCGCAAAAGCCGCTTCTCGCCCAAATGCTCTTCTCCGTAGTGCCACCGCCTACGTTGAGCAACTTCCAGATAAGCATAAGTGTCCATAGCTTATACTTACCCGCTAACGCCCCGCGGCAAAAACAGAATGGAAACATTCAAACCCAAACGTCATTGTGTGAAATCTTTCCGACGGAGGTATGGACTAAGGTCCGGTATTCCATGGGATGGAGTTTTAGTGAGTAGGAGTCTCACAGTACCTCGATATCTCACGCACTACGGTGTTATGAATGAGGTCTGCATATAGCATTTCTCCCTCATGTATCCAACAAAAAAAGAATAAATAGGTGTGTTCTCGCTGTGATTAGTATAGCGCACTGGCGAGCTCTAATTAGAACGAAACCAGTCTGCGTTTCTAGGTTTCTAATTACGGTGAGAATGCATCTAGCGCTATAACTATAGTTTCGTTTTGTGTTGGCTGTTGGCAGTACTGCTGGGTCTTTATTTTGACATGTGACACATGTTCCTGCTCCCCTACAAAAATCTGACCAAATAATTAAAACGTCAAGTTGAGGAAGTGGAAAATTAAAGTTTAAAATGGCTAAGAAAACGTACGATCTTTTGTTCAAATTATTATTAATTGGAGATTCTGGAGTTGGAAAAACATGTATTTTGTTTAGATTTTCAGATGATGCCTTTACGACTACTTTTATATCTACAATAGGTAAGAAATAAATTAAAACCAGCTATTCCAAATTTATTGTTCTTATTGTGTTTTGATGCCCTTTGTGTTGTATTTAATTGCAACTGTATCCATACAAGTATTCCGGTTATCCAACACTTTCCTGTAAGTTAGTGACTATTTTTACTACTCGTAAATAAAAATAGAGGGTGAGGTCACTACAGGCGCCAAATTTAAATTTTATTTTCAGGTATAGATTTTAAAATTAAAACCGTCGAACTTAGGGGGAAGAAAATTAAGTTACAGATATGGGACACTGCTGGTCAGGAGAGATTCCATACAATAACCACCTCTTACTACAGAGGTGCAATGGGTATAATGTTAGTGTATGATATAACGAATGAGAAAAGTTTTGAGAATATAGTTAAATGGTTGCGGAACATAGATGAGGTACTTTATTTATTTATTTTTATATTTATAAGTAGCTTTATATATTGAACACATTTCTTATAGCATGCCAACGAAGATGTTGAAAAAATGATTTTGGGAAATAAATGTGATATGTCTGAGAAAAGAGCAGTAAGCAAGGAGAGGGGGGAAACTGTAAGTATGCTAGTATTATCAGACTAGCGCCTATTTCTTGTGCTCTACAAATGAACTTAGCGTGCGCAAATGTGGCTATTTCAAATAAAATCGGTAATTCTAGGTACTTACTTCTATTTTTGAGAAATTGTAGATGGATTGATGTAAACTTACCAAAGTTAGGGTTTGAAAATTCATTAAAAAATGTAACTTATTTATTTATGTATTATGTGAGTTACCGGGATAATTAACATGGCTTGCAACTCATGAGTTTTTTTGCCGATTTAACGAAAGAAAAGACCTCCCTGACGTGCTGTTTACATACAATCCTCCTAACTGACCTTCCTGACCTGCCCTGACATCAGTGTTGCTTAATTAACAGCTAAAAGAAGGGAAACCAACCCTGCCATACATCAAGGTCATGTGAGAATACCTACATTTCCAATCAGGCAAACTGATATGTCAGTGCAGTTAAGGAAGGTCAGTTGGGAGGATTGTGTGTAAGCAGCACCACAGGGAGGTCTTTTATTGAGTTAAAACAGCAAAAAACTCATGAGTTGCGAGCCATGGTCATTATCCCGGTAACTCACAACACATAAATAAATTTAATTTTTTTAATGAAATCCCAAACCCTAATTTTGTTAAATTTACATCTATACATCCCATCTACAATTTCTCAAAAATAGAAGTATGTATATACCTAAAGTTGCAGATTTGATTTGAAATGCCACTTTTGTGCACGATAAGTTCTTTTGAAGGTTAATGTATCTGTCAAGTTCATTTGTAGAGCACAAGAAATAGATGCTAGTGAATTATCAGTATCTTGTTGAATATTTAAAATTGGAAGTACTTTAACTTTGTGAAATAGGCAGTGCAGTAGATGTATTATTTATCATTGTATATAAATGTAAGAGAATGTTTTATCTTTTGCTGGAAAAACCTGGTCATGTTACCTTATCATTTAATTTAATTCAGCTTAAAAAGCTTGAACTTTGATATATATATATATATATATATATATATATATATATATATATATATATATATATATGTATACATATATACATATATACATATACATAATAAAGTGTTAAAATTTATTTTTAGCAATGATAATTTTTCCACATATATTTTTACTTTTCAAACAGCTGGGTTGTCAGAAAACATATCACAATTTTTATTTAAGTATATAAGCAAAGCTGTATCATGTAGCAGGCTGTCAGGCTCAACACCATTTTTAGTTTTGAAATCTTAATTCAGGAGTGACCAAAAGGTTGTGGCACAAAAAACACTACTAGTTTCGCTCTTATTTGAGCTAATCAGTGCATTATTTTTTTATTCATTTTAGTAGTATTACAGTAGTATGAATACCTTCAACAAAGTTGGGTCACAGTGAAGCTAGTTCATATATATATATATATATATATATATATATATATATATATATATATATATATATATATATATATATATATATATATATATATATATATATATATATATATATATATATATATATATATATATATATTGTAATTTTCGGAGAAAAAGATTTTTTGTGAAACACAACTCAAAATTTTCCCGGAAAACGTTATCCGATTTTCTTGACTAACGAACTCATCCAAGCCATTAATAAAAGAAATGCACTTGCCGAGTTTCATCGAAATCAGTTGCTTATTTTTTGAGTTATCGGTTGGATATATATATATATATATATATATATATATATATATATATATATATATATATATATATATATATATATATATATATATATATATATATATATAAATTGAAACTGACCCCGGAAATAGGAGTCCTAGTTTGTAGTCATTTGAAGAAATTTTCAAAATTTAAAAGTCGCGATCTCCTCATTAGTGAATTTTTTGTAAAGAAAATTCACTAAAATACATTTATAGCAAAACAATTACATGACCTTATGAAATAATTAGGTGGCATTTGTCAAGGTAATATGGATGTTTTTGTACAGATACACATTTATTAGAAAATCACTAACAAATTTAAAAACTGATAAGCACAGTAGGCAATCATAAAAAAAGTGCTACAAAATCTTTAACCAGTAATTGAATTCTGATACAATAATAACTTGTTCTCATATATTCCTAAATGTCTAACGAAATATTATTATCTATTTATGTACTAAACAACCTTGAATGTTTATTGCAGTTAATTTTCCTTGTTTTCATTTAAACATATTTCAAGTAAATAAATAATCTATTTGATGTCAAATTAAATGGTTTTTAGTGAATTCACTATTGAGGAGACCCCGCCTTTTGAATTTTGAAAAAATTTCTTCAAATGAGCGCGAACTAGGCCCCCTAGAACTCATATCCAGGGTCAGACTCAATTTTTATATATTTTATGTATATATATTTACAGTGTCCACGGATTAAGTGTGGGTAAGGTATAAGTGACAAAAAATTTTTGAATTAGATTATGATATTCTTGGAATCGCTCCTGCTTTGTTCTAAACTAAGAGGTTTCAGGAAATGAACAAAATCAATTAATATACAGGGTGGTTTAGAACTGATGTAATTAAATGTGTTAAGAGTAAACTACCTTGGTTTATAAAGATACCGCAAAAAAGTTATTAACAAAACTTGTTTAGAATTAAAATTTATGACAGGGTCTCAATTTTCAGCCAGATCAGCCTACTTTGAATTTTCAAGTAAATTATTAACATTTTTTCCCTATAAACATGGAACTTTTTACCTGTGGTTTTCTGAACGCAAAGTAAGTAACCATGCAATGTTAAATAATAATTTATTAGTAAAATACAAAATGCTTATTGCTAACAAAAATCAAAACGAACAACAAAAAATAAAGAAATTACTCAAATGTGCTGCCACCAACCGATACACATAACTCAGCCCGTTTAGTAAATGCTTTGTAGGCATTTTGAATATGTTGAATTGGAATACCATCAATTGCCTCTCTCAACCTCAGTTTCAACAAATCAAGATCGTTGTTTAATGAAACCGCGTAGACTTTCTGTTTGAGATAGCCCCATAAATAAGAGTCCATTAAGGTAAGATCGTGACTTCTGGGAAGCTAAGGTATTGGCCCATATCGACCAATCCACCGCCCAGGAAATTCGCGATCTAAACATTCTCGAACGATTCCTGTTGCATGTGCTGGGTGGCCGTCATGCTGAAAGTATGCTGTTTGTCTATCTTCTAGTGACATGTTATGCAAATGGTCTTGAAGAATATTTTCCAGCATTTCCAGATAACTGTACTGGTTCATATTCCGCTCAAAAAAATATGGCCCAATTATCCCAGTGTAAGAAACAGCACACCACACATTTACTTTTTTATGGCATTGTCTTCTGCAATTAACTCTATAATTTGGATTCTCCATAGACCAATGCCGTGCATTTTGGGAATTTACGACCCCATTAGTGGTAAAAGTGGATTTGTCCGAAAAAATAATACTTCTGCCAAAATTGTGATTTTGTAGATATTGCTCGCCGTACCATAAACAAAAATCTAATCGTTTTGACTTGTCATTTTCTTCGAAAGTGTGTATAAGTTTTGCTTTGAAAGGTTTCACCTTGTTGGTACGATAAATTTGTTGCAAATGCGATTTGCTAATATTGCCAATTTCTAATGCCCCTCTTCTTAATGATAATTTCAGAAATCGCCTAACAGAATCCATAGCTAATGCAGCTGCAGCATTGTCTTCTTCATTTAGGTCGGATTTTGTCTTCTTAACATGTAAAACACTCCCAGTACACATACATTTTGTAAAAACTTTTTTTACACCAGTAGCGGAAACCGAATAATTTGGTCAGTGTTCAAGGAATTTTCTTATCACTCCCTGATAAGAATTTTCTTCACCCAAACCACAGCACTGCACAATAAACACTTTTTGTTCTGTTGTTAACATTTTTAAATTCAGAAGCTTGCCGTTCGTGACAAATAAAATTGACATTTCAATTTTCCAAATAAGTAGTATCCCGGGAAACAAACAAGGCAGAGCTCAAGTAGCCATGCAACTCGCCAGTTATTGCTTCGAATGTCCAATTGTGCGTTTACTTTACTTTTTTTTTTTTTTTGGTTGAGATGAAAGCAAACCTACCCCAAGTTTAATTATGGTAAAAGACTTTTTTTAATACAGTTTCAAGTAAGTACACCTAATCACAGAAGCCGTCGAACGTCATTTAAATAAAGTCGCAGCTAAAAAAATTCATAGTAGACTGATCTGTTTGAAAATTGAAAGCTTGTCATACATTTTAATTCTAAACAATTTTTGTTAATTACTTTTTGCGGTATCTTCATAAACGAAGGTAGTGTGATTTTGTTCATTTTCTCAACATCTCAGTTTAAGACAAAGCAGGAGCGATTCCCAGAATATCATAATCTAATTCAAAATTTTTTTGTCACTTATACCTTACCCACACTCAATCCGTGGACACACTGTATGTATATATATATATATATATATATATATATATATATATATATATATATATATATATATATATGTATGTATGTATGTATGTATGTATGTATGTATGTATGTATGTATGTATGTATTTATTCTATTCTGAGTACCTTTCTTTTGCAAGTGGCTTGGATAAGTCCGTTAGCCAGGAAAATCGGCCCAGGTTTTCGCGGAAAATTTTGTGTTTTCTTTTGGAAAAAAATTGTTTCTCCGGAAATAACAAAGTAAGAGCAGCCAAATTGGTAGGCGTGTTTGTATTATAAAGAATTAACCACCTACCAAAATTTATGTCTGTAAGTTTAAAGACCAAAAAGTTATGGGCATTTAAAGAAAAGAAAAATTTGGGTTTTCCTCAACACTCAAAAGTCGCGATTTAAAAAGTGAAAATTGGCAACATTTAGGCAAATAACTTGAAACAAATAAGGATTAAGTAAAGAAAATGTTGCAAGAAGAGTGTTCTGCAAACCCTTAAGTTTCAGCTTCAACTGTCATTGTCCTTAATTTTCCTAAAATATTTCCAGAAATTTCATTTCAAATGATAATGGTAATCTATAATTTTTAGCTAATTTTCGTTGAAAAAAATTGTTAATGAGACCGCGATTTTTTAATTTTAAAAAGATTTCTTCAAATGAACGCAAACTAAGCCCTCTAGAATCCATATCTGGGTTTCGTTTCAGGTTTTATCTGTTTACATGTATACAGGGTGTCGCATTTCTACGGTAGCGCTCATATAATTGTTATTATACAAGATACGAGAAAAAGTTGCATATGTTAATTATAGGGTATCTTGAGCTGATCTTATAAAATTATTTCGACAATCACAGGGTGGCCCATAAGTTGTTGGTGGTACCTACAATTTATTTTCGAACACCCTTATATTATGCATTTTTTAACGAAATATGATGCATGTTTGTAAGAAAAAAATCGAGACGCAGCAAGTGCGTTTTGGTAGCGAATTTACTTAAATGCTTTAAATTTCAATAACTCAATTTGCTATTAACCCAAGGTTAGTTGGCTAGAAAACCAGTTTTCTCAGAAATATTTCAAGTTTATTTTCGGAAAATTTTTGTACATTTTCAAACAGTTATTTTGATAAAATATGGTATGTTGTTTTTACTATATAGGTTATACAGGTAATCAGATGAATGCCTGCTTGCTATTAAAAATATTTTTATGAAAATTCACTTCCATAACACACTGGCTGTGTCCAGACATTTTTTTCAAAAACAACCAATGTTAAAAATATTGTATTTCTAGAATACTAAGAAAATTCTGCTGAGCTAAGTCGTTTGATTAATGCTTTTTAGTGAATTTTCTTTAAACAAATTCACTAATGAGGAGATCCCGACTTTTGAATTTTGAAAAAATTTCTTCAAATGAGCGCTAATTAGGCCCCCCAGAACACATATCCGGGGTCAGTTTCAATTTTTATATGTTTATATATATATATATATATATATATATATATATATATATATTTATTTATATATATATATATATATATATATATATATATATATATATATATATATATCAAAAAATTATGGGCAGATTTTGATTAAATTTGGTGAGTACCTTCCTTTTACAAATGGCTTGGATAAGTTCGTTAGCCAGGAAAATCGGCTCAGGTTTTCCCGGAAAATTTTTAGTTTTCTTTCGAAAAAAATTGTAAAAAATTTATATCTCCAAAATTAACAAAGTAAGGGCAACCAAATTTGGTACGCGGGTTTATATCATTATACGTAAGCTACCTACCAAAATTTAGCTCTGTAGATCAAAAGACAAAAAAGTTATAGGCATTTAAATAAAAATTTATTGGGATGTTCCTCAAAATGTCAAAGTTGCGTTTAAAACGTCAAAAATTGGCAACATTTAGGCAAAGAACTTGAATCTAGTACGGGCTATGGAAAGAAAATATCTTAAGAAGAATATTTTACAAACCCTGAAGTCTTAGTTTCAACAGACATTGTCCTTCATTTTACTAAAATGTTTCCAGAAAATTCATTTAAAATACACCCTTTCTCTGTTTCTTGGCAGTAGCCTTAGCTATAGAGTTTATCGTTTAATGGTATATAATTTTTGTCGAATTTTCGTTAAAAATCAATTAAGCTCAATATATCCGTTATTATACAAGATATGAAAAAATATTGTATACATTAATTATACGGTGTCTTGAGCTACATTTAAAAAAAAAATCTACAATCATAGGGTGGCCCATAATTCGTTGGTGATACAAATTTTCTTATATTTTTAATCAAACACGCCTTATGTTATTGCATTTTCCATCAAAATATAATGCATGTTTGTAAGAAAAGAAATTCTGGATGCAGCAAATGCGTTATGGTAGCGAATTATGATCAAATGCTTCATATTTGAATAGCCCAATTTGCTATTAACCTATACAGTTGACCAAGAAACGAGTTTTTGCGGGAACACTTTAAGTTTACTTTTGGAAATTTTTGTACATTTTCACACAATAAAGTTATATTTATGAAACATAGCACATTGTTTTTACTATATAGGTTATACTGGTAACCAAAATTGATGCATGCTTTCTTAAATAATAAGAAAAGAGACATATTTGCAATAAAAACATATTTAAAAAAATTCACTACCATAACGCACTTGCTGCGTCCCGAGTTTTTTTTAAAGTTAATGTGAGTAAAAGACATTCACCCTTGGGTAAACTACAAATGACTATATACATTTGCAATATTTAGCATGGTATAAAAAAAATATGTTACTATTTGACAAAGGTTGTTTTTGTATAAAACAAAAAATATATAGTTTCTACATATTTTTAAATATTTTATTTTTATAGTGAAAAGTAAATTAAACATTGTTTTCTATTCACATCCATTACTGTTGTCGTTCTCTTCAAGGTCAACATCAGTAGTAGTGTCTGCGGAAAATGCTTGATAATATAACCTTTACCTTTATTTCTTAGTAACAACAGTACATCATTTACAATATTCATATAGTCTTACTACATCACAATAAAGGATCTTAAGTATTTTACCGAAGCCGAAGCTTGTATGTAAGTAACTAGGAAATTACATATAACATTGTATCTCCATGAAAAAATACACATATACAGCACATAAAAACGACAAAGGTAACACTTAAATTTGCACCGAAATTGTTCATAGGAGACAACAGCTTAAAAATTTAAATATAACATAACTAAATTACTCCATAACTTAATAAGAACAAAATTGGGAAAACCTCAAAAATACATTACAAACAAAATTAGAAATAATCTAAATGAAAATAAATAAAACTATAAAAGCATAGCGCCAAACAAAGTACTACTATACATAAATAAAAACTCTGGACGCAGCAAGTGCGTTATGGTAGTGAATTTTCATAAAACTATTTTTTAATAGCAATAATGTGTTTTTTTAAGAAAGCAGGCATCAAATTTGGTTACCAGTATAATCTATATAGTAAAAACAATGTGCCATGTTTCATCAAAATAACTTTATTGTTTGAAAATGTACAAAAATTTCCGAAAGTAAACTTAAAGTGTTCCCGAAAAAACTCGTTTCTTGGTCAACCTTATAGGTTAATAGCAAATTGAGCTATTCAAATATTAAGCACTTGATCAAAATTCGCTACCATAACGCACTTACTGCGTCCAGAATATTTTTTTCTTACAAACATGCATTATATTTCGATAGAAAATGCAAAAATGCAATAACATAAGGCGTGTTTGATTAAAAAAAAAATTTGTATCACCAACGACTTATGGGCCACCTGTGATTGTAGAAATAATTTTTTAAGATGTAGCTCAAGACACCCTATAATTAATATATACAATTTTTTTTCATATCTTGTATAATAACAGATATATTGAGCTTTATTGATTGTTTTTTACGAAAATTCTACAAAAATTAAATACCATTAACGATAAACTCTATAGCTAAGACTACTGCCAAGCGTCAGAGAAAGGGTCTATTTGAAATGAATTTTCTGGAAACATTTTATTAAAATGAAGGACAATGACGTTGAAACTAAGACTTCAGGGTTTGTAAAACATTCTTCTTGAGACGTGTTCTTTCCATAGCCCGTATTAGATTCAAGTTCTTTTCCTAAATGTTGCCAATTTTGACGTTTAAATCGCAACTTTGACGTTTTGTGAAAAACCCCAATTTATTTTTGTTTAAATGCCTATAACTTTTTTGTCTTTTGACCTACAGAGCTAAATTTTGGTAGGTAACGTGCCTATAATGATATAAACCTGCGTATAAAATTTGGTTTCCCTTACTTTGTTAATTTTGGAGATGTAAATTTTTTTCGAAAGAAAACACAAAATTTTCCGGGAAAACCTCGGCGGATTTTCCTGGCTAACGAACTTACCCAAGCCACTTGCGAAAGGAAGGTACTCACCAATTTTGACGTTTAAAATCGCGATTTTGACGTTTTGAGGATAACCCAAATTTATTTTTCTTTGAATGCCTGTAACTTTTTTGTCCGGGAAAACCTCGACGGATTTTCCTGGCTAACGAACTTATCCAAGCCACTTGCGAAAGGAAGGTACTCACCAATTTTGACGTTTAAAATCGCGATTTTGACGTTTTGAGGATAACCCAAATTTATTTTTCTTCGAATGCCTGTAACTTTTTTGTCCTTTAACCTACGGAGCTAAATTTTGGTAGGTAACTTGCGTATAATGATATAAACCCGCGTATGAAATTTGGTTGCCCTTACTTTGTTAATTTTGGAGATATAATTTTTTTTCGATTTTTTTCGAAAGGAAACACAAAATTTTCCGGGAAAACCTCGGCGGATTTTCCTGGCTAATGAACTTATCGAAGCCACTTGCGAAAGGAAGGTACCCACCAAGTTTTATCAAAATCGGTCCATTATTTTTTAAGTTATAGGTGTGACACATAAATATATATATATATATATATATATATATATATATATATATATATATATATATATATATATATATATATATATATATATATACAGGGTGTCCCAATAGTGTGTAATTCCTCTATATACCCCTTACCCTTAGAGCTAGCCAAAAAAACTTTTAACAAAATATTCTTGTGATTATCTAATCTATATCTAGAAAATATATCCAGCTTTATGGAACTTCCGGTTGCACCGGAAGTAGGTATCAACTTCGTTATTTTAAATGGCATGCTATACTTTTTATTACATTTTTGGATAGAGATTAAAAAATAAGTGTGACTTTATGTAACATTCTCTATAGCTATCTTTGATATTTGTAAAAATATTACGACTTTCTTTTTTTTTTAGCTCCGATTTATGTGTTATTTGAAACGTCTGCTGTGAGCTGAGTTTTGAGTTTTGCTACCTTAAATTCTAAATATCAATAGACGACATTTGATACTTTAAAATGGTTAAAGAATAATTTATCATCATTGTACAGGGTGTATTATTTTGGGGTTACAGCATATCTAACTTTAAAGCAGCATAACTTGTGTTTTTCAAATGGAACACCCTGTTTTTTATGGATTAATCAGGCAGACCATTAAATTCTGCATCGACATAATATAGGTCTTTCTATAGCTATAGTTGATAGTTTTTGAGTTATAGTGGTTTATTTTAGTTTCGCTTGTAAAAATATTGGTACTGTCAGATTGTCACTGTATGAGGCACATAATGGTACTGTCAGATTGTCAGTGTATGAGGCACAGAGCATGTGAACAATGTCAGGTGACACCTAAACGTCTCCTTGACAAGAAAGTCAGCAGTTTTATATCTCCATTGTTTGAGCTTACTTCCGTCTAATAAATGTTTGTTTTAACAATAATTTGAATAGAATTACCAAATGAAATGAGATAGTCACGATGCAAATCACTTGATCATATCCTTGTAACTAGATAATGTGTCGACAAAAAAACTTATCGAATGCAACTACATGCAATGATTGTTATATAATGGACTTATTCATATTTTTACCATACAAAAAGTGAAACACAGTTAAATAAAGGTAGTTGTAATTATGAGAACCAGAAAGTGAAGTAAACTATAATAACATAACTATAATAATAATAATAATCCACAGTCATTAACAGAAAAAAATAATCTAAAAAAAGCGATACATTAGAACTATTCTAAATTTTGCCCATTGACCTGAATACACAATCTAACCCTCTTTAAGAATTCTTCTTGAACATTGCTCAACATTTGCGAAGTTATTGCCCTGCACGCGACTGCAATTTTATTTCTTAGTTCCTGTGGGGTGTTGGACGGTGTTTGATACACAATTTCCTTGATATAGCCCCACAGGAAAAAATCTAGACATGCGAGGTCAGGAGATCTTGCAGTCCACGAGACGGGACCACCTCGCCCTATCCATTTATTGGGGTACTGATCATTTAAAAATCGGCGAACATTTGTGTCATAATGTGCTGGTGCCCCGTCCTGCATAAACCACATTCGTCGATTGTTATCTAGAGGCAAACCGTCCAAAAAAGCCTCTACATCTTCCTCCAATATACGCAGATATCCCTGCCCGTTGAGGTGCCCATTAAAGAAATATGGCCCAATAAGATTAGTCCCAATTATTCCAGCCCAAACATTTATCGTAAAACGGTGCTGGTTGTCAACTGACCTGCAAAAGTTTGGATTTTCTGAAGCGTAATAATGAAAGTTGTGCCCATTAACCCTACCACAACTCGAAAATGAAGATTCATCACTGAACATCACGTAATTAAAAAAATTATCACTTTCATTGTACTTTGCTACTGCCCACTCACAAAAACTGAGGCGACTTCGAAAATCTGCATTCGTCAATGCCTGCTGCAGCTTCATTTTATATGGATGAAACTTGTATTTTCTCAATGTTCTGTTCACTGAAGATTTTGATATTCCTATTTCGTCGGCAACTTTCCTCACGCTTGTGTGCGGATTATCTAATGCCGATGCAACAATACAAAATTCGTTTTCTTCATTGCCACTTACTCCCCCTTTGCGTGTGGTCATTTCATATTGGCGTTAGCAGTTCGCAAAAAACGGTCCAACAATTTGACGAAACATTTTTCCTGAGGATGTCTTCGATTCAGATATGTTTGTGCGTATACACGAGATGCTAAAAAACAATTTCGCCGACACTCGCCTATAATAAGTGTCATATCAACTAATTATTCAGTATTATAATTCATTTAAAATTAAATAACATAAAAGTTACCACATAAAACTTAGCTCAAACACCTGAGAACTGAAAATAGTTATAGTTCTGGTTAGGTGACATTTATCTGTCATCTGACAAAAAATATTAGTTGTTTCATCCTCTGCGCCTACTGTATCTGACAGTACCATTATTTTTACAAGTGAAACTAAAATAAACCACTATAACTCAAAAACTATCAACTATAGCTATAGAAAGACCTATATTACGTCGATGCAGAATTTAATGATCTACCTGATTAATCCATAAAAAACAGGGTGTTCCATTTGAAAAACACAAGTTATGCTGCTTCAAAGTTAGATATGCTGTAACCCCAAAATAATACACCCTGTACAATAATGATAAATTATTTTTTTAATCATTTTAAAGTACTAAATGTCGTCTATTGATATTTAGAATTTAAGGTAGCAAAACTCAAAACTCAGCTCACGGCAGACGTTTCAAATAACACATAAATCGGAGCTAAAAAAAAAGAAAGTCGTAATATTTTCAAAAATATCAAAGATAGCTATAGGGAATGCTACATAAAGTCACACTTATTTTGTAATCTCTATCCAAAAATGTAATAAAAAGTATAGCATTCTATTTAAAATAACGAAGTTGATAGCTACTTACGGTGCAACCGGAAGTTCCATAAAGCTGAATATATTTTCTCGATATAGCTTAGATAATCACAAGAAAATTTTGTTTAAAGTTTTTTCGGCTAGCTCTAAGGGTAAGGGATATATGGAGGAATTACACACTATTGGGACACCCTGTATATACATAAACATATAAAGTCTGAAACTGACCTCGGATTTGGGTTCCGGGGGTCCTAAATAGTGCTCATTTGAAGAAATTTTTTCAAAATTCAAAAGTCGAGATCTCATTAGTGATTTTTTTTAAAGAAAATTCACTAAAATAGAACCAACAAAAAATAACTCCACAACATAAAGATATTCTTAAAGACTAAAATATACTATGCTAAAATAAAAAAATTCAAACTCAGTTCTGCCCAAGGAACTGAAATTTATAAATAAAACAGAAAATAATTACAAACCAACTTAAAGGCAACAAAAATTTAACATAAATTATATAATATATGACCCGATGAGAAAAACATGCAACAGAAGTCCTGACAGCATTGTCAATGTAGTACGCGCCCAATCCCACGATTCTTAAGCATTTAAGTCAAAAGATGCAGCTTGCTCGTATCCATCCCAATAATCCAGCCTGTAATAAACCTCTTGAACCCACACAAATAAAGATTTCTAATGTCCCCAGAAAGCTGACTGTAAAACTTTGCCCCTGTGTATAAGAAGCTTCTCTTACCCACAGATGTTATTGGTCATATACCAACAAAGTATTGACATCTCGTATCATACCCATGTTCAGGGTGACCCAACCTACTGGGGTTTCAATTCACATAAATCAAACATTTTATCGGCTTCACAATACAGAACAGTATGGTCAGCATAGCTTATAATATTTTTATCATCGAATGAAGTAAGTAGATGATTCATGTAGATAATGAACAGCACCGGTCGTAAAATAGCGCCCTGTGGAACTCCCCAGTCAACTGTAGATAATTGACTCCATTCATTCTCACACAGTTGGTTCTGTTGGTAAAATAGCTTTTGAGCAATTTTAAAGCATTTCCTCTAAATCCATTTTTTTCCAGCTTATCTAATAACTTTTAATGGCACACTGTATCAAATGCTTTCGCTAAATCAAAAAATATACATAGTGCTGGTTTGCTAGAGATGAGCGCTTCATATATCTTCTCTGTTAATGCTGCAATGGCATGATAAAAAGGGACACTTTCTGGTTTGTTTAAGAAGGCGGCCAGAGCTCTGATATGTCTCACTCTGTCAGAACTGATAGCAGGTCTTCTTTCACACAGACAATTTAAATCTATGAAAGTTAAAATTTTGTCTTATTTCGAACAGTGCGTCCCTGGGCCAGAATAAGTATTTCGAGTCTTCACATATGGAGAATCTCCAGATAATTCAATGAGACGGGCTTGTCTCAGTTGTAAGCTTGGTCTGGCACTTTTCAAAAAGTAAGGAGAACAAGCAACTTGCATATTGAAAAACATATCCTTCGTCATTTTAACCATCTCAAATGGAGGTGGCCTTTCCTCGATTCTCCCATCAATAGATCCCAATCCTCTGGAGCTTCTGGGCTATTGGTAGCTCACTCATTTTCAATAACAGCAAAATCTTGGTCATTAGGCAAGAAAGAGTGGCCTCTTATGGGAACTATATGACTTATTTTTAAAGAGTTTAAAAATATGTACAAACATTAACTGAAAATACACACTGATCCCACATCTGGGATGCCGCTGCCGCTTCTACACTTGCTATCCTAGACGCCATTCAAAAGAGAGCTATAAACGTCTCATCAGTGACCCCCTACCCTCACCCAAAGGCTATCATTGTCATCCCTTGCCTAACGACATGCCGTTGGTGACCTCTCTCTCTCTCTTTTATAGATATCTGCACGCACACTGCTCAGAGGAGCTTTCTTCTCCCAACAGATCTACCAGGGGAACAGAGCGAATGCACCCTTTTACTGTCCAGGTTACCAGACAGAACATTCTGTTATGCCCGCTCTTTTGTCCCGAGGACTTCCAAGTTGTGGAATTTCTTGCCGGCACATGTTTTTCCTTCTCCTCCAAACCTTCAATAAAAAAATAAAATAAAAACACCCATCACATGATTCTTGTTTTGGCCAGCACAACAAATCATTATTATTATTAAATGTAACCTCTGAGACCAGAACACTCCTAATTTTCCGACATCTTATGATCACTGTTGGCCACCCAGTGAATAGAAAATATGTCCGACAAACGGATGGCAAGCCATTTAAATTGGCTACATCTACCCCATGGCTACATCAGCTCCGGTCTTCCCTATATTGTTACTTTTAAATTTTAAACTTTTATCTTTGTATATTTTCTAAATTATTGGTGGTTGAAGACTTATATAAATGTTGATTAATTTTTGTGCAGATTGCTAGAGAACATGGAATAAGGTTCATGGAGACGTCTGCAAAGGCCAACATAAACATAGACAAGGCATTCAATGAGTTGGCAGAGGCGATACTGGACAAAACTGCCGGAAAAGAACCTGGGGACCATGTGGACAGAGTGATGGTAGATAGGAGACAACAGTCGAACACATCAAGGTCTTGCTGTAGTAATTAATTTCATATTTAACATTTTATACTTTGAACGTTTATTAATGTTAGGTGCACATGAACTGGTTTCTCTTCTCTCGTTGTCTTACTACCCGGTTTTGCGTTCACATATAAAATTATAGCAGGAGGATCACGTTTATGTTGCCGTTTGTAGTTCGGATTGTGTTTTGCATGAGAGATCAGTTCATTTGTGGATATTCTGTGTCATAAAAACTGAAAATCCAAAAATTAGGTTATAACAGGCTTCATTTAAGATAACAATGATTAGTTCTAAGGTTATATGTTGGTTCATTGTTTTTATTCGTTATGGATTTTGGAGGAATAGAAAATTGGTGATACGTAATTTTGATGTATGAGATACCTATAAAAACAGTGTGTGCACCATTGTTACCATCATTCATAATTTATTTGTCACAATGAAGCATAATACATTTTTTAATGCAAGTATATGAAAAGTATAAAAATTTAAAGTCAATAATGTCCTTTATATTTAAACCTATTCACTAATGTTTCTGCTAAAAATTAATGCATTACAATTTTTGTAACTATTTTTTGTTTTACAGATATGTTTCTAGCAATAATTAATTATAAGATACAAAGAGAAAATAAAGCTTATTTAGGTTTATGTGGTGTCCCTATTTGTTACAGCTCTCAAAATATGCTTTCTGCTTATTTGATAATAAAGCGAAATAAACCATTATAATAAAAAATAAAATGTTGCTATGAAAATTGTCAATGGATCAAATTTTGTACAGGGTTATTCATTACAAATTACCAACTGCTTATTTGATAATAAAACGAAATAAACCTTTATAATAAAAAATAAAAATGTTTCCATGAAAATTGTCAATGGATCAAATTTTGTACAGGGTAATTTATTACAAATTACCCACCGCTTATCATTGTTATTGCCTATAGAAAAAAAAAAGTTAAGAAGATGTTGTGTGGTTATGACTGAATTTTATTAAAATGCTATCAAAAATTCACTCACCTGCTGATTTCAGGGGTAAGAAAAAATAATACTTTTATTAAATGGGATACCCTGTATATATAAAGGTTTACATTCGGGGCGCGTGTTCGATTTTTATGAAATTTTGTATATAGACGTGTTTTAGGGTGCAGGTGACGAAAAACACAATAAAAATTAGGGCAGAAGCGAACTTTTGGAGTTACTTGGACATTTTTGTAGGAAAACCGTAAGTTGTACTCACTTTTGTGGCATGTTTTACACATTTTCGGGGGTCGTTCGTTTCATATCAAGCTAAAGAAGGGTGTATTCCACTATTCTAATTCATTTTCACATAGTGCACCCCCTTAACTGTTTATGTGTCTGAAAATTACCCTTCTTTTCATCATATAACCGATCCTAAGTTGAAATTGACATTTGACACATATAAAGCGAACTTAATGTCAAATGTCAATTTCAACTTATACGATGAAAAGAAGGGTAATTTTCAGAGACACATATACAGTTAAGGGGGTGCACTAACTATGTGAAAATGAATTACAATGGTGGAATACACCCTTCTTTAGCTTAATATAAAACGAACGACCCCTGAAAATGTGTAAGATATGACAAAAACATGCCGCAAAAGTGAGTACAACTTAAGTTTTTCCTACAAAAATGTCCAAATAACTTCAAAAGTTGGCTTCTGTCCTCATTTTTATTGTGATTTTCGTCATCTACACCCTAAAACACGTCTATATACAAAATTTCATAAAAGTCAAACACGTAAACCTTCACCTATTAAATTTTTGGAATAATCTTTTCTTCCTGATTTCAAAATTAGTATACTCTTGATTATCCGGGCTAATGGGGGGATCGGCAACACGGATTATTGAAAAACATGGATAATGTGAACATAATAAAATGTATATATATATATATATATATATATATATATATATATATATATATATATATATATATATATATATATATATATATATATATATATTACGCAAGGTGGCCCAAAGAAACGTATAATAATAAAACCTTTATTTCTTAGTAACAATACATAATTTATAGTTTTACTACATTAGAATAAAGGATGGTTACTGAAGCCGAAGCTTGTACGTAAGTAAATAGAAAATTACATATAACACATTGTGTCTCCATGGAAAAAAATACACATATACAGCACGTAAAAAAGACAAAGATAAAAATCAAACATGTACCGACATTTATTGATGTTCCATTGTTCGTAGGAGACAACAGCCTAAAAATTTATATATAACAAACTAAAATACTGCATAACCTAATAAGACTAAAATTTTAGAACCACAAACTTACATTACAAATAAAATTAAAAATAAACTAAATTAAAATAAATAAAATTATAAAAACATAGCGCCAAAGTACTAATATATTTTTAATAAAAATAGAAGCAACAAAAAAATAATAACACCACAATTCTTAGACTAAAATATACTATGCCAAAATTAAACAAATTCAAACTCAATTCTGCCTAATGCACTGAAATATATAAGTAAGATAGAAAACAATCACAAACCAACATAAAAGCAATATAAAAAATAAACATAAATTATACAGTATATGACCCAATGACAAAACCAAGCAATATGTATTAACAGAAGCTCTGACAACATTGGCAATGCAGTACGCACCCAACCCCACGATTCTTAACCATTTAGGTCAAGATACAGCTTGCTCCTATCCATTCCACTAATCCAGCGTTTAATAAACCTCTCGAACCCACCCAAATGAAGATTTCTAATGTCCCCAGAAAGCTGACTGTAAAACTTTGCTTCTGTGTTTAAGAAGCTTCTCTTACCCACAGATTTTATTGGTCTTATACCAACAAAATATTGACATTTTGTATCGTATCCGTGTTGAGGGTGACCCAACCTACTGGGGTTTCGATGCAGATAGATAAAACATTTTAACACATATAATTGTGTAGTATCCATTACATCTGCTTAGTTAAATAATGCCTCAGTGGGAGATATCCTCGATCTACCATAAATTATTTTAAGCACCCATTTTTGCACTATATTAAGTAGGCCCAAGTAGTTATCAAGTACACCTTCCCAGCCAATAATTTCGTAACATAATACTCTGCACGAGTGAGAAATACAAAACTCGCAGATTGCTGATGTCTAGGAAACCTTTTAAGTATTTGAATCTGCTTATCAGGCTTCTTATCTTTTTTAAAACATTGTGTGGAAATTCCATCTTAAATGGTGATCAATCCTTACGCCCAAATAAGATACCGAAGATTATCTGGTGACAGTAATTATATCAGTTTCTAATAAATGCAAAATATGCAACCAAGCTTTTTTTTTGTGAATTTGGTGAAAAAACGCTCGGACCTGTGATTTTATATTTTTAGGGGAACACATTTTAAGCATATTTTCCAACCTACTCCTTCAACCGCCTAGCGGGAAAGAAATGCACCCTTAAAATTTCAAATGGGAAGTGGAGTCAAGTCATACATTATTTCAAAGGGTACACAATTATCTTTCCAATGATGCCTTATTTGTTGGATTTTACTTCAACAGTTAAAGCAAAATCAGCTTTACAAATTTAAACCGCAGATTTTAGGTATCAGTGAAACAGTGAAAAAGTCACGTTAATTTCAGTTCTTTGGAGTCAAACCAACCAAAATTTGTTTAATTCATTGTGTTAAGACATTAAATGTGTGTTAGATATTACAAATTATTAAAAAGGAAATAAGTAAGCTTGATTTTTTTAAATATTTATTAAAACTTTAATTTAACAAGTGCTGACAATGTCACCCGTTTGTTTCCATACAGTAATAAAGATTTTGTTAAAACCTATTATAAGAACTAAAATTTATGAGACTTCCATGAATACCAAAATTATGGGGTTTAAGTTTGCAATCGAAAATCAACTGACAAACTAAGTAACTTCGGTAGCCTTCATAAATTGAAAATAAAGTGCATCTCGAATGTTTGTACTGTGTCTTGATGAAGAAAAGTTGATTTTGTTCCTTTCTGCCCTGCCGAGCATGCAGTCATGAAAACCAAGGGTTGCGGTGCTATCGGGGCGGCAAGGCGGCGGACGAGCCCTGAGGGAACAAAAAAAAATGCAGTCATGAATGAGATCAAGTGTAAAAAGATAGGGGTAATTAAAATTTATGACCTTAACATAAATATCCTGGGATATAAATCTTTCTTGGCGTTCCTATTGTAGTGACAGTAACGTTCGCAGATAAATAGAAATTCATCCAAACAAAATAAGCAATTTGTGACAGTTTATTCTGCTTATCCATATACTACCACACTACCTACAGGTTCTAAGGAATATTACAGTTTTATATCCTCATGCTTTTTGCAACGTAGTAATTATATAGGCAGACCCGTACTGAGATGGTCTTTAGTTTCTATTAGGGATATTTATTTATATTTGTGCGAGAGGGAACGGAACAAATTGAAATTATGATCTATTCCTGATTTGAAATTTTGATGAAATTCTCAGGACGGATAATCCGCAAACCGGATAATCCGTACACGAATAATCGAGAGTATACTGTATACCATATGTTACCCCTAACTCATACCCTTTTTGAGTTATTAAACGTCGAATATGTTAGTAAAACTAGTTACTGTAAATATGGAAAAAAATTGTATGTGTTCTGACCCCAAGGTGAACTCATTCAGTCATATGAAAAAGTTAACATTGTTAAAGTAAGCTTTAAAAAGGACAGCTATTGTGTTTAATAAGTGACATTTCTTTAATGAAATAATCAAAATGGTTTACTGCGAGCAAGGAAAAGTCCAAATATTTGTTCAAAACAGATAACAAAAATTTATTTTGGAAAAATATATAAACAAATGATAACTCATAAAAGATGTTCAATGTGTCCACCATCATTATCAACGCATAATTGCTAACGTCTTCTCATGTTTATAATTGCACCGTAAATCGCTTCATTATTGGCATTCAGATTGTTTGTTTCCAGTCTACTCCTGTTTGATGATTTGAATAGCATTATTATTATTATTATTGAAAATGTCTTTTAAAATTCCCCAAAGAAATTGATCCATAGGGGTCAAATCCGGCGTGTAAGGTGGCCATTTAATAGTTCCATTATTCCCTATCCATATTGGAAATACATTATTCAAATGATCTTCAACGGGCAGGATACTATGCAGAGTTGCCCTATCCTACATCCAAATCATATAAAGTTCGGCTTCTGGTAAATTCGGTAAAAGAATATGTTCTACCTCTGGGATAAATATTTCCAAATATGTAACTCCAGTTAAAGTATAATCATAAAATATAGGCCCAGTAATTTTGTTTCTGAAAATACCACAACAGACGCTAACAGTTTTTCTTCCCGATTTTTGTATTTGTTTTACCAATCTTTTTCTATTGTGCTTGTTTTCCCACGACCTTCGATTTTTCCTATTAAAAACTCCTGCCGTAGAAAAGGATGAATCATCAGTCCATAATACTTGAAGAAAATAATCAGGATCTTTATTCAGCTTTTCAATCATCTTGGGGCAACAGTCCTGCGTTTTTCTTTTATGAGCCTCTGTTAAAACTTGTACTGATAAAATTTTATTTGGCCTGTAGTTGTTATTTTTTAACGTACATTTGATTTTGAAATAACTTTTACCTAACTAATCGACTGCATTATTTATACAGCATTCAGAATTTGTAAAAAATAATACAATATTTCAAAAAAGTCTATTTGTGATTAAATATGGATGGGCTTACCTTCGAAATGAAGCATTATATCTATTCTTCCTGGTTTGCTTAAACCACATGCTTTTTCTTACTAAAACTTGAGGTATTATTCACCTTTTGGTAAATACTTTTGAACGTATTTTCTGGTGGTGTTGGACGATTTGGGTACAACGCCCTATATTATTGATGGGCAAAACGGTTATTTTCTATTAACAGTTGAACCTGTTAACGTTATTTAATAATAGCCGTTGAAAATAACAGGTCCGGTTATTTATCTGTTTTTTTTTTGAACTGGATAGTCAATCGATAATATCCTACTTTCAGAAAGCTGTGAGCGAGAGCGGGCACACTAGTATAAATAACGTGTTGAGTGTTAAGTAATATGTTATGAAGTAAAGTCTGCTCTATACTGCATAGCATACGATACATATTTAGCATTCTCAGTCTCATGTCCATTTATCCCGTTAAATTTAACAGTTGCTGATGAAAACCGATGTTTACTCATCGAAGCTAGTTGCAGTGGAAAAGAAACAGATACGAGTCTGAATTCTAGTTTAGTGTAAAGCGTTATTTTGTACCTGTTATTTTTATATATTCATAACAGGTGGTTACAGTTGCGGCTCGGCAACCGTTAAAAAATAACAGATTGTTAAATAATGACCCACCACTACCCTATATGCTCTTTCTGCCGCACGTTTATTTTCGTTATTTTTTACATAAGTAAATATTTGGACTTTTTCTTCCTCGCTGTAAACCATTTTGATAATTTCATTAACGAAATGTCACTTATCAAACATAATACCTATCGTTTTCAAAGTTTATTTTCATAAAGTTAACTTTTCCATATTTACAGTAACTAGTTTTACTAACATATTTGACGTTTAATAACTCAAAAAGGGTATAAGTTAGGGGTAACATATGGTATCTTTTGAAATCAGGTAAAAAGCATTCCAAAAATTTAATAATATGCAGGGTATCCCATTAAAAAAATATATATTTTCTGTATCCCTGAAATCTGCACGCCACTGTACTTTTGATAGCATTTTAACAAAATTCAGTCATAACCACACAACTTTTTTTTTTACTTTTTTATAAAGGCAATAATAACGATGATAAGGGCCTGGGTAATTTATAATGAATAACCCTGTACCAGTGGCAGTATATTGAGAAAAAAATTAATTCACTTTTGATTTTAGTGTTATCAGTTTTGTGGTGTTTTCCTTTTTTTTTATAATTTGTAAGTGATCAGTTAGTTGTGCTATTCTGTGTTCTAAAAAAAAACTCAGTTTCATTTATGTCTTACGTCACCATAACTATAACTTAATCTCAATATTAATTTTCTTTAGTATTATTATTACTATTATTATTACAAAAATTATAGAGGTTATTAAAAAAAAACAGTGCAATAGTAATTTTTGATCAGTCATCTATATTTGGCAGAATTGTTAACAAGCCCTTCACGAAAACGAGTGGCCGATGGGAAATTGTACTATGTCTATACCTTTTCGAGTTCAAATTGGTGCTAACCAAAATCAAATTGACAACCTCAATTTAAAAGTGGCATTAATCAAAATCATATTGGCATTAATCAAATTCAAGCTGACATTAAACAAAACCAGATTGGCACTCGTCGATTTCAAGAGTCGACATTAAACAAAATCAAATTGGCACTAGTTAATTTTAAGTTGGCGTTAATTAAAATGTAACCTTTTATTAAAGTATATAGACACAATAACATTAAAATAATTAATTTAAACCATTAACGAAGTTTTAAGTAACAAATGTTCTTAAAGATTCATATCTTCCATATCTAATGCAGAAGGAATACATCTTTGAATATGTGCAATGAATAATGCAAAATTAACAACAGTAACCTTGTCAATATTTCCAAGAACAATGTTCCCTAATCTCTGCGTAAGATATTTAGTTTGGGTGAGATGATCTCTCAGCACCACCGACGGTGCTATTTAGCTTTCAGCCATATCTGCTTTTACTGCTGCTTTTAATACAGATTGCTTATTCAATGGCATTGAACATAAGGCTATACACACTTAGTCGTAAAAGTGTGTGATGGTCAAATTCGTCCTCTGCGAAAACTACTTCAATACTGGAGTGACCGCTCCAGTGTGGTACATGTTTTGCGATCTTCTCAAGCACTGCCTCACAGATTCGTTCGCTAACAGCACACCTTCAAAGTTTGGAATTAATCAGCCCAATACATCCTATTAGGTGAATATTCGCAGTGGCTTCGGTTTTTTTTTTTTTTTTTTTGAAAGGCCTTCAGCCCACAATATGAACAAATTAAAGTTAGTGTGGTCCATGTATATGATAGGTGTATTTTCTGCTTGAACTTCTAACAATTTTCCAGCATAATTTCGCCTGCTTGTTTTTATTTCAACTTTATTTGCGTTTTCAGTTTCTCTATGAACATCATTTTGAGTAAACATAAGTCCATCCAGATGCTGTCGAATGCATTCCTTAGAAACACTGATTGCAAAAATTCTTGTACTTTTTGACTCTGTTCTTTAAGGGTAATTTTAAGATTTTTCTCAGCTGAACGTTTCATGAATTGACAGTGGTAGGCCGTTATTTCAACCGTACATTTACCTCCTCGCTGCTTCTCTGGTAGTTTTTGAGAGTTAACCTACCGATATGCAGTTCTTTTTGGTACCCTCAATACATTTACTAGATTATGCCAATCACCCTTGGCATTATATAAAGTGCAAATCTGCCTCTTAAAATTTGCAGCAGCAACCTTTTTTATATAAGACGTCTTGGATGAATAAACTAATATATTATTTTAAAAAAAATGTTCAGAATAACACTGACTAGTGTACCGAACTAACGTTTTTAAACCTTTAAATTTCTAAAACAGTATCAAAATGGGAGACTTCAACAGTGTTGAACACGATGTTAAGAGCATGATATCCAATCTTTTAACATCAACTGTCAGCTGTTAACTGTGAGACGTTTACAGTCTGATTACAAGAATATGATAGGTGATGCCCAACCTCACAGTTGTTAATTGTAAGACGTTTACAGCCTGATTACTACAAGAATATGAAGGTGAAGCCAGTCCTTATAAGAAATTGGGATACAGTTCTATCGAACACTCCTTGCTGTCCATCCCAGATTAAGTCCAGGTTATTGGTCAAGGAGAACATGCCCAGCTTAAAGTGGTCTTTAAGTTATACAAATGAGACACTGACTAATTAGTGTACCAAACTAACGTTTTTAAACCTTTAAATTTCTAAAACAGTATCAAAATGGGAGACTTCAACAGTGTTGAACACTATGTTAAGAGCATGATATCCAATCTTTTAACATCAACCTGTCAGCTATTAACTGTGAGACGTTTACAGTCTGATTACAAGAATATGATAGGTGATGCCCAACCTCTCAGTTGTTAATTGTAAGACGTTTACAGCCTGATTACTACAAGAATATGATAGGTGAAGCCAGTCCTTATAAGAAATTGGGATACAGTTCTATCGAACACTCCTTGCTGTCCATCCCAGATTAGGTCCAGGTTATTGGCCAAGGAGAACAAGCCCAGCTTAAAGTGGTCTTTAAGTTATACAAATGAGACACTGACTAATTAGTGTACCGAACTTATATGATTTGTTGATCACACAGTGTAAACTGCCTGGGTTTGTTTAAATCTATAAAATAGTTTAGCAAAATGGGCGACTCCAACAGTGTTGAACATGATGTTAAAAGCATCATATCCAGTCTGATTACAAGAATATAATAGGTGAAGCCAGCCCTTATAAAAAATTGGGATACAGTTCTATCAAACACACCTTGCTGTCCATCCCAAAGACAGTGCAGGTTATTGGTCAAGGAGAACATGCCCAGCTATTGGTCAAGGAGAACATGCCCAGCTATTGGTCAAGGAGAACATGCCCAGCTTAGAGTGGTCGTGTAGAAAATAAAAACTGTTTACATCAGTGAGCTAGTTTTGAAGCAGAAGAGGGTGAAGTCTACTACGAAAGGGAGGAAGATGGCACCATTGGGTTTCTCCTGTAAGTTTAATAGAGGTAAAGCCTTGTCTCACCCGTGTCGCTACTCCATGATATGACTTATTGTTGGCACCTGTGCTACAATGGGGGTGGGGGTCTCACGTAGAAGATCCTCCAGCAGGCGTCTATATTCACATCACCTGTGTACTGCCCCATGTTATGACCAAATCTAAATCAGTAGTATTCAGTGTCGGTGTATCTCTTCGTAGGCATTCGCTCTCTCTCGCCATATCTATATGGAAAGAAATCGAGCCACATGCTCCCTCCTAGGCCGGATTAGTCTCTGACATGTCACTTCTTCTCGGATACCGTCTTGTTCCTCCCTTGGCGAAACTTCGCTCTCCACCCTTGGAGCAGGTGGCAGGGGGTTACCTGTATCTTTTGATTCGTTTGGTGGATCGCTCATTTCTGATGCTCGCCGCGTAGTTCTATCTAAATGGCCTTGAGGCACAACTTATATACTAATACTTTAAAAATCCCTGTCTGCCTTCAAACAGCTATCACTTAAAGGCCATTTCCTAAACATATATTTTAGTTAAACCTTACCTGGGCGATGACAAAAAAAATGAAAAGAAGACGTACAGTGAGATAATCCTTATAGGCTCGTATCACATACATACTCACTTTAATTTAAATAACTATTCCCACACAGTTACGAAACAAAACCCCCGTTTAAAATACCTCCCTTTGATCATTTACACAGCCCTTTTTAGCTCCCTACCCTCGAACACTATATCCCTCACGAAACTATCCTCACAAAATATAATTGCTCCAACACTAACCAACCTAATTACCCGTGTACACGCTATTTTCGAGTTCCTTAACTTTCGCGGCGGCCCAATCTACACTAACTGTCCTATCGGCCTCGAGCCACTGGCCAAACCTCTATTCTGCCTCATTCTGTTAAACTTTCTCGTCCAATTAAAAACTGCCGTCCCTATTACATTTATGAGCTTAATCCCGCCTAGTCATAAGAAAATTACGATCGCGCGAGCGAATGACGCTTATTGCCACTGGATTTGTGCTAAATTCTCAATTTCCGTGTACCAACAAAATAACGCTAAGTGTGCGTCATTGTTAAGATGGGTGTATTGTTAAAACCCATGAGTTGACGTTCTTTAAGTTCGGTTGAAAAAATTGCATTGTAAGTTTGCAGGTATTCTTTTGCTAACTCCGGAGTCTAGTTACGCTCAAGCTGACCTGCCAATCATATTACAGTCTGGCCAGGCACACTCAGAAATTTCAACAATTATTAGCAAGCAGTTTTGTGTTTCCTTCAACTTGTATTAAATTTATGTGACCATTATATATTACACATTATAAACAAGTTAACTGTTATTTAGAGGCGGCTAAATTACACTGGGTGTCATAAATGTAATTTCACTTTGAGACCTATTGATCAACTTCCCGCAGGCAGTAACCAGACAAGGCTAATTAAATTGACCCCAATTAAATAGGAGTGTACAACAGTTAGGCTAATTAAAAAGGAGGGCTTAAGCAAGACCTTGCTTACATAACCTATAAACAAATCAGTTGTTTCATGGCAACTGGGTGTTTAATGCTAATATGATTTTGTTTAATTTCAACTTGAATTAATTGGACTAATACTAATAGGATTTTGTTAATGACCCTTTGAAATTGAAGTTGCCAATTCGATTTTGCTAAATGTTATTTTGATTCTGATTAGCTTCCTCAGAGCAGTAATAAGACAAGGTTAATTAAATTAATGTCAATTAAGTAGGAGGGTATAAGCAAGCACCTTGCGTACAGCAATAAGGTTAATTAAAAAAGGAGGCTTTAAAAAAGTACCTTGCTTACATAGCTATAACCTAATCAATTGTTTCGTGGCAATATGGTGTTTAATGCTAATATGATTTTGTTTAATTTCAACTTGAATTAATTGGACTAATACTAATATGATTTTGCTTAATGACCCTTTGAAACTGAAATTGCCAATTCGATTTTGCTAAATGTTATTATGATTCTGATTAGCTTCCCCAGAGCAGTAATAAGACAAGGTTAATTAAATTGGCGTCAATTAAGTAGGACGGTGTAAGCAAGCACCTTGCGTACAACAATAAGGTTAATTAAAAAAGGAGGCTTTAAGAAAGTACCTTGCTTACATAAGCTATAAACAAATCAATTGTTTTATGGCAATATGGTGTATGCTAATATGATTTTATTTCATTTCAACTTAATTAATTGGACAAATAGTAATATGGTTTTGATTGATGACACTTTGAAATTTAAGTTTGATTCTGTTTAATGTCATTTTGATTCTGATTTGTGCCAATTTTAACTCGAAAATGTATAGTGGCTGCTCTTCACAACCTTGATGCAGAGAACATGCTGTAGGATATTGTGTTAAAGGAGGGTTACTAATTATTATAAGGTGTTTGCAATATCTTGTGCTAGAGGGGAACTGTCATGTAAGATACAGCGAGGGGGGCTACCAATATATATTTTTTTACATAAATCACAATACTTTTTAAGAGATAAGAGATCTAGTGCCTGTTTTAGAAGGTGATTTCCTTGAAATGATTCTAAAATTGCCATCTTGGAATTTTACCTTAAATTTTATGAATATTCTGGATCATCAAGGGTAAACTTAAGTTTTTTAGCAGAAGTTTGAAGACTGTTATTCAGAAACTTGAAAACTATTTTTCAAGTTTTTCCTCAAGCAAGATAACACCAATTTTTTGTACTAGTAGATTTTTCAGATTTTTGAACATGTTTAAAGATTTAATAAAAACAATTAATTGTGATATTAAGGATTTCCATGACTTCTATATCTCATAGGCTTATAAGTAATCTAGATATAAATATGCCTTCAATTGCTGAAATATAATCGAACAGTTTTATCATGTTATATCATTTGCTAATTTAAATGAATTTTGTTAGGCTAGTGGCTGAATCTTCCATTTTTTTATTCCTCTGAAATTTCTATGTACAATTATCCAATTTCATTGAGAGCTTTACATAAACATATAATACAGTAACAGGTGGATTTATTAAAAAGTGTAATATTGAATTAATTTAGAATTTTGAAGGGCTTGCTGCCAAGTGATGGGTTTGTGTCTTTATATTTACAGATATGCGTTAGTTCTCAAATATAGTTTTATGTCATGTAATATGTAAGTTTTTATAAATATTTTAATTGGAAAATACTCAAAATTACTTTAAATTTCTTACTGTACATATACTTAAATGAAAAAACTTTTGGCATATCATTATTGTAGTTTGCATAAAAATCAATGAAAAGTAATCAATAAATTGTGGTGCATTTTTTCAGATATATGTTGCTTTTTTATTTTTAGTTTGTAGATTAGCTTTTTTAAGGTAAGTTGTAACTGTTCAAAATGATTTAAAGGTAAAAGACTGAGAGTATTTATTTGGTTGTTGTTCGCGAGTGATATATCGCGATTGACTTCAAGTGGATCTAAATCCGGACGATAGTGAGGTCACCATCACCTACCAAACCTAACCTAATTGCACTTTATCTATCAGATTTATAATTTTATAAGATTCAGAACACTTTGTAGGGTTTGAAGATGAAAAGTAATCAAATACTTACTCGGCTGCCCAAAGTCCTAGATTCATGAGATCTTCGAGTGAGCACACTGTTACTACTTTAGTTAGTTAATTTAAAGATATCTAGGTAATAGATATGAAGAATTTCCAGCTACAATGCTACCAGGGTCGAAAAGCTTTAGTGAGGAATTGTTATTCAGTCAAACAGGTGTTACAAATACAAATACTTAAATTTATTGACATAAATCAATAGTAGGAGTTATCTAGGTCAGTACTCCTGATAAAATAAATAAACATTGGACATAACACAAGAAAGAAATTAAATATTGATGTAACAAGCAAGAAAGTAAGTATTAAATGTGAAAGTAATTACTTTTCTATCAGATCCACTAATGTTCTCAGATTTTAACAGGTTAGGTAAAATTTCCAGATATTTGCCTGGCCAAGTGATGTTTTATTCTCTTAAAGAGAAAAGAATTTTGCGAGAGAAGCTCAGATATTGCAAGGTTAAATGACGGTTACTATTGCATAAATTAAAGTTTACAGATTGCTTTGTATATTTTAGAACATTTGAGGGTTAGAAAATTTCATTAGCAAAATATTGATTAATTTAAATTACACAGTAATATTTCTCATTTGCATAATTGACCAAACCTTTAGAAGAAAAATACAAAATACAGTTATCATTATTGACAATCTCACTGATTAAAGTTTTGATTTAATTTTGTTATACTGCAAGTTGCTGGAAAATTTAGATGACACATGAATGTTATGTCCGTTTAAATACAAAAGTCACATATACAAAACTCAAAATGACTTACATCTGGGGCAGTTGAACTTCAAGGTGGTTTACCGTTGTCTAGATCTAAAGGGTCCCAATACATCTGTTGATTGATTGCGGAGATTGCACTGGATGTGATCAGCCTTAAGTGCTCACCATAGAAGCTTAGTTTCTCCACAAAGGAAAGGTCAGGAACTGTTGGACGTGTTCGTAGTTGGCAAATGGATAAACTGTGTCTATCATGGATTATCAGAAAGAATAGGTAAACAATGAAGTTGGAACTTGACGATCTTGAAATGAGATGGCAGACGGTTATTTTAACTGAGATTTCTGCGACCAGAGTACACCTGAGTATATGCGGAAGTATCGGACAAAAAGGTTAATTAGATTCAGAGACTGAGGTTGAAAATCTGAACTTGGAAGCTAAAGTTATTTACTCGAGATTACGTTAATAACTTTCACTACACCAGAATGACAAAGAACTCACTTGTCGAATTGTTTATTTCTTAAACGGAATATTAGTTTTTACTCAAAGTGAAATAACAACACCGGTAACACAGACAACGATACTAGTCGATATTTATTCTATTTATTTATTCATATACCATCCAATAGCTTAAAGCCAAACTAAGGATGGGCCGATACACGATATTGACCATGAAAGTTAATGTTTTAATTCGTTTTCCTTTATTTTTGCCACACACAATGCTCCACGTTTGCGTTAAGATGTTGTTTCAAAGGCAGTTCGCGGAGCACTCCGTGATGCCAGCGTCATACGCCTAGCTCACGGCTGGTTTCGCACGTTTTCTCTAACGGTCGTTGTGCACTCGATCGTCGTTCTCTCCCTTTCTAGCTCCATTTTTGACAGAGCGAAAGACCTATTTTTCTAAGCGGAGACCTACGCAGTCATTCTCGGCCCAACGGTCTTCTACTGCATCAGCATGACGTCAGCCTGTATTTTACAGAGAAGTTCTAGAATAAAAATGATCTTCCTTAAAGCGAATATTATGCCCCTTGATATTTTAATTTCAACATATACTAGGAATACAGTACGGGCACTACGATGGTAACAGTTGATAGCGAATTTTCAGTAAATTATTTTGAAACCAAAATTTGAATTACCTGTTAGAAACAAAGTCACCAGCTATTATTTAAGCTTCCTTAGGGTTTTTATTCTAGTCAGTAAAGGAGTATCGGTGGTGAATAAAACACAACCGTTACAAAGTATTTTTTTTCATTGAATGGAATAAGAGGTGTTTTGCAAATGACTGAATGTTTGTTTATACAGGGTGTTTTTGTTTGTGTATGAGGTGAGGCAATTTAGTAACACCATTTTGTTGTTTGTTCACTATTTGGCAACACTGGTGCCTTTATTATCTAACCGCAAACTCAACAGTAGTTCTTACATCTGCATACAAAGTGTCAGCATGATAATAATCGCTTTACCTTGTGTTGAAAACATAATACTACAGTAGACAAAAACTCCACACCCTGGAGTCTTAGATTATTACAAAAGACTGCATAGTAAGCAAAAAAAAACAGTATTCTCTTAACCTTCATGCAACCCCAAAACTACAGTATTGGCTAAGTGAAGATTAGAGCCTGCATTATATGAATTAATGTGGACATTGGGAATTTCTGTATTATTTCAACATGGCAACAGTGCTGTGACAATTTTGAGAGGTGTTTCTCACATGGTTCCCACTCGTCTGGAAAACCAGGAAAAGTCGGGGAATTTGTAGAAGAAAAAATTTTGTCAGGGAAATCAGGGCAGAATGTGAAAAATTGAAAAAATTGACTAAGTCCGGGAAATGTTGTCTCTGTCGGGGAAAAATTATTTGTTGTCTTTTTATGATAAATAATTGAAACAATATGCTTGCTTTTGTGAAATTCTGAACCATTTATTTAACGATTTTTTTTTACACAAAGCCACAATCGTTTTTTTTTTTTAATTTTGCGTTCATTGGTCACTTTGTATTTGAAATGGGGTGTGTTTTCCGCCATAACGTGAAGATCTACTGTATTCTGTAGTAGTGTGTTACACACGTTGCGGGTAAATTGTAGATTAAAGTCAGGGAAATAGATATTGCTATGTCAGGGAAAACTTAGGGAAATTGATAAGCTGTTTTTAGTGGGAACCATGTTCTGAACATATCCCATGACCTGTCACTCTGCATTAAGTTATTGTCTATGGCGTTATTGTGACTATATTACACTTTTTAGTCCATTTTCTTTTAAAAAAAATCACTAATGAGGAGATACAGATCTGAATTTTGAAAAAATGTCTTCAAATGAGCGCGAACTAGGCCCGCTAGAACCCAGGGTCAGTTTCAATATATATACTATATATATATATATATATATATATATATATATATATATATATATATATATATATATATATATATATATATATATATATATATATATATATATATATATATATATATATATATATATATGTACATACACGTATGTATGTATGTATGTATCACACCAATAACTCAAGAAAATAATGGGCCGATTTTGACCAAATTTTCTGAGTACCTTCCTTAACCAGGAAAAACCGCCCATGTTTCCCTGAAAAATGTTTGTGTTTTTCCGGAAATAAAGTAAGGGCAACCAAATTTGGTACGCGTGTTTGTATTATAAAGAGTGAACCGTGTACCAAATCGAAATATGATGCATGTTTTATATCTCCGGAAATAACAAAGTAGGGGCAACCAAATTTGGTAGACGGGTTTATGTAATTATAGGTAAATTACCTGCCAAAATTTAGCTCTGTAGCTCAAAAGACAAAAAAGTTATAGGCATTTAAAGAAATATAAATAGGGATTTTCCTCAAAACGTCAAAGTCGCAATTTAAAACGTCAAAATTAGAAACATTTAGGCAAAGAACTTGAATCTAATACGGGCTATGGAAAGAAAATGTCTCAAGAAGAATGTTTTACAAACCCTGAAGTCTTAGCTTCAACCGTCATTGTCCTTCATTTTACTAAAATATTTCCAGAAAATTCATTTCAAATAGACCCTTTCTCTGATGCTTGGCAGTAGCCTTAGCTATGTAGTTTATCGTTTAATGGTATATAATTTTTGTCGAATTTCCGTAAAAAAATCAATAAAACTCAATATATCCGTTATTATACAAGATATGAAAAAAATTTGTATACAATAATTATAGGGCGTCTTAAAAAACTATTAAAAAACTAATGGCGATTTTTAACGACAGCCTATTGTTGCCTATCGCTGTCGTTAAAAATCGCCTATCTTTTCCATTGATATTTGTTTTGAAGACAATTTTCTGGCAATGCAGATGTAGTGTTGCATGGCCCCTAGCACAATGGATGAAGTTGTGACCTGTGGAACCTTTCTGTATAGTTTCGAGTTCAATTTATAAGAATTGTTCAAATTTATCCCCTGAGGATGACCTCTTGGAGTGTCGAAACGCGTCGGGAGTAAAGAATTTGAATAAATTTGGTGTTTGGAGGAAAAGCCTTCCATTCAGTGTTTAATTAGTGGTATTAATGATATAGTTTTTTTCAACATCGACAGGACATCGGGCCGGGGGGATTCACTGACAACAATAGTCCTTGGATTGCATCATCCGGTATTATATCATGCAGTATTGCATCACAGATATTACATCATTTGTAGTATAGATAGTTTAAGTATATAAATAGGATAATTTTGCCCATTCAGTTAGTTTAGCGACAGTTATTGATGATGACAGCTTCGTTGTTGAACTACATATCTAGTGCATAACTCTCTGTTGTTGTTTTGTGATTTGTGGGTATTTCTATTCAGAGTATTTTAGCAATAAAATTATAGAAGTACCTTTAGTCATTATAATATAAACTATACAGGATGGCGCATTGAAAACGAAACAGTCCGATTTGCGTCCAGAGAATTTTTTTTTAAGGAACGCTGAAACACGTCAATTTTAATATTGAGGGAGGACATGTTTTGATATAAAACTCAACTTTGTCACATCAACCCCTTAACGGTAGTGATAACAACCCTTATATTTTAAATAGGGAACATGGGTCGAGTGTTACATCATTTGAATGAAAGCTCTTTCTTTTCTCTGAATTCAGCACAATAATTTTTTTGGAAGTTTTATCAACTCGGAGTTGCAAGAACATATTTCATTCATTGTGATAAGAAATGCACTAATTAATCAATTTTTCGTTAAAAAAAACTAAAAAACAAAACCAAACGTTCAAAAATGTTTATTCAGTTAAGTCAGTGTTCAAATTGTTGACCACCAGCTTCCATACAAAAGTACAAATTTTGTTCAAAACAAGCTCTGACATTCTGGAGCATTTGTGGAGTTATTAGACGGCATTCTTCAACAATGCGTCGTCGTAATTCTTCCAGAGACTCCAGTTCTGTTGCGTAAATTCTACTCTTTAAATGGCCCCATAGAAAGAAGTCTAAAGGGGTTTAATCCGGTGATATAGAGGGCCACTCAATAGCACCTCTACGCCCAATCCATTGTCCTGGAAACTCTCTGTTCAAAAACTCCCTAACAGGTTGTGAAAAATGCGGAGGAGCTCCATCTTGTTGAAACACCAATTGATTTTCTTGATAGCGATCATCATTTTCAATAATGTCAATTAGTAGAGGGTAAACGATATCTTCTAGTAACTCCAAAAACGTTTCGCCACTCAAATTGCCATCAAGAAAAATTGGTCCGATTAAACAATCTCCAAAAATGCCAGTCCAGACATTCAATTTCTGTGGAGTTTGAGTGTGGACTTCAAGAAAATTTCTTGGATTATTATCTGCCCAATAATGACAATTATGACGATTGACTGTAGAGTTTAATAAAAACATACACTCGTCTGAAAAACAGATATTGAACAGAAAGTTCCCGTTATCAGCTATTCGTGCAGTCATAACTTCACAAAACTCCAGCCGCCGATCAAAATCATCTTCATTCAGTTGTACAAGATGAATTTCATACGGGTGAAATTTATGATGCTTCAATATTCGCTGAATAGTTCTTCTTTTGATGTTTGAAACAATTGCCAATTTTCTCATGCTCAAGTTGGGTCTGCCGCAATTTGTCCTAAAACTTCAATCTCAGTAGTCTCGTTTCTAACCGGAAATTCACGTTCAGGATCCCGTTTTTTGTTGGCTACTGAACCACTTTGTCGAAACTTTGCAACCAACTCCAAAATGTATTTTCTGTTAACATGTCTGTTCGGATATCGTTCAATAAACAAATTTGCGATACAGTTGTTATTTCAACTCTTTCTTCTACAGAATACACCATTGTGAAATTAATTTTCGGTAGTACTATCAAGTATCAAACTGACCGATAAACTGAAATAATAAACCGCATTTCTCTTATTCCGATAAGAAATGTTCTGATAGTCAATTTTTTGTTTACAAACCAACAAAACATTGACTATCAGCACATTTCTTATCGGAATGAGTAAAATGCGTTTTTGCATTTTCAACTGTGATAAATTTTTAAACGAGTTGATACAACTTCCAAAAAAATTAGTGTGCTGAATTCAGAAAAGAAAGCGCTTTCAAATGATGTAACACTCGACCCATGTTCCCTATTTAAAATATAAGGGTTTTTATCACCACCCTTAAGGGGTTGATGTGACAAAGTTGAGTTTTATGTCAAAACATATCCCCCTCAATATTAAAATTGACGTGTTTCAGCGTTTCTTAAAAAAAAAATTTTTCTGGACGCAAATCGGTCTGTTTTGTTTTCAATGCGTATAATATTTTCTTTGAGACTTATCCACCTCAAGCTCAGTGCAACTAAGTTTTAATTTAATGAAAAATCGTTATTCTTTATTAATATTATTTTTTCTTCTATTATTCCTAATATATTATGTAACATAAACTTTGCTGATTTAATGTGATTTATTGTATTTACATGATTTTTCCAAACTATTTTTGATGCAAAAGTTTAATAAATGCACCTGTTTAGACATTTCATTAATTAGTAAAAGACTTTGTGTGATTTTTAAGAAAATGAAAAAGACAGCAGAAATGTTAATTTTGTACGCTACTTTTTTATATCGCTTAAATAAATGGTATTGCTATCAAAAACTTTTAATGTCTTACATATTTTTTTTAACTGGTCAGTTTATTTCTCTTTTCATTTCATATGTACAGGGTGAGTATTATAAATGATAACCCCCTTTTATTTTCGTTATTTCTGGGCGAATTGATTCGTTCAAAAACTTATTTTGGACGATTTTTAACGTAGTTTCTGAAGCTCCTATCGCTTTTCAAGATTTTTGAAAAATGTACGAGGTGGAACAAAAAATATAGTTTTTTTAAATGGAACACCCTGTATTTTTTTACATATTATACTTTGTAGATTTTTTTTGATTACAAAAATATACAGTAATAGCACATTTGGATAAGCTGTTTTTATTAGTGAATTTTCTTAGAAAAAATTCACTATTGAGGAGATCTCGACTTTTGAATTTTGAAAAAATTTCTTCAAATGAGCGCGATCTAGGACCCCTAGAACCCATATCCGGGGTCAGTTTCAATTTTTATATGTTTATATATATATATATATATATATATATATATATATATATATATATATATATATATATATATATGTATCACACCGATAACTCGAAAAATAATGGGCCGATTTTGATAAAATTAGGCATGTACCTTTCTTTTGTAAATGGCTTGGATAAGTTCGTTAGTCAGGAAAATCGGACGAGGTTTTCCGGGAAAATTTTGAGTTTTCATTTGAAAAAAAAAATTTATCTTAAAAAATAAAAAATCTATGATAACCAAATTTGGTAGGTAGGTTTACGATATAAAAAGTAAACTATACACCAAAATTTAGATTTCTATGTTACAAGAAAAAAAAGTTATAATAAAATATTTTGTGCCAGATCATTTCTATGAAAATTCACTACCATAACGCACTTGCTGCGTCCAGGCTTTTAAAGTTATGATGAAATATGTAAAACGACAAATCTGTTTACGTATTACTCAATAATATACGAAGTAGCCTTTGGAAGTAAAATTTTAATTTTGTATACAAACGTCAAACTATTAGTTTATCCTAAAAAAATCTCGGGACGCAGCAAGTGCGTTATGGTAGGGAATTTTCATAAAAATGTTTTTATTGCAAATATGTGTGTTTTCTTTTTAAGAAAGCAGACATCAATTTTGGTTACCAGTATAACCTATATAGAAAAAGCAGGCATCAAATTTGATTACCAGTATAACATATATAGTAAAAACAATGTGCCATGTTTCATCAAAATAACTTGATTGTTTAAAAACGTACAGAAATTTCCAAAAGTAAACCAAAAGTGTTACTGAAAAAATCCGTTTCCTGGTCAACCTTATAGGTTAATAGCAAATTGAGCTTTTCAAATATGAAGCATTTAATCAAAATTCGCAACCACAACGCACTTGCTGCCTCCAGAATTTCTTAACTTACAAACATGCATTATATTTCGATGGAAAATGCAAAAAAATAAGGCGTTTTCGACAAAAAAAATTTATTTGTATCACCAACGACTTATGGGCCACCCTGTGATTGTCGCAATAATTTTTTAAGATGTAGCTCAAAACACCGTATAATTAATGTATACAATATTTTTTCATATCTTGTATAATAACGAATATATTGAGCTTTATTGATTTTTTACGAAAATTCGACAAAAATTATATACCATTAAACAATTACTCTATAGCTAAGGCTACTGCCAAGCATCAGAGCAAGGGTCTATTAGAAATGAATTTTCTGGAAATATTTTAGTAAAATGAAGGACAATGACGGTTGAAACTAAGAGTTCGGTGTATGTAAAACATTCTTCTTGAGACATTTTCTTTCCATAGATCGTATTAGATTCAAGTTATTTGCCTAAATGTTGCGAATTTTGACGTTTTCAATTGTCACTTTGACGTGTTGAGGAAACCCCCAATTTATTTTTCTTTAAATGCCCATAACTTTTTTGTCTTTTGACCTACAGAGCTAAATTTTGGTAGGTGGCACACTTATAACGATATAAACCAGCTTACCAAATTTGGTTGCCGTTACTTTGTTAATTTTGGAGATATAAATATTTTGCGAAAGAAAACACAAATTTTTCCGGGAAAACCTCGGCGGATTTTCCTGGCTAACAAAATTATCCAAGCGACTTGCGAAAGGAATGTACTCACCAATTTTGACGTTTAAAATCGCAATTTTGACGTTTTGAGGAAAATCCAAATTTATTTTTCTTTGAATGCCTGTAACTTTTTTATCCTTTAACCTACGGAGCTAAATTTTGGTAGGTAACTTGCCTATAATGAAATAAATCCGCGTATGAAATTTGGTTGCCCTTACTTTGTTAATTCCGGAGATATAATATTTTTTTTTGAAAGAAAACACAAAATTTTCCGGAAAAACCTGGACCGATTTTCCTGGCTAACGAACTTATCCAAGCCATTTGCAAAAAGAATTTATTCACCAAATTTAATCAAAATCGGCCCATTATTTTTTGAGTTATCGGTGTGATACATATATATATATATATATATATATATATATATATATATATATATATATATATATATATATATATATATATATATATATATATATATATATATATATATATATATATATATATATATATATATATATATATATATATATATATATATATATATATATATATATATATATATATATAAACATATAAAAATTTAAACCGACCCCGGATATGTGTTCTGGGGGGCCTAATTAGCGCTCATTTGAAGAAATTTTTTCAAAATTCAAAAGTCGGGATCTCCTCATTAGTGAATTTTTTTAAGAAAATTCACTAATATGATTTGTCAATAATTAGTTAATTAATATACAAAACTAGCTAAGATATCTATTCAATGATTGTCACAACAAAATATATAACGAAACCATACACAAGGAAACAAATAAAATAAAAAGTCGAAGACGCAGCAAGTGCGTTATGGTAGTGAATTTTCATAAAAATGATCTGGCACAAAATATTTTATTATAACTTTTTTTTCTTGTAACATAGAAATCTAAATTTTGGTGTATAGTTTGCATTTTATATCGTTAACGTACCTACCAAATTTGGTTATCATAGAGTTTTTATTTTTTAAGATAAAAAATTTTTTCAAATGAAAACTTAAAATTTTCCGGAAAACCTCGTCCGATTTTTCTGATTAACGAACTTATCAAAGACATTTACAAAAGGAAGGATCATGCCAAATTTTATCAAAATAGGCCCATTATTCTTTGAGATAAAAATTTTTTTTGAATGAAAACTCAAAATTTTTCCGGAAAACCTCGTCCGATTTTCCTGGCTAACAAATTTATCAAGGCCATTTATAAAAGGAAGGTACATGCCAAATTTTATTTAAATCGTCTTATTACTTTTTGAGATAAGAATTTTTTTCGAATGAAAACTCAAAATTTTCCCGGAAAACCTCGTCCGATTTTCCTGACTAACGAACTTATCCAAGCTATTTACAAAAGAAACGTTCATGCCAAATTTTATCAAAATCGGCCCATTATTTTTTGAGTTATCGGTGTGATACATATATATATATATATATATATATATATATATATATATATATATATATATATATATATATATATATATATATATATATATATAAACATATAAAAATTGAAACTGACCCCGGATATGGGTTCTAGGGGTCCTAGTTCGCACTCATTTGCAAAAAATTTTTCAAAATTCAAAAGTCGGGATCTCCCCATTAGTGAATTTTTTCTACGAAAATTCACTAAAAGTATCAAACTTACAAAACTTAGAAAATAATATAAAGATTTACATTGTATCTTCTACATAACTTTCGTTGTTTTCTAACCATTTGAAACATCGCCGTAAAAAATTCTATCGCACATCTTCAAATACCGCTGCATTTTCGTTAAAAGAATTTATTTCTCGTTGTATAAGCTGTTTTAATTGCACAGTGCCCCCCGTCAGTTCTTCACTATAAATATTGTTCTTGAGAGCACCCCAAAGGAAAAATCTAGCGGATTTAAATCGGGGCTTTTAGCTGGCCAATGGATGGGACCATTTTTTTGGTTTAAGTAGTTCGTCACAGGTGTAACGTTATGTGGGGGAGCTTCGCCTTGCTGCCAGATTGCTCTTAAATTTAGAATAACTGGCAAGTCATCCAACTATTCCTCAACTTGCTCTTGTAGCAAATGGAGATAAACTACACCTGTGAGATTTGTATGAAAAAAAAGTCTGGACGCAGAAAGTGCGTTATGGTAGTGAATTTTCATAGAAATGATCTGACACAAAATATTTTATTATAACTTTTTTTTCTTGTAATATAGAAATCTAAATTTTGGTGTATAGTTTACTTTTTATATCGTAAACGTACCTACCAAATTTGGTTATCATAGATTTTATATTTTTTAACATAAAAATTTTTTTCAAATGAAAACTCAAAATTTTCCGGGAAAACCTCGTCCAATTTTTCTAAATAACGAACTTGTCAAAGCCATTTACAAAAGGAAGGTACATGCCAAATTTTATTAAAATCGGCTTATTACTTTTTGAGATATGAATTTTTTTCAAATGAAAACTCAAAATTTTCCTGGAAAACCTCGTCCGATTTTCCTGACTAACAAACATGTCAAAGCCATTTACAAAAGGAAGGTATGTGCCAAATTTTATTAAAATCGGCTTATTACTTTTTGAGATATAAATTTTTTTCGAATGAAAACTCAAAATTTTCCCAGAAAACCTCGTCCGATTTTCCTGACTAACGAACTTATCCAAGCTATTAACAAAAGAAAGGTACATGCAAAATTTTATTAAAATCGGCTTATTACTTTTTGAGATATGAATTTTTTTCGAATGAAAACTCAAAATTTTCCCGGAAAACCTCGTCCGATTTTCCTGACTAACAAACATGTCAAAGCCATTTACAAAAGGAAGGTACATGCCAAATTTTATTAAAATCGGCTTATTACTTTTTGAGATATGAATTTTTTTCGAATGAAAACTCAAAATTTTCCCGGAAAACCTCGTCCGATTTTCCTGACTAACGAACTTATCCAAGCTATTAACAAAAGAAAGGTACATGCAAAATTTTATCAAAATCGGCCCATTATTTTTTGAGTTATCGGTGTGATACATATATATATATATATATATATATATATATATATATATATATATATATATATATATATATATATATATATATATATATATATATATATATATATATATATATATATATATATATATATAACATATAAAAATTGAAACTGACCCCGGATATGGGTTCTAGGGGTCCTAGTTCACGCTCATTTGCAAAAAATTTTTCAAAATTCAAAAGTCGGGATCTTCCCATTAGTGAATTTTCTTAAAAAAAATTCACTAATGAGGAGATCCCGACTTTTGAATTTTAAAAAATTTCTTCAAATGAGCGCTAATTAGGCCCCCCAGAACACATATCCGGGGTCGGTTTAAATTTTTATATGTTTATATATATATATATATATATATATATATATATATATATATATATATATATATATATATATATATATATATATATATATATATATATATATATATATATATATATATATATATATGTATCACACCGATAACTCAAAAAATAATGGGCCGATTTTGATTAAATTTGGTAAATAAATTCCTTTTGCAAATGGCTTGGATAAGTTCGTTAGCCAGGAAAATCGGTCCAGGTTTTCCCGGAAAATTTTGTGTTTTCTTTCGAAAAAAATTTATATCTCCGGAATTAACAAAGTAAGGGCAACCAAATTTCATATGCGGATTTATTTCGTTATAGGCAAATTACCTACCAAAATTTAGCTCCGTAGATTAAAGGATAAAAAAGTTACAGGCATTCAAAGAAAAATAAATTTGGATTTTCCTCAAAACGTCAAAATTGGGATTTTAAACGTCAAAATTGGTGAGTACATTCCTTTCGCAAGTCGCTTGGATAATTTTGTTAGCCAGGAAAATCCGCCGAGGTTTTCCCGGAAAAATTTGTGTTTTCTTTCGCAAAATATTTATATCTCCAAAATTAACAAAGTAAGGGCAACCAAATTTGGTAAGCTGGTTTATATCGTTATAGGTGTGCCGCCTACCAAAATTTAGCTCTGTAGGTCAAAAGACAAAAAAGTTATGGGCATTTAAAGAAAAATAAATTGGGGGTTTCCTCAAAACGTCAAAGTGACAATTGAAAACGTCAAAATTCGCAACATTTAGGCATATAACTTGAATCTAATACGATCTATGGAAAGAAAATGTCTCAAGAAGAATGTTTTACATACACCGAACTCTTAGTTTCAACCGTCACTGTCCTTCATTTTACTAAAATATTTCCAGAAAATTCATTTCTAATAGACCCTTTCTCTGATGCTTGGCAGTAGCCTTAGCTATAGAGTTTATTGTTTAATGGTATATAATTTTTGTCGAATTTTCGTAAAAAAATCAATAAAGCTCAATATATTCGTTATTATACAAGATATGAAAAAATATTGTATACATTAATTATACGGTGTTTTGAGCTACATCTTAAAAAATTATTGCGACAATCACAGGGTGGCCCATAAGTCGTTGGTGATACAAATAAATTTTTTTTGTCGAAAACGCCTTATTTTTTTTGCATTTTCCATCGAAATATAATGCATGTTTGTAAGTTAAGAAATTCTGGAGGCAGCAAGTGCGTTGTGGTTGCGAATTTTGATTAAATGCTTCATATTTGAAAAGCTCAATTTGCTATTAACCTATAAGGTTGACCAGGAAACGGATTTTTTCAGTAACACTTTTGGTTTACTTTTGGAAATTTCTGTACGTTTTCAAACAATCAAGTTATTTTGATGAAACATGGCACATTGTTTTTACTATATAGGTTATACTGGTAACCAAATTTGATGCCTGCTTTTACTATATAGGTTATACTGGTAACCAAAATTGATGTCTGCTTTCTTAAAAAGAAAACACACATATTTGCAATAAAAACATTTTTATGAAAATTCACTACCATAACGCACTTGCTGCGTCCCGAGATTTTTTTTATTTGCTTTACCATATGTGGATTTTCTGTAGCCCAGTGATGTTTGTTATGTCTATTAAACAAACCAGCTGTAGAAAAGGACGACTCTTCAGTCCAAAACACATTTCGCAAAAAATCATTGTTTTCATTATATTTTTCAATAATTTGTTGGCAAAACAGTATTCTCTGTCGATTATAATTTTCGGTTAAGTGTTGAACAGGAAGAATATGAAAAGTTTTATACTTATTTCTTTTTAAAAGTTGCATAATGCTGCTGTGGCTTACATTTAAATCTTTAGCTACAAAATAAGTAGACCAACTTAGCTCTTCTATAACCGATAGAATATTCATTTGTATTTCCTCACCAATAGTATTCCTCGTTTTTCTTCTATTTGCATTCTTTAATAAATTTGTGTCACAAAATTTATTGTAAATTTTCTTGAATGTTCCTTTGCCGGGCACAGTCTCATTCGGATACAGTCTTCTAAACTCCCTTTGTGAAGCAGTCATGTTTTTATTACAATATAAGAATATTTCTAAAATTCTACGCCTATTCTTTAAACTATGATAGGAGATGATCGCTTTTTTGCATACAATAAAGATTCCTAATAGAAAAAGCACTAACAAATCTCAACCTTTCTGATGTTTATGCAAAGTTAAAATTTTATTTGCAAAGGCTACTTCGTATATTATTGAGTAATACGTAAACAGATTTGTCGTTTTACATATTTCATCATAACTTAAAAACTGTTTACCCAAATGTGCTATAAGTATATATTTTTGTAATCAGAAAAAATCTACAAATTATAATATGTAAAAAAAATACAGGGTGTTACATTTTAAAAAACTATATTTTTTTTCCACCTCGTATATTTTTCAAAATTCTTGAAAAGCGATAGCAGATTCAGAAACTACGTTAAAAATTGTTCAAAATAAGTTTTTGAACGAATCAATGCGCCCAGAAATAACGAAAACAAAAGGGGGTTATCATTTATAATACTCACTCTGTACATAAATGATACATGTTTTGACAAACATAAGTTGTTAAGTTAATGCTTCGCTTGTCGAAGGTAGGTAGATCTGTTAGTTTCTTACTACAAAGTTACTTTTTACCAGTACCATCATTAAGATTGCATGTTAAGTAGGTACCATAAAATGGTCTGAATAAAAGCAAAAATGGGAAACTTCTTTAAAAATGTCTACTTCCATACTAAGCCACGCAGTCCCTTTAAATTTGTACTCAAATGATCAACAGCTGTCGATAAACAGATGTCAAATAATTTTTCTCTTGGCGACACTGATTTTAGCATTAATTATCTGTTGAAGTGACAGTATGTGCATTTTAGACTCCTAGGAAAACTCTATCAGCAGTTAAAAACAGGTAAGACATTGAGTTCTTGGTTGAAGTAGATTTCAAGTATCTGGTTTACATTGCTATTTTCAGAAATTGCCTACGAGGGCAGGTCAATAAGTCCGTGACTTTTTGAATTCCCCGCCTCTTCACAGGAAGGGCAACACTGTCAGTGGACTCCTATCAAATTTTGAACAAGCTGCGTCATTTAGTTTGAAAGCAGAGAACCTCTTGAGTTATAACGAAAATGGAAAAAAGTGAATTTCGTGTGCTCATCAAACATTATTTTTTTGCGGAAAAAAGCATCACTCAAACCAAGGCTAAGCTTGATAAATACTATGGGGACTCTGCATCATCAATTTCCATGGTAAAAAAGTAGTTTACTGAATTTCGTTGCGGACATGGAAGCACAAATGACACCGAACTTTTGGACGCCCAGTTGAGGTCGCTACATCCAAAACAGTTGAAAAAATTCACGATGTGGTGTTGGCGGATCGGAGATTGAAAGTGCCGGAGATTGTGGAAGCCATAGGCATGTCACATGGCTCAGTGGTTTCGATTTTGCATGATCACTTGGGTTTGAGAAAGCCATCCGCAAGATGAGTGCCGCGTTTGCTCACAATCGACCACAATTGCAATCGTGTGACAACTTCGAAGGAGTGTTTGGCGTTGTTCAACCGCAATATGAACGAATTCTTGTGCCGTTTCGTAACCGTGGACGAAACATGGATTCACCACAACACACCAGAGACCAAGCAGTAGTTAAAACAGTGGGTTTCTCCGTGCGAATCGGCGCTGAAGAAGGCCAAGGTGGGTTTGTCAGCCAATAAAGTCATGACGAACGTTTTTTGGATGCACGCTGTATAATCCACATTGATTACCTTACAATCAATGGCGAATATTATACCAACTTATTGGATCGATTCAATGGCGATTTGAAGAAAAAACGACTGCATTTGGCCAAGAAAAAAGTTCTTTTCCGCCAAGACAATGCAAGGGTACACACATTTGTAGTCTCCATGGCGAAATTGCATAAATTGGGCTACGAATTACTCCCTCATCCGCCTCTATTCTCCTGATTTAGCCACAAGTGACTATTTCCTGTTTCCAAGCTTAAAGAAATGGCTGGGCGGAAAGAGATTTGACTCTAATGATGAAATTATCTCATAAACGAATACCTATTTTGAGGACTTCGACAAATCTTATTTTTTGGAAGGGATAAAAAAAATTGGAGAAACGTTGGATGAAGTGTATAGAGCTCAAAGGAGACTATGTTGAGAAATAATATGATTTTTTGTCAAAAAACCTGTGTTTAATTCAAAAAGTCGCGGACTTATTGACCCGCTTTTGTATCTTACTGTCTTTTTCCAATTGCCTAATAGGATATATTTATAAAACCTCACTTTAAATTATTTTTGGAGTGAATAGTTATTTGTTTGTCTCTTTTTCTTTTGCATAAAGATGTCTCGAATTTACAAACCAGACGTCCAAGGTAAGAAAATGTATGAAAATACTCCAAATAGAGCTTTCACTGCAACTGGCCAGGGTATGAGTTATAGGCTGGCAAGTGAAACATATAAAATTCATTGTTTTATTCTTGACAAACACGACAAAAATCCAAATCTAAAGCTTCAAGCAGGTAAAATAGCTCTAAAGCCATTTACGCATATATTCCCTCTCTATTCCAAAAATTATAAATTCAAATATTTAACCTTTTCGAAGTATGTGTCCTTCTGTTTCTGTGACTAATTATTAAGAAATCTATTGCACCAGATGACTAGGTCTAGTAAAAAACAAGTTTAGACAGTTCAGACAGAAAAATTTGGCGGCTGACCAAAAATGGAATGCACCAGTGAATCGAAATTCAAAAGTAGCAGTCCATGTACAATATAATTCAATTAAGTGCCTCGTTTTATTTATAAATTATTCTTTGGGTTATAGGTTTCAAATGAAAATAAACATATTTTTACAGTATTTATTATTAACAGTTTAAAATGGTGAACTTAAATAAATATATTTATCCATATTCTAATGGTGGAACCTCTGGATGGTCTTGCAATTTTGCTTGCATGTTCTCTTGCACAATATTTCTGATGTCAATTTTTTTGGTGATGTCATCGACCTCAAGATATTCATGTCTAAAAGTTAAAATTTGTAATGAGTTACTAAAAGTGCGTTTTTACTTCAACTGCCACCAGTTTGTAAATATAGCTACAAAGTGGTAATCAAAGTCAAAACTAAAACAAATCATTACACAACTGGAAATTATACTATTGGAGTCACTTGCTAAACCAACAGATGAAATGCCAGCTAAACTGGACTTCATAGTTCCATTTGACACAGGCGGATGTGAGAGAGGCAGTAAAAGGCTGGTGAACAACTCATTTGTATGGTGTACAGATGGATCTAAACAAATGGATGAAGCAGGACTGGGAATAAAAGGATCTAGCTTTAGACTTGCTGAGTCCAAGGGAGGGGTAATGGGGGTAATTACCCGCCTAAGACCGAGGGAGAAAAAAATTACTGTTGCCAGAATTTTTTTGTTAAAAAAATGAGAAAATCTCGTTTTAAGTAAAACTCTTGTAATTTTTTTGTGAGTATGCTTCTTGGACCTGCATTTTAGCACATTTTTTAAGCTTTTAAAAGGAAATATGCTGAGAAATTAGTTTGTGATCTTTTAGATGTCCTGGAAGCACGACGAATGAGCGCAGACGAATGCTTCACGAGATTGTATGAAGAAATTGACAAACTGCACAATGAGTTAAATATTTCCATAAGGTTTCCATGTATAAACACTATAGACAGAGACATCTTACTAAGGTTTAAACCATACTAACGTTCAAACCATACTAACGTTCAAACCCCAGAAATATTATGAAGCCGGAATTTTTGTTTCTCTATTAAAGAACATCATGGAGGGTCTCAAGTTTCACTTTAATTCTAAAACATTTTTTGCCTAAAAATGAAAATATCATTCCTGCAGTTATAATACAAAACATGACGACATTTCATAATCAAAAGAAAATTTATCAAAATGTTTGCTGGTATAGGAAATTAATAATAAGAGTCCTGATGTTTTACGAGTAATGTTGGATTTGAATTTAGGTACAGCTGAATTCGTGTGTTAGAAAATACAACAACAGTTCTCCAGGTGCTTGATGAAGTTGTTGAAACTCTCAAATTATCTGATAAAGAAGTATTTCGTGATATAGGTACATCTCACACTCAGATTTTTTGCAGTTTTGCCTGCCAGTGTGAAATCTGCAGAAAAGTATTTTTTCGCATTAAGAACCTTTAAAATTTAGCTCAGCTTATCAATGGGACAACAAAGGTTAGATGGACTAGCCTTCATGCATGAGGATCAGAGCATCGCTACAAGTGACGAGAAGGTTTTGGAGGGATTTGCGAAACAAAACAAAAACAGAACCTTGTCATTACTCTGATTTTGAATTTGATTTTTTATTTTTTTTTAATGAATTTTCATAGAAAAAATTCACATGATAACTCAAAAAATAATAGTCCGATTTTGATCAAAATTTGGCACGTACCTTGCTTTTGTAAGTGGCTTGGATAAATTCGTTATCCGGAAAAATTGGATCAGGTTTTCCGAAAATATTTTGGGGTTGAAGGAAATGAGGAAGCATGTTAGCCTTGCGAAAAGGACAGCAAGAACACAATTCTATAGTCAGAGCCCTATTGTGGACTAACAATAGACTCTTAGATCTTTCAAAACGTAGTCTAAACTGACCTGGGACTGCAAAAATTGCTTGAAGCAACTGGCTATGAATAACAAAGTAACTTTTATGTGGGTACCAAGGCATTGAAGGAAATGAAGAAGCATGATAGCCTTGCAAAAATGGCAGCAAGAACACCATTCTTTAGTCCAGACTAACAATAGACTCTCAGATTTTTCAAAGCGTAGTCTACACTGACCTGGAACTGCAAAAATTCCTTGTAACAACTAGCTACGAACAACAAAGTAACTTTGATGTGGGCACCAAGGCATTGAAGGAAATGAGGAAGAATGATAGCCTTGCAAAAAGGGCAGCAAGAACACCATTTTTTAATCCAGAGCCCTATTGTGGACTAACAATAGACTCTCAGATTTTTCAAAACGTAGTCTACACTGACCTGGAACTGCAAATATTCCTTGTAGCAACTAGCTACGAACAACAAAGTAACTTTGATGTGGGTACCAAGGCATTGAAGGAAATGAGGAAGCATGATAGTCTTGCAAAAAGCCCAGCAAGAACACCATTCTTTAATCCAGAGCCCTATTGTGGACTAACAATAGACCCAGATTTTTCAAAACGTAGTCTACACTGACCTGGGACTGCAAAAATTTCTTGAAGCAACTGGCTATGAATAACAAAGTAACTTTGATGTGGGTACCAATGCATTGAAGGAAATGAGGAAGCATGATAGCCTTGCAAAACTGGCCGCCAGAACACCATTATTTAGTCCAGAGCCCTATTGTGGACTAACAATAGCCTCAGATTTTTCAAAACGTAATCCACACTGACCGGGGACTGCAAAAATTCTTTGAAGCAACTAGCTACAACAACAAAGTAACGTTGATGTGGGTACTAGGGCATTGAAGGAAATGAGGAAGCATGATAGCCTTGCAGAAATGGCAGCAAGAACACCTTTCTTTAATCCAGAGCCCTATTGTGGACAAACAATAGACTCAGATTTTTCAAAACGTAGTCTACACTGACCTGGGACAGCAAAAATTCCTTGTAGCAACTAGCTACGAACAACAAAGTAACTTTGATGTGGATACCAAGGCATTGAAGGAAATGAGGAAGCATGTTAGCCTTGCAAAAAGGGCAGCAAAAACACCATTCTATAGTCAGAGTCTTATTGTGGACTAACAATAGACTCGGCTCTTTCAAAACGTAGTCTAAACTGATCTGGGACTGCAAAAATTGCTTGAAGCAACTGGCTATGAATAACAAAGTAACTTTGATGTAGGTACCAAGGCATTGAAGGAAATGAGGAAGCATGTTAGCTTTGCAAAAAGAGCAGCAAGAACACCATTCTATAGTCAGAGTCCTATTGTGCACTAACAATAGACTCGGATCTTTCAAAACGTAGTCTAAACTGTTCTGGGACTGCAAAAATTGCTTGAAGCAACTGGCTATGAATAACAAAGTAACTTTGATGTAGGTACCAAGGCATTGAAGGAAATGAGGAAGCATGTTAGCCTTGCAAAAAGGGCAGCAAAAACACTATTCTATAGTCAGAGTCTTATTGTGGACTAACAATAGACTCAGCTCTTTCAAAACGTAGTCTAAACTGATCTGGGACTGCAAAAATTGCTTGAAGCAACTGGCTATGAATAACAAAGTAACTTTGATGTAGGTACGAAGGCATTGAAGGAAATGAGGAAGCATGTTAGCCTTGCAAAAAGGGCAGCAAGAACACCATTCTATAGTCAGAACCCTATTGTGCACTAACAATAGACTCAGATCTTTCAAAACGTAGTCTAAACTGATCTGGGACTGCAAAAATTGCTTGAAGCAACTGGCTATGAATAACAAAGTAACTTTGATGTGGGCACCAAGGCATTGAAGGAAATGAAGAAGCATGTTAGCCTTGCAAAAAGGACAGCAAGAACACCATTCTATAGTCAGAGCCCTATTGTGGACTAACAATAGACTCTCAGATCTTTCAAAACGTAGTCTAAACTGACCTGGGACTGCAAAAATTGCTTGAAGCAACTGGCTATGAATAACAAAGTAACTTTTATGTGGGTACCAAGGCATTGAAGGAAATGAAGAAGCATGATAGCCTTGCAAAAATGGCAGCAAGAACAACATTCTTTAGTCCAGACTAACAATAGACTCTCAGATTTTTCAAAGCGTAGTCTACACTGACCTGGAACTGCAAAAATTCCTTGTAACAACTAGCTACGAACAACACAGTAACTTTGATGTGGGCACCAAGGCATTGAAGGAAATGAGGAAGAATGATAGCCTTGCAAAAAGGGCAGCAAGAACACCATTCTTTAATCCAGAGCCCTATTGTGGACTAACAATAGACTCTCAGATTTTTCAAAACGTAGTCTACACTGACCTGGAACTGCAAATATTCCTTGTAGCAACTAGCTACGAACAACAAAGTAACTTTGATGTGGGTACCAAGGCATTGAAGGAAATGAGGAAGCATGATAGCCTTGCAAAAAGCCCAGCAAGAACACCATTCTTTAATCCAGAGCCCTATTGTGGACTAACAATAGACCCAGATTTTTCAAAACGTAGTCTACACTGACCTGGGACTGCAAAAATTTCTTGAAGCAACTGGCTATGAATAACAAAGTAACTTTGATGTGGGTACCAAGGCATTGAAGGAAATGAGGAAGCATGATAGCCTTGCAAAACTGGCAGCCAGAACACCATTATTTAGTCCAGAGCCCTATTGTGGACTAACAATAGCCTCAGATTTTTCAAAACGTAATCCACACTGACCGGGGACTGCAAAAATTCTTTGAAGCAACTAGCTACGAACAACAAAGTAACGTTGATGTGGGTACTAGGGCATTGAAGGAAATGAGGAAGCATGATAGCCTTGCAGAAATGGCAGCAAGAACACCTTTCTTTAATCCAGAGCCCTATTGTGGACAAACAATAGACTCAGATTTTTCAAAACGTAGTCTACACTGACCTGGGACAGCAAAAATTCCTTGTAGCAACTAGCTACAAACAACAAAGTAACTTTGATGTGGATACCAAGGCATTGAAGGAAATGAGGAAGCATGTTAGCCTTGCAAAAAGGGCAGCAAAAACACCATTCTATAGTCAGAGTCTTATTGTGGACTAACAATAGACTCAGCTCTTCCAAACCTAGTCTAAACTGATCTGGGACTGCAAAAATTGCTTGAAGCAACTGGCTATGAATAACAAAGTAACTTTGATGTAGGTACCAAGGCATTGAAGGAAATGAGGAAGCATGTTAGCCTTGCAAAAAGGGCAGCAAGAACACCATTCTATAGTCAGAGCCCTATTGTGGACTAACAATAGACTCATCTTTCAAAACGTAGTCTAAACTGACCTGGGACTGCAAAAATTGCTTGAAGCAACTGGCTATGAATAACAAAGTAACTTTGATGTTGGTACCTAAGCATTGAAGGAAATGAGGAAGCATGATAGCTTTGCAAAAAAAGGCAGCAAGAACACCATTCTATAGTCCGAGCCCTATTGTGGACTAACAATAGACTCTCAGATCTTTCAAAACGTAGTCTAAACTGACCTGGGACTACAAAAATTGCTTGAAGCAACTGGCTATGAATAACAAAGTAACTTTGATGTGGGTATCAATGCATTAAAGGAAATGATCAAGCATGTTAGCCTTGCAAAAAGGGCAGCAACAAAACCTTTCTATGGTCTAGAGCCCTATTGTGGACTAACAAAAAGCCATGTAAGAAATGAACTTGATATTTAAGAGAAGAACCAAATGCTGCCATACTGGAGGAAGACGCCAGGCTTAAGGCAGACAAAACAGTTCATCGCTATATCAACAGAGAAGTCTGAACTGTTTCTTGAACTGAACAGGAACAACTTGGGAATAATCATAGCACTTTCCACATGGCACTCCCGAGTAAGGTATCACCTTATGAAGATGGGTAAGGTGGACAATTGAAATTCCAGATACTGCCCTGAAGTATCAGAAACAAAAGAGCACTTTCTATGCGACTCCATGGCTCAGTTCTGCAAAAGTCTCAAATACCTTGGAGTGACGTTAACACCCAGGAAATAGGTAAAATAGCCCGCAAAAAGATAGTAGGGTATGTGAAAAGTCTGAACATGTTGGGCAACTATTAAAAAAGCGCTATGCACAAAAGATACATTAGAGTTACTGCGCTTAGGCTGAAGGCCTATATGACTCATTAAACAATCTTGTGTAATAATTGTAGATTTGTAATATCTACAATTATTTCACAAGATAACAGAAAAAACAAAATCAATATTTCTAAATAAAATAAACTCACTTGTGCTTCTTTGAAGTATTTTCTTTTTCGTCTTCAGTTATCTTATCTTTCTTCATCATTTGTTTCGGCACATAATTCAACAGCGGCATTCTTAAAACTAAATGTCCTGTAGCCTGTGATCTCTGAGCTGTACTTTTATTAATTTGAATCTCTTCAGGCAAAACTATTTGGAAAATCTTGCCTTTTATAGATATCCTTACATAAATAGGTTGCAAATCCACCTCAATTAGGTTTGTATCTAAATACCTAAAAGAAACTAATATTTAAGAAAAATCTCTCTAAAAGTTATGAATGTTCATACTTGTATATAGCTAAATCAAGCAGGTATTCTTCTGGGTTTTCGTCACTAAATACGAAGTTAAGTTTTGCTTGGTTTATATTCAATGGCCTACCATCTTTATTGAAAAGTCTAACAGATTTTTTAATTGGCTCTTCTTTTTCCTCTAAACCCTGTGATTTCCTAGATCTCTCAGCAATTTGTACTCTAGTTTCTGGGGCATGTTCGCTGGGACTTTTCCAAAATGTCTCATCATCCATGTGATCTTTCCTGTTATTCAGCATTCTTTCACGCTGTTCTTTTCTAAATATTGAATATTTTTTCTGTGCCTTGATGATTTGGTCTTTGTTTTTCTGTAAGTTCTGCTGAGCCTAAACATTTTTTATGTCATACTAGTTCATTATTGTGTTTTTATAGCTTAGTTACCAACTACATAATTGTGTACTTTATGCCCACGGGCCATAAAGTGTGCTTTATGGCCCGCGCGGGCATAACCTACACTTTATGGCCCGCGCGCAGATAAAGACAAATCATTTTTAATTAGCTTATTTAATAATCTTTATTAATGAAATTACAGATAATGGAATAAAAGCAATATGTAAATATTTAAGTAACATTATTTTGTCGAATAAACATAAAATTGGCAGTTCTGAAAAGATCCTGTGATAGTTAGGTTGCCTTCAGCAAACGGTGATTTATGTTTCTTTGTTTGGGTATGACTAGTTGACATAAAAGTTTGTATGCAGCGCTGGTCTAAATAGAGGTGTATGCCCTCGAGCGACTTATAAACCCTCGGGCCGGAGGCCCTCGGATTTGTAAAATCGTCGCTCTCTGGGCATAAACATCTATTTATACCCTTGGTACATAAATAACTATAATGTAATTTGTTATATAAATGACACAAATGTTTTCTATTACTAACCTTAATACGTTCACTTTGTGTAATATCAGTAACATCAAGATTTTCAAGTTGTGGTAACTGAGATATGACGTATTCTCTGTACCCATCATATTCACAACAGGGGTTGCCAGTCAGGTAGAAATGTTTTAGATGAACATTATTCTTTAGTGATGCAACTGATTCCAAATTTCCAATAAAGTTCAAAGTAAGATCTAGTTTTTCAAGTGATTCACATCTTTCTAGGTTTTCAATTACTTCTATATTATTAATAGCAAGATTTAGATATTGCAACTTTTTGAGTTTGTGCAGGTTTTCTAAAATAAATCAATGTTCAGTGTAAAATACAAAGTGATAAAGTAATGTATACACTATTATTCATTCTGAGAAACCGTGACGTGTTGTACACAATAAATAATTTGCCAGAAAATTACACAGACCAATCCAGAAAAAAAATTAAAATGCTGTTTTCCAGATTAGGAAGTTAGTTACGAAACTTCGGTGAGGGTAGGTAGAACCACATTATTTTGTACAACCTTCAAAACTCAAATTGAATGAAAATTCTCCTTTAGGCATGGTTAGAAAGGCTCTCCTTATACAGTGAGCGGCAAAATTATGGAATAAGTTTATTAAAATTTGAGCGATTTGTGTTTTGACTAAATGCTCGGGCATGTCAACTTAACATAAAATTTACGTTTCTCCCACTCCTGCTTTTCAAATATGACGTCATCAATATTTTTTTAAATGACAGCCCCCTTTTTAGTAACTTTTATTTTAAAAAATTCACTAATAACGAGATTGCGGCTTTTGAATTTTGAAAAAAATTCTTCAAATAAGCGCAAACTAGAATCCCTGGAACCCAATCCGAGGTCAGTTTGACTTCATAATAATTTTGTATATATATATATATATATATATATATATATATATATATATATATATATATATATATATATATATATATATATATATATATATATATATATATATAGATATATATATTTATATATATATATATATATATATATATATATATATATATATATATATATATATATATATATATATATATATATATATATATTTGTGTCACACCGATAACTCAAAAAATAATGGGACGATTTTGATAAAATTTGGTGAGTACCTTTCTTTCGGAAAATTTTTATATCTCCGGAAATAACAAAGCTATGGCAACCAAATTTGGTACGAGGGTTTATATCATAAAAATCAAACCAAATTTTGGATCTATACATTAAAAGGGAAAACGTTATAAGCATTACAGTTTTTCTTCTTAGAACGTCAAAGTCGCGATTCTAAACGTCAAAATTGACATGTTCTACATATAGAACCTGGAACTAATACGGCTTATGTACAAGAAAAGTCGTAAGAAGTGTGTTCCATATCGCCTTAAGTTTCAGCTTCAACTGTCATTATCCTTCATTGTGCCTTAAATATTTGTAGAAAATTAATTTCAAATAGAGCCTTTCTCTGATGCTTTGGCGGTAGTTTCAATTATAGGGTTATAATACACGAAGAAAAAACTTTTTACCCATTTTTAAGCACATTGCGCGCACATAGCAAGGTAGGATTTGGCATAGTTAGTGTAGTAGTGTAGAAAGATAAATGTATGTATAATATGTGTTAAAAATTGATTAAACAATGCTTTGTTCTAATTAGACAGTAGGATTTCCAGTGCCAGATTTTAGCTGACGGTTAATATATTAATATGTAAAACACATATTACTCTATGGTCGAACAGATGTATATGGATGCGTTCATACTGAATATTAAACTTCAGTTTTTCAGTTCCTAGAAAAATAACTACAAATTTAATGAAGTAATTGATCGTTACCTCAGGATTTTAGTGAATTTTCACTAAACATAATATTTTGTCTTTGTGATTTTTCTTTTGTTTTCATAGTCTATCCATAGTTTTCTTTGAAAAAATTCACTAACATAAGGAGATAACTCAGAAGATAATAGGCCGACTTTGATCATATTTAGTGAGTACCTTACTTTTACAAGTGGCTTGGTTAAGTTCGTTAGTCAGGAAAATCGTACCAGTTTTTGGACAATTTTAGGTTTTCTTCCGGAACATTTTTATACCTCTGGAAATAACAAATCTATGGCAACCAAATTTGGTACGCGACTTTATATTATAGAATGTAAATTACACGCGAAAATTTAGATACATATTAGGTGTATATGTCATTTGAATATTATGAATTTTTTAGCAAATGTTCATGTAAAAAATATTATGTAAAATTATTTTTGTGTTTTTAAGCAAATCATTTTTGGAACATTTTTTGTTAAGTGTTTGTAATAATAACTGTATAATTTATTGTAAAAAAACATAAGTATTTCGCATTTTCATGAAAAATATTTGTTTAGCAAATTTTCGTAAAAAACATAATTTTCTTGTAACATTACTTTAACCAAATTTATTAAAGAAACGGCAATTTTCGTTAAAGAAATTGTTTGCAAATTTTCGTGCAAACATTTTTTTAAAATTTTTGTCAAAAAGGTTTTAGTGGATAATTATATTTTAGCAGGTTTGTAAATAGCTTGAAGATATATTCGTTGTTCAGGAAAATCAAGCCAGTTTTTTCAAGAACATTTTAAGTTTATTTTCAGAAAATTATTATATTTTTTCAAACAATAAAGTTATTTAGATGAAATAACGTACACTGTTTCTACTATACGAATTGTTATACCAATTTCCATACTTTTTATTTTAAAAAGACATTTGCCATTAAAAATATTTTTACGAAAATCCACTACCATAACGCACTTCCTGCGTCCAAACTTTTTTATTTTGATGGATCATTGAATTGTCTACACACTACCATCAAAATTTTCATACCTCACATTGTTAAATTTTTGAAAGAAAGTCATTTAGAGAGTGTAAAACAAACTCTAATCACAACAACAATCAAAAGATAAAGGGTCTTATTCAACACATTAAAGTATTGTTTCCTGTAAATATAATGCTGAAAATGCAATCCACCGACTTCTTGACAATAAACAAATCTGTTGACACATTCCTCTTGTACATTATGAATGGCATCAGGGCTATCAACTCACTTCAAACCTAATTCGATTATTTAAATCTTCTAGGTTATTTGGTTTGTTAACGTGGATTTTTGATTTTAAATACCCCCATAAAAAATCTAGGGGCGTAAGACCTGGGGGGAGGGCACTCTATTCATCCTCGCCACTATTCATTTTGCCAGGAAAGCAGTCACTTAAAAACTCGCGAACAGGACGTGCAAAGTGCGGAGGTACACCGTCTTGCTGAAATCAAATATCACCACTTGGTAAATCAGGATTACCTTCATTTGAAAAACTTGCAGCAAGAGCAGGAATAAGCTCATTCCTTAGAAAATTATGCTATCGCTGCCCAGTGAGAGTTTCGTCGAAGAAGAAAGGACCTATGATTATATTGTGGACTATTCCTGCCCACACGGTAACTTTACGGGGGTGTTGTGTATGTGCCTCAGTTATCCAGTGAGGATTATCTCTACTCCAATACCTGTAATTTTGTTTATTTACTGTTCCATTTAACCAAAATGATGTTTCTTCCGAAAAAAGAATTTGGTGAATAAAGTTTGGATTACGGTTGCATAGGTAAATCTTGCATTATTTCACAAAAATGGATTCGTCGGTCAGGGTCATCTTCATTAAGTTCATGCAGCAGCTGTATTTTGTAAGGATGGTAACTTTCTAATTTTAATGCACATAATACTGATCGCTGAGAAATTTCATACTGATACCTCTGTTCCTCCTAGCTTACAGAAGCTCTTAGCATGAATCTACCGGCTACACTCCATCCATGATGTTGACCGGCAGAGAGATGCGGTTACCAAATCGACATGACGAGACCACCACCGAACGAGGACATAGCGGACCTAGCTACGTTACCTGAGTATGTCGCCGACCTAGAAGGAAAACTGCGCACTATACACAGATGTGTCAGAGATAGGCTCCTCTTAAGCAGTGACCGGATGAAGATGCGCTTGGATCGCAGAGCAACACCCCATACATTCAAGGAAGGTGATGCAGTGTGGCTGTACCAACCAACAAGGAGAAAGGGTCTCAGTCCCAAACTTCAGAAACCCTGGGAAGGGCCATACTTGGTGACTAAGAAAATTAACGACCTAGTCTACAGAATCCAGCTGTCTCCAAGAACTAAACCCAAAGTTGTTCACATAGAGAGGTTGAGTCCCTATCGGGGCAACGAACCTCCAAGTTGGCGGCCGGTAAATACTGTTCGGGACGAAGTCTTAAGGAGGGGGGCAGTGTTACAAATAGACGTAGGTGCGGTGTTGCAACATCTCCAGAATTTCCCCCAACATCTGGGAATTTTTGCACAATCTGGCAACACCGCCTCCCCGCCCCCCTGGGGGTGCCTGGGGTGACCCCCCACAGGCGAAGTCTCAACCCTCTAGGACCAGAAATAACGAAATTACCAACTTGTACCCCGTCGGAACGGATAACTGAGGTATGCACATTCCGAACACCCTGTATACACACCCTGTATGCGCAGAGAACCCTTACACCCTGTATACGCAGAGAGATCTTATATTACGAGAAACACCTCTTGTGTAACATAGGAGTGATGACCACATTTGGATCATCCTGTATATGCATCCCCCTGTATACACACGGGGCCGATCTGTATTCACAAAACCTTCTAGCAAAAGAAGGTCCTGGAACATTCTGGAATAGAACGCTCGAGAACAAACTGGAAGGTGCGACGGCTATATAAAGATGGAAGTAAGCCAGCGCAGGCAGTTCAGTTAGAGAATGTTGTAGTGACTCGAAGAAGCAGTAACTAGTGTGAAGTGTTATAGAGTAGCGACTGTAGTTTCAGTGTATTAGCGACTTTTGTACAAATTAGTGATTGTAAGGCCAGATAAACTAAGTGTTTTGTGAGAGAGACATTCTAGAACTTTTATTGTATCCATATTTAGAGAGTAAATAAAGTTGTTTTGTTAAAATTAAAAGTCTCACTTATCCAGAACCCGGAGAAAACGCAACAGTATTATTGATTATTATATACTTGTGGATACAATTTTGAAAATTTTATTTCCAGGAAATAATCTTATCTTATTGGCTGTCTTTTAAATGTTGTTCTAAATAGAGTTTATGTTTTGCACTCTTTAAATGACTTTCATTAGAACATTTTACAATGTGAGGTATCAAAATTTTGATAGTAGCGTGTAGACAATTCAATGATCAATCAAAATAAAAACTGGGGTTGTCATTTTTTTTAAATGTCAATGACGTCATATTTGAAAAGCAGGAGTGGGAGAAACGTAAATTTTATGCAAAAATGTGTACTTTTGAAAACTAGAGTTGACATGTCCGAGCATTTCGTCAGAACACAAATCACTCGAATTTTAATGAATTTATTCCATGATTTTGTCGCTCACTGTATAGTATACTAAAGTTACTGGGAGAGTTTTAAGAATGTTTCCCATCTCTAGGAAAGTAAATATACACAAACTTTGAGTTGTAAACATTCAGCTAACAAAAGAAATGAAATAAGTACAATTTCATCTAAATTGATTTTTTTAAATTTTTTATATTTTAACAACACACCACGAGGGCTCACAGCCTAAATACAATCGTACCGTGGGTGTCGACAAGGAGAAAAGAGGCAACTTGGTAATTCTGGACTTGAAGGTTTGGAGGTTCCGAGGAGAAGGAAAAACATTAGCCGGCAAGGAATTCCACAACTTGGAAGTCCTCGGGACAAAAGAGCGGGCATAACAAGATGTTCTATGTCTGGTGACCTGGACAGTAAAAGGGTGCATTCGCTCTGTTCCCCTGGTAGATCTGTTGGGGGCAGCAGGTGGAAAAATTATGGAAGAAAGCTCCGCTGAGCAGTGCCCGTGCAGATATCTATAAAAGAGATGTCACCAACGACACGTCGGTGGGCAAGGGATGGCAGCCTTTGGGTGAGGGTAGGGTCACCGATGAGACGTATAGCTCTCTTCTGAATGGAGTCCAGGATAGCGAGTGTAGAAGCGGTGACCCCAGATGTGGGAGCAGTATTCGAGGTTTGGTCTTATTTGTGAAGTATATAAGGAATAAAGATCAGCTGGTGAAAAGTATATGCGAGCCCGGAAGAGGAAACCTAATTTCTTAGCAGCCGCTTCTGCAATTGATGTGACATGTTAGTGCGAATTGAGATTTCGATGCACAGAAATGCCAACAAGTGAAAAGGACTCATTACTTTGAATAACTTGGTTGTTCTTTGTGATGGGTCTACGGCTGGTGTATCTCTTATGAGAAAGAAAGCAAGACTGTGATTAGGTGGGGTTGAATTGTACAAGATTTCTACTTCCCCAGTCTAATATTTTTTGGAGATCCACGGAGACAGAACCCTCCATGAGTCTGCGATCCTCATCTAATTGGGCTAAAGAGACAGGCTTAGAATATTGTATATTTGAGTGGAGGGTGCTGTCGTCCGCGTAACTGTGAACTGGGTTGGATGTACTAGAGAGAAGGTCATTGATGTGGAGAAGAAACAAAGTAGGGGCTAAAGCTGAACCTTGAGGGACTCCTGCATTAATTGGATATAGTTTAGAGGAATCGCCATCCACGACAACAGAAATGCTCCGGTTGGAGAGGAAATTCGCTGTCCAGGTACACAGTTATGGTGGTAGGCCAAAGGCTGGACGTTTATTAAGCAGCGCTGCATGCCAGACTTGGTCGAATGCTTTGGATATGTCTAGAGAGACAATCTGGGATTCACCGTGTAGTTCCATAGACTTGTTCCAAGAATGGATGACAAAGGAAAGGAGGTCCGCAGTTGATCTGCGCTGACGGAATCCTGTCGTGGATTAGACTGTGTTTTTCAAGAAATTTTAGTAATTCGGTGTTTATATACTTTTCCATCCTTTTAGAGACGACTGAAATGAGAGAAATAGGCCTGTAGTTGCTAGGAAGCGCTTTGGATCCTTTCTTGGGGACGGGTTGTACTCGAGCAGTTTTCCAGTTACTAGGGAATATGCCTCTATTGTAACATGTTTGAAACAGACGAGTCAGGACAGGATCAAGTTCTGGTGCGCATTTTTTGAGAACAATTGCTGGGATCTCGTCAAGGCCAGAGGCTTTCCTGGTATTAAGAGAAGAGAGCATCTTTCCTACCTTTTTAGTTTTGAAAATGATATCCGTCATTTTATGCGCGACATTGTGGACTGTTGGTGGTTGAACATTTGGAGATGGGTTGAGAGTAGAAATGCCGGCGAACGAGGCAAAAAGTTCAGCCTTGCCCAGGGCGGTAGAAACAATTTCATCTCCCGAGACAAGAGGCGGGAACATGATCTTGCAGAAATTATTCGCAATAGATTTAGCAAGAGTCCAGAAGGGTTTGCTGCCGTTGGAGCTTGAGAGGACTTTGTTTTTGATATGGTTATTAAACGAGTTTTTTGCTTCAGAAAGAATGCGGGCATAGCGGTTTCTTGCGTCGTTAAATGCTTGACGGTTTTCATGACTGGGATTGTGTAGAAGCGTTTTGTGAGCTTTGACCTTTTCAAGTCTGGCCTTGTCACAGGATTTAGAGAACCAGGGCTTTTGAGTGGCTGCAGAGGTTTTCTGTGTACGTGGAATAAATAATTTCGTGACGTTTTGTGAGATATCAGAGGGGTCAGGATGAGAAGCAGACAGACGCCCATGGAAATGAGGAAAAGTAATCTCGCATTTCGTCCCAGTTCGCAGAGTTGTAGTGCCAAACGATACGTGACCATGCCGTGGTTTGAGCGACCAAGGGGGGCGGTGACTGATATCTTATAGCAGTCAGGATTTGTAGTAAGAAGGAGATCCAAGGGATTTGAGCTGTGTGTTGGGATGCGAGGAAAGTAAGTAGGTTGCTGAACCATATTGGCTAAAGAAATGCTGACTGCAAAGGCCTCCGCTGCTCTCCCATGTGGATCGGTTTTTGAGGATCCTAGCCATTCCTTATTGTGGACATTGAAGTCGCCAAGAATAGTGACCTCGGAGGAAGGATATTCGGAAATCAGATGGTCGGTTTTTTCAGAAAGGTAGTCAAAGAGCTGGACAAAGTTGTTGTCAGAAGGTGACGGGTAAATTCAACAGATGAATTAGTTGCAGCCCTGAGAGAGAGTTTCATCCATAGTATGTCTTTTCTTCCAGCTTCTAAAATTGGGGAGTCTGGTGCAGGGTAGATTGCTACGGACGTATACGCACACGGCTCCATGCAATCTAAAGAAAGTAAGGAGCTCATACCCCGGGAAATTAAGGTGATTAGTGGCTGTTTTGGCACTGATTTGGGTTTCGGTAAGGAAGGGGAGTTGGGGCCTATTAGCCTGGAGGAAATGGTGGACGGAGTTCAGGTTAGAATTTAGGCCACATATATTCGAGAAGGATATGCTAAATCTTGATGCTGGCGCCCCCTGTACACCCCTCTCCCGGAGATCTGAATGGAGGGGTATTTTACCTTTGGAAGCTTTTCTACAAGGAGGAGCCATCATCATTTTTGTTTATAAGGGAAACCGACTCATACACCAGAACCGGAAACGTCCGTTGGGACTTGATGAAGGGATGGTAGCTTCTCGGGCGTGAAAAGAATCCTTTACCAGCACGTAAAGGAAAAGTCCACTACCACCTACCATATTGCAAGTATACTACACCAGCCAACTATTAAAGAGCTGACCAGCTCTAGAACCAATATAATAATAATTTACGTTTTTGTTATGACATATGATTTCTTAGCTTGAAGGTGCTTGCTTGTTGGACATGTTTCTTGCACAGACAAAATTAGTAACAGAACATTTAACAGAGATTTTGCTTGGAATTAGAATTCTCTACATTGTATCAAATATCTGTACAATCCATAGCGAAGGCCTAACCAACCGGCAACCCTATTTAAAATACCACAAGGTAAAACATGTTGCAAAGAACTAAGAAAGCAGCAAAATAGCAAGGTGATTTGCAAGTAGTAATGTAATCTATAATTATTAATTATTGGTTTACCTATTTTTGATATCAAATTAGCTTGAAGGTATAATATTTGAAGTTCTTTACACCAGTTTTGCAGATGTTCTATCCTTTCTATGTCTTCTTGATGAAGAGATAATTCTTCTAATGTGCCAATAATTCCTTCGTTGTGTTCAGATTTCTTTCGTACTAGCTCTTGTGTGACTAAAATAAATAATAAAAATACACCAGAAAACTGTTTTCTTATTTAATAGAGAAATTATTAAATAATGTGATTTCTTTATTGCGAGTTAAAATTGAATTGGTATCATTATTTAACATGTATCTGCAGTTAATATTTTGATTGATAGAAAAAGTCTGCTATGAAATTTTTCTACTTGGAATAGCGTAATATTTTCACACAACAAAAAAATTATAATTATAAAAAAACTCAATAAGGAACGAAAATCGGTGTATAATTTTTGGTGTTTAGTTTTATTTGGAGTGTTCATAATTTGAAAAACATTTACTCTTTCAATACTTACTGCGAACCATTTTCAATCTTTGGACAAAGGTAAAAGAACAATATTCTCTTTAAAACATGAAAATGTAAGCTGACATTGATTTTTTACTGTGCCATATATCCATGGTGATTTTTGGTTATTTAATCAATACCAAGCCAACAGATTAACTTTAAAATAGACAATTTGCATGGATTTGCCATTACATATGAATTTAACATTTACCTAATAGTTTAGAACATTATTGCATGCATAAAAAAACCGAAAAAGATATATGTAGTGGACAGAAAAAGATTTTTAAAATCAAAAAATTTCGAATTATCATGCGACCGCGAACGTTTTTTTATTGGTCGTGACGTACTTGGACAGTGAATAAATGACGTGTTTACATTTGCCCCATGATACAAATAACGAGAGATATGATATTCAGACTACCTATTTTTAGCCCTGTCACGCGCATAGCGTCAAGTGGTGAGTCTAATGCAACAATAATATGCTGTCGTGCAGTGTGGTTTGACGTTTCATCACAACCTCTTAACAAATTACGTATTTTAATAACATTTAAGTGCATACAGTTGGAAGTAATAAAAATGAAATAGATTAAATTTAGTGCTGCGATCTATATTATCTGAAAAAGACAATATAGGCGTAACTTCAAACGCATTAAACTTACGTATAGAAACTTTTTGATTGCGAATGACTTTGTTTTAAATGTGTAGTTAGACTTACTTACCACGTGACGTCATAGGAGGGGGCGGGGCATATGCGCAATATCATATCTCATTATATCATGCATTTGCCCTATGGTATGATAAGTACGTTCGCTTGTTTCTCAACATCGTGCTGATGTAAACACAGAGAAGCAAGCTCATTGTCATTGTGACATTACCGTCCAGTGACGTCACAGATTATGCCGGCAAAATTGTGGCGTTTGAAATCAATTATGAAATTCGCATTTTCAAATATTTTTTGCGTCGTTATTTTTGTAGTATGTGAAATGAAAAAAATATTAAAAATCAGCTTTGTGGGATGTCTATCAGACGTGATAAGAAAAAAAAAACATGCAACTTGTCTATTGCTTTGTTTAAACTTAGAAAGTAAGAGGGATGACACACAGCGGTTCATGCCAATTCGGCGATCGAGTTGACCGCCGAATCGGCACGTATGTTTGTACATTCAAATGATGCCAAACACACACTACAGCAAATGTCGCCTGGCAGTTGAGGACTGCGGAGCCGTCTCGGCACGTCGTCTATTCCAAGAAACGCGTGCGGTTTTATTGCTGAAGCGGCACTTATTTACATTGTTTTGTACGAACACTGACACACACAGCGTTGTATAACGAATAACGAGCAGTTGTTTCACAACAGCTACGGAGAGAGTTGTGATCAATTTTTCTTCTGGTGGAATAGAAGTTCTCATCCGAATATTTTTCTTGGTTATTCCTTGTTTTATACAATCAAGTAGTTCCTTAAAAAAAGCCTTTGACATACGAGTAAAATTTAAAAAAAAATGTACTCGTACTTCACCAGAAAATATTAATGTGTACTTTCGTCAGGCGATGCATTTACGATTAGATACACCCGCATTTGTCGATTTTTCTTATTATTGCTTCTCTTCCAACGTAAATACAACAAATCCAAAAGTACTATATATCTCAAGTTGTCGTCCATTTTCTCACTTGGGTAGACACATTTGTTCTGTTGCAATTGCAACGTTCATCTAGCCGTACATTGTCTTGTCGACAAAAACCGCTGTGCTTGTCATCGTCAAGGGGCAGTCGAGTCTGCACAACCTTCATGTGTGTCATTGTCAAGAGGCCGTCTACTCGGCCGTCGAGTCTGCACAAACTGTGTGTCATCGCTCTAACACTTTCCAATGCATAAATTATTTGTAGTAATGATATTGCATACTGGTATTGGGGAACATTTTTCAGCTTAAGACTGAAGTACAATACATGAAACTACTAATAAGTACACTTGGAGAATCCAAATCAGAACAAATTTTAAAAACCCTGACAATCATTCCACTTACCAAAGTGTCAGAGGATGAAAAATTCTAAACATTGACGACTACAACTGTGTTTATTATACTCTGCATGGACGCTTAAGGGTCTTTCAAACAAACAAACTTTCACCCCTTATTTACTGGTAATTCCCTCTACCCGAATTATATTATCATCATTTCCACGCTCATTCGGCATCTCTCGTTAAGTGGCCAATGAATAAACTGCACATAGGCTGCGGTGCCGATAGAACTTTAATTATTATTATGTTTAGTGATATATATATATATATATATATATATATATATATATATATATATATATATATGTATATATATATATATATATATATATATATATATATATATATATATATATATATATATATATATATATATATATATATATATATATATACACTTTCAAAAGCGTTTCGCTGCCCTGGTTGTCTAAAATTTTTGATTAACCTATTATTATTATTATCCCAAATATATTGGTCCAGGCATTATCTATCTATAGTAGATATCTTCTAATAACCCTTTTCCGCATTTTTAACACTTTTTGGGCTTCAGGCGAGTATCGCTAAATTATTATGCGGTAGCTAGCTATGCTAAGAAAGGGGTGGTTGGTGGGAGGTGGTTGGTTAGTGACCATCCTCTATAAAACATAAATACTTCAGTATTTTACGCTGCAGATGTTCTATGTTATTTATATGGACTTGATATATCAGGGACCAAACGACCGAACAGTACTCCAATCGAGACCTCACAAACGAGAAGTAAAGCTTTAGTATCATCTCGGATTTGAAATTTTTACTATTTCTGAATATGAAACCTACAAGCCTGTACGACATATCTACCATGTTTTGAATATGTGGAACAAATGCGAGCTGTTAATCAAAAGTCACCCCCAAATCTTTTACCGAGGTATGACGACGCAAATTTTCACGATTAATATTATAATCGAAGAACAAGGGAGATTTAATCCTATAATATGACATGACACAAGACTTGTTGATGTTTATAGGTATACGATTTACAACAGACCAATCAAGTACGGAGCTTAAGGCATTTTGTGGATAAGCAATCATTGGATGAGGTCACTTTACGATATAGTTTGATGTCATTGGCATACAATAAGAAGTTGACATTTAAATGATCTTTTATGTGATATATATATATATATATATATATATATATATATATATATATATATATATATATATATATATATATATATATATATATATATAGAACAGTAGCGGTGCCAAATGAGAACCCTGGGGAATCCCAGAAAAAGTGGTAAATCTATGAGACTGGTAACCCTTAACTTCGACAAATAGTTGTCTATTGTGCAGATATGATTCAAATAAGGCCAAAAGACCATCAGAAAGACTAACACTGTCCAACTTAGAAACCAAGACGGAGTGATCCACTCGGTCAAAAGCCCTGGAGAAATCCAGATAGACCCCATCTACCTGTGAATGCATCTCCAGAGCTTCAGAAACATATTGCGTAAAAGAAACAAGATTGGTTGTTGTGGAACGGTTTCTAACAAATCCATGTTGTTCAGGTATTAGAACTGAGGAGAGGTGAAAGGACAAATGTCTACAGAGGCAAGCTTCCCATAGTTTACAGAGGTTATTACTTATACCTATAATTCGATAATTAAGAGCAGTCCTCTATGTCCAGTCTTGAACATAGGAATTCCCTTAGATATACGCCATTTGTCTGGAAAACGAGTGGTCTTAAGTACCAAATTAAATACATGTAATAGTGGATTCACGAAAACCTCCATGTAGTCCCTCACCAAGAATCCCGGTATACTATCAGGACCAGATGTCAGGTTAGACTGTATGCTGCCTACGGAAGATCTAATCTCGTCAGGATCAAAAGCCCGGGGATATATAGTGCAACCTGATTTTTGTGGCAAGATGACAGAAGATGTCTTTGAAGTAGTAGTGGGTGAGAAAGAGTCTGAGAAAAAATTAGCAAACTTATTTAGTATCTGCTGCGGATCCGACTCAAAGTCTCAATCGAAAGAAATACAAGAGGGTAAACCAGATGTCTATGGTTTCTTTATGTCTTCACCCTTATGGACAGCCACCATGTCTGTTAACTTTAATTGTTCTGGAAAGTACCCTTCTCGAAATAACCTGTTTATGACTACGGTCAGCGGTGTAACAATATTTACAATTACATTCTTCAATAGCTCTACTGTAATACCGTAAATATCTGTAAAATTTATTTATTTATACCATAAACAGTTAAAATTTTCATGTCACTACAAGCCTCAATGAAACCCATGTTAAATATGACACGTAGGATTCTTTCTTGACAAACAAATACCTTGTTAATATCTTGCAGTTTTTCTGCTAGATCACTCTCTAAATTTAGAACATTGTAATAAGATGTAAAATTAAATAAAACAATAAATTTCCTGCTTCTGGAGGTAAATTCCATAAAGACTTCTTCTCAAAGTTGATTTTGAGATGTAAGATCGTTTGATAAACACAACTTCTTGAAATCTCTTTAGTTTCATTACGTCAATACACATTCCTGCAGTGGCGGCTTCTCAATAAGTGCGCCCGTGCGCGCGCACTACCGCCTGCCGTGGAAAAAATAATATTTTTGCTATGCTATATTTTAATAAATTTTTATTTACTTTTTTTACCTCCTGCATCCAACAAACAAAATTAGTATATCGAGGATCGCAGAGAGTCGGCAGCCATTAATACAGAATCAGAATAAGTATAGTGTTAATCGTTGATGTTATATACATCCATATCCATATAAAGCAGTCGGGCGGCGGTGTGTATTTTTCGGCGCTCTCAGGCAATGCGATACTTCAGTGCGAAATGATCGCCTATCATCGTCGAAAACGACTAAATAAGTAATTTGTTGTGCGCTATAAAATTACACACTTCCAGTTTGTAGTGGACTTTTGGCAGAGCGTGTGTACCTACTACCTAGTAATTTTCGTCTTCGCGTCGGATCGATTTTTAATTAGATCATTTCGTTATTGTTTACATGTTCTAACAGGACAATATTATTATTATTATAATGGCCACTACTTCGGGTTGCTTAATAAGTGGACAAAATAATTGTGATACTGTGATTAATTCAGTGGGTATTTTAAATTTAAAGGTTAACTTTTTAAGGGACATTTTAACTACTATAACTATAACGTATAACTAACTAGAGGAAAACTTGGTAAGTAGTTAATAATTATTAAGTTTAGTAAGTAGGTTTTTTTATAATACATTTTCGGCGAAAAAATAGGCGAGCCCTTCATTTTTAGTGAATTTTTATTTTTTTAAAATTCACTAATAGAGGTATCGATGCAGATTTTGCAAATTTTTTTTCAAATGAGCGCGAACTAGGACCCTTAGAACCCATATCCGGGGTCAGTTTCAATTGTTATATGTTTATATATATATATATATATATATATATATATATATATATATATATATATATATATATATATATATATATATATATATATATATATATATATATATATATATATATATATATATATATATATATATATATATATATATATATATATAGATAACTCAAAAAATAAGCAACTGCTGATTTCGATGAAACTCGGCAAGTGCCTTTCTTTTATTAATGGCTTGGATGAGTTCGTTAGTCAGGAAAATCGGATAACGTTTTCCGGGAAAATTTTGAATTTTGTTTAAAAAAAAATCTTTTTCTCCAAAAATTACAAAGCTATTTTAATGAAATTTGGTGGATATGTTGCCTTGTAAAAGACCTTACTACACACTAAAATTCAACTTTCTACATTTTTAGAAAATTGAGTTATTTAAATTTTGAGTTTTCTTTTGAAAATATTTTTTTTCTCCGACAATTACAAAGCTTTTTTGATGAAATTTGGTGGATATGTTGCCCTGGGTAAGACCCTACTATACACCAACCTTCAACTTTCTTAGTTCGTAGAAACTTGAGTTATTCAAATTTGAAGCATTTAATTCCATTCACTACCATAACGCACTTGCTGCCTTCCGAACTTTTTTTCTTGCGCACCCTCAATGTATTAAGGCACGAGCCGCTACTGCATTCCTGAAACCAAAATTGGTGTGTTATCTGCCAACATGATGACCATTCCATTCACAATATGGTGGGGAAAATCATTCATATATATTGAAAACACTACAGCTACCAGGACACTACTCTGGAGTGTTCCAAGTTCTACATTGCACTCTTTAGATGTTACTCTATTAACCTCTATAGCCACCTTCCTATCCCTAACATATGAGGCTAACAGTGAATGGAGAAGATTCCTACATTTATGTCGTATTTCCAAAACAAAACTAACTACTTAGTTTGATATTAATTTTGAATTTAATTGGTAGGTCTTTTATATAATGCCGGTGGGAGAATTTGTAGCTCAGTGTGTAAATCTGAAAGGTAACTTATAAACTGAGCGCCAGTTAACTCAACCATTTCAGCAATTTCGGAATCCTACGATATCATTAACAGGGACTTAGGCAGATTAAATGACTGTTCAAACCAATACAGTCTTACTGTAAATCCCTCTAAATCAAAGTCAATTCTTTTCGGACGCAAAGCTACAGTTAATCATAAACCTTTGGCTAAACTTGGAATCAGTGGCGTAGAATTAGAACCGGAAGAATGTGTTGACATATTGAAGATAAGAACAGATAGTGAACTAAGATTTTCCCATCACGTCAGTATGATTACACGCCGAGCTTATGCTAACTTAAAATTGCTGTATGAATTCAGGGAGTATCTTAGCAGGGCTGTTAGACTGACTTTGTGCGAGGTACTAGTCTTATCTCACTTAAATTATGGTGATGTGTTGTACGATGCATGCTTGAGAGTGGTAGATTCAACTAGTCTGCAGCACATTCAGAATTCCTGTGCGAGGTTGGTGTGCGGATTGCGCAAGTTTCAGCATGTCTCTAGTAGCTTTAAAGACTTGAACATTTTGTCACTCCAAAAGCGGAGAACTCTTCATTGTATGTGTGTTTATCACAAGGTAATACAAGATCGGACCCCCCAATATCTTTATGATAAAATTAAATTTACGACAGACATCCACAGTCTCAACATCCGAAGTAAGGGAACGCTGACAATTCCACAGCATAAAACCGAGTTGTTCAAAAGATCTTTTTCTTATAATATAGCGAATCTTTATAACAAGGTTGCCGATTGTTACAAGTCACTATCAGCTGTTGCTTTTAAACGAAGGTTGAAGGGGCTGCTTCTAGAGGGAAGCTTATGATTTTCTGTGGCTGCGGAGTTTGTATGTTGCCTGGATGTCTGCTGTTTGTAGTATAGATATAATATATGTGTACCTACCTACCAGTTTTTTTCTTTCTTTTCTCTTATTCTTCTTACTTTTTCCTGCTAATTATAGTTATAAACATGTATTATTTTTATTTGTTAATATTAGTTAGGTTACTTCTTCTTTTTGTCATGTTTTTCTTCTTTTTTTTCTCTTTTGCTTGTTTATTTCATGAGTTTGTAAATAGTCACTACCAACATTTAATTGTTATATTAAGGATCGGTTGAGTGGAAGAACAAAAATATTTCTGAACTCTGCCGTTTGACATGTAGATTAATTGTCAATAAAAGCATGTTATTATTGCATACAGACTTGGAGAATACTTCTCTGGCTTCACTGTTGGTTTTTAGTGGTGAAGGACGTAGGCAGCGCGTGAGCTAACTGGAGCAAGTGGCCCTTCGAATTCTGGAAGTTCTAGGATGTTCTTCAATGCTTCTGTGACTATAGTTTCGCTGCTTGACAGCATTTTCAGACAGATTAAAATTGAATTTATTTTCTTTGACATATTTAATTAGAAAGAATATCCAAGAAAGGGGATTTCATTAAATCAGTTTGCTCGTTTAAAACAAGGTAGTTATTGTCGTGTGTGTGCCTTTTGACTTCTAAAGCTTCAAAAGTCTAGTTTACGTTTGTCATTATAAAAATGTAGTGGTTGTATGCGGTTATTTATTGTAGGTCTATGTTCGGTATCAATAATATGTTTTGCAAATGTAGATTTGTCAGCGTGGTTATTTCTAAATGCAGAAATATGTTCTTTGTATCGGGTGTTAAAATTTCTAGAAGTTTGACCTATGTAGATTGCGTTACAATGTGTACAAGCTAATTTATAAACTCCAGCTTTTGTCAGGAAACAAAATTTTTCTTTCGCGTTAAATAACAAATCACGCGTCGTGTTGTAAGATTTAAAAGCTACCTTTGTATTTGTACAAGTGTTTAAAATTTTTGAAATGTTTTCTGAAATGGTTCCAAAATAAGTTATCGAAACGTATCTGTTGTCTTCTTTGTCTCTAATATTTGGATAAATTAAATTAATCGCTAATTTGTATTCTTTTCTCTCTATCATTTTATCTATTATTTTAACAGAGTATTATTATTATTTGCCATTAACACATTAAAAATTCTAAAACAAAATAAATTGGTAATGTGACAGATATTTACTAAAAAAGAATAGCTATGGTCAAGATGTAAGAAAAACAATTTATGTAATAATATATTTTTATTGTTTAAATAATTATACATATTCATAAAATTTCATAACAAAAACAACAACATTAAAATTAATTTTAAAACTTACTGTATTTTTATTAAAATAATGGAAAATTTTTAAAATGTAGCATTAGATCACAATTCCACAACTACAGCATACATATAATTAACAAGTATATTATATTTTGATTAAACTAAGGGTAACACTAAAAATGTATATAATTTATATTAAAAACAAAGTCGAGCACAGGCGGTTAAAAATATAAGATCCTTATATTCACAAGCTAAAAAAAAGGTTTAGGCTAAGTTGTACATGCTGTCTGGTAACAAGTCATGTCTCTTCTGTTAATCCAAGACAGTAGACACAAAAATAAACAAAAAACGCCAATCCGTTTTTCTTTTAAATGGAAGATAATTTTTTTGTTGCTATTTATGATTTTTTTTGTTCACCTGGTAGCACTATTATACACTGCTGGTGCTAATTATGCTGTATTCTCGTGTAATTTTTTGCAAGTTGTTTCCTATCAACTGTTTGATAAGAATGTATATCTTGCCAAGTATTATCAATTATCAGTAAATGAAATATTAAACCTGAAATAATGCTTTTGTCTAAAAATACCATTTGCAAAATTTTTTTATAAGATTTCTTTCTGGAGTACGATCACTCGAGAAGCTGGGCCGTGTTCTTAGAGCACCCTTAAAGCCGTGGCAAAAACTAGAGATTATTAAGAAGTTCCTCATACCCAGGTACATTCACTCCACACAAAGCCCAGCTGTTCACAGCAAAACACTACCCGAACTGTATAGAAAGATAAGAGACGCAGTCCAGAAAGCTCTACATTTATCAGGCCACATCTCAAACGATGTCCTTCATTCACCAACTAAAATGGGGGTATTGGAATTTTTAACTTTGGTGTTGAAACACCGGGAATAATGCTGTCAATATAGGAGAAGCTGGAGGGGAGGTCCCAATACCTGGACTGTACACTAAAGCTCTCAAAGGAGAGAATGGAGCGGTCCAGGAAGAATGGAGGGGACAAAAAGCAGGAGATTAGAGGAGAGCTGGTGGGGAATTGGCATAAATCAGACTGGAGACGACTACTGGAAAGGGGAAGATTACATAAGAGCAGTCAAACTCAGACTATACCATCTGCCAACAAAATCCCTATCATATAATCCAGTCAATGAGAGAAAATGTAGGACATGCAGTCTTTGACAGGAGACACTGTGTCATGTGTTGCAGAAGTGTGCCATTACCCACTATTGTAGAATCCGGCACCACGATTTTGTTGTCAAGAGGTTAAGTGAAATGGCAAAGAAAAAAGACTGGAATGTTAAAATAGAACCACATATTTGAGACACTAGAAGCGTACTAACGAAACCCGATACCATAATGATCAAAGTAATCGTGATACCCAGATTGTTTGGCCCCCAGGACGCTGTGGCAGTCGTACGTGATGAAGAAAGATATTTATCAAGAACCGGAGATTAGAGACAAACTGCAGGAAAATATCTGGGAAAAGAAATCCTAGTGTTGCCCCTTATCATAGGAGCCAGATTGGAAAAATTTGCGGGGAAAGTCCCGGTTGGGCTTGACTCTAGTCTGGTACTGTAAGAAGACATGAGAGGACTGAGCATAATTTCTTCATTTTACATTTTTTTTTTTTTTTTTTATGTCAACAACACACCACGAGGGCTTACAGCCTAAATACTATCGTACCGTGGGTGTTGACAAGGAGGAAAGAGGCAGCTTGTTAATTCTGGACTTGAAGGTTTGGAGGTTCGGAGGAGAAGGAAAAACATGTGCCGGCAAGGAATTCCACAACTTGGAAGTCCTCGGGACAAAAGAGCGGGCATAACAAGATGTTCTATGTCTGGTGACCTGGACATTAAAAGGGTGCATTCGCTCAGTTCCCCTGGTAGATCTGCCGGGGGCAGCAGGTGGGGGAATTGTGGGGGAATTATGGAGGAAAGCTCCTCTGAGCAGTGCCCGTGCAGATATCTATAAAAGAGAGAGAGGTCACCAACGGCACGTCGGTGGGCAAGGGATGGAAGCCTTTGGGTGAGGGTAGGGTCACCAATGAGACGTATAGCTCTCTTTTGAATGGAGTCCAGGATAGCGAGTGTAGAAGCGGCAGCTGCACCCCAGATGTGGGAGCAGTATTCGAGGTTTGGCCTTATTTGTTAAGTGTATAAGGTATAGAGATTAGTTGGTGAAAAGTATTTGCGAGCCCGGAAGAGGAAACCCAATTTCTTAGCAGCCGCTTCTGCAATTGATGTAACATGTTGGTGCCAATTAAGATTTCGATCCACAGAAATGCCAACAAGAGAAAAGGACTCATTACTTTGAATAACTTGGTTGTTCATTGTGATGGGTCTAGGGCTGATGTATCTCTTGTGAGAAAGAAAGCAAGACTTACTTTTGGTGGGGTTGAATTGTACAAGATTTCTACTTCCCCAGTCTAATATTTTTTGGAGGTCTACGGAGACAGAACCCTCCATGAGTTTGCGATCCTCATCTAATTGGGCTAAAGAGACAGGCTTAGAATATTGTATATTTGAGTGGAGGGTGCTGTCGTCCGCGTAACTGTGAACTGGGTTGGATGTGCTAGAGAGGAGGTCATTGATGTGGAGAAGAAACAAAGTAGGGGCTAAAGCTGAACCTTGAGGAACTCCAGCATTAATTGGATACAGTTTAGAGGAATGGCCATCCACAACAACAGATATGCTCCTGTTGGAGAGGAAATTTGCTGTCCAGGTACAAAGTTTTGGTGGTAGGCCATAGGCCGGAAGTTTATTAAGCAGCGCTGCGTGCCAGACCTGGTCGAATGCTTTGGATATGTCTAGAGCAACAATCTGGGATTCACCGTGTTGTTCCATAGACTTGTTCCAAGAATGGGTGACAAAGGAAAGGAGGTCGGCAGTCGATCTGCGCTGACGGAATCCATACTGCCTGTCGTGGATTAGACTGTGTTTTTCAAGGAATTTTAGTAGTTCGGTGTTTATATACTTTTCCATCACTTTAGAGGTGACTGAAAGGAGAGAAATAGGCCTGTAGTTGCTAGGAAGCGCTTTGGATCCTTTCTTGGGGATGGGTTGTACTCGAGCAGTTTTCCAGTTACTAGGGAATATGCCTTTATTGTAAGATATCTGAAACAGACGAGTCAGGACAGGAGCAAGTTCTGGTGCGCATTTTTTGAGAACAATTGCTGGGATCCCGTCAAGGCCAGAGGCTTTCCTGGTATTAAGAGAAGAGAGCATCTTTCGTACCTTTTTAGTTTTGAAAATGATATCAGTCATTTTATGCGCGACATTGGGGACTGTTGGTGGTTGAACATTTGGAGGTGGGTTGAGAGTAGAATTTCCGGCGAACAACGAAGCAAAAAGTTCAGCCTTGCCCAGGGCGGTAGAAACAATTTCATCGCCTGAGACAAGAGGTGGGAACGTACTCTTGCATAAATTATTCCCAATAGACTTAGCAAGAGTCCAGAAGGGTTTGCCGCCGTTGGAGCTTGAGAGGACTTTGTTTTTGATGTGGTTATTAAACGAGTTTTTTGCCTCAGAAAGAATGCGGACATAGCTGTTTCTTGCGTCGTTGAATGCTTGACGATTTTCTTGACTGGGATTGTGTAGAAGCGTTTTGTGAGCTTTGACCTTTTCAAGTCTGGCCTTGTCACAGGATTTAGAGAACCAGGGCTTTTGAGTGGCTGAAGAGGTTTTCTGTGTACGTGGAATAAATAATTCCATGCCAGCTTGGATAATTTCGGTGACGTTTTGTGAGATATCAGAGGGGTCAGGATGAGAGAAGCAGACAGACGCCCATGGAAATGAGGAAAAGTAATCCCGCATTTCGTCCCAGTTTGCGGAGTTGTAGTGCCAAACGATACGTGGGTGTGATGACTGTGTGACCTCGGGTTGCATTGCACAGGAAGCAGTGACCATGCCGTGGTCTGAGCGACCACGGGGGGCGGTGACTGATATCTTATAGCATTCAGGATTTGTAGTAAGAAGGAGATCCAAGGGATTTGAGCTGTGTGTTGGGATACGAGGAAAGTAAGTAGGTTGCTGAACCATATTGGCCAAAGAATTGCTGACTGCAAAGGCCTCCGCTGCTCTCCCTTGTGGATCGGTTTTTGAAGATCCTAGCCATTCCTTATTATGGACATTGAAGTCGCCAAGAATAGTGACCTCGGAGGAAGGATATTCAGAAATCAGATAGTCGGTTTTTTCAGAAAGGTAGTCAAAGAGCTGGACAAAGTTGTTGTCAGAAGGTGACCGGTAAATGCAACAGATGAATTTAGTTGCAGCCCTGAGAGAGAGTTTTATCCATAGTATGTCTTTTCTTCCAGCTTCTAAATTGGGAAGTCTGGTGCAGGGTAGATTGCTACGGACGTATGCGCACACGCCTCCATGCAATCTAAAGGCAGTAAGGAGCTCATACCCCGGGAAATTAAGGTGATTAGTGGCTGTTTTGGCACTGATTTGGGTTTCGGTGAGGAAGAGGAGTTGGGGCCTGTTAGCCTGGAGGAAATGGTGGACGGAGTTCAGGTTAGAATTTAGGCCACATATATTCGAAAAGGATATGTTAAATCGTGATGTTGGCGCCCCCTGTACACCCCTCTCCCGGAGATCCGAATGGAGGGGTATCCTTCAAATCTTTACTTCTAGTTGAAACAGTTTAATTTAAAAAAAAAGTTTTTGTTTAATTTTGTGCATACAGCCGCTGAGTTACTGTAAAATCATAAAAACTTCTTGAAAATGCATATTTAATTGCTAACTCAAATATGGTGAAAAATACAAGATGCAACGACAAAATATTATATATTTTGTCTTTGACTTTGACGTTGTTCACTGTGACATCATTCAAGAGATTTAACTTTGAAAGAGTAGAGACACCTGTCGGATTTTTATTCCTATTTCTCAGGTTCCTTAACTTAAATGACTATTTAACATTATACCCTTATTTTTGCTAGGTGTCGGCTTGCTAAGCGAGAGGTCCTGGGTTCGATTTCCGGACACGCCAACAATTAGTTGACCTTGCCTGGACAATTCATAAAATTAATAAAGAATTGGGAATGAATGTGCTAATGGCCTTAGATGCCGCAGCCCTTAATAACCATTAACAAAAAACTGAAAATAATTGCAGTAACAAACATTGTGATAATAGATTGATGTGTCAATATTTTCATTGTATAGTCTGATATTGCTGTCATTTTTTAGTTATTTTATTGTTGTAATTATTATAATTATTATTGTTATAGTTTCATTCTATTTTCATGTTAAATATTAACACACATCAAGGAGACATTTTGAAGACGTTATCCGTCATTTTTTATTTTATTTTTAAAGAATTTTTTGATCACATAACGTAGCAACGGGTTTTTATTTCTAGTTGTCATGAATATGTATATATCAATTCAATTTTCTCCTGTCTAATAATGCTGTGAAGCAGCGAAACTGGTAACAAAGAAGAAAACAAACATTTGTGAATCCAGAGAAATAGTATAGGTGTTCTGTTTAAAATATCAAAATTGGTCATACTTTCTAGTAGAAGTGGGAACGTCGCATTTTTAAAAATATGTTAGCTACATAGAGAATGCCTGTGCATCCAAATAACCAAATTTGCAGCGTGTTCATTGATTGGTTTGTGAGAAACTCCTAATATTTAATTATTTATTTTATTTATTTACTCATACACCATCCAACAACTTAAAAGCCAAATTAAGGATGTGCTGATTCATCAAAACATAATAACAAACAATAATCAAACAAACTACACAAAAGAGAGATTTTTATCTCTGATATATTACATGAGAAGATATATAGGCAGTCTTGCAGTACAGAGTAATCATTGCACATCTGGTAAATTGGAGACGATCACAGCAATCAGGAGATTGAATGTGCCCGGAACAAATGCTGCAACACGAGGCACATTGAAATTAAGTGGCTGAAGCAGATTAGGGCAATCGAACACAGAATTAACCAGTTTGTATAAAAATATAACGAAACTGCACTGCCTGTGCATCGACAGACTCTGTAGACTAAAGCGAAGAAGTAAACTTTCCTGAGGAAAACCAATAGACGGATATTGACCATCCTCACGAAAGCTAAGAAATTTCCTTTGCACCAACCAATTCTAGACTTGCCACATGTACCTCATAAGTAGGAGCCCACACAACAGCCATATACAAGTCGGGACCTAACCAGACAACGAAAGAGCAGGGAGAGGGTGTCAGCAAGTGAGAAATTTTTGCTGTTTCTTATCAGAAACACAAGAGTTTTGTAAGCAGAACTGACAGTCTGCTCATAGTGTGGTTTAAAAGATAGAGTACCATCAAAAACAATTCCAAGGTCCATAACTGTCCTGGGGCGATCAAGTGAAAGCCCCCTTATATTGTATCTGAAAGTAATTGAGTGATTATATCAAGTAAAGGACATCAGACAACACTTAGAAACATTCATAGAAAGACCACTCCGACAACACCATTCACCATTCATCAAGGATCTGAAAACAGTTCTGGAGCTGCAAACAGTCATCAACACTCGACATATTTGCAAAAATCTTAATATCATCTGCATATATTAAAAAAGGAACATGTAAAACATGTTTAACTGGATGGATAGTAGTGGACTGAGTATGGAATCCTGCGGCACTCCCGAAGTTATGTGATAGATGTTAGATTTGAAGCCACCAACCTCAACAAATTGCTTCCTTCCATACAGGCAAGATCTGAATAGGCCAAGCAAGCCCTCGGAGAATCCGATAGCCCTCATCCTGTCAATTGGAACAGAATGATTTAGACAATCGAAAGCCTTAGATAGATCAGTATACACAACATCAACCTGTGAAGAGCGGTCGAGAGCGGACGCAATTAATTGTGTAACATCAGCTAAATTCGTCACAGTCACTCTCCCTGGAATGAAAAAATGCTGAGAAATAGGGAGTCTGTTTTTGATGTGAAACAATATTCGCTGAAAAAGGCAGGCCTCGAAAATCTTACGAAAGACACGTAGTATGGCTTTTGGTCGATAGTTTGATGGATCACCACTATCCCCCGCCTTGAGGACAGGGAAAACTCGTGACAGCTTCCAAATCGCGGGGAATGTTCCAGATCTAAGAATCAATTTAAAAATTTTCTTAAGTGGAGTTAAGAAAGCATATAAGCAGTCGCGCGCCAGGAACTAGATCAGGTCCACAGGACATGTTAGCCTTAATTCTCTTAGCAGCTGTAATGATTTCATCATGTGTAAAGTCATCAACAAAAAACACTGTGATGTCACTTGAAGCCAGGCTGGCGGCTGTAGGTGATGAGGTGGAGGTGGAACCAGAACATCTTGTGAAATAAGAAGCAGAACTGTCAACTGTCTGTTGCTGGTTAGACGAATTCCCAATGGAAAAGTTTTGATGGCGCTGAGAAGAGCAGTTCCAGAATTTTTTACGATTAGACCTAACCTCTGGAAGTAGTTTACTCGAGAAAGATAAATGTCTCTCTAAAGTGTTTGTCTCAGCTCCCTTAATTTATTGAGAAACTCCACATTTCCAGACTTCTTAAACCTACACCACAATGAATATTTATATTTGATATTAACCTTCATTTCTTTAGAAAACCACGGAGGATACCTTATTACATGCACCTGGAGCAGTCATGGGAACATACAGATCAAGCAAGTCGTAAATTCTGGAATAGAAAAAGTCAAGCATAGAATCAACATCCTGAAACTCATCCATACCATCCCCAGCACAAGCCGCCAAGCTCTGCATACAATCTGACAAAATCACATATTCGAAAATTATATGATCTCTGCCCAGTGTTACCAACAGGGGAAGAGACCACTGAACCTTTGACCGGAAACTCTGTGATTAAGGGGGGATGATGACCATCAGGAATCACGGGCTAATCAAGAGCCTCCTTCACCAAGCAAGTGTCTGTAAACAAAACCATGTCAAGAATCCTGTTGTTAATATTCTCAACATGATTAAATTGTCCATGGAGTAGTAGATTACAGAAATTTTGAAAAGCAGACACACAAACTGAGGGGTTGTTCCGACAACAAGAAACATATTCATGCATGTTAAAGTCGCCAACTAAGAATGTCTCGCGACCATATTTTATGCACAGGGACTTGAGAGCTTCAAACAAGAGGTAGTATTCATTAATTGGAGTATTGGGAGGTATGTAAACAAAAAAAAACATTAAGCGATGCCCAATGATTCGAGATAATATGCATACTATCTGCCGTGAATCACCCTGTATACTCTGGAATTTATAATGTTGCCTACAAAGCAAGTAAAGAAGTGCAAGACATTTTAATAGTTTATCTTAGAAAAGAGTAACAAAAATCCAACCAATGTATCCATTTTCTCTTAAAGTTAAAATCTGCATGTGTCACAGTCACATATTATATTATAAGGAAAATAAGACAGTCACAGAAGAGTTCTTAAAAATTTTAAACTGAGAATTGTAAATAATTATTCCATCATATACACATTTCAAGATAATATTTACTGAAGGAAATGTAAAACCCAAAAATGGCATAAATTCAAGACCTAATATTTCGAGGAAGAACTGCAAGTTTAGCCATGTTGTCAAACACAGAAAATTATGCTTATGTTAATAATATAGCCTTCAGCCTTACTAATTAATACCTTAAAAACGGCTAAATGAAAATTGGCTTAGGGCCGCATGCAAAGCCAATATTGCTCTTGCGAGAAGACTCTATTTGAAGTAAAAGAAATTAGACATTTTTTCTGTATGGTGCCAAAAACATAGATAAACTTGCGGTGACTTCTGATTTTATATAGGATGGGAAGATTAAATTTGTACATTGAAAAGACACTTAAGAAAAGACAATTCAACACTTATGTAGAACACCAAGAAAATTTTAGTACAACACAGAAAAAATCAAAGCTAAATAGACTGTACAATAAATTTTATTCATGGAGCTAAAGGTGTTTGAGTAATGTGAAAAAAAAACAAACTTAAAATGCATTGTAATAATTCTTTGGTACCAAGCTACAAACTTACAACAGTCCTATAAACACACTATTTTATAAATTACTACAAAAGTTGTAATATTGTTCTCATCATTTTTAAGGAACAAGTACCAAGAGACAATCTTTAAAAAGTGTATACCTATTTTACTTTACACATTTGTTCATTTTTTGTAAAGTTGTAATATTGTTTACAGCATTTTTAAGGACTACAAATCCAAGTACCAAGAGACAATCTTTAAAAAGGGTGTACTGCAAACCAGGGCTACTTTGTCCCTTAGGGTATAACATTGGCCCATCACTCAAAAATGTTTTTAGTATTTTTATTTATTTTTTGGTTCCCTCAGGGCTCGTCCGCGGCCTTGCCGCCCCGACAGCACCGCAATTGAGTAGTATTGCAAGACGAACATGTATCTGTAAAGATTACGATACAGTCAGAACTGTTAAAAGGAACCTTTAAGTCAACAAATAGGAGTACACTTAAGCTTTCACTATTCTACGACAGATGGGGCTAATCGAATGACATATGAGTGGAATATGACTGTCTTTTATTTGTCGTCAAACTTTCATATCTGCATGTGTTTCCTATTGCGTGTTTAATCTGGTAAGTGACAATTTATCACAGACGTACCTTTCTAAAAACCGTGTGAATACAATTGTAGAGATTGGCTGAAATATTTTTTGATAATAACCTAGTTTTCAATTGATGACATCTTTGGCCCACTTAATCGGGTTACTTTGGCCTGTGCCAAAGTAACCCGTTGGGACAAAGTAGCCCGTAAATAAGCAGAAGCTTCACTTTGTTATACCTATTGGCAAGTTCATCTGGAAGTTAAACCACTTAATAAGCTTTCTTCCTTGCACTCCCAATTATTGAAAATTTTTCAAATGCATTATTTTGAAAATTTGGGATTCATGCTATTTCAAAAGCAATGTGCAGCTATGCGTTGTCTTTTTCCTTCACAAGCCCAACAAGTAACTATTCTAAGTCGTCATTTATTTCCAGATTGAACAAGTTTTAGAAACGTGAAAATGCCTAGCAAGCATACAAGAAAACTTGGCAGCCATTCCTACGCTGACTATAGTAAGGAAAAATTGCAACTCTGCCTAACTGCCCTTAGAAGTTGACTCAAAGACAATCTGCAGAATATTATAAAATACATAGATCTACTATAAAGAATAAGCTTAAAAATAAATTTCCTTCGAAACCTGGCCATCCAACCACCTTCAGTTATAGCGAAGAAAATATATTTTTGGCGCACATTATTCGACTGTGAATTTGGATTTCCGGTGACTGAGCTAGATTTTCGCTTTGTTGTTAAAGCATATTTGTCATCTCAAGATCGAACTGTTAGTCAGTTTAAAAATAACATGCCAGGGCATGATTGGACAAAATTATTTCTTAAGAGACACCCCCCGAATTATGAGTTCGATTTGCTGCAAACATCAAAAAGGTGAGAGCGGGCATAAATGAAGACATCATCAGCCATTACATTGACAACCTCAAAGTTGCTATAGAACGTGTTCCACCAGACAATATATATAATTATGATGAAAGCAATTTGTGCGATGATCCTGACAGGAAGCGAATTTTTTGCTGCCGTGGCTGTAAATATCCCAAACGGGTTATGAACTCTTCAAAATCAAGCACTTCAGTAATGTTCTGTGGTTCTGCTACGGGTTATGCTGTTCCGCCATACATTATTTACAAGGCAGAGCACTTGTCGACCTGGACTAAAAATGGTCCATGCGGTGCAAGATATAACCATACAAAGCATGGATGGATGGATGGTTGGTGCAACTTTTGAGGAGGGGTTTAATGTTCATCTTCTTCCCGTGCTTAAGAAACAGCCAGGTAAAAAAGTTGTAATCGGAGACAATTTGAGCTCCCATATCAGTCCAAATGTTTTGAGATTATGCCAAGAAAATGATATCGCATTTGTATGCTTGCTACCAAACTCAACACACTAGATATTGCATCTTTCAGACCACTCAAGGTCAAGTGGAGGCAAGCTTTGACAGCCTGGAAGGAATCAGAACAGGGGAAAAGAGCCCAATGTTTACCAAAAGACCAATTCCCTTCATTGCTCAAAAAAACATTGGACGAGCTTGAACCCACTGTTTCACAAATATTAAAATCTTGTTCCAGAAAAGCGGGAATTTATCCGATTAACAAACATGAATTTAAATCATTTGCCGAATCAAGATCATATTGCCATTGATATTGGTTTAATAGGAGAGATCTTCCTGGAAAGACTCGAAGAGAAAATAATGGAAATAACTAACAAGAGCAACAAAAGGAAGAAATTAGCTGTTCCACCCGGTCAGAGCATTGATCCTGAAGCAGTTGAATATTCACGTGTACAAATGCCAGATAAACAAATAAATAGAAGCGAACTAGTGCCAAAACCTTGTCACAAGATAGGAAAACGGAAGCAAAGAGTTGATTCCTCCGACTCATCATCATTGGCAGATGACAATTTTACCATTGCTTCTTCTGAAAATAGTGCTGATTCATTTGGTTCATCAGATAGCCTAAACAATGTAGAAATTTTTGAAAATTTTGAAGGTCAAATGGAAGAACTTATCCCATCAACCAGTAAAAGTGCTGAAATCCCTGTAGAAGAATCTTCATACCAATATATTCAACAAATAAACTCAGGTGATTTTGTCCATCAAATAAAGTCAGGAGATTTTGTTGTCATAGTATATGATGACCAGGAGTATCCTGGAGTAATCATTACTGTTGCTGACGATGGAGCAATTGTTGATTGCATGAAAAAAGGCAGTAAATTCTGGAGATGGCCCAAAATCAAAGAGTGTTTTATAAGTCTTCTGATATCAAAAAGAAGATTTATCTCCCCAAAGAGGTCCGAAAAGGCTTTTTCTCGATGACTCAACTTGATCTTTAGTACTCAGTGTATAATAATTTTGATTTTGTTAATTAAGTTCAATAAAAACTAATGTTTCTAAGTATGATACGTCATTATTATACCTATTCTATATGTTACTTTAGCCCAGGTAACATATACAATACTATAAACAGGCAAGATATCATATGGGCCAAAGAAACGCTAGTTGTGTGGGAAACATTGTCCCAACTGTCAAAATATTATCATTTGTATGTGTTTCAAAAAATTGACAATTTATTGTCAGTATCTCTGGCAAGTGTCTAGTAGGCTAGGTGATTATTTTTTCAGATTTTTGTGTTCACAAACCATTGTAGTAATAAGTAAAAGTAGCCCTGGTTTACAGTACCTATTTTACTTTGGACATTTGTTCATTTTTTTTATAAATGTATTTAGTCAAAAGTATCCAAACTCTTACATCTAGGATGGCATGGAAAAAACGACGACATTTACATTCCTCATAAAAAAGTGTCTTTACAAGGTCTTAATTAAAAACATCTACTGTCATTAGTTTTTGCTGAAAAAATAAACTAAAAAACAGGTCAACTTTTTTCGCATTCAATTGATAATTTTGGTACTCTTTGACCCTTCTGCAATACATTCTGTTAATGACATATTATTTTGGTATTTTGATCTCCTTTAACCTCCAGTGCGACCGATTTTTATTTTATTTAACCGCTTATAACTTTTTTCCTTTAGAGGTAGAGGGCTAAATTTTGGTAAATGGTATACGCTCTAGACCAGCAACTTGCGTACCAAATGTGGTTAAAATATCTGTGCTATTTTTGCAGATACAAATATTTTCCGAAGGAAAACCCAAAATTTTCACAGAAAACTTGTCGGATTATCTTGGCTAACGAACTTGTCCAAGCCATTTAGCAAAGGAAGACGTGCGCCAAGTTTTATTAAAATCGGTTTATTATTTCTCGAGATATCATAGTAGGGACAGATACATAAATATATATAGTAGAATGTCGATTATCTGAAAGCCAGCTATCTGGATCAAACAGCAACGCAAGCAGTTACTAGCGGTGGGTGCCCGATATCAGCACGCAATTCCTAGAAGGTATCTATTATGTACTAGATAATGCATTTGTTATCGCTTACCCTTCTCCTTACAATTCAGATTCACCATACGACAAGTATAAAATCAAAATCGTTCTAGGAAATTTATAACTTTGCAGTTCTGAAATTGAACTCTTGTCTTTTCACTAACTCAGTTGCCATTAATATTTCTCCCAGTGTCTCGACTGTTTGATGAAAATGTCTGCTAAAGGTGAGTTGTATTATCAGTTAATGATAAAATCAACATTATACAACAATTGAACAAAGAAGTTAGTGGTGTCATTTTAGCTCCGCAATATGGGGCAGACCTACCAAATCCTACAAAATAGTACAGTGGATTTTTACTGAAATTTGCATCCTGTCTTGAGAGTGAAGACAGGAAAAAAAAACTACTAGAAAGCGTGAAATACACATGGATTATTCAAAAACGTAGCCAGCGGCAGCCAGTTAGTGGACCTTTGGTATATGAGAAGGCAAAGCAGATGAATGAACAAATGGGTGGAAATTACAAATTTAAGGCTGTTGGCTGAAGAGGTTCAAATCCAGACATGGAATAAGAGAATTGGATATATATATATATATATATATATATATATATATATATATATATATATATATATATATATATATATATATATATATATATATATATATATATATATATATATATATATATATATATATATATATATATATATATATATATATATATATATATGGGCTATAGGGGGTCTAGTTTGTCCTCATTTAAAGAATTTTTTTCAAAATTCAAGTAAACATATGAATTATTGAGACACAATCAGTTAAGAGATATGTTTGAGGTCTAAAACATACAAAACTGCAAAATTTTAAAACATTTTATATACTTTGTAATATTTTGAAGACTCCAATTGATACTAAAACAAAAAATGGTGAATATGATGGCCTGAACATTGAAACGACATTTAGTTTTATCTCACTGAGTAAACTTGGAGAACCCAGACCACCACAACACATTTTTTTTTAACTTGACCATCCTTTTCCGAACCAAGTTAGCATCATCAGAGGATGAAAAATTCGAAACATTTGACAACTACTACTGTGTTTATATTCTGTGCAGATACTCAGCCTTAAAAAAGGGAAGATGCTTACTGGCCATTAGGCCAATTCTGACCCTTTTTGCTCATCTAAACTAACCTACACTCCACCTTAAGCTCGATCTCAATGACAGAAGTGATTTGAAAAATCATCCGCTGCCGGTGAGTCTCGAACCGTCGTCCCCAGAGTCCAAACCCGGAAGTTTGGACTTTCCAACACGGCCACGGCGGCGCGATGCTCAGCCTTAGACGCTTGAGGCTGGTTCACACAGACAAACTTTCACTGCTTATCTATCTGAAAGTCCCTCGATCTAAATTCCATTACTCATTACCTTTATACCCATGTTTTGACGGCAACTGTTGTAAAGTAGTCAATCCATAAACTATATAAATAAATATATATATATATATATATATATATATATATATATATATATATATATATATATATATATATATATATATATATATATATATATATATATATATATATATATATGGTGTCACGAGGTGACTAATCTTGAAGGGATTATCTAGCTTGATAATAAACCGCAATAATAAATGCAGCAACAATAATTGCAGCCGTGTAATAAACTACAATTACCAATTGCAACGGTGGAAATATTCGCGTACGCTCCGGTGAAATAATACGCGGAGCCAGACACGTTAAGCAGCAGAGGTTGCTTTCTCTAGCGGAATGCATCAGGAGTCCCTGAAGGCCGGACAGGCGCAGAGAGCGCAGGGCTAGGAATAGGAGTGAGGTCTGAAACCGCGACAGAATCGGGAGTACTAGTGTCGCCGTGAGCGAGAGAGTCCGTCGATTGCAGAGAAGTGAAGTGGTAGAGTACGCGAATTGGAAGAGCAGGTTACTGGAAAAGCCGAGATCGAGGCTGCCAGTGCAGGACACCGCCGGAGAGTTTGGCTGTGTGAGCGTCGCCACCGAAGAGAACCCCAGGTACGTGACCGTCTAATATTATTTTGCGAGCCCGTGGTAGAATTGGTGAACGCTCCGTCCCGGCGCTGGATGCCTTAGGGAAGTGCGGCGCGGTCCATTGAGAGCCGCCGTCCGACATCACAAGGGTGGGACCGTTCTCTCCTGCCTCCGTTGGCGGGCTGCTCTAGGGGTTGGGGGCTGCATTGGCTGTGGTAGATCGGATAGCAGCAACTGCGCTGGTCCGGATTGAGGACAGCTAGGCGGCGCCTGGCGCTCCGGGCCGTCCGCGGCCCCGTTCAGCAGGGGCGTAAATCCGGGAACAGGGGTGGGCTTCTTCCGCACCGAACTAGGACCCCTAGAACCCATATCCGGGGTAAGTTTCAATTTATATATATATATATATATATATATATATATATATATATATATATATATATATATATATATATATATATATATATATATATATATATATATATATATATATGTATGTATGTATGTATGTATGTATGTATCCAACCGATAACTCAAAAAATAATCAACCGATTTCGATGAAACTTGACAAGTGCCTTTCTTTTATTAATGGCTTGGATTAGTTCATTAGGCAGGAAAATCGGACAAGGTTTTCGCGAAAAATTTTGAGTTTTCTTTCGAAAAAAATTTTTCTCCAAAAATTACAAAGATATTTTAATGACATTTTGTGCATATGTTGTCTTGGGTAAGGCCTTACCACGTGCCAAAATTCAATTTTCTAGGTTTATAGAAAATTGAGTTATTCAAATTTTAAGGGTTTTTTTGAAAAAAAAAAAAATTTTCTCCGAAAATTACAAAATTATTTTAATGAAATTTGGTAAGGATGTTTCCTTGGGAAAGGTTTTACTATATACCAATTCAACTTTCTAAGTTTAAAGAAAGTTGAGTTATTCAAATTTGAAGCATTTAATAAAAATTCACTACCACAACGCACTTGCTGCGTACCGAACTTTTTTTATAATGTGTTGTGTTGATTTGGATTCACCAAGTGTATTTATGTTTTATCTCGATTTTAAAATAAATAATTAAATAGGTTAAGATCCAAAATACAATATATTTTTACCATCCTGTGTGAATACTATGTCTAATTTCCCTGAATGCTGAGTATATCATATTTGTTGCTGAATTATGTTTAACTTGTGTACGATGTTCTATTTCCTTATAAAAATACAGCAGAATTTGTGACACCTTTCATCAAGCAAAAAGGGGAAGTAAATACAGCCTTTGAATTATTTCAACATATTAACAAGTGTATACAAGTCACTTACCTTATACATACGTTTTGTAAACATAAGCACATATATCATTACGACACACCAATAAAACTTTACATTTAAATAATTTACAAAACATGAAGATATCAGGGAATATTTAAATATAATTTTAAGAGAAGTTGCATTAAAAAAAAAAGAATATAATCGGTATTGTTGCAAACTTTTTTCTGCTACCAGTAAGACGAAAAAAATGTGGCTCGCCCCTGGCAAAACCCACTACTATGTAAGTGTTATGTAAAAAGTTGAGATTTTTGTGGTTGCAGTTTGTGGAAAATAACCTGTAATGGTAAGAATAAAATGACTATATCGCTGCAATACTAAATACTCATTAAGAAAAACTCTCTGCAGCTAAATTGCTAATATAACCGTGGTATTTTTACAGATTATCTATATAAAAAATATGATTAGGTACATTACAAAATAACTCTTATTAAAGTAAGCATCTTTGCATTTAGTTAAAATGATTATGCATTTATTACTTTCTCTTTACATAGTACGATAATAGTGTATATAGTAGTATACTATTACAATACCAGGTGATAAAAACGCTTCTGAACAAATAAAGATAGTACATTAATATGAATACTGCTTCATGAAATTAAATCTACTTTTCATTGCCACAGTGCCTTATCAATTTTTATATCTGCGGAAATAAAGCTATGGTAACAAAATTTGTTACGTGGGTTTATATCATAAAAATAAAACCGTGTACCAAAATTTGGATCTCTACGTTAAAGGAAAAAAAAAAGTTATAGGCAATATAGTTTTTCTGTTTACCAAAACTATTGTTAATGTTGTATTGGAGAACAATACAGAAGAAAATGCGAACCCAACTGCCGTGTGTAATATGGAAGATAGCAATAGGTTTGTGTGTTCCAAAGGTTGGAGTGAACGATTTAAGAAACAGTACGGCATTTTAGCGGGAAGAATGCATGGCGAAGCTGCGAGTGTTGACAAAATATCACCAAGTCCTGGTTAGAAACTCAGTGGCCTGACCTGCATTGTCATTACTCTCAAAATGACATTTTTAACGGAGATGGGATGGGCTTGTTCTACAAGTTAACTCCAGATAAAACATTAACATTTAGGGGAGAAAAATGAAGCGGCGGCAAGCAGGCCAAGGAACGGTTAACAGTGTTTGTGTGCGCGGGTAGGACAGAAAAACGTAAACTGTTCGTAAACGGAAAATCTAAAAGACCAAGCTGTTTTAAAAACTGCGTAAATTTACCGGTTAGTTATACCGCTAATAGCCTGGATCACGTAGACCTGTTCGAAGCAGATTCGTGGTGGGGTGATGATTTAGCCAGACAGAAGAGAAAAATTTTGTTAGTGGTCGACAACTGTCCCGAACATCCACATTTAGAAAATTTATTTCATCAAGTTAGTGTTCTTACCTCCAAATGCAACAGCAATATTACAGTCCATGGATCAGGACATGATTCGGTGCCTTAAGGCTCATTACAAAAAATTATTGATTGTACGTCTCCTGAATAGTATGGAAAAAAAAGAAGCTTTCTCTGTTACCATATTGAATGCAATCACTATGCTAAATACGGCTTAGCAACTAGTCACATCTGTTACAATCAAGAATTGTTTCTGTCACGGGGGATTTATAAAAGAAAATCTACGAGATGATAACTGGGAGCCTGAAGACAACCTGCCGTTGATCGAGTGGCTTAAAATAAACAACACATCGAATGAAGCTGAAGAGAAAAAATTATCGGTTTGGGCAAATAAGAACAACATTACCGAATTTAATCTTCCCCAATTCGATTCATATTTACAAGTTAATGATGACATTTTAACGACCGAGGTGACATGAGACGCGGCTATAATTCAAAGTGTTATGGAAAATCACAGCACTAATGATGAGGAAGTAGAGGATGATATTGTTCAAGAGGAATCACCTAATATTGACCTTCAAGATGCATTAACATCTTTAAAGTTATTTCCAATTTCCTAATAAGCAGGGAAGGTGTTTCTCCCATAGCTCAAAATGCGTTTGATGTTTTAAACCCTGAATTAGAATTCTTCTACCTAAAACAAAGGAAGTCACAAAAACAGCTGTCATAATCGAAAGGTGGTGTGGTGAGCTGGGACTCTCCGTAAACCCGGCGAAGACGTAGATGATCTTATTTACCAAGAAGAGGAAGGTAGAGGGGTTTAGGGCGCCCGTGATGCTTGGAAAATCTTTAGCTTTGGGGCGGGAGGTCAAATATCTGGGGGTGATCCTGGACTCCAAATTAACATGGTGGTTGCAAATAGAACAGGTTGTAAGGAAGGGAGTAGCGACCCTCTGGCAGCTGCGTCGAGTGATTGGGAGGGCCTGGGGAGTTAATCCTCGGATCCTTCACTGGATCTACACTGCGATAGTCAGGCCGAGAATCCTCTATGGGGCGTTGGTCTGGTGGTGCGGTGTGAACCAAACTACCAGCAGGAAGCTGACCAAACTCCAAACGCTGACAATCCTGGGTATCACAGGCGCTATGAGAACGACACCTTTAGCCGCGCTAGAGGTCCTGTTGATGCCGCCACCGCTTCCCATCTGTGTCAGGAGGGAGGCGAAGGCGTCGCATCTCAGAATGCGAGATGCAGGAAACTGGTTCGGAGAGGGAGCAGTAATAGGGCATGCAAGAGTTGCCATGGGGGTGGAAAAAGAAATTCCTATTTCCGCTATAAAGGTACGGGATGCCGAGGATGATATTAGGTTGACTAGGTCGCCTTAGACAGGTGGACCGAGGAAGCAATAAAGAGGCACTGGGGGTCGGTTGGTGGCTGCAGGCAGGCGAGGAACTTCGTGGAGGTGCCGGACAGATATAAAGCTGCCTGGCTACTCGGAAGGAGTCGACCTACGCTTCGCCGCAACCTTGGGGTGCTCACAGGCCACTGCGTCCTTGGAAGACACCTCACATTGATAGGTGTAGAGGGATTCCATTTGCCAGGAATGCGGTGAGGATGAGAAAACGTCCTACCACTACCTGTGCGAATGCGAGGCTCTTGAGAGTCTTCGAGCAGAATTGTTCGGATCGAGGACTCTGCAGAGGAATCAGGTAAGTACTGTCCAATTGAAGACCGTCACGGCCTTCATCTTGAGGTTGAGGCGGTTTGGCGAGGGAACCGAGGAGTAGAGCTTGGTTGCTGGGGTTGGCAAAAAGGGCCCATGGTGGCCTACTTGCTTGGCGTTGGCCTCCCCACCACTGCTACTACTACTACTACTACAAACTTTTGGTAAAATCAGTTGAATATATATATGTATGCATTTGATTTTATCTTCTAGTTTGTTGATGTATTTAATATAGTATAACACAAATAAATTTTATTCACTTGACTGGTGCGTGTTTATTTTAAGTCACGAATTTTATACATGACCTTTTATTACGAACGATCTGCTCAAACGAACATTTGCGGCAGTCCCTTGAGTGTTTGTTATAACCGATCTCTACTCTATGTATAAATTCAAAATAAAATATTTTACAGAAATAGTCTTGTTATTTTATAGCCACACCTCGTATGTTAACTTTAAAACAAAATAAAACATCTTTTGGTGTATAAATAGCTGCAGTAAATTGTTTGTTGCTTGTTCTCCAATCCTCTAAGTTTAAATTAAAATGTTCTTTTAGCTCCACGTTGGTTAAAAGGTAACCTCTGCTAAAATACAATTCACCATAATGATATTTATATCACTTGACAATCGTTTCGCTAACAAAGAGTCTACCTTATTATCTAAAGACGCAATTTTGTAAGCGAAACAATCAAGTATTACAATCAGTTGTGGTAAATGAAATTTCACCAACGTGTACACATGAGTGCTTAGCAAAGGTTTCAAATTTCATATTGTATTATTTACGAGACTATTAATCAGAGCGTAATAACTTACTTAAATAAGAGTTAAATTATGCATTTTTAACATGTTAAATGTTCAATTAGATTCAATTTAAGGAGACTCTTTTAGTAATACTACTTACAAGGTGCAATGTGAGTATGTAAATCTACATAATACTAAAAATAATGTATAACACATGAGGTGGAAAAACTAGAGTGATCACATCACACACGCTCTCTCATATTAATTAGTCATAGCTTAGTCGAATCACGAAAAAAATAGCATACATTCAATTTCATGGGGTACTAAATACTTATGTAAGCTTAAAAAGCTATGGTCTAGTAGTCTTAAAGTGCAAACAAGCCCTTCTCGTCTTTACTTGACGACGTGCCGGTCCTCGTGTTTGTTGTGTTTGAATTGCCTGAAACGTTAGGTAGGTTTTCTGCTGCAGCAGCTCTTTCAGCCAGGAACTTCTCAAATTCGCTGCTTGTTAAAGATTCTTCATTACCAGTCTATAAGGAATAAATAGTTAAAATTTTTAAATTAAAAAATATATATACATATTTATATGGTGATTTACCTAACGCACTTTTAACAATATAATGGATGTAACTTTTTATCAAAAATAACTTTTAATGTCTCAAAAGGTTTTTTCAAAATTCTTTACTTATGAACTCGAAACAGTACATTTGTACTGGTCACAAGTTCTACAATGAATAACACATAATTACACATGATTTTGAGCTTAATATAAATTATATGCTCCCAAGTACTTTATAAACTATATACTCCATAACCTTAAACTGCTTTGTTCATTTAATGAATGTCTCTTTAGGTACATTATCTCTTTAGGTACATTGTGAATTTTTGCATGCGAAGCATGTTTCCAAGTTCTTCTGGAATAGTCTTAATGATCTTATGCGCTTCCTTCCACTAAAGTCAAAAAAAAGATAGTCGAGGGTCTACTGGGTGGAACAATAACCTCGAAAAACTACGAAGAGAAGTGAGACGTCTCTTCAATCGTGCTAAGACAACAGGCAACTGGGAACAATATAAATCAGCTCTAACACACTGTAACAAAGAGATAAGGAACGCTAAGAGGGAGTCCTGGAGGAGGTTCTGCGGGGACATTAATAATTTGCCCAGCAGCGCCAGAGTCCACAGGATTCTATCACGCGACCGTGCTCAGGAACTGGGATCGATAAAACGACCAGATGGCTCCTTTACTGAATCACAGAAAGAAACGTTAGAGCTCTTAGCACACACACACTTCCCAGATTGTCTGATCCGGAGCAACAAAGATGTCCTGCCAGCCGAGGGTTGATTTAAACGCCCTCGGAGGGAGGACTGGCGGGTTGCTCGGAGAAAAGTTACGGCCTCGGCGGTGGAGTGTGCTGTGAAACATTTCCAGCCATTCAAGGCGCCAGGGGAGGATGGGGTGGTACCGGTCCTACTACAAAATGGACGAGATTCTCCTACCTATATTCCATCCAGCTGGACGGTGGATTAGGGGGGTTTACATTCCCAAATTGGGACGTAATGACCTTCTACCCACATTACTGAGATCTCTCAGTATTACATCATTCCTCTTGAAGGGATTGGAAAAAATACTAGGCGGACACATTAGGGGGAGCATCTTAGTCAACAACGCCCTTAATACCCACCAGTATGCCTACCAAACTGGCAAATCTACTGAGTTAGCACTCAATAACCTCGTCGAGAAGATCACACACTTCCTGGATAACGGGGAGGCGGCGGTGGCTGCATTTCTCGACATTGAAGAAGCATTCAACAATGCATTACCTATCTCCCTCTACGAAGCCACTATCGCTAGAGGGGTGGAACCTACCATTTGTGGCTGGATCAGAAGCATGCTTCACAATCGGACCATTATTACCTCGCTGCAGGGGGTGCCCTCAGGGGGGGAGTTCTATCTCCCCTGCTGTGGTCTCTCTTTGTGGACGATTTGCTGGTTATCCTCGGACTGTGGGAGGTTGAGGTCCAGGCGTATGCTGATGATCTAGTCATAATGGTTAGGGGCAAATATGAGGAGGAAGTAGCAAGTACTCTTCAGGAGACACTAAATGTAGTGAATAATTGGTGCCGGAGGGAACAGATGTTTGTGAACCCCCACAAAACGATAATTGTTCCATTTACCAGAAGAAGAAGGTTGGACAAATTAAAACCACCTATTCTTATGGGGAAAACGATTCCATTTTCGGAACAAGCAAAATATCTGGGGGTCACCCTAGATAAGAAGCTCAACTGTGACATACAGTTAGAGAATGTAATCCGCAGGGCTAAACTGTCCCTGTGGACATGCCGGAGAATCAGTGGACACAACTGGGGAACAAACCCCACAACAGATGTACTGGCTCTATGTACTGGTTATCAGACCAATGATAACATATGGAGCCATAGTTTGGTGGCCTAAGGCATTTCGTGGTATCGCGACGGCCAAACTGGCTCATCTATAGAGACAAGCTTGTCTGATGATAACGGGAGCGATAAGCACCGCACCATCAGCCGCTCTGGAGGTCCTCATCGATATTCCACCTCTTCAAATATGGTTGGAGAGGGTGGTGAGGTGGACAACGTACAGACTAAAACAAACGTCCTACAGTATGCCGAAGGAAATCAGTCTGGGAGGGTCCGGACTCCTCGATGACATTGAGGGTCACGGGATTCTGGGAATGGTCTCAGACTTGATGCCTACAAAGATCAGTAGAGATCTGTCTTTCAAGACCGTCCTTCCGGAAAGGAAGGACTGGGAGCGAAATCAAACGACCCTATTGAGAGCCGATCTCTGCTGGTACTTTGACAGCACCGATGCTAGACTATCAGCCAGCCTCGGCAAGTACGCAACCATACACCAGGCAGAAGTGTATGCCATCGAGATGTGTGCAAGGGAAAGTATAAAAAACCAGTGAACACACAAATTGATAAAGATATATGCAGATAGCCAAGCTGCAACAAAGGCTCTTGGTTCCTACCGGTGTAATTCAAAAACAGTATGGAGTTGTAAATCTGCCCTTAACGAACTGGGCAGCTGTAATGAGGTGTCGCTGGTCTGGATACCGGGTCACTCGGACCCTTATGGCAATGTTGCGGCCGACACGCTTGCCAGGAGTGGTGCCCAGAGACTTTGTCGGGCCAGAACCGGTGCTGGGGATAACATCATGCACAGCAAAACGTACCTTAAAGACCTGGACTGAAAGAAAGACAATCCAGTATTGGCAAAATCTTCCAGGATTAGCTCACGCTGAGGCCTTCATAAATGGCCTGTCTGAGTCAAGGGCTAAAAAACTTCTAGAGTTAAACAGACAACAACTGAGTACTCTAGTTGGCCTGTATACAGGACACTTGACGCTTGCGTCACCACATGCACCGTATTGGAGTCGGTCAGGAGACCGACTGCCGGCTGTGTATGGAGAGTGACGAGACAGCAAAGCACGTACTGTGTTCCTGTCCGGCAGCGGACAGCACTAGATACCTGCTCTTTGGCAAGATAAAGCTTGCTCCGGAGGATCTAGATCAACTTTTGCTCACAAAGATTATCGACCTCTGCAGGAGCCTGGCTTTGTTGGGCGAAATATAGACTATTAGGGGTGAGCTACAATAGACCTTATGGTCGGGGTGGAGGGACCGGTATGGCCCACTTACAATCAAACTTAACCTAACCTAACCTAGGTCCGGTTCTATGTAGTCCATTGTTCGAACTGTTATCTTAATAACCAGCGTGTCCTTCTTAGAAGATAACGACGCACAGTATCACAAGGCAGGTATGCAGTTTTAATTACAAGGATTTAAGACTCAATAGTGGGGGTCTGTCTGTATACCTTCCTAGAGTATGCTGTTCGCAACTGCTCGGCAACTAACGTATAAATAGTAGTTCTAGTCTTTATTCACTTAGTTCATTCATCCTTCTGATGACGCTAACTTTGTTAGCGAAACGATCGTCCGTCAAGATTTGTAGTGATAAACTCCACGACTTCAATAGCTGCCATTTGTGTAGCACTACTTTTTTTTAACCCAAACTAAAATGTGAGGTGCCTCAGGCCACTGTGTTGGGACCAATATTGTTTAATATTTAGTTAAAATGATTTGTTTTCAGTAGAAACCCATGGCGACATGGTAAGCTTTGCGGACAAATGATGTTTTTCTTCTTTTATTAAGATAAGGATTGGGACAGACTAAAACATAGAATTCCCTTCCACCGAACCAATTATGGCTTTTTCAGGCCGATGTCGAGAGTAGCGAGAACTGCAAATGAGTATTCGGAGCTCTTGGATATGTTTGGTGATTCTGACCATTCAATTAGAGGCATTTTGAGAGGTGTTATTGATTGAATTGTCATACATACGGAGTACAGGTTATGTTTTGATTTTTTGTTATGTTCTCATATTGAGATAGGTTATTTAAGACTAATGTAGCTTTAGGTGTTCTCATTATTATTGTAAATGGTTGATCCATTGAATAAATAAAGAAAAATAAAAAATAAAATAAAAATTTGAGAAAATATATAGTCACTTTTTTCAAGACAAATTATAGACTTCAATAGCTGATATTTGTGTACTTTTTTTGATATACAAACTGACGCTACACAAATTTAAAGGTTTTAGTCGCAAAATTAACCGATTCTAGACTTCACGGCCATTTTTTATATTTTTGCGTAAATCATAATTAATTAGATATACAGAAAGGTCATGGTAATCCCCTGATTTGTAAATCTGTGTTACCAGCGTCTGCTTTAATACTTCTGGATAATCACCACTTTCTAACACTTCATTAATTATGATTGGTAATGTAAATTCTAAAGTACATTTTAAATCTCTTGTAATAGTATTACAGGAGCTGTATTATTATTTAGGTAATTTATAATTGCAAGTATTTCTTCTTCATCACAAGGTTTAAGATATATAGTTTTTTCTTCAGCCTGATTATCAAAAGATGCACTTATGTATATTTGGCATGAAACGATAGCTAAACGTGGATCTGCGGAGATAGCCTTGTGCCTTTTGCCATTCATAAAAAGTATCTTCTAGCCATTTGAGATATTTTCTTCCAGAAATTTTATAACCTGATCTGACAGAAGTGTTGGACAAAATAAAAACTTTAAATTTGCATCATTTGGTTATATACAACTATTTTAGACAAATGGAACAAAAGTTTCTATGTAGATGTCACAGTTTTTTTACTGTGTAATATATATTTTGCCCTGATCACGAAGTCAAAGAAATAGTCTAAAATACTTCAAACTTTCCAGCGGCTGAAGCTAATAGCCAAAAGATGTCCAACTAAGCCATTTCTTGTTAAATTAATGCAACATTTTGAGGTTTTAGACATGCCAACTCTGAAAACCAGAGATCTCGCTAAAAAAAAGTTCAAAGTGATGGAAGCCATGTGACCGACAAGGCCACATCACCTTTAGAGTGTGATGATGATGAATACTTTTCTAAAAAATTTCTTTGGTATGCTTTTAATATACCTATCTTTACTGTGGTCAATAGCCCATCCATTGTTTTCAATTATAAAGCAATTGAACAAACAAAAACTGGCCAGATGTGCAAAACATTTTTAATCAGGTAATTATTATTTGGTACTCAAACTTGAAATGGAATATACCTTCTCCCAGACACAGACATGACCTTAATCACATATTTTGAATTATTTGTTATATTTTGAAAAGCAGGTTAGGTGAATCCCCAAAGATAAGTTCTGTAAAAATAAGCATACATCAAGTAATCCTTTAAACTAAAAAGATGCAAAACATAAATCTAAAATTCAATGAGGGCTAATTCTTTTTAAACTAAACATACCTTTTATAATTTACATATTTTTAGAAAAAGTACGTTTAGATATATATATATATATATATATATATATATATATATATATATATATATATATATATATATATATATATATATATATATACTGGGGGTCCAAAGTTGACATTCCGATTTAAATTGGCAGCTATTTAGACCAGTCAATCTACTACAATGCCAAGTAAAAATTTAGCAATTGATCATGGATGATTTTTCATTGAATAACTCTTATTTATTGTAAACACTACTTACCAAAGAGGATGTTTTTCTGAAACCGCAAGAAAATGCCATTCACATTTCAGGAGAAATATTGCACCATCTGTTACAGTTACTGACAATTTTATGAAAAAACGATGAACATTCTGTGTCAGTAGAAGATAACAGAGAACATGTTTAGAATCGTCGTGCCCAATAAGAAAAAAACATTCGTACGGGAAGAGCTAGTGATGGTAAAACCCAAAACTGTCGGTTCGTAAACGTGCACACCAAGTGAATATTACAAAATCAGGTCTGCATAACATTAAAAATACCTTCGTTTAAACGCTTTTTTTCCTTAGGGCTCGTCCGCATCTTCGCCGCCCCGATAGCACCGCAGCCTTTGGCTTATTGTGCATGTGTTTAAATGCTTGGGGGACAGTTGATCCAAACATTACAACCAGACGGCCACGTGGCACATTTATTGATTGCGCCTTAGAAAAAAGGCAAGAAAATTAAGATTATTTTTTCAAAATCTAATCTATAGCTACGAAGTTTATTTTGAAATTCGAGAATATGTAAACGCTAACAATCTGCAAACCAAGGAACAGCTTTGAGATAACATTATTAATGGACAGGACAGGACAGAATATCTGCGAAAATGCAATCGTAAATTTAGGTGCAAGAATGTTAGCATGCCTAGAGGCAGCAGGGGTCACTTGCTGAATACATTTTTTTAATAATAATAATAATAATAATAATAATAATAATAATAATAATAATAATAATAATAATAATAATAATAATAATAGTGTTTATTGTATTACAAGACGAGGTCTTTCCTTTTAAGAAAAATGCCCAAAACTCAATTTTCTATGAAGCTAAAGAACTAAATTTTGTTATATCTGTAGATAGTGTAAGTCTCTTTAAAAGAAACTTTTATTACAAATTTCATTAAAATTATGCAGAATATTTCCAGAAGGAAACTTAATTCATATTTAGAAAAGTAAAGTATCTGCCAAATTATAAACGTAGCAGTTATTTTTCCTTATTAATCGCCAGTATGATTTCGTTTCAGTCAACCTAAACTGGTTTTTTCAATATCAACAATAACAAAATTATAATTTCAGACTCAAAGGTGGCGTTTTAAACAAAAATGAGATCTTGTTCAAAGGTATGAAATCTATGCACTATTGTTTTTCTAAATGTCAAAACATAAAAAAACATACATTCATCGAGCTGGATTCGATTGCGTAACCTTCTGCTTATGAGGTAAGCGTGACGCCTCTCAGCCATCTAGGCATACATTAGATCAGCTTCATGCCCGCGATATTATATTCAAAGTATACGTAACAATTAATTACAAAATTAGTAGAATTACCATTGAAACACATCTCACGACTATTTCGGTCTTATATGAAGTCTTATGTTTAAGTTTAAAGATAAAAGAAACTATTTTAGAATCATTTTTATAGAGACTTGGCTTGATTTTGTGTACATTTCTACTATATTATGCGACAGCACAATATATCTATGCTGCGATAAAACTGTATTTGAGACCGGTCATAAAGCTACAAATATAGTGTCTTTTAATAATTGATTGAATCCCCCAGTTAAATAACAATCACTTGGCAAATTTTTTATTTCATGTCGTCTGTGATTTTCCATAATTGTGTCAGAGATTTCACGACTGTTGGTTCAGGTAGTATGTTTTATGCCTGATATATTTTAGTTTGGTTACAATTGATGTATGGTTTATACCTGTTGTATGAATCAATCTATGTATGGCAGTTAACTACCCTGTCTGCCAGGCATTGGACTTTAACCACTAAGTCGTCTCAATTCATGTCTTTGGGATTATATTTTTAATTTGAAAAAACTCTAAATATTGTATACCAAATTACTTAAAATTGACAACATAGGTTTATTTGCACTATTTCTAGCCACATGTAAAGTCTCATTCCAGTTACTCTGATACATACAAAAATGTAGCGTTTTCAAAAAGTTTTCCCAGATTTCCCACCGGAAAAACTTGAGCATAAAGGCTGATTAACGAGCTCGACCTCGGTTTTTGCCCAAACAAGATTTTTACCAAGTTTGATTTTAATCAGTTTAGTATTTTTTGAGTTATCGCTTGAATACATACATATAACATTAGTACGGGAAGTGCTAGTGATGCTAAAACCTGAAACTGTCGGTTCATAAACGTTCACACCAAATGAATATTAAAAAATCGGGTCTGCATAACATTAAAAATAAAAATACCTTCGTTTAAAGGCTTATGAGGCAGTTGGATTCAAGTATTACAACCAGACGGCCACGTGGCTCATTTATTGATTGCGCCTTAGAAAAAAGGCAAGAAAATTAAGATTATTTTTTCAAAATCTCATCTTTAGTTACGCAGCTTATTTTGAAATTCAAGAATATGTAAACACTAACGATCTTCGAACCAAGGAACAGCTTCGAGATAACATTATTAAATGGACAGGACAGGACAGAATATCTGCGAAAATGCAATCGCAAATTTAGGTGCAAGAATGTTAACATGCCTAGAGGCAGTAGGTGTCACTTGCCGAATACATTTTAAAATTAATATTGTAGGCGGACCCTCAAGTTGGCCATGCTCCTTTCAAGAGAGAGAAGACTAATAAGAGGAAGTCAAGATGGTGGAAGCGGACAGAGAACTAGAATGTAGAGATTTGTTATGTTTTATGTTGTGGGAGAATGAAGTTATGTGTTGCTGAATATAATTAGGTATCGCTAATTCGCAGGCAGACTCGTACTCATGGCCTTTTGGTGAGACCTTTCGGCGTCAGGGGTTCTCTCGAGGCTACAATATTAATAACAATAATAATAATAATATGTTTATTGTATTACAAGACGAGGTCTTATTAAAAGGGTTTGACACTCCTAAAATATATCCACTTTAGAATAAGCAAAATTACCTGCGTAAGAGATGAAGTGTCTTTCAAAAACAGTAATAACAATAAAAACAATAAATCCCGGATAGCATCACCAATAAACATTTTGAATAATTAAATAGAATTCTAAAAAAAATTATAAAGTTCACCGTTATTTAACCTACAGAATAATAAAAAGTTCGGTGTGTATGTGTACACATCCAGTTATTATTATACCCAATGATAGGTCAATCAAGAAACATTTTTTTATTATTAACTGCAACATCTGTATTTGAAGATAGAATTTTATTTCAACAACACACCACGAGGGCTCACTGCGTAAATACTATTGTACCGTGTGTGTCGACAAGGAGGAAAGAAGCAACTTGTTAATTCTGCACTTGAAGGTTTGGAGGTTCGGAGGAGAAGGAAAAACATGTGCCGGCAAGGAATTCCACAACTTGGAAGTCGTTGGGACAAAAAAGCGGGCATAACAGGATGTTCTATGTCTGGTGACCTGGACAGTAAAAGGGTGCATTCACTTTGTTCCCCTGGTAGATCTGCTGGGGGCAGCAGGTGGAGGAACTATGGAAGAAAGCTCCTCTGAGCAGTGCCCGTGCATATTAGCTAATGAAAAGTATTTGCGAGCCCGGAAGAGGAAACCGCATTTTTTAAGAACAATTGCTGGATACTCGTCAAGGCCAGAGGCTTTCCTGGTATTAAGAGAAGAGAGCATCTTTAGTGCCTTTTTAGTTTTGAAAATGATATCCTTCATTTCATGTGCGGCATTATGGACTGTTGGTGGTTGAACACTTGGAGGTGGGTTGAGAGTAGAATTGCCGAGGAACAAGAGGCAAAAAAGTTCAGCCTTGCCCAGGGCGGTAAAACATGCACAATAAGCCAAAGGTTGCAGTGCTATCGGGGCGGCAAAGCCGCGGACGAGCCCCGAGGAAGAAAAAAAAGGCAGTAGAAACAATTTCATCCCCTGAAACAAGAGGTGGGAACGTGCTCTTGCAGAAATTAGTCCCAATAGATTTAGCAAGAGTCCAGAAGGGTTTGCTGCCGTTGGAGCTAGAGAGGACTTTGTTTTTGATGTGGTTATTAAACGAGTTTTTTGCCTCAGAAAGAATGCGGACATAGCAGTTTCTTGCGTCTTTAAATGCTTGACAGTTTTCTTGACTGGGATTTAGTAGAAGCGTTGACCTTTTCAAGTCTGGCCTTGCCACACGATTTAGACTTTTGGGTGGCTGAAGAGGTTTTCTGTGTATGTGGAATAAATAATTCCATGCCAGCTTGGATGATTTCGGTGACGTTTTGTGAGATATCAGAGGGGGTTAGGATGAGAGAAGCAGACAGACGCCCATGGAAATCAGGAAAAGTAATCCCACATTTCGTCCCAGTTCGCGGAGTTGTAGTGCCAAATGATACGTGGGTGTGATGTCTGTGTGACCTCGGGTTGCATTGCGCAGGAAGCAGTGACCATGCCGTGGTCTGAACGACCAAGGGGGGCGGTGACTGATGACTTATAGCATTCAGGTTTTGTAGTAAGAAGGAGATCCAAGGGATTTGAGCTGTGTGATGGGATGCGAGGAAATTAAGTAGGTTGCTGAACCATATTGGCTAGAGAATTGCTGACTGCAAAGGCCTCCGCTGCACTCCCTTGTGGGTCAGTTTTCCTTGTTATGGACATTGAAGTCATCAAGAATAGTGACCTCGGAGGACGGATATTTAGAAATCAGTCGACTTTTTCAGAAAGGTAGTCGAAGAGCTGGACAAAGTGGTTGTCCGAAGGTAAACGGTAAATGCAACAGATGAATTTAGTTGCAGCCCTGAGAGAGAGTTTCATCCAAAGTATGTATTTTCTTCCAGCTTCTAAATTGGGGAGTCTGGTGCAGGGTAGATTACTACAGACATATGTGCACACACCTCCATGCAATCTAAAGGAAATAAGGAGCTCATACCCCGGAAAATTAAGGTGATTAGTGGCTGTTTTGGCACTGATTTGGGTTTCGGTAAGGAAGAGGAGTTGGGGCCTATTAGCCTGGAGGAAATGGTGGACGGAGTTCAGGTTAGAATTTAGGCCACATATATTCGAGAAGGATATGTTAAATCTTGATGGCTGCGCCCCCTGCACACCCCTCTCCCGGAGATCCGAATGGAGGGGTTTTTTATCTCCGGAATCCCTTGTACAAGGGGCAGCCATCATCATTTTTGTTTATAAGAAAAACCGACTCATACACCAGCCCCTTGATGTAAGGAGTGGTACCTCCTAGGGCGTGAAAAAATAAATCCTTTACTATCACGTAAAGGAAAAGTCCACTACCACCTGCTAAAATAAGAAAATTATAGCATTTAAATTATTTTGTGTGCTTTATTATTAAATTGAAGCGGAAGGTCAAATTCAGACACCCATTATATTTTTTTTTTGCTAAATGACCATTTCAAAACCAAGATAATAATTAATCATTATAACAAAGGAATCAATTTCAAAGTAGCTGTTTCCAATTTATTTAAACAAAAAACAAAATATTATTGGAAATAGTACTTACATATTTTAATTTGAAATACTTGATGCATGTTTAATTTATCTTTACATCTTTAACACAACTAATTACAAAAAGGCTAAGCTAAGCTACTTCCAAAACATGCAAAGTTAACATTGAAAAGGTGGAAAAAAAAAAGAAAACATTTAAAGCTCTTACCGTTTCACCAAGCCAATTGGCCATTTCGTCAAACTCAAGCTCCCGTGTGCTCTAGATAACACAAAGCTATTACATTTTGACAAAAAACTTGAAGTGTTAAATAAACGAAGATAAGAAAATGAAAGAAATTACATCTATTAAACATGCTTTCAAAAGGTAGCCTGTTGATTGTAAAACACACAAAACAGTGACAAATACAGTGCAAAATGCTTCACAAAAACCTGTGTTTAAAACAATGTTCCTCCATACATTGGTACAAAATGTTTTATATCATAAAAATATTTCAGATTTACTGTGGCCATTGTACTTGCCTGATTTGATTTCTATGGAGAATGTGTCGCTTAAATTTATATAGTGAATTTATTTATCGTGCAACATACTGATAATCATTTTTATAATAAACAAAGTTAGAAAAAAAATTAAACAGACTTCAAAATAAGCACAGGAGAACCCAAATCACCACAACACATTTTAAAAACCTGACGAGAGTTTCAGTAACCAAGTTAGCGTCATCAGAGGATGGATAATTCTAAGTATCTTATATCTACAACTCTATTTATATTCTTCTGCAGGTAGTCAATCACTAACGACTTAGGGAGGTTCAACGACACCAAAATTAACATATTTCGCTTGGCGGAAATATCTGCATTTTGTTATTATCTATTGAACGTGCTTCTGCCGATATTTATTTTGTAAAGTAATCTATCAGGAGACTACCCATAGGCGGCAGAGCGAGATTTATACACTTTTTATTATTGCTAAATTTAGCAATCTATATATATATATATATATATATATATATATATATATATATATATATATATATATATATATATATATATATATATATATATATATCGATCATGTATCGATCAGTAGGATTGAGCGCTAATGTGTTAAATGTTTACTCCGATATCTAAGTCAAATTGACCGAATCGAGTAAAGAAAAAGTGCAAGAAACAGTTAGATAGTGAGAACATTGGCAGGAGATCTTAGGTAATTGAGAAGATAAATAAATACCACAGCCACCGTGAGTAAATTGAATTTAAAGTACTGTTTAAAGGTTAGGGGCATTGGAGCATAAGGTTCAAAGTTGAATGCAGTGTCTTTATTGATAAGCTGAAAGAATACAACCGATATTATAATTCAGCCGCCGACGACGTCTGGATAGGCAACACGTTAAACAGCAAAGTGTAAGGAGAGTTGTATAAGATGGGTGACAGTGAAGACTATTCTGCTGATGAGGGAAAACGCAAGGCTTTTCCAATATCTGATATTTTCCAAAGAAGTAAGAAAATGGCACGAACACCAGAAAAAAATATGAAAAGCGAGAGTAATAAGTTGGATATAATGTTAAACATGCTAACGGATTTAACAGAGAAGATAACCAAAATAGAAGACAAACAAGATAAAATTATAGCTGAGATGAAAGTGATTAAAGAAGAAAATAAAAACATGAAAATGGAAAATGATCAATTAAGAAAAGAGGTAAAGGATATTAAAAAGAAATTAAATATTCTAGAAGAGGAGAAGAAAAGAAAGAATATAGTTATACAGGGGCTAAAAATGAACACAAACGATGCAAAGAGTTTAAAAGAGAACATGGGTATTTTTTTGAAACAGAATTTAGAAGTAAATGTTGAAATAAAACAAGCTAGGAGACTCAGTGAAAAGGTTTGTCTTGTTGAACTTTATAAAATAGAGGAGAAAATAGAAACTATGAGAAATAGATATAAATTAAAAAATTACAAGAATGAGATTGTGTATATAAATGATGATATGTCGAGGGAAGAGAGAAAAATTCAAAACGAATTGAGAAACGTAGCAAAAGATGAAAGAGCCAAAGGTAGAACTGTCAAGATTGGGTTTAAGAAGTTAATAGTCGAGGGACAGCTTTGGAAATGGGATGAAGAAAATGGCCTGGTTAAACAGGTAGAATATAATAGTGGTACGCATGAGACAAAAAATTAGGCAAGAATGAGTGGAAAAAGAGAACTGAACAGGCGAAGAAAAGGGCTACGTATACGGAAAAAGATGTTGGCATGTCAATAAGGGCTGGGGAGTTGTATAGGGACACGAGAGGAGCAAACGCAAATACCAATAAAGATAAAGAACACAGTAACCAAACAGGGAAATACCAGGTGAAACCGAAAACCGAGTATCTAAATCTGGGTACGTGGAACGTAAGGGGTTTGTATGAAGAGGGTGCTTTAAATAATCTAATTATGGAGGTCAATAAATATAGTATGCAAGTAGTGGCGTTACAGGAAACACACTTGAAAGGAAATGATATACAAAGGGTTGGAAACTATATCCTATTTACAAGTGGTAGTGATATGAGAAGGTATGGAGTCGCATTCTTAATAAGCGAAAAGCTACAAGATAAAGTTAAATGTTTCAAACCAAAGTCAGACAGATTATGTTCCATAAGAATTAAGGCAGAAGATAAGATGATTAGTATTGTAAATATGCATGCTCCAACAGAAGAAAAAGAAGAAGAAGTGAAAGATCAGTACTACGAAGAGCTGGAAAAAACGCTAGAAGATATACCAAAAAATGACGTGATAATTTTGATGGGAGACGCAAATGCAAAGATAGGCAATGAAGACATATATAAGTCAATAACAGGAGGTGAAAGTAAACATACGGCGAGTAATGACAATGGAGTAAGGTTGATATCTTTAGCAATAGAACAGAATATGAAAATAATGAGTACACACTTTAGAAGAAGAGATATACATAAGGGAACATGGACGATACCGGGACAAAATAAAACAAATCAAATAGATCACTTGTTAATAAAAGAAGAAGATGCTTGGCTAATCACCAATGTGAAAACACGTAGGGGTGCGGAAGCTGATTCAGATCACTTCTTGGTAAAGGCTGTTTTAAGATTCCCAGATACGATTAAACAGACACAAAAAAGGAGGGCAGAAACTAGATACAATGTTAATGATCTACGAAAAGAAGAAATAGCCCTCAACTACAAGAAAAGAATAGACAAAGCTTATAGTAGTGATATGTTCCTGAATACAGACGGCATTGAAGAAAAATGGGAAAAGATAGAAAAGACGGTGACTGAGGCAACGAAAGCAACCCTGGAAAAGAGACGAAAACAAATAAAAAAGTACTGGATGAATGAAGAATGTAAAGCCGCACTAAAAAAAAGAGCAGTATTAAGACATCAAATGCTTCAGGCGCAAACGGAGGAAAACCTAGAAAAATATAACGAACAAAGAAAGAGAACAAAAAATATGTGTAGAACCCAGAAACGAAAATTTCTGGAAGACAAAATAAAAAATATTGAATATAAATATCAAAAAAATGAAATACGTAACTTCTACAAAGACGTGAAAGATATAAAAAGAGGCCACCAAAGCAAAGCAGTGTTCTTTAAGGATAAGGAAGGCAATTTGCTTGGAAACGATAAAGACATATGCAGGAGATGGAAAGAACATTTCGAAGAACTGCATAATGATGGGGATGAAGAAGAACTGAAAGAGTGTCATCAAGAGTTTTATGAAGAGGAAGAAGTTACAGAAGATCCAACGAAGCAAGAAATAGAAGAAATTATACAAACAATGAAAAACAACAAGAGTCCAGGTGAAAATGGCATTATGGCCGAAAATTTTAAATACGGAGGGACTACTTTGGTTGCCATGATGTATGGGCTAATAAAAGAAATTTGGAAAACAAAAGAAATGCCAAAAAAATGGAATAAGACCATCATGGTAACTTTATTTAAGAAAGGAGATATAACAGAATGCACCAACTATAGGGGGATAGCGTTACCAGATGTGGCCTACAAAATTTTAGCAACACTAATAAAGAAACGGCTAGAAAAATATATAGAGCCTTTGCTAGGGGAATATCAGGCTGGTTTTCGGAAGGGTAGGTCGACAGTTGACCAGATATGTCTGCTAAAGCAGGTTTTGACAGGCTGTTACGAGTACGAGATTCCAGTACACATGATCTTTGTCGACTTTAAGACCGCCTACGATTCAGTGAAAAGAAGTAAAGTAGTTGATATACTTAGAGAGTTCAGAGTACCCGAGTATATTGTGAAACTGGTAATAATGACACTATGTAACACCACGTGCGCAGTAAGGGTAAACGGAAATCTGACAGAAAAGTTTGATGTGAGAAGAGGAGTGAGGCAGGGAGATCCGCTGTCAACGTTACTATTCAATATAGTTCTGGAGAAAGTGATAAGAGAGAGTGGTATAAAAGAACTGGGAGCTTGTTTGACAGGAGTCATCAGTGCCTTGCTTATGCGGATGATATATTGTTACTGGCCAGAAATAGAAAAGAGCTGGAAAGTATCACTAGAAGTTTGGTGGAAGTAGCAGACAGTGTGGGACTTCAAATAAATAAGGACAAGAGCAAGTATATGGCAATTAAAAAGACTAAAGTGACTAATAGTGAACCTTTTACAGTGAAAATGCGAGGGGAGAGAGTCATAGAGTTCGAAGAGGTTAATAATTACATGTACTTAGGTGTATTAGTAGACAATAGATGTGATGAGGAGGTAGAAATTAACCTAAGGATAGCAAAAGCCAACAGATGTGCAGGAGGGCTTAACAGCTTCCTTAGATCAAAGAACATCTCGCGTGCTGCGAAACTCAGAGTATATAGGACTGTGATAAGACCAACCTTGACATATGGTTGTGAAGCATGGACAATGAACCGAAGACTGGAGGACAGAATAGCGATATGGGAGAGAAAGGTACTACGCAGAATCTTCGGAGGCAAGAAAGTAGATGGCATGTGGGAAAGACGTCCAAATGTGGAAGTGTATGAAATGTATGAAGAACCGCCGGTGTCTCAACTGGTTAAGGCACGCAGACTACAGTGGCTGGGACATATAGAACGAATGGGTGTGGAGAGAATGGTGAAGAAGTGTGTCTGGTCAAATCCAGAGGGTAGAAGGAAGAGAGGAAGACCAAGAAAAAGATGGCTTGATGCAGCACAACAAGACTTGCTAGAAAAAGGAGTCCAAAACTGGAAGACGATTGCACTGGATAGGAAGCAATGGAAACGTATTACCAAGCTATGGGCCTAAATGGCCTGTGAATGCTTCATATGTATATATATATATATATATATATATATATATATATATATATATATATATATATATATATATATATATATATATATATATATATATATATATATATATACAGGGTGCGAGATTTCGCTGGTAAAGCTAGACTGTGCTTACACTAATGGCATTATCAAAGATTTCACTTCAGAAAATCACTAGGCAGCATATACTTCATAACCTAAAATTATTTCCGAATACACTGGGTGTTCCGTTTGAGCTGGCCACTCACCAACTTCGTTATTTTAAATAGAACACCCTGTATATTTTCACATTTTCAGATTCCTCGAGTGATTCTACGTCGAAAATGTATACGGTAGTATGAGCGAAAACCCATCCATTTTTGAGTTCTTTCTTCTTTTTCAAAAATAATGGCCATTGCAGTCTCTATTTTACAAGTCTCTATCTTGGTAAGTGATAAAGAAAGGACCATCATTTTAGCAAAGCAGGTGCACAATACTATTGTGATTATCCTAATGTACACTAAAGCGTGACTAGATATACAGTACGTTCACAAAAGGGCATCCACTTCTGACAACTTCAACATTCGAAAACTATTTTTTTTTCAAATGGAACACCCTCTATATAATTATATCGTTGAACTTGAAATTTTATTACCTTTCATCCTATGTATGCATACCTATACAAAAACTTAAGACATTTTGAGATATATGATGAAACAACAAATTTAGAATGAATTATACGGCTGTTCGTGTGTAGGAGCTAAGAAAGACCCAGTATAAGCTAATTAGTTGGACTTTGAATACTTTACAATTCCAAAGAAAACCCCTTAAACAATATTCAGCTGTTTATTGAAAAATAATATGATAAAGTTTAAAGATAATACGTTTGATAAAGGTTTTGCATAGTACCTATTTGATAACAATAAAAAAATTAACTTAAAAACTTTAGAAAGGATTGGAACCACTATAACAAACAATGAGATAACAAATATTAATGAAAGTAAACTAAAGAAGATGTTCGAAGTTACGTCCAGTTTCTTGCAGACCTAAATGCACTCTTCGTCTAAAAGAGTTTCTAACATTTTGCAATATTGCTGGTGTTATCGAGTTGAATGCTTCTTTAATTCTAAGAATCATGTCCTCTGCAGTGATTAGTTGCACAGCATAAACAAGATCCTTAATATACCCCCACAAAAAGAAATCACAGGATGTGAGGTCCGGAGACCGAGCTGGCTAGGGGACTGGTCGCCGCGACCAATCCAGCAATTAGGAAAATTATTATTGAGCCAATGTCGGACACGTAACGTTGTGTGAGGTGGTGTGCCATCCTGTTGGAACCACATTCGTCGCAGCGTTTCTAATGGCACGTTATCTAAAAATTCAGGCAAAATATTTTCTAAAAAATTAAAATACCCTTGGCCTGTCAGAGTACCTTTATAAAAATATGGCCCAGTGATGTAGTTTTCTAAACATCCTGCTCATACGTTTACAGTCCATCGATGTTAGTTGTCCACAGTATGCCTAAAATGGGGCTTACTATCTGCATGGTAGTGAAGATTGTGTTGGCTTGGCTTACCGGTACTACTAAATGAACATTCATCACTGAAAAGTACATATTCAAAGAAATTGGGATCATTGTCCATCATTTCTACTGCCCACTCACAAAATTGCACCCTATTCCTGTAGTCTGCCTTTTGTAAAGCGTGCTGCCTTGAAACATGGTAGGCATGGTAACAGTTTCTTTTCAAAGCCTTTCTTGTTGACCAATCGCTTATGTTAAGTTGTCCTGATATTCTTCTCGTACTGGTTTGTGGATCCTCAATCACAGATAAAATTATACCTAATTGTGTTAGCTCATCGTTTTTGTATGGACCCCTGGCATTGCAATATTTTACACTGCTTGTAGTGGAAAAACGGGTGTTTAGCCCTTCGAATGATGTCTGACTCCTGTCAAGAAAACGTTGGTGATAAATTCTGGATGCTAATAATGTATTACTATCACATTCGCCCAAAGCTAAGAGCATATCTCGTAATTCGGCTTCAGAGTAATTCTTTTTTTTTCGGAATATTTTTAAAACTACAATTAACAGAATACTTTTTGACAGTGTCAAATAGCGTCGCGGGTGAGTTTGTCAACTTTTAAATTTCTAAGCAAAGCACACTTTGTAAACAAGAGCAGGTAATATGTAAAGCCTGTCGATGAAAAGTAAAGCAAAGCAGTCAACACGATTAAAGGGGAAAATGTTGATGTACAATGTTGTTTACAATAAAGTGCTGCAACCAAGTGAAAGGTTGAATATTCATTAAATGTGTTGGTATTCCGTCAAGAATGATAAATGTATACTTTTAACTGCATAGACTTTGCACAAAATTGGTAAAAAATATAATGAATATTAGGTGTGTCTCTGATTTCATAATTTCCAAAATATGAGTGGCTTATCAGGAAATCGATTAAATAAATTATTAAAAGTCCAACTAATTAGCTTATACCGGGTCTTTCTTAGCTCCTACACACGAACAGCCGTATAATTCATTCTAAATTTGTTGTTTCATCATATATCTCAAAATGTTTCAAGTTTTTGTATAGGTATGCATACATAGGATGAAAGGTAATGAAATTTCAAGTTCAACGATATAATTATATAGAGGGTGTTCCATTTGAAAAAAAAAATAGTTTTTGAATGTTGAAGTTGTCAGAAGTGGATGCTCTTTTGTGAATGTACTGTATATCTAGTCACGCTTTAGTGTACATTAGGATAATCACAATAGTATTGCGCACCTGCTTTGCTAAAATGATGGTCCTTTCTTTATCACTTACCAAGATAGAGACTTGTAAAATAGAGACTGCAATGGCCATTCTTTTTGAAAAAGAAGAAATAACTCAAAAATGGATGGGTTTTCGCTCATACTACCGTGTACATTTTCGACGTAGAATCACTCGAGGAATCTGAAAATGTGAAAATATACAGGGTGTTCTATTTAAAATAACGAAGTTGGTGAGTGGCCAGCTCAAACGGAACACCCAGTGTATTCGGAAATAATTTTAGGTTATGAAGTATATGCTGCCTAGTGATTTTCTGAAGTGAATTCTTTGATAATGCTATTAGTATAAGCACAGTCTAGCTTTACCAGCGAAATCTCACACCCTGTATATATATATATATATATATATATATATATATATATATATATATATATATATATATATATATATATATATATATATATATATATATATATATATATATATATATATATATATATATATATATGTGTGGGATCTGAAATCCCCACATGACCCGCCTCTGGTAGCAGCAATTGCGAATGTGGTAGAGAACTCCAGAGCGACGGCGGAGAGTGTGTGAAGAAGAGTTGACAGATGATTAGGTGTTAAGACGAAAAAGACGAAAGACGACTTTAAAACCATTAATTGTTTAATTTACAGTGTTTTCTCATATTATAAATATTAACCCTAGACATAGTCATTACAATAAAGTTTTTTTTAAAGTTAAACCTACAAATTTTGGGGGCTCAACCGGGATTGATACCCGATACCGGCACTCGGGAATAAAAGTATAAAAACACAGTTGTGTTGTGTGGTAAATAAACTTATCACAAACTTAAGTTTTGAAGTGTGTTGAACTGAAAATAATAGTGAAAATCATTACGTTAAAGGAACCTGAATTAGTCAAGAGTAAGACAGGTTTGATAATAACTTGACAGCGAGACTGTAAGTACAATTACGTTTTTATTTCATATAAACAGCTGATGCAGAGACTTTTTATTTTTATCAATGTCATATTGTGATCAAAGACTTTCAAATGTTGTGTTAATGCATGATATCCTATGAACATTGTTTGATTTTTCATGATTGACTGTTAGTGCGCGCGATATACGAGATTTACAGGTTTCAGCGAGACTACTTCACACCCCGCGCCGTGATACTCGTTCGGTTGACCTTGAAACTTTAATACTTTGAGACTATTGCGAATTGTGCGTACCAGTGGCGTATCCGATTCCTATTCCAGAACTTTGTTCGCAATGTTACGGTTGGAAAACTTCAAGAATATAAAGAACAATATTGCTTTAGCACCTTTCAAAGTGATAAAAGTAATTCACAGATTAATATTTGAAACGGATGGTGACGACGAACGTTTTTCTTTTAATCAGTTGAAGAAACTTTTATCAGAAGAGCCAGTTCTAATGATCTACAACCAAAAATATGAAACCGAGCTACATGCCGATGCATGCAAAGTTGGCTACGGAGCAGTACTCCTGCAGAGGTCTCCTGCTGATAAACTGTTCCATCCTGTATATTATATGAGCAGAAAAACCAGTCACGCTGAACAGAAGTATGACAGTTATGAGCTAGAAGTTTAAGCTATCATAGAAGCACTCAAAAAGTTTCGTGTGTATCTCCTCGGAATACCATTTAAAATCCTAACAGATTGTTCAGCTTTCCAAAAAACAATGCAGAAGAAAGATTTGACGACTCGTGTAGCAAGATGGGCTCTACTTCTACAAGAATTCGATTGCCAAGTAGTACATAGATCTGGGTCGCAAATGTCCCATGTTGACACTTTAAGCCGTTATCCAGTTATGATTTTGTCCTATGACAGTTTGCTGTCTCAAATCAGGAAATTACAAGAAGAGGACTCAGATGCTAAAAGGATCAAAATGGAAATCGATTCGAATAAAGCAACAGACTTTTTTCTCAGAAATAATCTCGTTTACAAATTTCAAGATGGTCAAGAACTACTTTTTGTTCCAAAGTCAATGGAAACCGACATAATCAAGCTTGCGCATGAAAAAGGTCATTTCTCGGCAATCAAAACAGAAAAGGCTATCAAAGAAGAATACTTCATACCAGATTTGAAGAGTAAGGTAAAGCGACAGATAGAAAATTGTGTGAAATGCATCATCATGGAGAAAAAGGCAGGAAAACAGGAAGGATTCCTACATCCCCTTCACAAAGAAGACTTGCCTCTGTTCACCTATCACGTGGATCATCTAGGTCCATTGGAATCCACCAGCAAGATGTATAGACATATTTTTGCAGTCATCGACTCATTTACTAAGTTTGTATGGTTGTACCCGTGTAAGTCCACGACGTCCAAAGAAGTCATTGCAAAGCTAGAAATACAAAGGAAGACCTTTGGTAATCCAGCTAACATAATTTCCGATCGAGGCACAGCTTTTACGTCGGAGGAATTTGCATCCTATTGTGCTGAAAATGACATTGTGCATCACAAGGTAACTACAGGCCTGCCACGTGCCAATGGTCAGATAGAACGTCTAAATCGAACCCTCATACCAGTTCTATCAAAATTATCTATAGACGATCCCCAAACATGGTGGAAATACGTCGACAAAGTCCAACAAGTGCTAAATACCACGTTTCACAGAAGTATCAAGATGACCCCATTTGAATTGCTATTCGGTGTATCTATGAGACAACCAGAAGACCTGCAGATACAAGAACTCCTTGAGGAAGAAACTCAGAACTCTTTTGTAGAAGAACGAGACAACAAAAGAAAGGAAGCTAAGGAGCAGATCTTAAGAGTGCAAGAAGAGAACAAAAGAACTTACAATCTACGGCGAAGAGAAGCAAGAAGATATAAAGTTGGTGATACAGTTGCAATCAAACGTACCCAAATTGGTCCTGGTACCAAGCTAGCAGCAAAATATCTTGGTCCCTATTCTGTAACCAATGTAAAGAAGAACGATACTTACGATGTAAGAAGAAACGGCAATTACGATGGTCCACTGATCACATCAACTTGTGCTCAATACATGAAGCCATGGTGTTCATCATCAGGGACTGATGAAGGTCAGGACGGCCGATTGTGGGATCTGAAATCCCCACATGACCCGCCTCTGGTAGCAGCAATTGCGAATGTGGTAGAGAACTCCAGAGCGACGGCGGAGAGTGTGTGAAGAAGAGTTGACAGATGATTAGGTGTTAAGACGAAAAAGACGAAAGACGACTTTAAAACCATTAATTGTTTAATTTACAGTGTTTTCTCATATTATAAATATTAACCCTAGACATAGTCATTACAATAAAGTTTTTTTTAAAGTTAAACCTACATATATATATATATATATATATATATATATATATATATATATATATATATATATATATATATATATATATATATATATATATATATATATATATATATATATATATATATAGGGTGGCGCATTGAAAACAAAACAGACCGATTTGCGTCCAGAGGAATTTTTTTAAGAAACGCTGAAACACGTCAATTTTAATATTGAGGGGGACATGTTTTCACATAAAACTAAACTTTGTCACATCAACCCCTTAAGGGTGGTGATAACAACCCTTATATTTTAAATAGGGAACATGGGTCGAGTGTTACACCATTTGAAAGCTTTCTTTTCAGAATTCAGCACACTAATTTTTTTGGAAGTTTTATCAACTCTTTTAAAAATTATTCACAGTTGAAGATGCAAAAACGCATTTCACTCATTCCGATAAGAAATGTGCTGATAGTCAATGTTTTGTTGGTTTGTAAACAAAAAATTGACTATCAGAACATTTCTTATCGGAATGAGAGAAATGCGGTTTATTATTTCAGTTTATCGGTCGGTTTGATACTTGATAGTACTACCGAAAATTAATTTCACAATGGTGTATTCTGTAGAAGAAAGAGTTGAAATAATTACTCTTTTTTTCAAAAACGATGACTGTGCCAACCTTACCGCAAATTTGTTTAATGAACGACATCCGAACAGACATGGTAACAGAAAATACATTTTGGAGTTAGTTGCAAAGTTTCGACAAAGTGGTTCAGTAGCCAACAAAAAACGAGATCCTGAACATGAATTTCCGGTAAGAAATGAGACTACTGAAATTTAAGTTATAGGACAAATTGCTGCAGACCCAACTTTGAGCCAGAGAAAATTGGCCACTGTTTCAAACATCAAAAGAAGAACTATTCAGCGAATATTGAAGCATCATAAATTTCACCCGTATAAAATTCATATTGTACAACAACTGAATGAAGATGATTTTGATCGGCGGCTGGAGTTTTGTGAAGTTATGACTGCACGAATAGCTGATAACGGGAACTTTTTGTTCAATATCTGTTTTTCAGACGAGTGTACGTTTTTATTAAACTCTACAGTCAATCGACATAATTGTAGTTATTGGGCAGATAATAATCCAAGAAATTTTCATGAAGTCCACACTCAAACTCCACAGAAATTGAATGTCTGGACTAGCATTTTTGGAGACCGTTTAATCGGACCACATTTTCTTGATGGCAATTTGAGTGGCGAAACGTATTTGGAGTTACTAGAAGATATCGTTTACCCTCTACTAATTGACATTGTTGAAAATGATGATCGCTATCAAGAAAATCAATTAGTTTCAACAAGATGGAGCTCCTCCACATTTTTCACATGTTAGGGAGTTTTTGAACAGAGAGTTTCCAGAGTAATGGATTGAGCGTAGAGGTGCTATTGAGTGCCCCCCTAGATCACCGGATTTAACTCCTTTAGACTTCTTTCTATGGGGCCATTTAAAGAGTAGAATTTTCGCAACAGAACCGGAGTCTGTTAGAATTACGACGACGCATTGTTGAAGAATGCTGTCTAATAACTCCACAAATGCTCCGGAATGTCAGAGCTCCTTTTGAACAAAATTTGTACTTTTGCATGTAAGCTGGTGGTCAACAATTTGAACACTTACTTAACTGAATAAACATTTTTGAACGTTTGGTTTTGCTTTTTACTTTTTATTAACGAAAACATGACTAATCAGTGCATTTTTTCACAATGAATGAAATACGTTCTTGCAACTCCAACTGTGAATATTTTTTAAACGAGTTGATAAAACTTCCAAAAAAATTAGTGTGCTGAATTCAGTAAAGAAAGAGCTTTCACATGATGTAACACTCGACCCATGTTCCCTATTTAGAATATAAGGGTTGTTATCACCACCCTTAAGGGGTTGATGTGACAAAGTTGAGTTTTATGCCAAAATATGTCCCCCTCAATATTAAAATTGACGTGTTTCAGCATTTCTTTAAACAAAAATTCTCTGGACGCAAATCGGTCTGTTTCGTTTTCAATGCGCCACCCTGTATATATATATATATATATATATATATATATATATATATATATATATATATATATATATATATATATTCGGTTACTTAATTTATTCCATACCATATTCTAAGATTTAGATTGATGCAAAAATGTGTATTGTTATTAAATAAAATCAATGTGATGAGGATTTTTCCCCTGCAAAAAAATATTTTCTTTTACTTAATGTATTCCACACGTTTACGCATGGACTGTAGAAATGACTGACTCTATGTTGCATAATAAAATAAATTCACTGCAGATGATCACTATTAAGTCAATAATTTATAACAGAAAAAAGCTGGTAAATTTTTATGTTCATAGAAATTTATATGTATGATACCATTCTCTAAATTCTTATTAGCGCTTTTGCTCGACAATTTAGCTAACAACATATTACAAAACTAAACAAATATTTAAATTAAGAATAAACAAACAAGACAAATTGTTAACCCCAACCAAGGCCCAATTTTAAATAACAATAACCAATGTAATAAAAAAACTTTATTGGAAATACAGAATAATTAAAAGTGAAGCACTTTACACCATGGTAAAGGATGGATGATTTGAAATGGAGATTCAAGTGTTGACAACAAAATAACTAAGCGAATAAAAAAATAATGCAAAACAAGCAGTTCTAAACCAAATCTTCAAAAATCAATGAAAGGAAGGAGAATACGATAAAATTATTTTTTACAAAAAATACCACAAGCTTTTATTTCCAATTGTAGTTTTATTATTATTACTTTGTTGTGTTAGTTCTCATTTAAAATCGTTAATGCAATTTAGGATAAAATGGTATTTAACAAATCCTATCTACATAAGGGTGCTACAAAAGCTAGCAGTTAAACACAGAGAAGCCTAAAAACTTGTAATGATCAAAGCTCACAGCCTTCAAGTGAAATTTTTTATTTAAAGCTGCTTGTTTATAAGTAACAAAAACATTAGAAGCTGAAAAGGAATAAAAAGACTACAAATCTGTTACTCACCGGAGGTTTTCCTTGAGTTATGGAACTCAATCCACCCGATATTTGGTTTGGTTCTAGATTGTCCTTGTAAGTGCTACCCCTGAATAATTGGCATAAAATAATTATCTAGAGTTGCTAAAGACAGATTACTTTAAAGCTAGAAGGGTTACTTCAATAAGAATGCACAATCCGGCACCACATAGGAGTGGATAATGCAATCCAAATGACAGTTACAATGCATGTTCATAAAGTAAGGGCCGTCAGCTTATATTTAAATATTAGTGGGTGGAATTATAATAAAAATTGTGGTTATGTTGGTGGCACTGATACAAATGAAATGCTTGCTCTCTTTGGGCTTCTTTATATATCAGGATTCACCTTATAAAGGCCAAAATGTGGTCAATGCAGGACCTGAAATATATCGCTGTACTGAGGGTGACACGTTTTCATTTTTTTGATGGTGTATTGTTCGACCGACAGCTCCTACATGTATGCAGTTGATGATCAAAAAACAAACATAAAGATTGAAAAATTGTACTGGCAAATCCCTATGGAAATTTACTGTTATTTCGTGAAATTGGTGCCAAACAGGCACCAGACTGTAGTACAATTTCTCATTGGGCCATTCATTTTTGTGCAGGGCGTGAAACTGCAACAGATGACCAAAATGTGAAACTTGTGGCAGATGTTCTTTCAATCTATCATCATGCAACTTGCGAGGAATTTCCAGAAGCTACTGGGTTTTCAACAACATCAGTGTTCTGTATTGTGAGCACTGATTGCAGAAAACAAAAATTTATGCTCGATAGGTTGTAATGAAGAGGATAGTTTCGGGACAGCCGTAGATATAAAAAAGCGACCATTCGAAAATAAATTTAACACAAATCATACTGATAAAAACATTCTCCGGAGTTAAAATATTTATTTGCCAATAATAATCTTAACAAACACGCATTATCGCTTCAGAATAAAAACATATCTGCACAAGATAAGCGTAAGGTATCTCCACCGATTAGATTTTTCAGCCGGCGGCTGGAGATACAATAAAGACTTAAGGCAGAAAGAGTTTTCGACTGGTAGAGTAAGGTCGAAGGTTTTATAGAACAAGTGTTGCGTTAGATAGATAGAGAATTCTGCCGTTTAATCGTAATTAGTTTTCGTAGTTAGGTACCGTCCGTCTAGTACTATACACCGTAAGAATTGGCCCGTTAGTTTGTCCGAATAGGTAAGACCTTTGTCAATTTTATGCTATTTAATGATAGCGAATTTTCATACTTTAAAGATAGCGAATTTTCATACTTAGATAGCGAATTTTCATACATTTTATCGTAATATCGTATCCCTTCGGCGACGTCGAGATCGTGCGTCCGAGACAAGATCCCTCTCTCCCCGTATCCTAGTACTGTTAGCGTGTTGTAAGCCATTCAAAAAGTGATGCTGTAGTGACACAGACTTTTCAAGTGGATTACGCCCGTCCGTCCTGATTTGATCCTGGTTTAGACGCTGTAGTGACACAAGTAAGTTTAGATCAAATTAGTTCGCGGCAGTATCCCGTCACGACCCCATCACACCGACTTCCTTTTCGTTCTCGATGCCCACAGGTGTCGAAGTATCTCGACTGACACGACATCGGCTTCACCCGAGGATACGCTATTTGGGCGATTATGTAATGGCCGACGTGTCAATCCATCTATTACCTGCATCTCCGAGTCGTAAACCACGGTGCTCGGGGTATTCGTCGCCGGACCTCTCGACCCAAGGTACAGAGGGTCAAACCGATGCCGGATCCTCCTCCGTGCAGGTAATTGACTAATCTCGTCTCGTCCGTCCTCTAAGGTATATTATAAGATATAGGGTAGTACGGTAGGCACTACCAGGATTGTGAATATTAGCGAATCTTTGTATATATATAGTTTCTTAATAAACGTTGTAAATAGGATATCTGGTCTTTAAATAAGTCTACTACATCTATATAGAATTTCAGAAGGTCAGGGAATTGTCGGGGTAGCGATTAAAGCCCGCCACCCCATAGGTAACTACACGGCCTGTTACAGCAAAGGCTACCGGACCCTCTCCACAGAGCTATCCAGGCACTCTGATCACACCAGTGGTCGGAGTCTTGTGACGAGGTCGCAGACACCCTCGTAGGGAGTAAACCCTTATAAAATCTGGCGCCCGGGACCATTCCCGTAAAACCAATGACCAGTTCCGCTAAACAATTCACCCCGCAAGTCAGGCCTCGTTACAAGGTCTCTCACTATTTAACTACTGAACGAAAACAAAAATGCTTAGATGCAATACTATTGATGCAAAGTTTCAAATACGAAGCTCCATAATTCTTATGTTCAATTGTTGCAATAGATGAACCAGAATTAAAAGTGCGGTCGAAGGAGTCGACGAGGCCTAAGAAACAGTCAAGCAAAGATGATTCTTGCTTATGTGGACCAAGAAATTATAATGACAGACCAAATTATATTTGAAACAAGTATGACAGCAACCTATCACCTCCAAAACTTATGCTAAACAATGCACAAAAATTGAACAAACTGGGTCACGAGTAGGCTACTCATTCTGTATGAAAATGCACATCCACATTTGTTTAACTGATTTATTGAATAAGTACCAGTGGGAGTTGTTTCCTTAGGCATCATATAGTCCAAACACGAGCCACACAAACTTTGATTTAAGCCCAAAATTAAAGGAGCCGATGCATAGACAACATGTTTCCTTTCCTTTTTGCTGCAATTGCCCGAACAAACCGTGAATTGATTAAAAGCGCTCTGCTAAATGTTATGTGTTCTTTGATTTATCCCCAAAATTAAAAGAGCCCATGTAAAGGCGTTTTTCCTCTCAGGAAGAACTTTGTGCTGTGATTGCCTAAGCCATCTGTGAGTTCAATAAAAGTGGTCTACTAAATGTCCTGCATAAATTGATTTATTCCCAAAATTAAAAGAGCCCATGTATAGACAACGTTTTTTCCTCTCTGGAAGAACTGTTTGCTGCGATTGCCCAAGTGATCCATGATTTGAATAAAAGTGGTGTACTAAAATGTCATAGCAAATCTTCAAAAACGGTGGAATGTGGGGTGGGGGAGGGGGTGGCGGTCTGGGGTGGTACATAGAAGGATAGTGATAGGATATTTACTTAAATATATTTTGCACATAAATAAAAATCTAGTGTGAATTATTATTGAAACGACCCTTGTAGATAAAATGCAACATGTATAACATGTTTGATTTTTTTTAAATATTTTTTTAACAATTTCATTTATTAATATTTTATACATACCTGGTTTTGGAGTTTTCATAGGTAACATTTCTCGACTGGGCAAACATGTCAAATTCATCGTCACCTTGCCCTTTTGCTGGAGAGTTCTTTGCATTTACAGATTCGATTTTAGATAACTGAGCTGAGGCACTGGTTCCACTTACACCTGTAACAAAGGTTTGTCACTTTATACTGTACATGACAAGGAACCAAATATAGACTCTTGAGATACTCCCAAATAAACTATAAAGCAAGTCCGAAAACCAACTAACATCTGAAATATAATTTAAAGCTTGTCAAAATACATAATGAAGTAGGTACGATATAAAATAAAAGTCCGGACGCAAGCAAGGGCATTATGGTAGCGAAATTTGCCACTATTCTAGAAACTATAGTTTGGTTAAACTAAAGACTATTATTAGTGCTACATGTGTACAGAAGATATTCACAATCACTCGTGTTATTTTCAGATATACAAAACTTTTATGGGGACACATTTATTTTTTTGGACAAACTGGTCCCGTTGGGTCAGCTAACAAACTCATCCAAGATATTAACAAAAGAAATACATGTGCAAAGTTTCATTAAAATCGATTAGTTATTTTTAAATTAGCAGTTGGATGCATATATCACATTCTATGGACCCTAATTCGAAAGTCTTACCATCACTACCTCTCAATGAAAATTCGCTAAAAGCTGATAAAAAAAAACAAAAAAAAAATCCTAACAGAAGCATCTAAATTAATTACCTATCACTTTTAAGAAATCACAATGTGGTTTATCAACTAGAAATAAATATTATTCAGAATTTTTCATTACGTATACTGGGTGTCAAGGGAATTACTGTCCAGCGTATAACTTCCTTATAGTAAAAGCTATCGATTTGAAATTTTGACAAGTGGTATGGTCCTTCAGGATGCACAATTTAACAGTTTTGTTAATTTGACCGCAAATGCTGTCAACTTTGTTATTTTCAACTGAACAGCCTGTATATTTTACGAAATGCAAATTCCAGATGAAATTCTGAGCAAAAAACGTATATCATATGTTTCGTCTAAGTTGAACAGTTTTCGAGAAAATGGTGATTAAAAATGTCACCTCATTGGCAATTTATAACGTTTTATACTAAGTACTTTCTAGTCCCCTGTGTGTCCGGGGACTAACTAAAAGAATAGGCTCAAGGTAACTCCTACCGGTCGTAATAGGCGACTAATCGGGGTCAAACACAGGCGGGGGTCTTGTCCAGGTGAGCCTAGAGGGAGGCGGATATCGCTGGGGAGTTATGTGCATTCGGATTTTGAGGCCTTGGGAACACGGTTACTGCCTTGGGTAGAGTGCTGGCGAGTGTCGTGTGTCCAGACAACCCGGAGCGGGTTGAGATCTCTGATGAGTGGTATACATCCGGAGTTTGAGGCCCCCACTGTGTGCTTAGAAACATACAGACGTCCTCGCTTGGGTGATGCTCAGGAGCGGCACTCGATGGGATGTCGCCTTGAGTCTAGCACTGGTGGGTGTTGTCTAGACGAACTCGGAGGAGAGCTGAGATCTTTAAACTGAGGCCTCTTCTTTGAGCTTTCTTTTTTAATTTCAACAACACACCACGAGGGCTTACAGCCTAAATACTATCGTACCGTGGGTGCTGACAAGGAGGAAAGAGGCAGCTTGTTAATTCTGGACTTGAAGGTTTGGAGGTTCGGAGGAGAAGGAAAAACATGTGCCTGCAAGGAATTCCACAACTTGGAAATCCTCAAGACAAAAGAGCGGGCATAACAAGATGTTCTATGTCTGGTGACCTGGACAGTAAAAGGGTGCATTCACTCTGTTCCCCTGGTAGATCTGTTGGGGGCAGCAGGTGGGGGAACTATGGAGGAAAGCTCCTCTGAGCAGTGCCCGTGCAGATATCTATAAAAGAGAGAGAGGTCACCAACGGCACGTCGGTGGGCAAGGGATGGCAGCCTTTGGGTGAGGGTAGGGTCACTGATGAGACGTATAGCTCTCTTTTGAATGGAGTCCAGGATAGCGAGTGTAGAAGCGGCAGCGGCACCCCAGATGTGGGAGCAGTATTCGAGGTTTGGCCTTATTTGTGAAGTATATAAAGTATAGAGATTAGCTGGTGAAAAGTATTTGCGAGCCCGGAAGAGGAAACCTAATTTCTTAGCAGCCGCTTCTGCAATTGATGTGACATGTTGGTGCCAATTAAGATTTCGATCCACAGAAATGCCAACAAGAGAAAAAGACTCATTACTTTGAATAACTTGGTTGTTCATTGTGATGGGTCTAGGGCTGGTGTATCTCTTGTGAGAAAGAAAGCAAGACTTAGTTTTGGTGGGGTTGAATTGTACCAGATTTCTAATCTAATATTTTATGGAGATCCACGGAGATAAAACCCTCCATGAGTCTCCGATCCTCATCTAATTGGGCTAAAGAGACAGGCTTAGAATATTGTATATTTGAATGGAGGGTGCTGTCGTCCGCGTAGCTGTGAACTGGGTTGGATGTGCTCGAGAGGAGGTCATTGATGTGGAGAAGAAACAAAGCAGGGGATAAAGCTGAACCTTGAGGAACTCCTGCATTAATTGGATACAGTTTAGAGAAATGGCCATCCACAACAACAGATATGCTCCTGTTAGAGAGGAAGTTTGCTGTCCACATACAGAGTTTTAGTGGTAGGCCATAGGCCGGAAGTTTATTAAACAGCGCTGCATGCCAGACCTGGTCGAATGCTTTGGATATGTCTAGAGCAACAATCTGGGATTCACCGTGTTGTTCCATAGACTTGTTCCAAGAATGGGTGACAAAGGAAAGAAGGTCGGCAGTCGATCTGCGCTGACGGAATCCATACTGCCTGTCGTGGATTAGACTGTTTTTCAAGAAATTTTAGTAATTCGGTCTTTACATACTTTTCCATCACTTTAGAGACGACTGAAAGGAGAGAAATAGGCCTGTAGTTGCTGGGAAGCGCTTTGGATCCTTTCTTGGGGATGGGTTGTACTCGAGCAGTTTTCCAGTTACTAGGGAATATGCCTTTATTATAAGATATCTGAAACAGACGAGTCAGGACAGGAGCAAGCTCTGGTGCGCATTTTTTGAGAACAATTGCTGGGATCTCGTCAAGGCCAGAGGCTTTCCTGGTATTAAGAGAAGAGAGCGTACCTTTTTAGTTTTGAAAATGATATCCGTCATTTTATGCTCGACATTGGGGACTGTTGGTGGTTGAACATTTGGAGGTGGGTTGAGAGTAGAATTGCCGCCGAACAACGAAGCAAAAAGTTCAGCCTTGCCCAGGGCGATAGAAACAATTTCATCCCCTGAGACAAGAGGTGGGAACGTGCTTTTGCAGAAATTATTCCCAATAGATTTAAAAGAGTCCAGAAGGGTTTGCCGCCGTTGGAGCTTAAGAGCACTTTGTTTCTGATGTGGTTATTAAACGAGTTTTTTGCCTCAGAAAGGATGCGGACATAGCGGTTTCTTGCGTCGTTAAATGCTTGACGATTTTCTTGACTGGGATTGTGTAGAAGCGTTTTGTGAGCTTTGACCTTTTCAAGTCTGGCCTTGTCACAGGATTTAGAGAACCAGGGCTATTGAGTGGCTGAAGAGGTTTTCTGTGTACGTGGGATAAATAATTCCATGCCAGCTTGGATAATTTCGGTGACGTTTTGTGAGATATCAGAGGGGTCAGGATGAGAGAATCAGACAGACGCCCATGGAAATGAGGAAAAGTAATCCCGCATTTCATCCCAGTTTGCGGAGTTGTAGTGCCAAACGATACGTGGGTGTGATGACTGTATGACCTCGGGTTGCATTGCGCAGGAAGCAGTGACTATGCCGTGGTCTGAGCGAGCAAGGGGGGCGGTGACTGATATCTTATAGCATTCAGGTTGTGTAGTAAGAAGGAGATCCAAGGGATTTGAGCTGTGTGTTGGGATACGAGGAAAGTAAGTAGGTTGCTGAACCATATTGGCTAAAAAATTGCTGACTGCAAAGGCCTCTGCTGCTCTCCCTTGTGGATCGGTTTTGAAGATCCTAGCCATTCCTTATTATGGACATTGAAGTCACCAAGAATAGTGACCTCAGAGGAAGGATATTCAGAAATCAGATAGTCGTTTTTTTCAGAAAGGTAGTCAAAGAGCTGGACAAAGTTGTTGTCAGAAGGTGACCGGTAAATGCAACAGATGAATTTAGTTGCAGCCCTGAGAGAAAGTTTTATCCATAGTATGTCTTTTCTTCCAGCTTCTAAATCGGGGAGTCTGGTGCAGGGTAGATTGCTACAGACGTATGCGCACACACCTCCATGCAATCTAAAGGAAGTAAGGAGCTCATACCCCGGGAAATTAAGGTGATTAGTGGCTGTTTTGGCACTGATTTGGGTTTCGGTGAGGAAGAGGAGTTGGGGCCTGTTAGCCTGGAGGAAATGGTGGACGGAGTTCAGGTTAGAATTTAGGCCACATATATTCGAAAAGAATATATTAAATCCTGATGTTGGCGCCCCCTGTACACCCCTCTCCCGGAGATCCGAATGGAGGGGTATTTTGCCTCCGGAATATTTTGTACAAGGAGGAGCCATCATCATTTTTGCTTATAAGGGAAACAGACTCATACACCAGAACCGGAAACGTCTGTTGGGACTTCACCGGCCCCTTGATGCATGGGGTGGTACCTCCTCGGGCGAGAAAAAAATCCTTTACTATTACGTAAAGGAAAATTCCACTACCACCTGCTTCGAAACCGGCAAACTACCTCACTTGGATGGTGCTCGGGTGCGGGACTTCATGATACCGCCACAAGTCAAACACTGACGGATGTCTGGTCCAGACGCACTCAGAGAGAGGTTATCTCTCTTTGAGATTTGAAACGGGCAAGCGACTTAGCTCAGATGGCAGCACACCTGTCAAACCAACTTTCACCCTCACAAATATCGTCTCCTGCGGGGAGCTCGATTTGTTGGGTGAAATTTAATCAAACGCTGGCAGGTATCGGGTCTAGACAAACCCGGAGGGGTGCTGAGGTCGCTAGGGGTGGATTACACCTGGAGAATTAGGCCTACTCTGTGAGCTTAGAAATGGGTTAACAACCCCACTTGGATGCTACGCGAGGGCGGGACTTCATGATACCGCCTCGAGTGTGAATCAAACACTGGTGGGGGTCTCGTCTAGATGAGCCTGGAGGAAAGCGGATATCTCTGAGCGCGATATGCACCCGGATTTTGCCGCCTCCACTGTGGGCTTAGAAATTGACAATTGGCCTCACTTGGTTGTTACTCGGGAGCGGGTGTCGTGTGTCCAGACGACCTGGAAAGGGTTAAGTTCTGTGATGAGTGGTTTACACTCGGAGTTTGAGGCCCCCACACTTCGCAACAGACGGACTGACTGTCTAGCTTGGGTGATGCTCGGGAGCGGGACAAGATGGGATGTCACCTTGAGTCTAGCACTGGTGGGTGTCGGGTCCCCGGAGGGGAGATGGGATCTCTAGGGGTGGATTACAACTGAAGATTGGATGCTGCTCGAGAGTGGGACTTCAGGATACTGCCAGCCGAACTTGAAGAGAGGTTATCTCTCTTTCAGATGATACCGCCCTGTGTTGAGCGCAGGCGGGTGTCGTGTGACCTGACCTGACCTGGAAAGGGTTAAGTTCTGTGATGAGTGGTTTACACTCGGAGTTTGAGGCCCCCACACTTCGCAACAGACGGACTGACTGTCTAGCTTGGGTGATGCTCGGGAGCGGGACAAGATGGGATGTCACCTTGAGTCTAGCACTGGTGGGTGTCGGGTCCCCGGAGGGGAGCTGGGATCTCTAGGGGTGGATTACAACTGAAGATTGGATGCTGCTCGAGAGTGGGACTTCAGGATACTGACAGCCGAACTTGAAGAGAGGTTATCTCTCTTCCAGATGATACCGCCCTGTGTTGAGCGCTGGCGGGTGTCGTGTGTCCAGACGACCTGGAAAGGGTTAAGTTCTGTGATGAGTGGTTTACACTAGGAGTTTGAGGCCCCCACGCTTCGAAACAGACGGACGGACGGCCTAGCTTGGGTGATGCTCGGGAGTGGGACAAGATGGGATGTCACCTTGAGTCTAGCACTGGTGGGTGTCGGGTCCCCGGAGGGGAGCTGGGATCTCTAGGGGTGGATTACAACTGAAGATTGAATGCTGCTCGAGAGTGGGACTTCAGGATACTGCCTCGAGTCAAACACTGACGGATGTCGGGTCCAGCCGAACTTGGAGAGAGGTTATCTCTCTTTGAGCTTCGAAATGGGCAAGCGACTTCACTCAGGTGGCAGTACACCTGCTAAACAAACTTTCACCCTGAAAAAAAGATCGACTCCCGCAGGGAGCTGGAATTGATGGGTGAAATTTAAATAATTAGACGTAAGCCACAATAGATCTAAGGTCGCAATGGAGGGACCGGAATAGCCCACTCACAATTAATCTAATCTAATCTAAGTACTTTCTAATTATAGTATAAAAATTACACTTCTGATGTCGGAAGTGCTAGGAAATTTGGACTTGAAACTACAATTGCTTCAATAATTACAATGGAAAGAGCTTTATCGCCACTTCAATTCAGCTTATACGTGAATTTGTAAATATTTTTCATAAGTATTATCCTGTGTCGAAATCTAGTAGATTCGCATTTAAATGTTCCCCAGTATTCTGAAAGTTATCTGGTATTCATTATATTAGAAATAACTGTCAATTTATGTCTAGCTGTCTAGGGTGGCTATGGCTGACAAAATATTTGTTGCCAAGGAGAGAAACGTCATTATAAAAAATAAATGAAAAAAAAACTGTTAAAATGTACGTCCCACAGAACATTTCCTATAAAAGTTTCACCTAATTAGAGCTAACCTAAACCTAATTAGGGCTCTAGTTCAGTCATCGCATATCGTACATGTTGCTAGCAGTGCTACAATTATACGGAACGAGTTGTTCCGTGTGACATTTTATCATACATTCAAAATCAAATGTTTTGAATGTAATCCCCTTGACACTGAATATATTTGTTATTGTATATTGTATTCAATTTGAGATACTTACTCATTTTATTTAACTTGTCAGGTAGGTCGTCACCAAAATCTATCAAACTGTCATTGGATTCTAATGGTGGTTTGGAAGTGGGTGGTTTGGCGTTTGGTGATTTGGAATTTGGTGGTATCGCTTTAGCCAGTAAGGCAGATGCTGACTGGCCGCGGTTTTTCTCCCACCTACTATATCGCAAAAACAGATTATTTAGATCATCGTTTATTCTCAACAGTTCAGCCGTCAATTCATCATTTGACAGTTTACTTATCAGTTCCACCAACCTCTGCTGCATACTCAGACATGTTGCATGGAGTTCCTAAAAATACAAATAAGAAAATAATAATCATAAAAAACTAATACAATTTCTAAGTCAGTCACCATGTTTCTGATTTTCCTATCACTAACAGAGGCAGTTTATGATTTTCCATAGCATTTATACAAGGCATGTATGTGAGTATTATTTTATTAGTTTCAACACCAGGAACAACTATTTCATTGTGGTGATAAAAGTTTTCTGAAGGGACAATCGTCAAAAAGTCTCGATTTGTGGACGTAGACCTGCTCGGACAAAAGGTTTATTTCGTGTATCTTCTATTAAAAAATGTGTGTTCACGGATGGCTCTATAACCTGGACGGTGATTGAGTTTGCTCCATTCAAGTCCGCAGGCTGTAATGGGATCTTTCCGGCCCTGCTCCAGAGGGGCCTGGATATACCGCTTCCCAAATACGAGAGGTTTTCCGGGCCAGCCTGGCGTGGGGTTATGTCCCAAAGGCCTGGCGCCGGTTTAGGGGGCTCTCCATTCCTAAACGGGGAAAGGACTACACGCTGGCCAAGGTGTACAGGCTAATCAGCCTTACATCCTTCCTGCTTAAGGCATTGGAAAAGATAGTAGATAGGTTTGTGTTGGGAGGCATTCTCAGAGGTCACCCCTTCCATAAAAATTAGCACGCGTATCAGCTGGCGAAATCGACGGAGACGGCGCTCCATGCTGCGACGTGAAAGGTGGAAAGGGCCCTACACTACGGGGAGAGCACATTAGCTGTGTTCTTGGATGTGGAGGGGGCCTTTGATAGGGCAAGGACGGATACAGTCTGTGCTGCCCTACAGGACAGGGGATCGCATAGGTCCCTAATAAGTTGGATGGCACACACCACGAAGGCTTACAGCCTAAATACTATCGTACCGTGGGTGTCGACAAGGAGGAAAGAGGCAACTTGTTAATTCTGGACTTGAAGGTTTAGAGGTTCGGAGGAGAAGGAAAAACATGTGCCAGCAAGGAATTCCAAAACTTGGCAGTCCTCGGGACAAAAGAGCGGGCATAACAAGATGTTCTGTCTGGTGACCTGGACAGTAAAAGGGTGTGTTCGCTCTGTTCCACTGGTAGATATGTTGGGGGAAGCAGGTGGAGGAACTATGGAAGAAAACTCCTCTGAGCAGTGACCATGCAGATATCTATAAAAGAGAGAGAGAGAGAGAGGTAACCAACAGCACGTCGGTGGACAACAGATGGCAGCCTTTGGGTGAGGGTAGGGTCACCGATGAGACGTATAGCTCTCTTCTGAATGGAGTCCAGGACAGCAAGTGTAGAAGCGGCAGCAGCACCCCAGATGTGGGAGCAGTATTCGAGGTTTGGCCTTATTTGTGAAGTATATAAGGTGTAGAGATTAGCTGGTGAAAAGTATTTGCGAGCCCGGAAGAGGAAAACTAATTTCTTAGCAGCCGCTTCTGCAATTGATGTGACATGTTGGTGCCAATTGAGATTTCAATCCACGGAAATGCCAACAAGTGAAAAGGAGTCATTACTTTGAATAACTTGGTTATTCATTGTGATGGGTCTAGGGCTGGTGTATCTCTTATGAGATAGAAAGTAAGACTGAGATTTGGTGGGGTTGAATTGTACAAAATTTCTACTTCCCCAGTCTAATATTTTTTGGAGATTGATTTGACAAATTATCAGACAGCTAAAATACAAGGGGTACCTGAAAATGCAATATTTTCAATGTCGCCCTGTAGCTCGGCAAATAAGAGGGCTATGACAATTTTTTTTTTATTATTATTTTTTATTTCAACAACACACAACAAGGGGTTACAGCCTAAATACTATCGTACCGTGGGTGTTGACAAGGAGGAAAGAGGCAACTTATTAATTCTGGACTTGTAGGTTTGGAGGTTCGGGGGAGAAGAAAAATCATGTGCTGGCAAGGAATTCCACAACTTGGAAGTCCTCGGGACAAAAGAGCGGGCATAACAAGATGTTCTATGTCTGGTGACCTGGACAGTAAAAGGGTGCATTCGCACTGTTCCCCTGGTAGATCTGTTGGGAGCAGCAGGTGGAGGAGCTATGGAAGAAAGCTCCTCTGAGCAGTGCCCGTGCAGATATCTATAAAAGAGAGAGAGGTCACGAACGGCACGTTGGTGGGCAAGGGATGGCAGCCTTTGGGTGAGGGTAGGATCACCGATGAGACGTATAGCTCTCTTCTGAATGAAGTCCAGAATAGCGAGTGTAGAAGCGACAGCACCACCCCAGATGTGGGAGCAGTATTCGAGGTTTGGTCTTATTTGTGAAGTATATAAGGTATAGAGATTAGCTGGTGAAAAGTATTTGCTAGCGCGGAAGAGGAAACCTAATTTCTTAGCGGCCACTTCTGCAATTGATGTGACATGTTGGTGCCAATTGAGATTTCGATCAACAGAAATGCCAACAAGTGAAAAGGACTTACTACTTTGAATAACTTGGTTGTTCATTGTTATGGGTCTAGGGCTGCTGTATCTTTTATGAGATAGAAAGCAAGACTGAGATTTTGTGGAGTTGAATTTTACAAGATTTCTACTTCCCCAGTCTAATATTTTTTTGGAGATCCACAGAGACAGAACCCTCCATGAGTCTGCGATCCTCATCTAATTGGGCTAAAGAGACAGGCTTAGAATATTGTATATTTGAGTGGAGGGTGCTGTTGTCCGTGTAACTGTGAACTAGGTTGAATGTGCTAGAGAGGAGGTCATTGATGTGGAGAAGAAACAAAGTAGGGGCTAAAGCTGAACCTCGAGGGACTCCTGCAATAATTGGATACAGTTTAGAGGAATGGCCATCCACGACAACAGAAATGCTCCTGTTGGAGAGGAAATTTGCTGTCCAGGTACAGAGTTTTGGTGGTAGGCCATAAGCCGGAAGTTTATTAAGCAGCACTGTGTTCCAGACCTGGTCGAATGCTTTTGATATGTCTAGAGCGACAATATGGGATTCACTGTGTAGTTCCATAGACTTGTTCTAAGAATGGGTGACCAAGGAAAGGAGGTCGGCTTTAGATCTACGCTGACGGAATCCATACTGCCTGTCGTGGATTAGACTGTGTTTTTCAAGAATTTTAGCAATTCGGTGTTTATATACTTTTCCATCACTTTAGAGATGACTGAAAGGAGAGAATTAGACCTGTAGTTGCTAGGAAGCGCTTTCTTTGGATCCTTTCTTGGGGACGGGTTATACTCGAGCAGTTTTTCAGTTACTATGGAATATGTCTCTATTGTAAGATGTCTGAAACAGACGCGTCAGGACAGGAGCAAGTTCTGGTGCGTATTTTTTGAGAACAATTGCTGGGATCTCGTCAAGGCCAGAGGCATTTTCCTCGGAAATTAAATTTTTTTGAAAATATCTCAATATACGATTTTATTCCACGGCAACAGCTCTACCAGAATCGGTTTTCACCTTTTCAATATCTTGGTGAATAAAGAAAATACAAGTGGGGTCCCAAATTACAAACTTTTCAAAAGAGCTCTGTATCTACGAAACTAAGAAGGCGGCGACTTTTCTGTCACTGTCATTTTTCATTTCATAAAAATCGAGCACATTATTGCGAAAACTGTTTGTCTCTATCTACAATAATAACTGAGATACTCCACATTTACAACGAAACTAAGACACCCTGTACTGTACTGCAGGTTTCATTATTTCCGTCTCGTAGAATTCCATGTATTAATTAAATTATTTAATAGTACTATTAAAACTAGGATCTAAAAATAAAAAAGTATACCTGTAACAATTCCAGTTCATCAGGTTGTTCACTGCCTGGCTTGAGCTCACTGAGCATCTCCCCGAGAACATTCATGTTGCTCTGTACAACGTCCAACTCGGACTGAAGTTTGGCCCTTTGTTCTGGAGTCAATGTTCCACCCCCCATTGGGCTAGGAACATGGGCTGCAGGTGAAGAGTTGAGTGAGACCTGTGGTGATCTTGGAGCAGGTGCTTCTGATTCTACTGTCTGAAAGAATTTATTAAAATAATCATAATTACTAATGTGTTCAGACACACTAGAACATTGTTACTAGAATAGGAAGACACTGCTAAGCGTTAAAAAGTTTATGTAGAAGAACTATACCACAAAGAGGATTTTAATTGTGAAGAAATGCAGAGGTGATAGGAAAGATAAACCCATATGATCTGGTCCCGCCTGTTTCAAGAGAAGAATTTGAGAACGCCCTTAAAGAAGTTAGACAAGGAAAAACTCCAGGTGTAAACAAATTAACAGTAGAAATTTAAAAAAAATCTAGTGAAAAAATGAAAAAAGGACATTCGTGCAAGTATGCACAAAAAGTTAACTGCTGCTGACTTAGCCTAGATAGTAAAAGATGTTTTGGTGCTGTTCTCATATATGGGAACAGGAAAACTTATACCTATCAAAGGCATGATAAACAGTGAAAAATATAAAAGAATGTTAGAAACGTGTTTGTCCAGAGAACTGGAAAAAGTTGAAGCAGTTGGCGAACCAATCTTCCAGCAAGATTCAGCACTGTGTCTTGTTTCCAAGCAGCATTTTTTTGCATGGCCTGCTCCAAATTTTGAATGTGAATTATGAAAATTAGGATTTTTTTGATGTTTACTAAAATCAACGCATAATGTTATGTATTTTTAAGAAGCTTGTGAAAGTGCAAATTAATTTCTTGACAAATATAAAGGGTATCCCATTAAAAAACCAAACATTGGCCAAGTCAGGTCTGGTCTGGTCAGGTCAATATTTCAAAACAGTAATATTTAGAAAAAGCTAACTACACCACTAGATTCTAGGTAAAAAGATCTAAAAGGATTCGCTTTTACCATTTTGACAAATTATCAGACAGCTGAAATACAAGGGGTACCTGAAAATGCAATATTTTCAATGTCGCCCTGTAGCTCGGCAAATAAGAGGGCTATGACAATTTTGGTTTTTTTTTAATTATTATTTTTTATTTCAACAACACACAACGAGGGCTTACAGTCTAAATACTATCATACCGTGGGTGTTGACAAGGAGGAAAGAAGCAACTTATTAATTCTGGACTTGTAGGTTTGGAGGTTCGGGGGAGAAGGAAAAACATGTGCCGGCAAGGAATTCCACAACTTGGAAGTCCTCGGGACAAAAGAGCGGGCATAACAACATGTGCTATGTCTGGTGACCTGGACAGTAAAAGGGTGCATTCACTCTGTTCCCCTGGTAGATCTGTTGGGGGCACCAGGTGGAGGAACTATGGAAGAAAGCTCCTCTGAGCAGTGCCCGTGCAGATATCTATAAAAGAGAGAGAGAGGTCACCAACGGCACGTCAGTGGGCAAGGGATGGCAGCCTTTGGGTGAGGGTAGGGTGACCGATGAGACGTATAGCCTTCTCCTGAATGTAGTCCAGGATAGCGAGTCTAGAAGCGGCAGCAGCACCCCAGATGTGGGAGCAGTATTCGAGGTTTGGTCTTATTTGTGAAGTATATAAGGTAAAGAGATTAGCTGGTGAAAAGTATTTGCTAGCCCGGAAGAGGAAACCTAATTTTATAGCGGCCGCTTCTGCAATTGATGTGACATGTTGGTGCCAATTGAGATTTCGATCCACAGAAATGCCAACAAGTGAAAGGGACTCACTACTTTGAATAACTTGGTTGTTCATTGTTATGGGTCTAGGGCTGGTGTATCTCTTTTGAGAAAGAAAGCAAGACTGTGATTTGGTGGGGTTGAATTGTACAAGATTTCTACTACCCCAGTCTAATATTTTTTGGACATCCACGGAGACAAAACCCTCCATGAGTCTGTGATCCTCATCTAATTGGGCTTAAGAGACAGGCTTAGAATATTGTATATTTGAGTGGAGGGTGCTGTCGTCCGCGTAACTGTGAACTGGGTTGGATGTGCTAGAGAGGAGGTCATTGATGTGGAGAAGAAACAAATTGGGGGTAAAGCTGAACCTTGAGGAACTCCTGCATTAATTGGATACAGTTTAGAGGAATGGCCATCCACGATAACAGAAATGCTCCGGTTGGAGAGGAAATTTGCTGTCCAGGTACAGAGTTTTGGTGGTAGGCCATAGGCCGAAAGTTTATTAAGCAGTGCTGCGTGCCAGACCTGGTTGAATGCTTTGGATATGTCTAGAGCGACAATATGGGATTCACCATGTAGTTCCATAGACTTGTTCCACGAATGGGTGACAAAGGAAAGGAGGTCGGCAGTTGATCTGCGCTGACGGAATCCATACTGCCTGTCATGGATTAGACTGTGTTTTTCAAGAAATTTTAGTAATTCGGTGTTTATATACTTTTCCATCACTTTAGAGACGATTGAAAGGAGAGAAATAGGCCTGTAGTTGCTAGGAAGCGCTTTGGATTATTTCTTGGGGACGGATTGTACTCGAGTAGTTTTACAGTTAATATGGAGTATGCATCTATTGTAAGATGTCTGAAACAGACGAGTCAGGACAGGAGCAAGTTCTGGTGCGCATTTTTTGAGAACAATTGCTGGGATCTCGTCGAGGCCAGAGGCTTTCCTGGTATTAAGAGAAGAGAGCATCTTTCGTACCTTTTTAGTTTTGAAAATGATATCCGTCATTTTACCCGCGACATTGGGGACTGTTGGTGGTTGAACATTTGGAGGTGGATTGAGAGTAGAATTGCTGGCGAACAACGATTAATAAAAAACGTTTAATAAAAAAATAGGTCAGATTCGCGAAAACTGCAAGGTTTTATCATTACTAATACCCGAGATACCCAGCAATTGCATCCAAAATGGGACACACTGTACTTGGAAAAGAGGAAGAGGTAGACCAAGAGGAAATTTTTTGAAAAATCTGGTGCAACTGATGAGGTATCGAAGTTACAATCCTGGAGGCAGAGAACAATGGATGCGACGACAAGGCGACATCGCATTTAGACTGTGATTATACATTTCTTGTGATAATACGTTATTTGTTGGAGCAAAATTATCCAGAAAGCTGGTTAAAAATTATAAAAATCATATTATAGCGAGTGTTAATTATACTACTACAAAATGTCTAAAAAAAAGTTTGAACTTATCCAAAAAATATTCAATTTTTTGACTGCCTGATTAAGGTCACTCTAACAAAAAGTAATAATTAATAACTCAATGTCATTCAAGGATTATGAAAGCTAAAAAAGCAGCAACTAAATTTAACTAGTATTTAATCTTGTAGAATAAATTTCTTTCTTTTTTTATTAATTAGTAATTTTGTATTGTATGAAACGGAAAAAGAATTGAAAATGATGCTCAATGTACTGGATAGTAAATACGCCAAATACAACTTATATAATTAATAAATTAGAAAAAAACCTTAAACAAATGTTATAAATATTATATTTCCCTTTCCAGTTCATAAACAGATGGATTAAATATAAAAAATACCCTTCCCCCCCTTATGTCGACCTAAATTTTAGACGAGGTTGTACTCTAGCTTTTGCTAGAATAAGCATTTTATTTTATATTTGACGAAGACATAATTAAGATAGGTAAGTATATTGTAAAGGGCATCTTTTTTATTAGCGAATTTTCTTTTTTTAATTCGCTAATGAGGCGATCTGTGTTTATATATATATATATATATATATATATATATATATATATATATATATATATATATATATATATATATATATATATATATATATATATATATATATATATATATATATATATATATATATATATATATATATATATATATATATATATATATATATATATATATATATATATATATATATCCGACCGAACACTCAAAAAATAATGAACCGATCTTGATAAAATTTGCAGAGTACCTTCCTCTTGCAAGTGGCTTGGATAAGTTCGTTAGCCAGGAAAATCGGACCAGGTTTTCCCGGAAAATGTTGTGTTTTCCTTCTTAAAAAAATCATATCTCCGGAAATAATAAAGTAAGGGCAACCAAATTCGATGCGCGTGTTTGTATTATAAAGAGTCAACTCTGTACCAAAATTTAGGTTTCTAGCTTTAAAGACAAAGAAGTTATGGGCAGTTAAAGAGACAAATTTTGGAGTTTTCCTCAAAACGTCAAACTCGCAATTTTAAACGTCAAAATTGGCAATGTTTAGGCAAAGAACGTGAAACAAATACCGATTGTGTAAAGAAAATATTGCAAGAAGAGTGTTCTGCAAACCCTTAAGTTTCAGATTCAACCGTCATTACCCTTCATTTTACTAAAATATTTACAAAATAATCATTTCAAATAGACCCTTTCTTTGATGCTTTGGCTGTCAGTTTAGTAAAGTTGGTGCCTTTTTGGATATTTAATTGTAGGTTTAACGGTCTATAATTGTTTTTAAGCTAATTTTCGTAGAACAAATTCGTTAATGCATTTATGCATTTTTTATCGAAATATGATGCGTTTGTAAGAAAAAAATCTGAACGCAGTAAGTGCGTTTTGGTAGCGAATTTTCGGTAATTTGCAGATTAGCTCTCGAACGCTTTTCAAAAAACTCTTTTCAGAAACCTGCCTAGGCTCCCCCCCTGGATCCACAAACCCCAAGAAAAATGTCTTGTTCACACAACCCAAGGAAGTTATGGGACCAGGAGTGAGTAGAGGTGTATAATTTTTTTTTAGCTAATTTTCGTAGAATAAATTCGTTAATGCATTTTTGCATTTTTTATCGAAATATGATACGTTTGTAAGAAAAAAATCTGAACGCAGTAAGTGCGTTTTGGTAGCGAATTTTCGGTAAATTTGCAGTTTAGTTCCCGAACAAAACTGTTTTTAGAAACCTGCCTATACCCCCCCCCGGATCCACAAACCCCAAGAAAAATTTCTTGTTCACACCCCCCAAGGAAGTTACGGGACCAGGAGTGAGTAGGGGTGTATAGTTTTTTTTAGTTAATTTTCGTAGAAAAAATTCGTTAACGCATTTTTGCATTTTTTATCGAAATATGATGCACTTGTAAGAAAAAATCTGGACGCAGTAAGTGCGTTTTGGCAGCGAATTTTCGGTAAATTTGCAATTTAGCTCCCGAACGCTTTTCAAAAAACTGTTTCTAGAAACCTGCATAGGCTTCCCCTGGATCCACAAACCCCAAGAAAAATGTCTTGTTCACACAACTCAAGGAAGTTACGGGACCAGGAGTGAGTAGAGGTGTATAATTTTTTTTAGCTAATTTTCGTAGAACAAATTCGTTAATGCATTTTTTATCGAAATATGATGCGTTTGTAAGAAAAAAATCTGGGCGCAGGAAGTGCGTTTTGGTAGCGAATTTTCGGTAAATTTGCAGTTTAGCTCCTTAACGCTTTTCAAAAAACTGTTTTCAGAAACCTGCCTAGGCTCCCCCCTAGATCCACAAACCCCAAGAAAAATGTCTTGTTCACACCACCCAAGGAAGTTACGGGACCATTTGCAGTTTAGGTCCCGAAAGCTTTTCAAAAAACTGTTTTCAGAATGCTGCATAGGCTCCCCCTTGGATCCACAAACCCCCAAGAAAAATTTCTTGTTCACACTCCCCAAGGAAGTTACGGGACCAGGAGTGAGTAGGGGTGTATAATTTTTTTAGCCAATTTTTGTAGAACAAATTCGTAAATGCATTTTGCATTTTTTATCGAAATATGATGCGTTTGTAAGAAAAAAATCTGGACGCAGTAAGTACGTTCTGGTAGCGAATTTTCGGTAAAGTTGCAGTTTAGCTTTTCAAAACCTGCCTAGCCAAACATTTTTATGGAAATTCACTTCCATAACACATTTGCTGCATCCAGACTTTTGAAAAATGTTTATATATTTTCAAACAATAAAGTTATTTCGATGAAATATGGTACATTGTTTCTACTATATAGGCAACCAAGTTTGATGCCTGCTTTCATCAAAGAAAGACATTTGCTATTAAAAATATTTTAAAGAAATTACCATAACGCACTTGCTGCGTCCAGAGATTTTTTTATTTCTTTTTATTGATAGTTATACCAGAAAGTGTTAAACTATAAAATAACATAGGTAAAAACGCGATTAATGTATAATGTATAATATAGGAGGCCCATATAAACACAATAACTCTCTAAAAGATTAAATGCCTTGACCTGATTTGACCAGTTTTGGAGCGTATGCAATCAATACTTCACAGTCAGATGATTAACAAACCAACCTGATTGGCATAACTATTCTAACATTTTTTAGCTGTTTCTTTTTAAAAAATATATTCCTTAAAGTTGGTGAAAAAAACAAAAGTTAGATCCTGGTCCAAACGTAGGAAATTTGGACAGTTTATGGTTCCTATTACATAATAGTTAGTCAAAACAAAATGTTAAATGGATAATCCCAGACCTGAACCCAAACCGCCCGTGTAACAGGCGGACACACTGCCACTGGACCATCGATGCTATATGATAATTGTTTGTTTACCAGAATTTAAACAAACGGCAGCTGCGCCAGGAAATTTTATATAACTATCTAGTATCGGAAAGTAAACGTAAGTAGCTAAATAGCAAATGGCAGAATTGATTGACTTACTTCACCGATCGCTGAAACATATTAGAGTGTAGACTCTTTTGGTCTTAGATAACATTAAAATTTCACTAACAGCATGTAGCCCCTGCGCATTATTTCTATAGTAACACAAAATAATAATTTTTATGGACTAGCTGCGATAATGTACATAAGTGCGTCTTGTTTTTAAGTTTAAATATATAAAAAAAACTGCATTGCAATCATTTCCATAGAAATGCGTGAGCCGATTTTGTTTCCAATATTTATTTCATTCTTTTGATCTCATATCTCATATGAGACTTATTTATAAAAGAAAATGAATCTTTTATAAAATAGCTAAACTACGGGTGGTGGCGACACGCCCTAATTTCAACAGACATATTGACTAAATAATTAACTAATGTCATATATATTTTTTTCTCCCTCAGACCGCGTCTTTGCCCCCTCAATGGCACTGCAGCCTTTGGCTTATTGTTCATGCCCTTAGTCTTTTTACTCCACCCATTCCAAAATCACTGTGTCTTGAACTAGTCTGCACAGCGATTGGTAGGGTGCAGTTTTATATTGTTCTGTCTCCTGTGTAGGCTGTCCGTAGATCAGTTGTCTTTTGCGGTCCAGAGCTTTACACTCGCACAAGATATGTTGGGCTGATTCGTCCCCCTCGCCGCAGTCTGCATGCGTGGTCCCCCTCGAACCACCCCATTTTATGCAGGTGTTTCGTGACGACCATGTGTCCCATCAAGAGACCTGTTATGTTTCTGCGCTGTCCTCTGCTAAGATTTAGCAGTCCACAGACATCTTTGAACTGGGTTCATCAATTACCAACCGTAATTGGTTCTGCTGACCCTCTCTTCGCGAGACTGTCAGCTTCTTCATGAGGGTGACCTCATTCTGCCTAGCCAGGTGGCTCATCTCGTCTCGGCACTCACTTACCAGCCTGGAATTTACCTGTGGGCTACTTAGAGCCTTAAGGGCTGCCTGGCTGTCTGTGGCTATGAGGATCTGCTTGTTGGTGTAGCCCCTCCTCTTGTTCTCCCGCACACAGTGCAGCATGGCGTACATTTTGGGCTGAAAGACCGTTGCATGGGCTCCGAGGGAAATACTATGACTTACCCTCGGTCCTTCCGAGTAAACACCTGCCCCCCTCCAACGCTGCCCGCCGGATCCGTCCGCGAACCAGACGAGCGCGTCCCGTGGTAAGCTCGGCGTCTCCTCCCGCCATGCTACTGTAAAATTGTTTTCCCCTGCAGATTCGCGGGATCGCGAGGTCAATGTCATATATTACATTTTAGTTTGATTTTCGTTTTTATTTGGAACCCAAAACACCTGCAATTTAAGAAACGTATTCTTGGATACCTATTCTAGACAATGAGTGATTTTGAACAGATTCTGTGACAAAAAATTGTAAAATCATGGTTTGGCAAAACGTATTTTCTTTACAAAAGCGATATTTTCTTAAAAACTACTTTACTGCCTTCCTTAAACATTGATCTTTCTATCATAAACAATATTTTTAGTCTAAAGCTTTAATTGAGACGGATAATCAAGCTACAAATATAGTGTATTTTAAACATTTTACTGAACTGCCCTCTTAAGTACAATACATGCTTCAATTATCTACAGTATTTTTCTTATAGAAATAACTGTTTTCTTTCCTATACCAAGTTATTCTATGTGTATTTATAGTTTATAGTATGAAGTTGGTAGATACAAAACATGCCTATTGTCTTCCAGTATAAAGTACCAGTCAGTACTAATGACAAATACACTTGGAGAACCCAAATCACCACAACACATTTTAAAAGACCCGACGATTGTTTCACTAACCAAGTTAGCGTCATCAGAGTATGAAAAATTCTAACTACTTTAAAAAATAACATCACCTTATGTACCGGATCTTAGGTAAAGAGACCGAACTGAGATGGGAAACTAAACGCAGGCAAATTCTGCAGTGTATTGTATTTTTATCGCCGGACGAGGTCTTTGCACTGTCCCTACTAACTTATCTAAAATGTGTCCATCTCTAATAATTTTGGGAAGGTTCAACGACAACTAAATTAACATAGTTTGCTTTGTCGGAACTATCTGTATTATGTTATCTTTAGGATGTGTTAAAACGTGGAAATTTTATTTGACAAAGCAATCGATCAGGTGACTCATAATCGGCGGTGGTGTCACATTCATACAATTTTTTGTTGTAACTATATTTCGCAATATATATACTCTCAAAGGAGTTTAGCTGTCCTGGTTGTCTAACATTTTTTTTATTAATTTCAGATTATCTTCATTAACGTGATGATTATTATCCCAAATATGTCGGGCGGCGGAAGGTCTATCTATAGCACCGTAACGTAATTGGGCTAAGTGTTCTTTGAATCTAACTCCAATCGATCTTTTTGTTTGTCTGACGTACTTAAGACTACAATCTTTACAACTTATTTTATAAATCCCCGACATTTTGTCTGTGCTATCCTTGTCTTTTGGGTTACCTAGCAAGTTTTTTTTTTGCAGACCTTTTCATGAGCAATCTCAAGTACGTCGGACAAACAAAAAGATCGATTGGAGTTAGATTCAAAGAATACTTAGCCCAATTACATTACGGTAATATAGATAGATCTTCCGTCGCTCGACATATTTGGGATAATAATCATCATCATGAAGATAATCTGATATTAATAAAAAATGTTAGACAACCAGGACAGCTAAACTCCTTCGAGAGTATATACATTGCGAATTATAGTTACAACAAAAATTGTATGAACGTGTCACCACCGCTGATTACGAGTCACCTGATCGATTGCTTTGTTAAATCAAATTCCCACGTTTTAACACGTCCTAAAGATAACATAATAATACAGATATTTCCGACAAAGCAAACTATGTTAATTTAGTTGTCGTTGAAGCTTCCCAAAATTATTAGAGATGGACACATTTTAGATAAGTTAGTGCAAAGACCTCGTACGGCGATAAAAATGCAATACACTGCAGAATTTGCCTGCGTTTAGTTTCTCATCTCAGTTCGGTCTCTTTACTTAAGATCCGGTACATAAGCTGATGTTAGTTTTTAAAGTAGTTAGAATTTTTCATCCTCTGATGACGCTAACTTTGTTAGTGAAACGATCATCAGGTCTTTTTTTAAATGTGTTGTAGTGATTTGGGTTTTCCAAGTGCACTTATCGTGATTTATTTATGTTAGTACCTCGAGTGTTTATTGACATCTTGTGTATATATGTGATTTGGTGATACTGAATTCAAAATTCGCCTTTGATCATGGAACATGAAATAATACCAGCAGAAGAGTTCGAAGGGGCTGAAAAAAAAACTTCAAATTTAGTCTCGCCAAAGCCTAAGGACGCATATGAAGAGGAATTGTCGGACTTCGATGAGTAAAGAAGAACGAAAGAGGTAACAGCAATTACTAAACAGGTAATGTTGGCATATTTCTTTAAGTCGAAAAAAAGATTTGCTGCTACATCGTTGTGGACTAAATATTCCATGTTGAAAACGATGTTGAAAGTGCACCAAAATGAATTGCTTTTTTAAAAACCCAATCCTAGACTTAAAAAAAAAACTAATTAATTTAGACATATTGAATAGAAGTAATAAACCTTCCCTACAGACGGCGTGAGAAAGTTTTAGATATAACAGTTTCCACCCAGTTTCTGGGTGACTTTGTTAAGAACTGGGCTGTGTCTGGGGAAGTATGTAGCTCAGACCACAGATACATCCGGTTTGAAATGGCTAAAGTCGAAAGACAGCGGTATGGTACCGGGACCCCCGCAAGGAGGACTGGAAAGCCTACAGGGCAGACCTAGCAGTGGAACTGCGGGGGTTAAGAGTACCATAGACAATTCAATAGACCTCGAGATTGCGGCAGCCTAAGTGTGAGACGCAATCACCTCGGCCTATAACGCCAACTGCCCCCTAAAAATGAGGGTGTCCACCAGGAACGTCCCGTGGTGGAACGAGGACCTCAGGCAAAGGAGGACGCAGGTTCGTAAGCTGTTTGCCTGCGTTTAGTTTCCCATCTCAGTTCGCTCTCATTACTTAAGATCCAGTATATAAGGTGATGTTAGTTTTTAAAGTAGTTAGAATTTTTCATCTTCTGATGACGCTAAGGTGGTTAGTGAAACGATCGTTAGGTCTTTTTAAAAATGTGTTGTGGTGATTTGGGTTCTCCAAGTATACTTGTCAGTGCTCATCATAGGTTCAAATCTTCACTTAGTGACAGTACTAATGATGTATAGTATGTGAAAAGAAACAATTTAAAACTAAAAAAACAACTTTGGGTACCTTCCTAATCATAATACTACTAATCACAACTTTACTGGATACTTATTATACTTCGTTATTTCTTAATCGAATGTTAAAGTATTGTTGTAATAAAATTCCACAGTTTAATTGGTTTATCTTGAAAAGGATTAAAAATTAAATATTTATGAAATTATAAATTCATAATGCCTCAAATTGAACATAATTTTCTTCCTCTAAACCGCAATCTAGGTTTTTGGTTTCTTTTTCTTAATTGTTTTCATACAGTACAATTACTTTGTTGAAGAACAGGAGAACAATAAATCTCGCATGTTTAACTCAGAAAACAAAAATGGACTGACTTACCCTTTGAGGAGTATGTATAGGAGCCATGGCATCCAGATCCGTGGGTGGAAACTCTATACCTTTGGCTAGCAGATCTTGATAAACAGACACTACACCAGACATCTCTGGTAGACTACGGAATGCGTCAGCCCATGACTGTATAAGGCTAAGAACCTTCTCTTGCACGGCTGTTGGAGGATCATTCTTTGGTCCGATGAGTTTCACCTTTAACAATTAATTAAGCGAATAATTCACCAGATAATTATGCAGAATTTCATGTTAGAGTGTAATGCAATCAAAATGAAATGCTTTTTAAACCTCAGATGATGATTAATTGACTGTATCTTCGTTAGTGTAAAAACAGAAAGTGAAATATTTACGATAATGATATGTAAAAAAAATTGGACGGAATGAAAAAAAAGATCGAGACGCAGCAAGTGCATTGTAGTAGTGAATCTTTATTAAATGCTTCAAATTTGAATAACTAAATTTTCTATAAACTTAGAAGGTTGAATTTTGGTATGTAGTAAGGTCTTTCCTAAGGCAACGTATTCACCAAATTTCATGAAAATAACTTTGTAATTTTCGGAGAAAATTTTTTTTTCAAAATAAAACTTACAATTTAAATAACTCAATTTTTTATAAACTTAGAAAGTTGAATTTTGGTTCGTAGGAGGGTATTTTGCAAGGCAAAATATCTGTCAAATGCCATCAAAATAACTTTGTAATTTTCGAAAGAAAACTCAAAATTTTGCCGCATTTTCCTGGCTAACGAACTCATCCAAGCCATTAATAAAAGAAAGGTACTTGCGGAGTATCATCAAAATCGGTTAATTATTTTTTGAGTTATCGGTTGGATATATATGTATGTATTTATATATATGTATTTATATATATGTGTATGTATATATGTATTTATATATATATATTATATATATATATATATATATATATATATATATATATATATATATATATATATATATATATATATATATATATATATATATATATATATATATAAACATATAAAAATTGAAACTGACCCCGGATATGGATTCCAGGGGTCCTAGTTCGCGCTCATTTGAAAAAAATTTTGCAAAGTCTCGATACCTCTCTATTAGTGAATTGTTTTAAATAAAAATTCACTAATAGTGCTGCAAATTGAGTTATAACTTCCACATAGCTGTTATAATTTATTCTCTTCAGAAATACATTCTCATGAGATGAATTTAGGGCCCATGACTTGACCACAAAGAAAATATTTGTATTGCTGTACCCATAAACTTTTGAAACGTTATATTACTTGAATTTTCTTTAAAAAAAGTCTGTTAGGTGGAATAACTTTCGACGAATTGAGATATCATCTTCAAATTTGGTATCCAGTTAGCACCCGACAAAGGAACGCTTGGAATTGTTTTTGAGTCAGATCGCTTCAGGGGGTAGGGGTAAATGAGGGGGTGATTTGATGAAAATTGACATTTTTCCTTAAAACTCGAATGAGGTAACGGTCCGAAGTTTATAGGTACAGGAATAGGAATTTTTTCTTGTGGTCAAGTCATGGACCCTAAATTCATTTCATGAGAATGTCTTTCTGAGGAGAGTAGATTATCACAGCTATCTGGAAGTTATGATTCAATCTTCCTAATCGTTTTAGTGAATTTCCGTTAAAAAAAATCACTTGAGGAGATCGCAACTTTTGAATGTTGAACCCACATCCGGGATCAGTTTCAATATATATATATATATATATATATATATATATATATATATATATATATATATATATATATATATATATATATATATATATATATATATATATATATATATATATATATATATATATATATATATATATATATATATATATATATATATATATATATATATATATATATATATATATATATATATATATATATATATATATATATATATATATATATATATATATATATATATATATATATATATATATATATATATATATATATATATATATATATATATATATATATATATATATATATATATATATATATATATATATATATATATATATATATATATATATATATATATATATATATATATATATATATATATATATATATATATATATATATATATATATATATATATATATATATATATATATATATATATATATATATATATAGGATGTCCCACGTCGAGGAATGTATTAGATTATTTCCGAAAATATACATTTTTGAGTGAAAATTTGTATACAGGGGTTTCCGAAGATGCTTTATTTAATGGAAATAATTTCCAAAATGACTTCCGGTTACACCGTAAATAGATATAAACATCATTATTTCAAATAGAACACCCTGTATATTATTGCATTTTTAGAATACTCATCTAATTTTAGGTTAAAAGTTATTAGGGTATGCTCTCCCTATCTTCAACTGTTATGTCCCCGGAAATAACAAAGTTAGGGTAACCAAATCTGGTACGCAGATTTACACCATAAAGTCATGTTTCCATATATACAGGGTGACGCATTTTTACGGTGAAGCTTAATATTGCCGTTATTATACAAGATACTAGAAAAAATTGCTTACGTTAATAATACGGCGTCTTGAGCTACAATGATTTCGACACACACAGGTGGCCCATAATTTGTTGGTGATAAAAATTTTCTTTTTTTAAATGGAACACCTCGTATATTATTGCATTTTTCCATTTTCCATCGAATTATAATTAATGTTTGTTAAAAAATTGATAGCGTTCTTGTTTTCATGTTATTTCAATTCTTTCACATTTTTGGCACATATCAAAATTTATGATACAGCGTTTTTACCAATATCTAGCAGAGTCCCATGAAAATGACGCATTCAGAGAGTTGTGTGGACAATTTGCTGGTTATCCTCGGACTGTGGGAGGTTGAGGTCCAGGCGTATGCGGATAAAATGGTTAGAGGTAAATGTGAAGAGGAACTTGCAAATACTCTTCAAGGGGCACTAAATGTAATGAACATTGGTGTTGGAAGGAACAGACGTGTGGGAACCTCCGCCAAACCATCATCGTTCCATTTGCCAGAAGAAGGTTGGACAAATTAAAACCACCTATTCTTATGGGGGAAGCGATTCCATTTATGGAACAAGCGAAATATCTGGGGGTTACCCTAAATAAAAAGCTCAACTGGAATGTCCAGTTAGAGAATGTAATCTACAGGGCCAAACTTTCCCTGTGGACATGCCGCAGAATCTGTGGAAATAACTGGGGAATAAGCCCGCAACAGATGTACTGGCTCTATGTAGTGGTTATCAGACCAATGATAACATATGGAGCCATAGTATGGTGGCCTACGGCACTTCGTGGTATCACGAGGGCCAAACCGGCTCAGCTACAGAGACAAGCTTGTCTGATGATAACGGGCGCGATAAGCCCCGCTCCATCAGCCGCCCAGGAGGTCCTCCTAAACATACCACCTCTTCACATTTGCTTGGAGAGCGAGGCTAGGTGGACAACGTACAGATTAAAACAAACAGCCGACAGCATGCCGAAAGAAATCAGTTTGGGCAGGGCCGGACTCCTCGATGACATTGAGAGTCATGAGGTTCTGGGAATGATCTCAGACTTGATGCCTACAAAGATCAGCAGAGATCTGTCTTTCAAGACCGTCCTCCCGGAAAGGGAGGACTGACAACGAAACCAAACGACCCTATTGAGGGCAGATCTCTGCTGGTATACTGACGGCTCCAAAAATGGCAGGGGGGTAGGAGCCGGCGCATATGGGAGCAACACCGACACTAGATTATCAACTAGCCTCGGAAAATACGCAACTATACACCAGACAGAAGTGTATGTCATCGATATGTGTGCAAGGGAAATTATACAAAACCAGTGCACACACAAATCGATAAAAATATACTCAGATAGCCAAGCTGCAATAAAGGCACTTGGTTCCTACCATTGCAATTCAAAAACGGTATGGAGCTGTAAATCTGCCCTCAACGAACTGGGTAGCTGTAATGAGGTGTCGCTGGTCTGGATCCCGGGTCACTCGGGCCATGATGGCAATGTAGCAGCCGATGCGCTTGCCAGGGGTGGTGTCCAGGAGGACTTTGTCGGACCAGAACCTGTGCTGGGGATATCATCTTGCACAGCGAAGCGCACCTTAAAGACCTGGACAGATAGAATGACAATCCAGCAATGGCAAAATCTGCCAGGATTAGCTCACTCTAAGGCCTTCATAAATGGCCTGTCAGAGTCAAGGGCTAAAAAAACTTCTGGAGCTAAACAGACAACAACTGAGTACCCTAGTCGGCCTGTATACAGGACACTGCCTCTTGCGTCACCACATGCACCGAATTGGAGTCGGCCAGGAAACTGAGTGCCGGCTGTGTATGGAGTGTTCCTGTCCGGCTGCGGACAGGACAAGACACCTGCTCTTTGACAAGACAAAGCTTGCTCCAGAAGATCTGGATCAACTTTCGCCCACAAAGATTATCGACCTCTGCAGGAGGCTGGCTTTGCTGAGCGAAATATCGACTATTAGGCGTGAGCCACAATAGACGTTAAGGTCGCAGTTGAGGGACTGGTATGGCCCACTCACAATTTAACCTAACCCAACCCATTAAAATGACGCATTCAGAGAGGTTTTCGTTTATATTATTTGTGAAAAAAAAAAACGAGGTGCCGTATACAATTTTTGTGTTTCCATAGAAATCATTGTTTGTAAAAGTTTTGTAAAATTTTGGTAATGAATAATAAATGGTTAATAAGTTATTGTAAAAAAAAAGTTTTCGATTTCCTTGAAAAAATTGCAAATTTTCATGTTTTTTTTTTAAATTTCGTCGAATAGCTTTTTGTGTAAATATTTATATAATTCAAAGCATTTATATAGTTTTCCATCGTATATCTTTTGATCTTTTGCTCATCTAAATCGCATTATAAATACAAAAGTTATAGGGGTGTTTCTCTGTACAAGTGGGTTATAGTCGCGAGACTTTTTTCTATTAGTTTTTTATCATGTTTCGTCTTTCTAATTAACATACATTTTTCTATTCCTTTTTTTTCTTTATATTTAACTTTTCTCAGTTTAGTTAAATATAACAGAACTTCCCTGCCAACATTTTTGCAGAAAATATATATTTAGAAATTAAAAGTATTTTACACAGAAATGTTTAACCTTAAAGCATACTCAAAAATAACTGTATATTCTTAGAAGAACACAAATTAGATACTTTAATAACCTAATTGATAATTTTATATGTTCAATTTTCTGATAATTGGCAATAATCATAATTTTTTTGTGACAAAAACACCTTGAAATACTTTTATAATATTAAAGTAAACAACGGATCAATAAATGATCTTTGTGGATCAGTGAGCATCCACCATTGAAGGTTATTGTTCTCAGAGAAGAGAACAATAGATTACATTAATGCATCAGTTATACAAGTGGCCTAAAAGTAATGGTACACACGCCAACAGTAGATTTTTGGCGCCAAAATATTACAATTCAGCCAAACTTACTTCAACCCCAACGTCAACATTAAAAGTGATACAGGGTGTTAAAAAGTGATAATTAGAGTTTAAATTTTGATTGACGCCTGGAAAAGTATTTGACATATGGGCGTGCGATTCATGGAAGCGATGCTCCCCTTAAATATTTCTAGTAAAATTGTATTTTTCCTTTTAGTGAATTTTTGTAGAACAAATTTATTAAGGGGGAGATCCTGACTTTTAAATTTTGAAAAAATTTCTTCAAATGAGCGCAAATTGAGACCCCTGCCATATCCGGGGTCAGTTTCAATTTTTATATGTATATGTGTATATATATATATATATATATATATATATATATATATATATATATATATATATATATATATATATATATATATATATATAGAGAGAGAGAGAGAGAGAGAGATAGATTTCATTAAAAAAAATTCACTGCTAGAGGTCACGATGAAAAGCTTTTGAAAAATTATATATATATATATATATATATATATATATATATATATATATATATATATATATATATATATATATATACAGGGTGCTTCCCGGTGAGTGGCCTATTAGACGTTATGGAGAACTACATCTATTTAAATTCTGAAAATTGGTATCCGCACGTTTTTGATACTGATCTTTCTAACTAAAATATTTTCAATTAGCCTGCACTTCCGGTTATACCGGAAATCGACACAAACTTTGTTTTTTTAAATGGAACATCCTATATATTATTAGGGTCCAGTTTTGTGAAATGATGTTAATTCATATTCAAGGAGATGATGACTTTAAAAAAAAAATTATATGAGCTGATGAATCGAAATTTTCTCATTTCAATAGACATAAGAGTTATGTTTGGGCAAATCAAAACGCTCATGCTATTAGGGAAAGGGGATTTCAAAATTTAGTTTCAATGTGTTTTGTTTATTGAAAGGTAATAACTTTTATTATCACATTTATGATGGAACCTTAACTTCTAATCATTACATGGAAATATTAAGAACAATAGTTACAGACTTTCTAGACAATTTATCATTATCAGAATATGGAACTTGTTGATATCAACATGACGAAGCTCCTGCTCACTCTACACGATAAATATCTAACACACTCGGCGATCTATTTGAAGATAGAGGGATTTGAAAGTGCGGTCCCTGGATATGGCCTGCAAGAAGTCCAGATCTTACCCCGCTTGATTTCCATCTTTGGGGAAAGATAAAAACCAAACTATATGAAACGCCCGTCAATTCAAGCGAAGAATCAGAGATCAGAGTAAGAAGGGCGTTTGAAGAGTTAGATAGGAATGAGATTCTGTCAGCAACCACTAGCGGCATTACGACACGAATATTAAATTGTTTGAGTGTCAATGGACAACACTTTGAGCAGTTACTAGTTTAGGAGGTGTGAGTTGTTTTGTTACTCGTGTTGTAATAATACTTTATAAGATTGTGTAAGGTAATAATCACCGTTGTTATCCTCAGAGATTTTTTTAAATTTTAAAAAATATTGAAATACATAATTTTCAAACACAATAACAATATTTCTTTATTATAATTTTTAACTTGAACATGAAATATTTTTGTTTCTACTGTATTTTTTTGTTACGTACAAAAAAAAAATGACATCGCCCCGCTAACAATTACTATTTCAAATCAATTTTCAAAGAAAACTGTATGAGATAGGTATGGGGTAATGTATACTTAAAAGATAGGGAATTTAACGCTGAATCAGATGCTGCGGACATATGGGTACCGTTCCATTAAAAAAAATCAAGTTATCTATGATTGAAAATTTTCAAATTCAAATGTATGTTATAAATAACAGTTATCTTAAAATCGTATTGTGTTTATAACAGTATGTAGGAATTTTTACACTCTATGGGATAGTGAAAACCACATGTTTCTATCTTGCATGTCTTTAAAGATATCGGAATTTTTCTAAAGCGCTCCAATCGTAATTTTTTCTACAAAATGGCGAATAAATCCGAAACGGTACGACAATAGGCATGGATGCAAAATGATGAAAATGTTTTGTATCCTCCTACTATGTCGAAAATCATAACTACTGGACAATTGATAGTCCCTTTATTAATCTTATTTTTAAAGGGGTAGACATTGATCCAATCCAATCCATAGCAGGTGGTAGTGGAATTTTCCTTTATGTAATAGTAAAGGATTTTTTCACGCCCGAGGAGGTACCACCCCATACATCAAAGGGCCGGTGAAGTCCCAATGGACGTTTCCGGTTCTGGTGTATGAGTCGGTTTCCCTTATAAGCAAAAATGATGATGGCTCCTCCTTGTATAAAATATTCCGGAGGCAAAATACCCCTCCATTCGGATCTCCGGGAGAGGGGTGTACAGGGGGCGCCAACATCAAGATTTAACATATCCTTTTCGAATATATGTGGCCTAAATTCTAACCTAAACTCCGTCCACCATTTCCTCCAGGCTAACAGGCCCCAACTCCTCTTCCTCACCGAAACCCAAATCAGTGCCAAAAACAGCCACTAATCACCTTAATTTCCCGGGGTATGAGCTCCTTACTGCCTTTAGATTGCATGGAGGCGTGTGCGCATACGTCCGTAGCAATCTACCCTGCACCAGACTTCCCAATTTAGAAGCTGGAAGAAAAGACATACTATGGATAAAACTCTCTCTCAGGGCTGCAACTAAATTCATCTGTTGCATTTACCGGTCACCTTCTGACAACAACTTTGTCCAGCTCTTTGACTACCTTTCTGAAAAAACCGACTATCTGATTTCTGAATATCCTTCCTCCGAGGTCACTATTCTTGGCGACTTCAATGTCCATAATAAGGAATGGCTAGGATCTTCAAAAACCGATCCACAAGGGAGAGCAGCGGAGGCCTTTGCAGTCAGCAATTCTTTGGCCAATATGGTTCAGCAACCTACTTACTTTCCTCGTATCCCAACACACAGCTCAAATCCCTTGGATCTCCTTCTTACTACAAATCCTGAATGCTATAAGATATCAGTCACCGCCCCCCTTGGTCGCTCAGACCACGGCATGGTCACTGCTTCCTGTGCAATGCAACCCGAGGTCACACAGTCATCACACCCACGTATCGTTTGGCACTACAACTCCGCAACCTGGGACGAAATGCGGGATTACTTTTCCTCATTTCCATGGGCGTCTGTCTGCTTCTCTCATCCTGACCCCTCTGATATCTCACAAAACGTCACCGAAATTATTTATTCCACGCACACAGAAAACCTCTTCAGCCACTCAAAAGCCCTGGTTCTCTAAATCCTGTGACAAGGCCAGACTTGAAAAGGTCAAAGCTCACAAAACGCTTTTACACAATCCCAGTCAAGAAAATCGTCAAGCATTCAACGACTCAAGAAACCGCTATGTTCGCATTCTTTCTGAGGCAAAAAACTCGTTTAATAACCACATCAAAAACAAAGTCCTCTCAAGCTCCAACGGCGGCAAACCCTTCTGGACTCTTGCTAAGTCTATTGGGAATAATTTCTGCAAGAGCACGTTCCCACCTCTTGTCTCAGGTGATGAAATTGTTTCTACCGCCCTGGGCAAGGCTGAACTTTTTGCTTCGTTGTTCGCCGGAAATTCTACTCTCAACCCACCTCCAAATGCTCAACCACCAACAGTCCCCAATGTCGCACATAAAATGACTGATATCATTTTCAAAACTAAAAAGGTACGAAAGATGCTCTCTTCTCTTAATACCAGGAAAGCCTCTGGCCTTGACGAGATCCCAGCAATTGTTCTCAAAAAATGCGCACCAGAACTTGCTCCTGTCCTGACTCGTCTGTTTCAGATATCTTACAATAAAGGCATATTCCCTAGTAACTGGAAAACTGCTCGAGTGCAACCCATCCCCAAGAAAGGATCCAAAGCGCTTCCTAGCAACTACAGGCCTATTTCTCTCCTTTCAGTCATCTCTAAAGTGATGGAAAAGTATATAAACACCGAACTACTAAAATTCCTTGAAAAACACAGTCTAATCCACGACAGGCAGTATGGATTCCGTCAGCGCAGATCGACTGCCGACCTCCTTTCCTTTGTCACCCATTCTTGGAACAAGTCTATGGAACAACACGGTGAATCCCAGATTGTTGCTCTAGACATATCCAAAGCATACGACCAGGTCTGGCACGCAGCGCTGCTTAATAAACTTCCGGCCTATGGCCTACCACCAAAACTTTGTACCTGGACAGCAAATTTCCTCTCCAACAGGAGCATATCTGTTGTTGTGGATGGCCATTCCTCTAAACTGTATCCAATTAATGCAGGAGTTCCTCAAGGTTCAGCTTTAGCCCCTACTTTGTTTCTTCTCCACATCAATGACCTCCTCTCTAGCACATCCAACCCAGTTCACAGTTACGCGGACGACAGCACCCTCCACTCAAACATACAATATTCTAAGCCTGTCTCTTTAGCCCAATTAGATGAGGATCGCAGACTCATGGAGGGTTCTGTCTCCATAGACCTCCAAAAAATATTAGACTGGGGAAGTAGAAATCTTGTACAATTCAACCCCACCAAAACTAAGTCTTGCTTTCTTTCTCACAAGAGATACAGCAGCCCTAGACCCATCACAATGAACAACCAAGTTATTCAAAGTAATGAATCCTTTTCTCTTGTTGGCATTTCTGTGGATCGAAATCTTAATTGGCACCAACATGTTACATCAATTGCAGAAGCGGCTGCTAAGAAATTGGGTTTCCTCTTCCGGGCTCGCAAATACTTTTCACCAACTAATCTCTATACCTTATACACTTCACAAATAAGGCCAAACCTCGAATACTGCTCCCACATCTGGGGTGCAGCTGCCACTTCTACACTCGCTATCCTGGACTCCATTCAAAAGAGAGCTATACGTCTCATCGGTGACCCTACCCTCACCCAAAGGCTTCCATCCCTTGCCCACCGACGTGCCGTTGGTGACCTCTCTCTCTTTTATAGATATCTGCATGGGCACTGCTCAGAGGAGCTTTCCTCCATAATTCCCCCACCTGCTGCCCCCAGCAGATCTACCAGGGGAACAGAGCGAATGCACCCTTTTACTGTCCAGGTCACCAGACACAGAACATCTTGTTATGCCCGCTCTTTTGTCCCGAGGACTTCCAAGTTGTGGAATTCCTTGCCGGCACATGTTTTTCCTTCTCCTCCGAACCTCCAAACCTTCAAGTCCAGAATTAACAAGCTGCCTCTTTCCTCCTTGTCAACACCCACGGTACGATAGTATTTAGGCTGTAAGCCCTCATGGTGTGTTGTTGACATAAAAAAAAAAAAAAAAACTAGCCCGAATATGTTGTTATCAAAGTGCCCCTTAAATTGAACGTTTAATTCAAAAAACTAATAATATACAGGGTATTCCATTTAAAAAAACAAAGTTTGTGTCGACTTCCGGTATAACCGGAAGTGCAGGCTAATTGAAAATATTTTAGTTAGAAAGATCAGTATCAAAAACGTGCGGATACCAATTTTCAGAATTTAAATAGATGTAGTTCTCCAGAAATGTCTAATAGGCCACTCACTGTATATATATATATATATATATATATATATATATATATATATATATATATATATATATATATATATATATATATATATAATATAAACGTATGAAAATTTAACGGACCTTGGTTTTGGATTCTAGAGACCCAAATTTGCGCTCATCCGAAAAAATTTTTTCAAAAGCTTTTCATCGTGACCTCTCTAGTAGCGAATTTTTAAAAAATTCAAAATTATGATTCTATCTAAAAATGCAAAAATATAAAGGCTGTCCCATTTAAAGTAACAAAGTCTCGCTGAGGAACCTGTATATGACATGTTATACACCTTTTGACGGCAAATAAAGGATAACTAACTAACCAGTTAACTACCTAACTTCCTACAGTCAAGTACAGCTACTTAAAGTGGTCGATTAGTTTATTTATAAGCTATTTTATTAATTATTATTAAGTATGATAACTTACCAACTCCTGAACAAAGTCTTTACTGCAAACCAAGACATGGAATTTTTTTCCACAATTCTTGACACAAGTCTCCAATACTGTCAGAGTATACAAGACAACTATATAATTTTTGCCAGCATTCTGTGTGAGACGTTTACGTATAGCTTTGATAGCATCTCTGGGTCCATCTTCTGTTTCATTTATCAAATCACATATTTCCATATTGAGAGCCCAATTTTCTGATGCCAGTTCTCCATCTGTAGCTTGTTCTGGAAAAAAAGTTGAAACTTTTAAACAGCAAGCGGCTGCTAGATGAAAAGTTACATCAATAATTTGTGTATGTTTGCGACATGATAACTTCGGACGTCAAGTACTATTTCACAATGTCTGGCCACAATAAGTAAGTTGGATGTATTATAACAAACACTCTAGATATACGTGCAAAAAACACACTATGACCAGGCTGAAGTTACACAGTATTTTTAAATAATGGGAATTTATATTTTTAGCGAATTTTTTTTTAATTCGCTAATCAGGAGATCTGTGTTTATATATATATATATATATATATATATATATATATATATATATATATATATATATATATATATATATATATATATATATATATATATAGAGACAGAGGCGTCTTGAAGACAAAGAAGACATCCGAAGTATGTTCCACGATATGAGAGTCGATGTAAAAGAAGAAATTGAACAGATTAACGAGCAAATAGAAAATGTGGACAAGAAAGTAGAAGATGTGGAAAATGCAATAGGAGTGGTAAACAGGAAAGTAGAAAATGTAACAGAGGATTTGAATAAACGATGGGAAGAAGTTGAAGGATTGAAAGAACAAATGAAGATGATGATGAAAGGCACAGAAGTCAGACATGGGCTGGCTTGCTTTCGCTTTTATATACTCGCCGTACCTTCCCCCTTGTTTCCGGAACGTTCCATTCCAGAACGTTCCAGGACCTTCTTTTACTAGAAGGTTCTGTGAATACAGAGCAGCCCCGTGTGTATACAGGGAGATGTATATACAGGTGATCCAAATGTGGTCATCACTCCTATGTTACACAAGAGGTGTTTCTCGAACTATAAGATCTCTCTGCGTATACAGGGTGTAAGGGTTCTCTGCGTATACAGGGTGTTCGGAATGCGCAGACCTCAGTTATCCGTTCCGACGGGGTACAAGTTGGTAACTTCGTTATTTTTGGTCCTAGAGGGCTGAGACTTCGCCTGGGGGGGGGGGTCACCCAGGCACCCGGGGGCGGTGGCGGTAAGGCGGTGTTGCCAGATTGTGCAATAATTTCCAGATGTTGGGGAAATTGTGGCACCACCGCACCTGCATCTATCGAAGTGCTTTGTAACAATATATATATATATATATATATATATATATATATATATATATATATATATATACATACATACATACATACATACATACATACATACATACATACATATATATATATATATATATATATATATATATATATATATATATATATATATATATATATATATATATATATATATATATATATATATATATTGTTACAAAGCACTTCAATAGATGCAGGTGCGGTGGTGCCACAATTTCCCCAACATCTGGAAATTATTGCACAATCTGGCAACACCGCCTTACCGCCACCGCCACCGCCCCCGGGTGCCTGGGTGACCCCCCCCCCCCCCCCCCAGGCGAAGTCTCAGCCCTCTAGGACCAAAAATAACGCAGTTACCAACTTGTACCCCGTCGGAACGGATAACTGAGGTCTGCGCATTCCGAACACCCTGTATATACACCCTGTATACGCAGAGAACCCTTACACCCTGTATACGCAGAGAGATCTTATAGTTCGAGAAACACCTCTTGTGTAACATAGGAGTGATGACCACATTTGGATCACCTGTATATACATCTCCCTGTATACACACGGGGCTGCTCTGTATTCACAGAACCTTCTAGTAAAAGAAGGTCCTGGAACGTTCTGGAATGGAACGTTCCGGAAACAAGGGGGAAGGTACGGCGAGTATATAAAAGCGAAAGCAAGCCAGCCCAGTTCAGTTCAGTACAGTTCAGTTAGAGAATGTGAAGAGACTTGAAGACGCAGTAATCAGTGTGAAGTGTTAGACTGTAGTTCTAGTATAGTAACTTGTGTGCAGATTAGTAATTGTAAGGCCAGTAAATTAAGTGTTTTGTGAGAGAGATATTCTAGAAATTTTATTGTATCCATATTTAGAGTGTAAATAAAGTTGTTTTGTTAAAATTTAAAGTCTCACTTATCCAGAACCCGGAGAAAACGCAACAATTTGGTGTCAGAAGTGGGATAACTGAGTGAAGAAGTGAACAACTAAGCTAGCTGTAAATGGTAAACACCAGATCGACTGACTACGACGAGATGGCTGAAATCAAAGAGTTGATGGACTTACTGAAAAGACAACGCGAAGAAGACGACAGAAGACGACATGAGGAAGAACAGAGGCGTCTTGAAGACAAAAAGGAGCTCAAGAAGCAACGCGAAGAAGACAAAGAAGAACTCAAGAAGCAACTCGAAGAAGACAAAGAAGAACTCAAGAAGCAACGCGAAGAAGATAAAGAAGACCTCAAGAGACAACGCGAAGTAGACGAACAACGGCGACAAGAAGATGAAAGAAGACGGCGCGAAGAAGACGACAAGAGGAGGAACAGAGGCGTCTTGAAGACAAAGAAGACATCCGAAGTATGTTCCACGATATGAGAGTCGATGTAAAAGAAGAAATTGAACAGATTAACGAGCAAATAGAAAATGTGGACAAGAAAGTAGAAGATGTGGAAAATGCAATAGGAGTGGTAAACAGGAAAGTAGAAAATGTAACAGAGGATTTGAATAAACGATGGGAAGAAGTTGAAGGATTGAAAGAACAAATGAAGATGATGATGAAAGGCACAGAAGTCAGACATGGGCTGGCTTGCTTTCGCTTTTATATACTCGCCGTACCTTCCACCTTGTTTCTGGAGCGTTCCATTCCAGAACGTTCCAGGACCTTCTTTTACTAGAAGGTTCTGTGAATACAGATCGGTCCCGTGTGTATACAGGGGGATGTATATACAGGATGATCCAAATGTGGTCATCACTCCTATGTTACACAAGAGGTGTTTCTCGAACTATAAGATCTCTCTGCGTATACAGGGTGTAAGGGTTCTCTGCGTATACAGGGTGTATATACAGGGTGTTCGGAATGCGCAGACCTCAGTTATCCGTTCCGACGGGGTACAAGTTGGTAACTTCGTTATTTTTGGTCCTAGAGGGCTGAGACTTCGCCTGTGGGGGGTCACCCCAGGCACCCCCAGGTGGTCGCGGGCGGTGTTGCCAGATTGTGCAAGAATTTCCAGATGTTGGGGAAATTTTGGATATGTGGCAACACCGCACCTGCATCTATTGAAGTACTTTTTAACACTGCCCCCCTCAAGACTGTTCGTCCCGAACAGTATTTACCGGTCGCCAACTTGGGGGTTCGTTGCCTCGATAGGGACTCAGCCTCTCTATGTGAACAACTTTGGGATAAAATTGGATGACCAACGACTTATGAGCCACCTGTGATTATAAAAATTTATAAGATGTAGCTCAAGACACCTTATAAGTAACGTATACAATTTTTCTCGTATTTTGTATATAATAACGGATATATTGAGCTTTACCGTAGAAATGCGTCACCCTGTATATATGAAAACAGAGAAAAACTGAGACTAACCCTGGATATGGGTTCTAGGGACCTAGTTTGCGCTTATTTAGAGAAACCTTTCCAAAATTTAAAAGTGACAGTCTGCTGAAGGGCGAATTTTTTCTACGGAAATTCGTAGAAAGTATAGACCATTAAACGATAAACATAACTAAAAATACTGCCAAACCACCAGAGAAAGGGTCTATTTGAAATGAACTTTCTGGAAATATTTTAGTAAAATGACAATGACGGTTGAAGCTGAAACTTAAGAGTTTGTAAAACACTCTTCTTGCGACATGTTCTCTACATAACCCGTATTTGTTTCAGGTTCTTTGTCTAAATGTTGCCAATTTTGACGTTTCAAATCGCGAATTTCACGTTTTAAGAGGAAAACCCAAATTTTTTAATTGCCTAAAACTTTTTTATCTTTAAACTTACAAATCTAAATTGTTGTACATAGGTTACCGTTTGTGTTATAAACCGTCGTACCAAATTTGGTTGCCCTGACTTCGGTATCTCCGGAGATATAAAATTAAAAAATATAAAAATAACGAACTTATCCAAACCCACTTGCAAAAGGAAGGTACTCACCAAATTTGATAAAAATTGGGCTATTATTTTTTGAGTTACCGGTGTGACACAAACACAACCGCGCGTGCACGCACGCACTTATATATATATATATATATATATATATATATATATATATATATATATATATATATATATATATATATATATATATATATATATATATATATATAACTGACCCTGGATATGTGTTCTAAGGGGCCTACTTGGCGCTCATTTGAAGCAATTTCTTTAATTCAAAAGTAGCGATCTCCTCATTAGTGAATTTCACTACAAAGTGTATTGCTGCTTAAGCCGTGTGAATAGAGAAAGGTGAGTATAAGTATTGTATTGTAATGAAAGAAAATAAGTAAGTATTAGCTGAAATAAAGGTGTAAAATTTTTTTTTAGAAATGTGTGAACGAGATAATAGCTAGACTGTGATGTAGAGTGAATGCCTTGTATTGAAATGGAATGGTGTTCAAGAGTGAATGAAATACCAACGGGCTGAAGTCGACCCTTCCCAATAATTACTTATTGGCATAAAAATGTTGCAGCTAAGTAAGAGTGTGGTGTAATCCTGCAATGATAGATTGAAGGCCGCCCAAACTGCAGGGGCCACTGCAAGATTCAGGATATCGTGAAGGAGCTCATGCTTGAAATGAGGTCACACTTCGCGAGCCCACGAAGCTGTAGGGAAAATAAGTTTACAGTGGTAATCCCCGACCGCGAGGCATGGCGGGGGTAGACGCCGGGTCTACCACGGGACGCGCACGTTTGGTTCACGGACGGATCCGGCGGGGAGAGTGGGCACGCGTTTATTCGGAAGGACCGAGGGTACGTCACAGTACTTCCCTCGGGGCTCATGCAACGGTCTTTCAGGCCGAAATGTACGCAATATTGCACTGCGTACAAGAGAACAAGAGGAGGGGCTACCCCAACAAGCAGATCCACAAAGCCATAGACAGTCAGGCAGCCCTTAAGGCACTAAGTAGCCCACGGGTAAATTCCAGGCTGGTTAGTGAATGCCGAGACGAGCGACCTGGCTGGGCAGAATGAGGTTACCCTCATCTGGGTGCCGGGTCACTCGGGGTCAAAGGCAATGGAGAACATGAGTCTCGCGAAGAGAGGATCAGCAGAACCATTTATGGGACCAGAACCGGTCCTGGGCGTATTGAAAGGCACGGTTTGGGGAATCATCAAGTCCTGGGTCAGGGACAAGGCATACTGGGCAGATTGTCCAGGGCTCAAACACGAGAAGTCATTAATTGAGCAACCCAGTCCAAAGAAAGCTGTGGAGCTGCTAAATCTTAGCAGAGGACAACTCAGAAACATAACAGGACTCCTGACGGGACACAAGGCAGTCAAGACACACCTGCATAATTTTTTTCTTACAAACATGCATTATAATTCGCTGGAAAACACACTAATGCAATAAAATAAGGGGGTGTTATATTAAAAAAAGAAAGTGTGTATCACCAACGACTTATGGGCCAGCCTGTGATTGTCAAAATAAGTTTACAAGGTGCAGCTCCAGATACCCTATAATTAACGTAAATACTGTTTTTGTCATATCTTGTATAATAACGAATGTATTGAGCTTTGCCGTAAAAAAGTGTCACCCTGCATATGTGTAAATAGACAAAAACTGAAACTGACCCCGTATATGGGTTTTAGGGGTTCTAGTTCGCGCTCATTTGAAAAAATATTTTTAAAATTCTTAAGTCGCGGTCTTCTCAATAACGAATTTTTTTTACGAAAATTTGCTAACATATAAACTATTAAACCATAAACTCTATAGCTGAAACTACTGCCGAAGCATCAGAAAGAGGGTCTATTTGAAATGGATTTTCTGAAAATATTTTAGTAAAATGAAAGACAATGATGGTTGATGCTGAATCTTAAGGCTTTGTAAAACACACTTCTTACGACATATCGTCTACAAGATCCGTATTTGTTCCAAATTCGATGTTTGAAAATTGTACATTTTGACGTTTCGAATCGCGACTTTGACGTTTGAAGAAGAAAAATTATCAAATTTTCAAAATATTTTTTCTGCTACTTCTTGACGTTTTTGTGTCAAGAAAACTTAACCGTTGGATGTAATATTCAATTGGTTTTGTTAATCACACAAAATATTTTGTTGTTGTGCTTTCCTCTGATCACCAGTGGCACCCAACATTTTTTTTTTAAAGTGCCTATAACTTTTTTTCCTTTCAACTTAGGGATATGAATTTTGGCACGTAGGGTAAGTTGGACAGAAGAAACGTATATGCATAATTTGGTTGTCATAGCTCTGTTATTTACGGAGATACGAAAAATTTCCGAAGGAAAACCCAAAATTTTCCCGGAAAAACTGGTCCCTTTTTTTTGGATAACGAACTTATCCAAGCCACTTAGAAAAAGGAAGGTACGTACCAAATGTCATTAAAATCGACCTATTATTTTTTGAGTTATCGATACTCTATATATATATATATATATATATATATATATATATATATATATATATATATATATATATATATATATATATATATATATATATATATATATATATATATATATATATATATATATATATATATATATATATATATATAATTTTACGTTTTACAAAAAATTCGCTATAAACCCAACCTGACAATGAGTTGTCTTGGCCCTGGCCCTGTCCTTGACCTGACTATAACCTAAACTGAAACACAGCACGGGGAAGAGAAACCTTGAGAGAAAATTTTTAACGTAAGAAGTAAAAAATATATATAAACTTGACATCGCCATAACCGAAATTAAAACAAAGCAAGCACAAGGAAGGCAAACAATTGGGAGAAAAATCGGAACATAAAAAAGGCAGATAAAACATGAAAATCATGAAAAATTATCAAGTAATGTCAATGTCATTATTCGACTGATAACACCACACAGAATCCTGATCATAAACCACACTAGAAGAAAGACAGGGGAAGGTAAACCACCAAGAGAAAAAATAGAACATGAAAAGCCCAATAAAAGATAAATATTTAACGAAATGGTGGGTGAATTTGCAGATGATCTACCGGATAAACAAAACGACTGCTGATAGATAAAGTTTGGTATCTTACATGCACGTTGACACTATTCTTACCTTATTGTCTTTACTGAGTTATTTACATTTGAAGTTTTTTACACATTGCATACTTTTTCAATAGTTTTTCAGTACGGTTCTGTTCCGTGACACCCTTTCCCCACCTAAACATTAAAACTTGACGTAAACTTAACAATGGGGCTTAGAATATTCCACACCCGGCAATTCTTCTTCTTTGGACTGTTAATTAGCTTGTGGCTTGTATAACTTTTAGTACGCATATCGGTATGGATGTGATCGGGTTCTTAATTATTTACGTGTTCAGATACTTTATTACTGAAATTGTGCATTGTTTACCTTGTTTTCTTATTATGGCCATTATACATAGTGTTGCAGTGGTATGTTGCGATTTCCGAGACATATTATTAGTTTGCTACGTTGTCTTTGTAATGGATAATATGCAAGGCCACAGACAAGGAGCCGGACCTAGCTCATTTGCTTGAAATGAAAACGGTAAATGTTGTGTAAATTTACCCTTCCTTTTTAAATTTTGATCATTAACAGTATTTGATGTGATATGTTCTCTTTTAGCTGTAAAAACTAGGGTACTTATATTGTAACATGGGTTTTCCTTTCCCCTAACGTTTCACTTGGGAAAAAAAAAGGGGGGGGGCTGCTTAATCGTAGTGGTTTTCCTTCCTCAATTCATAAACCACAGATGATGCCCCCGGTGTTCGCGCAAGGTGCCACTTACGTACTACGGTGGGTTGCCTGTCTTCAATTGCGACAGGCGATACACACCGAGACATCGTGGTACATGCAGGTTCCGTGTGTCTGCGCTGGCCGGGACGTTCTTCGCGGGGGCCCACATCGGCGTGCAGCAGGTGTGTCACCTTGTGATGATATACCTGTCGCGTAATCCGCCGCGGGTGCGTTATGCTATGGCGGAGACGGAGTTGGCGGCGCACACGGTTGTGGATTGGTTTAATTTCATCCGGGAGGTGCTCGTCGATCATTTCACTGGTATGACGTCGGCGATTGGGGGCCCCGATGTCATCGTGGAGATAGACGAGGCGAAATTTTCCCGGCGTAAATACAACCGTGGGCGTCGTCTGCGTGGTCAATGGGTCGTCGGGGGGTTGTACGTGGTAGTAGTAGTAGCAGTAGTAGCAGTGGTGGGGAGGCCAACGCCAAGCAAGTAGGCCACAATGGGCCCTTTTTGCCAACCCCAGCAACCCAGCAACCATGCTCTACTCTTCCTCGGTTCCGTCGCCAAACCGCCTCGACCTCGAGATGAAGGCCATGACGGTCTTCAATTGGACGGTACTTACCTGATTCCTCTGCAGAGTCCTTGATCCGAACAATTCTGCTTGAAGACTCCCAAAAGCCTCGCATTCACACAGGTAGTGGTAGAACGTTTCTTCATCCTCGCCACATTCCTGGCAAATGGGATCCCTCTCTACGCCTATCAATGTGAGGTGTCTTCTAAGGGCGCAGTGGCCTGTCAGCACCCCGAGAATGCGGCGAAGCGTAGGTCGACTCCTTCCGAGTAGCCAGACAGCTTTATCTCTGTCCGGCCCCTCCACGAAGTCCCTCGCCTGCCTGCAGCCACCAACCGACCCCCAGTGCCTCTCCATTGCTTCCTCGGTCCACCTGTCTAAGACGACAGAGACTGTCTTCCTACTTATGCCTATCGCAGGCTCCGGGCCACAGAACGGCCGCCGGGAACCGAGTTTTGCGAGATTATTCGCCACCTCATTCCCCGCCACGCCACAGTGTCCCGGAACCCACACCAGTTGCACCTCCTTCGTCCTGGCTGGCCCTCTGAGGGCGTCAGCGCACTCCTGAACCAGGGGTGACCTGATTCTGGCCGCGCAAACTGCCCGGAGGACCGCCTGGCTATCCGAGCAAATGCACACACATTTCTCGGGACTCATCTTCACATCCTGTCTATTGGCCACAGACAGGATAGCATACGCCTCTGTTTCGAATGCCGTGGTGTATGCGCCAAGAGCATAGCTCTCGCGCACTCCCAGGCCCTCGATGTATATTCCTGCCCCGGAGGATTGCTGGTCCTCCAGCCGCGATCCGTCGGTGAAACAGACCAGGCTTGCGGGCTGGAATGCAACCTCATTTTCCCTCCACTGATCCCTACTGGGGATCCTGAGGGTGTATGGCCTAGTCAACCTAATATCGTCCTCGGCACCCATCACCTTTATGGCGGAAATCGGAATTTCCTTTTCCACCTCCTTGGCGACTCTTGCATGCCCTATTACTGCTCCCTCTCCGCACCAGTTACCTGAGTCCCGGATTCTAAGATGCGACGCCATAGCCTCCCTTCTGATACAGATGGGAGGCGGTGGCAGCATCAACAGGACCTCTAGCGCGGCTGAGGGTGTCGTCCTCATAGCGCCTGTGATACCCAGGATAGCCAGCCTTTGGAGTTTGGCCAGCTTCCTGCTGGTTGTTTGGTTCACACCACACCACCGGACTAACGCCCCATAGAGGATTCTCGGCTTGACGATCGCAGTGTAGATCCAATGAAGGATCCGGGGATTAACTCCCCAGGTCCTCCCTATCACACGACGCAGCTGCCAGAGGGTCGCTACTCCCTTGCACACAACTCGTTCTATTTGCGACCCCCATGTTAGTTTCGGGTCCAGGATCACCCCCAGATATTTGACCTCCCGCACTAAAGCTAAAGGTTTTCCAAACATCACGGGCGCCCTGAACCCCTCTACCTTCCTCTTCTTGGTAAATAGGATCATCTCCGTCTTCGCCGGGTTTACGGAGAGTCCCTGCTCACCACACCACCTTTCGATTATGCTACAGGCAGCTTGCATGCACTCACAGAGGACGCCGAGGAATTTGCCGGTGACTAAGACCAGCCCATCATCAGCGTACGCCTGGGCGTAGAAGCCATTCTCAGAGAGCCGCTCCAAGAGGCCGTCCATGACCAGACACCATAGATGAGGCGAAAGGCAGCTGCCCTGAGGACAGCCGCCCGTCACCCCAACGTCCAGCCCTCGGCCCCTCAAGGTCAGCGACACTCTCCTGTCCTCCAGCATGCTCGCCACCCAGCTTATTAGGGACATCGGCGTTCCCCTCTCCTGTAGGGCGTTACAGACCGTATCCGTCCTTGCCTTATCAAAGGCCCCCTCCACATCGAAGAACACAGCTAATGTGCTCTCCCCGTAGTGTAGGGCCCTTTCCACCTTCCGCCTCACAGCGTGGAGCGCCGTCTCCGTCGATTTCCCCTGCTGGTACGCGAGCTGGCCTTTGTGGAAGGGATGATCCTTGAGGATCCCTCCCAACATAAACCTATCTACTAACTTTTCCAATGCCTTAAGTAGGAAGGATGTTAGGCTGATTAGCCTGTACGCCTTGGCCAGCGTGTAGTCCTCCCTTCCCGGTTTGGGAATGAAGACCCCCCTAACCCGGCGCCAGGCCTTTGGGACGTAGCCCCACGCCAGGCTGGCCCGAAAAACCTCCCTTATGTTGGGAAGCAGTATATCCAGGCCCCTCTGGAGCAGGGCTGGAAAAATCCCATCGCAGCCTGCGGATTTGAATGGAGCGAACTCGCTCACCGCCCAGGTTATAGAGCCATCTGTGACCACCTCCTCCGCCAGCTGCCAGTCCGCATTCGGGACTGTCCACCGGCCCGGTTCGGCAGCCTCCGTGACGGCTCCACCGCCCTCAAGGTGAACTTCGGTGAGATGACGCAGGGTCTCCTCACCGGTGCTTGTCCAGCTCCCGTCCTGTTTCCTTAAAGATCCTACATTACTACCTAACTCTTGTTTGAGTACTCTTACCGTTGTACGTGGTTTGCGGGGTGTTTGCGGCCAGGCATTTATGGTTTTGGTTGGTTGATCGTAGTGCGCGGACGTTGATGCGGGTTATTCGGGACCATGTGTTGTCTGGCAGCGTCATCATGACGGACTGCTGGAGGGGCTACAGCGATTTGGAGGCGGCGGGTTTTCCTTCCCCGTCTGCTTATCCCGGCCGGCTGGACGTTTTCCTGTACGCCCGCTCCAAAGGGGTTCGTCGGCCTTTGGTCGCTGGGTTCTCTCTTCGTAGGTTTGGGGGGGGGGGGGGGGGGGGGGGAGACGGGGGTCCGAGGAATTCGGTTTGCCTGCTTCTTGCCGTCGCGTTATACCCCTTTTTCGCGGTTTTCGCCTCGGTTCTCCTCTTATATTTTCTTTCCCCACCCAGCACCCCATTTCGCTCCTGGTCCCGTTGGTTCCCTGGGGGTTGTGAACAAGGACTTTTTCGTGTGGCTCCTTGCTCTAGGGGGGTTTTAAAGGCTTTCTGTGGAAAAAAAAATTTAAAAATCGTTCGTGAGTTATTCTGCAAATTTACCCATAAACCACAAGAAAAATTTCACGGGAGCATCCCTCAAGAATGTTACAGGACCAGGGGCGAATAGAGGTTATGTGCCGGGTAAACAAGATTATAAGGAAGTATGGCTACAAACTGTGAAAAAGGCAGCTTTTAGAGATCAGATTAGGCTGTTTTTTTTGCATTTTCTACTCATATTTCCTTTTTATCTTCTTCCCCGCCCGGCACCCCTATTCACTCCTGGTCCCTTAACTTACTTGGGAGTTGTTAACTAGACATTTTTATTTTGGTTTCTGCATCCAAGGGGGGTTCTAAACTTCCTAGGGGGTTGTTAACTAGAAATGTTTCTTTTGGTTTCTGCATCCAAGGGGGGTTCTAAGCATGTTTCTGAAAAAAAATTCAAAAAAGCATCCGAGGGGTCATCTGCAAATTTACCAAATGGTAAAGTAATGTTAACCCAGTTATGAGACGGGAAGCGTAAACAGTGGGTATGGTTTCATTTAGATTACTCCAAAAGGCAGCAATTAAATTTAAGATATGATACCCCTTTGTAACTTATACACTCAAATGGACTGATAATTCCTTTTGGTAATTCTGCAGTTCATGCCCGTGAACCTCGCGCACTAGAATTTTGTGGTTGGAGTTCACACGTTGTTGCCACATCCTTCTCGTAGTAGAAAGAGGGGGCTGCTGACCTGACCTACACTGTAGGTCAGGAAGGTCAGGTCAGGCAGCCCACTAGAGCAATAAGCACCGTCCGGCAATGCCGCTCTCTCGATGCATAGACGTTCACGGGCATAAACTGCAGAATTACCTTCCTTTTTTTTCCATTTCATTTTGTTTTCTCTTGTAGGTATTTGTTTATTTTGTGCAATACAGGTAACTTAATGAAATATACAATTTAAAATTGATTTTTCTTGTTAGTAGATGTGTAATTTTGGTTGTATTATATTTTTAAATAATAAACAATCACCTCATAAATTTTGTAATATTGTGTATTTATTTATTAGTAATCTATCTGAAGATCCAATTACATCGCCTATTAATAATTACAGCATAATTTTCCATTGCGGTGGATAAATAGATGCAAAAGTAAATTTACACATTTGCATGCCTAGTCACCAGCCACACATGTGAAATTAAAGTACCTATATTTATAACAGCTTTATTAGTTTGAACTTGATAATGAATAATGAGTCATAAATAAAACTACACTATTTAAACGTAAATAGTACAAAATAGGCAAAGCAAACTAAACCAACACCATAAAACTCAAGGGGTCTTAATGTAAACAAAAATTTGTTAATAAATATAATTTGGAGAAAGAACTAACGTTAGGCTAATATGTATTAACTGATGAATAAGCAAATTCTTGAGTATTATCTGGATGACAATCAGGTGTTAACACCGGTTGACTGGGGCAGTTCTATTTACGTTTCATATAAATCGATTTCACTTCAAGCAATTGCAACATATTTTTATCTAAACATATATATTTCTTACCAATTCGTCCCCCAACAGGGGTAGAAAATGGATTTCCACCGATACTCCCCAATGCATTCCCGAAAAACGATGTCATTTCTTAATTTTCACAAAAACTTATTGTTCTTCGCACTATTTTGTATTCGCCTTTACTCACAAAACCTGACTTGTGTCGTTGTCTGCCTGTCAAATATGAAGTGTCAAAAATAAACACCACTCTATACTGCTCTAGTCAAATATAGATACAAACTACAAATCACTTTAATATATTGCTTTTTAATAATTAAAATGCATACACAAGAATTAGTAAATATATCAAGTCTAATTTGTATTTACAGAAAAATAATAAAGAAGAGTATTTATCAAAGGAACCAAATGTTAAAGATATTTTTTGCCTACTATTGTTGATAAGCAACTATGATTTGACTCGTAACTTGTTTACATGGCAACGATTAAACGTCAACTGTTGTTATGTTTAGCGTAGTTCGTTTATATGCGGTATTTAACGACTAACGATACCATGACGACGATAAAAAATTGTTGACTGCATGACAATTTCTTTAAGGGCTAATTTCAATAACTTTTATACTTGTATAAGTTTTATCGAGTCATGGATCCATGCAAAGAAAAAGAACCAAAAGTTATTGATAATGCCCTTATTGAAAAATGCTTAGAACAACAAGGACCAAAAGGAGAAGCTGGATACTTGGCACGAACTGAAGGGATACCATTAGAAGAAGTTGATCAGATAAGATTTGAATTTCTCAGTTAATATACAATTATTAATTGCTAATATTTTATTTATAAATTTGTTATTAATCATTAATTTAATTTATTTCTAGATATACTGAGAATAAATCATTTGTGGGTGCTAAACTCACTTACGAAATTAGGATTGAACAATAATTTAATTGAAAAAATAGAGAATTTGCATACTCTAATCCATTTGAAAGAGCTAGACTTGTCTTTCAACAAAATAACTAAAATAGAAAATTTGGAAACACTTGTTAAGTTGGAAAAAATAAGCCTCTATAGTAACTTAATAGTAAGAATCGAAAATCTGGATATGCAGACTCAGTTAACAATATTAAGCATAGGAAGAAATTTAATCGACGATGTGACAAGTGTAAGCAAGCCTTATTTGTTGTAAAAATATGTATTTATGTATTTGTTCGTTCGTTTATTCAAGGTTCTTTATCTAAGGAGACTAAACAATTTAAAATCACTTAATATGGAGGGCAACCCTTGTGCAGATGGAGATAATTTTCGAATATACATTGCTATGTTTTTGCCCCAGTTAGTCTATTATGAATATAAAATGATACAAGAATTTGAAAGGGAGGAAGGACAGGAAGTTTTTGGGTATGTAGGTATATAAATAAAAATATTTTAAAACGTGCAAAATTTCGAGGTGAGTGGGGGTATCTGAGTCCAGGGGGAAAACGGATTTTTTTCTATAAAACGTGGGTGGAAAAGAGAGTGGCAGCACTGAAGGACCACAGCGTCTCCCTTCAACAACTCATGTTTCTAAGTGTCGTGCCTTTAGTGTTGCAATTTTTAGCGAATTTTTCGTAAAACGTAAAACACAAAATTCACTAATGAGTAGTCTGTGTTTATTATATATATATATATATATATATATATATATATATATATATATATATATATATATATATATATATATATATATATATATATATATATATATATATATATATATATATAATATATATATATATGTATATATATGTTATTTTCCGAGATACAAAAATTTTCCGAAAGAAAACATAACATTTTTCCGGAAAAACTGGTTTTATTTTCCTGCCTAACAAACTTATTCAAGCCACTTACAAAAGAAAGATACGTACTAAATTTAATCAAAATCGGCCCATTGTTATTTGTTATCGGCATGATATATGTATATATATATATATATATATATATATATATATATATATATATATATATATATATATATATATATATACATATATCATGCCGATAACAAATAACAATGGGCCGATTTTGATTAAATTTAGTACGTATCTTTCTTTTGTAAGTGGCTTGAATAAGTTTGTTAGGCAGGAAAATAAAACCAGTTTTTACGGAAAAATGTTATGTTTTCTTTCGGAAAATTTTTGTATCTCGGAAAATAACCGAGCTATGACAACCAAATTTGGCACATATGTTTGTACTATCAAACTTGCCTTACATACCGAAATTTAGATATCTAGTTTAAAAGAAAAAAAAGTTATAGGCATTAAAAAAAAATTGGGTACCACTGGTGATCAGAGGAAAGCACAAGAACAAAATATTTTGCGTGATTAACAAAACCAATTGAATATTACACACAACTGTTAAGTTTTCTTGACGCAAAAAGGTCAAGAAGTAGCACAAAAAATATTTTTAAAATTATATCATTTTTCTTCTTAAAACGTCAAAGTCGCGACTTGTAACGTCAAAATTTGCAATAATAAGTGTGTTTTACAAAGCCTTAAGTTTCAGTTTAAACCATAATTGCCCTTCATTTTACTAAAAGATTTTCGGAAAATCCATTTTAAGTAGACCCTCTTTCTGATGCTTTGGAGCTAGTTTCGGCTATAGAGTTTATGGTTTAATAGTCAATTTTTTAGGATATTTTCCGCGACTTATGAATTTAAAAAAGATTTCTTCAAATGAGCGCGAACTAGAACCCATAACATTCATATACGGGGTCAATTTCAGTTTTTGTTTGTTTACACATATACAGGGTGAGTGTGACGCATTTCTACGGTAAATCCCAATATATCCGTTATTATACAAGATATGAGAAAAATGATATACGTTAATTATAGGCTGTCTCGAGCTGCATCTTATAAACCTATTTCGACAATCACAGGATGGCCCATAAGTTGTTAGTGATACACACTTTTTTTGGTCCCCCCTACACTTAGTTATCATGGGGGAGGCAAGGCTGGGACTATACTGACTAGCCTGCAATGGTAGGCTAAAGATCAACCCAGGCTTCAGGGGCCATTGCAAAATTCAGGAGATCGTGAAGGAGCCCATGCTTGAAATGAGGTCAGACTTCGCGAGCCAGCGAATCTGCAGGGAAAACAATTTTACAGTGGAAATCCCCGACCGCGAGGCATGGCGGGAGGAGACGCCGGGCTTACCACGGGACGCGCTCGTCTGGTTCACGGACGAATCCGGCGGGAAGCGTGGGACGGGGGCAGGTGTTTATTCGGAAGGACCGAGGGTAAGTCATAGTATTTCCCTCGAAGCCCATGCAACGGTCTTTCAAGCCGAAATGTACGCCATCCTGCACTGTGTGCTTGAGAACAAGAGTCGAGGCTACACCAACAAGCGGATCCTCATAGCCACAGACAGCCAGGCAGCCCTTAAGGCCCTAAGTAGCCCACGGGTAAATTCCAGGCTGGTAAGTGAATGCCGAAACTAGACGAGCGACCTGGCTGGGCAGAATGAGTTCACCCTCATCTGGGTGCCGGATCACTCAGAGGTCAAAGGCAATGAAGAAGCTGACAGTTTGCGAAGAGAGGGTCAGCAGAATCGTTTATGGGACCAGAACTGGTCCTGGGCGTATCGAAAGGCACAGCCAGGGGAACCATCAAGTCCTGGGTCAGGGAACAGCACAAGGCATACTGGGCAGACTGTCCAGGGCTTAAACACGGGAAGTCATTAATTGGGCAACCCAGTCCAAAGAGAGCTGTGGAGCTGCCAAAGAAACACCTGCATAAAATGGGGCGGTTCGAGGAGGACCTGGCATGGAGAGTCTGCGGCGAGGGTTAGGAATCAGCACAGCACATTGTGCGAGTGTAAAGCTCTGTACTGCAAAAGGCAACTGATCTACGGACAGTCTAGGCCGGAGACAGAGCAATATAAAACTTCACCGTACCAACTGCTGTGCAGACTAGTGATTTTGGAATGGGTGGAGTAGAAAAGACAAAGGGCATGCACAATAAGCCAAAGACTGCGTGCTATCGGGGTGGCAAAGACGCGGACGAGCCCTGAGGGAGAAAAAAAAAGATAGACACTTCCTTTTTTTCAATAGAGGCCCGGTATGTTATTTCATTTTTGTATTTTCCATAGAGTTATAATGCATGTTTGTAAGGGAAAAAAATTAACATCGTTTCTCAAGCATGTTGTACATCAGTGGAAAGCTCTTTTCACAGGCTATCACATGAGCAAAAAATCCAATTTGGCTTCCATAATAAAAACAAACGTTGATACCTGTAGCTCAAAAACAAATGACAATCCAAAGTTGAGAATAGCACAAAAAGATTAATCTGTAAAAAGTGTCCTGATAATGTGCAAGTATTAGACATGTCAGATCAACGCCTACTTAGATATTGAAGAAAAAAGAAATCGACAAATTTTTTTTCAAAATAACTCGAAAACGATAAGATGCAGGCAAAATACAAGCCATATTTGGAACAAGCATAAAATTCTAAAAAACATTGCTAATTTAACCGTCTCCCTATATCTAATAATAACGCAGATAGCAATACATTCCCATCCAGTTTGGGACACACTGTTTATATATATATATATATATATATATATATATATATATATATATATATATATATATATATATATATATATATATATATATATATATATATATATATATATATATATATTAAAATAGCTTGATTACTCCAACGGCGCTTACTAAGATGCTGCTGGCATCAGATGCTATTACCTATCTGTGCGCAGAGCGCAAAATTCCCACCAATGGAAACGGAATACTTGTCAGGTGAACCTAGGTAACCAATACGAAAGAGGTGATCTTCAGTTGAAGTGCCGCTCGTTTGCAACTCGTAGCTACCACTTGGAAAGGGTTAGTTCAGCGAACAACATGTCGAATGGTGTTCTCTCTACCGTCAGGCGACAATTAAATTGAACTATCTATCGTTAGTATTCTATCGTTAAACTTCAAATAACTGAAGTAAATTATTTATCTCTGTGCCAAGTGCCTTGTCGATTGTTAGCGAATAACCTACACCCCTGTGATTACTAGGGCGAGTACATAAAACTAGTTTTTTCTCGCAAACGTTACAAAACGAACTGTTTCATTTAAATGGGGTTTCGGGTTCTGGATCTTGTTCAGAATTGTGGGTGTTGTTAGTTTCGGAATTTTTGGTGAATCTTTATTAAGAAAATTCACTAATATAAAGGTATCGATGATGAGATTTTCGGAAAATTTCTTCAAATGAGGACGAATTAGGGCCTCTGGAACCCATTTCCATGGTCAGTTAAAATGTTTATATATATATATATATATATATATATATATATATATATATATATATATATATATATATATATATCCAACCGATAACTCAAAAAATACTTAACTGATTTGGACCAATTTTGTGAACTACCCTTATTTTGCTAATGGCTTGGATGAGTTCGTTCATCAAATCTAAGCGGCTAATTTTTCTTAGTAAAAAATTAAAAAATATTTTTAAAACGCAATATCTCTCAAATTGTCTAAGTGACTGAAATGATTATTTACAACGTAAAAGAACATAGACAGACATGGCTGTGTATCAATTTTCAAGTCGTTGGATCAAAGGAAAATAAGGTTATTCGACATTAATAATAAAATAATCCTCGACATCCCTTCAAATTCTGTAATGCATTATCTACAATGTTGGACAAAGACAGATGACGTTATATGTATTGCTATGCTAATTAAATAAATCGTAGATGAAAATCTAAACAATGGAGGTTGTCGCAGTTTATCAACCTGGACAACGTTGTGAGAGATACGACAGGGACGCACTCTCGGTGCAGGACCAGGTAGTATGTTGTCACAGCTCTAGTTTACACAAAATATAATAGATAGACCTTTATAATCAACTAAGAATTGTGTAATGTCAGCCTTGGACATTTATTTCCTAATACCAGGACAAAGTTTCAAACGCCGTTAATTTTAGCATGCGAATGTATATTATAAATAAAACATTTCTGGACGCAAGTGCGTTATAGTAGTGAATTTGCATAAGAATTATACACTATTAGCAAGATATGTTATTAAAACTAATTCTTTAAATTTAAATGGACCTTGGAGATCGATTTTAGAATCCCAGTTAGCGATTTTTGGAAAAAATTTATATTTTATATGGAGCTAGAAAATTAAAATTTGGTCTTAGATATAATATGTAAGAACTGCAAGTGCCTTTAAAAAATTGTGTTACAAATTTCATTAAAGTTACAAAAGTTTTCCAGAAAAAAAAAATTATTTACAAAGGGAATGTACCTGTCAAATTATAAATATGGCAGGTATTTTTCCTTATTAATTGCTTGGATGGTTTTGTTTTAGTCAACCCATTCAGTTTTTGCAAACAACAAACAACAAAAGTCTGGACGCAGCAAGTGCGTCATGGTAATGAATTTTCATTAAAATGTTTTTAATAGCAAATGTGTGTTTTTTTTAAGAAAGCCGGCATCAAATTTGGTTACCAGTATAACCAATATAGTAGAAACAAGGTGCTATGTTTAACCAAAAGAACTTTGAAAATGTACAAAAATTTCCGAAAGTAAACTTAGTGTTCCCGAAAAAACTGGTCTCTTGGTCAACCTTATAGGTTAATAACAAATTGAGCTATTCAAATTTGAAGCATTTAAAGAAAAATGTAGTTACCCAAACATTTGATATTTTCGCATAAATTCTATGTCATAGTTGCATTTTTAAACACAATAAGCAAAAACTGGATATTTGTATAATAATTTCAGAAAACAGCTTATGATCTTGGAAGAAGATGAGGCCAAAATGAAAGAAATAACCGATCGTGATGCTAAAATAAAAGCAGATGCCGAACTGCATTCTATAAGTTTTGTGGAGTACCTCAATTCCGATTACCTTTTTCTCGAAATGTTTGAATTGGATGAGGATGGTAACACATTCCTGATGATGGGGGATGAAATACAGGAGGTATATACAGATTACAAGGAACAGTTTGTTAACGTCTGCCGGCAGATATTTACTCTTGGTCAGGAGCAGCATGTAATCAGAGACACTGAAATGAATCAGTTTAAGAAGTGCGTAGATGACGCTAAGAAGTTTAATCAGGATCAGAATATTGTAAGTACTAGATCATTTTAAAGTCTCGGGACGCAGCAAGTGCGTTATGGTAGTGAATTTTCATAAAACTATTTTTTAATAGCAATAATGTGTGTTTTTTTAAGAAAGCAGGCATCAAATTTGGTTACCAGTATAATCTATATAGTAAAAACAATGTGCCATGTTTCATCAAAATAACTTTATTGTTTGAAAATGTAAAAAAAATTCCGAAAGTAAACTTAAAGTGTTCCCGAAAAAACTCGTTTTTTGGTCAACCTTATAGGTTAATAGCAAATTGAGCACTTCAAATATTAAGCATTTGATCAAAATTGGCTACCATAACGCACTTACTGCGACCAGAATTTTTGTTCTTACAAACATGCATTATATTTCGATGGAAAATACAAAAATGCAATAACATAAGGCGTGTTTGATTAAAAAAATTTTCATTAAAATGTTTTTAATAACAAATATGTGTGTTTTTTTTAAAGAAAGCAGGCATCAAATTTGGTTACCAGTGTAACCTATATACTAAAAACAATGTGGCATGTTTCATCAAAATAACTTTATTGTGTGAAAATGTACAAACATTTCCAAAAGTAAACTTAAAGTGTTCCTGAAAAAACACGTTTCTTGGTCAACCTTATAGGTTAATAGCAAATTGAGCTGTTCAAATATGAAACATTTGATAAAAATTCGCTACCATAACGTACTTGCTGCGTGCAGAATTTCTTTTCTTACAAACATGCATTATATTTCGATGGAAAATGCAAAAATGCAATAACATAAGGCATGTTTGATTAAAAAAAAAAGGAAATTTGTATCACCAACGACTTATGGGCCAGCCTGTGATTGTACAAATATTATTTTAAGATGTAGCTCAAGACACCCTATAATTAATATATACAATTTTTTTTTCATATCTTATATAATAACGGATATATTGAGCTTTATTGATTTTCTACGAAAATTCGACAAAAATTATATGCCATTAAACGATAAACTCTATAGCTAAGGCTACTGCCAAGCATCAGAGAAAGGGTCTATTTGAAATGAATTTTCTGCAAATATTTTAGTAAAATGAAGGACAATGGCGGTTGAAACTAAGACTTTAGGGTTTGTAAAACATCCTTCTTGAGACATTTTATTTCTATAGCCCGTATTAGATTCAAGTTACTTGCCTAAATGTTGCCAATTTTGACATTTTAAATCGCCACTTTGACGTTTTGAGGAAAACCCCAATTTATTTTTCTTTAAATGCTTATAACTTTTTTGTCTTTTGAGCTACATAGCTAAATTTTGGTAGGTAACTTACTCATAAGGATATAAACCTGTGTTGTCCTTACTTTGTTAATTCCGGAGATATAAATTTTTTTCGAAAGAAAATACAAAATTTTCCGGGAAAACCTAGGCAGATTTTCCTGGCTAACGAATTTATCCAAGCCATTTGCAAAAGGAATTTTTTCACCAAATTTAATCAAAATCGGCCCATTATTTTTTGAGTTATCGGTGTGATACATATATATATATATATATATATATATATATATATATATATATATATATATATATATATATATATATATATATATATATATATATATATATATATATAGATATATATATATATATATATATATATATATATATATATATATAGATATATATATATATATATAAACATATAAAAATTGAAACTGACCCCGGATATGTTTTCTGGGGGGCCTAATTAGCGCTCATTTGAAGAAATTTTTCAAAATTCAAAAGTCGAGATCTCCTCATTAGTGAATTTTTTTTAAGAAAATTCACTAATAATAATGATCGCTCAGACCACGGCATGGTCACTGCTTCCTGCGCAATGCAACCCGAGGTCACACAGTCATCACACCCACGTATCGTTTGGCACTACAACACCGCGAACTGGGACAGAATGCGGGATTACTTTTCCTAATTTTCATACTGCTGCTTCTCTCATCCTGACCCTTCTGATATCTCACAAAACGTCACCGAAATTATCTAAGCTGGCATGGAATTATTTATTCCACGAACACAGAAAACCTCTTCAGCCACTCAAAAGCCCTGGTTCTCTAAATCCTGTGACAAGGCCAGACTTGGCAAGGCCAAAGCTCACAAAACGCTTCTCCACAATCCCAGTCAACAAAACCGTCAAGCATTTAACGACGCAAGAAACCGCTATGTCCGCATTCTTTCTGACGCAAAAACTCGTTTAGTAACCACATCAAAACAAAGTCCTCTCAAGTTCCAAAGGCAGCAAAACCCTTCTGGACTCTTGCTAAATCTATTGGGAATAATTTCTGCAAGAGCACGTTCCCACCTCTTGTCTCAGGGCATGAAATTGTTTCTACCGCCCTGGGCAAGGCTGAACTTTTTGCCTCGTTGTTCGCCGGCAATTCTACTCTCAACCCACCTCCAAATGTTCAACCACCAACAGTCCTCAATGTCGCGCATAAAATGACGGATATCATTTTCAAAACTAAAAAGGTACGAAAGATACTCTCTTCTCTTAATATCAGGAAAACCTCTGGCCTTGACGAGATCCCACCAATTGTTCTCAAAAATTGCGCACCAGAACTTGCTCCTGTCCTGACTCGTCTGTTTCAGACATTTTACAATAGAGGCATATTCCCCAGTAACTGGAAAATTGCTCGAGTAAAACCCGTTCCCAAGAAAGGATCCAAAGCGCTTCCTAGCAACTACAGGCTTATTTCTCTCATTTCAGTCGTCTCTAAAGTGATGGCAAAGTATATAAACACCGAATTACTAAAATTTCTTGAAAAACACAGTCTAATCCACGACAGGCAGTATGGATTCCGTCAGCGCAGATCAACTGCCGACCTCCTTTCCTTTGTCACCCATTCTTGGAACAAGTCTATGGAACTACACGGTGAATCCCAGATTGTCGCTCTAGACATATCCAAGGCATTCGACCAGGTCTGGCACGGCAGCGTTGCTTAATAAACTTCCGGCCTATGGCCTACCCCCAAAACTATGTACCTGGACAGCAAATTTCCTCTCCAACCGGAGCATTTCTGTTGTCGTGGATGTCCTCTAAATTGTATCCAATTAATGCAGGAGTTCCTCAAGGTTCAGCTTTAGCCCCTACTTTGTTTCTTCTCCACATCAATGACCTCCTCTCTAGCACATCCAACCCAGTTCACAGTTACGCGGACGACAGCACCCTCCACTCAAATATATAATATTCTAAGCCTGTCTCTTTAGTCCAATTATATGAGGATCGCAGACTCATGGAGTGTTCTGTCTCCATGGATCTCCAAAAAATATTAGACTGGGGAAGTAGAAATTTTGTCCAATTCAACCCCACCAAATCTCAGTATTGCTTTCTTTCTCATAAGAGATACACCAGCCCTAGACCCATCACAATGAACAACCAAGTTATTCAAAGTAATGAGTCCTTTTCACTTGTTGGCATTTCTGTGGATCGAAATCTCAATTGGCACCAACATGTCACATCAATTGCAGAAGTGGCTGCTAAGAAATTAGGTTTCCTCTTCCGGGCTCACAAATACTTTTCACCAGCTAATCTCTATACCTTATATACTTCACAAATAAGGCCAAACCTCGAATACTGCTCCCACATCTGGGGTGCCGCTGCCGCTTCTACACTTGCTATCCTGGCCTCCATTCAGAAGAGAGCTATACGTCTCATCGGTGACCCTACCCTGACCCAAAGGCTGCCATCTCTTGCCCACCGACGTGCCGTTGGTGACCTTTCTCTTTTATAAATATCTGCACGGGCAGGGGTCGTAAATAGCGCTCATTTGAAGAAATTTTTTCAACATTCAAAAGTCGGGATCTCATTAGTGAATTTTTTTAAAGACAATTCACTAAAAAATAAAGAGATTGGTATAGAGAACCTTATATCGTTCGAAAGAGAATAAAATGTTTATCAGAATATGAAAAAAGATACAGTGTTCCACTTGAGAAAACCGCCGTATGAAGGTATGTATTGTACTAAACCCGGCATTAAATTTCCACTATCTTGTGTGGAATTTGAAAGGATAGATGGGAAGCTTAGGGATCCAGCTAGTCCTCCGCTCTATCTTTCTTACTGCAAAATACGCATTGGTTTTAATGTAATTACTGTTTGTTTTAATTATTTTTTTAAATTAACACATATCTTGAAAACGGTTAGTTTTAGGAATAGGAAAACTTGATGAAAGTCGACCTAAAACGTTATGTAGAACTCAAAAAACGCAATAATATATAGGCTGTTCTGTTTAAAATAACGAAGATGACGTTAACTTCCGGTATAACTGGAAATGGTGGTGGTACGTGGACGACATTATCTTACTTGAAAACACTGTTCCCCAAATTTTCAAATAATGGGCCGTCACCTTGAGACACCTGTATACAGGGTGTGGCGCCAAGACCTTTAGTTAGCCGTTTATCAATAACTAATCCGATTTGAAATTTGAAAATTTACACACATACGATTGAGACGAATTCCAGTTCAGTGAAAATAGTTTACTTTATGTCAAACTTCCGGTTTAACCGGAAGGGACCGTCAACTGGCTTATTTTAAATACAACATGGTAATTTTCATTATATTTTCGAATTCTACATTGAATTTGAGATAAATTATTACTAATACACCATATGTCAAAAATCAGCCGTTTTCGAAATTTTTCGATTTTTTTGAAAATTCTCGCGAAAACCAAGGTGAACGTTGCACGCTCTCTCTCTCTCTCTGTGGAAATGCAACTGGGAAGACTTAGTTTTTGTACAGATTACCCTCAGATTAGCACCTAAATGACACGTTTGATAGCGTTTCTTTTAAGTATACAGGGTGATGAGAATTAGCCGTGCCATTTGGTAAAATTGAAATCACAATTACTCGCTTATTTCAAATGGAACACCCTATATTTTATAAGCTATTTCGGTTCGCATCCGGTTTCCCTTTCAACGCGTATTAGCATTCCCTATACCTTTATTCCACAGTTTCCCGAATATTTCAATTTTATTGGATTCACTTGATTCAAATTGTCACAATAGATTTAAAGCACGCTTTGAAACTTGATAATATGCTTGTTGACGTCTACATGTTAAAAGAGCGTCAAGCGAAGCTTATTGTCATTAAAAACGAGATACTATCAGTCAACGCGGTGCAAAAATGGCAAATTTGCAGTACACAAACGACGATTTTTTGGAGCTTCTAATTATTTATGGTGAGTGTCAACGAATTGTGGGCCGAACATGTCGTGCATTTGCAGAAAAGTACCCGAATAAACCGAAACCCAGTCATGACATGATAAAGAGGTTGCTGCAAAATTGTTTACAGCATGGAAGTTTTCGCCCAAAAGTACAGAAGCGAAAGCCACTCGTCGATAACGAGGTAAACAAAGTGAACGTATTGGCATTTTTTGTTGTTGATCCCAAGGCATCTATCAGAGATTGCGAAAAATAATTACGCTTGTCAGCGAGAACGATTCACAGCATTTTGAAAAGCATCATTGGAGACCCGCCTTCTCTTACCACCCGATACATGGTTTGCAACCAAACGATCTTCCTAGATGTGTTGAGTTATGTGAATGGTTCGTATTGAAAACATAAGAAGATTAGAATTTCTACAAGAGAATTATTTGGTGCGATGAGGCGAAGTTCTCCAAAAATCGCATGCACAATCGCCACAATAGTCACTTCTGGTCAGATGAGAATCCCCATGTTACCAGGATCAACTATTTCTAAGACAGGTGGTCATTCAATGTGTTTTGTGCAATTAAGAACGATACGATTTTTGGGATTAAAATATACGATGAAAATCTCACCGGTATGAGTTATAATGATATTTTGCACGAAGTGATTCTAGTTTCTCTCAACACATTAAGTTTAGAAGAAGCTAGAACAAGCTGGTATCAGCAAGACGGAGCACCGCTCCACAGTTTCCATTTAGCTCATGATTTTTTGCAACAACATTTTGAAGACAGGTGGATTGCCAATAACGGCCCACATAGATGGCCACCACGATCCTCTGGATGCAAGCATCTGGGGCTACATCAAAAATAAAATTTACCACGAACCTGCCACCACAAAAGAAGACAAGGTAGGTAGAGTTTTACGTGCCTTCAGTTCACTGAATTCGAGACAAATCAGAAAGGCTACGAACCAAAACATTATAAGACGAATAACAAAATCCCTCCATGTCAGTGGGAGTAATTTTGAGCATTTGTTATAAGTTCCACACATTTTTTTTGTGTGTTTTAGTTTCCTACTAGCTATTAGTTAAGTTCTGTACTCATTTATAATAAATAACTACCTATATTATTGAGTTGTATTTTGGTTTTACAATTTAGTTAACAACCCATTGATTTTACAGAACTAAAACAAGGGAAATGCAGCGATTTGGATGCAAATACAAAGTGTTCTCTTTTTGACGCGAGAAGGCCCAACAAATGTTATGTTCTCATTTGTAAGGGGTGGAACTTGACATGTAGACGTCAACAAGCATATTATCAAGTTCCAAAGCCTGCTTTAAATCTATTGTGAGCATTTGAATCAAGTGAATCCAATAAAATTGAAATATTCGGGAAACGGTGGAATTTAGGTATAGGGAATGCTAATTCGCGTTGAAAGGGAAACCGGATGCGAACCGAAATAGCTCATAAAATATATAGGTGTTCCATTTGAAATAAGCGAGTAATTGTGATTTCAATTTTACCAAATGGCACGGATAATTCTCATCACCCTGTACATTTAAAAGAAACGCTATCAAACGTGTCTTGTAGGTGCCAACCTGAGGGTCATCTGTACAAAAACTGAGTCTTCTCAATTGTATTTCCACAGAGATAGCGTGCAACGTTCACCTTGGTTTTCGCGAGAATTTAAAAAAAAAATCGAAAAATTTCGAAAGTGGTTGATTTTTCACATATGGTATGTTAGTAATAATTTATCTCAAATTCGATGTAGACTTCAAAAATATAATGAAAATCGCCATGTTGTGTTTAAAATAAGCAAGTTGACGGTCACTTCCGGTTAAACCGGTAGTTTGACATAAAGTAAACTATTTTCACTGAACTGGAATTCGTCTCGATCGTATGTGAGTAAATTTTCAAATTTCAAATCGGAGTAGTTATTGAGAAACGGCTAACTAAAGGTCTTGGCGCCACAGCCTGTATATGCACCAAATTAGTCTTCATAGTTTTGCAAAGATCTAACAGTAACATATTTCCAGGAACACATGGAAAAGTTCGATGCAACAAAAGCTAATGTTTATGAACAAATTAAGGATCTTCAAAAGAAGTTGGACGAGAACGATCTGACATTAAGTCAATATGACAACGCCGTCGAAGCACTGTCAGCGGAGTTTCAAAATACACTAACTGAATTGTGGCGAGTCCTGATGAAATTGGAGCTGGAACTCTATGAACAAGTGGAAGATATCAATCAATCTTTTGAACACACCATAACCGAATATGTCAACCAATTTATCGAAACAGCGCAAGGTTACTTTGCTCAAACGAGAGCTCTTGAGGTTACCTATTCTGAGCAAGTCTCAGAATGCGCATCGAGATATTTAACCACAGCCAATTTGACTGAAGGATTTCAGATGCCAGAACCTGTGAAAAAGGTTAGTGTTTATACGTAATTTGAAAAATCCCTAAGTTCTAATCAGATTTTGGCAGTCCAACTGTTGCAGAACCACATCCATGCACAGTGTAGAATTTGTAATGAAGTAGCCTTTCTATTGACAGCGTATCTAAGTCAACACATTTAAAATTATTTATTTCATATAAAAGTTCTCATTTGGGCGATCGTGTATTTGTTTTAATAATATTGTTGCGTTTTCTCCGGGTTCTGGATAAGTGAGACTTTAAATTTTAACAAAACAACTTTATTTACACTCTAAATATGGATACAGTAAAATTTCTAGAATGTCTCTCTCACAAAACACTTCATTTACTGGTCTCACAATTACTACTCTCAACAAAAGTCACTAATCTGGTACTACAGTCACTACTCTCTTAACACTTTACACTGCTTCTTCAAGTCACTACCACATTCTCTTACTGAACTGAACTCGGGCTGGCTTGCTTTCGCTTTTATATACTCGCCGTACCTTCCCCTCCTTTCTAGAGCCTTCCATTCCAGAACGTTCCAGGACCTTCTTTTACTAGAAGGTTCTGTGAATACAGATCGGCCCCGTGTGTATACAGGGGGATGTATATACAGGATGATCCAAATGTGGTCACCACTCCTATGTTACACAAGAGGTGTTTCTCGAACTATAAGATCTCTCTGCGTATACAGGGTGTAAGGGTTCTCTGCGTGTACAGGGTGTATATACAGGGTGTTCGGAATGTGCAGACCTCAGTTATCCGTTCCGACGGGGTACAAGTTGGTAACTTCGTTATTTCTGGTCCTAGAGGGTTGAGACTTCGCCTGAGGGGGGTCACCCCAGGCACCCCCAGGGGGGTGGGGAGGCGGTGTTGCCAGATTGTGCAAAAATTCCCAGATGTTGGGGAAATTCTGGAGATGTGGCAACACCGCACCTACGTCTATTTAAGTGCTTTGTAACACTGCCCCCCTCCTTAAGACTGTTCGTCCCGAACAGTATTTACCGGCCGCCAACTTGGGGATTCGTTGCCCCGATAGGGACTCAACCTCTCTATGTGAACAACTTTGGGTTTAGTTCTTGGAGACAGCTGGATTCTGTAGACTAGGTCGTTAATTTTCTTAGTCACCAAGTATGGCCCTTCCCATGGTTTCTGAAGTTTGGGACTGAGGCCCTTTCTCCTTGTTGGTTGGTACAGCCACACTGCATCACCTTCCTTGAATGTATGGGGTGTTGCTCTGCGATCCAAGCGCATCTTCATCCGGTCACTGCTTAAGAGGAGCCTATCTCTGACACATCTGTGTATAGTGCGCAGTTTTCCTTCTAGGTCGGCGACATACTCAGGTAACGTAGCTAGGTCCGCTATGTCCTCGTTCGGTGGTGGTCTCGTCATGTCGATTGGTAACCGCATCTCTCTGCCGGTCAACATCATGGATGGAGTGTAGCCGGTAGATTCATGCTGAGAGCTTCTGTAAGCCAGGAGGAACAGAGGTATCAGCTTGTCCCAGGTTCTCTGATTCTCGTCGACAAACATAGCAAGATACTGATTGATGGTCCTGTTATGCCGTTCTACCATGCCGTCTGATTGAGGGTGGAGTGGCGTTGTTCTCGTTTTCTTTATGCCTAGCAAGTCCATTAGGCTCTTCCAGACCTCTGATTCGAAATTCCGGCCCTGGTCGGTGTGAATCTCCAAGGGTACGCCATGCCGTGATATGACATTTTCCATCAGGGCTTCTGCTACGGTCGTTGCCTCTTGGTTGGGGATCGGCGCAACTTCAGGCCATTTCGAGAAGTAGTCCATCGCCACCATTATGTATCTGTTCCCAGACTCTGTGATGGGAAAAGGTCCTGCGATGTCTACGGCAACTCTCTCCCACGGTGTACCTGAGATGTACTGCATCATTTTTCCTCTGGATCGGGTCTTTGGTCCTTTCTTTGAAGCACACTGGTCACACCGTTTGCACCATTCTTCCACGCTTCTTCGGCAATTTATCCAATAGAAGCGGTCCCTGACTCTGGCGAGAGTCCTGTTGACCCCAAAGTGGCCTCCACTTCTACTATTGTGTAACTCTTGAAGAACACTGCTTATGCACTCACTTGGCACAACGATCTGGTATATACAGTCTCTACCATCGGCAGTTTCCCATTTTCGAGTGATCATGTCATTCTTTAGACACAATGAGTCCCATTGTAGCCAGTAGCCTTTAACCTCCGCCACAAACCGGGACACATCGTGCCACTCAGGTCTTTTCCCCTTTTGTAGCCATTCTCTAATATTTTTCAAGTCTGGATCTGTCTTCTGTGCGTCTCTGATGTATTCAAGATTTACGTCTAGATCGGTGTTATTCTCCTGTCCTGCCACCAGTTGTTTGATCTGATGAGTTACTTTGTCGATCTCTTTGTTCTCTTGTCGCTCGCAAAATTTACATTCATGCACTGAACATGGTCTTCTTGACAGGCTGTCTGCATTGGCGTGACTTCTTCCTCTTCGATGTTCAATCCGGAAGTCGTAGCTCTGCAGTTTCTCTATCCATCGGGCTATCTGTCCTTCGGGATTTCTAAAGTTCAGAAGCCATTGCAGAGCAGAGTGATCCGACCTCACGCGGAATGTTCTTCCGTACAGGAAGCTGTGGAAATGTTCGATGGATCTTACAACTGCCAGCAGTTCTTTCCGGGTTACACAGTAATTCCTTTCTGCTTTTCCGAACGTTTTGCTGAAGTAGCCTATCACAACTTCTTCTCCGGCTTGGAGCTGCGAGAGTACTGCCCCAATGCCATACTGGGAAGCATCGGTGTCCAGTATGAACAGTCCTTCGTCCTGAGGATAAGCCAGCACAGGAGCAGTGAGAAGACGATGTTTGAGCTCTCTAAAAGACTCTTGGCAATCTGGTGACCAGATGAACTCAACCTTATTTTCAGTCAGGCTATGCAGAGGTTTCGCAATGCTGCTGAAGTACTTCACAAAGCGTCGGTAGTAGCTGCAAAGTCCCAGAAAACTTCTGACCTCATGTTTGTTCTTCGGCACAGGCCAGTCTCTTACTGCCTTTATTTTCTCTGGATCAGTTTCTATCCCTTTCTCAGAAACGACATGTCCGAGGAAATTCACTTTCTTCTGGAAGAGGACGCATTTCTTGGGATTGAGTTGCAGATTGGCACCTCTCAGCCTGGAGAAAACCTGCTTCAGATTCGACAGGTGTTCATCGAAAGTCCTTCCAATCACCATGACATCGTCGAGATACACCAGGCATGTTTCCCATGTAAGTCCTCTCAGCACTAACTCCATTAGTCGCTCGAAGGTGGCAGGAGCATTACATAAGCCGAATGGCATGACCTTGAATTGGTACAACCCATTCCCGGTTGAAAAAGCAGTCTTCTCCTTATCCTCTTTATGGAGTTCTACTTGCCAGTAGCCACTTTTCAGGTCTAATGTAGAGAACCACTTTGATCCGGCCAAAGTGTTCAAAGTGTCGTCGATCCGGGGCAGGGGATAACTGTCTTTCTTGGTGACATCATTCAGCTTCCTATAGTCCACGCAAAATCTCATAGTGCCGTCTTTCTTGGTGACCAAAACTACTGGGGACGACCAAGGACTATTAGACTCCTCGATCACACCATCTTCCAGCATTTCGTTAACCATCGCCTTGATTTCTGATTGCTTGGCAAAAGGCAGTCTTCTCGGCGGCTGTCTAATTGGTCTTGCGTCGCCAGTATTAATTCTGTGTTGCACTAGACTCGTACGACCTGTGATTTTATCTTGAGCGAAAATATCGGCCTCCTCCAATATGAACTTCAGGGCCATTTCCATCTCCATGTTGTTCAATTGGCCCCATGAATTCTTGAACCGCTCTACTATTTCTACTGGCAGTCTTCTGTCTAATGCAGTGGGTGTCACGTTTCTTGACAACGTCACTCGGTCAATGGGCTCGCAAGTGGCGATAACCTCACCTTTCTTCAATGTGACTCTGTTAGTTTGCACGTTAGCCACTCTTATGGGTATTGTCTTCTTCGGGTCTACTAAGCATCGTGCGACGAGGGCACCATCATGTCTATCTTTTAGGGGCTCCGCTATGAGAGCAGACATACCATCAAGTTTCTTCTCTAGCCTGGCTCTGACAATCTTCTCACTGTTACCAGGAATCCGTGTATCCTCGTCGACAATAAGTCTCACCCTGGGATTAGCTTCGCCTGCTGTTGGAGATAAATACAACTCTTCGTTACCGATTTTCAAGATCTTATTCTGGAAGTCTACTGACAGGACATCGAAATCTTCCATTAAATCCAGGCCCAGAATAAATTCGTCGACGATTTCTGCGACGACAGCCCTTACCTGTAGCTCAGTACTGCCCAGCCTAATGAAAACAGTGGCCTCTCCATGCACAGGTATCCTATCTCCTTTTGCCGTCTCCAACACAGGCTGTTTGTTGGTCGTGAGTGCGGACCTGTTTGGCAACATGTCTGGACGTACAACGGATCTAGTAGCACCAGTATCGATGGTGAAACTGCATTGTCTTCCGTCTATGCTGCCAGGTATAACGAGGCTCTCGCGGTAGCGTCGGATAGTGGAGACCCTGACCTTGGGGCCCTGGGTCTCGCATGCCACGTGTCGCCCACCTACACTGGCGTCAGGTCGTTTTCCCTGATGGCGCTCCCTGTTGGTATATTCTTGTCTTCTGCGAGCCACCTGTTGGGTTTGTAAGCACTGCCTACTTATGTGGCCTTTCCTACCACACTTGTAACATTCTATGTCTGACCAATCTGCTTTCGTTTTACGTGCTCCGACCGTTGCAGTGAGCTTGCTTATGGCTTCCTTTATAAACTTTATTTCTTGCCTAAGTTCCCCAGTCGTGTCTGAAAGGTCCTCTTTCTCCTTCACTTCGCGCAGCCTGTTGCGGCGAGGTTGAGATGCATTCTTCGCTGCTTCAAATTCCAAGCCATAAATTACGCAGTCCGTAAGTGTTTTGAACCTTCCGAGCCTTAAAGCTTGTTGCATTTCATTATCAAGTACCCCATCGATGAAGGTCTGGACGGTTATCTGGTTGACAAACTCTTCTGGGGCTTGGGGATATGCCAGTCGCACAAGTTTCTCCACTTCGGCACTAAATTCTTGCAGCGTCTCATTTGGCTTCTGGACCCTTGACTTTAGTTGTGTCTGGTAGACCTGGCTCATGTACTTGTTACCATATCTCAAATCTAGGGCCTGTATCACTGTTAAGTAGTTTTGCTGTTTCGACTCCGGGATGTTCTGGAGGATTTCTAGGGCTTTACCTCGAAGCGAGAGAATTAGAGCAGTTGCTGCCTGTTGTTCGCTCCATCCATTGCTGAGAGCTGCCGCCTCAAACTGCCTCCTGTACATGGGCCACGATGTTTCTCCGTCAAAAGTCGGCGGCTTCAAGGTTCCATGAGGCTGCTGCACGGCTGGTACATCCGCCTCCGTGCGATTTTTAACTGGGGCCATTCCAGTAACTCCTCTTGGTTCAGTTCTATCAGTCTGGACAATCAACTGTTCGGTCAGTTCTTTATGTGTGCATTCTGTTCCTTTCATGATCATCTTCATTTGTTCTTTCAACCCTTCCACTTCTTCCCATCGTTTATTCAAATCCTCTGTTACATTTTCTACTTTCTTGTCCACATTTTCTACTTTCTTGTCCACATTCTCTACTTTCTTGTCCACATTTTCTATTTGTTCGTTGATCTGTTCAATTTCTTCTTTTACATCGACTCTTATATTGTGGAACATACTTCGGAGCTCTTCTTTATCTTCTTGTCGCCTCTGTTCCTCCTCTTGCTGTCTTCTCTCTTCTTCTTCGCGCCGTCTTCTTTCATCTTCTTGTCGCCGTTGTTCGTCTTCTTCGCGTTGCCTCTTGTCGTCTTCTTTATCTTCTTGTCGTCTTCTCTCGTCTTCTTCGCGTTGTCTTTTCAGTAAGTCCATCAACTCTTTGATTTCAGCCATCTTGTCGTAGTCAGTCGATCTGGTGTTTACCATTTACAACTAGCTTGCTTGTTCACTTCTTCACTCACTTATCCCACTTCTGACACCAAATTGTTGCGTTTTCTCCGGGTTCTGGATAAGTGAGACTTTAAATTTTAACAAAACAACTTTATTTACACTCTAAATATGGATACAGTAAAATTTCTAGAATGTCTCTCTCACAAAACACTTCATTTACTGGTCTCACAATTACTACTCTCAACAAAAGTCACTAATCTGGTACTACAGTCACTACTCTCTTAACACTTTACACTGCTTCTTCAAGTCACTACCACATTCTCTTACTGAACTGAACTCGGGCTGGCTTGCTTTCGCTTTTATATACTCGCCGTACCTTCCCCTCCTTTCTAGAGCCTTCCATTCCAGAACGTTCCAGGACCTTCTTTTACTAGAAGGTTCTGTGAATACAGATCGGCCCCGTGTGTATACAGGGGGATGTATATACAGGATGATCCAAATGTGGTCACCACTCCTATGTTACACAAGAGGTGTTTCTCGAACTATAAGATCTCTCTGCGTATACAGGGTGTAAGGGTTCTCTGCGTGTACAGGGTGTATATACAGGGTGTTCGGAATGTGCAGACCTCAGTTATCCGTTCCGACGGGGTACAAGTTGGTAACTTCGTTATTTCTGGTCCTAGAGGGTTGAGACTTCGCCTGAGGGGGGTCACCCCAGGCACCCCCAGGGGGGTGGGGAGGCGGTGTTGCCAGATTGTGCAAAAATTCCCAGATGTTGGGGAAATTCTGGAGATGTGGCAACACCGCACCTACGTCTATTTAAGTGCTTTGTAACAATATAGTTCCGTGCTTTGATGGTCGACATGGCAATCATGCGCATAGAGGGAGAGGTCAGAACAGTTTTAGTGAATTTTCTTAAAAAAATTCACTAATGAGAAGATCCCGACTTTTGAATTTTGAAAAGATTTCTTCAAATGAGCGCTAATTAGGCCCCCTAGAACACATGTCCGATTTTTATATGTTTATATATATATATATATATATATATATATATATATATATATATATATATATATATATATATATATATATATATATATATATATATATATATATATATATATATATATATATATATATATATATATATATATATATATATATATATATATATATATATATATATATATATATATATATATATATATATATATATATGTATGTATGTATGTATGTATGTATCACACCGATAACTCAAAAAATAATGGGCCGATTTTGAATTGGTGAATACCTTCCTTTTCTAAGTGGCTTGGATAAGTTCGTTAGACAGGAAAATCGGCCTTGGTTTTCCCGGAAAATTTTGTGTTTTCTTTAGAAAAAATTCATATCTCCGGAAATTACAAAGTAAGGGCAACCAAATTTGGCACAACGTCTTATATCGCTATGGGTAAATTACCTACCAACATTTAGCGCTGTAGGTCAAAAGACAAAAAAGTTATGGGTATTTAAAGAAAAATAAATTGGGGTTTTCCTCAAAACATCAAAGTGACAATTTAAAACGTCAAAATTGGCAACATTTAGGCAAAGAACTGAAATCTAATACGGGCTATGGAAAGAAAATGTCTCAAGAAGAATGTTTTACAAATCCTGAAGTTTTAGTTTCAACCGTCATTGTCCTTCATTTTACTAAAATGTTTCCAGAAAATTCATTTCAAATAGACCCTTTCTCTGATGCTTGGCAGTAGTCTTAGCTATAGAGTTTATCGTTTAATGGTATATAACTTTTGTCGAATGTTCGTAAAAAATCAATAAAGCTCAATATATCCGTTATTCTATAAGATATGAAAAAAATGTATACGTTAATTATAGGGTGTCTTGAGCTACATCTTAAGAAAATATTTCTACAATCACAGGCTGGCCCATAAGTCGTTGGTGATACAAATAATATTTTTTTTCAGTCGAAAACGCCTTGTGTTTTTGCATTTTCCATCGAAATATAATACATGTTTGTAAGTAAAGAAATTCTGGACGCAGAAAGTGCGTTATGGTAGCGAATTTTGTTAAATGCTTCATATTTGAAAAGCTCAATTTGCTATTAACCTATAACGTTGACCAAGAAACGGATTTTTTCGGGAACACTTTAAGTTTACTTTCGGAAATGTTTGTACCTTTTCAAACAATAAAGTTATTTTGATGAAACATGGCTCATTGTTTTTACTATATATGTTATACTGGTAGTCAAATTTGATGCCTGCTTTCTGAAGAAAAAACACACATATTTGCTATTAAAAACATTTTAATGAAAATTCACTACCATAACGCACTTGCTGCGTCCTCAAGTTTTTTTACTTGCAAAAATGTTTCACTTTTTTTAATTTACAAATATGAACTGAAAGAATATTTTTTTCATTTTCATGGGTTATCCTCAATGTATAATTAGAAAGATAGGGGAAGGTAAAAATACTTTATATTGCACCAACGGTCCCGTCCTTCCTCAGACCCCATAAACACTGTATAATTAGCTAGGTGAAGGAAGAAAAACGTATTACATTGCACGACCGTTCCCGCAACTACTGACCACCAAGTCATCGCATTCCTCTTCCCAATTTCCCCCGGACTTCCCCAACTAAACTCCAAATAAGAATTAAAAGGCAAATGGCTGTTCGTCCAGAAACCCATATATTTTAAAATGTCAAAAATCTCTGGACGCAGCAAGTGCGTTATGGTAGCGAATTTTTTTAAAAATATTTTTAATAGCACACGTCTTTCCTTGATGAAAGCAGGCATCAAACTTGGTTGCCTATATGTAGAAACAATGTACTATATTTCATCGAAATAAATTTATTGTTTAAAAATATATAAACATTTTTCAAAAGTCTAGATGCAGCAAATGTGTTATGGAAGTGAATTTTCATAAAAATGTTTTTAATAGCAAATGCGAGCAGGCATCAATCTGATTACCGGTATAGCCTATGTGGTAGAAACAGTATACTATATTTGATCCAAATTATTTATGGGTTGAAAATATACAGACCCCACCTGGATGCACAAACCACAAGAAAAATTTCTTGTTCACACCCCCCAAGGGAGTTATGGGACTGGGAGTGAATAGGGATGCTGTGCGTGGTAGGCAGGGTTTAAGGGCGATATGGCTGTGTGAACAAGAAATTTTCCTTGGGCCTTGGCAGGTTTCTGAAAACAATTTTTTGAAAAGCGTTCGGGAGCTAAACTGCAAATTTACCGAAAATTCGCTACCAAAATGCACTTACTGCGTCCAGATTTTGTTCTTACAAACGCATCATATTTCGACAAAAAATGCAAAAATGCATTAACAAATTTGTTCTACGAAATTTAGCTAAAAAAATGATGCACCCCTACTCACTCCTGGTCTTCTTCGTTGTTTTTAAAGCTAGAAACCTAAATTTTGGTACAGAGTTCACTCTTTATAATACAAACACGCGTACCAAATTTGGTTGCTCTTACTCTGTTATTTACGGAGAAATGACTTTTTTTAGAAAGAAAACACAAAATTTTCCGGGAAAACCTGGTCCGATTTTCCTGGCTAACGACCTTATGCAAGCCATTTGCAAAAGGAAGGTACTCACCAAATTTGATCAAGATCGGTCCTTTATTTTTTGAGTTATCGGTCGGATATATATATATATATATATATATATATATATATATATATATATATATATATATATATATATATAAACATAGATCTCCTCATTAGCGAATTAAAAAAAAATTCGCTAAAAGCGAAATATTCGAGGTTCATTGATAATACAGGGGTAAACATAAACAAGTTTCCAAAAAACTCTCAAAAAAAGGTTCCTAAATGCCAGAAAAGAAAAATTAAAACTTCCCATTTCTCCACTTGAATGAACCACCCAAATCCGACTTTTGGTTGGGGGTTTCACATTTTTATGGCTTGTGGCCTCCTTTTGTGTTAAGCATTTTGCAGTGTTCACCTTTGTTCCAGGGAAAAAAAGGTCGACTCGAAAAGCACCTGGTAGTTTAAAGTAAGACACTAATACATGAGGGTGTGCCTTATGGTGTCCTCAGTGGCACTTTTGCGGTCGCTTATACCCTTGCGACCATTCAGCGCTCAGTACATTGTCTTGAACTTTTTGGGAAAGCAAAAAGACACGTCAGTGTCAAGAAGGAAACGAGATGGCCGATGACGCGAAAATAGAAGGAGTGGCCAGATAGGATAGATTAAAAAAGCATGCCCCGATACTGCTGACATAAAGGCATGCATAGAGGAAAGGACTTTAATCCTTTTTCCGGGCTTGGGGTCCTGCATCACTGACGCCGTCGCCCTTCCTGAAGAGCGACCACCCTCTTCATATCAGAGTTACTTAACAGTACTAAACTTATTATTGTTCCTTTCCTTGCCTTGCCACAGTGTTCTAGAGGTTACTGTCGCCTTACCAATGAGAAACTGGCACGCGTAAAGAATGGACAATTCCAGAACTTAAAAAACGTACGGGACGCAGCAAGTGTGTTATGGTAGAGAATTTTTATTAAATGCTTCAAACTTGGATAACTCAATTTTCTATAAGCTTGGACAGTTGAATTTTGAGATGTGGTAAGGCCTTTCCCAAGGCAACATATCCACCAAATGTCATTAAAATACCTTTGTAATTTTCGGAGAAAAAACTTTTTCTAAAGAAAACTCGAAATTTGAAAAACTCAATTTTCTATAAACTGGGAAAGTTGAATTTTGATATGTTGTAAGATCTTTCCCGAGGCAAAATATCCACCAAATTTCATTAAAATAGCTTTGTAATTTTCGGAGAAAAAAAATTTTTTTTTGAAAGAAAACTCAAAATTTTCCCGGAAAACCTTATCCGATTTTCCTGGATAACGAGCTCATCCAAGCCATTAATAAAATAAAGGTACTTGCCGAGTTTCATCCCAATTGGTTAATTATTTTTTGAGTTTTCTGTTGGTTACATATATATATATATATATATATATATATATATATATATATATATATATATATATATATATATATATATATATATATATATATATATATATATATATAAACATATAAAAATTGAAACCAACCCCGGATATGGGTTATAGAGGTCCTAGTTCGCGCTCATTTGACAAAATTTTTGCAAAGTCTCACCATCGATACCTCTCTATTAGTGAGTTTTTTTAAGTAAAAATTTTAAATAAAAATTCACTAAAAACGATCTATTTTCAAGTTTACTTAAAATGTCAATACTGTTGGAAAATTAGGACAGGCAGGCAGAGGTTAAGGCCTTAAAATCGTAAACTGCGGAAGGGAAGGAGTATAAAGGAACATGACCATACTGAAAAAAATATTGAAAAACAATGAAACTTAAAAAGTTCTAATGTAAATAACTCTGAAAAGATAAGGTAGCAATAAGATGAATAAGTGAGTGGTAACACGAAGCTACGTCCCGCCATCTAGTTGCGGAACCAGGTAGTATGTTGTCACGTCAGTTCCAAATAACACAAAGTGTTAAAAAAACTCTGGACGCAGCAAGTGCGTTATGGTAGTGAATTTTCATTAAAATGTTTCTAATAGCAAATATGTTTTTTTAAGAAAGCAGGCACCAAATTTGGTTACCAGTATAATTTATATATTAGAAACAATGTTTCATATTTCATCAAAATAACTTTATTGTTTGAAAATGTACAAAAATTTCCGAAAGTAAACTTAAATTTTTCCCGAAAAAACTGGTTTTCTGGTCAATCTTATAGGTTAATAGCAAATTGATTCACAATTTAAAGCATTTAATGAAAATTGGCTACCATAACGCACTTGCTGCGTCCCGAATTTCTTTTCTTACAAAGATGTATTATATTTCGATGGAAAATACAAAAATGCAATAACATAGGGCGTGTTCGATTAAAAAAATTCACTAAAAAAAAAGAAAATTTGAATCACCAACGACTTATGGGCCACCCTGTAATTGTGGAAATATTTTTTAAGATGTAGCTTAAGACACCCTACAATTAATGTATACAACTTTTTTTCGTAACTTGAATAATAACGGAAATATTGCGCTTTAATGATTTTTTAAGATAATTCGACAAAAATGATATACCATTAAACGATAAACTCTATAGCCAACACTACTGCTAAAGTATCAGAGAAAGGGTCTATTTGAAATGAATTTTCCGGGAATATTTTAGTAAAATGAAGGACAATGACGATTGAAACTAAGAGCTCAGGCTTTGTAAAACATTATTCTTGAGACATATTCCTTCCATAGATCATATTAATTTCAGGTTCATTGCCAAAATATTAACAATTTTGACGTTTAAAATCGCGACTTTGACGTTTTGAGGAAAACCCAAATTTATTTTTCTTTAAATGCCTGTAACTTTTTTGTCCTTTAATCGACAGCGCTAAATTTTGGCAGGTAGCTCACATATAATGATATAAACCCGTGTACCAAATTTCGTTGCCCTTACTTTGTTAATTCCGGAGATATACATTTTTTTCGATTTTTTTCGAAAAAAAAACACAAAATTTTCCGGGAAAACCTTTGCGGATTTTCCTGGATAACGAACTTATCCAAGCCACTCGCGAAAGGAAGGTACTCACCAAATTTTATCAAAATCGGTCCATTATTTTTTTAGTTATAGGTGTGACACATAAATATATAAACATATATATATATATATATATATATATATATATATATATATATATATATATATATATATATATATATATATATATATATATATATATATAAACATATAAAGTCTGAAACCGACCTCGGATTTGGGTTCCAGGGGTCCTAAATAGCGCTAACTTGAAGAAATTTTTTCAAAATTCAAAAGTCGAGATCTCCTCATTAGTGAATTTTTTTAAAGAAAATTCACTAAAATGGAGCAACTATAGGTGGCGGCACGTTCCTTCGCGTGGCTACCATAGTGTATTACTTTATAGGTAGTAGTATGTTGTCACGCCAGCTCCAAATAACACAAAGTGTTAAAAAATAGAAACTGTATACAACCAACTAACAATTTAGTCAATTGTCAGCCCTGGCCCATTTCTACCCTAATATAGGGACAAAGTATGTAAGGCTAGATGCATTCTCAGTACGGCATACTAATTGTAGCGAAAATACACCTATAAAGTAATACGGCTATGGTAGCCAGCCTTCCAACACTAAGTGAGTGGTAAGACACGAAGCAACGTGCCGCCACCTAGTTGCGGAACCAGGTAGTATGTTGTCACGTCAGTTCCAAATAACACAAAGTGTTAAAAAATGGAGCAACTATAGGTGGCGGCACGTTCCTTCGTGGCTACCATAGCCGTATTACTTTATAGGTGTATTTTCGCTACAATTAGTATGCCGTACTGACGAGCTCTAATTAGAGTGAAACCGGTCTACGGTTCTAATTGTGGTGAGAATGCATCTAGCCTTACATACTTTGTCCCTATATTAGGGTAGAAATGGGCCAGGCCTGACAATTTACTAAATTGTTAGTTGGTTGTATACAGTCTCTATTTTTTTACACTTTGTGTTATTTGGAACTGGCGTGACAACATACTACTTGGTTCCGCAACTAGGTGGCGGCACGTTGCTTCGTGTCTTACCACTCACTTAGTGTTGGAAGGCTGGCTACCATAGTGTATTACTTTAGAGGTGTGTTTTTCGGTACAATTAGTATGCCGTACTGACGAGCTCTAATTAGATCGAAATCAGTCTACGGTTCTAATTGTGGTGAGATTGCATCTAGCCTTAAATTAGATGAATGTAAAGTTGTGAGCATTTTCTTTTGGTAATCGGTCCATCTAACCTTTCGCTAAACTGCAGAATGACCAAGAAATTATTAGAAGTGTTTTTTTTTTTTTAATAAAGTCTAAATTGTTGAGTATTTATTTTACACACGTGGTTGCTCTGTTTTAGATCATGTCAGACAAAGAAAGTATAGCCAATGCGTTGAGTGGATCCCATGATATACACTTAAGAACTATTGATGGCAGAGAAGATACAATGATTAGTAGAGCTAAACAGTGGTTGGAACATTACGTGGAGAATTTAGAAAAGTATGTAATTACCTATTTAATTTTAAGTTTACATTGGAGGTATAAATGGCTGAAGATTAGATCATGTAATAATTTTTGTTTCAAATTGCTTTGACAGATTTGCTTATGCCTACTGCATGCTAGCAGTAAAGTTGAAAGCATGTCTAATTTTGTAAAGTAACTACGCCATACAAAATATGTCGCATTCGACTTTCTACTTACTATTACTTGTCCCCTGTGGGTCCGGGGACTAACTAAAAGAATAAGCCCATGGTAACTCCTGCCTGTCGTAAAAGGCGTCTAATTGGAATCAAACACTGGCGGGGGTCTTGTCCATGTGGGCCTGGAGGGAGGCGGATATCTCTGGGGAGTGATGTACATCCGGATTTTGAGGCCTCCACTGTGGGCTTAGAAATGGATGGTTGCCCGCGCTTGGTTGTTACTCAGGAGCGGGGTTCCGGAAGGGTGCCGCCTTGGGTTGAGTGCTGGCGGGTGTCGTGTGTCTAGACGACCCGGAGGGGGTTGACAGCTCTGATGAGTGGTAAACACCCGGAGTTTGGGGCCCCCACTGTGTGCTTCGGAACGGACGGACGGCCTCGCTTGTGCGATACTCGGGAGCGGGGCTCGATGGGATGTCGCCTTGAGTCTAGCACTGGTGGGTGTCGGGTCTAGACGAACCCGGAGGAGAGCTGAGATCTTTAGGGGTGGAATAAAACTAAGGATTGAGGCCTCTTCTGTGAGCTTCGAAACGGACAAACGACCCCAGTCTGGTCCAGACGAACTCAGAGAGAGGTTATCTCTCTTTGAGCTTTAAGACGGGCAAGCGACTTCGCTCAGATGGCAGTACATCTGTCAAACAAAGTTTCACCTCGCAGGTGTCGTCTCCTGTCGGAAGCTCGATTTGTTGGGTGAAATTTAAGCTAACGCTGGCAGATGTTGGACCTCGACGAACCGGAGGTGGCTGGGGTCTCTAGGGGTGGATTACACCTGGAGACTTGGGCCTACTCTGTGAGCATCGATACAGGCTAACGACCCCGCCTGGATGCTGCTCCAAGGCGGGACTTCATGATACCGCCTCGAGTCAATGAAACACTGGCGGGGGTCTGGTGCAGGTGAGGCTGGGGGGAGGCAGACATCTCTGGGGAGTGATATGCACCCGGAGTTTGGCGCCTCCACTGTGGCCTCGGAGACTGGCAATTGGCCTCGCTTGGTTGTTACTCGGGAGCGGGGTTCCAGATGATACCGCCCTGGATTGAGCCGTGTCGTGTGTCCAGACGTCCCGCGGGGCTCTGATCTCTGATGAGTGGTAAACACCCGGATTTTGGAGCCCATACTGTGTGGTACAAAACGAACGGACGGCCTCGCAGGGGTGATGCTCGGGAGCGGGACTCGATGGGATGTTGCCTTGAGTCTTAACACTGTTAGGTGTCAGGTTTGGAAGAGCCTGAGGGGAGCTGAGATCTCTAGGGGTGGATTACAACTGGAGATTAGATGCTGCTCGAGAGCGGGACTTCATGATATCGCCTCGAGGCAAACACTGACGGATGTCGGGTCTAGACGAACTCGGAGAGAGGTTATCTCTCTTTGAGCTTCGAAACGGGCAAGCGACTTCACTCAGATGGCAGTACACCTGCCAAACAAACTTTCACCCTCAAGAAAAGATCGACTCCCTCAGGGAGCTGGAATTGATGAGTGAAATCTAAATAATTAGACGTGAGCCACAATAGACTTAAGGTCGCTGTGGAGGGACTGGAATAGCCCACTCACAATAAAATCTAATCTAATCTAATTACTTCCACTTGGTCAATACGTGTGGGAGTATGGCATTGGCGACAAAAATATTTAAAAAAATTTTGGCTTAAACACTGTAAAAGGAATGAAAACATATAAAAGACATGATTTGGAAACGAATATTTTTTGTCTGTATATGCCTGTATTTGTAGCCACGATAACTTTAGAACGTGTTGAGGTATCGTCTTCAAATTTGATATACGTTTAGCACCCAATAAACGAACAGTTCGGATTATTTTTGGGTAAAATCGCTCCAGGGGGTACAGGATGAATGGGGTTGATTTGATGAAAATTGACATCTTTTCGTTAAAACTCGAGTAACATAACGTTTTAGGGTGTGTATATTAGTAAACTTTCAATTTCAATAAACATCTAGAATTCTGTGCTGAATATCGTTGTCAGAAATTTCGAATTTTTGTTTGCTAAAATGGCACAAAAGGTCTGAAAACATATAGAAAACTTGATTTTCGAACGACATTTTTTTTTGTTTGTCGGTGTGCCGGTCGGTCTGTCGGGCTTGTACGTGTGTCTGTTAGTAGGCGCAATAACTAATAACTCTCGTACGAATTGAGATAACATCTCCAAATTTGGTATCCGGTTAGCACCCGACAAAGGAACGCTTCGAATTGTTTTTGAGTAAAATATTTCCAAGCTGTAATGGATGAATGAGTGTGATTTGGTGAAAATTGACATTTTTTCGTTAAAACTCGAGTAAGATAACATTTAAGGGTTTATTTATTACAAACTTCGAATTGCATCAAATATTTGGTATTTTGTGCTGAAATTAAGTTTGGAGTTGAATGTGTGAGGGTGGAATATCAGTGTCAGAAATTTCAATTTTTCTTTAGCTAAGACAACGTAAAAAATCACAAAACACATAGAAACTTGATTCTGGGACGAAAATTATTTGTCTAAATATCAAAAAATAAAGAAAAAATGTATCATTATTATACAGTGTTGGGGGTACAGTTTTGGGTTACAACGTATCTAACCATAAATTTAAAACGTCAAAATTGGTAATATTTAGGCAATGAATCTGTAATTAATATGAGCTATGGATAGAAAATGTCTCAAAAAGAATGTTTTACAAAGCCTGAACTCTTGGTTTCAATCGTCATTGTCCTGCATTTTACTAAAATATTCACAGAAAATTCATTTCAAATAGACCCTTTCTCTGATGCTTTGTCAGTAGTGTTGGCTATAGAGTTTATCGTTTAATGGTATATCATTTTTGTCGAATTTTCGTAAAAAATCATTAAAGCTCAATATATCCGTTATTATGCAAGTTACGAAAAAAAAATTGTATACATTAATTATAGGGTCTTGAGCTATATCTTAAAAAATATTTCCACAATTACAGGTGGCCCATAAGTTCGTGGTGACTCAAATTTTCTTTTTTTTTTTAATCGAACACGCCCTATATTATTGAATTTTCCATCTGAATATAATACATCTTTGTAAGAAAAGAAATTCGGGACACAGCAAGTGCGTTATGGTAGCGAATTTTCATTAAATGCTTCAAATTTAAATAGCTCATTTTGCTATTAACCTATAAGGTTGACCAGGAAACCAATTTTTTCTGGAAAATTCGTTATCTTCATTGCTACTTACTCTCCCTTGGCGTGTTGATATTTCATAATTGGCGTTAGCAGTTCACAAAAAATGGTACAACATTTTGAAGAAACATTTTGCCTGAGGAGTCTTCGGTTCGGAGATGTTTGTGCGTGCACACAGGATGTTAGAAAACAATTTTGCTGACATTTGCCTGTAATTTTTGAATATTATCATTTATTTTTAATTACATGACTCAAAAGTTAGAACGTAAGACTTGGCTCAAACATCTGAGAACTGAAAATAGTTATAGTTTTGATTAGGAGACGTTTATCCATAATTTAACAATAAATATCAGTCAATCCATTCTCTATGCCTGCTTTATATGACAGAATCAAAGAGACAACCTCTTTGGACAGAATACAGTTTTTACAAGCGAAAGTAAAACAAACCACTGTAAAGCGAAAAGTATCAGCTATAGCTAAAGGAAAACCAATATAATGTCGATGCAGAATTAAACGATCTACCTGACCAATCCATAAAAAATAAGGTGTTCCATTTGAAAAACACAAAGTTATGCCACTTTAAAGTTAGATATGTTGTAACCTAAAAAAATACACCTGTACAATGATGAATGATGATAAATTCTTCTTTAACTATTTCAAAGAATTGAATGTCGTGTATTGACATTTCAAATTTGAGCCATATAAATCGTAGCTAAAAAAAAAAGAAAGTCGTAATGTTTTCAGAGATATCAAAGATAGCTATTTTAATTTTACACAGTCACATTTATTTTTAACCTCTATCCAAAAATGTAATAAAAAGTAAAAGTATAACATTCTATTTGAAATAACGAAGTTGATAGCTACTTCCGGTGTAACCGGAGGTTCCACAAAGCTGAATATACTTTCCCAATATAGCCTAGATTATCGAAAGAAAATTTTGTTGAAAGTTTTTTCGACTAGCTCTTAGGGTAAGCGATATATAGAGGAATTACACACCAGTAACTGGGACCTCCTGTATAAGTAAATTGTTACATTGTTTTCAGGTTTTCACAAATGTCAAATGAAACTTCAAAGTGACAGATTTAAATAATCTTATTTCTGACAGCTTCTGACATGCAAATATAAGTATTTTTCCGCTTATATTTCACTTTACTTCCAGCGATTCAAATTCCTGTGAAAAATTAATCAATAACTTTTTTACATTTTCATTTCAGAATTTTAATTACAGATTATGTAATTTCAATTTAGTAAATTTCATTAGCAAATTTCCGTGTAAAAAAGATTGTAAATTTTTGCAGACATTTTTCTTACTTTCACATCGTCACGTGTGGAAGTATCGCATCGACGACAAAAATTTCAAATTTTTTTTCGAATAAACGTAAAAAGTGTCAAAACATATAAAACATGATTTGGAAACGACATTTTTTGTCTGTCTGTCGGTCTGTATGTCTGTCTGCTTGTAGCTACGATAACTTTAGAACGAATTGAAATATCGTCTTCAAATTTGGTATACAGTTAGCACCCGGTTGAACGGTTCGGATTGTTTTTGGGTAAAATCGCTTTAGGGGGTAGGAGATAAATGGAGGATGATTTGGTGAAAATTTGCATTTTTTCGTTCAAACTTGAGTAACAACGTTTTAGGGTTGTGTGTGTGTGTTTTGTTTCTTTAACGTCGGCCTATTTCCGCAACTATGGCCAATCACCGACGCCAGTGAGCAGTTTCACCTTACTATCCTGGAAATTTTGCCGAACCCCTGCCTTTCTGTAAGGAGGGTAGGGATCTTTAGCGTGCCCAACATCGCATGCACACGGTACCGACGGCTTTACGCCCCTTCCGAAGGGCGGAACATGCATACATTCAACTTCCTCAAATACAATGCCAGAACCTCGGTTGATGTTAATGTTAGTTTGTACTGAAAAAGTGAAAGGAGAATCCTGGGATAGAACCCAGTACCCTTCGGTTCAGAGGCACACGTTCTTACCTCTGAACCACCGAGGCTCTTGTTTTAGGGTTTATTTATTAGAAAACTTCAATTTCATCAAACATCTGGTATTCTGTGCTGAAATTAAATTAGGGGTTGAATGTGTGGGGGTGGAATATTGCTGACAAAAATTTCTAATTTTTTTTGCTAAAACGGCGTAAAACGTCTCAAAATATATAGAAAACTTGATTCTGGAACGAAATATTGTTTGTCGGTCGGTCTGTCGGTAGGTATGTATGTCTCTTAATAGACGAAATAACTTTCGAACAAATTGATCTTCAAATTTGATATCCAGTTAGCACCCGACAAAGGAACGTTTCGAATTGTTTTGGGTATGATCGCTTCAGGGGGGTAGGGTATAAATATAATAAGGGATGATTTGGTGAAAATTTACATTTTTTCAATAAAACTCGAGTCATATAGCGTTTCAAAAGTTTATGGGTACAGGAATACAAACATTTTCTTTGTGATCAAATCATGAGCCCTAAATTCATTCCATGAGAATGTCTTTCTGCAGAAAATAAATTATCACAGCTATGTGGTTGTTATGAATCCATTTGCAGCACTATTTTATTTTTCGTAGAAATAATTCGTGGAATTTTTGTGACATATTAGTAATTAATATATAATGTTTAATAAGTTATTGTAAAAAAGTGTATGCGAAAGTAAAAATTCGTTTGGGTAGCAAATTTTCGTATAAATTTTTGTTTTGTATTTTTGTGAAAAAGCTTTTTGTAAATACTATGTCTTGAAAGGTGTAGTTTCTGTGTAAATTGTTTGAATAGGTTGATTGGCTTGGAAAATCAGACCAGTTTTAGTGAATTTTCTTTAAAAAATTCACTAATGAGATCTCGACTTTTTAATTTTGAAAAAATTTCTTCAAATGAGCGCTAATTAGGCCCCCCAGAACACATATCCGGGGTCAGTTTCAATTTTTATATGTTTATATATATATATATATATATATATATATATATATATATATATATATATATATATATATATATATATATATATATATATACATATGTATCACACCGATAACTCAAAAAATAATGGGCCGATTTTGATTAAATTTGGTGAATAAATTCCTTTTGCACATGACTTGGATAAGTTCGTTACCCAGGAAAATCTGCCCAGGTTTTCCCGGAAAATTTTGTGTTTTCTTTCGAAAAAAATTTATATCGCCGAAATTAACAAAGTAAGGGCAACCAAATTTGGTACGCGGGTTTACATCCTTATAGGTAAGTTACCTACCAAATTTAGCTCTGTAGGTCAAAAGACAAAAAAGTTATAGGCATTTAAAAAAAATTGGGGTTTTCCTCAAAACGTCAAAGTTGCGATTTAAAGCGTCAAAATAGGCAACATTTAGGTAAATAACTTGAATCTAATACGGGCTATGGAAATCAAATGTCTCAAGAGGGATGTTTTACAAACCCTGAAGTCTTAGTTTCAACCGTCATTGTCCTTCATTTTACTAAAATGTTTCCAGAATATTCATTTCAAATAGACTCTTTCTCTGATGCTTGGCAGTAGTCTTAGCTATAGAGTTTATCGTTTAATGGTATATAATTTTTGTCGAATTTTCGTAAAAAATCAATAAAGCTCAATATATCCGTTATTATACAAGATATGAAAAAAATCCTTATACATTAATTATAGGGTGTCTTGAGCTGCATCTTAAAAAAATATTTCTACAATCACAGGTTGGCCCATAAGTCGTTGGTGAGACAAACCTTCTTTTTTTTTTAATCAAACACGCCTTATGTTATTGCATTTTCCATCAAAACAGAATGCATGTTTGTAAGAAAAGAAATTCTGGATGCAGCAAGTGCGTTATGGTAGCGAATTTTGATCAAATGCTTCATATTTGAATAGCCCAATTTGCTATTAACCTATAAGGTTGACCAAGAAACGAGATTTTCCGGGAACACTTTAAGTTTATTTTTGGAAATTTTTGTACATTTTCACACAATAAAGTTATTTTTATGAAACATGGCACATTGTTTTTACTATATAGGTTATACTGGTAACTAAAATTGATGCGTGCTTTCTTAAATAAAAAGAAAACACACATTTACAATAAAAACATTTTTATGAAAATTCACTACCATAACGCACTTGCTGCGTCCAGAGTTTTTTTTAACTTCGGAAAATTTTTGTACTTTTCCAAACAATAAAGTTATTTTGATGAAATATGGTAGAAACATGGTTTCTAATATAAAGATTATGCTATCATACTATCTACCAAATTTGATATATTCCACCCTATTAAAAGACATATTTGGCTTAAAAACATTTTTTTGAAAATTCACTACCATAACGCAGTTGCTGAGTCCAGACTTTTTACAACTTAAGTCTCTGAGGTAAAACATAAAACTCTTCCCCTAATAATCAGTTGGTGAGGGGTGAGAGAGGTTAACGAATAGTAATTAAATAACAAATTATATTTTTTAGGAGTGAAATCTCAAGAAACCGAAACAAGGTGCTGGAAATAAGTCATTTCATGGACATACAAAGAGAAGAATTTGAAGAGGTCTCCTCCCGTAGTGGTGTTCCCATAGACCCAGAAGTTACAGCTGCATTGTTTTGAAAAAGCAAGTATATATTTTCATTTGGTGCAAGTTATGATTGACCCAATCAAGCATTTTACTTGGTGGGAAAACATGTTAAATTGATTAACAATAAAACAATGTTTTTTTTTGTTTCTGCAAAAACATTTAATGTCCTAAGACGTGTTTGGTCACATAAAGTTTGGCTATTTGATGAAGCTACAAAGTCGTAAAACAGATGTTATGGCATCAAATAAATAATAACAGTAATAATTATTTTATTGGCCAAGTTTGATACAATGTGTTGTGTGCTTATTTTTTGTTTGATATTTTATCTTTTTGGCTTGCCATATACAGGCTGTCCCGTATCGTTATATTCAAATTATGTGAACATACAGTAGGCTTTTTTCCCTCAGGGCTCGTCCGTGGCCTTGCCGCCCGATAGCACTGCAACCTTTGGTTGATTGTGCATACCCTTAGTCTTACTCCACCCATTCCAAAATCACTGTGCCTTGAACTAGTCTGCACAGCGATTGGTAGGGTGAAGTTTTATATTGCTCTGTCTCCGGTCTAGACTGACCGTAGATCAGTTGTCTTTTGCAGTCCAGAGCTTTACACTCGCACAATATGTGCTGGGCTGATTCCTCCCCCTCGCCGCAGAGTCTGCATGCGAGGTCCCCTTCGAACCGCCCCATTTTATGCAGGTGTTTCTTGACGGCCATGTGTCCCGTCAAGAGACCTGTTATGTTTCTGAGCTGTCCTCTGCTAAGATTTAGCAGCTCCACAGCTCTCTTTGAACTGGGTTCGTCAATTATTGACTTCCCATGTCTGAGCCCTGGACAGTCCGCCCAGTACACCTTGTGTTGGTTTCTGACCAAGGACTTAATGGCTTCCCTGGCAGTGCTCTTTGACACGCCCAGAGCCGGTTCTGGTCCCATAAATGGTTCTGCTGACCCTCTCTTCGCGAGACTGTCAGCTTCTTCATTGCCTTTGACTCCCGAGTGACCCGGCACCCATATGAGGGCAATAGGCTTGATTCTAAGACAAAAAGTCTGGACGCAGCAAGTGCGTTATGGAAGTAAATTTTTATAAAATGCGCCGCAGACGAAAATTTTTAATATTTTCAAGGTCAGGCGTTTTCCTGGCACATCAGAATTACAATGAATAAAAACTTTAGAAGAAACACTCAATTACTCATAGCATTTAATAACACAATAAATAAAAAACTTACGTTTACTTATACAGGAAATCCATTCGTCTATGCTTTGAATTAGCAAACACATCAATGACACGATTGTTGAAGTCTGGAATTGATGCAATTAATTTTTTCCATACTTAACATGGATAATGAATTTAGTCTTTCTTGTACCATGGTGTTCCTCAGAAAAGTCTTCACTCTTTTAAGAGTTGAAAAACAACGCTCACTTTCAACTGTTGTCATAGGAATCGTACAAATAAGTTTTAACAAAACACTTTAACTAAAACAGTCAAGTAAGTTTCGGTCTTTAAATAATTGTAGAATAACTAAGCAACTCGCCGCCGCGCGAAAATCTTCTCTACTGTATATAACTAATAGTTCACTTTTCAATTTAGCTTTGTCGAAAAAGTCATATGTTTTTGTTACACTATCAAACTCTACAGTGGGGAAGTTGTTTTCATATTCAAGAAATTTATCAGGGAAAAAAAGTTTGGATGCTGAAAGATGGTTGTTAAATTCAAATCGGTCCTTCGCCTGATTAATTAACACATCACATACTTCCTTCGATTGGGTATAAAATGACAAGTCATTCGGTCTACGCCTATTTGGTGGTGAACTTGGAGAATCGGATGTACGGATTTTTGTTATCGCTTTTTCAAAATTATTCACAAAGCTATTGATTTTGATAGCATCCAGAGATCGAGACTGAAATTCATTAAAAAGAATTTCACAGTGAGGCATGATTTTACCAAAAAAAGTAAGCCAATATTTAAAATGGTCATTGTTTAAATAGCCCAATAACATTTCAGCTTCGTTATATCTATTATAATCATGTCCTGCAGTCTAAAATACATTCCAGGCATTTCTTTAAAAGTTCTGTATTTTCATAAACATTTCTTACCGTTCGAGTGTTATAATTCCATCTGGTCAGCGGCGCTGCTGGAATTCGCTTTTTCACAATTCCTCTGTAATACCTCCGATCACTTTGGTGATCGTGAAAAGGAGGTAGGAAATGCATGTAAATTTGCGAAAAAATTTGAGATATTTCTATTGACAGACACGCTTTTTTGTAAAATTAAATTAAACTGATGGATATAGCAGTGTATAAAATATGCATATGGATAGTCATTTTTTATATAACTTTGCACGCCTCCCACTCTCCCTGACATAACGGCTTCTCCGTCATCACTTTGACCTACTAACTGACTGGCAAAATATTAAGCTCAGTTAATTCTTTTTTATTTCAATCGCAATGACAACAATTCTTACACCTAATTTAACCGAATGAATTTAAAACCGAAATCTTCACATAATGAAATCTTAATTAAAAGTCTCTTAATGTTTATCAACAACACTACTTATAACCTTGATTGGTCTACATAATACATAAATTGCAGACCTCATCAGTCAGCATTCCTTGTACTGTACGCTGCAATTCCAAATTATTTATTATTTAGATAAATATGTAATATTATTTCAATGCCAATGTTTATGATAGATCTGTGACCTAATTCTACATGAAATATTACATTAATTTTGTAGCGACTTTTCCTATAACTAATTTTTAATTATAAAGTGAATGATATTAAAAAATATATGTTCAAGCCTAAGAATACCCTCCTGCGTAGCTTCCTGTTCCATTAACAATATATTATTATTATTATTATTATAAGAATTAAATAAAACACGTGAATTGAAGTAAAAATATATTTTTATCTGATATTTCAATTATATTATATGAATATTAGTTAAAACACTTTAAAACTGATTCTCTTGTTACACACGTGCAAGCTGTAAAATTCAAAGTATTAATTTAAGCCTTCTTCTTTTTAAGTGATTCCAAATATAGTTCGAGACCCTTTTGTACTTTATCCTGGGTTATAAAGTTTAGAAATGTGTCTATATCTTTCTGACGATTCTGGATTAATTCCTATAATAAAAAAAAAGAAAACTTCAATATATCAAATGGAAAATATATACACTATAAATCACTTACACCAAGTTTGCATAGGATTGTACTATCTCGTTATAATTCAGTAAAAAACAATTTGTTTTAAGAAAAAACATATTTCGGAAAAACCAGTTTGATTGGATTAGCTTACGAACTCATTCAAGCCATTGCCGAAGTTGGAATTATAAATTTTGCGGGTACCTTCCTTTTGTTAAATAGTTTAGATAAGTCCGTTAGCCAGCCAGATGGAAGCAGTTTTGCTGGGAAAATTTTACATTCTTTTTCAGAATTTTTTTCGCTTTGAAAATGGCAATTTTCGTACAATTTTGGACACAAGTTGCCTTTATAGACACTAATACATACCAAGTTTCTAGTTTTGATCTCTTTCTTACTACAAAACCAGAATGCTATAAGATATCAGCCCCAAAACTTGCTCCTGTCCAGACTCGTCTGTTTCAGACATCTTACAATAGAGGCATATTCCGTAGTAACTGGAACACTGCTCGAGTACAACCCGTCCCCAAGAAAGGATCCAAAGCGCTTCCTAGCAACTACAGGCCTATTTCTCTCCTTTCAGTCGTCTCTAACGTGATGGAAAAATATATAAACACCGAATTACTAAAATTTCTTAAAAAACACAGTCTAATCCACAACAGGCAGTATGGATTCCATCAGCGCAGATCAACTGCCTACCTTCTTTCCTTTGTCACCCATTCTTGGAACAAGTCTATGGTACTACACGGCGAATCCCAGATTGTCGCTCTAGACATATCCAAAGCATTCGACCAGGTCTGGCACGCAGTGCTGCTTAATAGACTACCGGCCTATGGCCTACCATCAAAATTCTGTACCTGTAAAGCAAATTTCCGCTCCAACCAGAGCATTTCTGTTGTCGTGGATGGCCAATCCTCTAAACCGTGTCTAATTAATGCAGGAGTCCCTCAAGTTTTGGCTTTAGCCCCTACTTTGTTTCTTCTCCACATCAATAACCTCCTCTCTAGCACATCCAACCCAGTTCAGAGTTACGCGGACGACAGCACCCGCCACTTAAATATACAATATTTTAAGCCTGTCTCTTTAGCCCTATTAGATGGGATCACAGACTCATAAAGGGTTCTGTCTCCGTGGATCTCCAAAAAATATTGGGAATTAGAAATCTTGTACAATTCAACCCCATCAAATCTCAGTCTTGCTTTCTATCTCATAAGAGATACACCAGCCCTAGACCCATCACAATGAACAACCAAGTTATTCAAAGTAATGAGTCCTTTTCACTTGTTGGCATTTCTGTGGATCGAAATCTCATTTGGCACCAACATGTCACATCAATTGCAGAAGCGGCTGCTAAGAAATTAGGTTTTCTCTTCCGGGCTCACAAATACTTTTCACCAGCTAATCTCTATACCTTATATACTTCACAAATAAGGCCAAACCTTGAATACTGCTCCCACATCTGGGGTGCCGCTGCCGCTTCTACACTCGCTATCCTGGACTCTATTCAGAGGAGAGCTATACGTCTCATCGGTGACCCTACCCTCACCCAAAGGCTGCCATCCCTTGCCTACCGACATGCCGTTGGTGATCTCCCTCTCTTTTATAGATATCTGCACGGGCACTGCTCAGAGGAGCTTTATTCCATAGTTCCCCCACCTGCTGCCCCCCAACAGATCTACCAGGGGAACAGAGCGAATGCACCCTTTTACTGTCCAGGTCACCAGACATAGAACATCCTGTTATGCCCGTTCTTTTGTCCCTAGAACTTCCAAGTTGTGGAATTCCTTACCAGCACATGTTTCTCCTTCTCCTCCGAACCTCCAAACCTCCAAGTCTAGAATTAACAAGTTGCCTTTTCCTCCTTGTCGACACCCACGGTACGATAGTATTTAGGCTGTGAGCCCTCGTGGTGTGTTGTTGAAATTTAAAATAAAAAAAAACACCATAGTAGACAAACTCCGCACCCAGAAGTCTTAGACTTGTGCGGGAAGAACTTACATACACATATAGACAAAGGGAACCACCCATAACTCATCAGAAGCCGGCCTTTTCACATTCAAGTGAAAAAGACTGGCTGTCCGAATACGAGACTCGAACCCGCAACCTCCTAGTCCGATTCTAGAGGTTACTCACCTCATAAACTGAGATATTTGGGCTGTTGATTTTTTCATCCATTGGATTATTAATAAACGCCTAAATGACATAAAGTGTTAATTGATATGGCTAGTTGTTTAGTACTTAAGTCTAAAAGCTATGTACAGGCCCGTAATAGGAATTTTCTTGATTAAGGTCGAACAAAAGACTAAAATGGTACTAAGCCACAAAGTGTGACACACAGAAAATGAGGGCCGTATTTAAAAAAAAAAAGTTGATAACAGTCCCGCAAAGACAAAATGTGTGCGTCAAAAATTTGCAATACTACGTTAAAGAATATGAAAAGTTGCTGTGGAGCAGTGCCATGGGTATTGGTGTAGGTCCACCATTAAGGCCAGAAAAAAATAATACGAGGCTTGTTCAATTAAAACCCATCTTTCGTCAGGTCAGCGTTGGAAACAGTTGTAATCACTCAACTGACGTTTTGCAATGTTAGTTGTGTTTGTAAACATCACACTGATCAGTTCCTATCATTTGTATTTGACAGCGATTTTAAGTATTGTGACTTTAAAATGACGTTTGTTAACAATCCGTCCAAATATAATCAGCGTGCGGTCATTCAGTTTTTGTGTGGTGAAGGTTTGCAACCATTGCAAATTCATACGTGAATGCAAGCAGTGTATGGAAACGCATGTTTTGCGTATCCAACTGTCAAGAAATGGTGTCGAAAAGTTAAGAATGGAAGAGAGGAGACGAATGATAAGCCGCGACCAGGTGTATTAAGTACTGCATCAACAGACAGGAATGTGGCATGTGTAGAAGGCCTGATTAGAGAAAATTGTCAAATGTCAATCAGAGCAATTTCAGAAAATGTTGGTGTGAGTATAGGATATGTCCATAGTATTGTACACAAACTGAGTTACAGCAAAAGGCGTTAAAAGGTAATCGTTTTCAGTCGGACGAAGAAGTACAAACTGCCGTAAAAGAATTCTTCGAGCAGCAGCTACAAGAATTCTTTAAGCAGGGTATACATTGGTTGGTGAAACAATGGGATATGTGCCTTAATAATAGTGGTAATTATTTGTAAATATATTTGCCAATACATTTTTTCTGAACCAAAGATGAATTTCAATTGAACAAGCGTCGTATGTAAAATCAAAAAATCCGAATTTTTCAATTTATCTCAAAAATAAAAAATAAATTGGATATGTTTAACCGCTAACTTGTTGATTTTGAGTGCGCAACTTTTCTCCCATTTAACCAAGTCTGTATCTGCTACCGTTTTGGAGATTCCAATAGTTGCCCTCCTTATCATGGACACACTGTATACATACACTATCAATTTTCAAGCATAAAATTAATCTGTGCATTATGGGTTGACAGTTTTCAATAACTACAATGTATTATTTTTATATTCCAGTCGGATTACATACAATACATGGATTATTATGACAGGGGCAACTAATGCAATGCAAAATATCAACCAACAAACTGCAAATTAATATCAACGGCAAAATAAAGAAGTAAATGAATCTGGTAACATACATGAAATGGATAGTCCGTGTTGCATTTACATTTAGAAGTAACGGAGAGTTATATCTAAAATTTTAAAATAACCAAGTTTTACATCTGAGTTGCTGAGAATACAGGAAGAAAGGACACATATAATAAAGTGGAATTATTTTGAGACAAAATTAAAAGTATCTGTAACTCTTGATAGTGTTCTCCAGTTCTTTTTTGTAGCTAAATTAATTACTGATAAAACTACCAACAATCGTTTGCACTGGTAAATAAATTACACATTATATTGCTACCTAGATTTTTTTTTTGCTTTTGAACATACCTGCAAATCTTTCTCCCGGAACGATTGTTTTGTCAACGCTCTTGCAACAGGTGAAACTTTGTTGAATTTTTGTAAAAATGCTTCACATTTGGCTATGGCTTCTTCTTTACTATCAGCAACTTCATCAATCAAACCCACTTGTAGTGCTTCATCAGTTTTGAATAGTGTACCCAACGTCAATGCCACCTCGGCTTGTCTGCGTCCGATGGTATTTTTCATGGAAGCGATAAACCACCTGGGTGGAATAATACCCAGCTGTGTTTCGTTCAAACCTATTGTGAAATTCTTCAGCATAACCCTATATTCACAGCTGATAGCCAGCAAGCAACCTCCAGCAGGTGAGTGACCCTGTATAGAAATAAAATGTGTCAATAGATACTAAGTTTTGTGAACAGAAACTTACAGAAATCAAATACGAGGGTTGCCTTTTATATTTTGGGATTAGAGAGCAGAAACAAATATTTATCATCAAAAAATGGCTTTATTGTTTTTAAAAATGTGAAGATCAATACATTTTTGCATGCTTGTGAACTAATTTTCGAAGCACTCTTTCCACTCCAATTGGGCTGTCTCCAAAATATGCATTTTGAACGCATCAACTGCTTCGGGTGTCGAAAAACGTTTAGGTCGCACTTTATTTTTGGTGTTTGGGAATAAAAGTCATTGGGTGCCAAGCCAGGACTATATGGTGGATGACTAATTGAATGGACGTTTTGAGTGCTCAAAAAGTCACTAGTTTGTGCCAATGTGTGAGAGCTCGCATGATCGTGCTGGAGTATGATCCGCCTTGGGCGGTTGGTTTTCCTTATTTCTTCGAAGACTTGTGGCAAATAAATGGTTGTGTACAATTAAGAATTTACCGTTCTATACGTTGCACCAATGGTATGGTTGAGACATGTCCAGTTTTTTCGAAAAAACAGGCAACCATTGCTTCGAAGTACTTTAAGCACGAAGAAGCAGGCATTACCACCAGTGTCAGTGACTCAGATCCTCTCTCATTTCAGGATAAGCATAGGTAGGTAAGGTAAGTTTTATTAAATAATTACATTTTAATGACATCATAAATTCCCTGCTTTATAAGGGGAATAGAATTTGAAACAATTGCAAAATTTTAACCTAACATTATACGAAGATATTTTTATTAGCTTATAGGTTTCCCAACAATACGAACATAATATGGGAAGAGGTTCCAATCATTTCTGATGCAACAGAAATCATTAGCAAGGTACCTTACTCTCTAACTTTGTATTCCCAGCATACAGGGTTAGTAAAAAGTCCCGGAACGGTCGAATATCTCTGTTATTAATGACGCAATTTTTTTTTGATTTTTGTAACGACGAATGGTCACAAATAAACCTTTTTTTTATAACACATCCACTTTTTTCTCACTTCCGATTTAACAGGAAATGACTTAATTTTTTTTAATGGAACATTATATTATTTACCATTTTCGGATGCAGGATAAAAACATATGTTCTGAAACATCAACATGTTTTTTGTAGTTGATAAGATAACACCACAAACAATTAATAAAACATTCATTATGCAAAATCAAGATATATGTTCTAAAAATTCGTAATATGATTTAAACTAAAGTAATTGTTCAAATTGTGCCCCGTCTACAACTTGACAGTGATATAATCTATCAACAAAATGTCTCACTGAATTTTGTATCATCTCTGGCGTAATATGGTTGATTTCTTCAGTTATTCGCTCCTGTAATTGTTCCAGATCATTAGACGTTTCAAGTGACCCCACAAAAAGAAGTCCAGTGTCGACAGGTCTGGAGAATGCTCCTGTATGAATGTATCAACTACACTGCAAGCCTCACACATTGGATCGCCTCTACTGATATGTTGCAGATGCACATTCGAGTTGCTGTGCCTGATCAGGAGAAGAGTGGTGTTTCTTTCTAGCCTAGTCTGACAGCTCTCCAACGAATCGTTGACATCTGGTATTAGCTCAAATGGGTACCCTTATCGGAATTAGTCCATTCTTCTTGCAATTTAGTATATAAGATTCTTGCCATTTCTAGTTTTAGGACTATCCAGAAGCGATATTCGGCAGCTATTGGATCAGGTCACAGGAAGTAATCTCCCCCACCGGCTTTTAATGACTTTAAGGCTTGGATCTCATTCAGGGTAAGGTGTAGTGGTGGCACTTGTGTCAATAAACTTTCATTCGGAGTGGATCGATATGCTTCAGCTGCACTGAGACAGATTGTCTGTGTGGACCTGAATAGTCGTTTGTTTAGTGCCCGGCTTATTCTATGGCCGCATATTTCAATAGAATTAGTCCATTCTTCTTGCCATTTAGTATATAAGATTCTTGCCATTTCTAGTTTTAGGACTATCCAGAAGCGATATTCGGCAGCTATTGGATCAGGTCACAGGAAGTAATCTCCCCCACCGGCTTTTAATGACTTTAAGGCTTGGATCTCATTCAGGGTGAGGTATAGTGGTGACACTTGTGTCAATAAACTTTCATTCGGAGTGGATCGATATGCTCCAGCTGCAATGAGATAGATTGTCTGTGTGGACCTGAATAGTCGTTTGTTTAGTGCACTTAGGCTCCCTTACAACATCCACAGGAGGCTTTACAAGGTCGGAGAAGAAACTATGGAAATTTTACTCCAGGCGCACTTCCCCGGCTGTAACATAATAAACCAATCACCTCCGGACTGGGAACACTCAGAAATAGAGGCGCCTTACAGGCGGGCATCTAGAGTAGACTGGACAGTCGCTAAAGAGGTGGTTACTTGGAGCAAAATCAGATGGGCCATTAACAGCTTTAAGCCATACAAATCCCCGGGATTTGATGGAATAATGCCTATCATGCTCCAACAGGAGATAGATATACTGGCGCCGGCGCTTACCCTCATTATGAGGGCCAGCCTGGCTCTGGCGTACATTCCGAGGGCATGGAGACTGGCCAGGGTTGTATTAGTTCCTAAACCTGGGCGTCCAACAGACCAGGCAAAGTCCCTGAGGCCAATAAGTCTCATGTCCTTCTTGCTAAAAACAGTGGAAAAACTGCTCGACCGGCACATTAGGGGCGGTGTACTGGAAGCATATCCCCTACACTACGGACAATATGCATACAGAGCAGGATTCTCAACAGAAACAGCACTGCACCAACTGGTGCTGAAGCTGGAGAACAGGGAGGTGGCGCTGGGGGGCTTTCTAGACATAGAGGGAGCCTTCAGCAACACCTCATTCGGATCGGTTCCGGCAGCTGTCAGGGAGTGTGGAATAGAGGAGACCTGCTGCAGGTGGATCGGTTCCATGCTCAGGGACAGGGCGGTGTTCATCTCTCTCGCGGGAGGGACTCTGCAGGCGGGGGTCGAGGCGGGTGTCCGCGTTCTGTCTCCCTTGCTCTGGTGCCTAGTCGTGGACGGCCTGCTAGTGAGGCTCTTCGCAGGGGGGCATGAGGTACAGGGCTATGTGGACGACATTGTCACCATCGTCCGAGGCTCGGGGTGAGCCCCGAGAAAGCAACCGTCATACCGCTTACGAGGAGGAGGAAGTAGGACAGCCACAGAACTCTCACTCTATACGGTAGGAACATTCCAATGGCCAGGGAGGTAAAATATCTTGGGGTCGTATTGGACTCTAAGCTAACCTGAAATGATCACTAGGCGGCTATATGGAAAAACGTGGGGACTAAGACCTAGTATGGCCCACTGGCTGTACACAAGGGTGATCAGACCATCGTTAACATATGCGGCACTGGTCTGGTGGCCTAAGGTGACACAATCCAGTGCCAAACAAAAACTAGGCAAGATCCAAAGGATGGCTTGCCTAGGCATCACAGGGGCCATGTCTTCAACCCCAACAGCCGCCATGGAGGTTGCTGGATCTGCCCCCCCCCCCCCCCCACACACACCCACACACTTAGTTATTATGGGGGAGGCCAGGCTAGGACGATACAGACTAGCCTGCAATGGTAGACTAAACATCAACCCAGGCCTCAGGGGCCACTGCAAAATTCAAGAGATCGTGAAGGAGCCCATGCTTGAAATGAGGTCAGACTTCGCGAGCCCGCGAATCTGCAGGGAAAACAACTTTACAGTGGAAATCCCCGACCGGGACGCATGGGAGGAGGAGACGCCGGGCACACCACGGGACGCGCTCGTCTGGTTCACGGACAGATCCGGCGGGAAGCGTGGGATGGGGGCAGGTGTTTATTCGGAAGGACTGAGGGTAAGTCATAGTATTTCCCTCGGAGTCCATGCAACGGTCTTTCAGGCCGAAATCTACGCCATCCTGCACTTTGTGTGGGAGAACAAGAGGAGGGGCTACACCAATAAGCGGATCCTCATAGCCACAAACAGCCCTTAAGGCCCTAAGTGGCCCACGGGTAAATTCCTGGCTGGTGAGTGAGTGCTGAAACGAGACAAGCGACCTGGCTGGGCAGAATGAGGTCAGCCTCATCTGGGTGCCGGGTCACTCGGGGGGTCAAAGGCAAAGAAGAAGCTGACAGTCTAGCTAAGAGAGGGTCAGCAGAACCATTTATGGGACCAGAACCGGCTCTGGGCGTGGCAAAGAGCACTGCCAGGGGAGCCATTAAGTCCTGGGTCAGAAACTAACACAAGGTGTACTGGGCAGATCCAGGGCTCAGACATGGGAAGTCAATAATTGACAAACCCAGTTTAGAGAGCTGTGGAGCTGTTAAATCTTAGCAGAGGACAGCTCAGAAACATAACAGGTCTCTTGACGGGGCACATGGCCGTCAATAAACACCTGCATAAAATGAGGCGGTTCGAGAGGGACCTCGCATGCAGACTCTGCGGCGAAGGGGAGGAATCAGCCCAGCACATCTTGTGCGAGTGTAAAGCTCTGGACCTCAGAGAACAACTGATCTATGGTCAGTCTAGACCGGAGACAGAGCATTATAAAACTTCACCCTACCAATCGCTGTGCAGACTAGTTCAAGGCACAGTGATTTTGGAGTGGGTGGAGTAAAAAGACTAAGGGCATGCACAATAAACCAAAGGTTGCAGTGCTATCGGGGCGGCGAGGTCGCGGACGAGCCCTGAGGGAGAGAAAAAAAAATGTGAGGATTTTCGTCTGACCAATAGTGACTGTTGTGAAGATTGAACATGCCCCTCTTTGAAAATTTTGACTCATCGCACCATATAATTTTCATCTTGAGTTTTCAAAAGATACCATTCGCAGAATTCTACACGCCGGGAAAAATCCCCAGGTTCTAAATGGTGTATTAAAGTGAACGAAAATGGTGTCCATTTGTTAATTTTTAGAATTCTATGAATAGTTCCTCTTAAAAGATGCAAATTTCTACTGCAGTCTCTGATTGACGCATGCGGACAATCAGTAAAAAATGTCAAAACAATTATTTGTGTCTCTCCATTGTCCAATAGCGGTTTATTTTTATTACCTTCTGAACGAAACGTTCCATTCTCAGAACAAATTTTCAATAGTCTTCTGATCATGTCAGGAGTTGGTCTATGTCTATCTGGAAATCACGCTGCAAACACACGGCATGTTCTGCTAACAATTCGATTCTCCCCGTAAATAATAATTAAATACAAAAAGTCATCGTTTGAGTAATTGAAGTGTGCCATTATTGTGGAAAATACTCTTTTATAAAAATACAATTTACAAACGTATTTTACAGTACAACGATTAAGTTTACTGTCGGAAGATGACGTTTAAAATTTTCATCTCCTAGGCAACCTGATAAACGGACTGATAATTATTTCTTATTGCAAAAATGCATCGAAGTGAACGTTGCAAATTTTGAACATTTATTGTAAAGTGATAACACACAAATCTCTGTTCCCTAATAATGCTTTACTCTTATAGAATTTTGGATGAAACACTTCAGTCTTAGAATTTTTTTAGTAATATTCTAATCATGTAACGAGTTGATCTGTGTTTGTGGAAATCTCTTTGCAACCACACGACATCTTTTGTTAATAATTGGGTTATACTCCTCGTAAATAAAAGTTATATTCAAAAGTCGTAGCATATTTTACTTTTGTCGGAAGATGACGTTTAAAATTTTCATCTCATAGGCAACCTGATAAACTGACTAATAATTATTTCTTATCGCAAATAATGTTTATATATCGTCAAATCGGTGGGACTTAGGTATAGGGAATGCTGATACCAATGAAAGAACAATAAAAAGTACATCAACTAGCGTTATAAAATATATGGTATTCTATTTAAAATAAGAGAGCTATTTATTAGGTTTTAAAGTTGTTACGATTGACCGGTCTATTTCGGACACCCTGTCTAACTTGTACTAGAGCTTTAGTAAATTCCAAATATTTTGTGGCATTTCAGAATTTGCATTTTAAAATTTCGACTCTTCAGGTTGAAAAATAAGAGAGATAAAGGTGTGTAAATGTGACAATGTTTTTTAAGAAATTTTTGAAAAAATTGAAATATCTCGAAAATGGTTGAGAAAAATGACATAACATGTTAGTAAAACCTATCATAAAATTTGTAGAGCAATCTAGATCCGTAATAAAAAACACCATCTTCCAATTGAAATAGGAAGGTTGACGTCTACTTCCGGTATAACCGGAAGTCCCATACTAAGGTCAATATTTTCAGTGAACTGGAAATTTCGAGAAACCCACGTGCGTGAATTTTCAGAATTCAATACGGAGCCGTACTCCAGAAACGGCCAATGGAAGATCTATGTGGGACACCCTGTATACCAAATTTGAAGACGATATTTCAATTCGCTGTAAAGTTATCGTGGCTACAAACACACAGCCATAAAGACCGACAGACAAACATTTTTTCGTTCTCAAATCATGTTTTCTATATGTTTTGATACTTTTTACGACGTTTAAGCGAAAACAACATTTTGAAATTTTTGTCACCGATGCGCTACTACAACATGTGACTATGTGGAAGTAAAACTGACTTTAAAAAAAATCTAACCTTGTGCTGTCTAGTTTTTATGATTTTTATGACATTTTATGATAGATTTCTTAATTTATGATTTTTTTGGATTTTATGACAACTGCGATCCCTGCATCCTGTATGTTATTAGTGGGTTTTTTTTTAAAGCTGCTGGTTAGGTTAGGTTTATATGTGAGTGGTCCATATCGGTCCCTTCACCGTGACCATAAGGTCTATTGTGGCCCACGCCTAATAGTCTATATTTCGCCCAACAAATCCAGCCTCCTACATAGGTCGATAACCTTTGTGGGCGAAAGTTGATCCAGATCCTCCGGAGCAAGCTTTACCTTGCCAAAGAACAGGTATCTAGTCCTGTCCGCTGCCGGACAGGAACACAGCGCGTGCTCTGCTGTCTCGTCATTCTCCATACACAGCCGGCACTCGGTCCCCTGACCGACCCCAATACGGTGCATGTGATGCCGCAAGCGGCAGTGTCCTGTATACAGGCCGACTAGAGTACTCAGTTGTTGTCTGTTCAACTCTAGAAGTTTTTTAGCCCTTGACTCAGATAGGCCATTTATGAAGGCCTTAGAGTGGGCTAATCCTGGAAGATTTTGCCAATATTGGATTGTCATTCTTTCTGTCCAGATCTTTAAGGTGCGTTTTGCTGTGCAAGATGTTATCCCCAGCACCGGTTCTGGTCCGACAAAGTCTCTCTGGGCACCACTCCTGGCAAGCGTGTTGGTCGCAACGTTGCCATCATGGTCCGAGTGACCCGGTATCCAGACCAGCGACACCTCATTACAGCTGCCCAATTCGTTAAGGGCAGATTTACAACTCCATACGGTCTTTGAATTACACCGGTAGGAACCAAGAGCCTTTATTGCAGCTTGGCTATCTGCATATATCTTTATCGATTTGTTTGTGCACAGGTTTTTTATACTTTCCCTTGCACACATCTCGATGGCATACACTTCTGCCTGGTGTATGGTTGTGTACTTGCCGAGGCTAGCTGATAGTCTAGCATCGGTTCTGCCCCCATATGCGCCGGCTCCTACTCCCAAATTGGTTTTGGAGCCGTCAGAGTACCAGCAGAGGTCCGCTCTCAACAGGGTCGTTTGATTACGGTCCCAGTCCTCCCTTTCCGGGAGAACGATCTTGAAAGACAGATCTCTGCTGATCCTTGTAGGCATCAAGTCTGAGACCATTCCCAAAATCCTGTGACAATCACTGTCATCAAGGAGACCGGACCCTCCCAGACTGACTTCCCTCGGCATGCTGTCTGCCGTTTGTTTTAGTCTGTACGTTGTCCACCTCGCCACCCTCTCCAACCATATGTGAAGAGGGGGAATATTAAGGAGGACCTCCAGAGCGGCTGATGGTGCGGCGCTTATCGCTCCCGTTATCATCAGACAAGCTTGTCTCTGTAGATGAGCCAGTTTGGCACTCACGATACCACGAAGTGCCTTAGGCCACCTAACTATGGCTCCATATGTTATCATTGGCCTGATAAATCACTACATAGAGCCAGTACATCTGTTGGGGGTTTGTTCCCCAGTTGTTACCACAGATTCTCCGGCAGGTCCACATGGACATTTTAGCCCTGCGGATAACATTTTCTAACTGTTTGTCGCAGTTGAGCTTCTTATCTAGGGTAACTCCCAGATATTTTGCTTGGTCCGAAAATGGAATGGTTTCCCCCATAAGAATATGTGGTTTTAATTTGTCCAACCTTCTTCTTCTGGTAAAAGTTACAATGATCGTTTTGCGGGGGTTCACAGACATCTGTTCCCTCCGGCACCAATCATTGATTACATTTAGTGCCTCTTGAAGAGTACTTGCCAGTTCCTCCTCAGATTTGCCTCTAACCATTATGACAAGATCAGCATACGCCTGGACCTCAACCTCCCAGAGTCCGAGGATAGCCAGCAAATCGTCCACAAAGAGGGACCACAACAGGGGGGGTAGAACGCCCCCCTGAAGACACCCCCTCGCGGCCCTGACGCCGACCACCTCTCCCCGCAATGAGATAATAATGGTCCGATTGTGCAGCATGTTTCCGATCCAGCCACAGATGGTAGGTTCCACCCCCCTAGCGATAGTGGCCTAGTAGAGGGAGATCGGTAATGCATTATTAAATGCTCCTTCGATGTCGAGAAATGCCGCCACCGCAACCTCTCCATTTTCCAGAGAGTGTGTGATTTTCTCGACGAGGTTATTGAGCGCTAACTCAGTTGATTTGCCAGTTTGATAGGCATACTGGTGGGTATTTAGGGGGTGTTGGGTAAGATGTTCCCCCTAATGTGTCCGTCCAGTATTTTTTCCAATCCCTTCAGGAGGAATGATGTAATACTGAGAGGTCTCAGTGATGTAGGTAGGAGGTCCTTACGTCCAAATTTGGGAATGTAAACCCCCCTAACCACCGTCTAGCTGGATGGAATGTAGTTCCAGGCCAGACTGGCTCTGTACAGCCTGATAAGGTGAGGTAGGAAAATCTCCAGTCCCTTTGGTAGTAGGACCGGTACCACCCCATCCTCCCCTGGCGACTTGAATGGCTGGAAATGATTCACAGCACACTCCACTGCCGAGGCTGTAACTATTTGCCGAGCAACCCGCCAGTCCTCCCCATGAGGGCGTTTAAATCGTCCCTCAGCCGGTAGGACCTCTCCGTTGCTCAGGATCAAACAATCTGAGAAGTGTGTGTATGCTAAGAGCTCTAACGTTTCTTTCCGAGATTCAGTAAAGGAACCATCTGGTCGTTTTATCGATCGCAGCTCCTGAACACGGTCGCGTGATAGAATTCTGTGGATTCTGGCGCTGCTGGGCAAATTACTAATGTCCCCGCAGAACCTCCTCCAGGACTCTCTCTTAGCGTTCCTTATCTCTTTGTTATAGTGTGTTAGAGCGGTTTTATATTGCTCCCAGTTGCCTGTAGTCTTAGCACGATTGAAGAGACGTCTAACTTCCCTCCGTAGTTTATTGAGGTTATTATTCCACCAAGTAGACCCCAGACTGTCTCTCTTTGACCTTAGTGGACAATTTTCGTAATATGCAGAGACAACAGCTTCCCTAACCTTTTCAGCCGCAATCTCAATCTAGCTGCTGGTTACTAAGATATCGCACAAAAGTGTCGGAATTGGGTAAGCTTTTCATTTAGCAGTAAAATAATAATTATTATTATACCAAGAAAAAAAAATACAAGTGAATTTAAATTTGTTAATTATACTAAACATTTATGATTGATTCGAAGCCTTTATCACCATTCTAAATGTCTACTTACATTAATAGCAGCAGCAGTTGGGAGTGACGAGCCATACAGTTTTATCCAAGCATCCTGTAAGGCAGTCCAGAAGTTTTTTACTCTCTCTTGGTCGGGCTTATATAATTCAAGAATATCTAAGCCACCTGAGAATACTGAATTTGAAGACTGCAACAAAGTACATCAATATTTAGTATCACTAATTATGACCTTATAAGATTAGCTTTAAATATATTCTTGCTATTCCGGCCTCCTGAAGAAAAAATGGTAAAAAATGTTGCCAATTAAAAAGAGTAAGTAATATGTACCTGAATTTTTATATTAGAAATTATGTGCTTTTGTTTCACATATACAGGCTTAGTTTAAAGTACGGAAACACTATGTGAAAACTGGAACCTGTGATGAGCACTAATAAGTCCACTTGGAAAACACCCAAATCACCACAACACATATTTCAGAGACCTTACAATCGTTTCGTTGACAAAGTCAACATCTTCAGAGGAAGAAAAATTCTAACATAAAAAACTAGATCCCGTATATTTATATCGCGTCAAGGTAAACGAACTAGTCCGAAGTAAAGTTGTCGTCCAAGAACGATTGTTTGTTTATTGCGCAGTGAAACAGGTCGGAGACCTGCTTTAATCTTTTGGTCGACAAATTTATGACCCTTATCTAATATAGGTTTAAAAGGACCAGAGTTCTTTAAAGAATCACGTTTCCTTTTGATCTAGAAATTTACTATGTGGATATTGGTTCAAGCCGATAAAGACATCTGGTGAGATAAACAACATAAACTCAGCTCATCTCTTTTAAAAATAGAAAACTAAAAACCCAGATGTCTGTCTCACCGTGTTAACTTTAACAAAGGAAAAATTGTTCAACTAAAATACTACATAAAAACTATATTCATATTGATTTTAATTCTACGTGATAATATTTATATTGACTACATAGATACAAAAAACCGAACAGGTATTTAAATCAAGACAAACATAGTGATTAGTATATGTATAAACCGGTCGAGTTATTGACAATAATTTATTATTCTACCAGACTAATTAGGAGTATTTAAGCAGTCAAATGCAAAGAGAAAACAAAGGGCTAGAAATTACAGGTGCCGCACGGTTTAATGAAGGTTTGTTCTTAATAGACCTTAATATAAAAATACTTTCTAATGAATCAAGCATAGTTTGATGTCTGACATTTTTGACAAATTTCAAATTTTCTTTGTCAATGTGGTGGTTATTATCCCATATATGTTGTGCCACACATGATTTGTCCACCGTACCATATCGTAACTGTGCAAGATGTTCACGAAATCTGGTGGCTATGCTTCTCCTAGTTTGGCCCACGTATTTAAGATCACAATCTTTGCAACTAATCTCATAAATTCCGGACATTTCAGTGACTTTGTCTTTGTCTTTCGTATTACCCAACAAATTTTTTAAATTACTTTTCGTCGAAAACGTCAAATGTAAATCGGCTTTCTTAAAAATACTTTCCAAACCCTTTGTGATTCGTGGTTCATGGTAAACACACAAATTTTTTCTCGATTTTATCATTCTTAAATGTCGTACATTCAGATATCACCTTCTTTGTTCTGTGAAGCAATATCCACATAGTAAATTTCTAGATCGAAAGGAAACGTGCTGATTCTTTAAAGAACTCTGGTCCTTTTAAACCTATATTAGATAAGGGTCATAAATTTGTCGACCAAAAGATTAAAGCAGGTCTCCGACCTGTTTCACTGCGCAATAAACAAACGATCGTTCTTGGACGACAACTTTACTTCGGACTAGTTCGTTTACCTTGACGCGATATAAATATACGGGATCTAGTTTTTTGTTAGCATTTTTCTTCCTCTGAAGATGGTGACTTTGTCAACGAAACGATAGTAAGGTCTCTGAAATATGTGTTGTGGTGATTTGGGTGTTCTCCAAGTATACTTACTTAGTACAGAAACATCTGATTATCTCTCAAACGGAAAACCATAAAAAAAGATTTTAACACCTGTTGCAAGGTTGCCATAGGTGCATATTTTCACGTTACGACAAAATATACAGGGTGGTCCTGAAAAGCGTAGTGGTTGCAATGATTGATTTTTTAAATGGAACACCTGTATATTATATCATTTTATTTATCCTTTCGAACTCTAGATTAACTTTGTTATAAGGCATGCCCAAATTCTATGGTTACGCAGATATCGCCACTTTAATTATTGCATTAAGTGTATTGATAAAACTAATAGTAACAGATAAATATCTTATTAACGGAAAACAACAAATAAAAATCTTTTCACAGGTATTGTAGGGTTGCCGTGGCAGCGTATTTTCAAGGTCACCCAAAATATACAGGGTGGTCGTGAAAAGCATTGTGGTTGCAATGGTTGATTTTTTAAATGAAGCATCCTGTATATTATAATATTATGAATCCTTTCGAAGTATAGATTAACTTGGTTATAAGGTACCTTATGCCCAAATTCGATAGTTACGCAGATATCGACAATTACATAATAAGTACTTATTACCACAAAGCTGCCTATGCTTTTGTAAATAAATATTACTGAACTCTCAAAATTAGTTAATGTCAATCACTTTATAAAATGGCATATCTTAGCGATACAGAACGCATACAAATCCTAATTTTACAAGGCTTTGGCGACAAGGAAAGAGCATATGAAAAAGTTACACGTATATTTAATGAATTGAATCCTCAACATGTTATTAACAGATCAACCGTTTTTAAAACTATCAAGTGATAGAGACTGGAAATTTTAAAAATTCTCCCAAACCTGGCAGGACGAAAACTGCTACAGATGATGAAACCAAACTAAATGTGCTACTCCAATTGAGGAAAATCCTCAAATATCTTCAAACCAGCTGGCACTAGACAACAATATCACCCAGACATCCGTGATAAGAATTTTGAAGTCAGAATAGATGAAACCTTATAAAATTCGCTACAATCAAGAACTTACAGAAGATGATCCAAACTGCAGATTGCAGTTTTGTTAAACAGTTGAAGAAAAAAGAATGTTGATGTTAATTTTGAAAAAACATTGTATTTTCTGATGAGGCAACGGTTTGCCTCAACAGAGAAGTAAATAGACATAATTGCCGGAATTAATCTAGACGTAATCCCCGTTGAATGAGGGAGACACACGCAGTGGCCGCAGAAAATAAATATTTGGGCGGGAGATTGTTAATAATCACATAATCAGACCTTTTTTTTATAGAAGGTAATTTAAATGGTGACAGATATCTGGACCTGTTAAGAAATAATATTGTGCCAGCTATAGCAGCCATATTTCCCAATCCAAACAATCCCATGTTACCTTCTGATGACATATGGTGTCAACAAGATGGTGCTTCCTCTCATTACACCCGGGCTATACATACCTATCCAGATACAGTGTTTCCACAGAGATGGATAGGACGTGGAGGAGCGATAGAATGGCCGCCCTGGTCACCGGACTTCACCCCATTAGATTTTTTCTTGTGGGGATACCTTAAAAATAAAGTTTACAAAAATAGACCAGTTGATTTACAAACCTTACAAGATCGTATTTTGGAAGAGATAAACCTGATACCACAAACATATTTACGCGATTCAATTGGACAATTTTGTAAGAGACTTGGATACTGTCAAATCGTAAATGGTTTGCACTTTGATATTTACTTTAGAATTTATTTGGTTATTTTTCTTTTTCTTTAAATGTTGATTATTTTTATTAATAGGATTCAAGTTGTAATATTAGAATAAACATTTTGAGGCTTACTGGCTACGCTTTTCATTACCACCCCGTGTATTTTATATTTCCGTAGCAACCATACAATACCTGTGAGAAGATTTCTATTTGTTGTTTTCCGTGCATAAGAAATTTATGTGTTACTATTAGTTTTATCAATACATGTAATGCAATAATTAAAGTGTCGATATCTGCGTAACCATAGAATTTGGGCATAGGGTACTTTATAACATAGTTAATCTAGAGTTCGAAAGGATTCATAAAATGATATAATATATAGGGGTTCCATTTAAAAAAAAACAATTATTGCAACCACTACGCTTTTCAGGACCAGTCTGTATGTTTTGTCGTAACATGAAAATATGCACGTATGGCAACCTTGCAACACGAGTTAAAATCTTGTGGCCGAGTTATTTGCATGCAAAGTTTTTTACACATTACATACTTTTGAAACAATATCTCAGCAGCTGGTAGATAAAGTTTGGTATCTCAGCGTACGTGCGAGATACCAAACTTTATCTATCAGCTGCTGAGAAATTGTTTAAAGTATGTAATGTGTAAAAAACTTGACATGTCAATTACTCGGTAAAGGCAAGCGAACAAAAGGTAACATTACTGTTAGCGTGCATGAAAGATACCAAACTTTATGTATGAGCAGTCGTTTCATTTCAAACTGTCCAGGAGATCATCAGCATGCAAATTAACGAATTTTTCTTGTGGTTTGTGCATCGAGTTGGGGGGGGAGAGGTTCTAAGCATGTTTCTGAAAGTTTTTTCTAAAAGTCTTGACGCAGCAAGTGCGTTATAGTAGTGAATTTTGATAGAAATAATCTGGCACAATTTTTTTGACCTTTTTGCTTGTAACATAGAAATAAAAATGTTAGTTTATAGTCTACTTCTTATCTCACAAACCTACCTACCAAATTTGGTTGCCACAGCTGTTTTATTTTTTGAGAATTCTTTTTTTTTCGATAGAAAACAAAATTTTCCGGGAATACCAGTTCCGATTTTCCTGGCTAACGAACTGATCCAAGTCACTTACAAAAAGAAGGCACGTGCCAAACTTTATCGAAATCGGCGTATTATTTTTTGTCTTATCGCTGTGATATATATATATATATATATATATATATATATATATATATATATATATATATATATATATATATATATATATATACAGGGTCTCCCAAGTTGAGTAGCCTATTAGATTATTTTCCAAACTATGCATATCTGAATGCTGAAAATTTGCACATGGGGGTTGCAGAAGATGCTCTATCTGAAAAAAATAATTTCCAAAATGGCTCACTTCCGGTTCTACCAGAAGTAGGTGCTAACTTTGTTATTTTAAATAGAACACCCTGTGTATTATTACATTTTTAGAATGCTTATTTGATTTTAGGTGCACTTTTATTAACAAACCTTAGTCCTATCTTCAAATGTTATCAAAATATTTCAATTTTTTCGAAAATTCGAGCCACGAGAAGGCTTTTTTTATAAGGGTATTTTAGCTTTCTGGTGGGTGTGTTAGGATATTTTTTTTAAACTGTGCATTGCAGAACAACAAAGGTGTGTTGCGACATTATTGAAACAATATTTCATATACAGGGTGTTTTGTGTAATGTATATGAATTCCATAGCTTTCAAACTCAAAAAACTTGTTTATTTCAAATAGAACACCCTGTATTTTATTATTTTATCAAATGCTTCTGAAGACACTCTTTCAAACTGTATTAGCATTCCCTATACCTAAAAACGATTTTTCTTGTGTTATTGACATTTTTTAGAAAAAAGCACAGAATTCCGCAAAAGTTAATTAATTAACTTATTCAATAGAACACCCTGTATTTTATTGTTTTATCAGATGCACTAGAAGTCACTATTTAAAACTGTATTAGCATTCCCTATACCTAGAAACCATTTTTTTTTTGAGTTGTTAACAATTTAATAAAAAAAGTACAGAATTCGGCCAATACAGTATTATGTTAATAATGTATGCATTTATGTATGTATTTATGTATGTATGTGAATGTCTGTCACACATAAAAGAAATTATATTATCATAGGAATTGTTCAGATTGTCCACCATTTGCATTAACACATCTTTCCAAGCGAGATAGAACTCCATCACTTGTTGCACGCTGTATTTCGAAGGGATTAAGGTTGTCGAGACTATTTCGAACTCGGTTTTCAAGTTCTTCTCTTGAATTAACTGGAGTTGCATAAACGTCTGACTTGATCTTGCCCCACAAGTAAAAATCGAGCGGCGTCAGATCGGGTGACCGTGAAGGCCAAACATATCTTCCTCCGCGTCCTATCCACCTATCTTCGAACACTTCATTCATGTACACCTTGACATCTGCTGAAGAATGCGCAGGGGCACCATCTAGTTGATACCAACAATTGATATGATGGTTGAGGGGTAGAGTGTCCAGGAAATCACTGACTGTGGTTCGTAAGATTCTTAGGTACTGATTGGAGGTAAGGTTACTATCGTAAATACAGTAAGAAATTTTATTGTCCATTAGAAGAGCAAATACATTAAAACTAAATTTTTTCTGGAAACAGCGCTCTCTTATCACATGAGGATTTTGCTGTGCCCAGTGATGCGAATTGTGTCTGTTAAAAACTCCTTCATGTGAAAACTTGGCTTCGTCTGTCCAAATTATACTTTTTATAAAGGAGGGACTATTTTGGTGACGATCCAGGAGCCATTGACAAAATTCCACTCTTCGTGTTGCATCACTAGGTTGTTGAAAATTCACAGTTGTAAATTTATAATCGTGCATATTGTGCTTACGCAATATTCTATGTATTGTCGAATGCGACAGGTTCAAATCAGCTTCAGCAGTTTTTACTGATGCCTGGGGATGGGCTTCAAAATACGATAATACAGTGATTTCAACGTCTTCGTTTTGTGTTAGTGGTGCGTTTCTTGACGAGTTTTTCATATGGCAGCTACCAGTGCTCAAGAAGTTTGATTCGTACCTTCTGAATTTTTTAATTGTCATTGGTGGTACCTCAGGATACCCTTCGTTGAACATTCGACATGACCTGCTGGCAATTCTGCTACACTCCCCGTAAAAGTAAAACAAATTGAGCAATGGTTCATGTGAGTAGTTACGGTTTTCCATTATACTCTCGAGTCGTAATTTATTTTATTTTTATTTATCTATTTATGATAATTCGCCCAACACGATATACAAGATATAACAATAATATTTATTGTTCACACAAACATACATCAACTCAGGTAATAAAACAATAATGTCACATTACTGAAACGTCAAACTGTAGACAGCACTCTAATAAGTTTATTAACTAACTTATTTTTGTGGCATTCTGTGCTTTCTTCCAAAAGTTGTAAATAACTCAAGGAAAATGGTTTCTAGGTATAGGGAATGCTAATACAGTTTTAAATAGTGACTTCTAGTGCATCTGATAAAACAATAAAATACAGGGTGTTCTATTGAATAAGTTAATTAATTAACTTTTTTTGCGGAATTCTGTGCTTTTTTATAAAAAATGTCAATAACTCAAGAAAAATCGTTTTTAGGTATAGGGAATGCTAATACAGTTTGAAAGAGTGTCTTCAGAAGCATTTGATAAAATAATAAAATACAGGGTGTTCTATTTGAAATAAACAACTTTTTTAAGTTTGAAAGCTACGGAATTCATATACATTACATGTAAATACCACGTGTATTTATTTTATAATGAATAACAAAAAAAAACAGAACAAATAGGGCACTGACAATAAGCAAAGTTACCTACCTTTATTCTCCAATAATGCAGGAACATAAGCTTCGTTTTTCTGTATTCACACACAACACCTCTAGGGACCTCGTGTCTCCCAAAGGACTTACAAACAAGTGGATATTTAGAGACCTCGTGTCTCTTCAAGGGGTTGAAAGCAATTCACTTTCTCGAGACCTCTTGCCTCTTCAAGGACTCAAAAACAAGTGGCAGAGGGATGCAAGCTTCTCTCCCTTCTCTCATTCTCCTTCCCCCTCTCTGGTCTTCTGGCGGAAACCATTAGTAACACTTACTCTATGTCAGTGTAGCGCGCGACATTTGAATTTAAAAGTGACAGAACAACGAGCATGAACATTCCGCCCACCAAAATAAGGATTTATTTTCACAATTATATTGTTTCTCAAATAAACAAACAAAACAAAAATTTACAATAAGCACAAAAAACAAAAAAACTGAAGCTATTGGATTTATAATTAACTGTACAAAAAATTTCAAGGCAGACGTATTACTGCGATGGCAACAGACATAACTTCGTCAGAGGCCTATCAAAAGTGCCACTACTAGTGCGAACTTGAGCTACCCGAGCTATACCATCACGGCCTGGGTATAGTTGCATAATGCGTCCGAGCTTCCAAACAAGAGGTGACGAAGTCTCATCTTTAATCACAACTAAAGCTCCGATCGGGGGGGACGTTTGCACAGTATCCCACTTACCACGCTGCTGCAGTGTATGCAGGTATTCGTTCTTCCAGCGGCGCCAAAAGTCCTGGTGGATCCTTTGCACCAGCTGCCAGCGTGACAAGCGATTCATACTTAACAAAGTCAAATCAGCATCAGGAGGAGCACCTAACGGTTCCATTGTAAGAAAATGTCCTGGGGATAGGGCTAACAGATCATTTGGATCAGTACTCGCACTACACAATGGTCGAGAATTCAAAACTGATTCCACTTGAGCAAGCAACGTGGACATTTCCTCAAAGGTCAGAATCTGCAAACCGATCACCCTTCGCAAATGAGTCTTGACTGAGCGCACTCCTGCCTCCCACAGACCTCCAAAATGCGGAGCTGATGGGGGGTTGAAATGCCACTTAATGGTACAAGCATCTGCTGCCCCCTTTGCATAGTTTAAGAGCTGCTTATTTGAGCCGACGAAGTTGGTACCTCTATCGCTATACAAATTGTCACATCTTCCTCTGCGAGCCACAAACCTCCGAAGAGCTGCCAAGAAGGCTTCAGCTGAAAGATCAGACACTACTTCCAAATGGAGGGCCTTCGTTGCCATGCACACAAACAAACAAATATATGCTTTCACCTTTCGGACACCTCGATATCTGCCCTGTGTCACAAAAACTGGACCTGCAAAATCAACTCCGCTGTGTGAAAACGGCTTCAACTGAGAAACCCTGGCAACTGGCAAATCAGACATCATCGGTGCCATGGGAGTAGGATTCACTCGAAAGCAACGATAGCACCTTGACAAAACATGATGAATAGCTCTCCGAGGGGACAAAATCCAAAACTGTTGCGAAAGCAAATGAAGCAATGTGCGAGGACCAGGATGAAGATTGACATGGTGTGTGTGTGCAATGATTAACTCGGTGAGACGATGTGAGCGGGGCAACAATATAGGGTGTTTCACTTCAACTGGAACATCAGCTTGACGAAGGCGACCGCCCACCCTGAGGATACCCTCTGTATCCAGAAAGGGGGCTAACTTATTTATTGCCCTCGCACACCTCTCACCTTTAACCAAGGATGCTATTTCCCTTTGAAATACTTCACCTTGAGCACATTTGATAAGCATATGAAGCGCCTCCTGTAATTCGGTGGCTGTCAGAGATGCAGTAGTTCGGTCAGATGGAGACACCCTACAATTTCGCACAAACCGCTGACAATATACAACAACACCCTGAATTTTCCGTAGATGCGAAAAGCGATTCAAAAGTTTACTGAGCCACTCCTCATTTGCCAAAGTAACTAGTACGGGGAGAGTTCGTTGCTCCGCCAGGCACTCTTCTGGCGGCTCAAAACGCAACGACTTGGGCCAATTTTCTCTTGCCAATTTTAGCCAGGCGGGTCCCGCCCACCATAGTGGATGCTCACAAAACCCAGAAGGTAACATGCCTCTCGATGCACAATCAGCTGGGTTTTCTTGTCCACTTACGTGATGCCATGACTCTGGAGGAATCTTCTCTTGTATGCTTGCTACTCGATTCCCAATAAAGGTCTTCCACCTATTGGAAGATGATTTTATCCAGGCAAGTGCCACCATAGAGTCTGACCAAGCATACATAGAGTTAAACTCAAAACGACCTTCATACACCCGACACACAAATTCCAGAAGCTTTGCCAACAATAAACACCCACACAATTCGAGACGTGGAATCGATATTCTTTTTAAAGGTGATACCTTGGACTTGGCACACAGAAAATTGATCCAAACTTGACCCTCCTCTGATACTTGTCTTAAGTAAACAACTGCAGCATACCCTCGCTCCGATGCATCACAGAACCCATGGAGTTCTGTACTGATGATATTATCGTGTTTTACGCCTCTGGGAATTGATAAACCTGCTAGCGCACTGAGTTGTGATTTATACTGAGACCACTGACCAACAATATCCTTTGAGGGCTTATCATCCCATCCCACTTTTTGCTCCCACAAGCACTGCATAAGATATTTTGCCAACAGGGTAACAGGAGACAAAAAACCCAGGGGGTCATAAATTCTTGCCAATTCCGAAAGAAGATTTCGTTTTGTGCACGGACGATCAATAGGTTCAACATTAAAAGAGAATGTATCACCTATGGGACACCACTGCAATCCTAAAATTTTCAACACTGATGGATCATTTAAATCTAACGATCGAGGTTGCTGACTATCAGCTGATACTGTGGACAACAGTTTCGAATTATTGCTGGCCCACTTCTTCAATTCAAAACCCCCCTTAGCAAACAACCCAATCAATTGCCGTTGCAACTCAAAAGCCTCTGACAATGAGTCGACTCCACTGACTACATCATCCACATAGAGATCGGACCGAACTAGCTTTGCTGCCAATGGAAAAGATGATTCCTCATCATCACAAAGCTGCATCATTGTTCGGATTGCCATGTGTGGGCTTGAGGAGACCCCATATGTGACAGTATTAAGGCGATATTTCTGTACAGGTTCCCCCTTTGAGAACCTCCAGAGAATTCTTTGATAATCCCTATGATTATCTACAACCAAAATTTGTCGATACATTTGCCGAATGTCAGCAGTAAATGCAATTTTGTTTGAGCGAAATTTCAACAACACAGTGGCAATATCTGTCTGCAACTTCGCTCCCACTAACAACGTATCGTTCAGAGATACACCATTCGTACTTTTGGAACTAGCATCAAATACCACCCGCAGTTTGGTCGAAAGGCTGTGAGGACGCAACACACAATGATGGGGAATATAGTATGCATCAGATGGTTCCACAGCTACATCTGATACCAGAGACATATGGCCAGACTCATAATAATCCCTGATAAACTCCGAATAGGACTTGTGCAACGCTGGATCCCTACTAAGACGTGCTTCCAGGGAGTAAAACCGCCTCAATGCAACACTGAAAGATTCTCCCAAACACGGAGTACCCTCACGAAAGGGCATATTTAAAATATATCTCCCAGCACTATTTCGGTGCTGAGTCTTCTTGAAGATTTCCTCACATTTTTTATCTTCCGGAGACATAACTAAACCTTGTGGTACCTGTTCCAAGCTCCAAAACTGTTTCAAGGTATGATCCAAGTCGACCAACGTGCATAAACTATTCACAACAGAATGAGACTTTGACTGTTCTACATTGCCCATAAGCACCCAACCAAAAACAGTATTGATGGCCACTGGTGCACCTCGAGGCCCTCTCTTTATTCCAGGTCTAACCACATGAGCATAAACGTCAGTACCCAACAAAATTTCAATGTCCCCTGGTATACCAAACTCTGAATCTGCCAACTCTAAGTTCTGAATATGTTGCCAGTGGCACTGCTCAATTTTAGCAGAAGGGATCTTGGAACAAATGTTCGGAATCACAATCATGTCCAACTCTAACTTTGTTGGCTCATAAATGGACTCTACTCGACATTTGAGAGTGCCTTGGCTAGCAAGCGAGCTCATTTGGTTCAAGCCTTGAACCATCACTGAACGAGATGAGGTGTTGAGCCCCAATTTTTCAACACACTGCTGCGAAATGAAATTAGCCTCACTCGCACAATCCAGGAGAGCTCGACATCTCCTAACCTTTCCATTTTTATCTCGTACTAATAGCATTATAGTTGCCAGTAACACGGACTGTTCCCTTTTTACCACACTTGCCAACACACGCAATTGCTCTGCACCTTGTGGCTCTTCCACAGGTGGCTTGTTTGAGTCACTCTCATCTCCCGATGCCGGTGCTTTTGGGAAGTGCAATAATGTATGATGGTGTTTATTACATACACGACAACTTGATGACTTGCACTCCCTGCTGGCATGCGAGTTTGATAAACAGTTAAAACAAAGATTATTCTTTTTTGCGAACGTATACCGTTTATGAGAGGATAAAGATAGAAATCCATCACACTTGAGCATGGGGTGCTCCTCCTTACAATAAGCACATACAAGCTTTGTGCTGGTAACAAAGGACGAAGCGGGCCTAGCAGTGGTTGCTGAAACATGCTGCCTTCTATTAGTCACATAATTGGAAGTTAAGGCAGTTGTCTCCATTGCTTTACACTGCTTTTCCAAGAATCTACATAAACTACTAAAACTGGGAATGTCCGATTCGCAAAACTCAAGCTCAAATTTTTGCTTAAGACTCATATCCACCTTTTGCAGCAACATGTTGAATTTAGTGAAATCCCACATGTCATGTTCAAACTGCTTCAACGCTTCCAAATTTTCACTGAATACAGACAACAACGTTCGTAGGGAAGAAGCAGATTCACTATTTGCTTTGGGGGCCTGTACAATACCCTGCCAATAATTGGTCAACAAAACCCGGGTATTGTGATACCTTGAGACCAGAGACTTGAATGCAATCCCATAATTGCTTCCCGTTAGCGGTAAATTCTTGATTAGGCCAGCTGCATCCTTCACTAACGAAGCACTCAAATATTGGAACTTTTCAATATCTGACAATGATTCGTTCTCATGAATCATTGTTTTAAACAGATCATAAAAGGTTGGCCAGTTTTTCCAATTTTCATCGAATTTTGGCATTTCGATTTTCGGTAACCTCAAATGTCTGTTTAAATTTGAAGTTGACATAATCGCGTTTGCGTTCGTTACTTCCTTTTCACTGAGAGATCGAGCGTTCGATGATTTGACAGAACACCGCGACTTACTCGATGCTCGACTCGATTTCGAACTACCGTGAAAAACGGATCGAGCTTGATTCTCAGCGGCTTTATTTGCATAACCTCTCAGTTCTCGATAGATAGTTTTTATAGAGTATTGCAGTTCATCGAATTTGTTCTGCATTTCATGCTCGCTCTCCAACTCTGATCGATCAACTACCGACACGATGTCCAAATGCAATGAATCAAATAGATTGACCAACTCATTCAACGCCTCAAAACGAACCTCAAATCTATTCAACCTATCTAAATCCACTACTGCGTCTATTTTGACCTGTTGAGCCACGTGCAATATGGCTTCTACTCGTCTATAAACGCTTTCGCGCTTATTTTTTAGCTGAATCAACTCCATTGTTCAACGCAAAAAAATTCCTAAACGCGATTTAAACAATATGCAAACGTGATTTCAACAATATGCAATTCGAGTATGTACCTAGTTATATACAAGCAATAACGTCACCTTGAAATTAAATGACTCAACACGGCAATAAACAATTACAAATTTACTAGACTAAAGGAAACAAGTAAAATTACTTCAAAAAATGGACTGTATCAACTAATAACAAAACAAAACAACTATAAAAATCCGGTCGATGGGCCAAATGTAAATACCACGTGTATTTATTTTATAATGAATAACAAAAAAAAACAGAACAAATAGGGCACTGACAATAAGCAAAGTTACCTACCTTTATTCTCCAATAATGCAGGAACATAAGCTTCGTTTTTCTGTATTCACACACAACACCTCTAGGGACCTCGTGTCTCCCAAAGGACTTACAAACAAGTGGATATTTAGAGACCTCGTGTCTCTTCAAGGGGTTGAAAGCAATTCGCTTTCTCGAGACCTCTTGCCTCTTCAAGGACTCAAAAACAAGTGGCAGAGGGATGCAAGCTTCTCTCCCTTCTCTCATTCTCCTTCCCCCTCTCTGGTCTTCTGGCGGAAACCATTAGTAACACTTACTCTATGTCAGTGTAGCGCGCGACATTTGAATTTAAAAGTGACAGAACAACGAGCATGAACATTACACAAAACATCCTGTATATGAAATATTGTTTCAATAATGTCGCAACACACCTTTGTTGTCCTGCAATGCACAGTTTAAAAAAATATCCTAACACACCCACCAGAAAGCTAAAATACCCTTATAAAAAAAGCCTTCTCGTGGCTCGAATTTTCGAAAAAATTGAAATATTTCGATAACATTTGAAGATAGGACTAAGGTTTGTTAATAAAAGTCCACCTAAAATCAAATAAACATTCTAAAAATGTAATAATACACAGGGTGTTCTATTTAAAATAACAAAGTTAGCACCTACTTCTGGTAGAACCGGAAGTGTGCCATTTTGGAAATTATTTTTTTCAGATAGAGCATCTTCTGCAACCCCCATGTGCAAATTTTCAGCATTCAGATATGCATAGTTTGGAAAATAATCTAATAGACTACTCAACTTGGGAGACCCTGTATATATATATATATATATATATATATATATATATATATATATATATATATATATATATATATATATATATATATATATATATATATATAAATTTATAAAAATTGAAACTGACCCCGGATGTGGGTTCTAGGGGTCCTAGTTCGCGCTCATTTAATATTTTTTTTATAAAACTCAAAAGTCGGGATCTCCCCAATAGTGGATTTTTTCGAAGAAAATTAACTAAAAAGCGTTCGGCTGGTTCACTGCAAATTTAACCAATAAACACTTAAATGTAACAATATTATGTTTTTTTACATTTTTTGTAGATGCTGTTGGAATTATTTTTAGATGTATTTGATACAGGCAAAAATATATTAAAAAGTATAAAATATTTATTAGATCTTATTAAATGAAAGAACTACAACCCGACAACACTGTATGCGGTATTAACGTTTCTGTTTCATATCTTGGCTGCGCCGTTTAGGATGCGCCATGTGACACGCTCAATTCAAAGATTACCTAATTTTTATAATTAAACATTAAAATTTGGTAACACTAAGTGAGTGGTGAACGTGTCGCCACCTAGTTCGGAACCAAGTACTATGTTGTCACACCCGCTCCAAATAACACAGAGTGTTAAAAATAGAGACAGTATACAACTAACTAACAATTTAAAAAATTGTTAGCCCTGGCCCATTTCTACCCCAATATAGGGACAAAGTATGTAAGACTAGATGCATTCTCGCAACAATTAGAACCGTAGACCGGTTTCGCTCTCATTAGAGCTCTTCAGTACGGCATACTAATTGTAGCAAAAATGCACCATAAATAACATGGCTATCGTATAGCCAGTCTTAAAACACTAAGTGAGTGGTGAACGTGTCGCCACCTAGTTCGGAACCAAGTACTATGTTGTCACCGCCGCTCCAAATAACACAGAGTGATAAAAATAGAGACAGTATACAACTAACTAACAATTTAAAAAATTGTTAGCCCTGGCCCATTTCTACCCCAATATAGGGACAAAGTATGTAAGACTAGATGCATTCTCGCAACAATTAGAACCGTAGACCGGTTTCGCTCTCATTAGAGCTCTTCAGTACGGCATACTAATTGTAGCAAAAATGCACCAAAAATAACATGGCTATCGTATAGCCAGTCTTAAAACACTAAGTGAGTGGTGAACGTGTCGCCACCTAGTTCGGAACCAAGTACTATGTTGTCACCGCCGCTCCAAATAACACAGAGTGTTAAAAATAGAGACAGTATACAACTAACTAACAATTATACTTTGTCCCTATATTGGGGTAGAAATGGGCCAGGGCTAACAATTTTTTTTAAATTGTTAGTTAGTTGTATACTGTCTCTATTTTTAACACTCTGTGTTATTTGGAGCGGGCGTGACAACATAGTACTTGGTTCCGAACTAGGTGGCGACACGTTCACCACTCACTTAGTGTTTTAAGACTGGCTATACGATAGCCGTGTTATTTTTGGTGCATTTTTGCTACAATTAGTATGCTGTACTGAAGAGCTCTAATGAGAGCGAAACCGGTCTACGGTTCTAATTGTTGCGAGAATGCATCTAGTCTTATTTAAAATTTGGTTTTATTTGTTAAAGTAACAGCTAGGGGGCCCGTAAATCTTCTGCGCTCAGGGCCCAAAATTAGCTTCAACCGGCACTGGGTTGGTCCAAGCAAAGTAAAGCAAAGTAATGATCTCTTGTCATGTGCTAATTTACCTACATAGTTTAAGAGATGTACTTATGTATTCATTTACTGTTGATGCTCCTTTAACAGAATCTTGTGGTTCAGTAAACTTAATATAAAGAAACTTGTTTCAGCTTCAAAGATTTACAAGTTATGCAAAAAAGCGTATAGTAGCCAAGCAGGAGTGTTTTAGCCTACTTGGATTTTCTATATATATAACCTACCTACCGAGGTTAATATCACACCTCTGGCCTTATTTTTCTCTAATTGGGTGAGAGCAGTTGTAAATTCTGTGAGAAGCTCCAGGTTCAATCCATTTACAGGAGGTCTCTGAAGTGTTAAAACAGCTATCCCTGTTTTATCATTAACTTCCACACCAACAAGTTTTCCACCTGATTGTGAGCTGTAACTTCTCTTTGTGGCTAAACAGCTCAAATAACTGGCAGAACGACGCAGAGCCATTGCAAATTAGATATACCACAAATTAAATTATTATATTTAAAATACAAAAACTATAAAAAGCACGGCTGTTTACTTTTACACCTTTTACACCTTTCACACCTTTCACGTACAAAGTACAATGTCCAAATTGTGTAACATTTAAGTTTTAGTGTTAGTGTTAGTCAACAACACGATATAAGTAATAAAGTAATAAGTATCACAGATATTTAGTGAAAAATTATAGTAAATCGGTAATTATTTTACCAATATTTAGAAAAAAATTAAAATTCAAATATTTTTGAGGTTATATTTATGCCAAATGTCAAACAAATGCCATTTGCCATTTATATCATATGATAATGGACTCTGGACTCCACACCCAGTTACTCAAGCTAGCTTTCCCTTCCCTGACTTACGAACGGGAACCAAAATTATTATATTAGCGATTATCAAATTTTATGTTACTTGCTTATTGTCTTTTAGTTCAATTGGTGCTTAGTTTAAGTTACAAATTTGGTATATTTTCAGATTGGCGCCAAAAATTGGAAAGTCGCGAGTCGCGGTCTCTGAATTCTTTTAGGACAATGCAATGCTTAATAACCACCACTCATCTCATAAACAACAGTGAAATGTTGTGCTTTCCAAGTAGTACAGGCAATAGATAATTTTTTTCTGCATTAAACTGCAGGAGTTATTTTTTTGATAAATAGGTTCAGAATTAGGTACTGAATGTAAAAACACAAAATCCTTACAAATTAGGAGGGCGGAAGTGCCGCCATTTTGAGAAAAACCGTTTCGGACTATATCTCCGTAACCGTGCACTTTAGACCAAAAATGGTAATGACCTTTATTGTAGATAACTGCATTTTTCATCTTTTTTGTTAATTTTTTTTGTTGTATCACTCACCGTTTACAACTTATACGACTATTAGCATTCATTTATTGACTTTTTTACCTATATCTTTGTTAATAATTGTTTAAAAAATAAATGCTTATAACTTAACTTTTCAATCGACAAATTTTCTAGAACTTTTACTTGAAACTTTTTTTTCTAAAATTATTATTAGTGCATTTTCTTTAAAAAAATTCACTAATGAGGAGACCCCGACTTTTGAATTTTGAAAAAAAAAACTGAAATAGGCGCTAATTATGCCCCCTAGAACACATCTCCGGGGTTAGTTTCAATTTTAATATATATATATATATATATATATATATATATATATATATATATATATATATATATATATATATATATATATATATATATATATATATATATCACACCGATAACTCAAAAACTAATGGGCCGATGTTAATTAAATTCGGCGAATACCTTCCTCTTGTAAGTGGCTTGGATAAGTTCGTTAGCCAAGTAAATCAGCCCAGGTTTTCCCGGAAAATTTTGTGTTTTCTTTCGAAAAAAAATCATATCTCCGGAAATAACAAAGTACGAGCAACTAAATTTGGTACACGGTTTTACGTCATTATGGGTAAATTAGCTACCAAAAATTAGGTCTGTAGGTTCAAAGACAAAAAAGTTATAGGCATTTAAACAAAAATAAATTGGGGTTTTCCTCAAAACCTCAAAGTCGCGAATTAAAACGTCAAAATTGGCAACATTTACGCAAAAAACCTGAAACTAATATAAGCTATGGAAAGAAAATGTCTCAAGAAGAATGTTTTACAAAGCCTGAAGTCTTAGCTTCAACCGTCATTGTCCTTCATTTTACTGAAATATTTCCAGAAAAATTTGTCGATTGAAACATTTAACGCGTTATACCTTTGAAAATATTGATTTTAGAAAAAAAAGTTTTTTGTAAAAATTGTAGTAAATTTGTCGATTGAAAAGGTAGGTTATAAGCATTTTATTTTTTAAACAATTATTAACAAAGATATAGGTAAAAAAGTCAATAAATGAATGCTAATAGTCGTATAAGTTGTAAACGGTGTGATACAAAAAAAAATTATTTAACAAAAAAGATGAGAAATACAATTGTCTACAATAAAGGTCATTACCAATTTTGGCCTTAAGTGCACGGTTATAGAGATATAGGTCGAAACGGTTATTCTCAAAATGGCGGCACTTCCGCCCTCCTAATTTGTAAGGATTTTGTGTTTTTACATTTAGTACGTAATTCTGAACCTATCTATCAAAAAAAAAATAACTCCTGTAATTTAGTGCATTATGGACAAGAGTAACGAGCCCCTCTATTGCCTGTACTAAAGGTTCAACGACACCTCCGCACAAGGAACTTACAAAACCCGAAACGAATGGTGGTTCTGAGTGGGAGGAACAAAGATAAAAAAAGTCTGGACGCAGCAAGTGCGAATTTTTGTAAAAATGTTTTTAATGTCAAATATGTATTGTTTTTAAATGGACATTTGGTTAGCAGTGTAACCTATATAGTAGTAACAATGTACCATATTTCATTAAAATAGCTTTGTTGTTTCAAAAAGTACAAACATTTTCCGAAAATGAACTTTAAAAGTTCCAGAAAAAACTGCTCCGATTTTCCTGGCCGACGAACCTCTTTAAGCTGTTTACACACCCGCCAGTATATAATTATTCACAAACAACTTAAGGACCAAAATTGAAAAAAAAATATGAAAATTTGCAGAAATTTCTTTTACAGAAATTGCTTTCAGTAATGTTACACTAAATTTTATTTTTCACAAAAATTCGACAACTTTTTTTTACAATAACGTACTAAACATTTATTATTAATTACCAACATATCACAAAAATAAGTTCCACAAAAAAACTTCTGCGAAAACTTTTAAAATTCAGCCATTATTTGAGCGTGCCCGTATACGGCTGCTTGATTTTTTGACGAGTAATACAAACAAAAAGCTCTCTAAGTTTGTGTCATTTCCATTGGGATTCGCTATATATTGATAAAAACGCCGTCTCACAATTTGTGATGTCTGTTTGAAATATGTGCCAAAAACGTGAAAAGTTGCAAAACAATTGAAATAACTCAAAAACGATAACCCATATCAATTTTTTTTCCTCACAAAGATGCATTATAATTTAATTTAAAACACAAAAATGCAATAAAATAAGGGGGTGTTCTATTAGAAAAAGAAAGTGTATCACCAACGACTTATGGGCCAGCCTGTGATTGTCAAAATAAGTTTGTAAGATGCAGCTCGAGATACCCTATAATTAACGTATATACTTTTTTGTCATATCTTGTATAATAACGGATATATTGAGCTTTGCCGTAGAAAAGCGTCACCTGTATATATGTAAACAGACAAAAACTGAAACTGATCCCGTATATGGGTTTTTGGGGTTCTAGTTCGCGCTCATTTGAAATAATCTTTTTAAAATTCATCGGTCGCGGTCTTCACAAACAATTTTTTTCTACGAACATTAGCTAAAATATAGACTATTAAACCATAAACTCTATAGCTAAAACTACTGCCGAAGCCTCAGAAAGAGGGTCTATTTGAAATGCATTTTCCGAAAATATCTTAGTAAAATGAAAGACAAGGATGGTTGAGGCTGAAACTTAAGGCTTTGTAAAACACATTTATTACGACCTATTTTTGACATAATCCATATTTGCTTCAAATGCGTTGTCTGAAAGTTGCAAATTTTGACGTTTCATATCGCGACTTTGACGTTTCAAGAAGAAAAATTATCAAATTTGTTATTTTTTAAGATACATTTTTTTTTTCGGAAAATCAAATTGTTTTACAAAAACTGATCCCATGAGACTGACTAACAAACTCATCCAAGCTATTAATAAAAGAAATATTCTTGCCGAGTTTCATTAAAATCGGTTAATAACTTTTTGAGTTACCGGTTGGATACACGCATGCACGCACGCACGTACCCAGCACCCACGCGCGCACCCACCCCCTTCAGTCCGCAGTAGAAGATTCTGGAGTAAAAACTGACGATACTTTTTCTTTAAGCTTTGAAGAATTCCCTGATCCATGGGTTGTATAAGACTAGTAAATTTTTAAAATATTTTTCTGCTACTTCTTGACGTTTTTGCGTCAAGAAAACTTAACCGTTATATGTAATATTCAATTCGCTTTGTCAATCACACAAAATATTTTGTTCTTGTGCTTTCCTCTGATCACCAGTGGCACCCAAATATTTTTTAAATGCCTATAAGTTTTTTTTTATTTTAACTTAGAGATCTGAATTTTGGGTATGGTAAATTAGATGGTAAAAACGTATATGCCAAATTTGGTTGTCATAGCTCTGTTCTTTTCGGAGATACAAAAATTTTCCGAAGAAAAACCCAAAATTTTTTCGGAAAAACTAGTACGATTTTCTTGGATAACGAACTTATCCAAGCCACTTGCAAAAGGAAGGTGCGTACCAAATTTCATTAAAATCGGTTTTTTTTTTAGTTATAGATACGATATATATATATATATATATATATATATATATATATATATATATATATATATATATATATATATATATATATATATATATGTATACACTTTAGGAAGAATTTAGCTGTCCCGGTTGTCTAACATTTTTTATTAATTTTAGATTCTTCCCATTAATATGGTGATTATTATCCCAAATATGTCATGCTACACATATTCTATCTGTTTATAAGTACCATTACATAGTTGTGCTAAATGCTCTTAAATCTAATTTGAATAGATCTTTTAGTTTGCCCGATGTATTTTAGATCACAATCTTTTATAACTTATTTCATAGATATTAGACATTTTAGCGGTACTATCCTTGTCTTTTGGATTACCTAGCAAGTTTTTTAAAGTTTTTTTTGCCGAAAATGTTAGTTGCAAATTGGCTTTCTTAACAATTCTATGTAGACCTCCTAGTGACGCGCGACTCAAATGGTAGGCAAACAAAGTTTTTGCTTTCTCTTTTCTAAAGCTCGTCGATTCTGCCAACATTTGGTTTGTTTTCTGTTTGTTAACTAATTTCTCCACTAGGCAAGAAGTTATATTGAGCCACATTCCCACCCTAATCTACTTTTACTTAAAGGAAAATCTATTAAACCCATTTACTAAAAAATTCAAACTAGCAATTTTTTGCATGTAACTCGACTTTTTAGGTCAGGTAACATTTTAAGGACACAACAATTGTTGGCATTTCTTTTCAATTTCTACGGGTCTTTGTTCTTTCAAATTTTAAAGATGCAAAATATTGTGGTTTAAATACAAACTTCAGTAATTACGAAAATTCGCTCAGGGTAAACACCGCTCTGACTCCTCGCTAAAGGTGTTTACAAATTATAAATTGCTTCAATAGTAACTAGCAGCGTAAAATACGTGGACGAAATATCCCTTTATAACAAAGATATTTCCTACATAATAATTTGTGCCTCGAACAAATACGCATTTAAATAGAGATGATTTTTAGGCAGGATTACATCATCAAAGTGCCGACAAACAAAGTTCATTGGTAACATTTTCATAAACAATTTTTTTATTACCAGCTATTAAGGAACAGCGGTTGCAGCTTGATCCGAGACTGGCTATATGTGTCAATACAAAAGGCGTTTTGCGTTTTAGAGGGAGACAAAAAAGTATGCTAGCGAACAGAAGTGAACCGGCTGGATGCGAGCAAACAGCAGAGTCTGCGACGAACCTGTAGTCGGCTGGTGATTCTGCTAGAGAGAACAACCTGATTCAGCTGGCACAAGATCGGTAACGTCGTTATAATTTTAAGGGCCGCTGTTTCAGATCCTATAATTGCAGTAATTACTTTGGTTAAGTAGTGTCACAGTCTAAGTAATAAATTTGTGAGTTATTCGGAATGTAACTTAAGGATGGTGGTTCCTTCCTATAGACATCAAATTATGTTTGCTTTTTTAACTATGTCATTAAAAATGATTTTGTGTTTTGTCAGTTATCTATAGATAACATGTTAGTGTTGATTTTATTTGTGACATTTGTTTTATTAACATTATTTAGATCCTAATGTTGATTTTATCACTAAGTGAAGATTGGAACCTGTGATGAGCACTGAAAAGTACACTTTGAGAACCGAAATCACCAAAACACATTAAAAAAAACCTGATGACCGTTTCGCTAACAAAAATAGCGCAGAGAATAGAAATATCTGGTATTTTCATCCTCTGACGACGCTAACTTGGTTAGTGAAACTATCATCAGGTTTTTTAAAAGCATCGATTTTGCATATATGATGTTTGCATTTGAGCTTTGTTTTTTTTTTCTCCCTCAGGACTCGTTCGCGTCTTTGCCGCCCCGATACCACCACAGCCTTTGGCTTATTGTGCATGCCCTTAGTCTTTTTACTCCACCCATTCCAAAATCACTGTGCCTTGAACTAGTCTGCACAGGAATTGGTAGGGTGAAGTTTTATATTGCTCTGTCTCCATTCTAGGCGGACCGTAGATCAGTTGCCTTTTGCAGAGCTTTACACTCGCACAAGATATGCTGGGCTGATTCCTCCCCCTCGCTGCGGTCTGCATGCCAGGTCCCCCTCGAACCACCCTATTTTATGCAGGTATTTCTTGACGGCTATGTGTCCCGTCAAGAGTCCTGTTATGTTTCTGAGCTGTCCTCTTCTAAGATTTAGCAGCTCCACGGCTCTCTTTGAACTGGGTTGCCCAATTAATGACTTCCCGTGTTTGAGCCCTGAATAATCTGCCCAGTATGCCTTGTGCTGTTCCCCTGGCCTTGCCTTTCGATACGCCCAGGACCGGTTTTGGTCCCATAAATGGTTCTGCTGACCCTCTCTTTACGAGACTGTCAGCTGCTTCATTGCCCTTGACCCCCGAGTGACTCGGCACCCAGATGAGGCTGACCTCATTCTGCTCAGCCAGGTCGCTCGTCTCTTTTCGGCATTCACTTACCAGCCTGGAATTTACCCGTGGGCTATTTAAGGCCTGCCTGTGGCTATGAGGATCCGCTTGTTGATGTAGACTCTCCGCTTAGTCTCCCGCACACAGTGCAGGATGGCGTACATTTCGTCCTGAAAGACCGTTGCATGGGCTCCGAGGGAAACACTATGACTACTTTCGGTCTACTACTGCCGTCGGTTCTTCTGAATAAACACCTGCCCCCATCCCACGCTCCCCGCCGGATTTGTTCGTGAACCAGATGAGCGTGTCCCGTGGTAAGCCCGGCGTCTCCTCCCGCCATGCCTCGCGGTCGGGGATTTCCACTAAAATTGTTTTCCCTGCAGATTCGTGGGCTCGCGAAGTCTGACATTCTAAGCATGGGCTCCTTCACGATCGCCTGAATTTTGCAGTGGCCCCTGAAGCCTGGGTTGATCTTCAGTCTACCATTGCAGGCTAGTCTGTATAGTCCTAGACTGGCCTCCCCCATGATAACTAAGTGTGTGTGTGGGGGGGGGCGCAACATCTCCATGGCGGCTCTTGAGGTTGAATGACCATTCCAGGTTAGCTTAGAGTTCAATACGACCCCAAGATATTTTATCTCCCTGGCCATTGGGATGTTTCTACCATATAGTGACAGTTCTGTGGCTCTCCCACTTCCTCCTCGTAAACAGTATGACGGTTGCTTTCTCAGGGCTCACCACGAGCCCTTGGCGAACCGCTCACCTTTCCACCGCTGGCTGCGTGCGCTCCTACACTGACTGTGTAACCTTTCCTCAGACTATGATGACAATGTTGTCCGCATAGCGCTGTACCTCATACCCCCCTCCCGAGAGCCTCGCTAGCAAGCCGTCCACGACTAGGCAGCAGAGCAGGGGAGACAGCGCTCCTCTGCGGACACCCCGCCAGCAGTCCCTCCCGCGAGGGAGGTGAACGCCCTGTCCCTGAGAATAGAACCGATCCACCTGCAGCAGCTCTCCCCTATTCCACGCTCCCAGACAGTTGCCAGTATCGATCCGAATGAGGCGTTGCTGAAGGCCCCCAGCGCTACCTCCCTGTTCTCCAGTTTCAGCACCAGTTGGTGCTTCTCTTGAGTACTGCTCTGTATGCATATTGCCCGCAGTGTAGGCGATATGCTTCCAGTACACCGCCCCTAATGTGCCGGTCGAGCAGTTTTTCCATTGTTTTTAGCAAGGACATAAGACTTATTGGCCTCAGGGACTTTGTCTGGTCTGTTGAACGCCCAGGCTTAAGAATGAATACAACCCTGGCCAGTCTCCATGCCCTCGGAATGTACCCCAGAGCCAGGCTGGCCCTCATAATGAGGGTAAGCGCCGGCGCCAGTATATCTATCCCCTGTTGGAGCACGATGGGCATTATTCCATCAAATCCCGGGGATTTGAATGGCTTGAAGCTGTTAATGGCCCATCTGATTTTGCTCCAAGTAACCTCCTCTTTAGCGACTGTCCAGTCCACTCTAGATGCCCGCCTGTATTTCTGAGTGTTCCCAGGCCGGAGGTGATTGGTTTATTATGCTGCAGCCGGGGAAGTACGTATGTAGTAAAACTTCCATAGTTTCCTGCCCCGAGCTTGTAAAGCCTCCCGTGGATGTTCTAAGGCTTTGTTGGTATACCTGCATTGGTGATTTTTTGTTTCTGAAGTATATTGTAAAATTTAGACACTCCACGTGTTGATTGACAATAAAGTTAGTAAGAAAAAAAAGCAACTATTTTTGTAGTTTTTAATATGGTCTAATCAGGCCACAGAAGAGTTCACAAAAAATATCTTTAATTTCACAATACAAAGTTTAATGATACATTCTTTGTTAGTTTAAATCTGCCATTTGTGCAATCGCTTAAAAGAACAAACAAAAAACATTCGTTCTCTTCGCACTGTATCTTATTAAATGCATACTTTTATCAGAAAACACAACAGTAAATATAAAATTAGAATATAATACAAAAATATATTAAAAGGAGGAATGTACAACAAACAAAAGAAATTTTTAGGTGTGCTCCGTTCAAATGCACTGCAATACTCTGCTTAACCTACACCTAATATCTCTGAACATGGGCAGATTCATACACAACCAGTCTCATGAATACCTCCTTAAATGGAGGAAAATAGACAACTTTAGATAAAGTTTAATTCAAACTAAAATAAAAATATACAATCTGATAATTTAAATATATGGTTTACTGCAAATGATAAATATGAGGAATCTGTTGATTACTAAGTACCTAATACAATTTACAATTCATCCTTTCTTGGCGCATCATCGTCTTCTGTCTCTTCTTCCACTGGTTGGTCAGAAGCACCATCTACACCACCAGATTCTACAAATTTAGTCAGACCCTCTAACGTTCTGGGTCCGTTGTATTCAATCACTTTGTTCTCTCCTTTAGCATACAATTTAATAGTTGGGAAACTTGTAACTTTGGTGTGTTCTAATTCATTAGCTGTGGCATCCATCTTGGCAATAACCACATTTTTATCATCCTTGAAATGTTCACCTAACTTCTCATAAATTGGAACCAGCTGTTTGCAATGTCCGCACCATGGAGCATAGAATTCAACGAGAACATCTTTCTCCAAATCTAACGCTACACTATCGAAGTTGGTAGCAACTAAAACTTTAACTGATTCTTTGTCCCAATCAGTTGGAAGATCTTGGCTAAGCAGGTGCTGTTTCAGTTTTCCATCAAGGAAGTCTTGGACAAACTGTTTCATGTTATCAGCAGACAGTTCAGGGGATTCTGGTTTATATTTGGCCATGTCTTCTTCTAGTTTGATTAGACGAGCAGCTGGTACTTCTTCCTTCCTCATTCCGAAGAATTCCAAGATTCTCTGATGGTCTTCTTCATTAGCATCGATGGTCACAAACAGAACTTGTTCTCTGAAAGGTTTGGCAACTTCACGGGCAGCTTCTACAACTTTGTTGAAGTGTTCTTCATCTCGGTTAAGGAAAAGGAGGAGATGACTCTTGATCTCACCACCGAAGATCTTCTGGGCTGTTTCGTGGTTGAATTCAACAATTAGCGGCAAAGAGTTTACAGCGATGAATTTCTTGATGTCGTTTTCATTGGCTTCACCATCGTATTCTACTTTGCCTTCGTCAAACTGCGAAACAAAACAAACATGTTACGCACAAGTATAAAAGGCATAGACATAATAATAATAAAAAAGCATTAGCAAACTATTAATAATCATCTCTTTTAAAGACACAAAGATTGTTCTTAAAAATTCCTATCAAGTTTTGAGGCATTTTATTTTTGTAAGACTCTACTATTTGTGATTTTACTTGAAACAATGAAATAAAATTTTTCTACTTTAATTTTTCTACACAAATTCAGCAACAAGGTTTCATGTAATTGTTTATTAGTAAGTAAAATAACATATAAAATAAAATAAATAAAATAGAAATCATATATTATTCAATAATCATAATAATCTTCATCATACTGTGATTTTACCTTCTTGAATAAGATGACAGAGCCGCATTTGGCACCGTATTCTGCATAGACATCGTCGTTGGATGTAATTCCAAATGGATGATCGTCAATGGAAGCAGCAGCAGCTAAGAATGCCTTAGCCTTCTCTGTAGTCTGATCCTTGAAGAAGCCAACAACAGCAACATTGCTGGAGTCAATAAAGTCTTTCGCTTCATCAACGGAGTTGATTTCCCTTGCCGGTGGACCAGTCTTCTTCAACAACCAACTTACAATGTCGTCAGCTTGTCTTCCTCCTATAAAAAAATTAATTTACATAAATAAAATGACTTAAATTAACCATCAAAATGCATCATCTGTCATCAAAATGCATCATTTGTAGATTAGTTTCCTTCTTAATTGATTTAAATGATAACCTTGCATTGCAATATAAAGTGACAGATTACAAAACAACGATACAAGAAAACAATCCAGGAATAAACAGAATCACCATGATGCGAAGGTAGAAACCTCAAAAAGTCTGGACGCAGCAAGCATGTTATAGTAGTGAATTTTCATTAAAATGTTTTTAATAGCAAATAGGTCTTTGTTTAATTAAGGCAGGCATCAAATTTGGTTAGTGGTATAACCTATGTAGTAAAAAATCTCGGGACGCAGCAAGTGCGTTATGGTAGTGAATTTTCATAAAACTATTTTTTAATAGCAATAATGTTTTTTTTAAGAAAACAGGCATCAAATTTGGTTACCAGTATAATCTATATAGTAAAAACAATGTGCCATGTTTCATCAAAATAACTTTATTGTTTGAAAATGTACAAAAATTTCCGAAAGTAAACTTAAAAGTGTTCCCGAAAAACTCGTTTCTTGGTCAACCTTATAGGTTAATAGCAAATTGAGCTATTCAAATATTAAGCATTTGATCAAAATTCGCTACCATAACGCACTTACTGCGTCTAGAATTTTTGTTCTTACAAACATGTATTATATTTCGATGGAAAATGCAAAACTGCAATAACATAAGGCGTGTTTGATTTAAAAAAAAAAAAAAAAAGAAAATTTGTATCACCAACGACTTATGGGCCACCCTGTGATTGTAGAAATAATTTTTTAAGATGTAGTTTAAGACACCCTATAATTAATATATACATTTTTTTTTCATATCTGGTATAATAACAGATATATTGAGCTTTATTGATTTTTTTTTTACAAAAATTCTACAAAAATTATATACTATTAACGATAAACTCTATAGCTAAGACTACTGCCAAGCGTCAGAGAAAGGGTCTATTTGAAATGAATTTTCTGGAAACATTTTATTAAAATGAAGGATAATGACGGTTGAAACTAAGACTTCAGGGTTTGTAAAACATTCTTCTTGAGACATTTTATTTCCATAGCCTGTATTAGATTCAAGTTCTTTTCCTAAATGTTGCCAATTTTGACGTTTAAATCGCAACTTTGACGTTTTGTGAAAAACCCTAATTTATTTTTGTTTAAATGCCTATAACTTTTTTGTCTTTTGACCTACAGAGCTAACTTTTGGTAGGTAACTTGCCTATAATGATATAAACCCGCGTATTGGTTGCCCTTACTTTGTTAGTTTTGGAGATATAATTTTTTTTGAAAGAAAACACAAAATTTTTCAGGAAAACTTCGTCGGATTTTCCTGGATAACGAACATATCCAAGCCACTTGCAAAAGGAAGGTACTCACCAATTTTGACGTTTAAAATCGCGATTTTGACGTTTTGAGGAGAACCCAAATTTATTTTTCTTTGAATGCCTGTAACTTTTTTGTCATTTAACCTACTGAGCTAAATTTTGGTATGTAACTTGCCTCTAATGATATAAACCCGCGTATGAAATTTGGTTGCTCTTGCTTTGTTAATTTCGGAGATATAAATTTTTTTCGATTTTTTTCGAAAGAAAACACAAAATTTTCCGGGAAAACCTCAGCAGATTTTCCTGGCTAACGAACTTATCCAAGCGACTTGCGAAAGGAAGGTATGTGCCAAATTTTATCAAAATCGGTCTATTATTTTTTAAGTTATAGGTGTGACACATAAATATATATATATATATATATATATATATATATATATATATATATATATATATATATATATATATATATATATATATATATATATATATGTATATATATATATATATATATATATATATATATAAACATATAAAGTCTAAAACTGACCTCGGATTTGGGTTCCGGGGGTCCTAAATAGCGCTCATTTGAAGAAATTTTTTCAAAATTCGAAAGTCGAGATCTCATTAGTGAATTTTTTTTAAGAAAATTCACTAAAAACAATGTACCATATTTCATCAAAATAACTTTATTGTTTGACAAAGTACAAAAATTTTCAGAACACAAACTTAAGATGTTACCCAAAAAACTGGTCTGATTTTTCTTGCCAACGAACCTGTTCAAGCTATTTACCCACCTAGCAAGATATAATTATTCACAAAAAGCTTTCCGACGGAACTTCCTAAAAAATTTACATGAAAATTTGCACACAATTTTTCACGAAAATCCAAAAATAATTTTTTTTTACAATAACTTATTAAACACTTATTACCAAAATGTCACAAAAATCTTACAAACAATGATTTCTAAGGAAAGACAAAAAAAGAATTTCTGCCAAAATTGACTCTTTTTTTTACAAAAATTTGCCTAAGGAATACATAAAATTCCAATCATATACCTAACCTATAACTAAGTTTTAAAAATAGGAAAACGCAAAAAAATATTTCCAAAAAAATAGTCTGTAGGTATAGGGAGTTGTTCAATGTGAAAAAAATTGAGTTATGACATTTCGAATTTTTCCAAATTCAGTCACTATTTGAGAGCGCTCTGTATATGGCATCTCGAATTTTTCGACAAATAATATTAAACGAAAACCTCTCTGAATGTGTCACTTTCATGGGACTCCGATTTCCATTGGTAAAAACGCCGTATCTTGATATGTTCCAAAATGTAAAAAGTTGAAAAATGATTGAGATAACTCAAAAACGATGGGCGATATAAATGTTTTCTCCTTCCTTACAAACATGCATTAAAATTGGATGAAAAAATGCAATAATACTACAATAAAAAAATAAATAGTCTGTTCCATAAAAAAAACGCACACACACACACCCACCATGTATCGCCAACGATTTATGGGCGACCTGTGATTGTCAACATAACTTTATAAGACGCAGCTTGAAACACCCTATAAATCACTTTTATAGTATTTTCCCGTATCTTGTATAATAACCGATATATTGTTTTACAGTAAAAATGCACCACCCTGTATATATCTAAACATGTAAAAACTGCGATTAACCACGGAGGCGCCTAATTCGCCGGCCTGAAGAAATATTAAAAAAATAATTAAGTCGCGTCTTCTCAATAACGATTTTTTTCTGCGAAAAAAGTATAGACTATTAAACCACATACTCCATAAATGAAACTACTGCCAAATCATCTGAGAAGGGGTCTATTTTAAATGGATTTTCTGCAAATATTTTAGTAAAATGAAGGATAATGATGGTTGAAGCTGTAACTTAAGGTTTTGTAAAACACATTTAATATGATATTTGCTTTACATAGCCCGTATTTGTCTCAAGCTCTCCGTCTAAAAATTGCAAATTTTGACGTTTGAAATGGCGACTGACATTTTGAGAAGAAAAACTATAAAATTTTCAAATAGTTTTTCTGTTATTTCTTGACCTTTTTTCGTCAAGAAAACCTAATATTTGTCTATAATATACAATAGACCTTGTTATCCACACAAAATATTTTGGTTTCGTGCATTTCTTTGGTCATCAGAGGCACCCATTTTTTTAAATGTCTATAATTTATTTTCCTTTCAACTTAGAGATATGAATTTTGGCATGTAGGGTAAGTTTAATAGTGTTAACCTCAGTACCTAATTTGGTTGCAATAGCTTTGTTATTTTCGGATACAAAAAATTTTCAAAAAAAACCCAAAATTTTACAAAAAAACTGGTCTGATTTTCAGGGATAACGAACTTATCCAAGCCACTTGCAAAAAGAAGACACCTACCAAATCGGTCCATTATTTTTTTGAGAACACAGATCTCATTCGTGAATTTTTTTTTTATAAAGAAAATTCACTAAAAACAAGAAAAACACATCTTAAAATAATTAGAACATACTGCTTCTTCATAATTTTTTATGTGAGTGAAACATAAATCAAGCCCTCATTTTATTTGAAAAAAAAATCTCTAATTATTACTTCCACATCGTCACAACGTGTGGAAGTATGGCATCGACGACAAAAATTAAACTTTTTTTTTCGCTTAACGTCGTAAATAGTGTCAAAACATAGAAAACGTGATTTGGGAATGAAAACAATGTTTGTCTGGTGGTCTGTATGTCAGTTTGTAGCGCCACCATAACTTTAGAACGAATTGAGATATCGACTTCAGATTTGGTATACAGCCCGGCAAATTAACGGTACAGATTGTTTTTGGGTAAAATAAAAAAGGGGGTAGTGGATGAATGGGTGGTGATTTGGTGAAAATTTACATTTTTTTGTTAAAACTTGAGTAATATAACATTTTAGGGTTTGTTTATTAGAAAACACTCAATTTCATTCAACATCTGGTATTCTGTGCTGAAATTTAATTAGGGGTTGAATGTGTGGGGTGGAATATCGGTGGCAGAAATTTCTTTTTTTTTTTTGCTAAAACAGCGTAGTCTCAAAACGTATAGAAAACTTGATTCTGGAACGAATTTTTTTCGTCCATCGGTTGGTCTATACGTCTGTGTGTTAGTAGGCGCAATAACTTGATACAATCTTTAAATTTGGTATCCAGTTAGCACCTGACAAGGGAACGTTTCGGCTATTATGTTTTCTGTCTGGTATATATTTGGTTTGGTTACCGTTGCTGTATGGTTTATACCTGTTGTATAAATCAATCTACGTGTGGCAGTTAACTACCCTGTCTGTCAGGCATTCGACTTTAACCACTAAATCGTTCAACGCATGTCTTTGGGATTTTATTTTTAATTTGGAAAAAACTCTAAATATTGGGGACCAAATTACTTAAAATTCACAACATATGTTTATTTGCACTATTTCTAGCCACATATGAAGTCTCATTCCAGTTACTCTGATACTTACAAAAATATAGCGTTTTCAAAAAGTTTTCCTCAATTTTCACTTGGTCCAGACAGTGAAACATCCAATCAAAAAGAAGTCTTGCGGGTGTTTTTCATATGTGGGAACAGGGAAGCTTATACCTATTGAAGGCATCATGAATAGTGAAAAATATACAGAGATGTTAGAAACGTGTTTGTCCAGAGAACTGGAAAAAATTCAAGCAGTTGGCGAAGAAATCTTCCAGCAAGATTCAGCATCATGTCATGTTTACAAGATGGTGAAATATTTCAAGGACAAAAAGATTACCCTTCTAGACTGGCCCAGAAACTCGCCGGACATTAATCCTATTGAAAAGTTGTGGTCTATATGCAAGGCCAGATTGCTAAAAATGGAGTGTACAACAAAAAGTTTGATAATTGAGGATGTTATTCAGGTGTGGTTTGTAGATGAAAAAATCAATGAGAATTGCAAACAAATTTATTGATTTTATGCCAAAACGAGTTGAAACTGCAATAAAATCCAAAGGGGGACATATACCCTATTGAATAATACTAAAAGATATATAAACTAGTACTCTTTGTATTTTTTCCTTTCAATAAACGATATTTAATGTAAATCTACCTGTGTTCTCATCAATTTTCACAATACTGTATGTTGTACAAGAAAATTGGTATATAACTTACCACTGTATTCGACAGGAGATCCATTTCTGTAGAATTTGAGTGTTGGATAGCCTCTGACTCCATGTTCTTCAGCAAGGTCTGTTTCTTCTGTGGCATCGACCTTAGCTAACTTTATGCTAGGATTCTGTTCAGCCAATTGTTTGGCTGCTTTAGCATATTCAGGTGCTAGTGCTTTACAATGTCCACACCATGGTGCATCTAAAACAAGATGATTACTAAAATATGGCACATTAAATACCCAAAATAATTTCTGACGATTCTTCATGTGACAATTGTTATTAATTATTTTGTATTATAATAATTATAATATATGATACATTGTTAATGGAATACAAAGATTTTTATATTAAATACAAAAACCTGCAAAAGAAAAGATCAGGCAAGTTTGCGAACATTTGGTAAAAGCCATAGATAAATCAAAAACAAATGACGAAGACAGATGAAGAATTTTCCACAAAAATTCGACAAGCAATTTTTTTTTCAAAGGCATTTTTTGCAAATACTTTTTTCAATAACGGAGATAAACAGCCAAACATAAATCTGAGACCTTGTGAGAGACCTTTTATGCAATATTTGCAACTCACAGTCTGCATCACTTCTAGAATATTAGTTTAAGACTCACCAATTTTGATGTTTCATCTTAGTCACTTTGATATCTTTAGAAGAAAAATTTTCGATATATAACCTCTGCGACAAGAAAAGTTAACCTTTGTAATATTTAATAGATTGTGTTTAACACATACAATATTCTGCTCTTGTGCCATCCTCTCACCTTCAATGACACCTAAAACTTCTTTCATTAAATGCTCACAACTTTTTTTCTCTTAACTTAGAGATCTGAATTTTGGTATATAGTATACATTTTGTAATAGAAACCTGCGTACCAAATTTGTTTCCGTAGTTTTATTACTTTCGGAGTTGCATTTCAGCAAGATGGTGCCCCTCCTCATTATACAGGTACGGTTAGGAGATCTGCAGGAACTGAGGGAGATAATTACTACTCAATGTCACAGAATAATGCCGGAGATTTTGGAAAATGTCGGAAGAAATTTTGATGACAGACTGTATTATTGTATGGAAGCAAACAGTGTTCATTTTGAGCAATTATTAAACTAAAACTACAACTGCTGCTTTCTTTTTTTCCAAAACAACCAAATCTCTTTTACTTCCACATCGTCAATACGAGTGGAAGTGTGATATCTGTGACACAAAGCAAGTTTACGAAAATCTGGTAAAAGAAATGAATAAATCAAAAATAAAATTAAAAATTCGATGAAAAACTTTCCGCAAAAATTCGACAAGCTATTTTTTTTTCAAATTCATTTATTTTGCAAATTTATTCTTCACTAAAGGAGAGAAACAGTTGAAACATTAAATCACGGACTGTTAAAGATATGCCATGCAATATTTGCCACTCACATGCTGCATCACTTCCAGAATATTTATTTAAGAATCACCAATTTGTACGTTTATTTTGTAAATGGCTTGGATAAGTTCGTTAGTCAGGAAAATCGGACGAGGTTTTCCGGGAAAATTTTGAGTTTTCATTCGAAAAAAATTCTTATCTCAAAAAGTAATAAGCCGATTTTAATAAAGTTTAGCACGTAAATGGCTTTTGAGTTTTCATTCGAAAAAAAATTTTATCTCAAAGAATAATGAGCCGATTTTGATAAAATTTGGCATGTACCTTCCTTTTGTAAATGGCTTTGATAAGTTCGTTAATCAGAAAAATCGGACGAGGTTTTCCGGAAAAAATTTGAGTTTTCATTTGAAAAAAAAAATTTATCTTAAAAAATAAAAAAATCTATGATAACCAAATTTGGTAGGTAGGTTTACGATATAAAAAGTAAACTGTACACCAAAATTTAGATTTCTATGTTACAAAAAAAAAGTTATAATAAAATATTTTGTGCCAGATCATTTCTATGAAAATTCACTGCCATAACGCACTTGCTGCGTCCAGGCTTTTATTCTAACATTTAACAGCTCATTTAAAAATTATGGAATGTTGAAAATTTACGAAGCATATTCCGAGATTAAAGCCAGTTTGTAATTCGGGGTTGTCTAATTTTTGTTTTAGGTCAGTGGAGAGGAAGAAGGGGTCCTATTGAATGGCCAGCTAGATCTCTAGGCCTGAATTAGTTCTACTATGGGGATATTAAAAAGCAAAATCCTTCAAACTCAACCACAAGATTTGCAGGAACTGAGGAAGATAATTACTACTGAATGTCACAGAATAACGCCGTAGATGTTGGAGAATGCCAGAAGAGGATTTGATGACAGGCTGTATTATTGTATGCAAGCCAGCACTAGCATTATGAGCAATTATTAAATTAAAAATACAATTGCTGATTTATTTAATCCAAAACACCCAATTTTAGCCTCAACACGAAATTGATAATATATTTTAGACCATTTATTTTTAACTTTTGAAAGCAAATATGGAGAAAATTATTCGGTAAATTTTGCGCAGAGGGAGCAATAATAAGACATGCAAGAGTCGCCAAGTAGGTGGAAAAGGAAATTCCGATTTTCGCCATCAAGGTACGGGATGCCGAGGACGATATTAGGCTGACTAGACCATATATTCTCAGAATCCCCAGTAAGGATCAGTGGAGGTAAAATGAGGTTGCATTCCAGCCCGCAAGCCTGGTGTTTTACCATTGGATCGCGGCTGGAAGATCAACAATCCACCGGGGCAGGAACATACATCGACAGCCTGGGGGCGCGCGAGTTATACCCTGAGCGCATATACCACTGCATTCGAGACGGAGGTGTACGCTATCCTGCCTGTAGCCAATCGACAGGATGTGAAGATGAACCCGAGAAATGTGTATACATTTGCTCGGATAGCAAGGCGGTCCTACGGGCAGTCTGTGCGGCCAGAATTAGGTCAACACTGGTTCAGGAGTGCGCTGATGCCCTTAGACTAGCTAGGACAAAGGAGGTGCAACTTGTGTGGGTTCTGGGTTCTGGCACACTGTGACGTAGCGGGGAATGAGGTGGCGAATTATATCGCAAGACTTGGTTCCCGGCGGCCGTTCTGTGGCCCGGAACCTGCGATAGGCATAAGTAGGAAGACGGCCTCTGTCGCCTTAGACAGGTGGACTGAGGAGACCATGGAGAGGCACTGGGGGTTGGCCGGTGGCTGTAGGCAGCCGAGGGACTTCGTGGAGGGGCCGGACAGAGACAAGGCTGTCTGGCTACTCGGTAGGAATAGCGGTAGGAGTGGCGGTGCTGACAGGTCACTGCGCTCTTAGAAGACACCTCACATTGGTAGGTGTCGAGCGGGATCCCATTTGCCAGCAACGCGGCGAGAATGAAGAAACGTCTTACCACTACCTGTATGAATGTGAGGCTTTTGGGAGTCTTCGAACAGAATTGTTCGGTTCGAGGACTCTGCAGAGGAACCAGGTAAGTACCTTGCAATTAAAGATCGTCATGGCCTTCATTTCGAGGTCGAGGCGGTTTGGCGACGGAACCGAGGAAGTGTAGAACATGTCCTTTCTGTCAAAAGGGTAGGGATCTTTAACGTGCCCGACATCGCATGGGCACGGGACCGACGGCTTTACGCCCTCTCCGAAGGGTCGAACGTGCACGCATTCAACTTGCTCAAATACAATGCCAGAAACTCGGTGATGTTAATTTATTAGTTTTTCCTGAAAAAGTGAAAGGAACCCTGCGAATCGAACCAAGTACCCTTCGGTTCAGAGGCATACGTTCTTACCCTTAGACCACCGAGGCTCCAATGGACGATTTAATAACTGTGAATTTCAGAATAAACAGATTTATAGTCAGTCATTAAATTTCCACCCTGTTTAGCGGTCTACGACTTTTGGACTCATCATAAAAAATATGCTCTTTGATTTCCGTCGAAAAATGATGGGGTTGTTATTTGAAAAAAAAATCAACAAGGGGTGACTGTGAAAATTACAGATAATACTAGAAGGTGCGAAACAAAAAAAAAATTTGGTTGCCGTGTCCGAGCGTTTACCATAAAATCATTTCTCCTCGAATTATGAATTTTATTTACAACAGCAGAAAGAGTAGAAAATCCAAGCAGTTAAGAAGGTACGGGCATGTAATGAGGATGGAGGAGACCCGATGGCCAAAAAGCTCTGGAGTGTACACCACATGCAAGGAGAAGACAACGCAATGGATAAACGGAATTAAGAAAAATATGAGATCGAGGCCGAGGATTGGAAGGATAGGAAGAAATAGCGATCTAAATGCGGGATGTGACACAGGCTGTAGGATATATATATATATATATATATATATATATATATATATATATATATATATATATATATATATATATATATAAATTTATTTCAATATTCATCAATTTACAATCACTAAAATTCCAAACACTAAAAAATATAGAATACAAAAGAAAATAAACAGAGCAACTAAGTTCAATAACTTGTATGTGCTCTGAATGAATAAGAAAACACAATATATGCCAACAAAAAAATAAAACTAGTATAAAATATGGTACGTTACCGTATCTTATATTACCCGATTCCCTCTCACTGATCCACTCCCCACAGTTCGCAGACAGGCGACACGACATCTATCCCCAAATCCTCTCCTCCACCCATCCCACCAGCACAAGAATTCATCCTCACCCCTCTTTCTTTTCTACGTTTCCACTCTACGCATATATATATATATATATATATATATATATATATATATATATATATATATATATATATATATATATATATATATATATATATATATATCTGTCGGTGTGTGTTTATATACATGAATTGAAACTGACCCCGAATATAAGTTCTAGTGGTCTTAGTTCCCGCTCAGTTGAAGAATTTTTTCAAAATGACCAATTTTTACAACGAAAATTGCCCCAAAACTACAGAAAAGTAAAACCCCATAAAGCATGAAAAACTAGTACATATACAAGTTGTGTAATAGGAATTATAATCTACATAATATGTACGATATTCATTGTAGGTGAATAGATTATAACATATATTAATTCACAAAAACTGTAACACAATAACCTTGTAATTTTAAATGATACTCTACTAGTCTTATTAAAAGAGATTAACACAGCTAAAAGGAAGCACATTATGGTTAGTATCAACCCACGCATAAGTCAGGCTGCCTCCATAGAAGTATACACATCTGTTAGAACCCGCAATAAAACTAAATACGAGGAAGCAAAAACCGAAACGTAGATAAATAAGAATCAAGAGCGCATATATTTAAACACGAGAACTATGATAAAATATTATTGTCAAAAAAAGGTATCTCAACTTTACGATTAAAAATTGTAGTGCTTGTTAAATATGGCAACCTTTAACTGTTAATTGGATTTTGGGAGTTTTCGTTGTATCACTGTAAGTACGAGTGCGGTTTCTTATGCTCAAGCTGACTCATTTTCGAGCCCTGTCTCTTTTTTATTTTATTTCAACAACACACCACGAGGGCTCACAACCTAAATACTATCGTGTGTCGACAAGGAGGAAAGCGGCAACTTGTTAATTCTGGACTTGAAGGTTTGGAGGTTCGGAGGCGAACGAAAAATATGTGCCGGCAAGGAATTCCACAACTTGGATGTCCTCGAGACAAAAGAGCGGGCATAACAATATGTTCTATGTCTGGTGACCTGGACAGTAAAAGGGTGCATTCGCTCTGTTCCCCTGGTAGATCTGTTGGGGGCAGCAAGTGGAGGAACTATGGAAGAAAGCTCCCATGAGCAGTGCCCGAGCAGATATCTATAAAAAAGAGAGAAGAGGTCACCAACGGCACGTCGCTGGGCAAGGGATGGCAGCCTTTGGGTGGTGAGGGTAGGGTCACCGATGAGACGTAGAGCCCTCTTCTGAATGGAGTCCAGGATAGCGAGTGTATAAGCGGAAGCGGCACCCCAGATGTGGGAGCAGTATTCGAGGTTTGGCCTGATTTGTGAAGTATATAAGGTATAGAGATTAGCTGGTGAAAAGTATTTGCGAGCCCGGAAGAGGAAACCTAATTTGTTAGCAGCCGCTTCTGCAATTGATGTGACATGTTGCCGATTCGGTAAGACATTCAAATTTGAATAGCTCAATTTGCTATTGACCTATAAGGTTGACCAAGAAACCAGTTTTTTTCTGGAACACTTTAAGTTTACTTTCGGAAATTTTTATACATTTTCAAACAATAAACTTATTTTGATGAAACATGGCACATTGTTTCTACTATATAGGTTATACAGGTAACCAAATTTGATGCCCGCTTTTTAAAAAAAACACACATATTTGCTATTAAAAACATTTTGATGAAAATTCACTACCATAACGCACTTGCTGCGTCCAGACTTTTTCTTTTTTGAGATAAAAAAAAAGTCTGGGCGCAGACAAACATATGGGTGGCGTGGACCTACTTGATGGGGATTTGGTGAAAATTCACTCTTGCATTAATTGGATACAGTTTAGAGGAATGGCCATCCACGACAACAGAAATGCTCCGGTGGAAGAGGAAATTTGCTGTCCAGTTTGGTGGTAGGCCATAGGCCGGAAGTTTATTAAGCAGCGCTGCGTGCCAGACCTGGTAGAATGCTTTGGATATGTCTAGAGCGACAATCTGGGATTCACCGTGTAGTTTCATAGACTTGTTCCAAGAATGGGTGACAAAAGAAATGAGATCGGTAGTTGATCTGCGCTGACGGAATCCATACTGCCTGTCGCCTAGAATGTTTCATCCTCTGATGACGCTAACTTTGTTAGTGAAACGATCGTCAGGTCTTTAAAAGATGTGTTGTGGTGATTTGGGTTGTCTAAGTGTACTTATACATATTAGTTTTTAATACATTTTCCGTTAACAATGTCAATTTTTTTAAGAAACATAGTTTTGTTAGGTAGGCCAACTCCACAGAGTCAGGGCTCGTCCGCGGCCTTGCCGCCCCGATAGCACTGCAACCTTTGGTTGATTGTGCATACCCTTAGTCTTACTCCACCCATTCCAAAATCACTGTGCCTTGAACTAGTCTGCACAGCGATTGGTAGGGTGAAGTTTTATATTGCTATGTCTCCAGTCTAGACTGACCGTAGATCAGTTGTCTTTTGCGGTCCAGAGCTTCACACTCGCACAAGATGTGCTGGGCTGATTCCTCCCCCTCGCCGCAGAGTCTGCATGCGAGGTCCCCTTCGAACCGCCCCATTTTATGCAGGTGTTTCTTGACGGCCATGTGTCCGGTCAAGAGACATGTTGTGTTTCTGAGCTGTCCTCTGCTAAGATTTAGCAGCTCCACAGCTCTCTTTGAACTGGGTCCGTCAATTATTGACTTACCATGTCTGAGCCCTGGACAGTCCGCCCAGTACACCTTGTGTTGGTTTCTGACCCAGGACTTAATGGCTCCCCTGGCAGTGCTCTTTGTCACGCCCAGAGCCGGTTCTGGTCCCATAAAGGGTTCTGCTGACCCTCTCTTCGCGAGATTGTCAGCTTCTTCATTGCCTTTGACCCCGGAGTGACCTGGCACCCAGATGAGGGTCACCTCATTCTGCGCAGCCAGGTCTCTCGTCTCGGGACTCACTCACTAGCCAGGAATTTACCCGTAAGTGTATAGGTACTTACTCTTTTAGTTATCATATGTTGACCATATTTAATGCTACGTTTTGACATTTCTGTCAAAGTAACACGTGTCAATTTAGATAGCAGGCAGAGCAAAAGAAAAGGCTTGTGTTACCCTCGGCCCTATAGTATACAATGTCGTATCAGAAAAACTTGATATAAAAAAAATGTTTGCAAGATGGGTTTCACGAACGTTAGCAAACGACCAAAAGAGCGCAAATTGTTGTGTTTCCCATAACTGACGCTATTTTTGTGTTTAATTTCAAGGCACACATGACCTAAGCGATTTATAAATTATTTACATTCAGCGGAAGATGAGTATTGTGATCAATTCGTAACCGATTTCAGATACAACGTCAGATGATTCTTCGTAAGAACCCGTATCAAAATACTGAGTGTCTAAAGAACGTTGCCATCTGAAAAAATTGTGGTTTTCCTAACTTTGGTTGCCAGCACTTGGGCATTGGAATAAAATTCAAAAAAGCCTGGACGCAGCCAGTGCGTTATGGTACTAAATTTTCATATAAACGATCTGGCACCAAATATTTTTCTGTAACTTTTTTCTTATAAGATAGAAACCTATGTTTTGGTGTATAGTTCACTTCTTATATCAGAAACCTACATACCAAATTATTTTTTGAGATACAATTTTTTTCGAAAGAAAACCCAAAATTTTCCATGAAAACCTAATCCGATTTTCCTGGCTAACGAACTTATCCAAGCCACTTACGAAAGGAAGGTACATGGAATTTTTTTAATCAAAATCAGCCCATTATTTTTTGTTATCGGTGTGATACCCACAGACTGTCCCAGATAAAAGTAACTATATGGGGATTTCGCAAACGGTAAGAGATACAATTTTGGTTAAATGGGAGAAAAGTTGCGCTATTCCAAGCCCAATTAGATGCTGTCTTGGAATTAAAAATATCTGCAGGGGTTTTCAAAATATCGAGAAAAATTTCATTCCTAAACGTCACATGTTCTGGTATAGACATAGTCAAAATACTCAATGAAAGACTTCTAATCCAGACAGCAAAATTTATTATTAAAACCTTACGCGTTTGGGCTACGTAGTAGCCATCTTCAGGGACAAATTTTCTAATTCTCGAAAATTAGATTCAGGACTATACACAGGTTGACAAAGTTGAATTTTCATCTACTGCACCAGAGGTCCAAACAACAATGCACCCGATGTGCCGGAAAATCGACTCATGATGTAATATAATCAATATAAAACGGCAACTTAACCACAAGACAAGAGTGAACGTCGGCCATTTATGAAAACTCATCTGCTCTCTTGAGTTTTCATAAATGGCCGACGTTCACTCTTGTCTTGTGGTTAAGTTGCCGTTTTATATTGATTATATTACATCATGAATCGATTTTCCGGCACATCGGGTGCATTGTTGTTTGGACCTCTAGTGCAGTAGATGAAAATTCAACTTTGCCTACCTGTGATTAGTCCTGAATCTAATTTTCGAGAATTAGAAAATTTGTCCCTGAAGATGGCTACTACGTAGCCCAAACGCGTAAGGTTTTAATAATAAATTTTGCTGTCTGGACTAGAAGTCTTTCAGTGAGTATTTTGACTATCGAGAAAAAACTAAACATTGTGTTTTTCGAAAAATTCATATATCATCGCCACCTTGTAAACAAATTTAATAAAATGTGGTAGTTTTGTATTAGCGGCCAATCGAATGACGTTAACGAATTTTTTCTAGGGCTCCAAGTTTTTTGCAACCCTAGCCAACTTTGTTATTTCTTATGGCCACCATATTGGATTTATACGTCATTAAATAGAGCATAAATAGAACTTTTCAACCATGTATAACAAGCCGAAATGTACGCCATCCTGCACTGTGTGCGGGAGAACAAGAGGAGGGGCTACACCAACAAGCGGATATAACCACAGACAGCCAGGCAGCCCTTAAGGTACTAAGCAGCCCACGGGTAAATTCCTGGCTGGTGAGTGAGTGCCGAGACGAGACTAACGACCTGGCTGGGCAGAATGAGGTGACCCTCATCTGGGTGCCGGGTCACTCGGGGGTCAAAGGCAATGAAGAAGCTGACAGTCTCGCGAAGAGAGGGTCAGCATAACCATTTATGGGGCTAGAACCGGCTCTGGGCGTGACAAAGAGCACTGTCAGGGGATCCATTAAGTCCTGGGTCAGAAACCAACACAAGGTGTACTGGGCAGACTGTCCAGGACTCAGACATGGGAAGTCAATAATTGACGAATCCAGTTCCAAGAGAGCCGTGGAGCTGCTAAATCTTAGAAGAGGACAGCTCAGAACACAACAGGTCTCTTGATGGGACACATGGCCATCAAGAAACACCTGCATAAAATGGGGCGGTTCGAAGGGGATCTCGCATGCAGACTCTGCGGCGAGGGGGAGGAATCAGCCCAGCACATCTTGCGCGAGTGCAAAGCTCTGGACCGCAAAAGACAACTGATCTACGGTCAGTCTAGACCGGAGACAGAGTAATATAAAATTTCACCCTACCAATGGCTGTGCAGACTAGTTCAAGGCGTAGTGATTTTGGAATGGGTGGAGTAAGACTAAGGGTATGCACAATCAACCAAAGGTTGCAGTGCTATCAGGGCGGCACAGCCCCGGACGAGCCCCGAGGGCAAAAAAATGTATAACAAGCCTACAGAGTTTTGCCTCGAAACCTGAATACATTATTATACGCCAGAGACCAAGCAACACCAAAAACAATGAATTTTTCCGGGTGAATCTGCTCGGATGAAGACAAAGACGGTCCGATCGGTCGGAAAGGTTATGGCCATGATTTTTTTGGATTCGAGGGGAATAATTCTCATGGACTTTTTGCAGAAATGAAGAACGATCACGGGGCAGTACCACAGTGAATTATTGGACCGATTCGGTAAGACATTCAAATTTGAATAGCCGAATTTGCTATTAACCTATAAGGTTGACCAAGAAACCAGTTTTTTCTGGAACACTTTAAGTTTACTTTCGGAAATTTTTGTACATTTTCAAACAATAAAGTTATTTTGATGAAACATGGTACATTGTTTCTACTATATAGGTTATACAGGTAACCAAATTTGTTGCCTGCTTTCTTTAAAAAAAAAAAACACACACACATATTTGCTATTAAAAACATTTTAATGAAACTTCACTACCATAACGCACTTGCTGCGTCCAGATTTTTTCTTTTTTGAGATAAAAATAAAGTCTGGACGCAGACAAACATATGGGTGGCGTGGACCTACTTGATATTCACATTGGCAGACATAAAATCAAAATGAAGTCTAAGATTGGTATTTTAGGTTGTTCTATCACCTATTACCTCCACAACATCACAATCACAACGTGTGTAAGTATCGCATCGGCGACAAAAATTTAAAAAAAAAATTCGCTTAAACCTCGTAAAAGGGGCGTAAAAAAAGATCGACCATCATCTGAAATCCAAACGTTAGTTGACATCAAGAAAAAGAGGAATCGTGGTGCTACTGCACCGCCCGCTGATGTGAGAAGAGATAGTATATGGGTGCAGGCGCGTGGGAGGTGTAAATATCCCACCTGCAAAAGTCTCACATATGTGTTCTGCTCAAAATGTTGAGTACACCTGTCCTTGAACAAAAGTACATATTGTTTTCAAAGTTTCCAAATTAATTGAACGTGATATATTGTAGTGGAGGATGTATCATATATTATACATTGTATTTTTTTCCATTTATCTTCAATAAAGAACTATTTGAAAATTTTTAAATTATTTTTCCCCTAAACATAAAGAAAAAGTACACCTGAAAATATTTTTATAATGAAATAAAAAAAAATCATGCATCTAAGGGTTAAATGGATATGATTGCATTTTTTAATTGCTTGTAAAATTCTAGATATATTTCATGTAAAATATCCTATACCTATCTTCAACTGTTTACGAATTATTGAAGCTGTGAACAGGTTAACTTGAAAAAAATACTCGGGCAAGTCGATTTTTATTTTCATTGAAAATGTCTAATTTTCAATTGTCAATAATTCGTAAAAGTTGAAGATAGGCATAGGACATCATACATGAAACAGATATCTAGAATAAAGGAATCCAAAAACGCAATAATATACTGGTGTTCCATTTAAAAAATGTGACTTTGGCGTGATATTTTATTTATGCAACACCCTGTATATACTAGTATTAGCTAAAAAAATGCAGAATGAGAAATAAAAATTGACGTGTGGGAGCGTGTTTCTTTTAAATTCACTGTATGAGATATTCTTATTATTCCAAACTTTATCACCATTTAATTTCATAAGCGAGCGGAAAGTTATTTTACGTTAGTGGACCGAAAAACATCATATTTATATTGTTTTGTACCAAAAAGAAACCGAGAGGTTACACATGCTAGTAAAGATTGGAAACTGTGATGAGCACTGGTAGGTACACTTTGGAGAATCCAATTAATCACAACACATTTTTATCTCCTATGAATGGAACGTACTTGTTATGCAAGTTATCTATACTTACCTACCCACCTACACGATAAGAAACAGGTGTTTGTCATTGACCTTGAGTTTTATCTACAATTACTCAATGTGACAACATATAAATAATTATATCTTCACAGGTGACCTTCATTATGATTATGTGTATGTAAAATTAAATTGCTTTCAACCGGTACGCAAATTAATTTTGTACAAGTCACTTTAAAGTTTGTGCATTTTATTTTGTTTTGTTCGCAATGATTTTAAAAACTTTAAGTGACCTAGAAAATTTAATTTAAAAAAAATCTATAATAAAAAGACTGATATTAAAACAGCGATTTTCAGAAGGAAAAATAATCGAACTTTTGTTTAAACCTGCATACAGTATTAGTTGAGAACCTTTTTTTAAATTTACTTAATGACTGTGACACCTCTGGTCATTAGCGCAATTCTCCGATTTTTATTTATGTTAATTATTTTAATTTCCAGACAAGGTCAACTTCTCCAATCGAACCCGGGACCTCGTGCTTTGCAACCGACACCTAGCAACCTGCGCCATGAGGGCGCAGTTAAGAACCTCTAAAAAGGCAGAAAAGCACTTAATTCTAAACAAATTAATGAAAATTGAGGAAATACGGAGCAGTATTTTTTATTTATTTCAACACACCACGAGCGCTTACAGCCTAAATACTATCGTACCGTGGGTGTTGACAAGGCGGAAAGAGGCAGCTTGTTAATTCTGAACTTGAAGGTTTGGAGGTTCGGAGGAGAAGGAAAAATATGCGCCGGCAAGGAATTCCACAACTTGGCAGTCCGTAGGACAAAAGAGCGGGCATAACAAGATGTTCTATGTCTGGTGACCTGGACAGTAAAAGGGTGCATTCGCTCTGTTCCCCTGGTAGATCTGTTTGAGGCAGCAGATGGAGGAACTATCGAAGAAAGCTCCTCTGAGCACTGCCCGTGCAGATATCTATAAAAGACAGAGAGGTCACCAACGGCACGTCGGTTGGCAAGAGATGGCAGCCTTTGGGTGAGGGTAGGGGCACCGATGAGACGTATAGCTCTCTTCTGAATTGAGTCCAGGATAGCGAGTGTAGAAGTGGCAGCAGCAGCTCAGATGTGGGAGCAGTTTTCGAGGTTTGGCCTTATTTGTGAAGTATATAAGGTATAGAGATTAGCTGGTGAAAATTATTTGCGAGCCCGAAAGAGGAAACCTAATTTCTTAGCAGCCGCTTCTGCAATTGATGTGACATGTTGGTGCCAATTGATATTTCAATCCACAGAAATGCCAACAAGTGAAAAGGACTCATTACTTTGAATAACTTGGTTGTTCATTGTGATGGTTCTAGGGCTGGTGTATCTTTTATGAGAAAGAAAGCAAGACTGAGATTTGGTGGGGTTGAATTGTACAATATTTCCCCAGTCTAATATTTTTTGGAGATCCACGGAGACAGAACCCTCTATGAGTCTGCGATCCCCATTTAATTGGGCTAAAGAGACAGGCTTAGAATATTGTATATTTGAGTAGAGGGTGCTGTCGACCGCATAACTGTGAACTGGGTTGGATGTGCTAGAGAGGAGGTCATTGATGTGGAGAGGAAACAAAGTAGGGGCTAAAGCTGAATATTGAGGAACTCCTGCAGTATGTACAAAAAACAAACAACTGCATTTAATATAAAAAAAAAAGAAACAAAAATTCGCAAAAAAACAAGTACATTATGTAGCGAGTTTTTACATATACTTTGTTAAATGCGAATAAAATTCCCTCTAACTTAAAAACTTTAATTTTAGTTAATGATTAGCCTATTATTGATGCAAGTTGCATACCAAAGATCATCAAAATAGTTTAATTTTCGAAAGAAATTATTTGATTTTTCCGGAAAACAAAAACAAAACAATACAATATGGGGTGAATTTGCAGTTTACCTACCGGACAGTTTTAGATATATCAACTGCTGATAGATCTTTGACATCTTACGGACATGTTAACACTATTTTTACCTTCCTGCGCATATTTTCTTTTTAAACTTTCTTGGGGGGTGGTTTGCAAGAAATTTTCTTGTATTTGTGCACCCAGGTGCGGGGGGGGGTCCCCAAGTATGTATTTAAAAAAAATCTTCGGGAGTTAAATCCGCCCAATATGGATGAGTTTCAAGGGCTCTAAATTCGAGATCTACTGATTTTTTTAAAGTCCTACAGATTAAAATTTGTTAACTTTAGAGAATTCTGTATAAAAAAATCTTGAAATAAGCACGCACTAGTTCCTACACAACATGGGACCCCCCAAATGATGGGGTAAAACTTTTTTAGATTTCTTCATCTAGTGCTAAGCTCAATTATATATACTTTTTGTAGTTTGGTTGCTCTAGACAGTTTTAATTGTCCTTTAGATTGAGGGGGTCAAAGTTTAGAATGGTACAGTATTGTGCGAATTAACGTGAACATTTGGGAATTTCCGCATTGTGGCAACACCGCTGCGACAATAATTCTGAGAGGTGTTTCTAGACATCTCCCATAACCTGTAATTCTGCATTAAGTTATTGTCTATGTCAGTCGTTTTGCCGGTTATTGTGACTAAGTCACACATGTTTTTGTGGTTTTGGGAGAAATAGCACGTTTTAGTTACTTTTCATTGGCATCATGGGCATTACACCAAGGAAAAGAGAAAGGATAATTACTTACTGAGCGCACATCCATGACTCAAAGAGACATTGCTAGTGAGTGATCCATTAGCTTGGGAGCTGTAAATAAGATAATTAAACAAAAAAGGGAGCCTGCATCAGTTGAAGTGTAGCGGAAGGGGAAATGTGCCAAAAAGGGAAGACAACTTCCCGAGATGAATCGTCTCTTTTGAGAAATAGCAAGTTGAACCCCAGAAAGGCAAGCTATGATCTTCAGCAAGACTAAGAAAAGGCTGGAGTGAAAATTCACAACTCTACAAGTGGCAGACGCCTTTTGGAGGGAAGAAAAAAAACTGTAAGACCGCAAAAGAAACAGCTTCTGACATCTAGGCTATGATGAAAAAGTCTGATTTGAGCAAAAAATATGCTCATTACAGAAGAACACTGGAGAAATGTCTTGTTCTCAGATGAGACACAGTTTTTGTTGCAGGGTTATACACAAAGAAACATCCAGTCAAAAAGATGTTTTAGGGCTGTTTTTCATATATAGGAACAGGGAAACTTATACCTATCGAAGGCATGATGAATAGTAAAAAATATAAAGGGATGTTAGAAACGTGTTTGTTCAAAGAACTGGAAACAATTCAGTCAATTGGCGAACCAATCTTCCAGCAAGATTCAGCACTGTGTCATGTTTGATGGTGAAATATTTCAATGACAAAAAGATTACCCTTCTAGACTGGCTTGGAAACTCACCTGACATTAACCCTATTGAGAACTTGTGGTCTATATGCAAGACCAGATTACTAGAAATGGATTGTACAACAAAAAGATGATTGAGACTGCCCATCCACATGTGGTTTCGACATGACAAAATCAAGCAGAATTGTAAAAAATTCATTAATTCTATGCCAAAACGAATTGAAGCTGTAATAAAAGCCAAGGGGGGGGGGGCATATACTCTCGCATATAACCTATTGAGTAATACTAAAAGATTTATAAACCAGTACTGTTTGTATGTTTTTCTTTCAGTAAATGATATTTAACGTAAATCTGACCGTGTTCACATTAATTTGCACAAGAATGTAGATATATAAGCAATTAAAATTTTAACAGTGAACTGATTGAGAATATTTAGCTCCATGGCCCATTGTCAAAAAAAAAAGAATGTTTAGCCCAATATTTCCTGAATCTGCAAGTATAGTCATAAATTCTGAAAAATCACACTGCCGATCACTTTTGAACACTGCCATCATAACATTGTAACCAATAAGGCATTGGGATGCTAGGATCTATGAAAAATTAAATATATGATTGTTAAATCGCTGTCAGGTTTCAATGTGCCCTACCTACTGTCAAAAATAAGCATTCGTGAAATCTCCTCAAAATACACTACCGACTCAATGGGACTGATACTGACTTTAAAGCACCACTACTGGGTTACAGCTTCGCTACCTTTGGCAGCTTTAAATTCCTGTAATGTTCAAATCCGAAGTATTTTTGTACAACCAACTTCAAACTATTTTGGAGAATTAGTACTTCAAACTACATTAACATCGCCCAACCTGTACAATTTTTTGAATTGTTTATCATCGACAGTTGTCACTAGAAATTGCTTCATTACCATGAAACATTGCGACTTTTCAAAATAATATATTGGATACCGTTTGCTATTAGCATATAGTTGGATTTATCAACAGCAATTTGCAACGGAAATTGCTCACTGTCCGAGAAATTTGTGTCTTTAACGTGCCCAACATCGCATGGGAACGGCGTCAGGGTGCTAGGATATATGAAAACATTAAATGTTGTTAAATGGCTGTCAGGTTTTAATGTGCCCTACAAACTGTCAAAAATAAGCATTCGTGAAATCTCATCAAAATACGCTACCGACTCAATGGGACCGATACCGAGTTTAAAGCACCACTACTGGGTTACAGCTTCGCTACCTTTGGTAGCTTTAAATTCCTGTAATGTTCGAATCTGTAGTATTTTTGTACAACCAACTTCAAACTATTTTGGAGAATTAGTACTTCAAACTACATTAACATCGCCCAACCCGTACAATTTTTTGAACCATGGGTTCAGTTCGAAATTTCAAAGCTTCGCACACCTCTACTGTAATATCTATATTGTGCATAATACTTGAAAAATATTTTGTAATTTCCCATATCCTTTAAGAAGACATAGGAACATACAGATTTATAATTATATTGAAACATTATTAATTTTTCATGAACTTTACAATTCCTTTGACATACCTATGAGTAAACTTTGAAGAACCCACCGCAAAACGGTTTTAGGACCTGATGGTCGTTGCGCTAACATCAATTCATCACAGGGATGAATGTGAATGTGCTTATCACAGGTTCCGATCTTCACTCCATCCTTTGACATATTTGACTGACAAATGACACACAGAAATTATTACGTATTTAAACTTGACTTGGTCAACGAGTGAAGATTGGAACCTGTGATGAGCACTGATGAGTACAATTTGGGGAACCCAATCAATACAGTTTATTCATTCCCTTGATGACGCTAACTTTGTTAGCGAAACGATCGTCGGGTCAAAAAACTGTATTGTGATGAATTGGGTTGTCCAAATTGTACTTGTGGACTTGAACAATTAATTAATAATGCACATTTCGTGACGATAGCACTCAAGTTTGGTTACAGTAGAATTTAGTAGGTGACAATAAAAATAGTTAATAGCGATATATTAAAAGAACATAAAAATAAAAAAATCTCAACAGAGAAACATAAGGACTTGTTAACATGACTTAGTGACAAGATAACATAAAAGATAAGGTGGTTAGCCTTGACCTTATCATGCCATTAAAGACTACTTAAAAATAAAGTGCCCGATTGTATTATTAATAAATCTTTAGCGATTATTTTGGAAAAATAATAATTCAAGTCTGTCCTTACTTGTTACAACATCAGAACAACTTTATTCTAAATACTTAATATATGTTTTTGACAATTGAACTCAAAGCAAAATGTCAAAGAAAAGTTAAGTTTATGCCCTCTAATTAGAGAGCCAAATATATTAATATAGTTACTTATTTCTCAGTTCAGTTCAGTAAGCTAGCTTCGGAATTTTAATTCCATTAGCCACAGAAATTTACTTATTTCTAATAGTCTATAAAACCAAACTCGTTAAGCTATAAACTGGTAAATTGGTTCATTGATTACTGTAACCTTAACTTTATGAAACTGTTCCATACAAAATTAGCAAAATATGTAAGGCTGGTTCGTTTCTTTCAACCTTCTTACAGAAACAACAAAATTATGGGCCAATTAAAAGTTAAACTCATTTAACAACTTATTAAATCATTTTCCATAATTTGAAATCATTTAAGTGTATTTTACATCTACATAAATTTACAACAACAAAATAGATTGGTCCATCAACGAATTCTACCAAAAAATGAGTAATGTTTTCAATTGGGTATGGACCTGCCATGGAAAGCCAAATGTTTTGTAAAGAAATATAAGTTTAGGAGGGTTAGATAAAATTAAAAATTACAGTGAAAGTTCTCAACAAATATTTATATTACACATATACGATATTACAAGCTACAAGATGGTTAAAGTGAATCTTCATCTTTATACACATACGGAAACGGAAATTTTAAATGTCAAAGCTCTAGGCGACTAACTGTATGGACAATCAGGTTGTTGACCTCTAGAAATAAGTTTTTTTCTTCAAATTTACGATAATTGAGGGAGAAATAAGCAGATATAGACAAATTCATTGTTTAGTGGGAAAAATGAGAAAAACGCCCTGAAAACAATATTGTAGTCGTGTTCCGACAACTGTCAGATTCAGCGATGAAGTTAGCGTTAAAATTTTTTACAGAAATTAAGGAAATTTAATCAATTTGCGTGCAGTTAAGCGACACGGTATTAAAGACGATGAAATGAAATGTTAATATTTTAATACAAAATAAAATCTAAGTCATACTTACAGAATTCAACCAGAACGAACTCATTATCGTTAACAGCGGATTTGAAGTTGCCTTTATTTAATACTAAAACACCATCGTCGAGTTTAATATCATCTCCAGAACAAATATGTACTGTTACAGTAAAAATAAAACAAAGTACCGGCAAAATAACCATTTTAGAATTTCAACTTGTCACTTTCTTTAGCAATTCTAGCATCAAACGTCTGCCAGGCGATAAACGTGAAGAGAGAGGCACATCCGTACGTGCCAAATAAATGTTATGGTGATTTTAGAGTACACAACGTGGCATCCTTCGTGGGTAACTTTGATTGGTTGTGGACAGATGACGTAACAGTATGTGTGTTTCCCAAAATAAACTTGAATATCGGTGAACGGGAAACGACATCTTCACTCTTTATGTATCGTGAGACCGTGAGAGGAATTCACGATTTCAAGTATCACAATCCTCTCTCATTTTTATGGACAACTTTTTTGTTACACATTATTATTGCACAAAATAATGATATCATGTTTAAAATCAAATTAGCTTAGTGTGTAAGTACGATTCGAATTTAAATAGATTCGATACGATAATATAAAGGTTAGTTCCCCCATATTACGCTTTTGTATTGTAATATCCAATTATTTCGTTTGAAACTAATAGCTTTAAACACATCTAATCAATTGTAACTTATTAAGCAACTAATTATAAAGCTACAGCGTATTGATATTGAGCGCATTGTCCATTAACAGCGAATAAAATTGTTTTTACAAGCACCTATCTTAATCATGAAATTATATTTTTACTTCCAGCATTTTCTATTTTATTATTGTTACTTTGCATTTGATGATTCTCTGCTTAAGTCTAAATTTTAATTCTCTAATTTTTTGAAATTGCATTTTCGACTATAGGGACTAGCTAGGTAGGTATTATAGTTATAATATATAATTATGGTTTACGCAATAGGTTTGTAACCATTTTTTTTTGTTTACTTACAATTTATAAAACTTGTGTGCTTTTTCTAAATCAGTTAAATCATTTTCCCTAATAGAGTTATACAATATGACTTAGGTATGCAATAATTTTTCTTATTTTGGCGTAAATTAAAACTGAAAGCAGTCACCTAAAAAACAAAAAAAAAACAGAGTAATGTGTAACATGTGCGTATTTCGACAACGAAGTTGTCTTCATCAGTAACAAGTCGTATCATAAGTTAGGTTCATATTTACCTAGACGCGAATTGCGAAACTTATCCCTATTATATGGTTCTCATTCAAAATTCATTTACTAATGTCCTAATTAATTTTATTTAAAATGAAGCAATAGAAATCGGTTTTGCGATTAGAATTTCTCAATTCGCGCCTGTATGAACCGTAGCTTTAAATATTTATTATAGCATATTATTTTAAATAAACGAATATATGGAGTTACGTTTCGTAGTAATTCGCATTTTACAATATAATTCGCGTTTATATGAACCTATAGGTAAGCGCATTCCTATATGAATTAGGACATTATTTAAAATGAATCAATGAAGAATACGATTTAGGAATACATTTAGCATTTCGCAACTCCTATTATAGGTTTATTTAAAATAATATTACGCAATCGCGTCTGTATGAACCCAGCTATACTCTGGTTTATTACTTTTGTGTTTTTTTTTGGGTTATTCTACTTTCAGTTTGAGTTTCCATCCACATAGGGTCCAACATTTTGAAAAAAAAATTGTACCGAAGTTTAATTTTTCGCAAAGAGCCTATTTATTTCTTTTGTGGTATTAAAAACAATTTGAAACTCAGAAATAGTGCGTAATGGTAGCGAATTTTCATGAAATGCTTTCAACTCCCTCAGTTCGCTATTAACGTATATACCTAGAAAGTTGAATTTTGATACATAGCCATTCCTCTAAACTGTATCCAATTAATGCAGGAGTTCCTCAAGGTTCAGCTTTAGCCCCTACTTTGTTTCTTCTCCACATCAATGACCTCCTCTAGCACATCCAACCCAGTTCGCAGTTACGCGGACGACAGCACCCTCCACTATATACAATATTCTAAGCCTGTCTTTTAGCCCAACTAGATGAGGATCGCAGACTCATGGAGGGTTCTATCTCCGTGGATCTCCAAAAAATATTAGGCTGGGGAAGTAGAAATCTTGTACAATTCAACCCCACCAAATCACAGTCTTGCTTTCTTTCTCATAAGAGATACACCAGCCCTAGACCCATCACAATAAACAACCAAGTTATTCAAAGTAATGAGTCCTTTTCACTTGTTGGCATCTCTGTGGATCGAAATCTCAATTGGCACTATAACATGTCACATCAATTGCAGAAGCGGCTGCTAAGAAATTAGGTTTCCTCTTCCGGGATCGCAAATAATTTTCACCAGCTATAATCTCTATACCTTATATACTTCACAAATAAGGCCAAACCACGAATACTGCTCCCACATCTGGGGTGCCGCTGCCGCTTCTACACTCGCTATCCTGGACTCCATTCAGAAGAATCCATACGTCTCATCGGTGATCCTACCCTCACCCAAAGGCTGCCATTCCTTGCCCACCGACGTGCCGTTGGTGACCTCTCTCTCTCTTTTATAGATATCTGCACAGACACTGCTCAGAGGAGCTTTCTTCCATAGTTCATTCACCTGCTGCCTCCAACAGATCTACCAGGGGAACAGAGCGAATGCATCCTTTTACTGTCCAGGTCACCAGACATAGTACATCTTGTTTTGCCCGCTCTTTTGTCCCGAGGACTTCCAAATTTTGGAATTCCTTGCCGGCACATGTTTTTCCTTCTCCTCCGAACCTCCAAACCTTCAAGTCCAGAATTAACAAGTTGCCCCTTTTCTCCTTGCCGGCACCAATGGTACGATAGTATTTAGGCAGTAAACCCTCGCGGTGTGTTTTTAAAATATATTTAAAAAAAAACCACCACATAAGAGGCGAAACACGATTAGCAGTCTGTCGATCCATGCCATAGTTTAATAGCATAGGGTTGGGAGAATTTCTGAGAAGATATATTTAAACAGCATCTAAGTATCAGATTATCACGCGGGGTTCCACGGGATCTGGAATGATTAGGTCTGTCTCACCTTCCAACTATGGGGGAGGGATATGTGCTAGACTACTAAATCATAGTACGCAGTGTTGATGGACATATATGTAGTCATTCCATCACATATCCTAACAGGCCAACCCTGGAAAGACTCTATCTTTTCTATATTATATATATATATATATATATATATATATATATATATATATATATATATATATATATATATATATATATATATATATGTGTGTGTGTGTGTGTGTGTGTGTGTGTGTGTGTGTGTGTGTGTGTGTGTGTGTGTGTGTGTGTGTGTTACCATAAAAATGAATTTTTTTATTTTTCCCATGTGGGCTGGTAACAACACATTAAAATTGCAACAAAATCGGAAACAATGAATTTTTCGACAAATTTTGCATACCCGGGGCTTCGTTCAATTTTCTGATATATATATATATATATATATATATATATATATATATATATATATATATATATATATATATATATATATATGTATATATATATATATATATATATATATATATATATATATATATATATATATATATATATATATACATATATATATATATATATATATATATATATATATATATATATATATATATATATATATATATATATATATATATATATATATATATATGTATATATATAATCGTTGGTCTACTTCATAGCTCACCGATGTGATTCCTCAATAGAGCGAATTATCTTAATGAAGATTTGCTGAAAAGATTCCAATATAACAGTCAGATCTCAACAAACGTATGTTATGAAGTTGACCAACGATTTTAAACCGTCGTTGAAGTTGATTAACAGACCACATATTAACATTAACTGTTATCTGTGATAATAAGTTACTGTATTACCCATAACTAAATCCATTTGTGGTGCTACCGACTACACAATGTTCAGTTTATCAGGCGCCAACAGCTGAGTTTCGCTCATCTGCTTACTACAAATACATTTAAGCGGATAGAGACTGCTGAACGGACTTTTGTTGACATTCGTCGGTCATTACGCTTTGCCTTTGCTAAATCGGTAACAGCTGAGATGCATCAGAAACACAGTGGAATTGGTGAACGCCAATTTTGATACAACTATTCAATTGTTGGTGCCTGGTAAATTCGGCAAATGTCATTGGTGAGTAATAATGTCAAGGTTATGGATACCACTACTACTGGTATAAATGTAAATACCTAGTCAAGGCAGTGAACTCAACTATAACCAGTATAACGTTATACCACAGCATATAGATATCTATGCTGTGGTTATACATCAAGTTTACTGAGTCAAGGTTAACTGAAAATTTTGTGCTTGGTGTACCTGTTTTGGTTTTACTGTAAAAATAAAAACGTCAAAATTTAAATTTTAGGTTAAAAAAGATGTCAAAGACTAATAAAAATGTTATGTTAGTGCTAGTTTGATTATTTTAGTGAATTTTTATTTTAAAAAAATTCACTAATAGAGAGGTATCGATGGTGAGACTTTGCAATTTTTTTTTTAATTTGTGTAAAGTGATATATAATAACGATGAAAATTATGCACAAATTTATCAGTAGCATTCAAAGAAATTAATTAGGGTACCCAATCATCTTGGATAATTTTCTATGGCAAACTGTATTATATAAATATAAATATGTCATTGCTAGTACTACCCATTCAACAGAGGTTGTGCCATTGTGATTGAGCAAGGTAATCTGCACGTTCAACCATTCCCAGGGGGCGTAAAGCCGTCGGTCCCGTGCCCATGCGATGTTGGGCACGTTAAAGACCCAAATTCCCCAGACAGTGAGGTGAATGAATGACACTTTAGTAAAGTTTAATGAAGCAACTTCCGTTGCGAATTGCCGATGATAAATACAACTGTATATGCTAATAGCAAACGGTAACCAGTATATTATTTTGAAAAATCGCATGGTAATGAAGCAATTTCTACTGACAAGTGTCGATGATAAACAAAACGGAGAAAATTGCTCAAAATGGGCTTACCTTCGAAGTGTCTGTTTATATTTTACTTTCTAACCTTAAATTGACTAATGGAGAGACCCCGACTTTTGATTTATGAAAAAAATTTTGCAAATAAGCGCGAACTATGGCCCCAAGAACCCATATCCGGGGTCAGTTTCCATTATATATATATATATATATATATATATATATATATATATATATATATATATATATACGTATGTATGTATGAATCACACCAAGAACAAAAAAATTATTGTGCCGATTTTGAAAAAGTGTGGCATGTACCATCCTTTTCTATATGGCTTGGATAAGGTCGTTAGTCAGGATAATCGGACGAGGCTTTCCAAAAGAATTGTAACTTTTCATTAGGAAAACATTTTTATGTCAAAAAAAAAAAGCTATGACAACCAAATGTGGTAGATAGGTTTGCGATTGAAAAGGTACACTACACACCAAAATTACTGGTTACCGTTTGATATTAGCATATACAGTTGTATTTATCATCGGCAATTCGCAACGGAAATTGCTTCATTGTCTTTTCTTACTCATTTAAGGTTGGAAAGTAAAATATAAACAGTCACTTCGAAGGTAAGCCCATTTTGAGCCATTTTCTCGGTTTTGTTTATCATCGGCAGTTCTCGGTAGAAATTGCTTCATTACCATGCGATTATATTGCGATTTTTCGAAATAATATACTGGTTACCGTTTGATATTAGCATATACAGTTGTATTTATCATCGGCAATTCGCAACGGAAATTGCTTCATTGACTTTTTTACTCATTTAAGGTTGGAAAGTAAAATATAAACAGACACTTCGAAGGTAAGCCCATTTTGAGCAATTTTGTCGGTTTTGTTTATCATCGACAGTTGTCGCTGGAAATTGCTTCATTACCATGCGATTACATTGCGATTTTTCAAAATAATATACTGGTTACCGTTTGATATTAGCATATAAAATTGTATTTATCATCGGCAATTCGCAACGGAAATTGCTTCATTGACTTTTCTTACTCATTTAAGGTTGGAAAGTAAAATATAAACAGACACTTCGAAGGTAAGTCCATTTTGAGCAATTTTCTCGGTTTTGTTTATCATCGACACTTGTCAGTAGAAATTGCTTCATTACCATGCGATTACATTGCGATTTTTCAAAATAATATACTGGTTACCGTTTGCTATTAGCATATACAGTTGTATTTATCATCGGCAATTCGCAACGGAAGTTGCTTCATTGACTTTACTAAAGTGTCATTCATTCACCTCACTGTCTGGGGAATTAGGGTCTTTAACGTGCCCAACATCGCATGGGCACGGGACCGACGGCTTTACGCCCCCTGGGAATGGTTGAACGTGCAGATTACCTTGCTCAATCACAATGGCACAACCTCTGTTGATGTTACTGATGTACCAAAAAAGGGAGGAGAGGCACACGTTTTTCCCCCTGAGGCTGAAAATTAACTGTTTACATTTCCGTTTTCCTACTGCTTTCCGCAAAATATGTCAAATATCGATTTATGTAGATGATGCCATATTTTAATTTATTAAAATTATAAAAACATTTGTTCACCGTTCACCCCTTGATTTCCTTCTATGTCACGTTTTTCCTCCTAGACCACAATTGCTGAAAATTAACTGTTTACATTTCCGTTTTCCTACTGCTTTCCGCAAAATATGTCAAATATCGATCTATGTACATGACGCAATACTATCATTTATTTACATTATGAAAACATTTGTTTACCCCTTGATTGCCTTCTTTATTTAAAATGACCCTTGCTTATACTCATCTGGCAACAGTGCACATCGTCCCGCGTCCAGTTCACGTTCCGATTTCGCCCGAATTGTATGTTTACTAAAGAGGCACTTTAAACACAGGATTACCCTCCCATACTTGTAGAAACAGTGCCTTTTTTCACAATATTGATTTTTTATGTTTTATCGTCAATACTTTTTTAGGGCTCTTATCAGAGCGAAAATAACTTTTTCCTCAGTCTTAAATGTGATGTTTGAGATACTTATATAAAGGAGCTTGTAATTTAATTTTACACAATTCAGTTACACTTATTTTGATTTAAATATATATATATATATATATATATATATATATATATATATATATATATATATTTGGGCAAATGTAGCCACTTATATAATAATGATTGTGTTTATGATTTGAAATATGTTTACTTACCAGGTTCTAAATACAAGATTACCCATGATTCTTTAACACATTCCAGATGCAAGATGAAGATTACAAAGTGTCTTCAGAACTTTATGAAGAATATAGTTATAGTTCTAATAGAGAACCACATGTAAATAAAACTAGTGAGTATTATTAAGTGTAATAACTGACTGACGTGAACTAATGTACCTATATATATATAAATCATTTGATTGGTAAATTTGCAGTTTACCTCCCGGACAGTTTTAGATAAATCGACGATGAATTTGCAGGCTTACTCTCGAACGATTTTAAAAAGATCGACTGCTGATAGATAATGTTTGGTGTCTAACATGTACGCTGACACTATTGTTACCTTTTGTTCTCTCCTATTTCCCGGGTTAGTCGCAGGGATTTTCCTTCCCCTCTCCCAGTCTACAACCACCCTCGTTGCATGAACCACCAGACACATTTCCTGTGAGCAGGACCTGGTGCGAATAGGGGTGCTGTGCGGGGTAGGCAGGGTTTAAGGGGGGTAGGGCTTCAAAATGTGAAAAAAGCATCTTTTTGAGGTCCGATTAAATTGTGTTGTTCGCATTTTCTTCCCATATTTCCTTTTAATCTTCTATCCCGCCCAGCACCCCTTTTCACTCCTAGTCCCATAACTTCCTTGTTATTTTTGCATCCAGGGGGGTTCTAAGCCTGTTTCTGAAAAAAATATATTTAAAAAGCGTTCAGGAGGTCATCTGCAAATTAATCATTTGGGTGTTCAATCATTGGATGATATTAATTTTTTCTTCAGTTTGACAATTTGTATAGGAAGTAAATAAAGATTTAGATCACTATTTATCATTTATCAGATATGTATTCTTTAAGTTTTTTATTACTGGTGAATAATGAAGTTTTATTTTTTTACATTTTCAGATGTTGTATCTGTATTTAACTTTATATATCCTCCTCAGCCACCTGACACTGATTCTGATGGTGACTTGATAGTTTCAAGAAAAGCAACGGCCAAAACGGGTATTATAGAAATAGGTAATATGAAAAGTTATGTACCTACCTATTTATATTACATTTGTAAACTCAATGAGCATAACCTGGTTAAACATATTTATATTACATTTGTAAACTCAATGAGCATAACCTGGTTAAACCAATACCTATTGCTCTATTTAGAGTTTATCATAGTGAGATGTACGACAGTGTCGCCACCGGTGGCGCAGTCAGGTAATACGTTGTCACGGCAGCTCTAATAAACACTACGTGTGATATAAACAGGTCCCCTGTGGGTCCGGGGACTAACTAAAAGAATAGGCCCAAGGTAACTCCTACCTGTTGTAAAAGGCGACTAATTGGAATTAAAAACTGGCGGGAGTCTTGTCCAGGTGGGCCTGGAGGGTGACGGATATCTCTGGGGAGTGATGTACACCCGGATTTTGAGGCCTCCACTCTGGGCTTAGAAATGAACAATTGACTTCGCATGGTTGTTACTCGGGAGCGGGGTTCCGGATGGGTGCCGCCTTGGGTTGAGTGCTGGCGGGTGTCGTGTGTCTAGACAACCCGGAGGGGGTTGACAACTCTGATGAGTGGTAAAAACCCGGAGCTTGAGGCCCCCACTGTGTGCTTCGTAACGGTCGGACGGCCTCGCTTGTGTGATGCTCGCGAGCGGGGCTCGATGGGATGTTGCCTTGAGTCTAGCACTGGTGGGTGTCGGGTCTAAACAAACCCGGAGGAGAGCTGAGATCTTTAGAGGTGGAATACAACTAAGGGACTAAGGGTTGAGGCCTCTTCTGTGAACTTCGAAACGGACAAACGACCTCACTTGGATGCTGCTCGGATGCGGGACTTCATGATACTGCCCCGAGTCAAACACTGACGGATGTCTGGTTCAGACGAACTCGGAGAGAGGTTATCTCTCTTTGAGCTTTGAGACGGGCAAGCGACTTCGCTTAGATGGCAGTACATCTGTCAAACAAAGTTTCGCCCCGCAGGTGTCATCTCCTGTCGGCAGCTCTATTTGTTGGGTGAAATTTAAGCTAACGCTGGTAGGTGTTGGGGCTGGACGAACCCGGAGGTGGCTGGGGTCTCTAGGGGTGGATTACACCTGGAGACTTGGGCCTACTCTGTGAGCATCGATACAGGCTAACGACCCTGCCTGGATGCTGTTCGAGGGCGGGACTTCATGATACTGCCGCGAGTCAAACACTGACGGATGTCTGGTCCAGACGAACTCGGAGAGAGGTTATCTCTCTTTGAGCTTTGAGACGGGCAAGCGACTTCGCTCAGATAGCAGTACATCTGTCAAACAAAGTTTCACCTCGCAGGTGTCATCTCCTGTCGGAAGCTCTATTTGTTGGGTGAAATTTAAGCTAACACTGGTAGGTGTTGGGGCTGGACGAACCCGGAGGTGGCTGTGGTTTCTAGGGGTGGATTACACCTGGAGACTTGGGCCTACTCTGTGAGCATCAATACAGGCTAACGACCCCGCCTGGATGCTGCTCGAGAGGACTTCATGATACCGCCTCGAGTCAATGAAACACTGGCGGGGGTCTGGTGCAAGTGAGGCTGGGGTGGAGGCGGATATCTCTGGGGAGTGATATGCACACGGAGTTTGACGTCTCCACTGTGGCCTCAGACACTGACAGTTGGCCTCGCTTGGTTGTTACTCGGGAGCGGGGTTCCAGATGATACCGCCCTGGATTGAGCCCTGGCGTGTGTCGTGTGTCCAGACATCCCGGGGGCTCTGATCTCTGATGAGTGGTAGACACCCGGAGTTTGGAGCCCATACTGTGTGCTACGAAACGGAAGGACGGCCTCGCTGTGGTGATGCTTGGGAGCGGGACTCGATGGGATGTTGCCTTGAGTCTAACACTGTTAGGTGTCAGGTTTAGACGAGCCTGAGAATCCAAAAAGTGGTTCAGTGATAACAAATTAAAAATGAATGAAAAGAAGACACATTATTTTAACTTTAAGAGAACTAGCGAGCGGCAACATCTTAAATTTTTGGGCATTAATATTGATAGCCGACCTACCTGGAACGTACACGTCGAATGTATAATAGGGAAGCTGGCAACGGGAATATACACAGTTAGAATGGTGAAGCAGTTTAGTATGAAGGAAGCGCAAAAGCAGCATACTTTGCACACTGTCATAGTGTACTTTTTTTTCCTCGGGGCTTGTCCGCGGCATTGCCGCCCCGATAGCACTGCAACCTTTGGTTTATTGTGCATTCATAGTGTACTTGCATATGGGATACTTCTGTGGGGCAATTCGTCTGAGGCGGGGGAGGTCTTTATCATGCAGAAGAAGGCTGTGAGGGCACTGGTGGGCTTGAAGCCTACCGACAGTTGTAGGGAGGCTTTTAGGCTTGAAGGAATTTTAACACTTCCAGCACTATATGTGTTTCAGTGTGTGAAGTATGTGCATAATAACCTGGACAGATTTCCAACGAACAATCAAAAGCACCATTTCCATACCCGAAGTAAGGATAGTCTGGGTATGAGGTACAGGGCTATGCGGACGACATTGTCATCATAGTCCGAGGAAAGGTCACACAGGCAGTGTGGGAGCGTATGCAGACTGCACTGAAAGTGGTGGAAGGGTGGACGGTTGATCAAGGGCTCGGGGTGAGCCCCGAGAAAGCAACCGTCGTGCCGTTTACGAGGAGGAGGAAGTGTGAAAGCCACAGAACTCACACTCTATACGGTAGGAGCGTTCCAATCGCCAGGGAGGTAAAATATCTTGGGGTCGTATTGGACTCTAAGCTAACCTGGAATGGTCACATTGGAAAAATACTGCGTAAGGCAGTCATGACCTTAGCCGTCACTAGGCGGCTATATGGAAAAACGTGGGGGACTAAGACCTAGTATGGCCCACTGGCTGTACACAAGGGTGGTCAGACCATCGTTAACATATGTGGCACTGGTCTGGTGGCCTAAGGTGACACAATCCAGTGCCAAACAAAAACTAGGCAAGATCCAAAGGATGGCGTGCCTAGGCATCACAGGGGCCATGTCTTCAACCCCAACAGCCGCCATGGAGGTGTTGCTGGATCTACCCCCCCTACACTTAGTTATTATGGGAGAGGCCAGGCTAGGACTATACAGACTAGCCTGCAATGGTAGACTGAAGATCAACCCAGGCTTCAGGGGCCACTGCAAAATTCAGGAGATCGTGAAGGAGCCCATGCTTGAAATGAGGTCAGACTTCGCGAGCCCGCGAATGTGCAGGGAAAACAACTTTACAGTGGAAATCCCTGATCGCGAGGCATGGCGGGAGGAGACGCCGGGCATGCCACGGGACGCGCTCGTCTGGTTCACGGACGGATCTGGCGGGGAGCGTGGGACGGGGGCAGGTGTTTACTCGGAAGGACCGAGGGTAAGTCATAGTATTTCCCTCGGAGCCCATGCAAACGTGTTTCAGGCCGAGATGTACGCCATCCTGCACTGTGTGCGGGAGAACAAGAGGAGGGCCTACACCAACAAGCGGATCCTCATAGCCACAGACAACCAGGCAGCTCTTAAGGCACTAAGTAGCCCACGGGTAAATTCCTGGCTGGTGAGTGAGTGCCGAGACGAGACGAGCGACCTGGCTGGGCAGAATGAGGTGACCCTCATCTTGGTGCCGGGTCACTCGGGGGTTAAAGGCAATGAAGAAGCTGACAGTCTCGCGAAGAGAGGGTCAGCAGAACCATTTATGGGACCAGAACCGGCTCTGTGCGTGTCAAAGAGCACTGCCAGGGGTGCCATTAAGTCCTGGGTCAGAAACCAACACAAGGTGTACTGGGCGGACTGTCCAGGGCTCAGACATGGGAAGTCAATAATTGACGGACCCAGTTCAAAGAGAGCTGTGGAGCTGCTAAACCTTAGCAGAGGACAGCTCAGAAACACAACAGGTCTCTTGACGGGACACATGGCCGTCAAGAAACACCTGCATAAAATGGGGCGGTTCGAAGGGGACCTCGCATGCAGACTCTGCGGCGAGGGGGAGGAATCAGACCAGCACATCTTGTGTGAGTGTATAGCTCTGGACCGGAAAAGACAACTGATCTACGATCACTCTAGACCGGAGACAGAGCAATATAAAACTTCACCCTACCAATCGCTGTGCAGACTAGTTCAAGGCACAGTGATCTTGGAATGGGTGGAGTAAGACTAAGGGTATGCACAATCAACCAAGGGTTGCGGTGCTATCGGGGCGGCAAGGCTGCGGACGAGCCCTGAGGGAACAAAAAAAAAAGGATAGTCTAAGAACACAACTTCATAGACTCTCTCAGACACAGCAGGGAGTGGACTATTGGGGTCCAAAACTGTATAATAGAATGCCGGTTGAACTGAAGAACAAACCAATGCAGCAATTTCATAAGGCACTGAAGCAGATCCTACTGAAAACACCAGTTTACACATTGGAAGAGTTCATGATTCAGAGTGAACGAGTTTGACAATTTAAGGAGTGTATATCGCAGATATATCATCTGAATAATTTTATTTGTGGTGCCATGTTGCCCCAAGAAGATAAGACGCTTAAAACTGTGGTAGTTAATTTTAACTTTTTATTTTTTGTCTTTTAACATATATTTATTTTATGTGTTATTTAATGTTTTGAACTATAATGATATGTCTTATCTATACATATTTTATCAGGGTTTGTTTTATAGCTTACATGTTTAGCTTTGTTAGTTTATATTTTTGTTGTTCTTTTGTACGTATTTTTTAATTGGCTTTGTTGCTTATGTTTGCATGTGTCTAGGTTATTAGGTAGTTTTAGCATTTTATATGTTGACAGTGTTTATATTATCTTTAGTTTTGCATTTTTACATTTTATATTTGAATGTAAAAACTTTAGTTTTGTTTAACGCCCCATGTAAATCTTGATGGGAAATACACTATTACCTATTACCTACCTATTACCTATAAATGTTGTTCTGAAACAGTCTCTAAATTACCAAACTGGATACATGTGTGAACTCACTTTAACATCTATTTTATTTCAGAACATAGTCAAAGTACAATATTAGACCTAGTAGGTCTACAAATATGGAGGGGTGCTCTTCTTCTTGCAGACTGGTTGTTACACAAAGGAAATGAAATTCCCAAGAATTCAATCATTCTTGAGTTAGGATCTGGTGTTGGACTGACAAGTGTTATAGGATCTATGTTTGCTCCTGTATATTGTACAGGTATATCAGTTCGTCAATAATACAAGTTTAAACATTATAATTTATTCCAAATGCCTGCATGACATTCATGTAAACAAACGAATTCAACCATTTCCACACTTTTCCATCCCTTAGTTAACCGAAACTATCGGAAACTTTTAAACTTGATATGAAAATCAAGGTATTGGGAAATTTATTTAACTTTTAGTGAATTTTCGTTAAAAAAAATTCACTAATGAGATCGCGACTATTGAAAAAATTTCTTCAAATGAGCGTGAACTAGACCCTCTAGAACATATATCCTGGGTCAGTTTCAATTTATATATATATATATATATATATATATATATATATATATATATATATATATATATATATATATATATATATATATATATATATATATACCGGGTGGTCCTCCGGGAGGTCCCACGATCGATTGCGGGAAAACTATCAATAGGAAAAACCTGAAAATTGGATATTACACTAAAGTCGTTGGGGGCCACAGGTTAAAAATATTTTCAAGATGGAGGCACTTCCGGTTATACCGGAAGTAGATGTCAATTCGCTTATTTTAAATGGAACACCTTATATTTTATTACAGTTTCAGATGCTAAAATAAATTCTGAACACTTTTTATAAATAATGTTCTATACCTATCATCAACTGCCCAGAAGATATTTAGACTTTAAGATAAAATTTGACATTTACGGCCAGTCATATAGATACCGATATTTTTATAATAAGAACATATTTCGTTACGATTTTTAGAATTATCTTCAAAGATATTTCACTTCATCTATTTCCACATCGAGACTAATGATAGAGTATACAGAGTGTCCAAAAAAAATTCTTGAAGTTTGCAATGAGAAATTGCGAAAATCTCGCGATTTTCAAATTGGAACCCCCTTTTTTTATAACACTATCATGTTAAGCTCAAAAAATCACTGATACTGTGTATGTAATTACCTATACCTAAATTAAACGGTTTTCATTTTATTTTGAAAAAACTCATTTCAAAGCCAGATATTTTGATAAATTTCTTACCATAAGCGTTAGACATGGAAAATAAATTACCGAGTGTGTTTCTATGGAAACTTTGACAGTTTGTTGATTAACTAGCTATAAATGGCACCGTTAAATTACACACACGAAGATTATTTTAATTTATTTACTATTTATGGAGAATGTAATAAAGTAGTTTCGCGAACGTGTGATACATTTGCTGATAGATATCCATATAAACAGAGACCGTCACGTAAAACCCTCAAACAAATAGTAGACAATTTCAAAAACTGCGGATCTGTCAAGAAAAATGTGCATAGGGCTAAAGCCGTTGTTAACAATGAACAAATTGAGAGCAATTTTGGGATATTTTGCCGCATACCCTACAAAGTCAACGAGGCAAGTAGCACTGGAGTCCGGATTGTCCAAAACCTCCGTTCTGCAAATTTTACGTAAACATAAGTTCCATCCTTATGCTTTTTCAGTTGTGCAACATTTAAAGGAAACTGATTTTTCCAGAAGGGTGGAGTTCTGTGAATTTATTTTAATGCGATTCCAAGAAAACGAGCAGTTTTTAGATAACATCATATGGACGGATGAAGCAAAATTTTCAAAAATGGACTTTTCAATCGTAGAAATTCTCACTATTGGAGTGACACAAATGTTCATCCTTCTAGGGAAGGACATTTTCAGGGAAGCTGGCAGTTTAATGTTTATTGTGCTATAAGGAATGACGGCGTCGTTACCCTAGAAATATACGACGATAATTTGAATGGTGAGAATTAATCCGAAATGCATAAAATACGTTGTTTATTATGATTTATTTATTTGCAGGTGAGCGTTATTTAGAAATTTTGCAAAATTTGGAAGTAACTTATTTGGACAACCTTCCTTTGAATGAATATAGGCAAATATTTTACCAACATGATGGGGCCCCTCCTCATAATGGTCACCTGGTTAACAATATTTTACAATCTCTATTTGCTGACCAATGGATTGCCAACAATGGGCCACACCTCTGGCCGCCTCGATCGCCTGACTTATCTGTTCTCGATTTTTTTATATGGGGTACTATAAAAAATAAAATCTACAACACTGCAGTTTCTACTAAAGAAGATTGCATGCAGCGGGTTCGCGAATCATTTCGTGAATTGGATCCGGATTCAATAAGAAGGGCCACACATGAGGGATTGACACGTAGGTGTGAAAAATGTCTTGACGCCAGAGGTCGTCAATTTGAACACATAGGACGTTAATTTTTGTTTCATTTTATTCAGTCCATGTTGTGTGTGAATTATTTTTTTTTAATTTGTATTATTTGTTTGATGGTTTTATATAAGGCTATATGGCAAAATACCTAAAAATTGCTGTCTCAATTTGTTCGTTGTTAACAATGGGTTTAGTCCTATGCACCTTTTTCTTGACAGATCCGCAGTTTTTGAAATTGTCTACTATTCGTTTGACGGTTTCATGTGACGGTTTCTGTTTATCTGGATATCTATCAGCAAATGTATCACACGTTCGTGAAATCTTTATTACATTGTCCATAAATAGTAAATAAAATTTAAATAATCTTCGTGTGTGTAATTTAACCATGCCATTATTAGCTAGTTAATCAACAAACTGTCAGAGTTTCGATAGAAACACATTCGACAATTTACTTTCCATGTCTAACGCTTATGGTAAGAAATTTAACAAAATATCTGGCTTTGAAATGAGTTTTTTCAAAATAAAATGAAAACCGTTTAATTTAGGTATAGGTAATTACATACAAAGTGTCAGTGATTTTTTGAGTTTAACACGATAGTGTTATAAAAAAAGGGGGTTCCAATTTGAAAATCACGAGATTTTCGCAATTTCTCATTGCAAACTTCAAGAATTTTTTTTGGACACTCTGTATACTCTATCATTAGTCTCGATGTGGAAATAGATGAAGTGAAATATCTTTGAAGATAATTCTAAAAATCGTAACGAAATATGTTGTTATTATAAAAATATCGGTATCTATATGACTGGCCGTAAATGTCAAATTTTATCTTAAAGTCTAAACATCTTCTGGGCAGTTGATGATAGGTATAGAACATTATTTATAAAAAGTGTTCAGAATTTATTGTAGCATCTGAAACTGCAATAAAATATAGGGTGTTCCATTTAAAATATGCGAATTGACATCTACTTCCGGTATAACCGGAAGTGCCTCCATCTTGTAAATATTTTTAACCTGTGGCCCCCAACGACTTTAGTGTAATGTCCAATTTTGAGGTTTTTCCTATTGATAGTGTTCCCGCAATCGATCGTGGGACCTCCCGGAGGACCACCCTGTATGTATGTATATATATATATATATATATATATATATATATATATATATATATATATATATATATATATATATATATATATATATATGTATGTATGTATGTATCACACCAATAACTCAAAAAATAATAGGCCGACTTTGTGGAAATTTGGTGAATACATTCCTTTGGCAAGTGGCTTGGACAGGTTCATTAGCCAGGGAAATCGGCCCAGGTTTCCCGGAAAATTGTACATTTTCTTTCGTATTTTTTTTTAATCTGGAAATAACAAAGTTAGTGCAACCAAATTTGGTACTCATGTTTGAACCATAAAAAGTAAACTATGTACCAAAATGTAGACCTGTCAGTTAAAAGACAAAAAAGTTATAGATATTTAAAGAAAAAAAGTTCGAGACGCAGCAAGTGCGTTATGGTAGTGAATTTTTATTAAATCCTTCAAATTTGAATAACTCAATTTTATATAAACTTAGACAGTTGAATTTTGGTATGTGGCAAGGTCTTTCTCAAAGCAACATATCCACCAAATTTCAATGAAATAGCTTTGTAATTTTTGGAGAAATTTTGTTTTTCGAAAGAAAACTCAAAATTTAAATAACTCAATTTCCTATAAACTTAGAAGTTGAGTTTTAGTATGTGGTAAGGTCTTCCCCGAGGCTATCGACAGAAATAAGAATTCAGTTCAGGCATTTTAAAGAGTTGATAAGGAATGATTCACACTTAAATGGGACATAATTTTTTAACCTATTGGCAGATTTAAAAAAATATTATTTCATTTTATGGGTAATTTAATCATAAAACTTTTATTACTCTTATTAATTTGCAAAAAACTTTGTCGTTTTCGACAAAAATCCGAATAACTAAACACACACATTAGAGCTGTGTTAATTAAAATCATTGTAAATTCAAACGTTGGCTATAAAATTTAACGTCAGACTTGACAATCAGGAAAATCAGTCATTTTATTTTAGTAATATTTGCTGAGTGTTGCAAAAATGGCCGGGAAGTTTTCGTTTAGCGAACAAGTTGTCATGTTATTAGTGTTAGGTTTGTGAAGGAAGCTATAGAAGAAGTGTTGAAGAATATCGGAGAAGATTTCCTGATCATGTAGTGCTTCATAGAGAAACATTTGCCAATGTTGAAAGACAGGCTACACAACCAGGCAAGATTTTCAGTAACACTCGAGAACGTGTGACTGCAACCAGGGCACAAGACGAAGAACTTATTTTGAATACAATTGAAGATGACCCACATATTAGTTATTTTTTGAGTTAGCGGTTGGATACATACATACATACATACATACATATATATATATATATATATATATATATATATATATATATATATATATATATATATATATATATATATATAAACATATAAAAATTGAAACTGACCCCAGATATGGGTTTTAGGAGTCCTAGTTCGCGATCATTTGAAAAAATTTTTGCAAAGTCTCACCATCGATACGATACCTCTCTATAGTGAATTTTTTAAATAAAAATTCACTAAAATGGGGTTTTCCTCAAAACATCAAAGTCGCGATTTGAATCGTCAAAATTGTAAACATTTAGGCAATGAACCTAAAATGAATACGGCTTCTGTAAAGAAAATTTCGCAAGGTGAATGTTTTACAAACCCTTAAGTTTCAGCTTTAACCGTCATTGTCCAGAACATTCATTACAAATTGACCCTTTCTCTGATGCTTTGGCAGTGGTTTTAGTTAAGTTTATGGTCTATAATTTTCAGCAAATTTTCGTGGAAAAAATTCGTTAATGAGGAAACCACGACTTTTGAATTTGGAAAGGATTTCTTCAAATGAGTTCAAACTAGGCCCTCTAGATTCAATATCCGGGGTTAGTTTCAGTTTTTATCTGTTTACATATATACAGAGTGACACATCTCTTGTTATTATACAAGATATGAGAAAAAATTGTACACGTTAATTATAGGATGTCTTGAGCTGCATCTTATAAAATTATTTTGACAATCACAGGATGGCCCATAAGTCGTTGGCGATACATTTTTTTTTCGAACTTCCCTTTTAATATTGCATTTTTAATCAAGATTTAATGCATGTTTGTAAGAAAAAAAATTCGATACGCAATAAGTGCGTTTTGGTAGCAAATATTTATTAAATGCTTTAAATTTCAATAACTCAATTTGCTATTAATCTAAAGTTTGTTGGGTACGAAACCAGTTTTCTTCTAAACATTTTAGGTTTATTTTCGGAAAATTTGTGTACGTTTTCAAACAAAGTTATTTGATAAAATATGGTATATTGTTGCTACTATACAGGGTGACGCATTGAAAACGAAACAGACCGATTTGCGTCCAGAGATTTTTTTTTTACGAAACGCTGAAACACGTCAATTTTAATATTGAGGGGGACATGTTTTGACATAAAACTCAACTTTGTCACATCAACCCCTTAAGGGTGGTGATAACAACACTTATATTTTAAATAGGGAACATGGGTCGAGTGTTACATCATTTGAAAGCTCTTTCTTTTCTGAATTCAGCACACAAATTTTTTTGGAAGTTTTATTAACTCGTTTAAAAATTATTCACAGTTGGAATTGCATGAACGTATTTCATTCATTGTGATAAGAAATGCACTATTTAGGCAACTTTTTGTTAAAAAAAAACTAAAAAAAAAACAAAACCAAACGTTCAAAAATGTTTATTCAGTTAAGTAAGTGTTCAAATTGTTGACCACCAGCTTCCATACAAAAGTACAAATTTTGTTCAAAACGAGCTCTGACATTCTGGAGCATTTGTGGAGTTATTAGACGGCATTCTTCAACAATGCGTCGTCGTAATTCTTCCAGACACTCCGGTTCTGTTGCGTAAATTCTACTCTTTAAATGGCCCCATAGAAAGAAGTCTAAAGGAGTTAAATCCGGTGATCTAGGGGGTCACTCAATAGCACCTCTACGCCCAATCCATTGTCCTGGAAACTCTCTGTTCAAAAACTCCCTAACACGTTGTGAAAAATGCGGAGGAGCTCCATCTTGTTGAGACCCTAATTGATTTTCTTGATAGCAATCATCATTTTTAACAATGTCAATTAGTAGAGGGTAAACGATATCTTCTAGTAACTCCAAATACGTTTCTCCACTAAAATTGCCATAAAGAAAAATTGGTCCGATTAAACGGTCTCCAAAAATGCCAGTCTAGAGATTCAATTTCTGTGGAGTTTGAGTGTGGACTTCGTGAAAATTTCTTGGATTATTATCTGCCCAATAACGACAATTATGACGATTGACTGTAGAGTTTAATAAAAACGTACACTCGTCTGAAAAAAAATATTCGTGCAGTCATAACTTCACAAAACTCCAGCCGCCGATCAAAATCATCTTCATTCAGTTGTTGTACAAGATGAATTTTATACGGGTGAAATTTATGATGCTTCAATATTCGCTGAATAGTTCTTCTTTTAATGTTTGAAACAGTGGCCAATTTTCTCATGCTCAAAGTTGGGTCTGCAGCAATTTGTCCTACAACTTCAATCTCAGTAGTCTCATTTCTAACCGGAAATTCACGTTCAAGATCCCGTTTTTCTGTTGGCTACTTAACCACTTTGTCGAAACTTTGCAACTAACTCCAAAATCTATTTTCTGTTAACATGTCTGCAAACCATATTAGATCAGAGATTAATTGAACAATCTGCCAGTGATTGTTTGATTGAAGAAACTGTTGAGGAACTTTGTATAAAACAGGATGATGCCATATTGAATTAATCCAATGAATAAGGTTTGTCTTCACAGACATCCAATGGTTTGAGCTTTAGGACATTTGATGTTTTACAGGAATTGCTTAAGGTTCTTAAATTTAGTATTTAAGAACTAATATTAGATTTATGATATCAACTCTATGTTTCAGATGTTAACAAATGTGATATTCTCAAGTTGATGAAAAGTAATGTGATAAGAAACAGGAATATTTGTAAATATCCCGTAACTGTTTTTGAATTAGATTTCATGAATTCTAAGTTACCAGATATAATAGAAGCTAACTTATTAAATATGTCTGTCATCATTGCAGCTGATGGTAAGTATAGTGATTAAATAAGAGAGTATTAATCTTATAAACCATGCTAAGTTTTTTAATCCATAAAAGAAAAAAAAATACTTCTCTTAAACTAGTATTAATGTCGTGGGATAAGTACACTTGGAGAACCCAAATCACCACAACACATTTTTTTAAGATGTGACGATCGTTTTGTAACGAGGCCTTGATTCACGGGGTGAATTATTTAGTGGAACAGATCAACGGATTTACAGGAACGGTCTCGAGCGCCAGATTTTGAAAGGGTTTACTCCCTGCGAGGATGTCTGCGACCTCGTCACAAGGCTCTGGCCACGGTTGTGGTCAGAGTTCCTGGATAGCTCTGTGGAGAGGGTCCGGTAGCCTATGATATAACAGGCCGTGTAGATACCTCCGAGGTTGCGGGCTTTAATTGCTCCCCCGGTATTTCCCTGACCTTCTGAAAGTCTGTATAGGTGTAGCAGATTTATTTGCGGGTATAGTATATACTAGGTATGCTTTCCATACTATTTATTACCTAATGATACGTTACAATTCACTGATATTTTTGCAATCTGAATGGTACTTATTACGTTAATTTATCCTAAAACAAATTATATCACTGATGACGAGCCAACAAAATTAATTATTCCCCACAGAGAAGAAATACGGAGGACACGCGGGCGGAAACTCCGAGTACTGTGGTTTACGACTCGTGGATGCAGCCGTTAAGTGGGTCGATTGGAGAAACGCTCCTCAAATAACTAAATGGCGTCTATCCGTCGAAGCCGGTATCGCGAGATCAGGCGCCTCGACGTCGGAGCGTCGATAAGGAACGGGAAGGATTATAGGGGAACACCCTGTGGAAGGATATTGCCGCATACTAACTCGACCTAAGCCTGCTTTTGTACTTACAGCGTCGAGACCAGAGTCGAATCAGAACGGTCGTACGTAATGCACTCGAAAAGTCTGTGTTAGCTACAGCATCACCTTACGAATGTTTTACGAAACGCCAACAATAATAGGATATGGGAACGAAAGGAGATTACGCTCGATCCCACGATCTCGACGTCACCGGAGAGACACACGGATCTGAGAAAAAGGTTCTTACCTAGACTATATTCGGAAGAATTACTAGAGTAAAAATTGTTCTATACAACAACGGGACGGACGGTACTGTATCCTAATTGTGAGTGTATAGCTCTGGACCACAAAAGATAACTGATCAACGGTCAGTCTAGACCGAAGACCGAGCAATATAAAACTTCACCCTACCAATCGCTGTGCAGACTAGTTCAAGGCACAGTGATTTTGGAATGGGTGGAGTAAGACTAAGGGTATGCACAATCAACCAAGGGTTGCGGTGTTATCGGGGCGGCAAGGCCGCGGACGAGCCCTGAGGGAACAAAAAAAAAACTGTATCCTAATACTTTGTTATAATTTGAACAAGCGGACTTTTAATTCACTGATGCGAAACTCAAGCTATAAACTTAACCACGCTAAGGCAAACGGTGAACTCTTTCTGCCTCTCGTCGTTATTTTCTCTCGAGTCACCAGCTGAAAAATCCTAATCGGTGGTAGATACCTTATCCTTATCTTCTGCAGATATGTTTTTACTCTGCCGCGATAATGCGAAATGCGTACTTGTTAAGAAATATGAATGATAAAATAATTATTTTAACTACGTAGAATTTTTACCCGTGTGATTTATATTATGTTTATTTTCGAACAGTCGCTTTTAATATCTACAGCTGTTCTGAAAATATCTACTTCGTTACAGTTTCACTAACAAAGTTAAAACGTATGAAGTAGTCGTTTCCATGGGTTCCATCCGTAAAAGGTTTGTCTATGTTATTTTTTGCTCCCCTTGTGCCCATAACAGGAACAAAAAAGCGGAATCATCCCAAAAACCACAAAAATAATAACAGAGTTATGCACTAGAAACATATTTCGACAATGAAGTTGTCTTCATCAGTAACTGTCGCTAAACTAACTGTATGGGCAAAATTCTCCTATTTATATAATAATAATAATAATAATAATAATAACCTTTATTCACTAACCATTCCTGGTGTTGAACACGTCAATACAACAATATAACATACTATTATCCATAATAATGTATAAGAACTAGGTGCAAAGAGAGTGTCATATCAAACAAACAAAATAAAATCGAAACTACAAACACTCAAAGCATTGTCAACATCAAAAGCAATTACAAATCAGTCATATGTAATTGATAAAAAACTGCAAATATGTGTTCTAATAGTAACTTTAAATGTGTGTATAAACATAGCCAAAATATGTACATGAACAAACACTTAAAACATCTGTACAAACAAGAACCTAAAATGCATACATAAATAAAATCTTAATAAGACCAACACAGTCTAAGCAGAAAAAATAAGCAACACAAAACAGAAACCTATTCTACAGGTGGCCATACAATTGTATGACAGTGAAAATCATCTATTGCTGCAATATACTTTCCATTGCAAAAGCATTCTCAGCTCTTTTTTGAGATTCTTAACCCATAAGTTTTTTAAGGACAACGGAAGATGGTTGAAAATCTTTACCGACTGATAGATCACATTCCTCTGTATTACTGTTAGATGTGTTTTCTGGTTAATCATTTGTGAGTTGGCTCTTCCCCTTGTATCATTACTCTGTTTATTTCATAGTCTTTAAAGTAAGCATAGTGTTCTTTCACTAACACAGCACACTGGAGGACAAATTTCTGCACGATTCACACTGTTTCAAGTTATGAATAGCTCTAATAGCCCTTTTTTGCAAGATAAAAAGACTATTGGCCTCTGCTGAACCCCCCAACCCCCACCCCCCCAACTATACCATATGACAGTCTAGAATATAAATAGGCATAGTATGCATTTATACATGCTTCCTCACTTGCAGAGTAACGCAGCACTCTCAATGCATATATAAAGCGTGGAAGTCCAGTACACAAATAATCCACATGACATCTCCACTTCATTCCGGCATCTATTATGAGTCCAAGAAACTTTGCTGATCCGACTGAAGTTAGTTTTATGTTATCTCGTATGATCGTAATAACTGATTCATCAGGTAGTGCCGTAAATGTAATTATATTTGTTTTATCAACGTTAACTCTCAGAGCATTATTTCCAAACCATTCTTGCATATCTCCTATGGAGTGCGTGATGTCCTGCCCCAATTGACACAAATCAGGGTTTCTAACAACAAGAGAAGTGTCATCTGCAAATAGAACAACCCTGTCACCCACTATATTTGGCAGATCATTAATATAAAGCAAAAAAAATGAGCGGTCCAAGTACTGAACCCTGAGGTACTCCTCTCCTTACAGCGACATCGTCAGAGTATATCATCTTCCCAGTTGCATCATCTCTTGCCATACTATACTGGATCCTGTTTGTTAGATATGAAGTAATCAGGTCTAATGACTTCCCTCTTATACCATAACTAACTTTCTCAATAATATTGTGTACTCCAGGCTGCTGAAAGCCTTTGACAGTCCATCATCAAAATAGCCACCTTTCCACCACAATTCTGTCCTTCCAAAACATTCACGAACATCTGAAAAATGGCTCTACCCTCTACATATCCATTCTGCTTAAGAGACACTATATTGTGTTTCTGAATAAATGACAAGCCTTTTTGCAATTAACTTTTCATATATCTTGCCAATGTTGGATTCTAAGGCAAGGGGTCTGTAACTGCTCAAAACTTTTCTATTACCCTTTTTGTACGACAGAACAAGCAGTACAATCTTTAACAGGTCGGGATAAATTCCGGTCTCATAAGAAATATTTATTGCCTCAGATATGGGCAATACAAAAACATGAGCATTATTCTTCAAAAAAGCCACTGAGATTTGATCATAACCTACAGATTTGGTATTTTTCAGAGAGAGAATCGTATTATAAACCTCAACAGGGTCAGTTGGTTCCATATATAGAGTGTGACAGTTCACGTCAACATTTTATAGATTTCTCTCGGCACAAGACTCACCACATAATCACAACACATGTCAATAAAATATCTGTTAACTTCATTTAATTTATCCTTCAACTCTTCTTAATCATCCAGCAAGTCCTTGATAACCAGATGCCTGCTGGCTTTGCCACCAGTGACATATTTTACAATATCCCAAGTAGCCAACACAGTGTTCCTTGCATCCTGTATATACGTGTTATTTGCCCTCTTTTTTGCTTCTCTAATATCATGTTTCAGTTGTCTTCTATACTGATTATATATGGGCCTCTCACTTTCACTGGGACAAGCTCTCATAAACAGAAATCTCTTGAAATCACATTTCCTCCGAAGTTCTTCTGTTAACCAGGGTCCAGGTGTGAGTCTCTTATTACCAAGTTTAACATTTCTCAATGGACAGTGAGCATTATAAGTACCAAATACTTGCTTTAAGAATTCACTGTGTCGTATTTGCATCTCCAGGATCTATATACCAGTGACAGCACATAAAATCTTAATAAATTTTCTTTTGTTGTTCCTCCCCATAAAATCTTCTTTCAATAAATTTTGGATAATGGCTGATGTTCTCTTTACATGCCAAATGAGTCTTAATCATTATGCCCATATGATCCGAGAGACCTGTGCATTTAATTGTAGTCTCTACTTCATTCTTGTTAGAAACAACATAGCCAATCTGTGTTGCGCTGTACTGTGTTAATCTTGTTGGACCTGCTATGTGACTAACTAAACCATAACTATTAAGTATTTGCAGCTGTTGCTTCACATAATGATCTGACTTATTTTCAAAGTTAATATTTAAAAAGTCTCTCAAACCACCAAGTTGCGATCTATAAATATGACACTAAAACAACTTTTCCTTTAGTCAATCTCACTGCACTTATTTCAATTAGTAATTCTACATGTTTACCCTTCAAGTCATTAAGTTCCTCAAACTCGATATTGTCACGAATGAATATACAGGAACCACCATGTTGTATGTTACCTCTGCAATACACCGAAGCAGGAGATTATCCACCCATTTTTAGAGAAAACACCTCATCCTCAACCAACCAGTGTTCAACAAAAGCTAGAGCATGAAAATCCACACCACACAATTCAATCACCTCACTTATTTTCTCAGTCTTATTTCTAATGCTCTGAATGTTTTGATATAACAACCAGAAAACTCTGCCGCCTTCATCAGGATGCACTGTTGATATACCATGCAGCTCCTCCTCACTTAGCCTAGCCTGTTGTCTGTCTCCTTGAGCGCAAAACTGTATTATAGAATCAAGGTCAATTCTGAGTGGAAATCAACATGGCTTTTGTGCAGGAAAGTCAACAGTTACGGCAATGATCGAGATAATTGAGACCATTTTGGCGTCATTTGATGATATGGAGGAAACAATGCTTTCCAGTATAGACCTGAGTAAGGCGTTCGATTGTGTGGATCACGAGAGGCTTTTGATGAAGCTGCATCACTACTGTATAAGAGGCATTGTGTGGAAGTTGCTTAGGTCGTATCTTGAGAACAGATATCAATTAGTGGACCTAAATGGAGAAGAATCGTCTCTAAGACTAATGAAACAAGGTGTTCCTCAGGGGTCTATATTGGGCCCTCTGTTATTCTCTATATATATTAACGACCTAATGAACCAATTCCATCGCAAGAACATAATAGCTTTTGCAGATGACACTACCCTCATAGAAAGAGCTGCAAAAAGGGACGTGTTGAACAAGAAAGCATTGGCCGGCCTGGATGTTGCTGAAGCTTGGTTTGAGGCAAACAGTTTGGTTGTTAATTCTTGCAAAACCCAAACACTAATCCTTAACAGCAAAAAGTCCCCTGAACATGCTACTATTTTACTACTGGGTTTTGTAGTTGATGACACGCTTTCGTGAATTCCGCACATTGATGCGCTTTGCCTTAAGCTGTCAACTGTCATATTTTCTGTAAGAAGAAGAAAAATGGTTGTCGGAGAGAGTGCAGCATTGTTAACATACCATGCGCATTATCATAGTGTGGCGACGTATGGCATCATCCTTTGGGGTGCTGTGGGTGGTGCATCAAGAGTCTCCCTGAAGCAGAAAAAAGTGATGAGGGTGTTGGCTGGTGTGCCTCAAACGACAAGTTGCCGGGATTTGTTTGTGAAGTACAGAATCCTTACCATCCCGTGTGTGTACATTCTTTGCTGTCTGTGTTATCTCCACAGTCACCAAAGTGAATTTGTTAGGCACACAGACCTTCACTGCCACAACACAAGAAATAGGGACAAATTCATCACATCAAGGCATCACTTGGCAAGGTTCCAGTCTTCCTGTGCATTCACTGGCGTTAAATCGTAAAACACACTGCTGTTGGCTTTCCAGGAACTAGAGAGTAAGATCTTTAAAACAACTATGAAGAACTTTGTATTAAAAAACGCTTTTTATTCTGTTGATGAATATTTATCCTGTCGCTTTTAGTCATGTTTGTCAAAGTGTCTTACAGTTGTGTTGTAATGGTTTATTACTTGTAGGTTTTATTGGATCGTCGTAGTCTTTATGTGTTGTTTATGCTTACATTTTAGATGTAGACATGCCTTGTAAGCTTTGAAGGTAATAAATATGTATGTATGTATATTTAAACTATACACTTAAAATGATGCAATCCCGACGATGCAACACTGGATGATGATGGAATACCGGATGATGCCACACCAGATGATGCAATATCAGATGCCTCATTACCGGATGACGTAATTCAAGGACTATAGTTGTGTCAGTGGATACGCCCAACCGATTGTATCGATGTTGAAAGCAATCATGGATTATTTCGTGCTATTTTAAAAGTGCTGAATTGACCAGACCCATGTCTGAATTCATCAAATTCTGTGGATTCACCTTGTATATTTCCAAACATTCCAAAGCATATAACTTGCGATAATCCGCGGTTGCCTTCAACAACTTAAGATCACTACCGCCTACATTATGTCACAAGTCAATCATATGTTGGGCAACGCAAATTTTTTCTGCTCTATTGAATCTGAAATGAGCTATGGTTGCTTTCAACATTGACACAACCGGTTGGGCGTATCCACCGACACAACAACAGTCCTTGAATTACGTCACCCGGTGTTACGTCATCTAGTGTTACATCATCCGGTGCTGAGGCACCTGATATTGCATCAGTGTTGCATCATCCGGTATTTCATCATGCGGGATAACATCATTTTTAGTGTATAGTTTATTTATTTATTTATACATACACCATCCAACAGCTTAAAAGCCAAATTAAGGATGGGCCGATACACAAAATATAATAACAAACAATAATCAAACAAATTACACAAAAGAGAGTCACAAATTACATCGCTTTGAAAAACATTTTTATCTCTGATATATTACATGAGAAGATATCTAGGCGGTCTTGCAGTACAGAGTAATGATTGCACATCTGGTAAATTGGAGACGATCGCAGCAATCGCGTACGAGCAGTCGGGAGATAGAATGTGCCTGGAAAACGTGCTGCAACACGAGGCACATTGAAATTAAGTTGCTGAAGCCGATCAGGGCAATCAAACACAGAATTAGCCAGTTTGTATAAAAATATAACTAAACTGCACTGCCTGCGCATCGACAGACTCTGCAGACTAAAGCGAAGAAGGAAACTTTCCTGAGGAAAACCAATAGAAGGATATTGACCATCCTCACGAAAGCTAAGAAATTTTAGAAATTTCCGTTGCACAGATTCTAGACTTGCCACATGTAGCTCATAAGTAGGAGCCCACACAACTGAGTCATATTCAAGTCGGGACCTAACCAGACAACGAAAGCGCAGGAAGAGGGTCTCAGTCAGTGAGAAATTTTTGCTGTTTCTTATCAGAAACCCAAGAGTTTTGTAAGCAGAACTGACAGTCTACTCATAGTGTGGTTTAAAAGATGGAGTACCAACAAAAACAATTCCAAGGTCCCTAACTGTCCTGGGGCGATCAAGCGAAAGCCCCCTTATATTGTATCTGAAAGTAATTAAGTGCTTATTTCGAGTAAAGGAGATCACACAACACTTCGAAACATTCATAGAAAGACCACTCTGACCGCACCATTCATCGAGCATCTGAAGACAGTTCTGAAGCTGCAAACAGTCATCAACACTCGAAATATTTGCAAAAATCTTAATATCATCTGCATACATTAAAAAAGGAACATGTAAAACATGTTTAACTGGGTCAATAAATATATTAAACAGTAGTGGACCAAGTATGGAACCCTGCGGCACTCCCGAAGTAATGTGATAGGTGTTACATTTGAAGCCCCCAACCTTAACAAATTGCCTCCTTCCATCCAGGTAAGATCTAAATAAGCCAAGCAAGCCCCCTGAGAATCCAATAGCCCTCTGCCTGTCAATTAGAACAGAATGATTTAGACAATCAAAGGCCTTAGATAGATCAGTATACACAACATCAACCTGTGAAGAGCGGTCGAGAGTGGACGCAATGAACTGTGTAACATCAACTAAATTCGTCACAGTCGATCTCCCTGGAATGAAACCATGCTGAGAAATAGAGAGTCTGTTTTTGATGTTGAACAGTATTCGTTGAAAAAGGCAGGTCTCTAAAATCTTACAGAAGACACACAGTATGGCTATTGGTAGATAGTTTGATGGATCACCACTATCCCCCGCCTTGAAGACCGGGAAAACTCGTGACAGCTTCTAAATCGCGGGGAATGTTCCAGATCTAAGAATGTATGTAAATAGGATAATTTGGCCCATACAGTTAGTGCGACAGCTACTAATAAAGACAACTTCATTGTCGAAGTACGTATCTAGTGCATAACTCTGTTATTATTTTTGTGGTTTTTGGAGTGAGTCTGCTTTTTGTTTCAGTTTCCAGCCACAGTGTCCAGTCTTTTGCCTTTAACAGGAGTAAAGGGGTAGCTTTAGGTATCTGTATGCTAATGCAACTCTATACAATGTGGGCGTACCTGTTTTTTAAAGCTTGGGTTTGCTTCTTCCAATTAATTTTTCTTATAGATCAGTGGGAACTTTTTTTGGTTATAATTTCGTATCTACTCTGCAACAATGAAACCTACTTATATTACCATAACAGCAGGGGTAACTGTAACCTATGTAACCAAGGGTCAGTGACACTTGCCCCAAATGGAGATTTTTTTTTTGGCAAGTAAAAACTACTATCATAGAACCAAAAAGGTGGCAATTCCATCAAAGGTAGTATTATTTGTTACTAATTAATCCCGTTAAATAAAGTAATTACAGTGAAAATATGTGAGGTTTTCAACATAATTTTTTTTAAAGTAGACACAATGGAACTTTACAAGCAAATATCACTGGACGTTCATGAGGGTAATTATTGGGAATTCACATAGCCGATCTGTAGGTGTTCTATTACAGTTCCAGGTCGATATCATGGTACAGCTACTGCACCATAGAGAGCAGCATTACTAACATACTGAAATGCAGAAATTGGTATGGGTTACACTTACCCCTACTTTACACTTCGCCCGGTGTACCTTATAGCTTAGTTTTAGTTTTAAGGCTTTCTTACTCGTCTATTATTTTTATTTAAGTATTTTCTTTTCAGTGATATATGATGATGTGATAACCAAAGCGTTTGTTGGTACAGTTGAACAGTTGTTATCCTTGTCACCCAAGAAAGACATATCTGTAATTGTAGCTCTAGAAAAGCGTTATGTTTTTACTTTTGCCGATTGTGATTCTGTAGCACCATGTTTTGAATCTTTTCTCGATTGCCTGAATTCGACGCACAACATCAAATACGAGCTTTTGCCAATAGATTTTCCACAATATTTTCAGTATGATAGGGTTAAAGAGTTAATTTTAATGAAAATCACAGCTTCCAATTAAATAAATAATTAATTAAAATATTATTTTTATTTACATTATATTTTCTTACAAATGTATAAATGTGAACATACACAAGTGTTTATTTTTTTTTGATTTCATTTAAAATACTCTTTAAAAATCGTAAATGTATAGTACAAACAATTTAAGTGATGTCAAAATAAAATGAAAATTAAAAACCAGCTTTAAAATAAACATAAATTGTAGTTTTCTTGTACTTTTAACAAATGTCCTCTTCTCATTTCTTTATTTCTAACCTGTTGCTCCAATTCCCTCTTCAAAGGTTCCTTTGCTTCAGCTGTAATGTATTAAGTGTATTAGACAGTTACTTCTTTATTTAAAGAAAGTTAAAATCAATTAGTTATACAATTAATTATCCGGGGCGGAAGGCAACGAAAAACCCCCACATTTCACACCACTTTCCCGTCAGTAACCATGAGAGACAGAGCACAATAAAACCTTGTTACCAGTCATGAGCACCAGAACTCAAGGCCTGGTAAGCTATATATTGGACAGGCTTCTTAGACCCTTATTATGTGAAACCGTTTTCCCAACTCTGCAGCTAGAATGTCATTTGAAGGCATTATTACAAACTATCTAAAGAAGAAAGAAATAAAGAACCCATATGATATAGGAACATGGAAGGTTTTGGTAAGAACAGGAAAACTAGGAGAAGCGAAGAACTTAATGGAACAATTGGATTTAGATATATGGCATGTCGGAAATGAGGCAGTCAAAGAATAGGGACTTCAAGAGTGATAATATCGTAGTAATTACGAAACTGATAAACCGGTGTTTGAGGGAGAATACCTTTCCAGGCATTCTAAAAAATGCCTTGGTAACTCTTCAAAAAAGCAGATCGCGGTGAGATAGAAAACTACCGGCCTATATATTTACTACCAGTTGTGTCAAAAATAGTGGAAAAATGCATGGCAAAACAAATAGTAAATTTTTTTGAAGAAAACAACTTGTTCAGGGCATGGCATTGGTTTCAGACAAAACAAAGGCACTACGCTGGGCATTCTGGACTTGGCCTCTCATATTTTAGATGCATACCACAATAACAGATACGATACTGTATTATTCTTTGACCTAAGTAAGGCCTTTGATTGTGTCCGCCACATGGCTCTCCTTGGAAAGCTTGAGGCTTATAATCATTGTACTGGGGGTGTCGCTCTGGTGTGATCTTATCTGGTCGGTGCAGTGTGCTGGGGTGACGTCGGGGAGGGGTGAGATTTCTGCAGGTGTACCGCAGGGGACCCATTTTGTTAGTAATATATATAAACATTCTCCTAAAGTGTAGCGATTCTGCCGAGTTCACGTTGTTCGCCGATGATACGACGATATCTGTCACCGCTGATGGTCTCAAGGGTTGCTGGGTGGCAACTCAGAGGGGGGGCCGAACAATGGTTTGCAGCAAATGATCTGCTACTTAACAGAGAAAAGACAAATAGAATGGTGTTCTCTATGAACCAACTTGACGGGCGGGGGCACCGTTGGAGAGCACGAAATTTCTGGGTGTCATTGACTCAAGGCTTCTGTGGGACAAACATGTTGACTCGGTGGCTGGTAAACTCTCGAGGGGCCTGTTCTTGCTTCGGGGCCTGGTTGACAGTGTTTCACTTGCTGTTCTGAGGACAGAACATTTCGCCGCATTTTACTCACATCTTTCTATCATGGTTTAGGGTCATGCTGCTAGCGCAAAGCGTCTCTTTTTAGAAAGTATTCATTAGGTCAAAAAAACAAATGTGCTGTTCTAAATACCATTTAATATGGTTTGATATGAAATTACATTAATCAAAAGTGCTTATTGCTTATATTCGTAGCAACCGATAAACCAATGAAGCGTCTTTATGTGGTGATTATAACGAGAATAACAAACTTATGACAGATTGAGATAATTGCCTTTGCAATTCAATTTTGCAGATTTTCGTTGTTCATAATTTGATTTCAAGTGTATCACCTTAATGCATACTACACTGCCAAAAGCCGCCTAAGTTATTGCTTTAATCGAAAATGAATTTAGCCAGCGAACTGTTGCTCAACAACTGGATATGACATGCTCAGTGGTTCGAAGGGTGTGCCGTTATGATGAGACTGGACCTTTCATAGGTGACCTGGAACAGACGGAAAGCGATTTACAATGGCTCGTGTTGACCGCTTTATTGTGTCAACAACGTTAAGAAATCGTCACCTTAATGCAGTTCAAGTACAACAACATCTCTGTAAAGTACGAAGTGTGGCTATAGTCTGTGACAATAAGACGAAAACTGCAGGAAAGTAATCTGACCTCTAAAACACCTGCGATTGGTCCAAAACTTACCCTAGCTCATCGTCAAGCACCCCTGCGTTTTGCATTGGATCATCTGAATTGGACATCGGAAGAATGGGGGTCTGTTCTGTTTTCAGATGAGAGCAGAATATGTCTGTATGGTAGCCACTGAAGAAGAAAAATGTAGCGCAGACCAGGAGAGCAATTTGCAGAATGCTGCATTGAAAAGCGGGTTCCTTATGGAAGAGTTTCCTGCATGATCTGGGGTGTAATTTCTATGGTGGCACTAACCAATCCTGTCTTCATCTATAGGGGTAAAAACGAATCCTTCTAGAACTTTTTACGTAGAATATAATGGCATAGTTTGGTTTAATTTGGCTTTGCACAAGCTTCTCAAAAAAAAAAACTATTATGGGTCTATTTGAATAAACAACGAAAAAAATCCTAATTTTCATAATTCACAATTAAAATTTTGCAGTATGCTCTGCAAAAATGCTGCTGTTTCTATTCTATTGTCTATTTTGTTTGGCCTAGGACCTAAGTCCATTGAGCCATTAACGCTTAATCTAATCTAGTAACAGTTGTTGCTGCTGTTTATAATTTACTTGGAAGCAAGTAACAGTTCCTAAAGTTTGCTATGTGGACTCTGTCGGTTCTTGCTGTGGTGTAGTGGTTTGTTGTGCGTTTCTAATGTGTCAACAACAAACCACTACACCACAACAAGAACAGACAGAGTCCACATAAGAACACACAGCGTCTTTACCATACATTAAAGGTGTCACTGACAAAATCAGCCGAATTTTTAGAACCCATAATATCAAAATCATATTCACAACAGAGCAAAAACTGTCAAATCTTATAAAAACTCGCAAGGATACGATTCCAAACGAATCCCACGGAGTTTACGAAATTCCTTGTTCTGACTGTTCCCGAACTTATGTAGGACAAACAAATTGACGCATCCACAATAGAATATATGAACACACCCTCGCAAAATCCCACCCCTTATTGGCGCTGGCCATGCATCATATTCATGCTGGACACAAAATAGACTTCGACAAGGCCAAAACAATAGCCCCGGTTTACAACTTCAAAACCAGAATTATCCACGAAGCAATCGAGATGGAAAGACGTCCCGATTGATTAAATAAGAGAGGTAATGGTCTTCGTCTTTCGATTACCTATTATATCTTCATTACAAACACACAGAAAGATAATAAATTTAATAGAAGATTTCATTTCCCCATTATCTGTCTGAACAAATGCCTGTAATCCTCTTAATATTTTAAGTACCTTGACTAAAGGCCCTGACCGTGACCCGACTACTTTCACTGATAACAAAGCAGGCAATACAATACAAGACTTGCAACAAACTGCCAGATCTCTCTTAGGCCTAGGGTTGAACACACTGAGACCTTATAGACGATCTCCGGCGAGATTTGGGGAGTAGGCAGATTCAGGCCCCATAATCGAGCTACAACAACCCAACCCACATTTGTCCACAGCTCTAAGGAGTAGGCAGATTGAGGCCTTAGAGTTCATGTTCTTACATATTTCTTTTATCTCTTGAAAATGGCTCGCAGGTCTGGGCAACAAGACAACATTTCCCTTTAAGACCTTCTGGAAATTTCCATGCCTAATTTGTGCCTTTACCACAGAGAACTGCGTTTTAAATATATAAATCATATTTTTAGATTTATAAGAAAGACTATTGTTCTCATTCCTGAACAGGCTGCATATTTCGGTGAGAACCTGTCGCAAAATAACGATCTTGTCTTTAGGTAAATATTCCAACTGTGAATATTTAACTTAATGTTAATGAAAGGGAAAGGCAGTAAGAGCATTACGATGGTAATTTTCAATAGCAAATTTTCAACAAATCTTTTCAAAACAAAACTTGAATTGTTGTTCAATAATGAAGCCACCTAATCTTGTTTAATCTTCCTTTGAGGCTCTCGTTATGTCAGTAAGGGAGTTACAGTAATGAATAAAACATAACCGTTACAAATTGATAAAAAATGTGAAATGGATTTTCTAAAATCTATAACTTAATAATTATATGTTCTTAGAGTTGGTGAATATATATAAATATAAGCTAAAAAAACACAAAGTTTTGTGGGGCAAATGGAATTTGACCGTTTTGGCGAAGAGAGTTGCCCATCTGATTGTTAGGTCACTTACGTCACTTCAGCATGGTTGTATAAAAAATGTAGGAGCGTTGCCTTGCACAAAAAAGGTGACCCAAGATATCTATTAAAAATTAGACAGGTCACTATAGTCACTACCTTCTCCAAAGTACTGGGGCTGACCTCTTTTTTGGATAAGTTTGAAATATTGAATCCTAATTAATATGGGTTTAGAAAAAATAATTCTGTTATAGATGCAGTCTATAAGTTTCACGAGAACATTCTATTGTCTAAATTGACGGACTATGCTGTAAGGGGTGTATGTGTGGCTTAGTTTGAGTCTTATCTCTCTAACAGAAGTCAATTTATTGAGGTGTCGTCTGGTGCTAATGACCTTTATGATAATAGATCGAAGACAAGTTCAGTCAAGTATGGAGTCCCACAGGGTTCTATATCGGTCTCTGTGTCGTTTAATATTTACGTAAATTATCTGGCTGCTTTACCGAACGTCGCTATGTATGCTGATGACACTACCATTTTTATTACAGCTAATCCAAATGAAATTAAGACCCAGTCCAATGCTGCCTTCGATAGTCTGTCATGCTGGTTTTTGTAGAACAGACTTATTGTTACTATTGACAAGACAGGCTATGTAAGATTTCATGCTGGACATGGAGGATTTCACCTGCCCGTGGTTTTGAGGATGGGAGGCGAAACATTCCAAACCGTTTGCTACCCTAAAATTTCTTGGCATTCACTGGGTGAAGATTGGAACATGTGATGAGCACTGATAAGTAGATAGAATAAAACTGCATAATATGCTACCAGACATAAAAAAATATACAATCGTTTAAGCCATTTAGGAGAGCTATTGGTGAATTGATGCTGAATAATGCCTTCTACTCATTAAAAGAGTTTGTTTTTGTAAGAGTAATTATATACTGCTTCTATGTTGTACCACACACACACACCTTATGTTTGCTGTTATACTAGAGTTGACTTTTGCCTTGTTAACCGTGTATTTATGTGTTTTGTACTGTTGTAGTATTTGTTTTTATTTTATTTGACATGTCCTATACTATGTATCTTTGGAGCAATAAAGTTATTATTATTATTATTATTATACATTGTACTGGATACTTACAGACAACCTTTTCTCCATTAAAGTAAACAACCATAACCTCATTAGTAAAAACTACGGACTTACTGCTCTTGGGTTGAAATGTATTCTCATAAACATAGTCACAGCTTTCTGGATTGTGCGAGTTATTATCACTAACAGCATCAGCTATCTCATCACCTGTTTTGTGATCAATATTAGCTTTCACTGCTGGTTCTAAATGATTATTTTTAAATCTCGGTGAGTCTAGTTTTTTGTTTAGTTTTTTACGCTGAAATTTATTTACTTGTTACTTTTTTAATTTTATCGTATTTCGATGAGTTTACCTTACTATCTTTAGATTTTCTACCGACTTTCTCAAATGGATCCCATGCTAGAACTTTGGCGACCGAACTAGGCTTCTTAGATTCGCCTAAAGTTGGAGAAGACTTATGAGATTCTGGAAGTATTTTTTCTCTAACGGCCCTGGAAGTATTTGGTCTCGCTGTTAATCTAGGACTAGTCTGAAATAAATTATTTTAGAATTTGATTACACACTTTTTAAGAAAATGCTATTTAAATTTCGTTTTAAATTTTGTCACTTTCAGTCATCTAAATTCAAATTATTTTTAAATCAATTCTCTATTATTAAAAATTGGTGATATTGCAATTTTTTTATTTCAACAACACACTACGAGCGCTTACAGCCTAAATACTATCGTACCGTGGGTGTCGACAAGCAAGAAAGAGGCAACTTGTTAATTCTGGACTTGAAGGTTTGGGGGTTCGGAGGAGAAGGAAAAACATGTGCCAGTAAGGAATTCCACAACTTGGAAGTCCTCGTAACAAAAGAGCGGGCATAACAAGATGTTCTATGTCTGGTGACCTGGACAGTAAAAGGGTGCATTCGCTCTGTTCCCTTGGTAGATCTGTTGGGGGCAGCAGGTGGAGGAACTATGAAAGAAAGCTCCTCTGAGCAGTGCCCATGCAGATATCTATAAAAGAGAGACAGGGCACCAACGGCACGTCATTGGGCAAGGGATGGCAGCCTTTGGGTAAGGGTAGGGTCACCGATGAGACGTATAGCTCTCTTCTGAATGGAGTCCAGGATAGCGAGTGTAGAAGCGGGAGCGGCACCCCAGATGTGGGAGCAGTATTCGAGGTTTGGCCTTATTTGTGAAGTATATAAGGTATAGAGATTAGCTGGTGAAAAGTATTTGCGAGCCCGGAGGAGGAAACCTAATTTCTTAGCAGCCGCTTCTGCAATTGATGTGACATGTTGGTGCCAATTGAGATTTCGATCCACAGAAATGCCAACAAGTGAAAAGGACTCATTACTTTGAATAACTAATTGTTTATTTTGATGGGTCTAGGGCTGGTGTATCTCTTATGAGAAAGAAAGCAAGACTGAGATTTGGTGGAGTTGAATTGTACAAGATTTCTACTTCCCCAGTCTAATATTTTTTGGAGATCCACAGAGACAGAACCCTCCATGAGTCTGCGATCCTAATCTAATTGGGCTAGAGAGACAGGCTTAAAATATTGTATATTTGAGTGGAGGGTGCTGTCATCCGTGTAACTGTGAACTGGGTTGGATGTGCTAGAGAAGAAACAAAGTAGGAGCTAAAGCTGAACCTTAAGGGACTCCTGCATTAATTGGATACAGTTTAGAGGAATGGCCATCCACGACAACAGAAATGCTCTGGTTGGAGAAGAAATTTGCTGTCCAGGTACAGAGGTTTGGTGGTAGGCCATAGGCCGGAAGTTTATTAAGCAGCGCTGCGTGCTAGACCTGGTCGAATGCTTTGGATATGTCTAGAGCGACAATCTGAGATTCACCGTATAGTTCCATAGACTTGCTCCAAGAATGGGTGACAAAGGAAAGGAGGTTCGCAGTTGATCTGCGCTGACGGAATCCATACTGCCTGTCGTGGATTAGACTGTGTTTTTCAAGAAATTTAAGTAATTCAGTGTTTATATATTTTTCCATCACTTTAGAGACGACTGAAAGGAGAGAAATAGGCCTGTAATTGGTAGGCAAACTAGCTTTAAATAACACGACTGCTGGTAGATGAAGTTTCCTACCTTATATGCACTCGTGATACTATTTTTACATTGTGTGAAATTCCCCTTTATCTTCTGTGAATTTGTCGTTGCTGAGTTATTGGCAATATTGGTTTGTCACTGGTCACTTAAGATATGGTCAGATATATATATATATATATATATATATATATATATATATATATATATATATATATATATATATATATATAGATATATTAGCCATGTTACACAAATAGTTTATGTTTAGATCGAGTCAGTGTACATGCTAAAAAGCACCTAAAATTAATCTATCCTAACAATAAAACTCAATGAACCAACAGACAAAACAATAAAAAAACACATTAGTCGTGATCAGAATACTGGCATAGTAGTATTAGTATATTCGTCGACTGAGTAAAAGCAGTGCTGCAGAATAAATTACTATCATATACTTTTTCATTGTGGGGGTAGTTGGCGCATCTGCTGACCAAGATAGTAGCTCCCCTGAATCGCTCTATTACACTCTGGTACTATCCTTACGACATATCTTCACGAGTGTAGATCTGTTTTTTCTTTTTCTCCTTCCATTTTTCCCCTACTTCCCCCATCCAATTTAAGCGATTAGGGGTTCGGGCAATCTAATTGGTTGTTTTCTTCGCTTTGCCAGTTCTTGTGTCTATATTTTATGGTCATAGCTTGTGGAGCAAATTCCATGACTTTTTTCCATGACCTCTTGTCTTTTAACATTATTGGTACCAGGTCGTCGATATTATGCATCCCTACAGAGTTGAGTTTGGTACTTCTCATCTCATCGAACTTTGGGTAAACAAAAATACAGTGTTCTACTGTGTCCTCTTCCCCGTAGTAGATACATTTTTGCTCTCGTTTTCGTCTAACTGTCCCATGCGTTTGGCGTAGGATCTGAAGCCTGTAAGTATTTGAGCGAGCCAGAAATTTGTTTCTTTGTGGTCGCATTTGATCCAGTCTGTCAGATTTGGAATCAATCTCTTTGTCCATTGACCCTTCGTAGTATTTTGGGACATCTTTGCTGCCATTTTTCTATTGTTCGACTTCTGGCAGCTAGCTTAGCTTCTTCTAGTCTCACTCCCCTCGCCTCATGTAGGAAACATATTTCTTCCACTGACAGGTCTATGGGGGCGACGCCTGTCAACACCTGAATTGTCTGCGTAGCACGCACGCTTCTGTAAACTCCTCCATATCCGCTATCGCTTTCGTTGCCCAGTAGTCTGATCGTCTGGGGAAGAGGTCTTCTATAATCCGTCTTCTGGCTGACTGGTCCGGGGTCCGAACTTTTCCACCATAATCCGGTAGCTCGCCCCCCAGATGTCTTTGTTCAGTTTCTCGCACAGGGCTGCCCAATGGTTCTTCTTGGAATCTGTTATCATCAGTTTTAGCTCTTTCTGCTTCTTTTTGTGCAACTCAATTGCTTCCGCGACTGCTAGCTGGGAGGTCGCCCCTCCCTCTGCATCGAGTCAGTTGTCTTCTGGCTCTCATACATTCCTAGTTCTGTGCTCCACCAGTATGGCACTTCTGCTTGGTTCTCCTGTGCTATCATATACTTGAAAGTTTCAAAATTAACACACCTAATCGTTTCTGGTAAACGATTATATACATCAACTTCTATAGAGTTTCTGGAAGACATATTTAAACGATAACGTGGGACCGATAGTATACCGGCATTACGCAGTGCCATATCTGTGAATATCACTCCGTAAAAAATAATTTCCCGCAGTCTCATGTACCCTCAAAAGAGTGACTTAGATATACATCAAAGGAAGTGGCATTATTCCATGGTTTACAAATAAAGGCTGACAATGCTCCCTGGGACCAGCACCCTCTAATAGCCGGATAGCCTGCTTTTTAAGTCTGAAAATGGTTATGGAGTGGGTGGAGTTACCCCATAAAATAACACCGTAACTCAATTTAGAGTTAAACAATGAAAAGTATTCCGCCTTCAACACATATGGGCTCATTAGAGGCTTTAATCTACGCAACAGATATTTTTTTAGTGCAGGCACGTAGAAATTATTTTATTATAAATCCTCATTCCCGATGGGGGCCGAATCTTAATCGGACCACCACATGTGATACGTCCGTATTCAAAAAAATTAAGTTGATGGTTTTTCGAGAACAGAACGTCTTACTGTAAAATTGACATTATCATACAAAAGCCTATAAAAAGTAGCTGTGAAGAAGTGTTCTTTATTTTGTTCTATTTCTGAGAATACCATCAGAAAAAAATGAAAGAAAATCGAAAAATTCAGTTTTTCAATATCTTGGAAACCATATTAGTCCGGAGGCCCAGGTACACTTTTGGTCAGAATTGTGCATTTTATAGATAAAAGTATGAAACTTTCCAGGCTTGTAACATAGACCACAAGAGTCCTTTTGAGCGTTGTGTAGGCATCGCCGGAAGTGCCCAGGAGCCGCCATATTGTATTTCGACCGGAACAACATCCGGTTGCACTTTAATTGCATGTAACTCTTGAACGAACAGTTCTATTTCAGTTTTCTTTTTTTAAAGCTCTTTTCAAAACTAATAAAAAGTATTCTGAACGTTTTCTTTTAAGTCTTACGTTTTTCGCACAATTTACAGAAAACCTAAATTCTAAACGATAAAAAAAGTTGTATTTGTTTTTTCTTCTTTTCCGCAGCTACAACGATAAATAATGTGAGTAAGATTAAAAAGAATATTGCATTAGATTTCTATTGATGTATAACACCTTTGGTTTTAACAGAATATAAATCCTAAAGAGAAACAGAAACGCGAATTAGATCGGGCGAGCGTCTGAAATTTTAATACCATACCCTCTTTGCAGTAAATATGATATCGGTATTTAATCTTTCGCCGTAGTGGCTATTGAAATGAAACGGGAGTTTTTGCTAGTGAACAGGTGATTCGTCGTTACTGTACTCTCAGAAAACGAATTTGTGCTCTATCTTTCGCTGTAGTGACTGCTCACGTGTTGTAAGTTAAAATGTCACTACTGAAATGCTTAGGAAACTTGCTGGAAAATACCGGGTGGGCAGCAGCGTTGGAAGAGGGCCAAATCGCATCCCATGGAACGGCGGACTCTTTCTTGAAAGTTGCTTATGTGAAGAAGATTCTTCACGCCCATCATGTAACAGCGTGTGCGCTGTACGCCCTTCGAGAGGACGCTTACAAAGAGTTTTTCGAATTAGGACTTGAATGTAAATCGATGGAGGATTGGTGCTCATCACAGGCGGAACACCATCCTCAATTTCGTTTCTGGAACCGTTTCAAACTGAACTCGACATTTTTGCGTGGGACAAAGCAGTTCACGAAGCGGATTTCGAAAAGTATGTTTGGACCTTACAGAATCTGCAATGGCTTTATCACGCTCTAGATCACCAGAACTACGTCAGATGTGTCGCTGTTCACCTGCGTGATATGCTCACTCTGAAGAACGATCATCCTGATGTATATGAAGAATTTCTAAAAGGGAAGTTTACAGTCAACAAAACGGGTCGACAGATTTCTTGTATGCCTATCGGCGAAGCTCACGAGCAAAACAATGCGCTTCTACGGTGGATGGTCTGCGGACCGAAAGTAGCACGTACTGTCGAAGATTTCAGAAGGTAAATCCAACATAAAATCAAAAACGTCACAGATACGCATCACGATGTAACAATGGGAAAGCAGACAAAGTTTGCGACAAGAGTTCAAATGCTTAGAAGAGCTATACGGGAAATGAGAAATTTTTTTGGTGATACGAGTAATGACCTGCTTATCCTCAACACAAGAGAGATAGTGGCAATTGAAGTAGCTGATTCACTGAAGACACTCAAGGGTACCGGTATAACTAAATGAAACTTTTTTCAAAGAAAGACTAATCGACCATAAGAAACCTATGGACTCGCCAATTAAACGAAACAAATTCCCGCTGTTTAACTCCACGTCGAAAAGGACCCAAAGCAGTGATGCTAAGACAAAAGTGAAGAGTCTAAAGAAAGACCGGAGTTTGTTTTTGAAACTCTACATGGCATGCCAGATTCGAGATGGGAACATAGAATAATTTTTTCAGCACGAAAACGATATTTATCCCCCTTCTTTATCAGAGAATGGATCTTTAAGCTGTAAAGGAAAAGCTGATCTCATGAAATGACTGGAGGCTTTGGACTCAACAGAAGCACAGGAAGACGAACCTACCAACGACTCTGACATTGACATGCTGATCGTCGATGGTCCGACTTTAGTACATATGCTTTTGCCTGAGAACGACTCTTTCTTGGGATACTGTCAAAAAGTTATTAATTACATTGAAGCTTAGTTTCAAAAACCTAATTCATGGAGAGTAGACAACGTGTTCGATGTTTACATGTCGGATAGTCTTAAATCGGGAACTCGTGCAAAAAGAGGAAAAGGGACACGTCGTCGGTTTGAACTTACCAAGAGAGTGCCAAAAAAACTGGACAGACCTTTTAAAGGAGAGCCAGAATAAAGAAGAACTTTTCCTTATATTGGCCATGCAAATTGTATCAGTATCTTACAAGGGAGACGTCGTAGTAACATCCGGTGAAAAAGTTCTGCGTTCTTCATCAACCTCTTTACCGTCTTCCAGTTTGGCTGGACTAGCGCCCTGCATGCAAGAGTAGGCTGACTCGAATTTTCCTGCATGCATCTCATGGAGTCAGTCAAGGCTACAGGAAGATTCTCATTAGAAGTGTGGATACGGATGTTGTAGCACTATCCGTTCACTACTCCGCTATCCTGGACTGCAATTTTTGGGTCGCTTTCGGTAGAGGGGTAAAGGTTCGAACAATCAACATCGCCAAACTTACGAACGAACTAGGCGAAGAAAAGTGTAAATCTATCCTATCGTTCCACGCACTAACCGGTTGCGACACGACGCCGAAATTCGCTTGAAAAAGCAACGTCACCTGCTGGGCAACATGGGCCGGCTATCCAGAAGTAACTGCAGCTCTGTGTGTTTTTTCTCGTTTCCCAACACCCGAAGATGGCGACGCTGTGATGCCTCTGATCAAAAGATTTGTTGTACTTTTGTACGACAGATGCAGTGATAAAACTGAGGTAAATAAGTCGAGGCTTGCGTTGTTTGCGCAAAAGAACCGTGACTAGGACAATATTCCTACTCAAGATGCCTTAAAACAGCATGTCCTTAGAGCCACGTACCAAGCCGGCCACGTTTGGGGTCGTGCTCTTGAAGCATCACCTCAACTTCCTGATTTGCGAATGTTTGGATGGACGCGGCGTTCGGATTCTGATTCATGGGAACCACTATGGATCACACAACCTCCAGCTGGTGAAGAATCGCGAGAACTTATCAGGTGCAAGTGCAAAGTTTCTTGTTCGCGGAGGTGCAAATGCGTAAAAGCTGATTTACCATGTACTCATCTTTGTCGTGTGATGGCTGTGATCAGAACTTGTTTTAAAACATTGAAAATGTAACCGTGGAATGGAAACATACGCTGAATCCGTGCTTTTTGCCATTTGTTCACCACAAAATATGCATTTGTTGTAATGGTATCATGAAATAAATAAATCACCTTGTACCGAATGCTAATAAACCCTCTTTTTATTTTTATTCAGATTGTTTGTCGTTGTAATTGCGCAAAAGTAAAAATAAACAATTACAATTTACGTCTTTTGTAAATTTTGCAAAAACCGTAAGACTTACGAGTAACATGCTTAGAATAGATTTTATTTGTTTTAAAAAGAACTTTCAAACAAAGAAAAGAAAACTGAAATCGCACTGTTGCTTCAAAAGTTACATGCGGTCAAAATGTAGCCGGAAGTTATTCCGGTCGAAATCCAATATGGCGGCTCCTAGAGACTTCCGGCGATGCCTACAACGCTCAAAAGGACTCTTGTCTATATTACAAGCCTGGAAAGTTTCATGCTTTTACCTATAAAATGCACGTTTTTAACATTAGCCTCCTGGCTATATGTGCGTGTGTATTGAATATGACAATTTTAAAACTTTTAGGCTCTTTTAGTGAAATAACAAAAACAATCTATTCCAAGTAAATAGAATACAATGTTGTTTATACATACCTCATCACTTTTGAGAAGATCTTCCAAACTATCTCTTGCCCTAAGTAAATTAGTATTAGCTACAAAATCATCATGATTGTCTGAGACTGATAATTTTTCCATTCCTACAGCTAAATCTTTCTCTACCTGTAAAATTAACGTCGAACAATACAAGAACTGGTAGTAAAGAAAACAATTAACATGTTAAACAAAGACAACATATAATTAGGTTATTAGCGAATTTTTATTTTGTTAAAAATCGATAATAGAGGCACTGATGGTGACTTTCCAAAAAATTTTTTCAAATGACGGCGAATTGGGGTCACTAAAACCTGAAACTAAGGTCCGTTTGAATTTTTATATGTTTATATATATAGCGTGGCCCATTTTTGATGGCAACACCCCTGTAGCTTTTGTATTTATAATTCGATTTTGATAAACAAAACATCAAAAGATATAAGAGCAAAAGCTCTGTAAATACTAAGTGAGTGGTGGACGTGCCGCCACCTAGTTGCGGAACCAAGTAGTATGTTGTCACGCCAGCTCCAAATAACACAAAGTGTTAAAAAATAGAGACTGTATACAACTAACTAACAATTTAATAAATTGTTAGCCTTGGCCCATTTCTACCCTAATATAGGGACAAAGTATGTAAAGCTAGATGCATTCTAGCAACAATTAGAGCCGTAGACCGGTTTCGCTCTCATTAGAGCTCTTCAGTACGGCATACTAATTGTAGCAAAAATACACCTATAAAGTAATATGGCTATGGTAGCCAGCTTTTCAATACTAAGTGAGTGGTGGACGTGCCGCCACCTAGTTGCGGAACCAAGTAGTATGTTGTCACGCCAGCTCCAAATAACACAAAGTGTATTTGGAGCTGTGTGTTACATAAAGAGCTACAATTTTTTATCATTTAAAAAAAAATGGATACAGCAACAGTAAATAAGTGTTGAAAAGGTCTGGGTGCAGCAAGTACGTTATGGTAGATAATTTTTGTTAAAATATTTCAAATCTGATAACTCAATTTCCCATTAAGCCAGAATATTCAATCTTGAACCATAGTAAAACCTATGTAAACGCAAAGTGGGTACCAAATTAAAGAAAAATAACATAATGAGCTTCGCGGATAACTAGAAATTTGTTTTAAAAAACCTGTTTTGTTGTTTTGTCTAACACAAAACCATCCAACCACTTAGTAAGGAAAAATGCTTACCATATTTATAATTTGGCAGGTACATTCCCTTCGTAAATAATTAATTTTTTCTGAAAAACTTTATTGAAACTTGTAACACATTTTTTTTAAAGAAACTTGTACTACTTACATATATCTATCAAATTTAAATATTCTAGCTCCATAGAAACATAATTTTTTTCAGATAATCGCTAACTGGGACCTCTAAAACCGATCTTCAAGATCCCTTTAAATTTAAAGTATTAGTTTTAATAATATAACGTACTAATAGTGTACAATTCTTGTGAAAATTCACTACTATAATGCACCTGCTGCGTCCCAATTTTTTTTTGCTTTATTCGGTTTTATTCAACGTTTTTTGGTCGGGTTAGGGCCGGTCAGGACAGGTCGGGTCGGGCGGGTCAGGTCGTTCAGGCCTGCTTGGTGACGTGTTTTGTACATAAACAACAAGAAAACCATTATGTCCCTTCAACCCCTAACAAACTCAGGGGACCTGGAGCAAATGGGCGTGCTGGATGGGGAAGAACATTCTTAAGAGAAAGTGTTGATGTGAAATGTGGAAAAGGCTACTTATAGAGGTCCAACTAAGCTGTTTTTGTTGATGTTCCTCCTATATTTCCTTCCTACACAGCATCCCTATTCACTATTTACCCCAGGAGAGGTTGTTTTCACAACATTTTTCTTCTTGCTTATGCATAATGCAGTGGCTTTAAGCGTGTTTCTGAAAAACATATTCAAAAATACTGTTGGCCCCTAATATACAGAATTACCTGTCAAATATTTACTTAATACATTTATTTTGGTGGTATTCAAATAAGGGTAAGTATAAAAAGTAGTAGTCTCTGACACTTATCTAATGTAAAAAATCATCCCAGCAGACCGTTAACAACAATCATATATGGGTACATACTTAAGAAGTATCTGGCTTATCAAGTTACTTACCTTGTACTTATGGTAAGAGTTTTTTAGTTATTAGTTATTTTTTAGTAGGTACTTACAAAATGAGCGTTGTCCTCATGCATTTCCCTACAATTCCAAGATTTCACACATGCCACACTTCTGTCTCTTACATCTTTCTCCAGCTTCTTTATATTGTTATCGGATAAGCTTCCCTTACAAGAATTGGCCGATTTTGATGATGTGCTTGCTGCTTTTTGTCTAGTGTTGCAACCACCTCCTACAAATGTACTTAAAGACTAAAATAGCTTATACATTTTTAATATGTACTCACCTGACTTATCTTCAGTAGACGTTTTTTCACTGTTTTTACTTTGATTTGTAGAGTTATGAGACATTTTTTTAAAAATTTTGTGTAAAATGTCAAGTTGATATTTCATGTAAAATTTTTCATTATCAAAAATATGAAATGTAACTGTCAATCATTTCAGATATTGACAAGGTTCAGATTTAATATTTGACATTTATGTGGTATTTTAGAAATAGCTTTTGCAATAATATCTTTCCAGCAAATTTATCAAAATAACGAACCAGATCTTGTTCTATACATACATACATACATATATATATATATATATATATATATATATATATATATATATATATATATATATATATATATATACAGTGTGCCCGAAATTGGTGATCCATGTATTGCGATCTCAGAAACTGGTAGAGATAGAAAAGCCGTTAAATGGGGAAAGCTTTAGACAATTCTGTTTGTAATTGAATGCCGTTTAGTTGACGATTTTATCTCTTTTGGTTTTTACGATATTTGAAAAAAAAAAACTAAAATGACGCATTTTCGAAAATACCCTGTATTTTCTTTATTTATGAAAACTTCTGAAATCTGTAAAAACTTTCTCATAGCAACTTTTTACGTAGGAAGCGCCTGTATAGTCAGATTTCATTTCCTACGTTTCGATAATTTGGAACCATCATCAACTTTTTTTTATATGGGCGCCATATTGGATTTTCACGATTTTGAAAAGCCCCTGTCTTTGCCTTTATAAATATGTACACACTTAGTGAAAAAAGTTAGGCTATGGGTTGAAAAACGAAAAAATATGATTTTGTTACGAATTTGGCAACGTCGCACGAAGAAACACTCACAGTTAAGGTGATTTTACTGCATTTAATCTCTTAACTACAATTAATAACAACATATCCTTATAAGTAATAGTTTCTCCTATGTGAAAATCTTTTGAAAACATAGAAATTACCCTTTTTGAAATTTTAACACAAAAAAGGAGGGAAAAAACCATAATGTGTCAAATGACATAATAATTACCAAAATAAAATGTCTAATTTAACGTTCAAAATGCGACCCATTTGCTTCCATACATTTCTCACATTTTTTGATCACCGATTTGGTAACACGATGAAATGTGTTACGGTTAATATTGGACAGAACATCCCGCGTTCGCTGTTCGAGGACTTCTTTGCTTTCTGGGGGATCAAATTCATAGATTTCGTTTTTAACATGTCCCCACAAATAAAAGTCTAATGGAGTGAGGTCGGGAGACCTCGCTGGCCACCGCACCGGGCCACTGTTGTATATTATTCTTTCACCAAATGTCTCAGATAAAAAAAAATGTACTTCCCTGGAATTATGGGAGGGGCAGCCGTCATGTTGAAACCATACATTACGGAATTCATTATCTGGGAGAACTTCCATAATTACATGTACTATTTCATTTTGCAACATTGCAAGGTATATTTGTCCTGTCAATGTTTGATCATAAATAAAGGGCCCAATTAGTTGATTTCCTATTAAAATAAAATAGTTTAATTTCTTCTTACGATAAGAATATTCAATCCATCTTTGAGGGTAAATTTCATCTAAATAACTTCGTACATCTCGGATGTAATGTGCTGGATCACCATCATGCATGAACCAAGAAACACTCCTTAAAGTTAAAGGTACAGCTTCTAAAATGATCGGTAATTAATCTCTCAAAAACAAAAGATACGTTGCTTCGTTAAGTCTAAGTGGCAGTTCAAATGGTCCCACAATACAATTTCCAAGAATGCCACACCAAATGTTTATTAAAAATTCACGTTGAAAATGATGTTCGCGGATAGCATGAGGATTTTCAATCGCATAGGTATGGCTATTCCGCAAATTGAACATACCTCTTCTGGTGAATGAGGCTTCATCAGTAAATAAAATTTTCTTGTAGAACATTGGAACCTCCAAATAGCGTTCTCATAAACGGGCAAAACTGAAGTCTTCTTGGTAAGTCCTACGGTAAAAGCTGCTGAACACAAGTGAAATGATTCGGATGCAGCTTTTCTTTGCGTATGATTCTGCACACCAAAGATTTGCTTATACCTGTTTTTTTATATTTCAACAACACACCACGAGGGCTTACAGCCTAAATACTATCGTAACCGTGGGTGTCCACAAGGAGAAAAGAGGCAACTTGTTAATTCTGAACTTGAAGGTTCGTTCGGGTGCATTCGCTCTGTTCCCCTGGTAGATCTGTTGGGGGCAGCAGGTGGAGGAACTATGGAAGAAAGCTCCTCTAAGAAGTGCCCGTGCAGATACCTATAAACGAGAGAGAGGTCGGTGGGCAAGGGATGGCAGCCTTTGGGTGAGGGTAGGGTCACCGATGAGACATATATATCTCTTCTGAATGGAGTCTAGGATAGCGAGTGTAAAACCGGCAGCGCCACCCCAGATGTGGGAGCAGTATTCGAGGTTTGACCATATTTGTGAAGTATATAAGGTATAGAGATTAGCTGGTGAAATGTATTTGCGAGCCCGGAAGAGGAAACCTAATTTCTTAGGAGCCGCTTCTGCAATTGATGTGACATGTTGGTGCCAATTGAGATTTTGATCCACAGAAATGCCAACAAGTGAAAAGGACTCATTACTTTGAATAACTTGGTTGTTCATTGTGATGGGTCTAGGGCTAGTGTATCTCTTATGAGATAGAAAGCAAGACTGAGATTTGGTGGAGTTGAATTGTACAAGATTTCTACTTTCCCAGTCTAATATTTTTTGGAGATCCACAGAGACAGAACCCTCCATGAGTCTGCGATCCTCATCTAATTGGGCTAGAGATAGGCTTAGAATATTCTATATTTGAGTGGAGGGTGCTGTAGTCCGCGTAACTGTGAACTGGATTGGATGTGCTAGAGAGGTCATTGATGTGAAGAAGAAACAAAGTAGGGGCTAAAGCTGAACCTTGAGGGACCCCTGCATTAATTGGATACAGTTTAGAGGAATGGCCATCCACGACAACAGAAATGCTCCGGTTGAAGAGGAAATTTGCTGTCCAGGTACAGAGTTTTGGTGGTAGGCCATAGGCCGGAAGTTTATTAAGCAGCGCTGCGTGCCAGACCTGGTCGAATGCTTTGGATATGTCTAGAGCGACAATCTGGGATTCACCGTGTAGTTCCATAGACTTGCTCCAAAAAATGGGTGACAAAGAAAGGAGGTCGGCAGTTGATCTGCGCTGACGGAATCCATACTGCCTGTCGTGGTGCTGCACCAACACGTCTCGTGCTGGTTTCCGCGCCTTCTACAATACGAACTATGATTTCGTCCTCCATATCAGCATCAATTACACTCGAACCTCCTGCATATATGTTTTTGGGATGAAATGAGCCAGTTTCACCTAACCTATCGTACAGTGCATTAAAAGTTGTATGGTTTGGCTGCCTTTTATCAGGATAAAGATCAAAATAGCGCTGTGCTACTCTGCGCGAACAAAATTTTTCCTGGGTATAAAGACACACCATATCTCACATTTGTGAATTTGAAAAAACATTATGACGCGGCATTTCAATCGAAATAACAAGAATAAAGCGACAATTAAAGATACATTTTTAATGTCAGTTGATTTTGACAAGTTATAGTAAACAAGTTCCTACTTGCTACCATAACATACTTAGCAATAAAGTAAATACCGATTTTTGGTTTTCATTGAAAAAGTACGTTTATTTTGAAAACTGTCAACTTTTTCGATTACAAAGAAGTACACCTTTTTGGTGTGAAACTAAATAAGATTTCTTTTTTTTTTTGGTTCGAAAATGTGCATACAGGGTGGAGAAAAAATTATGATCATGTTAATGAACCAGTGTTGCTGTCGGTGGCGCCACCTAGCGACAGTGTGGAAATTGATACCATCATCGTATTACGCATGATGCCTAATAATACCATGCCACATTTCATAATAACACGTTGAACCACTTTCAAGATAATTGAAAAAATAGTTTTATGAAAAATTATTTAAACACCCTGTAAAACGAAAACGAGTAACATTTCACTAAGGCATGTTGAGCCCAATCGCTTTATTTTTGTGCCAGCTATCACCCCTTAGCTAATATCCAATATATATATATATATATATATATATATATATATATATATATATATATATATATATATATATATATATATATATATATATATATATATATATATGTATGCATGTAAAAATTGAAAATGTCCCTGAATATGGGTTATAAGGGTCCTAGTTCGCATTCATTTGAAGAAATTTTTCTAAAACTTAAAATACGCGATCTCCTCATTAGTGAATTTTTTGTATTTGTTTTGGAATGGAATCACTGTCCATTTCTTTTGACTTCTGTTATTCCTTTGGTAACACAGCTTCACAGCTTTTTCGCAACGAAACAGTAGAAATTGAAAATTACATGAAGAGAGGTCATTTTTAAGACCTATTCATAGTCTGATTGTGAGTGGGCTGAGGAACAGTCCTTCCACTACGACCTCATATGGTCTATTGCATAACTAATTTTCAAAACATAAGATATTTGTATTTTAATGAATAAAAATGAAGCAAAAAAAGTAGAAAGAAAACAATATATTTACAATTGGTAAATAACTTACATAATGTACATACAAAAACTATAAGTAAAAGTGAAAAAAGCTGAGCTATAAAATGTGTTTAGTAATATCAAAATAAATATATAAACATTCCAAATAAACAAATATTGCGCAAGTAACAATGTAGAAAAAACAAAAACAAAATTAAATACATGCGCTTGTGAGAACGAAAATACTACCAATTAAAAAAATATCAGCGGCTTTATAATTGCTTTTACATACATAATTTTTGATTCAATTTTTTTTATACAATATTTCAAGTAACCAGGTTTTACCAAAAAATATTAATAGCCAACAAATCATATATGTATAAAAGTTCCTGTGAATCATTATTTTTAAATTGATTTTTTAATGTTAAAACCAGTTAACTTTTAAAACCATACAAGATGTTCAATTAAAATAGAACCCCTTCTTCTATCCCATATTTATCCTACATTTTTCAGATTACAAACCTAAACAAATTATCATGTTATCTAATTGTTGTACAGTCTCTTAATGCTTAAACCATATTTTTTATCTAACCTCATATACAGGCTGTTCTGGAATAAAATACTGTATATTTTAACATTTTTGGATTCCTAAAAAAGTTGTGATTGTAAATAATGTTAAAACCAGTTAAATTAAATTAAGACTTTTAAAACCATACATGATGTTCAATATAAAATAGAACCTCTCCTATCCCATATTTATCCTATATTTTTCAGATTACAAACTTAAACAAATTGTAATATTAGATAATTTTTGTACAGTATCTTAATGCTTAAGCCGTATTTTTTATATAACCTCATAGACAGGCCGTTCTGGAATAAAATAGTTTTTCAGAATAAAATACTGTATATTTTAACATTTTCGGATTGCTAAAAAATTTGTCACTCATTTACACTCCTGGACAAAATTAACGCTTTAGCAAAAATTCTCAGTATTACCGTAGAGTGGGGCGACGTTTGAATCATTAGGTGATCACTATAGTACGTAACAATATATTATTCTGTAAATTAGGATATAAACAATCTGGCAGCTGCGCTATGTTGGTTTGTTTCTTACCAAGTACCGACCGAATGACGTGCAGTGACGCTAAAACTGTAGGTGAAGGAAGTTATGTTGGAATTTGTGACAATGTGAAATTTATTAGTAATCTGCTAGGTGCACAAAATGTAAGTATACCTCATATAAATAACAGTATTATTACTATGCTGATCACATCAAGACCCTTCAAATCATCCAGGACAAAATTCTGAGAATGGTTACCGGAGCGCCATGGTTTGTCTGAAACAGTCAGATTCACTCTGATCTGGAAATGCCTTCGATACTTGAGTTTATAACTCAACTATCCACAACTCAGTTCGCAAAAGACGTTTCTCACCCAAATGCTCTTCTCCGTAGTGCCACCGACTACGACGAACAACTTCCACATAAGTATAAGCGTCCAAAGCTTATACTTACCCGCTAACGCCCCCGCGGCAAAAACAGAATGGAAACATTCATACCCAAAAAGTCATTGTGTGTATTCTTTCCGACGGAGGTATGGACTAAGGTCCGGTACTCCCAGGGAGGGAGTTTTAGTGAGTAGGTGTACTAAGAGTACAAGTCTCACAGTACCTCGATATCCCACGGCACTACGATGTTGTGAATGAGGTCTGCATGAGGCATCTCACCCTCCTGTATATATATATATATATAGGGGGTCTATAGATAAGTCTATTCTGCAAGTACAACTGTGTCAAAACAGAAAGCTTTAATTTTATTAGCCCAACTTTAATATTTATGAAAATGTGTCGTGGGGTCACTTTCATAATTTAATTTTCTAACAATGACATCCAGTTTTTGATTCCAATGTTGCCAGAGTAACTAAATTTTACGCGAATAATTTCTCTGTTGCAAATTCGGTAACATTCTCAACTTATTTGTCTTATTTCTTTACAGACTATATTCTTTATATTACAATGGTTCGTGAATGCAAAAAGAAAATAAGAGGCAGATGCTATCGAAATTATACTTCTGAATCTTTAGATGAAGCAATTAGAAAAATATCCGATGGAATTTTAAGCATCCAGGCGGTACAAAATCAGCTTTGGAACTTTTTACAACAAATTTAAGGGCAAACACATTCGTAAGACAGGAGGACATTCCTTATTTACCGAACAAGAAGAACATATTATAACTGAAACAATTGTCAAGTGTGGTGGTTGGAAAATTTCCTTAAATATGACTGATGTTCGTATGTTTATCAAGCACAATTTGGATAGTAATGGACGAAAGGTATAGAAATTTGGAAATAATTTGCCGGGAAAATATTATGTTTACGCTTTGCTTAAAAGAAATAAGTCTATTGCTACATACCGCCTTGCCTCAAATATTAAAAGAGCCAGGGCTTGCCTGTCTCAAACAGTGATGACGGAATACTTTCAGAATCTGAAAGACACTATTGTAGACATACCCTCGCACATATTGAACAATGATGAATCCAACTTGTGTGATGATCAAGGGAAATCCAAAGGTAACTGCAGAAGGAGTGTAAAATATCCCGAGAGAATAGTGAACCACTCAAAGTCCGCAACGTCAATAATCATGTGGGCTCAGCAGATGGTCTTTTATTACCACCATATGTTATTTATAAGAGCGCCTGTATGTGGGACACTTGGTGCCAAAATGGTCGGAAGGGAAAACCATGCTGCGGAGATCCATGTTGCTCTCGCGGAACTCGATATGCAAGAACAAAGCATAGTTGGATGGATCCTCAGACATTTGACGACTGGTACCAGTTAACCTTTATTCCTCATGCAAAGCAACTTCCTGGGAGAAAAGTAATAATCGGTGACAATTTGTCCTCCCATATCAATATGGGAGTACTTAAATTAAGCAAGGAAAATGATATAACATTTGTTTGTCTTCTTAGTAATGCCACGCATTTGTGCCAACCTCTCGACGTAGCGTTTTTTAGGCCATTAAAGATAGCATGGAGAAAGAAAATACTAGAATGGAAAACCAGTCACCACTGAAGCGGCCCTATACCAAAAGAAATGTTCCCGAGACTTTTGGAAACGTTTCAATTTAATGACATCTATCACAAAGAAGACTAGACCATCGACTCTTTTGTAACCGAACATAAAAAACAAGCTGCTAGTTGTTGATTTATCTGTGGAAATGATAATTGTAAATATTCATATGCAAGTGTTACGACAGTTGTTGATCCACTGAAAATGTTTGCTATGAAAGGGTTGAAACAAGTTGGATAAGCCACCTCAGTTGAACGAGCTGCTCTTGTGACAGTTTTTAATTTCATTAATGCTGCTGGTTGTTTAATAACTGCAGTATTTACATTTCCACGCGCTAATTTTAAATCTCATAGGCTAAGTGGCGCTCCACTGGGAAGCCCGGGTCTTCCTAATAAATCTGGATGGATGAAAATAACTTCCTTCTCAGTCTTAATCATTTTGTAAAGCATGTGATATCTTCAATCATGAGGGGAGTAATTCGCCAAATTACTTGTCATTTTGAAAAATATGACTGAGTACAAACAAGTGCCCCATTCATGCCACCTCTCTCCCCTCTCTCTCCATATATATATATATATATATATATATATATATATATATATATATATATATATATATATATATATATATATATATATATATATATATAGAGAGAGAGAGAGAGAGTACAACCTCTTTAATCCGAACATACTTTAATCCGCACACTCAAACTTTAGAGTCATAAGCCTCGGTAGTCCAGACAAGCTGACCCTTTGTGCATGCACAGACTTGTCAACGCCGCCACAAAACAGAGTCCATGCACTGACTCAGCGTTCAGTCCGCCAGTAGCTTTGTTGACTTCATTGCAGCGTGTAATAATCAAATAATCAAAAGTCAAAAAGAAAATACTCAACTCTAAATTTTAAGCAAAAGGTGGAAATTATAAACCTTATTCAGTCGGGACAAAGGTTTCGCTCCATTGCTGACAAATATAGTGTTGGAAAATCGACAGTTAATTGTGAGAACTAAACACCCAATACGTATATACACATCTGACAATCCGGCAGACAAATCGCTAATTAGGACGTACCCTGTGCATTTAATTCTCCTTAACGAGGTTGTACTGTATGGGTATGTATGTATGTATGTATGTATGTATGTATGTATGTATGTATGTATGTATGTATGTATGTATGTATGTATGTATGTATGTATGTATGTATGTATATATATATATATATATATATATATATATATATATATATATATATATATATATATATATATAGAGTGGCCCATTGAAAACGAGCTGGTAACCCTAACTGCCGGGAAAAGATTTTGTCCAAACAAATCTGAAACACGTCAGGTTTGCTTGTGAGGGGGACAACTTTTGACGCAAAAGTATAGCCCAAACTTTACCCTCCTAAGCGGGGGTGTACCTCAAATTTTTTCAAATGGGAATAGGGGCCACATGATAAGCTTGTTAAAAGGAGCTTTTGATTCCCTATACATTGCTTTTTTGTTTTTGAAATTCGGTCTATTCGTTTAGAAGATATAGATTTTTTGAAATATCACTAATGCATTTCCCGAGAAATTCTTCACGCTCGTGTTAGGCTGGTTGGGCGATCCTATATATATATATATATATATATATATATATATATATATATATATATATATATATATATATATATATATATACATACATAATAAAAAAACATTTAAGGAATCCAAATAACTATGCCAAAATTAACATGTTTTCTATTTGAAAAACAACTATGGTTTTAAATACCTTGTATATAAGATAAGATCAAAAATCTGATTTTAACATGAAATATTATGCAAGACTACAACTTATTTAGGTTTGTGATTTGAAACATGAGCGATACAACGACAAGGGGACGCTCATACATAATATAATATTAGAATAAAAATTACATTACATTATACGTTACAATTATACAATGATTTTTGTAAGAGAAAGATTGTATTTTCTATACTACTTTACAATCTTCATTCTAGATGAACTTAATATTCACAGATTATAACAGATATAGCACAAATAAATGAAATATATAACTTAAGCAATCTGAAAATATGGTGCCTATTGACATAATTATAAAAAATAGTAATTGCATATTGTATAAAATAGGTTAACAATTGTATGTTTAAGCGAATTTTTTCTAAGAAAATTCGCTAATAAGGTGCTTTACAGTACTTTATAAATCATGTGTAGTCTCTTGGAGAAAATCACTTCTCTTAAAAACAACTAATTACAAACGAAAGAATTTCATTTTCCAATAAATATATGACAAAAAAAAAACCACGACTAAATATTTCACACAACCTTACTTAATTACCACAGGCAAGTAAGTAGAATCTTTGGCCAAAGAGTTATACTAAAATAACTTAATAGGCCAACAAAATAAACCTAACATTCACTAAATTTTCTAATATTTACTAGAATTAAATGGCAGTGTGAAATGCAAAGCAAAAATGATACAATTATCTAGACGTACTGAATTGTAATTTCAGTAAAAAATCCTTATATATCACCCTTAAATTTAAAACAAATAATAATCAATTTAAAAATTAAACAAGAACAATAAGCTTCATGGCCGATTTATTAACCCAGATATGCCCATTGCCCTACATGTAGTACACTTCAAACTTGTCGACTTTTAGCCGTCAGTAATATAGTACAGTATTATATTTTATTATTGTAGTTTGTATGAGATTGGAACTCGTAGGTGATGACTCTCAGTTACATTTTTTAAACAAATTGTTGCTTGTAAAACATACATTTTTGTGTAATGTGGTATCAAGTTTGCAGGTAGGTTGTTTTTCTTTATTATAAACACGAAAATATTATTTTTTTAAATTTATATTAATATTTTCTTAATAGATGACCTAAGTTACTACTAAATTCAAATTCAAGTTTACTAATAGAATACTAAACGATTTTATGTTTTTTTTTTATTAACTGAAAGAAAATATTTATGTTCCATATACAGTATGTCATACGACGAACTAGTGCAAAATGTATGAAGAAAAAAATGGCCTTTACAACAGACACAACTTTCACTTCTGGAGTAATTCAAATCTTCATGCAGTGAGATTCCGAAATTTTTAAGAAACTTGTCAATTTAACATGTTCTGTACTGCGCGAAATAATGGAGTAGTAGAACTACATTTGTATGAAGAAAACTTAAAAGTTATTAATAATACAATTCAAATTATTGCTCTATTTTAAATTACGTATTAGATGCTGAACGATATTTAAATATAGTAGATTCAGATAATCCATATTTAAGCAATTTACCACTGACAGAACACAGGCAAATTTTTTACCTAACACCTACTTCCCCGGAGACAGAGATGCAGAACAACCACCTCCAGCAGAGGTGCGGAAATTGATCACCTACTGCAAGAGGAACAATTATCACGTTGTAATGGGGTGTGATGCGAACTCCCATCATCTGGTTTGGGGGAGCACAGACACTAACAGGCGAGGTGGGTCACTATTTGAATACATATTAGGGGAGGAGCTGGTTGTCAACAACACAGGCTCAGAACCCACCCTTCTAACGGTCAACCGAAGAGAGGTTTTAGATCTCACGATCAGCTCAAGACTGAACCCTCATGTTCGGACCATGCCCATATCCTATTTGAAATTGAAACAGGCCCTAAACCTGTGGTGGAGTATCGCGACCCGAGGAGGACGGATTGGGAGGGGTACAAGCAATCCCTCGCCGCCCGACTTGTGTCCGCTATCCCCACAGTGAGGGATCGTGAAGAGATTGAGATTGCGGCTGAACAAGTAAGTGATGCTGTGGTCTCTGCATATCACGAAAACTGTCCACTAAAGTCAAAAAAAGATAGTAGAGGGTCTACTTGGTGGAACAATAACCTCGAAAAACTACGAAGAGAAGTGAGATGTCTCTTCAATCGTGCCAAGACTACAGGCAACTGGGAACAATATAAATCCACTCTAACACATTACAACAAAGAGATAAGGAACACTAAGAGGGAGTCCTGGAGGAGGTTCTGCAAGGACATCTCTAATTTGCCCAGCAGCGCCAGAATCCGCAGAATTCTCTCACGCGACCATGTTCAGGAACTGGGATCGATAAAATGACCAGATGGTTCCTTTACTGAATCACGGAAGGAAGTGGTAGAGCTCTTAGCACACACACACTTCTCAGATTGTCTGATCCTGAGCAATGAAGATGTCCTGCCAGCCGAGGGTCGATTTAAACGCCCTCAAAGGGAGGACTGGCGGGTTGCTCGGAGAATAGTTACAGCCTCGGCAGTGGAGTGTGCTGTGAAACATTTCCAGCCATTCAAGGTGCCAGGGGAGGATAGGGTGGTTCCGCTCCTACTACTAAATGGATTGGAGATTCTCCTACCTTTCCTAATCAGGCTGTATAGAGCCAGTCTGGCTTGGAACCATATTCCATCCAGCTGGACGGTGATTAGGGGGGTTTACATTCCCAAATTGGGACGTAATGACTTCCTACCCACATTACTGAGACCTCTCAGTGTTACATCATTCCTCCTGAAGGGATTGAAAAAAAAAAAAAAAACTGGACGGACACATTAGGGGAAACATCTTAGTCAACAACTCCCTCAATACCCACCAGTATGCCTACCAAACTGGTAAATCTACTGAGTTAGCACTCAATAACCTCGTCGAGAAAATCACACACTCCCTGGATAACGGGGAGATGGCGGTGGCTGCATTTCTCGACATTGAAGGAGCATTTAATAATGCATTACCTATCTCCCTCTACGAAGCCACTATCGCTAGAGGGGTGGAACCTACCATTTGTGGCTGGATCGGAAGCATGCTTCACAATCTGACCGTTATTACCTCGTTGCAGGGGGAGGTGGTCAGCTTTAGGGCTGCCCCCAGGGGTGATTCTATCCCCTCCCTGCTGAGGTCCCTCTTTGTGGACGATTTGCTGGCTATCCTGGGGCTGTGCGAGGTTGAGGTCCAGGCGTATGCTGATGATCTAGTCATAATGGTTAGAGGCAAATCTGAGGAGGAACTAGCAAGTACTCTTCAAGAGGCACTAAATGTAGTGAATGATTGGTGTCACAGGGAACAGATGTTTGTGAACCCCCGCAAAACGATCATTGTTCCATTTACCAGAAGAAGAAGGCTGGACAGATTAAAACTACCTATTCTTATAAGGGAATAGATTCCATTTACGGAACAAGTAAAATATCTGTGGTTTACCCTAGATAAGAAGCTGGGAAGTACAGTTAGAGAATGTAATCTGCAGGGCTAAACTGTCCCTGTGGACATGCCGTAGAATCTGTGGAAATAACTGGGGAACAAACCCCCAACAGATGTACTGGCTCTATGTAGTGGTTATCAGACCAATGATAACATATGGAGCCATAGTTTGGTGGCCTAAGGCACTTCGTGGTATCGCAAGGGCCAAACTGGCTGATCTACAGAGACAAGCTTGTCTGATGATAACGGGCGCGATAAACACCGCACCATCAGCCGCTCTGGAGGTCCTCCTTAATATTCCACCTCTTCACATATGGCTAGAGAGGGAGGCAAGGTGGACAACATACAGATTAAAACAAATGGCTGACAGCATGCCGAAGGAAATCAGTCTGGGAGGATCCGGACTCCTCGATGACATTGAGGGTCATGGAATTCTGGGAATGCTCTCAGACTTGATGCTCTTTGGTAAGACAAAGCTTGCTCCGGAAGATCTGGATCAACTTTCGCTCACAAAGATTATCGACCTCTGCAGGAGGCTGGCTTTGTTGGATGAAATATAGACCATTAGGCGTGAGCCACAATAGACCTTATGGTCGCGGTGGAGGGACCGGTATGGCCCACTCACATTCAAACTTAACCTAACCTAACCTATCTAACACAATGGGTCCCCACCACACAACGCCTTTTAATAGGTAACAACTTGTTGCAAGAAACATTTTACTACAAGTGGATTGCCAACAATGGACCTTTTCTGTTGGCCTCTGATTGGTTCTACTGATTTGGTTGTCCTAGATATTTTATAGGGGAAAGCTGAAAAAGATTGTTTATTTTAATTCAGTGACAACAATGAAATACTATATGGCACCCATGACGCACTAATTAGGAGGTGCGAAAAATGTTTGGAAGTTCAGAGTGAACATTTTTTTAAATAATTATTTTCTTGTGTATAGTTCTTTTATTTAGTAATTAGTGACATTTATATAGCACTTGATTCTTGTTTGATGCTATCATGGCCATCTGAATAGAATTTTTGCAATAAAAAAATGTGAAATTGTCAATATTTCTAAAATTACAATTTTTGCATTATTGCATTGGATAATTCATCGATAGAAGCAACCAAGACATGAAACATGACATCAAAAAACAACAACACGATGTCAGAAATGCAATGTTGACTCAACAATATAATATATCATACCAAATAGCAGTGTAGATATTTAATATATGAATGGTACATTATATGCCCAATGTCCTACAAATAGGACGCCTTGAAAAATATATTTCTTCAATTAAAAATATAATTACAAAAACAACACTATAATTCATTGTCTTAACCTAAGACTGCAATAAAATATTTACACAAGAAATCTAGTAAATGTTTGGGCATATATGGGTTAATCAAGTCTTAACTGGTTAATAAAATTATCCAAGGGTTTTCATTAATCCAGCCTTAATTGGTTAATAAAATTGTTTAAGGGTTTTCTACCAGCTATGTTTTGACCTTTGATTAAATTTAGCGCCAATCAAGACTTATCAGTGCCATTATAAGTATATTAAAAAAAAAAAAAATACAATAAACTCAGGCATGATTGTTTATCTCTCAAACCAATGCCAGACTTAAAACGTCAATTATATTTTTTTCAAGATTATTATGAATTATTATTAATCTGAATTGTTTTTCTCCTGGAAAATGATAAAGGCAATTTACATATACTTTTCTTCTTCATTTGGCATCGTCCTATTTTTGAGACTAATGCAAATCAAAGACACTATGAAGCAGTTTAACTCAATACCTGGATTGTAAATTTTACCATACCTTTGTGTAAGGAGTGTAAAAGCTGTTAACATGTCCAATTCATAGAACCAGCAGCTACTTCATTGCAAGCCTAATACCCAGTTTCACAAAGCTTGATTAAATATTTAACGGCCGGTTAGATAATCAAGGCTTCAGACGACCAATCACAGCTCTAAAATATTTGGTTGTCATGGCAAAAACCAGAATCATTGTCTGTGATTGGTCGTCTAAAGCCTTGATTAACTAACCGGCCCCTAAAAATTTAATCAAGCTTTGTGTAACCGGACATAGGTCTCAGAAAATACTAGGTTGCAGTTTGTTCTGGAGAAAGAATTTTCTTCAAAGGAAAGTTTGAAATAGAGTTAACATTCGAATTCTGGATTTCGGGCTTAGTGCCTTGCCCCTTCACTGAGGCTGCACATTTGAAAATCATACAATCTGAACTAATTCTACTTTGTTATAAATTTAGATTGAAACCTGTGAAGAACACTGCAGAAATCTAACTCACAAGACATTTCTTTGGACGTGAGGTTCGTTTTGCTAACAAATAATTTAGCTTATCAGAGGATGAAAAATAAAGTTATCCACTGATTAAGCTAACTTTGTTAGCGAAAGATCGTCAGATCAAAAAGGTTTTGTGGTGATTTAGGCTTTTCAAAGCGTGTTATAAATTGATAGAAAAACCCGGACACGAAGAAAAGGTTCATTAAGTCGTAAAGTTGTACATATGGAGTGTGATAGTGTATGGGTTGAAAAGCTGGACTATGACTAAACAGGACCTAAAGAGAATAGACGCTTTTGACATGAGGACATGGAGAAAAATGACAAAGACACGATACACTGAATAAGAAGAAAGACGAATAAGAGTTGAGAAAAGAAACATGCTTGCTAAAGGAAATTGAAATTAGAAAGTCAAAATTTATTGGTGATATTCTAAGACATAATAACTTTCAGGCAACATTACTTGAAGAACATGTACTTGGAAACAAGGGAAGACGTAGGCCAAGGAAAAACTTCTGGAAAACCTAATTAAGCGTGGAAGTTATAATGAAATGAAGAGAGCTGCTGAGGACAAAGAATCATGGTTGCGACAACAGGGCAACATCGCCCTTAGATTGTGACAATGTGACCTAAAAAACTAGAATCAACCAACAAATCCTGAATTTTATGTAAACAGGTGGAAAAAAAAATCACTGCAAATATATCATTTTCATTTGTGACATAAAAATTCTATTGAGCGGTTTAAAAATACTGGCTCAGCATTTGGTTAAAAGATAAATTTCACCAAAAATTACAAAATAAAAATCATAAAAATGACTAGAAGACAAGAAAACATTAGCAGCAATATTAAATACTAAAACTAAATTTAAAAAAAAGCAAGTAGAAACAACACATTACTTTCAAATTAAATGTGAACTAAATACACATACAGAGGCTAAAGGCTTTTACTTTTGACTTCACTGCATGTTCTTATCTTTTTTGCATCTGGGTTTGCTTTACGGTGCATCATCAGACAGAAGAAAATTAAAAATATTTATACCCACAACTACGGTCAAGTTTCTCTAAATCGAATTATCATTAACCATTTTTATTGAGAAATGTGTTTCTTGTATCAGGTGTTAAAGCTTCTAGCAGTTTGACTAATATAAACTGCATTACGATGAGTACAAGCTTATTTATAAATTCCAGCTTTTGCCAGGAAATATAATCTTTCTTTCATGTTAACCAAATCTATATACAGTAAAACGCCGATTAACCGGACGCCAACTATCCGGAACGCCAATTATCCGGAACGCCCAAGAAAATGTTCGAGAAAGAAAAGAAATGCATCGAAAAAACAAATCCGGGAATGGTAAACAAACAAAGGAAATAGGAGAGAAGCAGAGAGAGTGGAATTTTACATTTTCTAGGAAGCATCATTGTCTCGTGCCTGAATGTTTTTATAAACCTAGCCACACGTGCGCGCTTCATTTTTCTCAGAATTAATGATACAAGTTGAGACTGGTAGGGGTGTAGAGCTTGTCGTTGGGTGTTATGCCTCTAGCTACTGTATTGTTTTTGTGTTCAGTAATTCACACCGGTCCGTCAGTCGTCTGCAGCTACTCTATTGAACCCTATTGATCCAAGCTTTGCACTTCGTTTAATTTTTGTGTTTTGTATGTTATGAGCGGCTGTGAAAATGACTTCTACTTCATCTTCGAGTACCGGTAAGCAAACCAAAATAAACCGTGATGTTCTCTCAATTAATCAGAAAGTTGAGATCATCAAGCGACTTGATAAAGGCGAGAGTGTTCCATCTTTACTGAAGATGTACGATGTTAGAAAATCTACAGTTTATGATTTATAAAGCCGAAATAATGAAATTTTAAATTTTGTGTCAGAGTTGGACTGTGAAGAAGGTTAAAAAAAGAGAAAAGTTATGAAATCTGCGAAAGATGAAAATTTAGAGAAACCTGTGAACGTGTGGTTTGTTCAGAAGAAGAGTCAAGGAGAGCCCATTTCTGGACCTCATTTATGTGAAAAAGCACTTCAGTTGAATGAAAAATTGGGTGGCTCTTCCGATTTCAAGGCAAGTACAGGTTGGTTAAGAAAATTTCCAATCTCGTCATGGTATTCGTTCGTTGGATATCCAAGGAGAACATCTTTCTAGTGATGGGGCTGCTGCTGAAGAATTCAAAAATAATTTTTCAGAATTTTTGATGAATGAGGACAACACCCTGGATGATGTTTACAATGCAGACGAGACTGGCTTGAATTGGAGGACTTTACCATCTAAGTCCCTTGCCTCAAAACGAGAAAGGTCAGCTTCTGGCTACAAAGTTAGCAAGGAACGAGTGACAATGGTCTACACGAATGCTAGTGGTACTCATCGTCTGCCTCTTCTAATGATGGGTAAATTGAAGAAGCGGCGGTGGTTTAAAAATGTGAAGAACCTTCCGGTATGTTATAAAGCACAGCGCAACACGTGGATGAATTCAGAGTTGTTTTATGAATGGTACAGAAATGATTACATCCCAGAAGTTAAGTGATTCAGAAAAGATACGAAGAAATCTGCAAAGGTGATTGTAAGTATCGTTATAAAATGATGCTATGCAATCTCTTATTACTATAATATTTTGCAATAACATGTCAAAGATATTTCACCAAAACGTTTTGTTAAACGTTACGGAAAATCCTCGTGGTTCAATACGGCAATTTGCTTCGGAACTGAATATGTCTAGAAGCCGAATTCAGAGGGTTTTCGAAAAACATAGGTATCATCCCTATAAACTTCATGTTTGTCAAGAACTAAGACCAGGAGAGCGGGACAGAAGGCTTGAATTATGCAATTCGCTTGATGGAAAAATGCAACAAAATGATGATTTCTTAAATAAAATCATCTGGACAGATGAATGTAATTTTTCCACAAGCGGCCTTTTCAACAGAAACAATGAGCATTATTATGCAGTAGAAAATCCGTACCAAAATCGGCAAGTTCGAAGACAGGGACGGAAATCATTCAATGTTTGTGTTGGAATGTATCGAACCAAAATCTTAGGGCCAATTATTTATGATGGAAACTTAAATACTGAACGGTATCTTAATTTAATCCATAATTATATATTCGATGCGCTTGGATGAACCATTAAATATGCTGCGGCAGCTGTGGTGGCAACAGGATGGTGCACCACCCCATAATGGAAGGGCAGTAACCGAGTTTCTTAATGAAACATTTCCCAATCAATGGATTGGAAACCAAGCAGTGCCTGCCAGAAGTCCTGATTTGTGTCCGCTGGATTATTTTTTATGGCGATTCTTGAAAAATCGCTTATTCAAGGACACTTTTCCGAATGATATAAACATTTTGCGCCAAAAGTTAATGTTAGAATTCACAAGTCTACGAGCAAGAGGAAGAATAATCCACCGGGCTGTTACGAACAATCTGCGAAGACATATGCAAAAATGCACAGAAATCCAAGGGGGCTTATTCGAGCATTTACTTTAGGTTTTTTAATTTGTCCATTTTAAAAGTTAAGTAAGCATTAAATATTTTTTTAAAATACTGAAAATGTAAGGCATTGTATTTAGGTAGTCCAAGGGAAACAAAATGTGAAATAAAAAATCCAGGGCCGTATTTGAAAAAAATTGAGTTGATGGTTTCTGAAAGACGAAACATCGGATTTCAAATTTGAAAATGCCATCTTGTAGGAGAGAAAAAGTGACCTTGATGAAGTGTGATTCATTTTGTTATATCTTTTGAAATAACGCCAGAAAAAAATTAAACAGATTTTATGAGTTTTCGGTTTTTTCCGATTATCACTGGAAGTATTCGAAATTTTCTCATTTTCTAAACTGCATTTTGCTGAGCATCAAATTACGCAACTTTGCCATAATTTAACCGACGTTGTATCTCTACGGTTTCTGAGATCCTAATGATGAGGCTCGAATTTGAGCCACCCTGTACAACGACTTGCCAAATTATATAAACTGCCAAATAATATCAACTGTCAACTGTAGACTGTTTGTTTATGTCAATGAAAATATTGATGAAAATAGTAAACGCTAACTTGGAAAAATGCAATGAAGATGTTAGGAATATTCATTATGGGGCCAAGGAAATTAGTTAACCAACCGATAGAACTTTCTTGTTTAGCGATGAAGTTGTGAACCAACTTTCAGAAATAATGGAGTGGCTTCTTCCCAAAACTTAAGATGCTGGTCCGATCATACTTCAAATTGGGTAATACATTGCAAAAGGTTATGTTTCCGTATTTATTAGGAACACTCTGTATAAGATATGCGGATGATGTGCGAATTGGTACATTAGGTGGCTCTTAAGCCATTGGCAATCGAATATTTGCAAGACATTTATACAGGATACTCTTAAAGTCGATTTCTTCATTTTTTTGCACTCGAGTTGTGAACACTCAGTATAAGTTAAGATATTGAAACTTGGGACTTGTATGTTACAGATGTGCCTAAATCGATAGGTATTTTTTTTTCGTAAAAAACCACCTAATGTGCTTTAATTATTTTTGGGGTCTTATTTGTTCTCGTAGTAGGTTATGAAAAAGCGAATTTTAAAATACTGCATACCAGGATGTAAAGCTATTGGGAATACTTTATTAAAAAAAAATATATTTGAAAATCGGCCGACCCGTTATAAATAATGAATTCTCGCCACTTAAAGTGAAACACACTGGTATACCGGGTGTGTTTCAAAAGTGGCTCACCCGAATAACTTTTTTATTTTTTGAAATAAAAAAATTACATTTGGTATGTAACTATATGACATAAATCCAGATTGATTGACGTATTCAGTTGTTATCGGTCACTTCCGGTTTCACCGGAAATATCTGGAACTTTTGATTTTTAAATTGGACCTCTGGTATTTTTTTGCTTTATTTGATAGAAAATGACATTCTGAGTCCAACTTCTGACCCTTTTGCATAAAAATAACAATATTTAAAAGTTCAATCCAGAGTGTCATGATTATGTTAAAACCATTATTTTTTAATCCAATTCCATTGACAAATATCAACAAATTGTTATTTCCAGGCCTACTTATTACAAATGCCATTATGCTTATGGCAATGTCCAATGTTGTAATCATGTGAAATTATAATCGGCGGTTTATAACGACAATTTAACTTGAAATACCAGGTGTGTGGTACCAAATTATTCGTAAAAAATGCTTTTGCCGAATATGCTATTGAGCCACTCTAGTTTCATTTGAAAAAATTGAGTTATGATTAAAAATACGATTTGGGGATTTTTTAACCCGCCAGGAAAAGAGACAAAAAACTTTAGATAATCAAATCTATTTTTCCATGGCTCCTTGATTAAAAAATAATGGTTTTAACATAGTCATGGCAGTCTAGATTTAAATTTAAAATATTATATTTTTTTAAGCGAACATGTTAAAAATTGAAATATGAGGTGTTGGATTCAGAATGTCATTTTCTATCAAATAAAACAAAGAAATACTCATCGTTCACTTAATCTGCGAGTATTTATGGTGTTTTATTTTAAAATTGAGAATAACACAACTAAGGAGCAAAGACTTGATTGAGGAACTTCTATACTTTTATGGCACATTATTAGTTGTGCCGTGTATTAACCCTTTCACTGCGCATTTAGTCTGAGCGGATGCCCGCCATGTGCACGTAATTTTCAAGTGGTGAGTGTATATACAACTGTAGCAGTCTTATATCGCAATATCGTTATTATTGAGATAAAATGAAGACGCAAATTCAGTATTATTGTGTTAAATTCAAGTTTTTTCATCTGTACAGGTAATGATATGACACGACCGAACTCTAATAAAGAGAAGTTCAATCAGTTGTTAGGGTAATTCCCAGTATTCAGACAGTGGACCGCATACTTGCGCAATAAATATCTCCGACTCGCTGGCGAAACAGTGGACATAAGACGTATCTATACCATTGTAGCAGGGAACTGCTCTAAATATATTTCATAGCAAATAATATGCACACGTCTGCAGCATTAAAACGTTTGGCCCATGTATACAGTGCAACGAAAAGGTTAAAGTACTTATTTGGAGTTTTCTTTTCTTCTGACGCTTCCATAAAAGCAAAACAGAGCAGAGAAAATAAGAAACTATTGTAAAGCCAGACAGAAAGCCTCTTATCTGTATTTAGTACGGATTGGTTTCACTGAGAAGAAACCACAATCAATAAATATGAACATTTGATAAGGATTTTTGTACTTTACACAGCGTGACAAGTTGACACAATTAAAATTCATAAATATAATAAAAATGGAATTTTAAACAAAAAATGTTAATACAGAATATTCTGTATCTTGCATCTTGGGGAAGATGGGTAGTATACAAAATATATTTGACGAGCAAATGTTTCATGTACATTATAATGTAGAATGTAGAGTAATATGTATAATCTGAAAACTGAAAAAAAATATGAGTAAGAAAATATTGGGCTAAATAAACTATAAAAATCATTTTCATTGGAGTGTTAAATTACTTATTGGCAGGCTGTTTCGCTTGCATCAAACTCACTTGGTGGGTCACTAAACGTTTTACCAACCATAGCTGCTGGCTTCTTCAGTAGTTGAATTAAAACAGTTTCAGTTGAGCTACTGTGGATCCGGGGAAGAAATAAAAGAATAGGTCCTGTCTGTCCTAAGAAGCGACTAATTGGAGTCAAACCCTGTCAGCGGTTTGGTCCAGACGAGCCTGGAGGGAGCCAAATATCTCTGGGTCGTGATATACACCCGGATTTTGAGGCCTCCACTGTGGGATTCGAAATGGATGGATGGACCTAGGCTTGGTTGTTACTCCGGAGCGAGGTTACAGATAATACCCCCCTTGAGTTGTACTGGCCGGTGTCAGGTGTGCAAACGGTCCGAAGGTTATATCTGGGGAGCGGCCGGACTTTGAGGGTCCCACTGTGTGCTTCAAAGCGGACAGGCAACCTCACTTGGGTGATGCTCAGGAGCGGGACTCAGTGAGATGTCACTTTGAGTCTAGCACTGGTGGGTGTCGGGTCTAGACGAACCCTAGGGGTAGGTAACAACTGGAGATTGAGGCCTCCTCTGTGAGCTTCGAAACGGACAAACGACCTTGCTTGGATGCTGCCTGGGTGCGCGACTGCATCGGATACCGCCTCGAGCTCGGAGAGAAGCTATCTCTCTGTGAGTCTAGAAATGGGCAAGAGACTCCACTCAGATGACAGTAAACCTGGCAAATAACTTTTACCATCAAAAATATCGTCTCCTGCGGGAAGCTCGATTTGTTGAGTTAAATTTAAGCAAACACTGGCGCGTATCGGATCTAGACGAACCCATATGAGAGCTGAGATCTCTAGGGGTGGATTACGTCTGAAGATTTAAGCTTCTTTTGTCAGGTTAGAAAAGCGCTAATGAACGGGATACTGCTGCGGGACTTCATGATACTGCCTCAAGTGAAACACTGATGTATGTTTGGTCCAAAGAACTAGGAGAGAGGTTACCTCCCTTTGAGCTGCGAAACGGGCAAGCGACTTCGGTCAGATGACAGTACACATGTCAAAACAACTGTCACCCTCATAAAAGATCGACTCCTGCAGGGCGCTGGATTTCATGGGTGAAATTTAAGCAATTAGACTGGATCCACAATAGGCCTAAGGTCCCAATGGAGGGACTGGAATAGCCCACTCACATCGACTTTAATCTAGTCTACTCTAGAATACAGCAGCTTTGGTTTGTGAAATATCTAGCAACCCATCAAGTGAGTTCAACCAGAGTAGAACAGCCTAGAATTTAGCAGAGCAAACACCCAAAGTGCAAAAACTATACATTCGTGCCACACCAAACTGACCCCTTTTCACAATGAAAGCGCTATGTCACCGATGTAATACGAACATCAGTTCGAACAACCAGCAACACTTCTATAAAAAACTGGGACCAGGTCACGATTATTTCCCAAAAAAGTATGGGGTGGGGGGTGTTATAGATAGAAAATACAAGACACACACTCAACACACAGCGACAAAAATGCCACCACCGAGATACGAACTCTAGACACTCCATACAGCAACCAAACACATGTTCCTCTACACCAAAGAGGTATACATATAAACTTGCTAATTAAAGGGTTCATTACATTAACAGAATAACCCAGACCTATTTCACTAGGCACTGAATCTGAAGCTGTAGTGCTACATTCACATCTAGCGGCTGCCTTTCTTTTTGAGTGCTCTAGGTCATCAGAGTGCTTTTAATTAGGCAAAGTGATGGCAGGGCAGGTCAGGAAGGTCAGTTGGCAGGATTGTGTGTAAACAGCACGTCAGGGAGGTCTTTTATTTCGTTAAAATGCCAAACTTTGTTTGACCTCACTGAGAAGTCGCGACACTCTGTTTTACGACATACAAGACCTCCCTGAGGTGCCGTTTACACAAAATCCTGCCAACTGCCATCAGTTTGCCTAATTAAACATACTCTGATGACCTAATAATATAATATTTAGTCACTGGAGCACAGGATACCAGATGCAATTGGAAAAATCAATCAATTATGCCCAATTATAGGTACATATATCTTTTAAAAAAAGAGGACTCCAATTATAGGCAGTTTTTACACTCTTGGGTAAAATAAAATTGTGTACAAAATGTTAATGAAATGGCTATTATTACCCTTCAGGCAATTTAAAGAACATTCTTGTAAACTTAATCACCCTGTATATTACATTACATTTTTTGCTTAAAATTCCATAAATGATCCATACCGAACTAAATACAGACATAGACTTTGTCTCTGGCTTCACAATTGCTTATTTTCTTCTCTATAACCGGTATTGACAACAGAAAATGAGTAACTGCGAAGTCAAGAGACAAAATAGCTACATCTGTATTTAGTATGGAACGGTTTCACCAAGTAAGTGCAACAATTAATGAGTCTATACCGAAAGTCAAAATGTTCAACTGCAATTACTTTACACTGATGCGAATGAACTATTTTTATGTACTGATTTTTTAAATAATGAATAAATTTGCTTTCTTAATTAAATCTAAACTTCTTTCGAATTTACTTTACATTGATCATCATATAAGTGGCTTCCTAATTAAATTTACCATTAATCTTAATAAATTAGACCCAAAATAGAAATAATGAAATATATATAATGTTTATTAACTTTTAAGTTTCACTTTGAAATTATACAGATGTCCTTTGAACTTTGACTGCTGGTTGTATATCAGGAACTACTCTGATTTTAAACCTGAAAATTACCAGAAGTTTTCTATAATTTAATGAATATATTTACAGTTTCAGAGCTTTTATAGTTATACTAGCAGTGGGCACCAGCTTCCTTATTTTAAGTAGAATAGGGGACAATGGGGTTAAGTGAATAGTCAGGTTAATCGGACCATTGCTTTTTTTTAAATTTCCTGGGCTATATGTGAATTTATATTCAAGTTTATAAGCAGTTTATTAGATAGCGTCGCAGGCCATGATGCGTTTGCAGCTATTTTTATACTCTGTAGCAGTGACAGTTATATGACAATATACTGGTAAATGTTATCATTGTCACATTTTTCAATCAACTAATTATATAGTAAATTTTGTCTCAAGATATAGCTGATTGTGTATCCCAGAAGCGCCACACATCTCTGGTTTACTGTAGTGTCATTACTTTAGCACTAGGTTTAAGCATTACGACAAAGTAAGTATTGAAATTAAAAATGTATTATGGGGTTATGTTGACGACACAATCTGGGGTTACCTAGACATGGTCTTGGTAATCCTAGTATCAGATTTTTGTATTTCTTTCAGAAATATGCCATGCATTTGAGGTCAAACCACCAATAACAGAGCTCACTATGTAGACAACTTAATAAATGCTTTGAAAGCTGTGGTGCAAAACGGTATGAAAGTTTGCCCTGCATCAAAACATTTCAATGTCCCTCGTACCACTCTTATAAGACATAAAACAAAACTTGAACAAAATGATGCTTCATTTGAAAATATAAATGTTTCACCTAAAAACGAGCATCTAAAAATATTCTGTAGCAATGAAGAAGATGCACTAGCCAATTATCTAAAGCAATTTTCACTGATGCATTATGGTTTTTTTTTCCTCCCTCGGGGCTCGTCCGCGGCCTCGCCGCCCCGATAGCACTGCAACCTTTGGTTTATTGTGCATGCCCTTAGTCTTTTTACTCCACCCACTCCAAAATCACTGTGCCTTGAACTAGTCTGCACAGCGATTGGTAGGGTGAAGTTTTATAATGCTCTGTCTCCGGTCTAGACTATCAGTTGTCTTCTGTGGTCCAGAGCTTTACACTCACACAATATGTGTTGGGCTGATGCCTCCCCCTCGCCGCAGAGTCTGCATGCGAGGTCCCCCTCGAACTGCTCCATTTTATGCAGGTGTTTCTTGACGGTCATGTGTCCCGTCAAGAGACCTGTTATGTTTCGGAGCTGTCATCTGCTAAGATTTAGCAGCTCCACAGTTCTCTTTGAACTGGGTGCGTGAATTATTGACTTCCCATGTATGAGCCCTGGACAGTCTGCCCAGTACACCTTGTGTTGGTTTCTGACCCAGGACTTAATGGCTCCCCTGGCAGTGCTCTTTGTCACGCCCAGAGCCGGTTCTGCTGACCCTCTCTTCGCGAGACTGTCAGCTTCTTCATTGCCTTTGTCCCCTGAGTGAACCGGCACCCAGATGAGGGTGACCTCATTCTGCACTGCCAGGTCGCTCGTCTCGTCTCAGCACTCACTCACCAGCCAGGAATTTACCTAGAGGCCACTTACAGCCTTAAGGGCTGCCTGGCTGTTTGTGGCTATAAGGATCTTCTTGTTGGTGTAGCCCCTCCTCTTGTTCTCCCGCACACAGTGCAGGATGGCGTACATTTCGGCCTGAAAGATCGTTGCATGGACTTCGGGGGAAATACTATGACTTACCCTCGGTCCTTCCGAATAAACACCTGCTCCCGTCCCAAGCTTCCCGCCAGATCCGTTCGTGAACCAGACGAGCGCGGCCCGTGGTGTGCACGGCGTCTCCTCCCGCCATTATGGTCTTACTCTAGTAGTAGAAGCTCGTGAGTTAGCATATGGTACAAATGAAGACAAACTAGCTTGCTGAAAAAACGGAGAGTTCCTACGTTCAACAGCTTTCAGGATGTTGTTTGTAACTTGCCAGACCCATTAAAACAATCAAAGGGATGTTACAATAATATCTTATACTTTCACATCGATCTCACCAGTTATAGTCCACAGTAAATAGAAATTTGTAATTGTAATTACTTTTGTTCTTAATAAAATATAGTCTCTCCATCTAAAAGTATATATTCTCTTGGTAATTTGTAAGCCTGTGTCAATGGTCTACATAACCTGACATACTGGTCCAGTTAACCTGACTATGCAGGTTAACTGGTCCATAAGCCCTAAGAGAAAAGTGTGCAGCATTAAATTCACACTGTTTAACACGTTTGAACTTATGCTTGAGAAAAACATTATTCTAATTGCTTCTCCTAAAAAAGCCGTGTTTGTAGGTATGAAATGCTTAATTTTCTTCAAGGTATAAAAAATATGATCCGCTTAACCCCATTCTCCCCTACAGACAAGGTGTAATTTACTTGACTTTTAAAAATAAAACATGTGATTCTGTGGCTCATTTTATGCCTAAAATCTCCTAAAAATATGTGTCCTAAATTGCGTTATTTTTGAGGTACAAAATGTTAAAAAAAAATTTTTTGTTACTCTTTGTTTTATTTCTCAGAGAGTTTTTGAGAGAATTGAATGAAACTTGCAAACATATAGTATAATTAATATTGCATATAAACTGGTGTATACAAAGTTTTTTAGACTATAAATGAAAATTTTTTCAAAGTTAACACCCCCGAACGTGATTTAAGTATCGATGAAAGTTTTGTTTTGTATATAGGCTGTCTCCGTTGGATTCAATACGTAGTAACAAAACAAGCAAGGTTCGGAGTAAAGTTCTACATGCTTTGTGAATCAGCAACTGGGTATATTTCGAAGACCATTCTTTATACCGACAAGTGAACTCAAATCGACCAAAATTACAAGGATCGCAGATTTACGACTAGAATTGTATTATCCCTGCTAAACAATTTTCTTGACAAAGGACACTGTGTGACTATGGCAAATTTTTATAATTCGCCAGCACTGTTTGGTCATATTACTTCAACGTAAAACAGATGCTTATGGAACTTTGCGTTCTAATAGAAGAGATCTTCCAGAAGAACTTTCAAAACTAAAATTGAATAGAGCTTGGCAAAGAGGAAAAGTTCTAGTGCTCAAATGGAAGTACATACAGACTTGGAGACTACATTTCTAGTTCACTATTGGGTTTCGTTTCGGTAAGTAAAGGACGTAGCCAGCATATATTTGTGTTAAACAATGCAAAAATATTGTCCACAATCTACCCACGAAAAGTTCCACAATGAACGGAGAGAGTTGGTTGCCCATTGCCTACCTTTTGAACCTCGTATCATGCTCTGGTGATTTGGGTTCACCAAGTGTACTTATCAGTGCTCATCACAGGTTCCAATCTTCACTTAGAGACTGATATTGTTTGGTTATTTTATTGTTGTAATTATTATTATGCTTATTACTGTTATAGGTTAGTTCTATATTTATGCTAAATATTGACATACATCACGTAGACATTTTGAAGGCGTCATCTGTCATTTTTGTTTCATTTTTTGATCAAAACATCATAACATATCAACAGATCTTTATTTGTAATTGTCATGATTTCGTATTGGTTCAATTTTTATCTGCCTGAGGATGCTGTCAAGCAGCGAAACCAGTTACAGAAATGTTGGAGAACGTTCTAGAACATCTAGAATTCAGAAGGGCCACTTGCTCCACTTACCGAAACGAAAACCAACAGTGAAGCCAGAGAAGCAGTCACAAAGTCTGTATGTAGTATGGACCAGTTACACCAATTAAGGGCAACAACAATCAATGGAAAAAAAGAAGTTTGCCTTAGTACTGTGCATAATGCATCCCTTGTGGAATTAACAGGGAAGATAGGTCGAAAGTGTCCAAAAGCCACAAATTGTTATGGATTATAATTATACTATGGGATGCATAGATCATGCCAGTCAGCAGATGACATTATATCCATTTATGAGGAAACAGCAAAAAAAAAACTATAACAGTCATTTATGTACCAAGGGTATAAATATATGTTTATGCCCTGAGATCTAAGATTTTACAAATCCCAGGGCCTCCGGCCTGAGGGTTTGTAAGTCGCTCGAGGGCATACACCTCTATTTATACCAGTGGTGCATACAAACTTTTATGTCATACTAGTCATACACAAACAATGAAACATGAACCACCGTTTGCTGAACGCAACCTAACCATCACCGGATCTTTTCAGAACTGTTAATTTTATGTTAATTCAACTAAATAATATTGATTAAATATTTACATATTACTTTTATTCCATTATCTGTAATTTCATTAATAAAGGTTATTAAATAAGTTAAACAAAGATTATTTGTCTTTATGCTCGTGCAGGCCATAAACTGTACTTTATGCCCGTGCGGGCCATAAACTGTACTTTATGACACGGGAGGGCATAAAGTACACGATTATGTAGTTGGTAACTAAGCAATAAAAACACGAAAATTATCTAGGATGACATAAAAAATATTTAGACATTTACTTGAACAGTGTGTTTAGAATACTAATGTGTTGTACAAGAAACATGGGTAGCATATAGAACACAGTGACTTTCTTTGACATTTAGTTAGAAAAATTATGGACGCACATTTATCCTCAGTTGCATCTGCTAGATGATCAAGTAATGTCAACCTGCTTAAGACTGCAAGGATGACATTTTCCAGGATATATACCACCCACAGAAAAAAGCAGTCTCCCACTCGATGTTGTGTGGTATGTTGCTCTAAAAAGGATGGTAAAAAAAGTTCATAAAGAAACACGATATTTGTTCTGACAAACACAGTGCCGAATCCAAGACTGTACCCAGGAATCTAACCGTTTTAAAAGTCGGAATATGCGCAACCTCCCCAGTCAATTGGCAGTGGACAGTTGCCACTCTATGAGGGCCAGTGAATTCCACAAAACCAATTTTATCCAGATTCACCATAAGCCTATTGGAACGACACCACTTGATGAAAGAATTAAAGACAATCGAGATATTAGCTTTTATCTGATTCATATCACTGTCTAATATTATAGTTGTTGTGTCGTCAGCAAACATAAAAACTTTTGAGTTAGCTAGTAATAGTTTATGTTTAGTTAATAGGGATATACAAGTTTGCTCATTTGTCTTTGCTTCATAATTACAATATTTTTTTTTAAGTTTTTATATCTATGTGACTCCCTACCGACGCTACTGGCTTGTTTATTTTTGAAAACGGCCGAACCATTCATTATGCAGTAGGATGCACTAAATAAACTCAATATTAGGAAGGGTAGCTATTATTATTTATTTGTTTTTTATTATTTTTGACACATCCATTTCCCATCTCCGCCACTGGTTTTCTCTTGTAGTTTACTTATTTGCTTTTAAATATACTACTAGATAATTTATCAAAGACAAATAAAAAAACTCCCTATAAAATGAAACACAGGCTAACAATTTCTGACACCCCATTTAAACCCCACCCCACTCCATATGCCACTGGTTCGCTTTTTTCTCTTAGTTCTTGTTTGTTTTCAGTTATAACAGAGTAACACAGAAAATAATGCCAACACTGTAATGTTCATAAAACAGCATTGTTTTGGAAGCAGTTTTTGTAGGTTTACCTTACCATCAGGGAGGTTGGGACTAACAAAAAAAAAGTAAGGTTTTGCCACCCAGTATCTAAAAAATAATGCGACTTATTACACATGTTTATAGGAGATTTTAGTCATAAAATGAGGCACACAATCACATGTTTTATTTTTAAAAGTCAAGTAAACTACACCTTGTCTGTAGGGGAGAATGGGGTTAAGCGGATCATATTTTTTATACCTTGAAGAAAATTAAGAATCTCATACCTAAAACGACTAATTGGAGTCAAACCCTGTCGGCAGTTTGGTCCAGACGAGCCTGGAGGGAGGCAAATATCTCTGGGGAGTGATATACACCGGATTTTGAGGCCTCCACTGTGGGCCTCGAAATGGATGGACAATTGACATAGGCCTGGTTGTTACTCCAGAGCGAGGTTCCGCCTTGGGTTAAGTACTGGCCAGTGTCAGGTGTGCAAACGGCCCGAAGGGGGTTATATCTGGGGAGTGGCCGGATTCTGAGGGCCCCACTGTGTGCTTCAAAGCAGACAGACGACCTCACTTGGGTGATGCTCAGGAGCGGGACTCAGTGAGATGTCACTTTGAGTCTAGCACTGGTGGGTGTCGGGTCTAGACGAACCCTGGGGGTAGGTAACAACTGGAAATTGAATCCTCCTATGTGAGCTTCGAAACGGACAAACGACCTCAATTGGATGCTGCTCGGGTGCGCGACTGCATCAGATACCACCTCGAACTCGGAGAGAAGCTATCTCTATGTGAGTCTAGAAATGGGCAAGCGACTTCACTCAGATGACAGTAAATATGGCAAAAACTTTTACCATCAAAAATATCGTCTCCTGCGGGAATCTCGATTTGTTGAGTGAAATTTAAGCAAACACTGGCGCGTATCGGATCTAGACGAACCCAGATGAGAGCTGAGATCTCTAGGGGTGGATTAAGTCTGAAGATTGAAGCCTCTTTTGTCAGCTTCGAAACGGACTAATGAATGCTGCGGGACTTCATGATACTGCCTCAAGTGAAACACTGACGTATGTTGGGTCCAAAGAACTAGGAGAGAGGTTACCTCCCTTTGAGCTGCGAAACGGGCAAGCGACTTCGGTCAGATGACAGTACACATGTCAAACTAACTGTCACCCTCATAAAAGATCGACTCCCGCAGGCAGCTGGATTTCATGGGTGAAATTTAAGCAATTAGACGTGATCCACAATAGGCCACAGGTCTCAATGGAGGGACTGGAATAGCCCACTCACATCAACTTTAATCTAGTCTACTGTAGAATACAGCAGCTATGGTTTGTGAAATATCTAGCAACCCACCAAGTGAGGTCAACCAGTGTAGAACAGCTCAGAATTTAGCAGAGCAAACACCCAAAGTGCAAAAACTGTACATTCGTGCCACACCAAACTAACCCCTTTTCACAATGAAAGCGCTACGTCGCCAATATAACACCAACATCAGTTCGAACAATCTGCAACATTTCTGTAAAAAGAAACTGAGTCTAGGTTACGAATGAGGCACAGAATCACATGTTCCATTTTCAGCATGTTCCTAAATTACACACTGTATATTACATTTCTGGATTCCTCATCAAATTCTAATATGATTTTATGCACCATAGTTTGTACTTATCACTAATGGTTGTCAAAATATAGGGAGTGAAAACAAAAATTGACATCTTAAAAGGTTTAATAAAACCGTTTTTGTTAAGTGGGTTTCTATTCTACAGCTACAAGGCCTGGAACTGCAAATATATTCTTTAAATAGATAATTATAATTAATGTACTTCTGAGATTTTCAGACTTAAAATCAGAGTAGTTCCTAATATACTGCGAACAAACAAATTCTAGGGACATTTGTATACTGTATTGCAGTAAAAATTATAAGAGCACTTAATATGTATAAAAAATATACAAAATGGGTAATAAATATAACTCACCCTAAAACACGTTATTAAATATGAAATTAAAATGAAGATAGGTTACTCAAAACAATTCAAACATCACATTACCAGGAATATCCCTAAATAAAATAGCCATTTTAAAAATGAGCAAAACAAAACCCAGAATTTATTTATTTTTTGATAATTTAATATTTGTTTATTAAACATTCAGTTGGTTACCTGTTCTTATGTAGAATATTTCTCTTTTTTCCAGCTTCTAAAGCTAATTTTGTACTCTTGAGTAATCCCGAGGTGATACAGCCATGTCAATAAAATTTGACATTCAAAACCGTTTAAACCATCTTCAAAATCTATAAACACACTTACAGAAATAGAATAATTAACATAAGTATACTACAGATATTATTAATATAAATTTGCTAGAGAAATGCTCTAATGATATATAGTGAAATAAATACAATTATCACACATGACAAGATGTTGAAGATAATTTAACGTAACCTCATCCATTCTTATTTTCAGTTTTTAGCGATAAAGACAGTCTTTTTCTCGTAGTTTCACCTCCAACAGACTTACGCCTGGCTGGAACATCAGGGGTTGGAGTCCCCTTTCTCCGTTGCAGCCCTAAGTTCCCAGTCTTTCTACCAGTAGTTGGTGTCTTACTTGAAGATGGCTTATCATTTACAACAGGTGCGTGTCCCGTTTTCGACCAGTTGTCCATCTGCGCTTCACGAGACTCCTTCAGGATCTTACGTATTGCTCCTGTTTCAACTACTATTTCTTGCAGTTTTTGAATAGTTGTGTAAAGGCACACAGCACTGACTAAACCAAAATCAAACAAACTACACATATGCACAACGAAATTTTTGTACAAATTCTTCATCAGCAATTCTTTGCCTTTGTGTTGTACAAACATCTGACAGGCCAAAGGGATTTGACAGTCGCCAACAAAACCATATTTCATAACATGCAAATTCCACATTTTCATTAGTTCTTTTTCCCCTTCATTCACATCTGTGAATTCATCAATCATAGCCATTGTCTTACATCGAAGCCATTCAGGGTCGTTTTCGCCTTCTGAGTCAATGTCCATTTCTTTGGGATATATGGGAAGACAAGTTGTGGTATGATGATATAACCTGTTATGCCCCGTAATAAATGGTCGTTGGCCATCATATTCACAGTCATCAAGTTCAAGAAATTCAGATAAACTTGGTTTAGGACGTTTAGGATGGCAAACTAATATGTGTGTGACTGAAGCTCTACGCACTGGACCATTCCTGGAAAAAGCACACACAGATGGCTGTGAAATTAAGTCGTGAGGGGATCCTGTGTATGATCCATCATACAACTCGTTAATGGCTACGTCCACTCTAGCACCTTCAGCAATTGGTACATAAGTAAAAGTAAATCGAGAATGACAAAGTTTCAAATGTTTCAGAAGCGTGTAGAGTTGATCACAGTTTAAACTACACCATGGACAGTGCAAGTCTTCACATGCCTCAGTCTGCTGACGGGAGTTGTTGTTGTAAACAAACTGATATACAATTTGCAGTTTTTCTTTGTTGTTATTACCGTTGATATGGACAGGCACGTTTTCTTTGTTTTCATTTAAAGGATATGGTTTTGGCCGCTCTACAACTTTAGCACAGGCTTCGGGAGACCAAGTAAGCTTAAATTTAAGTAAAGCTCCTTTCATTAAGGCACCTATATTACCACAAGCTTCCATTAAGTCAGTTACATTTTCCCAGCTTGAATACTTCTTTGGTGAATTTCGATTAGTAAACTCCATATCCTGCATGACTACATCATAGTCACCATCCGACAGAAAACACCTATTATGTTTATCATAAATTGTAAGTTCAGCTATGTACATTTTACTATTGTTGTCTATGCTATTGTTATTGGATTTTCTCTTTTTTAAGGCAGGTTCTTCATCCTCAGTACTTAGTTTATCCAAGGCTACTTTGACGCGGAAAAACAAATTGTAAGACCTAGTAACTGGACCACCAGAAGGATTAAAAGCATCAGTAGATACACTTATTGTCGGTGCAGTCTGGGGCAGCTCTTGCTCATTAGGATTTACAGGAACATCTGCTGTACCAAGAGTCACCTGCATACTTGTTGCAGAACTCTCTTTACGTTTCTTATGGTTGATTTTTAAGAGAATAGTTTCTACATTAGCGGTGTGGGTATTATAATCCAAACCCCTATCAGAGAAACCTAAAAAAGTAATGTTTATATAGCCAGGTTGTATAGTTGATGAATTATCTTTCTGTTTCGCGGTTATTCTATCTAGAATACTGTCAACTTTAAAACCTTGCCTGGGTTTATTACTACGTGACATCCTACTCTTCATATATGTTAAAGTTCGGTAAAGAAATATCGGCTGTAAATAAGAAAAATGCTATTGTTATGAATGAAAATGACCAAAATACTACTTTCACATACCGAACACATATTCCTTGTTCTTAAGTACCGATATATCTGGGTTGGTTCTGAAAAAAAAATCATGTTTATGTAGTGTTTATCAACCTTCACAACATGATAGGGAAGTTTGAACAAAGTTTGTCAACTTACTTTCAAAAGCCTGAAGAAACAGCTCATGGTCCGCTTGCATGTGCACGATCCTTGGATTTTTCGATGCATCCGTGTCTTTTTCACGTTTTTTCGGAGGCATTTTTATTTAGAAAATATATCAACCCGCGAAAATAACAGTCCTGCCTAGCGTTCCCTCAGAGTTTTACAAATATTGACAGATGACAAAAGACATGACATACTCTTTAATACCAATTACTGACAGTAAAAACTTGCCCGTGACCATAGAATTTGTCCTTATGGTTATAACCATACATATACGAGGTATTCAACGTGGTCATCGCTATTTGACGGTTATGACGTCACGGAAGTTATACTTTACTTCATATAAACCATGTTAGCGGAGGATTACTGTGCTTTTTTGATTTTAATCGTACTTGAAAGCTCTGTTTGAGTTATATTTGTTTAAGATGTTTACGAAAAGGTCTAGTATATGTTATAACGACAGTGTATCTGCAAAAGTTGCATAAACACACGATACCGTCTTTAAATTTCGCCTGTATCACCATAATCCGAGTTTAAGGTTATTTTGGATTTTTTACGTGCTCATATAGCGTTAGTTTAAGTTGTTTTCTTATCGAGAAGAGTTTTGTGGTTAAAATATAAGTGCTGGTTTAAATTAGCGTAAGTGATTACTAATTGATTTTTGTCATCAAAATGCCACATTTTGCAAACTGTCATTAGGGCATAACGCTGTGCTATAATATAATGAATGTACTATCACCCCTGACACAGATTTTTGTTCTAAAATAGCCAAGAGTTGTCATCAAAAATACAAATTATAGGACATACTTCTAAATGGCGAAACAATAACATTATTTACAAAATTTTCTCCTAAATATGAATTAAAACAATTACATAGAACAAATTTCAGCAAGTTTAATTGGATTAAAATTCAAATGAGTTGTTCATATGGATTGATATGGGACATCTTTGGAACGAAATCATTAACTTAACTTAAAATGAGAACAAAACAAATGACTTTTATTGAATTAGTTACGTATAGTTTTACCATTTAGCATTAAAACAAAACTGACAAAGCAAGAAATAAGATTAGGCTACTTTTGTCAAGATAAGCAAAGTAAAACAGTGCATATTAAAATAACGTTAATTTAGTGTTGTTAATTACAATGGGGCCACACTGTATTACATAGCAATTCTACATTCATACCTAAGTAAACACAACATTTTGTGGAAACAAATTTATACAGTGTTACATAGTATAGTAAGTAAATTAATGCTTTTAAAGTTACGTTATAAATATAAAAAAATTATATATGCGGTATACAATTTTACTTTACACTCGGGAAACTAAAATTTCTATTTCATGAACTTTTGGACGTCCTAAGGACTATCAGCGGACTATCATGAGTCTTTGGATGTTCTAGAGATTACAATCGGACATCAAATAGACTACCATGTCTCTAAATCTTTAGACGTCCTGAAACTAGCACACTTATTCAGCTGATGTCTTAGTTTATAAAATAAACTTTCTTAGGACTTTCTGAGTTAAAGGTAAATTTAATGAAAATAAAACAATCATCCAAACGAATAAACCGTCACTATTTATAAATTTATGGTTTTTCTTCTTTTGGATTATTTCACCAAAGTATTGACTTTCACAATAAATACGGTTTTGAGTAGTTTTTTTTTTCGTTTGACTGCTTATTTAATAGGTTGACATAAAATGTATCCAACAATTTTTTTCTTGGTACTAACCCAATTTACTGTAACACAATTTTGAACTGGAACGCATGAGTTCAGATTGAAAATAGTAATCTAGTGGACCGGGAATCGTCAAATTGAAATTATGTAACACCTTTTTGGTGGAAATGTTTATAAAGCTTAAAAACTCATCTCTCTTTATCATTACGTCATTGACTAACAGATATTATTTAGTGTTGGCAGCAAAAATATTTACTACTTGCTAGATGTTTTGTCGACCATCATTTGTCAACTGTCATATGCCATTTGCTATTTGCTTTACCATTATTCATTGTATTATTATTATCATATATCATAATAATTATCAGTTTGGTTCTTGCAACGTTATCTGTTAATTATTAGAATTAAGATGGAGTGCATAGGTAGGTTAAATATTTATCTAGGAAATTATCATTCTGTTTTATAAATACCTCCGATTTCTTTCATTACGTTAATTTTCATCACTATAAATATGTTTTTGTAAGTCAACAGTTGAAGTTTTAATGCAAGTCATCAAACAAATTAAAGTTTTTTAACTGAGATAATATCTAAATACGATAATCAAAATTTAAATTAATAAGTGTTGTACGATCGCCACATATCCCTTAATGAATAAGAATAATTTTTAGGTAGTGAAAACGATAGTAAAATATCACATCTTGCTGAAGAAAGCTCCAAAGAGAGCTGCACCAAAGACGGTAGTGATAAGCGAAGTGAAAGTGAACCTTCAGAATGTAAGATCCCCAAAACAGATCCAGAAGAGACAGTGTCAAAACAGGCGGACTGTAGAAAAGCAGAAGAAATAGATGTTAAAGTGGTTTATAACAAGAATAAATATGATGTTTCTGCCCTTCCAGACACAACCATAGCAGATTTCAAAAAACAGTTACAGGGCTTATTAGGTACCATAATTTACCTCAATTTTGCGCCAAAATTGAAATAAGGGTGGCATGTATATTACTGTTTTGCAGAAAAAGTTAAAATTTAACCAATAATTTGTGTAAACAAACATAAAACGTTATTTCATTAACTAGCACACAACAGTTTTGTTGTATGTTTAATGAGGGAATTTTTATTTAAATGAGGGAGCTATTCATAATTATGCAAAATCTTCTGAACTCATAAAAATTGGGTTGCTGTACATTATGAAATTAATTTGTCCTTAAATGGAGCAGATAAGAAAGTGTTTTAAAATACTCATACAATTAAGATAGAAAAGTCACTGCCTTCTTAGTTTCGTAGATACAGGGCGTTTTTGAAAGGTTTGCAATGTGGGACGCCCCACTTGTATTTTATTTATTCAACAAGATATCAAAAGGGTGAAAATGGTAGAACTTTTGCCGTAGAATAAAGTTGTATATTCAGAGATTTTCAAAAAAATTTAATTTTTGAGAAAAATGTCAAAGTTGTCTTTTTTCAAATCGGACACCCTAAATATTGTTAGCTATTTTAATAGCTCTAATTAAGGTGATTCCAAAGATATGAAGTTTGACATATTTATCTTTATAATTTTTGAGAAAAATTACAAAGTTGTGTTTTTTTTTTTAAATGGAACACTAGCTATTTTAATAACTTTAATTAAGGCGATTCCAATGATGTGAGGTTTGACATATTTATCTTTACTAGTTTCCGAAAAATTAATTAGAAACTGTTATTTTCCATATAACGTGCAATGTTACAAAGAGACAAACTAACAGATAATGCAATACAACACTGCTTCTTATGGAAAGGAATGGGTTTTTATAATTATTAATTCAAATCACAAACTGTACTTTTATATGTATTTTGAATTTACTTTTATTGGGCGTTTTAAAAATCTAGTTTTCATATTATTCATGGTATATTCATATTTTTCATTTTTGAATTAGGCCTTTCTTGGATTTTAGAATATTTTCTAAAACCCAAGAAAAGCCTAATTCAAAAACGAAAAATATGAATATACCATTTCAAAAAATACTACATTTATTGTTAAAGTGCAAACAACGATCAACACATAAAAATACTAAAGGTGTTCAAACTCATTGCCATTTTCTGTCATACATTTATTACATACTTTCCAAATTCTGTGTAATGCATTTGTTTAAGGAGCGGAGGATAGTTTAAGGAATAAACTTGTCGAACTAGGCGAATGTAGACATATTAACGTTGTAAATATAACATTAATAAACTCACTAAACTTAACAATGCCTACGAACTAACTAACTGAATGAATTTTAAACCCGAACTGTTTACATAGTGAATCTTAATTGAACAGTCTTGTAATGTTTCTACATAATTAAAATCACAAGTGTCGCGTGTTTACATCTTAACAATTTAATTGACAGTCTCTTAATGTTCATCAACAAATACTACTTATAGTTTTTTAATCAGTCTACGTCCTTCCTAAATTGCCGACTTCAGCAGTCATGCATTCCTTGTACGCTGCAATTTTACCTTGTTTACTATTTACATAGCAATGTAATCGTTTCAGTGCCAATGTTATCGATACATTTGTGACCTACAATTATATGCAATATTTACATTACTTAGTGTAGAGAATTTTCCTAAAACTAATTTTACTTATTATTTTACTGTTCTTAATAATTATATTTCCACGCTTGCTACTGCCCTTCTGCAAACCCTATTGTTCTCTGAACAGCATTTATGATTACTATTTGGCGTCTTTGTAATTCTGCAAATGCCCGGCGCAAAGTATCAAGCAGATCTGCAACTGTGTTATGCCGAGTACGATCAATTAAATTTTCTAATTGTGCCCACGAAAAGAAGTCCAACACGGATAGGTTGGGTGACCTAGCAGGCCAACATATATGCCTGTGTGTCATAATGCAGCGTTCGGGAAAGTGGTCATCTAAGTAAGGCCTCCTTATTTGGGAATTATGTGCCAGAGTGCCATCCTGTTGAAAGAAGATTTGGTTCTGCTAGGCTAAAGGGACATCTTCTAATAGATCCGGTAATATATTTTGTAGTATGTTTAGATATCGGTCTGAGTTAAGGTTATCTTGGTAAATGTGATATTTAATTTTAGTTCCCAATATGAAACAGGCTAAACTAAAACCAAATCTCCCTTGTTGGTCACGGGAAACAGTGACATGTTGGTTTTCACTTGCCCAATCAATACTACAATTAAATAATCCAGCACTACTTATATATGTTTCATCAGACCAGGTAACTTTACTTGCAAAATTTGGGTCCTGATCAAGTTTTTGCAGCTACCACTGACAGAAATGACATCGTTCAGCATCTCCAGGATGTAAATTTACTTATGAACTTACATGGTTTAAATTTGTGACGCTTTTAAAATAGAAGAAACGCGTGTTCTGCTGACATGAACTTGAGACTCAATTCTTCTGCAAGACGTTTGAGGTGCGTCAGTTACACTAATCAACAAGTTAATTACGCTAGCTTCGCGATCCTCTTTATATACCTTCGGGCTAGGTTTCTTAAAAAGGGCCAAAGTTTGTTAAATTTGATTTAAGCCTTTGGAATAACTGCGACAACAAAGAATTTACTTAACAGAGAAAATGGAAATGAAATGAAAAAACTCAATACCTGTTACAATAAAGTTGTAATGCTTCATTGGTATTTTTGTTATACTCGATAAAACATACAAGCATATCATAGTAGTCAACATTTTCAAATATTTGATTTCCGGCCATTACAAACAATAACAAGGTGTGTAAGAATAATCGTAATTTCTTTATCGAGGTTTTGATGAGTGCTAATAACTTTTTCCTTGTTTCCATGGTGACTCAAAGCATTCTATTATAGAAATATCCTTATTTAAATTGTTGCTTTTTATGAAAATTACCTAATTTAGAAAAGCCCACAAAAATGGCTATCAAAAGAAGTAAAAATACACAGCGTGTTCCATTTAAAACAATAAGTAACCCGTTTCTTTCCATATGGTTCAGCAACCTACTTACTTTCCTCGTATCCCAACAAACAGCTCAAATCCCTTGGATCTCCTTCTTACTACAAAACCTGAATGCTATAAGATATCAGTCACCGCCCCCCTTGGTCGCTCAGACCACGGCATGGTCACTGCTTCCTGCGCAATGCAACCCGAGGTCACACAGTCATCACACCCACGTATCGTTTGGCACTACAACTCCGCAAACTGGGACGAAATGCGGGATTACTTTTCCTCATTTCCATGGGTGTCTGTCTGCTTCTCTCATCCTGACCCCTCTGATATTTCACAAAACGTCACCGAAATTATCCAAGCTGGCATGGAATTATTTATTCCACGTACACAGAAAACCTCTTCAGCCACTCAAAAGCCCTGGTTCTCTAAATCCTGTGACAAGGCCAGACTTGAAAAGGTCAAAGCTCACAAAACGCTTCTACACAATCCCAGCCAAGAAAATCGTCAAGCATTTAACGACACAAGAAACCGCTATGTCCGCATTCTTTCTGAGGCAAAAAACTCGTTTAATAACCACATCAAAAACAAAGTCCTCTTAAGCTCCAACCTGCGGCAAACCCTTCTGGACTCTTGCTAAATCTATTGGGAATAATTTCTGCAAAAGCACGTTCCCACCTCTTGTCTCAGGGGATAAAATTGTTTCTACCGCCCTGGGCAAGGCTGAACTTTTTACTTCGTTGTTCGCCGCTGAACTTTTTGCTTCGTTGTTCGCCGGCAACTCTACTCTCAACCCACCTCCAAATGTTCAACCACCAACAGCCCACAATGTCGTGCATAAAATGACGGATATCATTTTCAAAACTAAAAAGGTATGAAAGATGCTCTCTTCTCTTAATACCAGGAAAGCCTCTGGCCTTGACGAGATCCCAGCAATTGTTCTCAAAAAATGCGCACCAGAACTTGCTCCTGTCCTGACTCGTCTGTTTCAGATATCTTACAATAAAGGCATATTCCCTACTAACTGGAAAACTGCTCGAGTACAACCCATCCCCAAGAAAGGATCCAAAGCGCTTCCTAGCAACTACAGGCCTATTTGTCTCCTTTAAGTCGTCTCTAAAGTGATGGAAAAGTATATAAACACCGAATTACTAAAATTTCTTAAAAAACACACATCCACGACAGGCAGTATGGATTCCGTCGGCGCAGATCGACTGCCGACCTCCTTTCCTTTGTCACCCATTCTCAGAACAAGTCTATGGAACTACACGGTGAATCCCAGATTGTTGCTCTAGACATATCCAAAGCATTCAACCAGGTCTGGCACGCAGCGCTGCTTAATAAACTTCTGGCCCATGGCCTACCACCAAAACTCCGTACCTGGACAGCAAATTTCCTCTCCAACCGAAGCATTTCTGTTGTCGTGGATGGCCATTCCCCTAAACTGTATCCAATTAATGCAGGAGAGTCCCTCAAGGTTCAGCTCTAGCCCCTACTTTGTTTCTTCTCCACATCAATGACCTCTCTAGCACATCCAACCCAGTTCACAGTTACGTGGACGACAGCACCCTCCACTCAAATATACAACATTCTAAGCCTGTCTCTTTAGCCCAATTAGATTAGGATCACAGACTCATGGAGGGTTCTGTCCCTGTGGATCTCCAAAAAATATTAGACTGGGGAAGTAGAAATCTTGTACAATTCAACCCCACCAAATCTCAGTCGCTTTCTTCTCTAAAGAGATACACCAGCCCTAGACCCATCACAATGAACAACCAAGTTATTCAAAGTAATGAGTCCTTTTCTCTTGTTGGCATTTCTGTGGATCGAAATGTTAATTGGCACCAACATGTCACATCAATTGCAGAAGCGGCTGCTAAGAAATTAGGTTTCCTCTTCCGGGCTCGCAAATACTTTTCACCAGCTAATCTCTATACCTTATATACTTCACAAATAAGGCCAAACCTCGAATACTGCTCCCATATCTGGGGTGCAGCTGCCGTTTCTACACTCGCTATCCTGGACTCCATTCAAAAGAGAGCTATACGTCTCATCGGTGACCCTACACTCACCCAAAGGCTGCCATCCCTTGCCCACCGACGTGCCATTGGTGACCTCTCTCTCTCTTTTATAGATATCTGCACGGACACTGCTCAGAGGAGCTCTCCTCCATAGTTCCCCCACTTGCTGCCCCCAACAGATCTACCAGGGGAACAGAGCGAATGCACCCTTTTACTGTCCAGGTCAGGTCAGGTCAGGTTGTGGAATTCCTTGCCGGCACATGTTTTTCCTTCTCCTCCGAACCTCCAAACCTTCAAGTCCAGAATTAACAAGTTGCCTCTTTCCTCCTTGTCAACACCCACGGTATGATAGTATTTAGGTTGTAAGCCCTCGTGGTGTGTTGTTGAAATTTAAAAAAAAGAAGCAATGTTGGATTACATTATCCGTTAGTTTGTTTTTTTGTAACATTGCAGGTTATGAAAAATAACAGTTTCTAATAAATTTTTCAGAAAGTAGTGAAGATAAATATGTCAAACCTCATATCATTGGAATCGCCTTGATTAGAGCTATCAAAATAGCTAACAATATATAGGGTATCCCATTAAAAAAAACACAACTTTGACATTTTTCTCACAAATTATAAAGAGAAATATGTCAAACCTCGTATCGTTGGAATCGCCTTAGAGTTATTAAAATAGGTAACAATATATAGGTGTCCCATTTAAAAAAAACACAATTTTGACATTTTTCTCAAAAATTATAAAGATAAACCTCATATATAGTCAAACCTCATATAGTTGAAATCGCCTTAATTAGAGCTATTAAAGTAGCTAACAATATATAGGATATCCCATTTAAAAAACACAACTTTGACATTTTTCTCGAACATGTAATTTTTTTTTTGAAAATATCTGAATATACCACTTTATTCTGCGGCAAAAGTTCTACCAGAATCCGTTTTCACCTTTTCCATATCTTGTTGAATAAAGAAAATACAAGTGGGGTCCCAAATTGCAAACTTTTCATAAGCCGCCTGTATCTACGAAACTAAGAAGGCGGCGACTTTTCTGTCACTGCCATTTTTCGTTTCAAAAAAATCGAGCACAGTATTGCGAAAACTGTTTGTTTCTATCTTCAATAATAACTGAGATATTCCACATTTACAATCAAAATAAGACACCCTGTACATTTGCTTTGCTCTTTTGTATGTAAAGGCTCAATTTGATGGATTTTTTCAATCAATTTTTAGGCGTTCCAGATTCCATGCAGAAACTAATGTACAAAGGAATGCTTCAAGACAGTCAAACATTTGCTACTGCTGGCATTACAAAAGGCTGTAAAATCATGCTAGTAGGCTCCACTTTAAATGATGTCCTAGCTGTATCGTCTGTTAGCAAACAGGTAGATTTTATTAAAAATGTGAATTTTGCGTAAGTCTTGTAGATGCATTGTTGTTGCTTCTAAAGGACTGAAAAAACATCCAAGTTTGATTTGCTTTTCTTTAGCATTGTTTTTTTTTTTAGGATGTTGCCGAAATGGATAAAGCAGCATCTACCAAAGAGCCCTTATGCAAGCAGAAGATTCACAGAAAGGTATTAGATAAGGGTGTACCAGAAGATGCTATGCCAGGTATAAAAAATCTCAAGGTATGTTCACAAACTGGACTAAAGCAATAAGTTTAGGTGTTTTCCCCTAACTTTATCACGAAGTAATTATTTTCTATACACTCTGTAGTTTACATTAAATATGTGTTTCCAAAATGATGCGAAATAATACAGGGGGTGAGAGCTGAGGTGATTTTAAGAAAAAATTTCGGGACACAGCAAGTGCGTTATGGTAGCGAATTTTCAATAATGTTTCAAATTTGTATAATTCAATTTTCTATAAACCTAGATAGTTGAATTTTGGTATGTAGTTAAGTATTTACGAGCGCAACATATCAACCAAGTTCCATCAAAATAACTTTCTTATTTTTCGAGATACAATTTTTTTTTCGGAAAAATCAATTTTCTTAGAAAAACTGGTCCGATAGGCCTGGCCATCGACCTCATTAGAGGCAATCCATGTTTGATCATAGTTTTGATGTACCTTGCAGAGGGCATCACCAGCAGCCCCTTGTCTACATTTAAAGCTCAATAACTTTTTTCAGCCTCAGTGTATCAAGTTTCTTATCAGACATTTTTATTATCTGATATGTTATCTTCCAAAAAGGTATACCTTGTAGATTTTGATTTGGGGGGCCGTTTCTGTGATAATCGACTACACCCTTTATCCAGGCTTAGGACTGGTCCAACAAGTTTGAAGCATTTTTAAGGACCAACTGAAGATTTTTGTGCTATCGGGGCGGCAAAGCCGCGGACGAACCCTGAGGGTGAAAAAAAAAAAAGACCAACCGACCAACAACACTTAAAATTTACATTGGAGCATGTTTAAGGACCAATCGACCAACAACACTAAAACTTTACTGGCAAAGAACAAGAGGAGTAGGATACAAATTGTTAATTGTTGTATAACACTCCAAGTAAATGTTGAAAGTGACCCCTGTTTTCGTTTACACAAAGATTAATTCTACGGAGAAAATTGAACTGCACCCTATCCATCATCTCTGCATCTAACTGTAAAATGTTTACTGAATTTTGCACTCGCACCCACAATTCTTCGTAGGTGTTTATTGGTCTAGAATCTAGAATATACCAACTGCTTAAGCGTTCCCCATAAAAAGTTATCCATGAGCGTTAAATCTGGTGACCGAGGTGACCAATTTACAGGAGCATTGTTTCCTCTGCCGATCAATCGATTCCAAAATCTGTCATTTAAATGATTTCTGACGTTCAGCGTGAAATGTGGTGGTACGATGCCGTGCATGAACCACATATATTGCCTAACAGCAATTGGAAGTTCATCAAGTAAATTTGGCAAATTAACTAAATGCTCTTGGTAGTCTAAACCATTCAAGCGAGGTGGTAAGATGACAGGACGTATGTAATATGTCAATAATTCTTGCCCACACGTTAATTATGAATTCACGTTGATAATGCAAAACCTTTATTGCATGCAGGCTTTCATCAGCATAAATGTGTTCATTAATAAAAGACAAAAGCGTAGTCTTAATTCCAGGTCGATAGGTAAAAGCTCTTGCACTGTTTAGAGGTAAAATGGATGTAACTGCTGTTTTCTTAAAGTCCTGTTTACCGTATCCTTAGAAACTCAAAGTTCCAAACCAATTTGTATGGTGCTTAAACTCGGATCTTCTTCAATTCGTTCTAAAATTTCTTCTTAGACATTTGCTTTTCTAATAGCTTGATTCCGTCCATAATCAAACTTAACAGAAAGAAACATACCGGTTTCTCGTAGACTGCTTTCAACAGCGGCAAATGTTTGATGGTTTGGAATGTGTCTATTTGGAAATCTTTTTTGATATTCTCTGACCGATTCCCGACCATTTCCTTGGCAATAACCATAAACTAACATCATATTGGTCATTTCTGCATTAGTGTAGGGTACGGCCATAGTGAGAAATTGAAAGAAGTAATAACTTTTAAAACTACAGTGACACCTTGTCAGACTTAATTGTTTGACAATACTATTTTGTAACTAATGAAAATACTTAATAATGGGTAGTCGTTCCTATGATGCATTTTAGAACGCAATGAAACACTTAAATTCGATTATCACAGAAACGGCTCCTCAAATCAATATCTACAAGGTATACCTTTTTTGAAGATAACATATCAGGTAATAAGAATTTCTGATAAGAAATTTGGTATACCTATCCAGAAAGAAGTTATTGGGCTTTATATGTAGACAAAGGGCTGCTGGTGATGCCCTCTGCAAGGTACATCAAAACTATGATTAAACATGGATTGCTCATCCTGAAAAGCCTCTAAGTACCAAATTTCATGCAAACCCTGTTATTACTAAGGTAAATATTTGAAAAGGAGTTTCAACAAATAATAACTTCGACACCCTGTATTTCGAAAAAGATCAACTTTTGGACTGAGGTAAATTGGGCTAGATCCTCATATTTTAGCCTAAGGAATCTGTGATATCCTTTTGTACACACCTTTAAGAGACACCCTGTATATATATATATATATATATATATATATATATATATATATATATATATATATATAACTGGGTTCAGTTTCGTGGAAACATCTTCATTTTTAAAACAAAATTAATACAACATTTGTGTGTTTGATTTAATGACGTGTCGTTGCTCCATGCGTGGCTTCATCAGGTGTTTATGTAATTTTATTTTATATTAATCTATTAACAAAGTGTAAAATTAGTGTATTCCACATCTACAATTGTGGTCTGTAAAACATTGATAAAGCCATTATTAGAGATTGGGTTTTCCCTGAAATTATTGAAATATGACAGACATGCGTGTTAATGTTTCTTAGTTGACGGTGATTCTTTCAGATTGTATACAAGCATCATCTGTGTGTTACCATCGAAAATTGGAAATTAAGGATCTGATGTGACTGCCTTTGTATTTTTATGAATCCATGGTTTGCGAACATTGACAAAATTATATATATATATATATATATATATATATATATATATATATATATATATATATATATATATATATATATATATATATATATATATATATATATAACATAAAAATTCAAATGAACCGTGCTTTCGTTTTCTAGGGGCCCAAATTGGCGCTCATTCGAAAAAATGTTTACAAAATCTCACCATCATCACCTCTATTAGCGAATTTTTTTAAAATAAAATGTAATGGGGTGGTTTTTCGTGCCTTTTGCTTTTCTTTAAAACAAAGGTTTTTTCAAATGACTGTAAATTCTAAATATTATTATTATTAAAATTTAAGTAATTATTCATTTAGTTATATTTTAGAATCGACAACATTCAAGCGACAGAACGTGTATCTAAAACTACCCCTTGTTACCTTGAAACTAATATTTAAGTTTTATGATCTTCAAGGGAGGTCCTGCCTAAACTTATTTGGAACACTAAAACCGAGCATCTGGCATCAAATTCCCAAAATTTTCCTATATATTCAGTCTTAGCGTATACCCAGTGACCACAGTACATCAGAGTCACCCTATAAGAAACTGTTAAAATGAACTCTAGTTTAGGGCTTCCTAAGCTAATAATAAACCCAGCATCTAGTTTTTAAAGTTACTTTAATACAAAAAATAAATTTTATACAGAACATTTTAACAGCATAATAAATTTTAAATACATCCTTTAATTTCAAAGGTTTCCGTACGATTAAAATATTTAAAAAATCCATAATTTTTAAATAAATCCCTTAATTCCAAAGGTTTTCATCTGATAAAAATTATACTAAAAACTCTTAATTCCAATAATATAAATCCTAAAGGTTATTTAAACAGGAGGGTGTAGGAGATTTTTCCAAACCTTAGAATGGATTAAATGTTATACAAAGTTGATACTGGTGAGAACTACATTGTTCTCGTCCCCGATATAATTTTTCTAAGCCCGATATTTAACTCCCTCTTGGCTTAATTATAGCTCTCAAACTTATATAACCCCTTATAGCCCCACACTGCTAAATTATTCTATACTAATTTAACGTACAGCCCATGGCTCAAAAATATCTATACAAATTCTATATAAAAATTACTTCAGTACCAGAGACAGCTAGCCTCTCAAATAAAAGACAATTTAAGCAATAGTTTAAACATGGAACGAACTTACCAAACCCCTGGGGCACTAAGCCAGCCTTGTATCTTGCTTTACCAGCCCCTCCATGGGCCGTTCAACCACGCGCGTCCGCGATAATCGCCCTTTTTAAAACACTCCTAATTCACTCTCTGAAATTTCACTTCCCTTCTAAATTTACACTCATTTTATTTAAAAGTAACCCTTGACATTACAGTCGCTACCGTACTTTTCAGCCCCGAGGCTTGCTGGCCACTAACTCTAGACGCGTATTTTTCCACCATTCCATTTTTCCCATATCAAAAATCCAAGCTTGCATTTTTTCTCTGTTGAAACCAAATGACACTGTTGCCGAGGCCGTAGACCCAAAACTTGCGAATCTAGCATTCCTCTATCCACTATGTTTCAAGTAGGGATGCACCGGGAACAGATTTTATGCAAAGCCGAGTACCGAGTACCCGGCTCGATTAGTATATCGGGTAACAGGTACCCGACGGCCGGGTACAAAAAATAACAAGGTTACGATCAATCTAAACAATTTTCAAGCAGCCACACCGGAGAAAACATTTGTAATGTATTATTTGAGATTTTAAATGAGTGGAATATTAGACCGGAAAAATTGCATTTACTTCTTCGTGACAGTGAGGCTGCAAAAGACATGAAAATTGATCATGAATCTTGTTTTATTCACACCCAACAATTGATTGTGCTTGATGCAATTCGGTCACAAACAAGCATATCTGATTTAATAGCAGTTGCTCGAAACATACTAACACATTTTAACCATTCTTCTGTTTCACGTGAAAAACTTGAAACTATTCAGCTAGAATTAAATATGCCCCCTAAAAAATTAGTACAAGACGTCCAGACACGTTGGAAATCAACTTATTATTTATGAGGAAGGTTGTTTGAACCAAAAAGACCTATTAGTGTATTTATAGTCGATAATAATGTAATCGGATCTTTATCTCAAAGTCAATGGCAGTTGACTGAAAATATTTTACTATTGCTTAAACCGTTTGAGGAAATTACAAGACGCTTCAGCTGAACTGACCACATCATATCTGAAGTTATTCCAACACTGCTGTCTCTCCAAAAGTATCTTTTGCAAATCACTGCTCATGGTTTAGCAACAATGAAAGATGCGCTTATATCTAATATAGAACAAAGATACCCTGGAATTGAATCTAATCCGCATTATTCATATGCAACTTTTTTAGACCCATGGTTTAAATTGATTTTTATTTCTGACGGTAACAAGAAAACACTTACAGAAGAAATTTTGTCCCAAATTACTGCTCAGAATTTGAGAATAACCGAGGAAAATAATGAATTAAATCAACAAATCGATAGTTCTGATTCTGACGATTTGACTTTAGTAACAATGATTAGTTCACCTAAAAGAGAAAGGACCAGTACAGATAATACATCTGTGTTTGATATAATGTCAGAAATAGCGTCAACTTCTACATCTCATTCAGTTGAGTCATCAAATAAGAAAGATATGAAATTAGAAATTGACTCTTATTTAAAGCAAGACATCATAGACAGAAACTCATCACCATTTGAATGGTGGAGAATCCATCAAAACACCTTTCCCAATTTAGCTGTGATTGCTAAACGATACTTATCTGCACCAGCCACAACCGTCTTTAGTGAAAGGTTATCTGAAGCCGGTAATGTTTTTGAAATGCAGACAAACAGGCTGTTAGCCAAAGACCGTGAACAATTAATTTTTCTGCACCACAATTTAAATTTACATAATTAACCTTATATGTATAATTAAAAACAATGCAATAAAGTTTACTTAAATGTATTAAATTTCTAGTTATTTATTGGTACTACCCGGCGCCGGGTACTGTAATACCCGGTCTTAACGGGTACCCGGCGAAACAGGCCGGGTAGGCAGGGTACCGAGTACATACCGGGTACCCGGCGAAACAGGCCGGGTAGGCAGGGTACCGAGTACATACCGGGTACCCGGTGCATCCCTAGTTTCAAGTGACCCGGATTTAACTGCAACTTGAGCAGTTGATTGTTTTATAATTTCATCATGCCCAGAGTCTATAATTATGCATATTCCGATTATATTTATGATCGCTTAAAGTATTTGTTGTGGCGATTTTTCATAAACTTTTTTGAGATCCAACCAAGTAATTATTTTACATCTTCTCTGACCATTTATGTATAGAGAAATTTCATATAAAATTTATACGTAAACAGGTAAGCACCTTGCTTACATCTGACCCCAACTTGAAGACAAAATTTATCCGTAGGAAAATTTTGTCTCAATATAAATATATACTTAAACAGGCCAGCATCCTGCTTACAAAAAATTGGTGAAAAACTGCATGTCCTAAACGAGTTAACTTTTGAACTACATTGCATTTTTTTGGAAAATATATAGTTGTTAAATTGCATTTGGTTTTATTTACTTAAGTGGGTTTGATATTCTTTTTAGGAGAGTCTACCACCCATGCCCCTCTCAGGAATGTTAAATAAACATGGCGGAAAGGTGAGACTGACTTTCAAACTTGAAGCTGACCAATTATGGATTGGTACTAAAGAACGCACAGAGAAATTACCAATGGGATCAATAAAAAATGTTATTTCAGAACCAATTGAAGGACATGAAGAATACTGTATAATGGTAAGGAATTTTTATAAATACTGAAAACATCATGTAACAAGAAAAATATTACTAATACAGGCTGCGTCACTGGTAACGTCTTAGTCTGTAAGAGCCAAAATAAATATTTAAAAGAAAAGTTGTTTTCACAGCGATATATACAGGTGATTCTTTAATATTGCGAAAAATTTCAAGGAGCGAATCCTTGTCAAAAACTAAAAAGGGTTTTTCATATAAAATTATTTCCAAAAACGTCCCCCTTAAGTGTAGGATAAAATGAGGTTTTTATTTAATTTCTCAGATTTGAAGAAACATGAAAGAATAAAATTGTCCATATAACCTCTACCTTATCAAAGCCTTTCCTACTCCAATATTTTTATTCATCTCTCACCCTCAGAAGGGGTTGAAAATTGTAACCCTTAATGAGTTTGTCATTGTATAGTTTTGTGAAGTTTCAAAATTGCAATTTCAAAAATGCCCTTTTACAGCCTGAGTCACTGCTAACCATTATAGCCTTTTGCGTTTTTTTTCCTGAAATGTACTGTTTTTGAGCAAATAAAAAATTAAATAAAAGTTGTGCAAAAAAAATTGTAAGGTATAACATTTAGTTTTTCTTTTATGCAAAATTATTTAGAGTAAAAAAATACAAAAGACATGGAAATGACAACCTTCAACTTCAATACAAGCCTCTATCCTGCGATGCATTGATTGGCGAACACACTAAAAAATACCCGAAGTCTGCTGAATTGTCTCACAAGTCGCGATAATGTGATATCACAATTCTTCCACATTTCCAATTGGAGTCGTATAAACCAGTTCTTTAAGATGCCCACAGAGGAAGAAATCGAGAGGATTTAGGTCTGGGAACCTTGGAGGCCAACCTTAATGAAATTTGTAACACCATTTTTTTAAAGGCACTTGCAGTACTTACAGATTATATCTAAGACCAAATTTAAATTTTTTAGCTCCGTATAAAATATAATCCTTTTTAAACAATCGCTAACTGGAACTCTAAAACCGATCTCCCAGGTCCATTTAAATTTAAAGAATTAGTTATAATAATATATCTTACTAATAGTGTACAATTTTATCGCTTTTAAAAACAGGTGCATTGCGTTTTTCGAAAACAGCACTAACTTAAAGATAAGATTATCACTATACAATATACAGTTTGAACTTTAAGTTTATAACATAACCTATAAGCAAATAACAAAAACAAATACCTTCGTTAGTTATTAGTTAACAGTATTTGCTATATACTATATACATGAAAGTTATTTAAGTAATATTTTACTTACCATTTATAACATATAATTATTTTAGCATCCCACATCTATTTAATTAATAATAAAAATGTTAAATAAGATTTCTGTTTTAATAAGAATATAAATAAGATGTCCATGTTGGTGATTATTAACGTTAACGTTAGTCTCGAGTGTCTCGACACAGCTCGCACTCTGCTGTCATCGCATGCAACGATGTCATATTGTACAAATTAGATTGTAATTATTTTTTGAAAATAAGACGAGGAATTGGTCACTCAACATTTATGAATATTAAACGACATTTAGTGGATGGATTAATTTATTGTAAACTTTTATTTGTCATCAATAAGTAGTACAAATATGTGTTACATTTTAAGATTAAAGTGAAATTTTATTATATCTGGCAACCCGGCTCATTTAATTTAATTGTCAGGTGACTTAGTCGATTTTGAATTAGCTACTTAGAATACACATTCACAGTCTAACCATTCTTGAAATCATTCACCGTGTGAAATGCCTCATGTAATTCGAAGTGATATCTTAGACTGTTTATTACTTTGACATCTTTATTTTCGAATAACTCCCTTTCTCGTGGGCCATTTAATTTGAATTTTGGTTAACAGGTATTATCACGTCTCCTATATATGTGCAAAGCCATTAACACAATCAAGGTAATTCCCCAATTTGGTCCAAATCGGTAAAGTATTTTTTGAGTTATCAGATACATACATACATACATACATACATACATACATATATATATATATATATATATATATATATATATATATATATATATATATATATATATATATATATATATAATCAAAACCGACCTTGGATATGGGTTCTAAAGGACCAAATTCGCGCTCATTTGAAGAAATTTTCCAAAAGTCTTACCATTGATACCTCTCTATTAGTGAATTTTCTTAATGAAAATTCACTGAAACAACAAACAAAATAGGTCTCAAGATGCTACCTTGAGGTATTCCCACATTGACAGAAACGGTATCTGACATAGATGTGTTTATATAATAGCTTTAGCCTTGTAGACGGCTTTACTGGTTGCCCATCCTGTATAATATTAAAATTCTAGTAGTAGTAGTCATTTGTTTCATTCCAGCAGTGCTAAATTTGGTCAAATTTTGCTGTAGTAGGTTTGTGTATTTGTGTCTAGCCTATTTTCAGTTATGTTAAAAAATGCTTTATCTATATTTATTTAAATTTCTAGGGAATACAGTTAGGTCCCACCGAGGCATCAAGATACTGGATGTATTGGGTTCCCTCACAATATGTAGACGCAATTAAGGATGCTGTGCTAGGAAAGTGGCAATATTTTTGACTTGTTCTCCTTCGACTCCACCCATTAGCTAACAGTATTAAGATCGAAAACATTTACTTAGTTTTTTGAGTATGTTAAAAAGATTACATTAATCTTCAAAAACATACCATACTAATTCTGTTGCTTTTATTTTTGTTATAGACACAAAATCGTTCATAATTTGTTTTATTTCAGTTTTATATGAGGCATATTCAAAAAGAACACTGAACTTATTTTACAGAGTTTATTACTAAATTTACCTTATTTTAAGCAGTGTTTCTCTTCCAGGCCTTCCCTATGATGGACTTGTACTACTATGTGTGCCAAATACACATGTAGAGACTCCTTTAGCTTCATAATTTCTTGTTTTCTCCTGTAATCGGTTCCGTATTTTTATGACATCACCGAAACAGGAGAAAATAGAATTTATTTATATGCTAAGTACACTTGGAGAACCCAAATCATCACAACACATTTTAAAAGACCTGACGATCGTTTCACTAACCAAGGTAGCGTCATCAGATGATGAATAATTATAAATATCTGATATCCACAACTCTATTTATATTCTTCTGCAGGTAGTCGGTCACTAATGATTTAGGGAGGTTCATTGACAAACACACACAAAAATTTACATAAAAACCATATAATAATAATAAAAATAATTTATTTACCGATAATATACAGCCTGACTTTTAACAAACAATACAACAACATAACATAATTAATATTGACATTTTTTTCCACATTCAGCAAATAATAACAAACAGACAAAGTCAGAGACTGTGCGTCGGCAAAATTCAGTATAGATTTGCCTACCTTGTAGGTGATTGAACAGAAATGTGTCCCGAACTAAACTCACATAGTGAACAAAAGGAGATTACCACCACATACACCCCCACACAGAGAGCTACCTACACACATTTGCAATCCTATACACTCGTATACTCTCTCTCTCTCTCTCATTTTCTCTTAAACACACACACATGCACACAAATTTTGCAATTCTTTCTATCAAAATTTTCAAACCAAATCAGCGGCTTTTCAAATCGACACTCGACAATACCCAGTCTGATTTTTTAACAACAAATAACAATATCAACATTGAATTTTTTTTCCACGGTTACCCGTTTACCTGTTTCCCCCTTTATATACACCATCAGCAAATAATAACAAACAGACAAAGTCAGAGACTGTGCGTCGGCAAAATTCAGTATAGATTTGCCTACCTTGTAGGTGATTGAACAGAAACGTGTCCCGAGAATCAAACTCTCATAGTGAACAAAAGGAAATTACCACCACATCCTCCCACACAGAGAGAGATACCTACACACATTCGCAACTCTATACACCCGCATACTCTCTCTCTCTCTCTCTCTCTATCTCTCTCTTTCTCTTAAACGCACACATATCCTACAAATCCTCCCATTACAATTACTAAACCAAATCAGCGGTTTTTCAAATTGACAATACCTCACACTAATTTTCGTGGTACTGTAAGGAGCCAAGTTTTTACGTCCTGAAAACGAACTCCGGTCTTAATTTTTTTATTTCTAGTGGTAGTATGTTGTACAACCTTGGCATAATAAAGGTATAATACCTCTGTCCCACCATTTTATGCACTCTAGGAACCTTCGTGTACTGTTCTCTTCGCCCTCCATACGTATGATCCACAATATCAAATTCACCCTTGTGCTTATAATAATATGCCAAGGCAGAATATGAGTACAACTGTCTCATGTCTTAACACATTGGCCTCTGCGAATAACAGATCACTGGGATACACCGAAGGTTTACCATATATAATTTTCAAGAATAGTTTGTGGAAAACTTCCAAATGTTTAATATGGCTTGCCAGCATTCCTCCCCACGTCACGATACCATATCGAAGCAGACTTTCCACCAGAGCAAAAATATTATTTTTAGGTACTGCGTGTTGAGTAATTTTTTAAGTTGCTTTACTTTAACAATGAGCCCCCTTAAGTTGTTTACCAAATCTGCAGCATGAGAAGCCCAGCGTAGGTGTCTGTCTACAGTAATGACAAGATATTTAATGGCGTCGGCACTACAAACGATAAAACTGATCAACAACAAGAGGACCCATCTCTTCAGTTCTATAACTCGAGAACTGTATATATTTAGTCGTTTCACAGTTGACAGCCATTTTTTTACCGTTGAAATATTCCCACACTCTCCTCATCCCAACCTCAGCCTCAATTTTCAGATCATCCCAGTTTTTTTGCAGAAAAGAATATGGCTGTATCATCAGCAAAGCTAATGATCTGTCCAGAATTTTCAACCTGGTATAAATCACTTATATAAATGTTAAATAAAATTGGTCCCAAAATCTAGCCCTGTGGGACACCACACCTAATAACCGTGCTTTCACTTAAGACGCCTCCAACATTTGTGCACCGTTTTCTATTATGCAAATAGTTTTTCATTAAGGTTAAAGGAAGTCCCCTAAAACCCACTGATTCCAGCATTTGACAAAGAACCTCATGATCAATAGAATCAAATGCTTTTGATATATCCAGAAAGACTACCAGTGCTGGCTCAGACCTATCAACAGACTCATACATATTTCATCAGCTTTGCTATAGCATCCTGGGTCGATCATCCTTCTCTAAAGCCATATTGAAACTCGGAGAGTATATTGTTTTTTGACAGATAAGAGTTTATAATTGGCAGCACAGTTGGAAAAATAAAAAGTGAATAGCTTATATTTACTAGTGCACAATTGCAGTATGTCAACCCCCTGCAAACTGGATGACTGCAGTCTCTGATTGTTAATTAGGCTAGTTAATCTTTCCCGGCTTATCAACTTCGTGACAGTACCTTACCTGTAAATTATATTTGTGAGAGAGGGAACAAAAAAATAAAAATCCTGATATATTCCTGATTTGAAATCTTGATCAGTTTCTCAGCAAGGATAATTCGCAAACCAGATAATCCACACACGAATAATCGAGAGTATATTGTATTTATTTTAGCAGATATACTTTTATCTTTGATAATAATGAGAAGAAATGAGAAAAGTTCAACGTCTTTATGGATATGCCTCGTATATACTGTCCGGTTGTACTTTTTATTTTGTTGTAAAAGATCTATGATATTGTTAGCAGTTTCAGCATTCAAGTCAAGTGATTCAACTCAATATTTGTGATCTATACGTTGATATGATACATTTAACATTATAAACACAGAATCAATTTTAGATACTTAAAGAAGTTATATTTATGTAATTATTATAGTAATAATTGTAATGTTACATATATTATATCAACAAAAATCTAAAATAAGTTTTATATGAAGATATAAGCCGACTAAGTGTTTTTTGCTATATGTTCGAAAATATTTCTGTTTGTTGTAATGCGTGATTTTAAAATAAATATGTTGTCTCGACCGATATTGTTTATCTTCTTTATTAAACAGATTTTTTCCTGAATAAGATGTGACTGTGATGTAGGTTGTTTAGAGGGCCGAAAAATTAAATGTAAAAAAAAATAGGTACAGAAATAATATTCCTTTCCTTTTACTAATACACAATACATAATAAAACACAAATAGATAATTACAGAGCATGTAAGCAATGCTTATGTGTGCTTATAACTAAACCTACATACATCTAACCTTACGTACATTGTCCCTATATTAGGGAAGAAATGGGACAAGCCCTGATAATTTATTTATTTATTCAAATTTGCACCTACAGAATTAAACAATTCCAAATGGTACTTAAAAATTAAAAAAATAACAAAGTAACAAAATCACTGTGTTTAAGGAGCGGAGGATAATTTAAGGAATAAACTCGTCGAACTAGGCGAATGTAGACATAGGTAACGGTGTAATTATAACTTTAATAACTCACAAAACTTAACAATGCTACTACTAACTAACTGAATGAATTTTAACTCGAACTGTTTACATCGTGAATTTTAATTGAATAGTGTTTTTATGTTTACATAATTAAATCACAAGTGTCGCATCTTTACATCTTAAGCAATCTAAATTAACTGTCTCTTCATGTTTATCAACAAATACTACTTATAGTTTTTTAATCAGTTTACGTCCTTCCAAAATTGCAGACTTCAGCAGTCCTGCGTTCCTTGTACGCTGCTTGTTTACTGTTTACATAATAATGTAATAGTTTCAATGCCAATGTTATCGAAACAATTATGACCTCTAATTATGTGCAATATTTACATTATTTAGTGTAGAGAATTTTCCTCAACTAGCTTTACATGTTATTTTACTGTTTTTAATAAGTATGTTTCTACGATTGCTACTACCCCTTCTGCAAACCCTATTGTTCTCTGAACACACTGTCTTAAGACAGTTTTCATTTTAGACATAGCAATATAAAAGATATCACAATTAGAAAAATTAGCATAATTATGCAACAATCTGTCCATGAAACTGTTACATTCATAGTAAGTCCTGTGTGTTCGCTCAAAAAAAAGTTGCTGTTGGCGAGTTGAGCGTGGTGGAACATGGAAAAGGACCAACTTGAGCAGATCATTACAGTCAATGTGACCATTAATTAACTTATATATAAACATCAATGAAAGATACTCATGTCGCGCTTTGAGACTGACCATACCACAAAGAAGCAATCTGACATCATACCCAATATCTTGGCAAGGAAAGTGATGCTTATAAAGAAGGTATTTAACAAATTTGTTTTGTACTCTTTCAATACGATTAATATGGCAAGCATAGGATGGAAACCATACAACACAACAATACTCAATATTACTTCGAACCAAGAATGTATACAAACTAGTGATTGCCGTTGTGTCAGTCATATGTTTAGTGTATCTTTTAACAAACCCCAAAAGTCTGCAACATTTCACAACCACAGCATCAATATGCAGATTAAATGACAAATCATTTTTCAAAATTACACCAAGATCTGCAACTGAAGTGACAACGTCCAACACTGTGTTATAAGTGGTATAGGTATGAACAATCCGATTCTGACCCCTAAAATAGCTCACAACCTTACATTTACCCACATTAAGCGACAACAAGTTTGAACTGCATCAGCGAGTCAAGTTGTCGAGATCATGTTGCAAAGTGTTGACACCATGGACAACTTCCGAAAAAGTCATCTGCATACAATAAACATTTCGATGACTCAAAACAACTCACAACATCATTAATAAAAAGATTGAAGAGAACGGGACCTATATGTGATCCCTGTGGTACCCCAGACAAGACGAGGACCTCATCTGATAGAGCACCACCAATGCTAACAAATTGCTTTCTGTCAGACAGGTAAGATCGAATCCACGAAAGATAACCACAGATGCCCATTGCAAACAATTTCTGCAGAAGAAGGGTATGACACACACTGTCAAAAACCTTTGATACATCAGTGTATACAACATCAACTTGTTTACTAGCCTCCAATGCATCCGTCACGTAAGATTGAAAAATGGCGAGATTAGTGACCATTGACCTTCCACTATAGAAACCATGCTGCTCTCCGACAATACTGTGTTTCAAGGTATTGGAAATCTCATCCGCAATGATAGATTCAAATAGTTTTGGTATTACAGGTTCAATTGAAACACCTCTATAATTGACAACTTTTGTCTTATCACCTGATTTGTGAATGGGGATCAGAGTAGACAACTTCCAGAGTGAGGGGCAAAAACCGGCATTGAAAAACCTTTGAAAGATACCACACAAAGGGCCGATCAAAGAGTGTCGACAATTTTTCAAGAATGAAGAAGGAATACTATCCAAACCAGCTCGTTTTTTGCCATCTAGTGAGTCAATTTTATCCTCGATTTCCTCAATTGTAAAAATATGCATAGAAAGGTTATGTGCAGACCGTATATTAGATACATCACAAAAGTCGACATCAATGGAACCACGGTCAGAATAACAGGATTGAAAATGTGCAGCAAAGGCGTCTACTACATCAGACTCATTATTATATATTACATTATTAAAACTCATTATATTCGGAATCCCAGAATCCTTCCTCAAGGAATTAACGAAAGACCAGAACTGTTTGACATCAGACTGAATGATCTGCTATGTGCTAGTCACAAACTGTAAATAATTGTAGTCAATGCGATACTTAGTGTCACGTCTAAGATTACAATATTTCGTAAAATCAGATTCAAGACCAGTTCTTTTAAATTTACGATAACTTTTATTTTTCTCAGTGATGAGTTTACGAAGTTCCGAATCAAACCACTGAGGATATTTAGAACTTTTCACTGTTTTAGATGAACATTTTGGCTAATAGCCTTGTACAGCACAGTATAAAACTGATGTGTTAACAGATCAAGATCACTTGACTAATCAATAGAAGACCAGTCATAATCCAAGAAACACTGATTCACACAAGCATAGTCAGCTCTGTCAAAATCAAATGTTTCAACTTGATTTTCACTCCTGAGTGAGGGAAGATATGTAAAACTAACTGTCACTTCCAAAGGAGGATGATGCAGATCAACTCGAGATAGAGGATTTGTACTCTCTTCAACTGTGACTTCGTGGAACTCCGAAAAGACTCGATCTAGGATTTTATCATTAGTATTCTGCACAGCATTAATTTGTTCCATTTCCAGGAAGTACATTGAGTCAGTCACAATCTCAGCACATATATTCTGTCCACAATGAGGCACCATAAAATTATCTTCACAAAACCAGCTAATATGTGGCAGATTAAAATCACCAAAAATCAAAAACTATATACACTATAATTATTTTTTAAGTGTTTACACTTGTTGACAAAACTTTGATATGCCTCGAAACAAGAATTAGGAGGAAGATATACCACCCCCAACACTAAATTATTGTCGTATAAATCCATTTTGATCCACAAGTCCTCATAATAAGGAACCGATACAGCGTCAATCACAGAATTGTTAGTTGGTTGTACACAGTCTCTATTTTATAACATTTTGTGTTATTTGGAGCTGTTGTAACAACATACTATCTGGTTCGGCACCGAGATGGCAACCCTGTCGTACATCTCACATTGTCTTAGGAGGCTAGTAACTAGTATACCGTACTGACGAGTTCTAATTAGAGCGAAAGCGGTCTGCGGTTCTAATTATGGTGAGAATACATCTAGCATTAGATACACTGTTCCCGTGGCATATTGTTGGGCCGACAGTTCTTTCGACCGACATATCGTTTAGTCACTTTTAAGCCCCTGTAGTCGATTTAGTAAAGTAAAAAGGCTATTTTAAATTGATGAAAATCATGGTAAATATACCAAAAGTTATAGCCAACGATTTTATACCTACAAGTTACATTTCTTGAATTATCTTTTTGTTGATGAAATGATATCCATATTTGAATAGATTTATTTAAAATATTACAATTGCGATTGTTTGTCAAAGGATACATTACAATGTTGGCTAATAAGTGCAAACAAACCGATTTTTGTTGATCCCATGGAAAACTAAACATGCGCTTGAGAAGCGATAGAAATGAATAGCAGATCGCACGTGCAATGAGGTGGAGAGAGAAAGAGAACAGTTGGAAAGTAAAGGGGCAATATTATGTCAGGTCAGTTTAACCAGTAGCGTTTCAATTGAAGGGACGTAGGTATTATTTTCTTTGGTGCTAGTTTCATTTATTTTCATTTTGTGAAAATTTCTGATCGGTTTTGCAACTGTTATATTACCTTAATGAGTGGCAAGAAATTGGTGGGACATGTGGAACGTGAGAGTGATGCAAGTGACTGCCACTATCCGAATATGATAATATTCAGTTCAATAATACATCATAAAAACCGTTTAAGGGTTATGTCTGACAACATAATAAATAAAGACATAAATTTAACATGTGTAATTGGGAACTAGTTTTCAATACTACATTAATGTCTCTATTATCATAGTGTTCTCTTGTTCAGCAAGTACTTCTTTATCTCACTTTTCCATTTGTTTTTAATCTTTTCATTTCTTCAGGTATTTCATTGTATAGTTTTACACCATTAAATAGTATCCTTTTGTGTCCTGTGTTTGTTCTTGCAGCCTCTGTTATGTCTAAACGTCTCCTTGTACCATAACTATGTACTACGTTGCTGTGTCTCATTTGTAGTTCTGGTTCATTTATTTCTCCCTGTCTTAGTTTGTGGATGATTTTCATTGTTTCATAATTTGTTAGTTCTGCAATGTCCAATTGTTTAGTTTTTCTGAAAACTTCATTTGTAGGGCTCCAATAACTCAGATCATATATTAATTTTAGGATTTTATTTTGTATCCATTGTATACTAGATATATGTTTTATTGCCAGTTCCCCAGAAAGGAATCATGTATATCAATTTACTTTTTATATATGCCTTGTACAACATTATTTTCTGTGATTTTGGGAGACAGTTTTTGATTTTATAAGCCATTGCTATATATGATGATATCTCCAATTTTAGTTCATTTATGTGTTTAGTCCATTTTAAGTTTTTATCAATGTTTAGGCCTAGATATTTTACACTGTCTACTTCTTTTATGCTTCTTCCTTTAATTGTAATATTCATTTGGTGTCGTTTAGTGGTTTTCTGTATGTGGATTAAGTAGCATTTCTTTTCATTTATAGTTAGACGATTTGTGTTTGTCCATCTCATTAGTAGTTCTAGATCTTCATTTATCTCAGCTTTGGTTTTCTTGTCGTCCACATTTTCATAGAAAATTGCCAAGTCATCTGCATACATCATTTGTTTCCCATTCAATTTGTATAGACTCAGTTCGTTTATGTATAGTATATACAGGTATGGTCCTAGAATGGACCCTTGAGGAACACCACAGGTCATGTGAGTTCGTTCACTTTTCACATCTCCTATTTGTGTGTAGTGCTTTCTATTTTGTAGATAACTTTTTAGCAGCTTCAACACGTTCCCTGTTATTCCCATATTTTCAAGTTTAGCATTCATTATTTCGATGTCTATAGTGTCAAAGGCTTTACGGTAATCCAGGATCAGACCTGTTATGCATTCCCCTCTGTCCAAAGCACTCTGCAGATAGTTCATTAAGTTTAACATTGCAGTTTTTGTAGATTTTTGTTTTTGGAAACCATGTTGACAGTTTGTTATGAGTCCAATACTTTCTATGTAGTCTGTTAGTCTTGTATGTATCACTTTCTCAAAAGTCTTGCTAAACACCGTGAGGTTAGATATGAATCTGTAGTTATTTGGCATAAGTTTACTTCCTTCTTTAAAAATTGGTGTGTTTCTAGCTATTTTGAGTTCTTCAGGGAAGTGTCCATCTTTGATGTGCTGATTTACCAATTTTACTATTGTTGGTGCCATAAATACGGATAACAACGTTTACTTTCATCACTCACGTTCCGGATTTCTGCCTAGGCTATAAAATAGATCACAAGTTTATTAAAAATGTTAACACAGTATACAATCAATATCCTAATGAGTAAATGACTCTTCAATCCTGACACAAGGAAGTATATCAATGATGAATTTTATGGGTAAAATAAAACTCGTAAATTCAAAATAAAATTTTAATAAAAACAAAGACAAGTTTACAAAGTGAGTAATTGCAGGACTATATTAATGGCACACAGTGTATTATAAAACGTTATATATTATAATTTGATTAAAACTAAAACTTATGGTAACTATGTTAATATTTATATGATAATCTTAACCTACAAGTTGAAATAATATCAGCAGACTTATTTTAACTTGGGCAAGATAAATAATTTGCACTTCTAATATGGTAGAATAATAAATAGATATGGTTGCATTTTATAATAAGTTGATTTTAACTTACCATTACGTAAACCACAGAAATTGCTATTTTATGAGTTGATATTAAGATAACGAATATCATTATTGACTAGCATAATTATTCTTTTATATTTTTTCTAAAAAAATACAACAACAATTTTACTCAAAGAGTCTCGACCATGTAATGAATAAGTAGATGTAAGACATGGACACAGTGGCGTTCTCATTTGTGGTCTACAAGCCCATTTATTTATGAGGTTAACTACCTGCTGCCTTAGTATATATACTTCAATGTTACTCAATCGAAGTCAAGCAATGTTGGACACAGTCAGTTTTTTTTAAATTTCAGCAACACACCACGAGGGCTCACAGCCTAAATACTATCGTACCGTGGGTGTCGACAAGAAGGAAAGAGGTAACTTGTTAATTCTGGACTTGAAGGTTCGGAGGAGAAGGAAAAACATGTGCCGGCAAGGAATTCAACAACTTGGAAGTCCTCGGGACAAAAGAGCGGGCATAACAAGATGTTATATGTCTGGTGACCTGGACAGTAAAAGGGTGCATTCGCTCCCACTGGTAGATCTGTTGGGGACAGCAGGTGGAGGAACTACGAAAGAAAGCTCCCCTGAGCAGTGCCCGTGCAGATATCTATAAAAGAGAGAGAGGTCACCAACGGAACGTCAGTGGACAAGGGATGGCAGCCTTTGGGTGAAGGTGGGGTCACCGATGAGACATATAGCTCTCTTCTGAATGGAGTCCCGGATAGCGAGATGTGAGAGCAGTATTCGAGGTTTGGCCTTATTTGTGAAGTATCTAAGGTATAGAGATTAGCTGGTGAAAAGTATTTGCGAGCCCGGAAGAGGCAACTTAATTTCTTAGCAGCCGCTTCTGCAATTGATGTGACATGTTGATGTCAATTGAGATTTCGATCCACAGAAATGCCAACAAGTGAAAAGGACTCATTAGTTTGAATAACTTGGTTGTTCATTGTGATGTCTAGGGCTGGTGTATCTCTTATGAGATAGAAAGCATAACTGAGACTTAGTGGAGTTGAATTGTACAAGATTTCTACTTCCCCAATATTTTTTGGAGATCCACAGAGACAGAACCCTCCATGAGTCTGCGATCCTCATCTAATTGGGCTAAAGCGACAGGCTTAGAATATTGCATATTTTAGTGGAGGGTGCTGTCATCCACGTAACTGTGAACTGGGTTGGATGTGCTAGAGAGGAGGTCATTGATGTGGAGAAGAAACAAAGTAGGGGCTAAAGCTGAACCTTGAGGGACTCTCCTGCATTAACTGGATACAGTTTAGGGGAATGACGATCCACGACAACAGAAATGCTCCGGTTGGAGAGGAAATTTGCTGTCCAGGTACGGAGTTTTGGTGGTAGGCCAAAGGCCGGAAGTTTATTAAGCAGCGCTGCATGCCAGACCTGGTCGAATGCTTTGGATATGTCTAGAGCAACAATCTGGGATTCACCGTGCAGTTCCATAGGCTTGGTCCAAGAATGGGTGACAAAGGAAAGGAGATTGGCAGTTGATCTGCGCTGACGGAATCCATACTGCCTGTCGTGGATTAGACTGTGTTTTTCAAGAAATCTACGTCATTCGGTGTTTATATACTTTTCCATCACTTTAGAGACGACTTAAAGGAGAGAAATGGGCCTGTAGTTGCTAGGAAGCGCTTTGGATCCTTTCTTGGGGATGGGTTGTACTCGAGCAGGTTTCCAGTTACTAGGGAATATTCCTCTATTGTAAGATGTCTCAAACAGACGAGTCAGGACAGGAGCAAGTTCTGGTGCGCATTTTTTTAGGAAAACTGCTGGGATCTCGTCAAGGCCAGAGGATTTCCTGGTATTAAGAGAAGAGAGCATCTTTCGTACCTTTTTAGTTTTGAAAATGATATCCGTCATTTTATGCGTGACATTGGGGGCTGTTGGTGGTTGATTAATGAATGGGAGACTGGTTTGGGATGCGATCTAGATCTGATAAAATTCCTAGTTTGCAACCCCTTTGTTAGTGGCCATAGTAGTTGATGTGGGTAAAAAAGGCAAACTATGTAATATATCCTTAAAATGTTCCAACGTAAGAGTTGGTAATTGAAGAGATAGAATTCAGCTCTGCCAACAAATCCTACTCTCACGTCCTCGCAGATACTCATATCTCGCGCAGCTGCTAGCTACATGGCATACAATGAAGTGTGACATGTAGCAAAAGAGAGAGGGTGAAGGGCGAGTCTCTGGCGCCCTATAAATAACGAGCATGTCAGCTAAGGGAGAAAACCCCGAGAGGAAATCCTGGCCCTACAAGTCTGGAGGTTGAATCGACGTGCCAGCAACTCGTCATTTGTAAAAATAACATAAAACACTAAAAATTTCGATAAATCGCCTTGGAGTACGACATATTTTAAGAAAAAGGACTATGAAATTGGCAACATGGAATGTATAAGGTTTGAGAACAAAACAAGTAGAGGTCTTCCAAGAATTAGAAAAGATGAAAATCTGCGTTCTCACTCAAACCAAGAAGAAAGGAAGAGAAAATAAAGTTATTGGGGAATATATAGTGGTGTACCGAAAGATGTTAGAGCTAAGAGAGGAGTTTCAGTGGCCACACATGAGAGCGTTAAAAGGTATATCAAAAGCTGAGAGGAAGCAGACGAACAGATAATAACTGTGGAACAAATATTCCGGACTGGAATATAGCATATGTAAGCTCCATTCATAAAAAGGGCGATAAAAAGGGACCTAAGTGAGACAACTGCAATGGGGAGGTTGTACGGCACAATATTGAAACAAAGAATTGAAATGATCATAGAAGATATAGAAGAGCAGTCGGGATGCCGCACAGGACGATCATGTACTGACAATATAATTGTATTACAACAAATAGCAAAAAAACCAACGGCTCGTAATCTGTCTACCCATCTAGTATTTGCCAATCTAGAAAAAGCATACGACACAGTACCCTTAAAGAAACTTTTTGAAACTTTGCCGAGGCTTGGCTTGAGTAAGACTTACGTTAACGCTGTATGGAACATATATAAGGAATCGAGAAGTCTAGTGAGAGTTGGAAACGCCCTGCCCGAAAGTTTTGCCACCACAAAGGGGCTTAAGCAAGGGTGCAGTTTGTCACCTACCTTGTTTAGGATATATATCCAAGAAGCCATCAAAACTGGACAAGGAAAACATCAGGAATGGGAATAAAAATGGAGGAACGATGCTTAACAACTCTCTTATTCGCTGACGACCAGATAATTATAGTAAATGATGAGAACAACCCAGACTATATGTTTAGAAAATTAAGGGAAGAATATGAGAAATGGGGTCTAAATATAAACATCGCTAAAACAGAATGTGAAGATAGGAGATGCGCATGAAGAAGACCCAGATCTACAACTGAATAGACTCAAAAAATGTAGTGAATTTAAATACTTGGTAAGCCAGATGATGTAACAACAAAAAATGAGATCAAAAAACAGGACGGAACAAGGAAAGAAGGCTGTTCGTTTACTGAACTCGTTACTCTGGCCAAGCAAAAGGAAACTCCAAGCCAAAACGAGAAACTACACAACTATAGTGGAGCCTATTTTAACCTACGGCTGTGACTGCTGGCAGCTTTCAGGGAAAGAGAGAATATGATAGAAACCGTGGAAATGGACTTCTTAAGAAGATCATGTAATATTTCGAGAATACAACACATTAGAAATGAAGAGATAAGAAGGAAAACAACAGCATAAAAAGTAGAATTCAGACAGTTACTATGGTACGGGCATGTAATGAGGATGAAAGAGACACAATGACCAAAGAGAGCTCTGAAGTATACACAACATGGAAGGAGAAGAGGAAGACTGACATCACAATGGATAATAGGAATTGAGAAAAATATGAGTGATCGAGGCAAAGGACTGGAAGGATAGGAAGAAATGGTGATCGAAATGCGGGATGCGACACAGGCTGTAGGATCCCGCGTATATGTATTTCAATAGTTTTAAAAGCTAGTACAAATAAAACGGTAGGTTTTAACCGAATGTATAAATATTTGATAAAACAGAAGAACCTTATTTTCTAACAAAACTCAGAATTAAATAAATTGGCTTATTAAACACACTATAATTCGGTTAGCATGGGTCAAATATTTAGAAGCTTTAACAGGCAATACAAAGGAAATGTTTCTGAATTACAAAACCACCAGCCTAACAAATCTACATTTGCAAAACATGTCAATACTCAGCACAGACCCAGAGAAATCACATGGAACCATTACATTTTTGTAATAATAAACGAAAACTTGACTTTTGGGAAGCTCTAGAGAGGTCTTTGGTGTTTATCACATTTCAAGTTTTTGTTGGGAATTTTAATCTATTGAAATACACAAAAATGTTGATAAATATCAATGCAAACATTTTACAAGATAATATGACTTATAGATAATGAAAATGAGACTGGAAGACTGTGTTTGAATTTAATATTATGATATTTGTGAAGTTTAGTAACAGACTAGATTTGATTAAATTAAGAAGTAATTGGGAATCTATAACTGAAAAAATATAAAAAAGCTGGGTTCTCCTTTGATAAAAAAAGCTAACAGCATAATGAGGAAAGGAATTCATCTAAACCAACATCGGAAAATTTAATCTGTGGATGCTGAAAAAGTTTATATTAACGATAATGGCATTATTTATTTCGTAAGCAACAAGGATGATTGCTATCAGTTCAGCTTTGAAAGTAGTGGCAGATGATCAAATACACTCGAATCATGCTTCAGTTGCTTAAAGTGTGTTCCAACCCGAAGCAACTTAAGTTTGAATCAAGCTAATTTAACACATAAAATGCTTCAGTAGCAGTCAAGGAAAAATTTAATTTATTTTCTTTACAATAGCAAATTCTACTAAAAACCGTAATACTTAGAGACCATCTTAGATAAGTTTTTTCACAAGAAGATTTGACTGCTTTAAACAAATGTTTTAACATCTTTTTTAACTAAGATGTAACATTAACTTTAGAACCCTCCTATTTCTTTACTAATATTAGTTTTTCTTTAGCAATTTCTGTGGTGTTTTTTTAAAACATTTTAACTTATTAAGAATATACATTAACTTATGACTAGCAGGCTGAAAATAAATAAGTAAATAAATAGGTAATAGATTGTGTTAAACAAAACGATTTCCATTTGGTATAGAACTTAACAAAACCTTGTTTTTGTACATTTTTAGCTGACTATATTAGTTTCTGTATTTCTTTGGTGTCTGGCTTTACACTTTTTTTATAACATCTGTTTAAAAAGTAAAACCTGTTCAAAATAAGAAAAACCCTGAAAGTAAGACTGGATTCAAAACATGTAGTAAACAGTTTTAGCATTATATAAGCTACTTAGTAAAATGCATTGCAAGTAGTGACATCTCAGATATGTACCAAGAACTAGGTGTTCACCATAATCGTAACAAGTGTTAACCACACAGTCTATTTAGCATAAATAAATGACTGTTAAATCGTTACCTCTGGTGCTACTTGTTCCGATCAAGTAAAGGAAATGTAATGGTAAATGCTAGATACATTCTAGCCATCAAACGAGACATATACTGGTTTGGCTCTTATTACAGATTATCAGTTTGCCTGATCATTAAAATGTATCCACAACTATATGAGGGCCTTGGTGTAAGAACATGATAGCCATACATGTTAATAAAACAAGTTTTGTACAATTTTGTATTGAACAATAATACAGGGCTTTCATTAATTCCCGAACCCCACGTGACCGGATTCTGTCACTCTCAGTGGAATATGATGTTATGAGTTGGCAGTCCAAAAAGTAACCAAAAAACCACTAGACTAGGGACCCTAAAGTTACTAAATCAATTGACAGTTCAGTCCATTGGCGCTCAATTCCTTTTGACGGTTATTTTGTATGTATATTGTGCATTTTCCAAGTTCGACCAGTGTTTACCTTCTTCAAATAATTTTCTATCTGTTGGACAATAAAAATAAACAGTTTTTATCAAAACTTAGCATTTTCATTCCGTTTTTACGTAAGTTAAAAGTATAGGTATGTTAAGGTTATGTTGTTGACGATATTCAACATCACATGGAACAAAGCCCTACCAAATCTGTTCGTCGCTAATCTGCCCAAACAGGTACATATTTGTTCAATGTTATACAATACACATTCCTAAAACCGTAAATTAGAAGTTTAAATAATCGGACCTCAATTTGTTTATGTACATTACAAAATTTTGATATCCATACAAAATAAAAGTAATATTTTATTGTTTTTAATTTATTTTTTTAACAATCAATAACAGTAAACCATACATGAACAGACTTGCTGTTAAAAATACTAAATAATAAATATATTTAAGACATTTATTGTTTCACGTTATTATGATTTTTATATTTTTTATAAAACCCCAAAGGAAATATGAGACAACACTGGCATCTTAGGGATTTCATTAATTCAGGTTGTACAACTGTGTATGCCGGGTTGTCTAACTTAAGCGGTCACGTGGGGTTCGGGAATAAATGAAGGCCCTGTATAACAAGCCACAGAAAATGTATTGTGACAGTCTTCCAACAGATGGCGACGTTAGAGCGCAAAAACTGTGTTGAATTACTGTCACTACCAGTACAATGAGTACTAATGTAATAAGGACGAAACTAATATGTGACTCTTATGATGGCAAAAATGCACCTAGCGCACCTTTTTTTTACTGTGTAAGCACGTGATACTACATCAAGTAATCCAATGGTGTTGTCAGTCTTTCTTGTTACATTGGTTACAGTGATTGGTTGTACTCAAATAAGTTGTTTGAACTATTACACTTTACAAAATCTCTGATACTGATTTTGTCATCATGTAATAACGTTTGATTTTTCCTTATTGTGAACAGACTTATTACAATCTAAATAAATCGTCATGATTTCCTAATACTATTTTTTCACATTATGAATGGTTATTTTGTACAAAGAGCGTTGACAAAAATGGAAGCAAAAAAATTTCATCAAAGTCATATTTTCTGATTGAAAATACACAAACCATTTTTTTTTCACATCCTTAATGAGTAAAAATATCAATTTGTGTTTCACTTTATTTGATTGTTCTCACAATTTCTTGGCAAAATAATTTTAGATATTTCTCATGCAATCTAGATGAGATAAATATATTATAAGTCTCCTGTCTTCAGAGTTGTTCAATTACAAGACTTGTAATTAGTGTAAAATTCAAGTGTGTTTAACTGTATTGTTAAATTGACAGACTGTGTTAAAGTTAACACATTTTCATACAACTATTATCAGAGAGCAACTTCCCTTTGATGTTAAAAAAATGTAAAATTTGCATTGTGAAAGAACACAAAATGTCACCTTTTATGAACAGGGTTTTCATAATTTGATTGCCAAACTGTGTGAGGTGATTCCGCAGGTGAAATGAAGAAAATAGTTTTTATAACTTCTTTTCTTGAGTTGCTTCCTTCATTGGTCTATTACCTGTCAATGCTGGAAGGGGAGGTTTTGTTGGCTGATGACTTTAACCTAAATTATCCTGGTGATTCGGTTAATGTTCTTAAATATAGAGACTTCATGGAGTCTCTGGGTTTCTCCAACTTGATCGTTGTACCTACAAGAGTATCCTCATCCTCTAGTACATGTATTGATCATGTGTGGATCAGTGCTCGGTTAAATGTGGAGAGGGTTCGAAATTTTTACCCGCGGCTGTCGGATCCTCATTGTCAAATGATAGGGATACAAAACAGGAAGACCTTAATTCCCGCTAATTACATTTATCGTAGATGTTTTACTGAGGGGGATGCCCAGCAGTTTCGCTCTTGTTGGGAGGGTGAATGCTGGCTTGAGATGTATGAGAGTCCCCTGTGGGTCCCGGGACTAACTAAAAGAAAAGGCCCAAGGTAACTCCTGCCTGTCGTAAAAGGCGACTAATTGGAATCAAACACTGGCGGGGGTCATGTTCATGTGGGTCTGGAGGGAGGCGGATATCTCTGGGGAGTGATGTACACCCGGAGTTTGAGGTCTCCACTCTGGGCTTAGAAATGGATGGTTGCCCGCGCTTGGTTGTTACTCGGGAGCAGGGTTCCGGATGGGTGCCGCCTTGGGTTGAGTGCTGGCGGGTGTCGTGTGTCTAGACGACCCGGAGGGGGTTGACAACTCTGATGAGTGGTAAACACCCGGAGTTTGGCGCCCCCACTGTGTGCCTCGGAACGGACGGACGGCCTCACTTGTGCGATGCTCGGGAGCGGGGCTCGATGGGATGTCGCCTTGAGTCTAGCACTGGTGGGTGTCGGGTCTAGACGAACCCGGAGGAGAGCTGAGATCTAAGGGTTGAGGCCTCTTCTGTGAGCCTCGAAACGGACAAATGACCTCACTTGGATGCTGCTCGGATGCAGGACTTCATGATACTGCACCGAGTCAAACACTGGCGGATGTCTGGTCCAGACGAACTCGGAGAGAGGTTATCTCTCTTTAAGCTTTGAGACGGGCAAGCGACTTCGCTCAGATGGCAGTACATCTGTCAAACAAAGTTTCACCACGCAGGTGTCGTCTCCTGTCGGAAGCTCAATTTGTTGGGTGAAATTTAAGCTAACGCTGGCAGGTGTTGGACCTGGAGGAACCCGGAGGTAGCTGGGGTCTCTAGGGGTGGATTACACCTGGAGACTTGGGCGTACTCTGTGAGCATCGATACAGGCTAACCACCCTGCCTGGGTGCTGCTCGAGGGCGGGACTTCATGATACCGCCTCGAGTCAATGAAACACTGGCGGGGGTCTGGTGCAGGTGAGGCTGGGGGGAGGCAGACATCTCTGGGGAGTGATATGCACCCGGAGTTTGGCGCCTCCACTGTGGCCTCAGACACTGACAATTGGCCTCGCTTGGTCGTTACTCAGGAGCGAGGTTCCAGATGATACCGCCCTGGATTGAGCCCTGGCGTGTGTCGTGTGTCCAGACGTCCCGGGGGGCTCTGATCTCTGATGAGTGGTAAACACCCCGAGTTTGGAGCCCATACTGTGTGCTACGGAACTGACGGACGGCCTCGCTGGGGTGATGCTCGGGAGCGGGACTCGATGGGATGTTGCCTTGAGTCTTAACACTGTTAGGTGTCAGGTTTGGAAGAGCCTGAGGGGAGCTGACATCTCTAGGGGTAGATTACAACTGGAGATTAGATGCTGCTCGAGAGCGGGACTTCATGATACCGCCTCGAGGCAAACACTGACGGATGTCGGGTCCAGACGAACTCGGAGAGAGGTTATCTCTCTTCGAGCTTCGAAACAGGCAAGCGACTTTACTCAGATGGCAGTACACCTGCCAAACAAACTCCCATCCTCAAGAAAATATCAACTCCCTCAGGGAGCTGGAATTGATGGGTGAAATCTAAATAATTAGACGTGAGCCATAATAGACCTAAGGTCGCGGTGGAGGGACTGAAATAGCCCACTCACAATAAAATCTAATCTAATCTAATGAGAGTAACTGTCTAAATGTAGCTTTAGACACCTTTCTTAGTGTTTTTATCATTACTTTGACATCTGTTTTCCAACAAGAAAATTTCATAGGGGTAAAGGGTGTGGTTCCACCTGCTGTAACGGCGTTCCTATCTAAGGCCAGAAAGACACAATATTATGACAATCAAATGGAGAACTCTTCAAATAAGACAAAGCCTATGTGGGACATTATAAACCAGATTAGAAACAGGGAGAAAAATTCAAATGATTTAACAATAAAAATAGATGGTAGGCAACTTCTTTATCATCAATTAGCTAATGAACTCAATAGCCGGTTTACACATATACATGTAGATAATGTTGAGGTAGATTTCTCTTTTTTGGACTCTTGTGTGCCTTTTGCGTCCAATTCTTTATTTTTGCTGCCTCTTGATGAATGTGATGTTTTGGACATAATTACAATTCTAAAGAGTTCAAAGTCATCGGGCTGCGATGAGGTGCCAACAGACTTGTTGAAGAGTGTGTGTGATCTTTTTTGTACAGTGCCTTTTTTATATTTCAACAACACACCACGAGGACTCGCAGCCTAAATACTATCGTACCGTGTGTGTCGACAAGGAGGAAAGAGGCAACTTGTTAATTCTGGACTTGAAGGTTTGGAGGTTCGGAGGAGAAGGAAAAACATGTGCCGGTAAGGAATTCCACAACTTGGAAGTCCTCGGGACAAAAGAGTGCGCATAACAATATGTTCTATGTCTGGTGATCTGGACAGTAAAAGGGTGCATTCGCTCTGTTCCCCTGGTAGATCTGTTGGGGGCAGCAGGTGGAGGAACTATGGAAGAAAGCTCCTCTAAGCAGTGCCCGTGCAGATATCTATAAAAGAGAGAGAGGTTACCAACGGCACGTCGGTGGGCAAGGGATGACAGCCTTTAGGTGAGGGTAGGGTCACCGATGAAGAAATGACAATAGCTCCGTTCATTATAAAGAGTACTGGTCCCAGTATCGTGGATACTGGGACCAGTTTCATCATGATAAACAAATTTTTGGGGACCTGGAAAGTAAGACACAGACTTAGAACTCATCTTAACACGACTTGCCTGAAACCAGCACATTGAAAAAATGCAAATAAATAACAATAAGAGGGCTTACTTCAATACGATAAGATCTATATTATGCCAGGCAGCCCTCAAAGCAGTCACAAGCTTGAGGTGTTTTTAACACTGGTTTGGGAATGCTGCAAAACAGTCAGGGCACTGGTTGACCAGCACATCATAAAATCAGTTTGCGTACTGAGCTACTGGGAATGATGCAAAGAAAGCTGATGAATTAGCGAGGAGGCGCAGATGCGGGTTTGGATCTGGCTTTACCTATATCACCAAACAAAATCCATAAGGAAATTAACTTGTGGATTCGCAGTTGATATAGCCTTTATTGGGCAAGTAAACCAGGTTCAAGTCATAGCAAGGAGCGTATCAAAAGTCCCTGCAGCAAACAGAAATGAAACTGCTATGCTTCAGCAGAATTTGGTGATGCAATCTGTGTTTGAATGTTTGGACAACTTGCCAGAACATTTTTAATCAGCACAATATGACTAATCTGAAAATTATTCCTAAAGAATACATTTCAATTGTGGATTTGGCCACTAACTATTATTTCTAACCGTAATAAATATATAAGGCACTAGTTGCACACATATCTATAAAAATATAAAATATTCAAAATAGATATAGGATAAGTTATTTTTAACAATTGCCACAATTTCAGACTTAGCATTGAATTTATATGAATACTTTTATTGGTTAGTTACTTGTGAAGACTGCTAAAATTATTTAATATACACAAAATGACTCAATTGTGAATATAAAAATAGGTTAGCCATTGTCAATTTAGGTACTACACAAGGTAAAAACATAAGTAATCTTTGTTAAAAAGAAGTGTATATCTATTGTCTTAAAAGCAAGTTAGCTTTCTTATTTAATAAATCAAATGAACCTACATCTGATACTGCTAGCAAAACTGGTGATACAATCTAATAAATGTGAAATTTGTTTTATTAAATAAATTATAATGAATTCTCATTAAATATTGATAGAATCTATATAATATTTACAAGATTAGTTAATGAGTTAAAAATTAACTTCTAACCAATGTTTGGTTTAAAAAAAGGCAACATTTCAAAATATTATATGCTGACTAGAGTTGCCAGACCTTCTATCTTCAATAGAAAACCTTCTATATTTAACAAAAATCTTCTATCTTCTATGTTCCCAAAATATATCCTCTTCATTTAATTTTTTCATGTATAAAATGTTCTTGTTATATCAACTTCTCTTGCAAACAATTTTCAAAAAAAATTTCAATTATTTTCAATGGACAATTTGCATGTTTTTTTTTCTTATCAGATCCGATAGACATCCCACAAAGATGATTGTTAATATTTTTTTTCACTTCACATACTACAAAAATAACGATGCAAAAAATATTTGAAAATGCAAATTTCATAATTGATTTCAAACACCACTATTTTGCCGCCATGATCTATGACGTCAGGGGATATTACAATAGTCAACAATGAATTTGCTTCTCTGTGTTTACATCCTGTGTTGCAAGTTATTGATTGAATATTGGCTTCCGCACGTGAATTTATTTGATAATATGAAAAATAAAGCTTATATAAATACTGTATAGTACAAATGGGTACAAATATTACCATAAAAACTCCAGAGAAACTATTTTTTATTGTTTCAATTAGAAAGCAATGGTGTAAAGTTATAAAGCGGGATGAAAGGAAAATCCACAGTTATCTGAGAAAACCGCCTTATATTGTTGTGAAGATCATTTTAATGTAAATACCTCATAATTTTAATGTAAATACCTCATCATTTTAATGTAAATACCACCTCATTTTCACAATGAATATTAGTGATATAAGGTTAAAATTCTTATCATACATTATTAAGTTAGGTTGTAATTTCCATGTGGTCAAGGTATGTTTATCTGTACATAGTAAGTATTAACTTTACATATTACTCTTAGTATTAACAACCGGCAAAAGTCATGGTTATTGATTAACAAAATTATTGTGTTTGCTTCCATTAATTATCTGTAATTAATTCAGACAACATTGTTATATGAAAAGGAATTATGTTGTCATATATGGGTTAATTCTTAGCAAATAATCTTATTGCGCCTGTTCAAAACCATTGTCTTCCATTTTATTACACACACTTTACACAATTCAACTAGAAGAAACACAATAAACGAATAAAATTCACCACGGTGTTGAGAAACAAGCGACCATACTTATCATACCATAAGGCAAACGTGAACACGATGTTTATTTACTATCCAACTACGTCACGACCAATAGCAGGACGTTCGCGGTCACGTGATAATAGTTCGAATTTTTTTTTGATTTTCGTCTTTTTCTATCCATTATATATGTTTTTGGGTATTTTCATCAGTGGCGGCTCGTCAGATGACACAGGTATCACCTATATTTTTCGGTTAAGCTAAACTTTTTAATTCAAAATCCACCATAATTTTAATTTTTTTCTTTCTTTCAAATTCATTTGGTACAACCACATAAAAAAATCTTACGTCACGCCGCAGTTGATAATGTATTTTTATATTAATTTATGGTACGATATAATTTGCAAGCCCGGCCCAGCGCTTACGTATTGCAGACCACAGACTACTGTAGAGCGTCAAGCAACTGCAGACTGACTGAGCCAGATCCGTTCATATACAAATGCTGCGTCTGCTTCGGGACACTTGCATGGGACGGTTGCCATGGCAACGGCACACAAAATGGTAGGTTGGTGTTTATTAGTCACAAAAGTGATGCAGAGTTCTGAGCCTGCTTCAAAGCTTAGTTTCTGTCGTTTGTTTAGATTCAGTCGGATCGTCAGAGGCGTATTTTTATTTTTACTATGTTGCCATTAAATAATCTGGTATGTGTCACATTTACAGACTTTGAAAAGCTGGATTTTTCATGTTTCTGTTTGGTATGTGGAATTGATTTGTTTATTTTCACCTCTAAAAGAATAATTTCAAAATAATATATTAGATATAAATTTCAAGTTGTAAAAAAAGTAAAGGGCCTCGAATTTGAAAAAAATGCTTGTAGCTCTTCCCTCTATAAACAGATTTTCATAGGTAATACGTATTATTTTACCGTATGCGTGCGTGTGCAGTACGTGTACAGTGTCCTTGTTGTGTGTGCACAGCACCTTAGTAGTTAGTGTGTAAAGGCCTTAATAAAATATCTGTCAGTCACAAATGACATATGGGCATTGGCGCTTGAACAGTGATCGAAGGTTAGAGTTAGGTTACTCGAGGTATGATAATTGTACACAGCTGGAGACATAAAATATACTTTGTTAATTATTGTTAAACATGTGTTTGATTTAGAATAAAACACAACAGTCCTCTAATCGAATATTCCTGGACATTATTACTTGTGAAAGTCTATATTTTTGTACAAATGGATTTTTCATTTAAATACTGAAGTGCCAGGAGAACGTGTGACCTTGAAAATAAAAAAATCGTCTGCGGCGCAGGGGGGGGGGGGGTCTTCGTCTCCCTGGACCCCTTTGGGGCCGCGCGGATTCTGCTTCGCCCACTCCCAGATTCACGAGCCGCCACTGATTTTCATGCATGTAATGTTCTATGTATGAAAAACTATTAGGTAAATGTTAAATTCATGTAATGGAAAATCCATGCAAATTGTCTATTGTTTTGAAAGAAAAATTGGTTTCGAATTTTTGTAGGAAAAATATTTAGGGAAGTTTTGGTGTGGTGGAACATTTTTTTTAGCGAAATTCGTAAATAATGTTTTAATGAATTTTCGTGCGAAAACAGTTATTGTTTTAAGGGATTTTCGTGCAAAATATTTTGTCGAATTTTTCACGTAACATTTTTCAGTCAATTTTTTTTGCAGAAATAATATTTTTTAGCGGAAAAAAATTTGGATCGGATTTTTATGGCTTTTTTCAAATTTTCGCGGAAACTACTTTTTTAGCGAATCTACGTAGAAAAAATTTGCATATAACCAGACTTTAGAAACATTTTCTTTAGATGAGCGTTAATTAAGACCCCTAGAACCCATATCCGAGGTCAGTTTACATTTTTATATGTTTATGTATATAAAAATTTTGTAAAAAATTGCGTGAATCATTTCTATTAAAATACTAAATAATTTTGAATCTTCTATATTTTGAAGTTAATTCTCCCATTTCAACATTTTTATTTTTGGCAAACTTAATGCTGACTGGTAATGTTTGATTCTGTTGAACTTTGTACCATGTACCTAAAATCTGACTAATGACTAACCTTTTTCAGAATTGACTAAACATTTAAAATATAAAAGAACATGTGACAAAAAAGGTTTTAAATCTATGCCAACTTTGCCACATTTCAATTTTATTTCACAGTAAAAATATCTTAATTTAAAATAACCTTTGACTAGTGCTACAATCAGCCATATTCTGATTGTATTGACAAGCTAAACTCACCAGGGGCAATTACAGTCCCATGATACCAAACTCTGGTGTCCACCAAAACTGTGAAATAAAAGTTAATCATATCTTTTAATTCAAAATACATAATTATAAAGACACATTACAAACTTAACCAAGAGCCTTTAGTAGGAAGCTCAGGATCAACAATAGTAATTTACGTTACAAGTCCGGAAAATACTGTTTTTTTGGACGAGTCGACAAAATTCTCGGACGAGCCGTAGGCGAATCCTGGAAGTCTGCGAGTCCAAAAAAAACTGTTTTCGGATGTGTTGCGTACACTATTTTTTCGGCAACCGTGTAGAATAACAAATCAATGAGACACATTTCTTTATTATATTTCTTTGTAGAACAAAAGTTCGAACATTTTAATTCTTATTTGTATTAAATATTGAAATTCGAACAGAAGATAGATACTAACAGAAACATTATAATTCTTATTTATATTAATATTTATATTAAAATTCGAGCAATTGCTAATATTGAAAGGATTTAATTTGTTTGAAATGCTTGGTATATGCCTTTTGTAGTCAGAACAAGAAGGTAAAGTTTCCGTTTCATATTGATTGTTTTCATCTGATAATTTTTGAATGGTATTGGCAATTTTAATTTTGTTTGTTAGTGAATTGTCTATATATCCTTCAGCCACATTGGTAGACTTCCAGCCACCGTGGTAATGTTCAACTGTAATTATCAAAATCATACCTACCAAGATTTTAATATTCACAATGACAACAACGATGTGATTCTTCCCGGCCTAGTCCGGGAAGTACGTACTTCCCGGACTAGGCCGGAGAAATGCTACTTTCTCAAAGAAAAAGCGTTCGGGAAGTGGGTACTTCCCGGACAGTTGCCGAAAAATTATATTAACAACAACTAAGCTAAACATTTTCTCACCGACAATAAAATATAAATTGATTTTTTTGGTAAATCAGAAGGGAACCAAACTCACGGTTGAAATAGACTGGTCAAACTAAAACAAGGCCAAACTCAAGAATTAGAACAAACAACGAACATTACAGTTGTAACTTGAAAATCATCAAATAAATGTATTGTAACATAAATCTTGTTGAAGCTATTATAATCTTAAATAATGTTAGCAGAAGGGTAAACATAAGTGTCATAAATAAAATCACGCAATCAACAATACACCACAGACTATTGATGACACAGTGAAATATTTAACACAGGATTTCGGATATTTGATGACTGATTAATCGATTGTTTAGTTAACTTTTGTAATGAGTTGAGTTTTGTGAGATAGAAAATAAATTTTTATTGACTGATTAAGACTAGGGCTGCAAAAATCACGAAAACCGATAATCAATTTTGGGCATAATCGAAAATCGAAATAACTACTATTCGGTTTTTGACATCAATTAATCAATTTTTGGATCTCTCAATTTTTCGATTTTTTTCCATTTGACCGATTTTTCAGTCTTTCAATTTTTCGACTAATCGATCAATGCGTGGTTATTTTTTTGTTCATTGCCTAACGAAATATTTGCATTAAGTTTGATTTTTTTATGACAGCCATATTTTCTTCTTTTATATTTGGAATTTAGATTCAGCATTTTTTCTTATCCACATGATATGTCAAAATTATATGAATATATATAATTTTGGATATTATTTTTTATATCATCCTCCCATTACTAGTTTTCTAGAAATAAATGTGTAACCGCTAAAAATTCAATTGTTTCGTGAAAGGCATTACTAATCATAAAATTCTGTACAACTTTGACCAGTTATTTATTTATTCCACGTACACAGAAAACCTCTTCAGCCATCAAAAGCCCTGGTTCTCTAAATCCTGTGACAAGGCCAGACTTGAAAAGGTCAAAGCTCACAAAACGCTTCTACACAAGCCCAGTGAAGAAAACCGTCAAGCATTTAACGACGCAAGAAACCGCTATTTCCACATTCTTTCTGAGGCAAAAAACTCGTTTAATAACCACATCAAAAACAAACACCTCTTAAGCTCCAACGGCAGCAAACCCTTCTGGGCTCTTGCTAAATCTAGTGAGAATAATTTCGGCAAGAGCACGTTCCCACCTCTTGTTTCAGGGGATGAAGTTGTTTCTACCGCCCTGGGCAAGGCTGAACTTTTTGCCTCGTTGTTCGCCAGAAATTCTACTCTCAACCCACCTCCCAATGTTCAACCACCAACAGTCCCCAATGTCGCGCATAAAATGACGGATATCATTTTCAAAACCAAAAAGGTACGAATGATGCTCTCTTCTCTTAATACCAGGAAAGCCTCGGGCCTTGACGAGATCCCAGCAATTGTTCTCAAAAAATGCTCACCAGAATTTGCCCCAGTCCTGACTCGTCTGTTTCAGACATCTTACAATAGAGGCATATTCGCTAGTAACTGGAAAACTGCTCGAGTACAACCCGTCCCCAAGAAAGAATCCACAGCACTTCCTAGCAACTACAGGCCTATTTCTCTTCTTTCAGTCGTCTCTAAAGTGATGGAAAAGTATATAAACACCGAATTACTAAAATTTCTTGAAAAACACAGTCTAATCCACGACAGACAGTATGGATTCCGTCAGCGCAGATCAACTGCCGACCTTTTTTCCTTTGTCACCCATTCCTGGAACAAGTCTATGGAACTACACGGTGAATCCCAGATGGTCACTCCAGACATATCCAAAGCATTCGACCAGGTCTGGCACACAGCACTTCTTAATAAACTTCCGGCCTGTTGCCTACCACCAAAACTCTGTACCTGGACAGCAAATTTCCTCTCCCACAGGAGCATTTTTGTTGTCGTGGATGGCCATTCCTCTAAACTGTATCTAATTACTTCAGGAGTTCCTGAAGGTTCAGCTTTAGCCCCTACTTTGCTTATTCTCCACATCAATGACCTCCTCTCTAGCACATCCAACCCAGTTCACAATTACACGGACGACAGCACCCTCCACTCAAATATACAATATTTTAAGCCTGTCTCTTTAGCCCAATTAGATGAGGATCGCAGCCTCATGGAGGGTTCTGTCTCCGTGGATCTCCAAAAAATATTAGACTGGGGAAGTAGAAATCTTGTACAATTCAACCCCACCAAATCTCAGTCTTGCTTTCTTTCTCATAAGAGATACACCAGCCCTAGACCCATCACAATAAACAACCAAGTTATTCAAAGTAATGAGTCCTTTTCACTTGTTGGCATTTCTGTGGATCGAAATCTCAATTGGCACCAATATGTCACATCAATTGCAGAAGCGGCTGCTAAGAAATTAGGTTTCCTCTTCCGGGCTAGCAAATACTTTTCACCAGCTAATCTCTATACCTTAACCATAACACAAGTTTTTAAAGACCTGACGATCGTTTCACTAACAAAGTTAGCCTCATCAGATGATGAAAAAGTGCATGTAATCACAAATCATTCTCATTCAAAATTTTAAGTAATGGGCTTGATAATCGGTTTGCTTCTGATCACCTATTTGTTCATGTCTTCTTAGATGAAATTAATTATTAACTTACCTGCATCCCCAGGTTCAACCATAAAAGACAATTTTGTGCACACTGATTCACACTCTGGTGAAGGTAACAAATTCCATGTTTTTGATCCTTTTAACTGAGCTTGCCACATCAAACGGTTAATAAAATCCAGCTATAAAAATATCAAAAATTTATCCATCAAGAAAACCTCAACAACATCACAACTTACATGCATTGTTGCTCCCATATCGTATCCCATGAAAACATACTCTTTAGATGGTATCTCACAGTCTTCAGGAAGAAAATGTGGTTTAGGATAGTACTTCCTCATTTCAGCCAGTAGTTGAGGATGACAGTTACCCCTTAACAGAAATATAAGCCTAATAAATTATGCTCACATAACACAAAATCAAACCATAAATGCAAATGCTAACAACTTATCAGTTAACAGTATAAAAAAACTCTGGACGCAGCAAGTGCGTTATGGTAGTGAATTTTTATTAAATGCTTCAAATTTGAATAACAAATTTTTCTATAAACTTAGAAAATTTAATTTTGGTATGTAGTAAGGTCTTTCTTAGGACAAGATATCCACCAAATTTCATTAAAATAACTGTAAATTTTGGAAAAAAAAAATTTTTTGAAAGAAAATATAAAATTTTAATAACTCAATTTTTGATAAATTGAGAAAGTTAAATTTTGTTACTTAGTAAGGTCTATCCCAAGGCAATACATGTAAATTTCATTAAAACAGCTTTGTTATTTTCGGAGAAAAAATTTTTTTTTTGAAATAAAACTCAAAATTTTCCCGGAAAACCCCGTCTGATTTTCCTGGCTAACGAACTCATCCAAGCCCTTATTAAAAGAAAGGCACTTGCCGAGTTTTATTGAAATCGGTTAATTATTTTTCGAGTTATCAGACGGATATATATATATATATATATATATATATATATATATATATATATATATATATATATATATATATATATATATATATATATATATATATATATATATATAAACATAAAAATTGAAACTGACCTCGGATATGGGTTCTAGGGGTCCTAGTTCGCGCTCATTTGAAAATTTTTTTGCAAAGTCTTACCGTCGATACCTCTCTATTAGTGATTTTTTTAAAAATAAAAATTCACTAAAATCAAATAACAGAGATAGCTTGCTCTACTCGCAATTGTCTTTAGAAAATCAAATTAAAGATCTCAATTTACCAAGAAAAACTTCAACTACCATAATTAGAATGAGATTTAACCACGGTAGATATAAATCTCATCTGCATCGAACTGGCATGGAGGATCTTACTGCAACTGCGATGGAACCTCTATCTGCGACTTGGACCGCCTAGTATTTTCACGTTACCGATTAACACGCTACGAATTGACTTATGCATTTATTAATAATAACAATGTTTACAGTGAGTGACATCTGCTGGTCAAACGTGAAAATATAAAACCATTGAGACCAAGAATTGAAATGTTAGTCAATAAAAGTGAGAATGAGAACTACAAAGTCATTGAATAATACGAGATTTTGAAGCTGCGGTCAATAGAAATATAAATAACCAACAGCAACCACACACTTATGATTTAAACATGTTTCAAATTTGAATAGCTCAATTTTCTGTAACCCTAGAAAGCTGAATTTTGGCACATAGTTAGGTATTTCCCAAAGCAATATGTAGACCAAATTTTATCGAAATTTTCGGAAAAAAAAAATTTTTTTGAAAGAAAACTCAAAATTTTCCCGGAAAACCCCGTCCGATTTTCCTGGCCAACGAACTCATCCAAGCCATTAATAAAAGAAAGGCACTTGCCGAGTTTCATCTAAATCGGTTAATTATTTTTTGAGTTATCAGACGGATACATATATATATATATATATATATATATATATATATATATATATATATATATATATATATATATATATATATATATATATATATATATATATATATATATATATATATATATATATATATATATATATATATATATATATATATATATATATATATATATAAGCATATAAAAATTCAAACTGACCCCGGATATGGGTTCTAGGGGTCCTAATTCGCGCTCATTTGAAAGAATTTTTGCAAAGTCTCACCATCGATACCTCTCTATTAGTGAATTTTTTTAATAAAAATTCACTAAAAATTGAAGTTAGAGGCTAGCATTTATATTTACAGAGCCTTCGTGGCCCAGTGGTATACTGGGTTCGATTCCCAGGGTTCCCTTTTAACTTTTTCAGTACCTACTGTAAAATTAATATTAATTAAGGTTGTGACTTTGTATTTGAGTGTCTGCATGTTCCACCCTTCAGACGGGGTGTAAAGCTGTCAGTCCCGTCTCTATGCGATGTTGGGTGCGTTAAAGACCCCTACCCTTCTTACACAAAGGCAGGGGTTCGGCTAAATTTTCAGGATAGTGAGGGTTATGTTCCAAAGTACACAAAACCTATTATATTATATATCAAAACCTATTATATTATATATTCATGAAGGGTTAGCAAGCTTAATGTTATTTGGTGGCGGGCGTAATGACGCCGATCCCATGTACTATGCGATGTTTGACACGTTAAATATCCGTATGCTCTTTATAGAATGGAAGGGATTAGGTAAAATGTACAAATGTAGGAAAGCATTAAAATTAAAATACAAAGACATCAATAAAAACATAAAATAACGGTCATGTTTTAAAGTACACAAATCCTACTATATTATTAACTCATTAAGTGTTATGCTTCAAAGTACAATAGTATTTTACTTAGTGAATAAAAATTATTTTATGTGATTCAATATAATTCTTGATTCTGCAATAGGTCGTAGCAATGCTGTGTGACAGTTGAACAGCCGAACGGAACTTAAGGACACGCCTAAATATGCGCAGAGTCTTGTCGTATCAATCTTGAAGATTACCGCATTATTATTATTATAAATGAATAGAATTTTTTTTTCGTTTCAGTTTATCCTATTAGATTCACATTTTGCTCTACTTACCATCCAACATACCATGACTTTTCTCCAGGTTTATTATTTATACGATGCTCACTCATAGAAAATACATCCTTAATAGATATAAAATCAGACTTAAAATGTAAGAACTGGCATTCTTCATCCACACTTCTGTATGAGTCTTCAAATGAACTATATAAATGTTTGAAAAAATTGAAATCAAAGTGTTTCATAGCAGGCCATTTTAAGAATGCCTTTTTCACAACAATCGGTTTTGATGAATATGCGTAGGGCTTAAACTCTTCTCTAGTTACATTTGGTAAAACTATAGGTTCTGTCACATTAATGCAATAATTACAATCTGATAATGGCCTGGTTGCTTCCCAGACGAAATAATTGTTCGGTACAACACATCTCACTCCCAGGAAATAGGTGATTAACAAATTCAAACAGTTATATTCGTAAAGTATTCCAAGTAAAACAATAAGAATTCCAGCAAAAATATACTTCATAGAAAACAACTTTTCTTTCTGGAGACATGATTTTAGATCTTCTACACATATATTCTTATATTCCAGGTAGTTTTTGCTCAGAAGTATAAATTTATCTTGTAGTAGTTTTGCATTTTCAGCGTTTGATGTACTTTTCATGGTTAATTTTACATTCTAATTTGATAATAACTTATAACACTACAATACAAAACCCCGGTTAAATTATTCAATAATTTGTATTTGTATTTATAATTTATAATGTGTTAAGTATTATAGTGTTAAGAAGTTAAGATTTGTATGAAAGTATGAACAGGATACGACATCAACTGTCACATTTGACGCTTAGGATTCACATAACTTAAAAAATTTCTGTGGGTGGCAAGCATGATATAATGATTTGTATCATGGGTGGCAATAACTGCGAGAATTGGAATAATATACAGCTACAGCACAGGGATTTGCAAGAATCAATCATGGCCCAGGAAATAGAGAATTATATCTGCCATTGGCGCTTTGTTTGAATTCAACAATGCAACTGCAAATTATTAAAAAGTCTGGACGCAGCAAGTGAGTTGTGGAAGTGAATTTTCATAAAAATATTTTTAATAGCAAATATGTCTCTCTAATGCAAGCAGACATCAATCTGGTTACCGGTATAACCTATATAGTAGAAACAATGTACCATATTTTATCAAAATAACTTATTGTTTGAAAATGCACAAAAATTTTACGAAAATAAACTTTTAATGTTTCAGTGAAAACTGGTTTCCTAGCCGACAATCCTTAGGTTAATAGCAAATTGAGTTATTGAAATTTGAAAGATTTAGTAAAAATTTGCTACCAAAACGTGCTTTTTGCGTCTCGATTTTTTTTCTTACAAACATATTATGGATCATATTTCGATAAAAAATGCAAAAATGCAATAATATAAGGGTGTTCGAAAAAAATAATTGTAGCGATCACCAACGACTTATGGGCAACCCTGTGATTGTCAAAATATCTTTATAAGATGCAGCTCAAGACACCATATAATTAACGTATACAATATATAATAATTAACGTATACAACTTTTTCTCGTATCTTGTATAATACCAATTATATTTAGGTTTACTGTAGAAATGCACCACCTTGTATATATGTAAACAGAAAAAAACTGAAGGGTATAGATTCAAGTGGGCCTAGTTTGTGCTCATTTGAAGAAATCTTTATAAAATTCAAAAGTCGCGGTCTCCTTGTTAACGATTTTTTTCTACGAAAATTAGCTAAAAATTACAGATCGTTAAACCATAAACTGAACGAAACCGACAGCCAAAGCATTAGAGAAAGGGTCTATTTGAAATGAATCTTCTGTAAATATTTTAGTAAATTGAAGGGCAATGACGGTTGAAGCTGAAACTTAAGGGTTTGCAGAACACTCTTCTTGCGACATTTTCTTTATATAATCCGTATTTGTTTCAGGTTCTGTGTCTAAATGTTGCCAATTTTGACGTGACTGGCGATGGCAACGCAACCCCCGGTGGTGGTGGTGACAATGTCTCTCGCTTTGGTCGTAGAATTAAGTCACCAATAAGATTTAAAGACTATATTCTATATTCAGTAGTTATTATAGCTTTAGCTTAAGGGAAGAAATGTTGGATGTTATGCTTGATGATAGTTTATATTCTGTGCCTTGTGTCCATGATACAAATAACGAGAGATATGCTATTCAGACTACCTATTTTTAGACCGCCTCACGCGTATGGTGTCAAGTGGTGAGTCCAATACAACAAGAATATGCTTTCGTGCAGTGGGGTTGGACGTTTCACCACAACCTCTTAACAAATTACGTATTTTACAAATATTTAAGTGCATACAGTTGAAAGTAGTAAAAATGAAAAAGATTAAATTTAGTGCTGCGATCTATATTATCTGAAAAAGACAATATAGGCGTAACTTCAACCGCATTAAACTGACGTATAGAAACTTTTTGATTGAGAAGGACTTTGTTTTAAGTGTATAGTTGGACTTCTGTAACGTTACTCACCACGTGAGGTCATAAGAGGGGGCGGGGCATATTCGCAATATCATATCTCTTCTAAGTCATTATATCATGCCTTGTGTCGTTGCTTGTCTATCTTTTAGTTGCCAAGACTACGGTTGACAAGCGTTGACATTATTATAATTAGATTATAATGAAGTTGGTATTGAAAAATAAAAAGCAATTATAGTTATATTAAGTCATGATATAATGACTTAGAAGAGATATGATATTGCGCATATGCCCCGCCCACTCCAATGACCTCACGTGGTGATTAACGTTATAGAAGTCCAACTTACCCACTTAAAACAAAGTCATTCGCAATCAAAAAGTGTCTTCATGTCAGTTTAATGCGGTTGAAGTTACGCCTATATTGTTTTTTTCAGATAATATAGATCGCAGCACTAAATTTAATCTTTTTCATTTTAATTACTTCCAACTGTATGCATTTGAATATTAGTAAAATACGTAATTTGTTAAGAGGTTATGATTAAACGTCAAACCTCACTGCACGACAGCATATTATTGTTGCATTGGACTCACCGACTCAACACTTGACACAATGCGCGTGACAGGTCTAAAAATAGATAGTCTGAATATCATATCCCTCGTTATTTTATTCATGATATTAAGGTATCAATAGGGTATTGTAAGGTTGATAATCCGCGAGTTTGGCTGAGTATAACTCGAGGGCCTCTGGCCCAAGGGGTTTTCGTTGACAGAAGGCATCTAATTAATAATGCCTGTGGTGTCCTCAACATTTAATGTCCCACTAGTGTATTGTTGGATTTATTTATAATAATTTGATTCTATTTATACTATTAAAGCAAAGGTAGTGCGCAAATACATTGACCTGTCCGTAAAGAAATCCATTTGGTTTATCAACATATTTCTGACGCCGTGTGATGTGCAAGTTTTTTATAATGCCTAGGGTGTGTTATTTGAAAATAGCGCCCGAGAGTATTATTTATATAGTAACTTATCTGAAAATTGATTCATTATAGTTCGATAACATACCTACTATCGGGACATTAAACTAGTAATTGTTTGGTTGTAAGAGAACAACACAGATAACCCTATATTCATGAAATGAAAAACTCATAATGCGAAAAAGTTCACCTTCCATAACTATTTATGAACATTTTTTTAAGTTTGTTTTAGAAAGTTACGTCATTTTATATATGATGAGGTCAGAATAACATAATGAATAAATAAATAATTTTTTATTTTTTTAGATGAAATGTTTCACTGTATACGTGCTGTCAAAATAAATATATGCATTAATATTCAGTTCAAAACCTATGAAAAATTATTACTATGTGTTTTTTTTTCTTCTAAAATGTAGAGTAAAGTCAATTAATTCAAACAGCACGTCAATGTTCAGAGAAATAACAGATATTTTCTCTCTTTGCCTGATTGGCCATTGCATATCCCTATGCTTTGGCTGTATGTTATGTGAATTCTCACTCCTGATGCTGATGATAATCTGAGTGACAGGTGACAGGTGGCAGTAACATTCGTTTCTGACAATTGGAAATTGATGAAAGTAACTTCAAACTCAAACTCAATTTCTTATAAAAGTGTTTTAGCTTATTTGCTTATTTAAGCTAGCAAAATTCAACTGAATTCCTATATAACTGTGAATTATTTTAATCTTATAATTCTATAAAAAACATCATTGCAGCATGTCTGAGGATCACACAATTACATTTAGTGCCAAAGCATACAGTAAAATCATTCTACATGCTGCAAAATATCCACACTGTGCAGTTAATGGTGTTCTTCTAGCGGAAGCTTCCAAAGGGAGGGCAGTTCATTTTGTAGATGCTGTTCCCATGTTCCATGTTTGTCTTAATTTATTACCAATGACAGAAGTTGCCCTAATTCAGGTGAGTTAAGAGCCACTTCCGTGTAGACAGAGCTCAAACATACCCATTTATTTAATTCCAGATTGATGAGTATGCATCACGCAAAGGCCTGGTTGTAGCAGGTTATTATATAGTGCCTGAATGTCTAAAAGAAAGTTCATTCGAAAGGTCGTATCATCGAATTTTTGAAAAGATAGCCTCACATCAGAATTCAGCTTGTTTAGTTGTGGTAAGTTAAATACTGCTATTTACATTGTGAGATGTACGACAGGGTTGCCATGTGCTATTAATTTGGTGTTTTTGGAAGGAGAAGCACAAAACAAGAAAACTGTATTTGATATCTAATGCAGACTGATTTCTCTTTCTGAATATACTGTTTGAGATTTACATGAAGTGGTTTTGTCTATTTACCTGCTGGTAGTATATAATTCTACAATTTTTTCTTTCTTAGGTGGATAATAGCAAGTTGAGTTTGTCGATGAATAGTACTGCATTGAGAGTGATGGTTGATGATGGGAATTATAAACTTTGTGAAACTAACCGTGTTGTATTCAAGCCATCCAAAACATTAGATATTTGTGCGGAGTTATTGGAAAGTAACATGAAAAATGATTTTGCTGATCTTTGTGACTTTGACAACCACTTTGATGATGTGAAACTGGACTGGTTAAATTGTAGTATAAATAAACAGATTGAAAGTTTAATGTAAATAATGTTAGTTTTATAGTCTTTGTTGTTCAATCGTTGGTATTCTAGCATTTAAATTTTATTTAGGCAAAAGTGGTTATGATTGTTTAATTATTACATATAGCCTTGGAGACTACTTCTCTGGCTTCAGTACTGGTTTTTGTTTTTGTAAATAAAGGACGTAGTCAAATTATATCATTTAAGGTTGCAGACAACCTCCTGAATGCTTTTTTGATTTTTTTTTCAGAAACTTGCTTAGAACCCCTCCTGGATGCACAAACCACCAGAAAAATTTCTTGCTCACACCCCCCAAGGAAGTTACGGGACCAGAAGTGAATAGGGGTGCTGGGCGGGATAGGGAGTAAAATGGAAATATGAGTAGAAAATGCGAAGAAAACGGCTGAAAAGCTGCGTTTTTCACATTTTGAAGCCATATCCCCCTTAAACCCTGCCTACCCCGCACATCATTCCTATTTGCGCCAGGTCCTGTAACTTTCTTGAGGGCTACTCTCAGGAAATTTGTCTTGTGGTTTCTGGAACGAAAATGGTTGTATACATGCTAGAGAGGAAGGAAAATCCCCATGACGGATAGTCCACTTCCCCACCTCCTGGTTTGTCGCAAGTGGAACGCTAGAGGAAGGAAAACCCATGTTACAATATAAGTACCCTACTTGTACAGCCAAAAGAGAACATACCATAGCAAATACTGTCAAACCGTTGAAATTTAAAAAAGAATAAAGTTTCATAACACTTACCTGTTGCATCTCAACCAAATGAGGTAGTTCCAGCCCTTGGATGTAAACAACCTTTGACCTAGCATTTAACAATAGCAACACATGAACGCCCAAACCACTACAACACTAATGGTCATTAAGAAAAAAAAGGTAAATAACACACAATTTCAGAAATAACTCTCGTGAACACATGAGTATATAAGAAACCATCTAAACGGGTACGCGTACTAGCGGCGTACTAAAAGAGAACCAATAGTCCAAGTGTCTAGAATATTTCAGGGATTCCCAAAGTCAATGTGAACCTTATGTCAAATGTAATGTTTAGGAGGGGAAGGGGTGTCCCGGAACATAACCATAATGGGAAATTGTTTAAAAAGTATGTAATGTGTAACAAACTTTAAATGTAAGTAACTCGGCAAATACAAGAGAACAAAATGTAAGAATAGTGTCAGCATGCATGTAAGATACCAAACTTTATCTATCAGCAGTCGTTTTATCTAAGACTGTTCCGGAGGTTGTCTGCAAATTTACCCGTTTAAGTAGTTTTTTACTTGAACATTTAAGTTGGGAAGTCACATGCATTTTCTTGAAACGTTTTTTTTTAATATCTAGTGTTCAAATATATTTTGAGAAATAATTTAAAAGAAATAGCTACCAGTTAAAAGTATTACAGTGTATATTCAAAAGTATCTATAAAGTATTTACATTATGTTTATGATCTCTCTCTTCTCATTTAATAAGTCCTTGCTGTTATAATTCTCTTAATACAAGGAGCTTAAAGTTTTTCACAACAAAAATAACATCTTTTTTATTATGTCATGCTTTCTAGAATATATTTACTATGTTTTTACCATAATTGTTTTTTAATTATAATAAATATTTTATCTCTGCCATTACTTTTTCTTTCTTAATTTGCCTCTAATTATAAACATGCTGATTACTGAAGTAGACAAATAAATAATAAGCATTTTGGTTTCTTAAGAGGGTGGTTCAATAAAATGTTTAAAATACACTATATTTGCAACCTGATTATTTGTCTCAAAGCTTTAGCGGTGGCGATTTCTCCTAGTGAGCTAGGTGTGCGCCGCACACCCTAAAATATAATCAAAATGTGCACAGTTAAATATGTTTCTTTTTCCCTTAGTCTTAATACACTACATATTTTATGACAATCGATTTAATTTACTAATTTGATTTCATAAATAGTCGGTTAATAGTGACTTAGAATGAAGTAGGTACCACGTCTTCTAACATATTCAGAGAATATGAGTAGGTCAATAGCAACGGGGAATGAATTCGGGTTAGGTGTGCGTTAATATTTTCGAACAACTTCAGTCGATGGAGTGGTATTGGTATACAATGCAGTCCCCCAACCACATGTTTAAAATAGTGAGGAAAATACCATTGATTTTAACACTGGAGTGAGCTGTAAAAATATAGCTCAAGACAAATGAAAGGAACCCTGGTCTAACCAACGTTGTGATAGCATTATTTGCAAACATTACGACTGTGCTTGCAGAGACTAGAGTCAAAGACTATAATACATTTTAGTGAATTTTCGTAGAAAAAATTCACTAATGGGGAGATCTCGACTTTTGAAAAAAAATTTGCAAATGAGCGCAAACTAGGATCCCTAGCACCCATATCCGGGGTCAGTTTCAATTTTTATATGTTTACAATTACTACTCTCAACAAAAGTCACTAATACTGGAACTTCACACTGATTACTGCTTGTTCAAGTCACTACAACATTCTCTCACTGAACTGAACTAACTCGGGCTGGCTTGCTTTCGCTTTTATATACTCGCCGTACCTTCCCCTCCTTTCTAGAGTGTTCCATTCCAGAACGTTCTAGGACCTTCTTTTACTAGAAGGTTCTGTGAATACAGATCGGTCCCGTGTGTATACAGGGGGATGTATATACAGGTGATCCAAATGTGGTCACCACTCCTATGTTACACAAGAGGTGTTTCTCGAACTATAAGATCTCTCTGCGTATACAGGGTGTAAGGGTTCTCTGCATATACAGGGTGTATATACAGGGTGTTCGGAATGTGCAGACCTCAGTTATCCGTTCCGACGGGGTACAAGTTGGTAACTTCGTTATTTCTGGTCCTAGAGGGTTGAGACCGCCTGAGGGGGGTCACCCCAGGGGGGGTGGGGAGGCGGTGTTGCCAGATTGTGCAAAAATTCCCAGATGTTGGGGAAATTCTGGAGATGTGGCAACACCGCACCTACGTCTATTAAAGTGCTTTGTAACACTGCCCCCCTCCTTAAGACTGTTCGTCCCGAACAGTATTTACCGGCCGCCAACTTGGGGGTTCGTTGCCCCGATAGGGACTCAACCTCTCTATGTGAACAACTTTGGGTTTAGTTCTTGGGGACAGCTGGATTCTGTAGACTAGGTCGTTAATTTTCTTAGTCACCAAGTATGGCCCTTCCCATGGTTTCTGAAGTTTGGGACTGAGGCCCTTTCTCCTTGTTGGTTGGTACAGCCACACTGCATCACCTTCCTTGAATGTATGGGGTGTTGCTCTGCGGTCCAAGCGCATCTTCATCCGGTCACTGCTTAAGAGGAGCCTATCTCTGACACATCTGTGTATAGTGCGCAGTTTTCCTTCTAGGTCGGCGACATACTCAGGTAACGTAGCTAGGTCCGCTATGTCCTCGTTCGGTGGTGGTCTCGTCATGTCGATTGGTAACCGCATCTCTCTGCCGGTCAACATCATGGATGGAGTGTAGCCGGTAGATTCATGCTGAGAGCTTCTGTAAGCTAGGAGGAACAGAGGTATCAGCTTGTCCCAGGTTCTCTGACTCTCGTCGACAAACATAGCAAGATACTGATTGATGGTCCTGTTATGCCGTTCTACCATGCCGTCTGATTGAGGGTGGAGTGGCGTTGTTCTCGTTTTCTTTATGCCTAGCAAGTCCATTAGGCTCTTCCAGACCTCTGATTCGAAATTCCGGCCCTGGTCGGTGTGAATCTCCAAGGGTACGCCATGCCGTGATATGACATTTTCCATCAGGGCTTCTGCTACGGTCGTTGCCTCTTGGTTGGGGATCGGCGCAACTTCAGGCCATTTCGAGAAGTAGTCCATCGCCACCATTATGTATCTGTTCCCAGACTCCGTGATGGGAAAAGGTCCTGCGATGTCTACGGCAACTCTCTCCCACGGTGTACCTGAGATGTACTGCATCATTTTTCCTCTGGTTCGGGTCTTTGGTCCTTTCTTTGAAGCACATTGGTCACATCTTTTGCACCATTCTTCCACGCTCCTTCGGCAGTTTATCCAATAGAAGCGGTCTCTCACTCTGGCAAGAGTCCTGTTGACTCCAAAGTGGCCTCCACTTCTACTATTGTGTAACTCTTGAAGAACACTGCTTATGCACTCACTTGGCACAACGGTCTGGTATATACAGTCTCTACCATCGGCAGTTTCCCATTTTCGAGTGATCATGTCATTCTTTAGACACAATGAGTCCCATTGTAGCCAGTAGCCTTTAACCTCCGCCCCAGACCGGGACACATCGTGCCACTCAGGTCTTTTCCCTTTCTGTAGCCATTCTCTAATATTTTTCAAGTCCGGATCTGTCTTCTGTGCGTCTCTGATGTATTCAAGATTTACGTCTAGATCGGTATTATTCTCCTTTTCCGTCACCAGTTGTTTGACCTGATGAGTTACTTTGTCGATCTCTTTGTTCTCTTGTCGCTCGCAAAATTTACATTCATGCACTGAACATGGTCTTCTTGACAGGCTGTCTGCATTAGCGTGACTCCTTCCTCTTCGATGTTCAATCCGGAAGTCGTAGCTCTGCAGTTTCTCTATCCATCGTGCTATCTGTCCTTCGGGATTTCTAAAGTTCAGAAGCCATTGCAGAGCAGAGTGATCCGACCTCACGCGGAATGTTCTTCCGTACAGGAAGCTGTGGAAATGTTCGATGGATCTTACAACTGCCAGCAGTTCTTTCCGGGTTACACAGTAATTTCTTTCTGCTTTTCCGAACGTTTTGCTGAAGTAGCCTATCACAACTTCTTCTCCGGCTTGGAGCTGTGAGAGTACTGCCCCAATGCCATACTGGGAAGCATCGGTGTCCAGTATAAACAGTCCTTCGTCCTGAGGATAAGCCAGTACAGGAGCAGTGAGAAGACGATGTTTGAGTTCTCTAAAAGACTGTTGGCAATCTGGTGACCAGATGAACTCGGCCTTATTTTCAGTTAGGCTATGTAGAGGTTTCGCAATGCTGCTGAAGTACTTCACAAAGCGTCGATAGTAGCTGCAAAGTCCCAGAAAACTTCTGACCTCATGTTTGTTCTTCGGCACAGGCCAGTCTCTTACTGCCTTTATTTTCTCTGGATCAGTTTCTATCCCTTTCTCAGAAACGACATGTCCGAGGAAACTCACTTTCTTCTGGAAGAGGACGCATTTCTTGGGATTGAGTTGCAGATTGGCACCTCTCAGCCTGGAGAAAACCTGCTTCAGATTCGACAGGTGTTCATCGAAAGTCCTTCCAATCACCATGACATCGTCGAGATACACCAGGCATGTTTCCCATGTAAGTCCTCTCAGCACTAACTCCATTAGTCGCTCGAAGGTGGCAGGAGCATTACATAAGCCGAATGGCATGACCTTGAATTGGTACAACCCATTCCCGGTTGAAAAAGCAGTTTTCTCCTTATCGTCTTTATGGAGTTCTACTTGCCAGTAGCCACTTTTCAGGTCTAATGTAGAGAACCACTTTGATCCGGCCAAAGTGTTCAAAGTGTCGTCGATCCGGGGCAGGGGATAACTGTCTTTCTTGGTGACATCATTCAGCTTCCTATAGTCCACGCAAAATCTCATAGTGCCGTCTTTCTTGGTGACCAAAACTACTGGGGACGACCAAGGACTATTAGACTCCTCAATCACACCATCTTCCAGCATTTCGTTAACCATCGCCTTGATTTCTGATTGCTTGGCAAAAGGCAGTCTTCTCGGCGGCTGTCTAATTGGTCTTGCGTCGCCAGTATTAATTCTGTGTTGCACTAGACTCGTACGACCTGTGATTTTATCTTGAGCGAAAATATCGGCCTCCTCCAATACGAACTTCAGGGCCATTTCCATTTCCATGTCGTTCAATTGGCCCCAAGAATTCTTGAACCGCTCTACCATTTCTACTGGCAGTCTTCTGTCTAATGCCGTGGGTGTCACCTTTCTTGACAACGTCACTCGGTCAATGGGCTCGCAAGTGGCGATAACCTCACCTTTCTTCAATGTGACCCTGTTAGTGTGCACGTTAGCCACTCTTATGGGTATTGTCCTCTTCGGGTCTACTAAGCATCGTGCGACGAGGGCACCATCATGTCTATCTTTTAGGGGCTCCGCTATGAGAGCAGGCATACCATCAAGTTTCTTCTCTAGTCTGGCTCTGACAATCTTCTCACTGTTACCAGGAATCCGTGTATCCTCGTCGACAATAAGTCTCACCCTGAGATTAGCTTCGCCTGCTGTTGGAGATAAATACAACTCTTCGTTACCGATTTTCAAGATCTTATTCTGGAAGTCTACTGAAAGGACATCGAACTCTTCCATTAAATCCAGGCCCAGAATAAATTCGTCGACGATTTCTGCGACGACAGCCCTTACCTGTAGCTCAGTACTGCCCAGCCTAATGAAAACAGTGGCCTCTCCATGCACAGGTATCCTATCTCCTTTTGCCGTCTCCAACACAGGCTGTTTGTTGGTCGTGAGTGCCGACCTGTTTGGCAACATGTCTGGACGTACAACGGATCTAGTAGCACCAGTATCGATGGTGAAACTGCATTGTCTTCCGTCTATGCTGCCAGGTATAACGAGGCTCTCGCGGTAGCGTCGGATAGTGGAGACCCTGACCTTGAGGCCTTGGGTCTCGCATGCCACGTGTCGCCCACCTACGCTGGCGTCAGGTCGTTTTCCCTGATGGCGCTCCCTGTTGGTATATTCTTGTCTTCTGCGAGCCACCTGTTGGGTTTGTAAGCACTGCCTACTTATGTGTCCTTTCCTACCACACTTGTAGCATTCTATGTCTGACCAATCTGCTTTCGTCCTACGTGCTCCAACCGTTGCAGTGAGCTTGCTTATGGCTTCCTTCATCAACTTGATTTCTCGCCTTAGTTCCTCTGTCGTGTCTGCATGGTCCTCTATCTCCTTCACTTCGCGCAGCCTGTTTCGGCGAGGTTGAGATGCATTCTTGGCTGCTTCAAATTCGAAACCATAAATTACACAGTCTGTAAGTGTTTTGAACCTTCCGAGCCTTAAAGCTTGTTGCATTTCGTTGTCAAGTACCCCATCGATGAAGGTCTGGACGGTGATCTGGTTGACAAATTCTTCTGGGGCTTGGGGATATGCCAGTCGCACAATTTTCTCCACTTCGGCACTAAATTCTTGCAGCGTCTCATTTGGCTTTTGGACCCTTGACTTTAGTTGTGTCTGGTAGACCTGGCTCATGTACTTGTTACCATATCTCAAATCTAGGGCCTGTATCACTGTTAAGTAGTTTTGTTGTTTCGACTCCGGGATGTTCTGGAGGATTTCTAAGGCTTTACCTCGAAGCGAGAGAATTAGAGCAGTTGCTGCCTGTTGTTCGCTCCACCCATTGCTGAGAGCTGCCGCTTCAAACTGCCTCCTGTACATGGGCCACGATGTTTCTCCGTCAAAAGTCGGCGGCTTCAAGGTTCCATGAGGCTGCTGCACGATTGGCATATTTTCTTCCGGACGATTTTGAACTGGGGACATTCCAGTAACTCCTCTTGGTGGAGTTCTATCAGTCTGGCCCATCACCTGTTCTGTCAGTTCTCTATGTCTGACTTCTGTGCCTTTCATCATTATCTTCATTTGTTCTTTCAACCCTTCCACTTCTTCCCATCGTTTATTCAAATCCTCTGTTACATTTTCTACTTTCTTGTCCACATTTTCTACTTTCTTATCCACATTTTCTACTTTCTTGTCCACATTTTCTATTTGTTCGTTGATCTGTTCAATTTCTTCTTTTACATCGACTCTCATATTGTGGAACATACTTCGGAGCTCTTCTTTATCTTCTTGTCGCCTCTGTTCCTCCTCTTGCCGTCTTCTATCGTCTTCTTCGCGTTGCTTCTTGAGGTCTTCTTTGTCTTCTTCGCGTTGCTTCTTGAGGTCTTCTTTGTCTTCTTCGCGTTGCTTCTTGAGTTCTTCTTTATCTTCAAGGCGCCTCTGTTCCTCCTCTTGTCGTCTTCTCTCATCTCCTTCGCGCCGTCTTCTTTCATCTTCTTGTCGCCGTTGTTCGTCTTCTTCGCGTTGTCTTTTCAGTAAGTCCATCAACTCTTTGATTTCAGCCATCTTGTCGTAGTCAGTCGATCTAGTGTTTACCATTTACAGCTAGCTTAGTTGTCCACTTCTTCACTCACTTATCCCACACTTCTGACACCAATTTGTTACGTTTTCTCCGGGTTCTGGATAAGTGAGACTTTTAATTTTAACAAAACAACTTTATTTACACTCTAAATATGGATACAATAAAATTTCTAGAATGTCTCTCTCACAAAACACTTAATTTACTGGCTTTACAATTACTACTCTCAACAAAAGTCACTAATACTGGAACTTCACACTGATTACTGCTTGTTCAAGTCACTACAACATTCTCTCACTGAACTGAACTAACTCGGGCTGGCTTGCTTTCGCTTTTATATACTCGCCGTACCTTCCCCTCCTTTCTAGAGTGTTCCATTCCAGAACGTTCTAGGACCTTCTTTTACTAGAAGGTTCTGTGAATACAGATCGGTCCCGTGTGTATACAGGGGGATGTATATACAGGTGATCCAAATGTGGTCACCACTCCTATGTTACACAAGAGGTGTTTCTCGAACTATAAGATCTCTCTGCGTATACAGGGTGTAAGGGTTCTCTGCATATACAGGGTGTATATACAGGGTGTTCGGAATGTGCAGACCTCAGTTATCCGTTCCGACGGGGTACAAGTTGGTAACTTCGTTATTTCTGGTCCTAGAGGGTTGAGACCGCCTGAGGGGGGTCACCCCAGGCACCCCCAGGGGGGTGGGGGGTGGGGAGGCGGTGTTGCCAGATTGTGCAAAAATTCCCAGATGTTGGGGAAATTCTGGAGATGTGGCAACACCGCACCTACGTCTATTAGAGTGCTTTGTAACAATATATATATATATATATATATATATATATATATATATATATATATATATATATATATATATATATATATATATATATATATATATATATATATATATATATATATATATATATATATATATATATATATGTATATATCCAAGCGATAACTCAAAAAATACTAAACTGATTTCAATTAAACTTGGTAAAAATCTTGTTTGGGCTAAAACCAAGGTCGAGTTCGTTAATCAGCCTTTATGCTCAAGTTTTTCCGGTGGAAAATCGGGAGAAAACTTTTTGAAAACGCTTCATTTTGTAAGTATCAGAGTGACTGCAATGAGACTTTACTTGTGGCTACAAATAGTGCAAATAAACCTATGTTGTGAATTTTAAGTAAATTGTTACACAATATTTAGAGCTTTTTTCAAATTACAAATAAAATCCCAAAGACATCCGTTAAAACGACTTAGTGGTTAAAGTCCAATGCCTGACAGACAGAGTAGTTAACTGCCACACGTAGATTGATTCATATAACAGGTATAAACCATACATCAACGGTAACCAAACTAAATATATACCGGGCCAAAAACATACTACCCGAACCAACAATCGGGAAATCTCGGCCGCAATTATGGAAAATGACGGACGACATGAAATTAAAAATTTGCCAAGTGATTGTCACTTAACTGGGGGATTCAATAAATTATTAAAATACACTATATTTGTAGCTTTATTAACGGCTCCAAATACAGTTTTAGCGCAGCATAGATATATTATGCTCTCGTGTAATATAGCAGAAATGTAAACAAAATCAAGCCAAGTGTCTATAAAAATGATTCTAAAATAGTTTCTTTTATCTTTAAACTTAAATATAAGACGTCATATAAGACCGAAACAGCTGTGGGATGTGTTTCAATGGTAATTCTACTGATTCTGTAATTAATTGTTATCTATACTTTGAATATATCCTGGGCAGATGAAGCCGATCTAAAGTATCACGCAAACAAAACGTTAGTTGACGTGTGCCTAGATGGCGCAGGGAGCATAGCGCTTGCCTCCTAAGCAGAAGGTTACGCGATCGAATCCAGCTCGATGAATGTATGTTTTTTTAAATGTTTTATTTTGACATTTGGAGAAACAATAGTGCACAGATTTCATACGTTCTGAACAAGATCTCATTTTTGTTTAAAACGCCTAAATAAGTTAGTCACCTTTGAGTCTGAAATCATAATTTTGTTATTGTTGATATTGAGAAAACCGGTTTGATTAGGTTGATTGAAAGGAAATCGTACTGGCTATTAATAAGGAAAAATAACTGCTACGTTTTTAATTTGGCAGATAATTTTAACGTTTCTCCAATTTTTTTATCCCTTCCAAAAAATAAGATTTGTCGAGGTCCTCAATATAGGTATTTGTTTGTGAGATGATTTCATCATTGGAGTCAAATCTCTTACCGGCGAGCCATTTCTTTAAGTTTGGAAACAAGAAATAGTCAGTCGGGGTTAAATCCGGAGAATAAGGCGGATTAGAGAGCAATTCGTTGCCCAATTTATGCAATTTCGCCACGGAGACTACACATGTGTGCACCCTTGCATTGTCTTGGTGGAAAAGAACTGTTTTTTCGGCCAAATGCGGTCGTTTTTTCTTCAAATCGTCATTGAATCGGTCCAATAAGTTGGTATAATATTCGCCATTAATTGATCTTTCCTTTTGAAGGTAATCAATTGGATTATACCGCGTGCATCCCAAAAAACGGTCGCCTTGACTTAAATGGCTGACAAACCCACCTTGGCCTTATTCGGCGACGATTCGCACGGAGAAACCCACTGTTTTGACTGCTGCTTGGTCTCTGATGTGTTGTGGTGAATCCATGTTTCGTCCACGATTACGAAACGGCACAAAAACTCGTCCCTATCGCGGTTGATCAACGCCCAACACTCAGTCGAAGTTGTCACACGATTGCGTTTGTGGTCGATTGTAAGCAAACACGGCACCCATCTTGCGGATAGCTTTCTCATACCCAAGTGAACATGCAAAATCGAAACCACTGAGCCTGGTGCTATGCCTATGGGTTCCACAATCTCCCGCACTTTCAATCTCCGATCGGCCAACACCATATCGTGAATTTTTTCAATTGTTTCGGGTGTAGCGACCTCAACTGGGCGTCTAGAACGTTCAGCGTCATTTGTGCTTGTACGGCCGCAACCAAATTCAGTAAACCACTTTTTTACCATGGAAATTGATGGTGCAGAGTCTCCATAGTATTAATCAAGCTTAGCCTTGGTTTAAGTGATGTTTTTTTCCGCAAAAAATAATGTTAGATGACTCACGAATTTCACTTTTTTCAATTTTCGTTATAGCTCAGGAGGTTGTCTGCTTTCAATGGCCATCTAACACAAACTAAATGAGGCAGCTAGTTTAAAATTTGACAGGAGTCAACTGACAGATGCTTGTTGACAGGAGTAGTGTTACCCTTCCTGTGAAGAGGCGGAAAATTTAATAAGTCACGGACTTATTGACCCCTCCTCGTATTTAACTAGCTTGGAAGGTTATATCTATGTTCCATTCAAAGTGGGAGGTTTTAAATTAAGTTTCCTTCTGTTCGTGAATGGGACAAGATGTGTCTTATGAGGATTGACATTAGGTCCATCTGTCTCACACCAGTGGCTTGGATAAGTTTGTTGGCCAAGAAAATCGGACCAGTTTTTCCGAGAAGATTTTTGTATCTCCAAAAATAACAATGCTATGGCAACCAAATTGGGTACTCAAGTTAACATTGTAAAAATAACCTATGTCCCAAAATTTACATCTCTAAGTTAAAAGAACAAAAATTACAGGTAGGTATTTGAAGAAAAAAATGGTGGGTGCCGCTGGTAATCAAAGACTGACACAAAATATTTTGTGTGATTAACAAAATTTATTGAATACTGTAGACAAAAAATAAGTTTTCTTGGCGCAGAAAGATCAAGAAATATCATAAAAACTACTTTGAAAATTTCATAGTTTTTCCAATTTTTCTAAAATGAAAGGGGTATGGTCATTTTGAGCGGCCACGAATAAAACTAGCATACTTTGATAGTACCTCATATAACATATGTAATAGTGTCAAAAAAAGATTTCAAAAGTGCATCGGAGCCGAGACATACAGGGTGATTTATTAGGAGAGCGACATTCATATCTCAGTAACTATGGCAACTAGAGGTTCGGAGAAAAAACATTCGATAGGTTATTTCAAGTATAATTCAGGAAATATTTCTTCATTTTCTTCTCCTTGTCACCAGATGGAGCATTTTCGTATAAAACTTTTTGAAGGTTGTTATCTGAAAATGAAAAAAAGGCTAATTTTCGTGAAAGGGGTTCTTTACAAATTTTCAGGTAAAAAATGTTTGTATGGAATTTTTCAAAAAACTTTCTGTGAATAATTGTATCTTGGCAAGTGTGGTTTTTGTGTAAGTTGCTTGAATTGGTTCGTTGGCCCGAAAAATCGGATCCGTTTTTTTTCAAACAAAGCTATTTTGATGAAATATGGTACATGGTTTCTAACTATAAATGTTATGATTCTACCAAATTTGATGTCTTCGTTAAACAAAATACATATTTGGGACCATAAACATTTTAATGAAAATTCACTATCGCATACATACTTGCTGCGTCTAGACTTTTTTTGTCTAATTTCCACTACTTCAAAAACGTTCATCTGATCGAAGCACCGTTCAAAATCGAGTTTGATGAAATACACTCAAAGGAAAGATTATGAGAGTCCAGCAGTTTTGAGCGACACTGCCTCTATGTTTGCAACCCTCCATACACGTACTACCTTAATAAGGATCTTCAATAGTAGATTGGTCGACTGTAATGTGTAATGTATTCCCTTGATAGGCGTGGTTTAGCTCGAGTAGCTCTAGTCAGAACTGAAATAGGCAAACAGTTTTGCGGCATTGTGTTTTGATATAGTATATACCAATGCATGAATATATTATATTTTTTAGTCTCGTGGGGTCATTTAGATTCACTAATTACGTATATAAATGAGAAAACTCAAATTACCGCTACCTATTCCAAGTAAAAAGAGAAGTAAATTAAACTTAAAAAAAAACAATATATTTTTTAGTATTTCTAAGTCCATTTTTAGGGAGACCTAAAAGCCAAACAAAGTTTTTTGCGATATGTGAAGAAAAAACAAGGCTCCTATGAGAGTTGTCCGAACGCGTTGAATTTCAATTATTATCTTTAGCAAATGCGCAATAGTAGCGAATTTTCATAAAAAAACTTGTTTTCATAAATCTGCAAGTTAAAATAGTAAGTATTGAAAAAAAGTAAGCAGGCAACGCGTTTTTGCAGCGAATGTTCATAAATATATTTGAAATGTTATAATAAGTCAATTTCCCATTATTAAGCTAAAATCTTAACTTTTAATATTTAACAGTACAATTAAGTGTATATAATTAAGCAGCATTGGGTACCTACAATATTTTATAAAAATAAAACGTAAATATTTAAGTTTGACTGCCTTTTGAATAAGTAGCAGGTTTAGCAAAAGTAAGTACAAAAAATTATAATGTTTGTAGAGTTTTTAAGAGCATTCCAATTCATACCTTTATCTGTCCCATTATTAAGCAGATTTTTTTTTGTTAATAATTATTAAAAGTCAAAAAAGGCATATCTTAGTGTATACTGCACCACGAACATCTTACAATAAATGTTGTAATAAAAAAAGGCACTGAGCATGGCTTAACCGAAATATAACGCGGGGATTGAAACAGCCGGGATGTCTGTTGTGGAGAATATATCAGCCAATAAAACCGTCCGGATCGCTTCGCGCCAATTTCAAAATGAAGTATAAGTCCCACTATCTCATACGTTTTGTAATTGACGAGGCAAATTCATTAAACAACTGTTTTATGTCTGTGCCTTTAATTTGTAGATTTTTTTAAAGTTTATTTGTTTGTTAGTTAGTGTAACAGAAGCACATATCAGCGTATAATGCGTTATTATTTACTATATTTGCCAAGTAAAGCAGCATAAGAATATGATGACTGTGGAGAAAAGAGTAGGTAGGTAGATACTTATATCATGGAAACAACTATTAACCAATGTCAAAGTTTGTTGTGAAAGTGTAGGTAAATTATGTTTAATGTCAGACATCTGTAATGAAAAACTAGGTATCAAATTATTATCTTTACCAAATTCCAAACTACATTTAGATCGTTAGAGTAGGCCTATAAAAAGTTCGCAATTTGTTTCCAGACTATGATGGCTTACTAGAATTATTTGTGAACACTATCTATTTTCACGAGTTAGCGCTCAAAATCGAAAATAACCTTTTAATGAGAATGAAATGTAACATTAAGTAACTACTTAATGATTCAGTTAGGTATAAGAAAAAACTTCAGCGTGATGTCAGGACAACTCCAGGCGAAACCTTGTTCTTGTTTTAGACTTGCTCGTGCATTTATTTGATTTATTTTCTATTTTCAAAACAAAAAGAAATCATTGCCCTTGAATAATATAATTTTAAATTTCGTGCGTCTTTGTACTTATTCTACTTGACTTTCTAATATTGGCCAAATCGCCTTCCAAAACACTAGTCTGACCAATGACATAATAGATAAGTCTATGAGCCTGACTTTGTGCCATGTTGCCAAATGTAAAAGTTATCAACGATTTTTGTGACTAGTCTATGACCTAGCGTCTTTCAGTTTTTGCTGTTTTTAAAATACTAAATTTGGTATTCTTCTGGCAGCTAATTTATAGTAAAAAAATTAAGTTTGAATAAGCTAATTGTTCTTTTACTCAAAAACATCAAATTTGCGGTGATAGTATTATAATCTTTATACTAGAAACCTATGTACCAAATTTCATTCAAATAGCTTTATATTTTTTCGAAAAAACGAGGTCCCATTTACCTGGCGAATGAACTTATTCAAGCAATTTGTACAATAATATATATATATATATATATATATATATATATATATATATATATATATATATATATATATATATATATATATATATATATATATATATATATATATATATATATATATATAATTCGGTAAGTCAACGAAATGATAAAGTACGGCGTTGCGCCCTATACTAATAGTATATATATAGCGGTCCGTCGCGAGCTTAACATAAGTTTTTAAATAGGACACGGCATTTTTTAATCCATTGCTACTATTCTCTGTAAAGTTTCCTCTATTTATTGACCAATAATATCGTATATGTTATATATGGACCGTTTCCGAAATATGTAACTTTCTCAATTATTTTCTCTCAAAATCGTTATACGTTTTAAAACTAATATCAGGTCAGGTCATTGTTTTGAAGATTTTAGAAATAAATAGTAAACGTTATTATTACCACACCACTCGGATAACTACTGGGATAATAAAGCTTCTATATAGTGTTCAATATCGTCCGACAGATTTGGATAACTTTATATATATATATATATATATATATATATATATATATATATATATATATATATATATATATATATATATATATATATATATATGTATTCATCTGATAACTCAAAAAATAATTAACCAATTTCGATGAAACACAGCAAGTGCCTTTTTTTATTAATGGCTTGGATGAGATCGTTAGCCAGGAAAATCGGGCAGGGTTTTCCGGGAAAATGTTGAGTTTTGTTTAGAAAAAAAAATTCTCCGAAAATTACAAAACTGTTTTAATGAAATTTAATGGATATTTTGCCTTGGGAGGGACCGTAGTAGTACTAAAATTCAACTTTCTACGTTTATAGAAAATTGAGTTATTCAAATTTTGAATTTTCTTCGAAAAAATTTTTTCCTCCGAAAATTACAAAGTTATTTTAATTAAATTTAGTGGTTATATTGCCTTAGGAAAGACCTTATAACATACCAAAATTAAACTTTTTAAGTTAATAGAAAATTGAGTTATTCACATTTGAAGCATTTAATAAAAATTCACTACCATAATGCAACTGCTGCGTCCAGACTTCTATAAGATATAACTGAACCACACCAGAATAAACTACCTATTATGTTCTGACTACACTGTTATACAGAACAGTTATTTAGGGTCGAAGACAGCAGGTAGCAGGTAGGCATTTACGATCGTTTGATGGCCTTCTATACATGTGTTGGGTTTTATTTCGAACATTCTTCTAAATCAGCCCTTGCCCTTAGAAATAAATAAGCAGGTAGGTTAACTTAAAAACGCAGGCTTTATTATAATATAAACTCGTATTTGCTCAGGGCTTCAACTTTGTTTTTTCAAAAGATAAAATAACTATATATAAATAACAAAATAAATAGACAAGGGTTCCATTGAATGTTACGCAGATGACATGATAGCGATTATTAGAAACGGAAAAAGAATTACAAAGGATGTTGAGTGTGCTAGATGTTGTTTTAAAAATATCAAACTAAACATCAATACGACGAAAATAAGGGTACACAAGATAAGTAGAGGACAGCGAAAATGAATACAAAGCTTAAATATGCAACAGCTTGAACAAGTAAAATGTTCATGTACTTTGAAAGTATTATTACGGATGATGATAAATTTAGCAAATCTGAGGAGAATCCCAACATTCAATAGGTAGACAACATACCTACTTTTCTGGCAGATAAACATTCAAATTTGGGTATAAGGAAATGGTTCAAGTCAAACGTAGAGCATAGCATACCGTACTAGTTTTAGTGACTCATACACTGTTCCATGCACAAAAAAAGGGAACGCAGTAAGTGCGTTTTGGTAGCGAATTTTCATTTAATGCTTCAAATTTCAACAACTCAATTTGCTATTAACCTAAGGTTCGTTGGCTAGGAAACAAGTTTTCTTGAACACATTTAAGTTTATTTTCAAAATTTTTTTGTACATTTCCAGGCGCAGTAAGTTATTTTGATAAAATATGGTACATTGTTTCTACTATATAGGTTATACCGGTAACCAAATTTGATAGGTAGGTTTGTGAGATAAAGAGTAGACTATAAACTAACATTTTTATTTCTATGTTACAAGCAAAAAGTTTATTTCTATCAAAATTCACTACCATAACGCACTTGCTGCGTCAAGACTTTTAGGAAAAACTTTTCAGTAACATGCTTAGAAATAACCCCCCCCCCCCCAAATGCACAAATCACAAGAAAAACTCGTTAATTTGCATGCTGATGACCTCCTGGACAGTTTGAGATGAAACGACTGCTGATACATAAAGTTTGGTATCTTGCATGTACGCTGACAGTAATGTTAGCTTTTGTTCGCTTGCCTTTACCGAGTTATTGACATGTCAGGTTTTTAACACATTACATATTTTAAACAATTTCTCAGCAGCTGATAGATAAAGTTTTGTATCTCGCACGTACGCTGACACTATTCTTATCTTTTGTTCTCTTGCGTTTGCCGAGTTATTTACATGTAAAGTTTTTTACACATTACACACTTTAAACAATTTATCAGCTGCTGGTAGATAATGTTTGGTATCTCGCACGTACGCTGACACTATTCTCACCTATTGTTCTCTTGCCTTTGCCGAGTTATTTACATGTAAAGTTTTTAACAGCTTACATACTTTTTAAACAATTTCTCAGTACGGTTCTGTTCGGTGACACCCCTTCCCCTCCTAAACATTACATTTGACATACAATTCTCTTTGGCCTTGGGAATCCCTGGAATATTCTGGACACATGGACAATTGCCTTCTACTGCCAAGTTATCACTTCGCTTTTAGTAGACCGCTAGTACGGGTACCCGTTTAGATGGTTTCTTATATATATATATATATATATATATATATATATATATATATATATATATATATATATATATATATATATATATATATATATATATATATCTGTGTTCACCCACGTTATTTCTTAAATTGTGCCTAGCTTACCTTGTTCTCTTAATGAACATCAGTTTTGTAGTGGTTTAAGCGTACATGTGTCGCTGGTTCCTGGTCCGTGCCAATGTTATTTGTTTTCTACATTGTTTTTGCAATGAAGGGTCTGCTTCGCTGGGGGATTCTTCTTTCCCTCTCGCATGCATACCACCTACCCTCGTTGCGTAAACCACAAGTCAAATTCCCTGAGAGCAGCCCTCAAAAAAGTAACAGGTGCTGGGGCGAATAGGGGTGCTGTGCGGGGAGGCAGGGTTAAAGGGGATATGGATTTTATATGTGAAAAAGGCCGCTTTAAGACGTTTTCTTAGCATTTTCTGCTCATATTACGTTTTTACTACCTACCCCGCCCGGCAACCCTATTTACTCCTGGTCCCGTCTCTTCCTTGTGGGGTATGAACAAGAAAATTTTCTTGTCGTTTGTGCATCCAGGGAAGGAGGTCTAAGCATGTTTCCGAAAAGATGTTACAAAAAAACGTCCAGAAGAAACTAGCGAGACATGCATGCCTAAACAACTACAACACAAATGGTCATTAACAGAACAAGGTAAACAATGCTTAATTTCAGAAATAATGTCTGTGAACACTTGAATATACAGGAAACCGTCTAAACGAGTACACTTACTAGCGGTGTAGTAAACTGAAAGCGAAGTGATAAATTGGCAGTAGAAGCCAATATTTCATGTGTCTAGGATATTCTCGGGATTCCCAAAGTCAATGTGAACCTTATGTCGAATGTAATGTTTAGGGGGGAAGGAGGTGCCACGGAACAGGACCGTACTGAGAAATTGTTTAAAAAGGTATGTAATGTGTGAAAACTTTAAATGTAAATAACTCGGCAAAGACCAGAGAACAAACGGTAAGAATAGTGGACACGGGACCGACGGCTTTACTCCCCCTCCGAAGGGCGGAACGTGCAGACATTTAACTTGCTCAAATACAATGCCAGAACCTCGGTTGATGTTAGTTTTACAGTTTGTACTGAAAAAGTGAAAGGAGTACCCTGGGATCGAACCCAGTACCTTTCGGTTCAGAGGCACACGTTCTTACCCCTAAACCACCAAGGTTCGTGAATTTTGATAGAAATAATCTGGCACAAAATATTTTTTTTGAACTTTGAGCTTGTAACATAGAAATAAAAATGTTAGTTTATAGTCTACTACTTATCTCACAAACCTACCTACCAAATTTGGTTGCCACAGCTGTTTTATTTTTTGTCTTATCGCTGTGATATAGGTATATATATATATATATATATATATATATATATATATATATATATAGGTGTATATTATATATATATATATATATATATATATATATATATATATATATATATATATATATATATATATATATATATATATATATATATATATATATATAAACTTATAAAAATTGAAACTGACCCCGGATGTGGGTTCTAGGGGTCCTAGTTCGCGCTCATTTAATATTTTTTTATAAAACTCAAAAGTCGGGATCGCCCCAATAGTGGATTTTTTCGAAGAAAATTCACTAAAAAGCGTTCGGCTGGTTCTCTGCAAATTTAACCAGAAAACACTTAAATGTAACAATATTGTGTTTTTTTACATTTTTTGTAGATGCTGTTGGACCTATTTTTAGATTTATTTGATACAGGCAAAAATATATTAAAAAGTATAAAATATTGATTAGATCTTATTAAATGAAAGTACTACAACCCGACAACATTGTATACGGTATTAACGTTTCTGTTTCATATCTTGGCTGCGCAGTTTAAGATGCGCCGTGTGACACCCTCAATTCAAAATGAACCACCTGTAGGACTTTATTGTGTCTGAAATATATTTTGTGTTTTTATTTTCAACAGAAATAGAAAATTCCTAATTGCTTCAGATGTCTAGAACGACTGAAAGTCAAATTGCGAAGATACCTACTATAATACGAGAAAACAATGCTGCTATACCAAGTAGGTACACTTCGTTTTTCAAAAAACAAGGGAACAGCGAAGCAACAGAAAGACAAGTTGTATTATTTGAACTGTGAACTGGCTCTTTACTTCAGATTTTGAAATGGGTAAGTCAGTTGTAAAATTTGTTAATTAGAATCAAAATATAAGTAGTTTTTAATATATGTGGGAAACTATAACCCCATTATTTTCATTTGTAATAAAAATGTCTTGTTTTTCAAGTCTTTATATATATATATATATATATATATATATATATATATATATATATATATATATATATATATATATATATATATATATATATATATTAGGTAGCCTATCGAGTTTTACTCTTGCAGTTGTGATTTCTTTATCAAAAAATAATGTGTTACAAGAAATGACTTAATTTTCTTAACATGGATGTTCTTCAAAATGTTAGGTTTATCTATTCAATTTCACTTCTGCTTGTATAAAAAAAAAACTCTGAAAGGAGCAAGTGCACTATAGTAGCGAATTTTCATCAGTTTTGTTATAGTGTACTATAAGTGAAGAGAAGTATGCAAAAATTGAAGTTGTAGGAACAAGAGCCAGTAGGTAGATATATTTGTAAAGTAGGAGCATCCTGAAGAAACTGACATTTTAGCAAAATTGATAGTGACAATTCTAGAAAGTTTGATACAGCATTTTTGAGAAGGAAATTTGTAATTTTCGATGGAAAAACTTGACTCGCAGAACTGACCAGTGTGGTGAAAAAATACCGGAAGTCTCTAGTTGGCCTAGAAGCTTCACAAACCATGATCTACATATAAAAGAAATATTATAGGTTGTTACCTCTTGAATAGCGCAATTTTCTTTATGAAAATTCGCTGATATTGCACAATTTATTACAAAATTTAGAAATATGTGGTAAATTCAATATTCTCATGCAACATTTTTTTCAATTTCAGAGCAAGCACAAACAGAAACCGAGCAAAGTGACAAGGTTGTTCAGATCTTATCCAAGGTGAGCCAAGCAGTTGATGGCTTGAGGGAACACCTGGTCCCTCTGTATGGTTAGTGTTAACTTTCAAAGATTTATATTATTATGTTGAATATAATTTTGAATTTGTTGTAATTTTGTAATGTTTTGTTTGCAATATACACGCACTTGCCTAGCCTGATGCTGAAGAAGAAGAGTTTGAAGTTATATCATAAATGTTTTATATAGATGTATATAATTTACTGTTTATAATAAAAGGCAATAAAAAAGTTTACTTTTTGTATGCTCTTACAGAAGGGTCCTGTACGTATTTATGTTGTCTTGCAACCAGAAGTAAAGTGTTACCAGAAACAGGTGCAGCATCAGTGGTATCAAATGAAAGCAGTGGTATTTGCGACTGTTGAAAATAATTGTTAGTAATACATATACTGATAATCATGATCATCTATAAACTTTTTAGTTTTATAAATTTTTGTGTGTATTTTTTGCGTAAGTTACAAACACATTTGTTTTTATACTATGTTGTGTGTGGTGTCTGTGTTGGCATATTTTGACATAATTTTACATCACTAAAACAGTCAGATTTATATAATTTTATATTAGCCTAATAATGTATCTTTAGCAATATTCATTATTAATAAATCAGGATATTTATAAAACTCTCTGACATATCCGATAATTTAGAGTATATTGCATCACATGATTACGCTCTCGATTTGTGCCAATAAATGAACTTGTTCACATGTAATGCATGTTTATTGCTTTTAATGTAGGTAAACCTTAAAAATAGTATTACAAACATTCAATGATAGTTGTATTTTATATTTATATTATAATATCTACCTTAATTCTGAGTCTTGTGTGGACCTTGTGTTCATGTCTCACGGGTGCTATGCAGATGCAGGAAAACTTCACTTTATAGTGAGCCAGATTCAACCTTGTGTTCATGTCTCACGGGTGCTATGCAGATGCAGGAAAACTTCACTTTATAGTGAGCCAGATTCATGAGAGGATAAATTTGACTAGCAATTACAACTTGTGGTTTACCGTTGACTTCCGAACAAAATTTGCCATGTTTTCAGAGGTTCTAGGGTTCATTTCAGTGCTGGAGTCGAACCTGCTACCTTTAGAGTATCTGAGATTTTCACCACTACACCACAGGCAATGACCTTATACCCACATTAAATTATAAATATCGTTTGTTCTAAAATATAACATATAGAAATAAGAAAATAGTTTGTTTCATTTTTATATAATTTTCTGTTTTTACGTTGTGTCTTAGTTTATTTAATTCAAATATGATTGTTTTTAGTGTACATAATATATTATGTTAAAAATTTAATAAATCTTAGGCAACCATGTATTTTTTATAACTAACCAAGTTTACGCACTTTGTTAATTGTAATGGACTTTTAATTTGGATTTATTATATTTATCAAATATGATTTGACTTGGAAATAATTAATAATTAACAATATGTTGCCAGTCAGTAATCTTCACCACTATGCTATATGTTGTTACCTTTATATTTACATAAAGATATAAATATGTTCTATTATAAATCATAACAATTAGAGGTGTGCAAACCGAACTATAAACGAACCCAAGCAAAAATGTTGCATCGAACTTCGAACCTCTCAGATAGTATGTCTAAGGTTCACAGTCGAACATCGAACTTTTTAAACATTTAACATTGAACACCGAACTAACTACAGTTCTTCAATGTTCACATATATTTTCCTTAAATACAAAAATTAGGTACATTGTAGCATACAATATTTGGTACATAGAAAAAAAAGAAAGGTTTCACAAAATTTGCAGGTCGATTGGATGAAAATGCCCTCTGATGCTGATGTTTGTTTTTAAGATGAGTCGGTGTTGAATCAAAAATACAAAAAGACACATTGAACACTTTTTTTATACTTCTACATCTATAATAGCTAAGCTCAATTATAAATATTTTGTTGTTTGGTATTAGCTGGGCAGTTTTAGCAAATTTGAATGAGTGGGTTAAAAGTGAGCATATATATATATATATATATATATATATATATATATATATATATATATATATATATATATATATATATATATATATATATATATATATATATATATATATATATATATATATATATACTAACAATTGTAACTGTTTCTTGATTGTTTTAACTGTTTTGGATCATTGTTAAATAAAGTATGTTTAATCTAATGTTTTCGGAAGGCAATCTGCAATTATAGTCATAAATTGTGAAAATTTACTTTACCAACAAGTTGCGAACACTGCCATTATAATGTTGTAACCAAAAAAAAGGCATTGGGATGCTAGGATATATAAAAATATAATAATTCAGTGATGTTAATTAGCTGTCTCAGTGTCTCACAAACTGTCAAAGATATGAATGATATTTCCTGAAATTACACTATCGACTCAATGGGACTGATACGGACTTTACAACTTCGCTACCTTTGCCAGCATTGGATGCCTGTAAAGTTCAACTTCAAAGTATTCTTTAGCAACGAACTCCAAGCTATTTTGAAGGATTACGTATTTCGAACTAGTTTAACATCGCCTAGCGCAAACAATTTTTCGAACCAAAGGTTTGGTTCAAGTTAGGGTTCGGTTCGAAATTTCGAAACTTTGCACACCTCTAAAAACAATATATATGATAATAAATAAGAAAAAATTGTATATTAAATATATGTGTTTGAAACTTTATTCGTTTAAATGTTGAGTTTTATTTTCTTTTATAAAAACTGAAATATATCTTACGTGATAATGTATTTTTTTTACCAAAAACCCATTTCTCTGTACTTCATATATATATATATATATATATATATATATATATATATATATATATATATATATATATATATATATATATATATATATATATATATATATTGTTGTTAATTTCCAATGATTTTTTTTTATTTCCTTCATTATGTAATTAAGTATGTATATTATTTCAAAATAAACTATTTTTAACATTATTTCTCCCCAATCATACATTAAAACAACACAGTTTTGCAGCAAATTAGCGTTAAAAATAATGTTAAAAGGTAGGTGTCATCAAGGAGAGGTTGTTTGAAAATATTTATACGTTTTCCCCTCAACCATAAACTTGGAAAAACAAGTTTGCAGCAAATGAGCATTAAAAAATATAGAAAAGTAGGTGCCAAAGAGTAAAGCTTTTAAGAAATATATATAAACAATTTCTTAACTATAAACATTGAAAGACAATGTTGCAGGAAATGAGCATTAAAAACCAATATTAAAAAGACTATCATGGCAGCCAGCTTTTTTTGAATTTATTAAACATTTTCTCATTAAGCATAAATTTTGAAATACAATTTTGCAGCAAATAAGCATTAAAAATAAATGCCATCAAAGACAGCTTTTTTAAAAATATTTGGCAATAATAAAAAAAAACATTAAAGTTAATTATAATGCGGTTTTGCTGTTAATTAAAAAATGAAACTAATCTTGTCAATGAATTTTTTCATTACAAATATTTTTATAGGAAAATGTCATTGCAATTTAAACTATTAATACCTTCTACAAAAACGATTATTTACCCTTATGTATATTTATTTGTATCTAAATAACTCAAACAATTCAAAATGCAATTAAATAAGTCTCCTATAAAACATAAATTTGAATGTCTACATTAATTACATATTTATTTTCTCTATATGGGAGGAGCATAAGAAATAAGAACACTCCCATTGGTCTGTCTATGACACTTCACACAGTCAGCCAGACAAGTACTGAAAAAATGATCTTTCTGCCTGTATGGAGGCAATCTATTGTTGTGTCGCGGTAAAGAGTGTCGCCCAGAACCACTGTCGCGCTAATCGACGACCTCGGATTATGATGCCTCTACATGGAGGTAGTTATTGTACCTATCTATGACAAAGTTGTATTGTTTTAAGGGTTAGTTAATATATGTAAAAAATAAATATTGTTTTAAATATTTTATTTATTATAACATCAGAAACAATACAAAATCAACATTATTAAATGCAAACATAAAATAAGGTCACTTCTACTAAATATTTTTTATTTGTATATTTAGGACGACGTGTAGGATCATCACAAAATATAGCAGGTTTTTTAGAAGGTACTTAAATATTGGTAAAATTATTTGTGATACTGGAGTAGTTTTTATTTACATGATTTGAACATGAACGTGTTTAAAAAAATTACAGTTTATCTTGGAAGGTCCTGAGATAAAATTTAACATATTTTTATTTATACCTACAATAATAAGTTATCTCAATCTTGACAAGCATTTTCATAAATTAGTTTAACAAAATAGAAAGTAAAAATATATAAAAACCATCAGCGGAGATAGAAAATGATAGTATTTTGCATTCTTTTTGATTTATGTTTCTTAAAACTTATATTTCATGTTCAAACCACCAATGTTTTGATTGTAGGTTCGGCTCCTATATGTATTTTATTCGTAAATGTGTTAATTAGCTTATTTTAGAAGTGCTGAGTATTTAAACACGGTAAGAAAATTCGCTTTTATCGTGCAGTTTTACTTTATACTAGTTTTCACATTTTTAAGCGCATAAAGTTACATTAATTAGGTGCTTATATTAAAATAAACAGTACATAATATAGTATATATATATATATATATATATATATATATATATATATATATATATATATATATATATGTATATATATATATATATATATATATATATATATATATATATATATATATATATATATATATTTATTTATTTATTTTACCAAATTAATATATCAAACGTTAGGAAAACAATTTTACTTGATTATTTTTCTCTCTATTTGCATTCCTTGTCAAATTATATTTATTAATTTAAATATTGGAACAGATGGGGTATTGTATAAATGATTTTAAGTATTTTTTCCATAGAAAGACTCTACTTAATAGCAAAAGTTAAAAATCTGCTAAAGTACATTTAAAGTTATATCTATTTTATCCAAACTGGTCAGATACTGTGATAAGATGAACAATGAGCAACTTTTTATTTTCCTATTATTACAATAAAATTAACGACTTTTTAATAAAATCTGAAAAACTGCCAGGCACGCACAGATCATCAGATATAGCAAGAGACGTACGCATTTCACTGCTCAGCAAGAAGAACAAACAGTAAGACTACATTGGCAGAGACAATAATTATAGATTGTACGCTTCTAAATACAATTCCACGCAAAATTTAAGACACTTTAAATCAAGGAGAAGAGGAAATGAATGATTTAACATGTTAAAAACGAATTAGCTATAAATTTACGTTTGAGTTATAATTTAAATTTCATAATCATTCGACACAATTTCATACTGCGTGACTGCAGGGATTGTACTTGCCTATGATAGAACTGATAATTTAAACGTCTCCTTGCTGAATTCTAAATGAAACAGTGATAAAGGGAAAGCGTAGGGGCTACAGGTGCGTTGTATGCATCCAACTGCCGTTCACTTTCAGAGTTGCTTTGTTTTGTGATGACCGACTGTAGGTGATAGAAGAACAAAGAGCGAGACTACATTGCAAGGGAAAAGGATAGATTGTTCGTTTCTAAATACAATTCCACGCAATTCTGAAAAATTTTTCATCCTCCAATGACGCTCACCTTGTTAGTAAAACGATCGTCAGGTCTTTAAAAAGATGTGTTGTGGCGACTTGGGTTCTCCAAGTGTCATTATCTTTCTTATGTGTGCCCGACTGTAGGGGCGAGTGGGGTACATTTGACAGTACAACAGATTTGACAAATTAAAATTTCCCACCTGAGGTTATTTTGTATCACTTGGCATGATTTCGCTTCTTATCTAGTTCGTTTTGTGAAAGTTTGATTATTTAGTGTTGCTTTTGAGACCTTCTAACCAATACTGCCCATATAAGTGTAAAAATCAATTAGTTTTGCTATTCTGAATAATCCAGGTAAATCAGCAAATTGTAAACTTATTATTGTTTTTTGATAGCAAATCGACTCAAGATTATTTCCTTCACTATTCTGTGCCTTGCGAACAAAGTGAATAAATCAAGTTCGCAAATTGATAGGATGGGGCACAATTGACATGAAGTACCTATATGCGGGGTACATTCGACATATCGAATCTACGCTACATGGTATATATTTTTTAAATAGGTAAATAAATAACTAATGGCTTGTTTCAGTCAGGAGAAATGGTGAGGAATTACAAGGCAAAAACAAACCGGGCAGAAATTAACGCAGAAGATGTTAATAAACAATCGATGTCAGTGGAATATTATCCCACCGACAAGCAGTATCTATTTATAGAATAAATAAATCCACTTTAACTTATATATGATGAAAAAATTAACTTCTCAAGAACAGGGACAGAAACCTAATTTGGGAATTCAGATTGACGTCGTCATAAGAAAGTAATCCAAATATGCTAGCCGGAAAGTTTTTTCAGGTGAAGAGACTGGAAAACAAATACTGCTCCCATTAGAGAACCAAGAAACCCATGTGAGCATCCATGCTATAAAATGTTGCTGAGAGAATAGAATAATACTTTTGAGTTTTCCCCGCATACTTCCCATTGGTTGGAACAGCTAAATGTGCGGAAGTGTATGGTGCTTTGAAATATTCTCTAAATAAATCTTTGAACATTTGGGTGGTATATAATTGTGGGCGTACAATTTCTTTCTGTGATATTGGGAAGTTACAGCAATTCAATTTTTTGAATCTTTTACACCCAAGAAGAAATATCGAATCAATCATCGGTAAAACTAGGATTTGGTCCTTAAGCCGAATGTATTCAAGAACTCAGATATTGCCTTAAATGACGCAGAACGTTTAATGAAGAGAGCAGATTTAAAGTTTCATTGATTGATGCAACCAACGAAAGCTTATTACATACAAGTCTACCATCTATATCTACATCAATGCTAAACGTAATAGATACTTCCTTAAGGGCATTGATTACAGTGATATCAAGACTGTGGTTTCTGAAAAATAAACGACAGGGCAAAATATTTTACACCCCGAAAATGTAAGACCTTTACCATGTATGACAAAATCAAAGAACCAAAGAAATGGCAAAGAGATGCGCACATCGACGATATATCAGATGTTGAGAAGTGATACATATAATAGCAACTGGATGAAATCCTTTGACGAATCATCAATATATTGAGTTTGATAGTAATTATAATTTACAATAAACTACTTCACACTATATACGTAGGTTCATATAACATGTGTCAGATTTGCCCCACCAGCATGTCAAATCTTCCCCTTTTATGGGACACATTTGACACGGTGCATATTTGTTTTCAGATAGCGTTTCTTTCAATGGGTCGGATATTTAAGAGTCCTGAAATGTATAGACTGACTGTTAATGCAGCACTCTTTGCGATGACATGTCTCTTAAGCAAAAATGTCAAGATGACTCCTTCTACCTAGATGACATCAAGATATATAATTCTTCCATACAGCATAATAATATCCAAATATAGTGGGACGATTGGTTATTTCCACTTAATTCCAGCAAATTCCATGTATTACACCTTGAATCTAACAACCTGCAACATCCCTACTGGTTGGATGACTGCAGAATTCCAGCAATTCGCAGCCACAATGAGCTTGGTGTTACTACAACATCTAATTTGAAATGGGGAGATTATATTAGTAATAATTTTAGCAAAACAAATTCCCTGCTCTATTTGCTAAGCAAAACATTTCCTCCTCAAAACTTTAAGACCTGGAAGAATATTATTAAAGCGTTTATTAGACCTGCTCTGGATGCCGTGGAACGGTGTCATTATCTTGCTAGGGATATTTCTTTTTGGAGGACGTAAAACAAAGCGCCACGAGCTATGCAAATCACTACATATAAACAATGTCTTTCCAGACTTGAGCTCTTAACTTTGACCCAAAGAAGATTTAGAGGTGAGCTAATTTATATAACGAAATCATTGCATGATTTCTGTGGAGTAGGTTACAAGACACGTATGTTCAAGAAAACCTGATACACGGTTAAGAAGAGACTTGAGGGAGCTGACCTGTGAAAAGACTATAAATACAATGGCTCTGTAATTATTTTCTGTCAAACAGTAGAGTGCAGTGCGTTAGATGTTTTGCTTGAAGAAGTCGTTAGTGTACCTTCTGTAAACACTTTCAAAAACCGTCAAGATAAACGTCTTCGGTTGACGAAGTAGTGATCTTTTTTATGTCTTCAGTTGTGGCCAATGTTACATAACTAGTTTTTGGTGGCATTTGTGATTTTGTCATTTGAGACTGTTATTTACCTTTTTTTTGTATTTAAAACTGCATACGCCCTGCCCCGATTCTTGGCTTTATGTAATAACACCAATAGAAAAACAATAATATTAATGTTTTCTATACAGGTGGTTAATACATGAGCGCACTTTTGTGATAAATTGTAAAAAGTGCAACATTGTCTGGTGTAGAAATGGCTGTTTAAAAAAAGTTATAACGACCTATATCTTATCTTTATTTTTCTAATTTGCAAGAAACATGTCAATATAGATTTCAGTGAATATTCGTAGAAAAAAACTTTATATTTCTCCTTTTTGTAGTCGAATATATAATTATTGATTTAAGTGGGCTGCCAGTTGCTCACTGTTCATGGATAGCTTGTATATTGAACGCTTATGATTATAGCCGTGTAATATAATATTTATGTGCGTTTACCATATAGAATAGATTGACATCAAAAGTTTTTCTAAATAACTAGTTAACAGTTAGTCTACCTAGCTAAGCTAAAATATTTATAAAAATAAAAATACCATAATTCTTATCTTAAATCTAACTAAATTATTTCATGACCAGTATCGTTTATATCCACCTATAATTTCCTTATGTTAACATCTCAATAATTTTTGTATACGACTAAACATGCTTGGTCCTCTGTGGGTCCGGGAATGAAATAAATATAATAGATTCAAAATATCGCCCACCTGTCGTAAGAGGCAAGGAGCAAACACTAGCGGACGTTGGGTCCAGATGGTTTACTCGAATATGCAAGGCTGTGTTGGAGTGACCTTTTTTAACTGCTCTTCGTGGGACAAAGGTGGCCTGGCGAAAATGTCAACAGTACTACTACCAGGTGGCCTGCCATTCGGACAGACAGGCCAGAGGCAACAGGACATCACAGTCCCAAAAACACACTATAAGCACTGGATTCCAGAAAGGCAAAAGGATGGCATCGAAAATCGAATGCAAAACAGGGAAAATAGAGGCCCTTAGTAACATGGGGTCCACTTAAGGTGGGACAGGTCGGTTAAAAAAGCACAAGGCCCAATGGCAGATAACTGCTATAGAGATGAAAGAGCCCGCTAAGAAACGAAGTAAATTTTCTCTTTACCTAACGGAGGTACTAAGTTCCTGCAAGCGAATTTTCATTATCAGCTAAGCCTGCTCCGGCTGTTTTTCGGGCTCCAGCATGGGGTTCTCGTTAACCGTAAAAGATGGGGGGTTATTGGGTCAAAGTTATAAAATCTGATGCTGAAATTATATAGGTCAAAAGAATTCTATCTCGCTCCTTTGGGTCCTGAAATATCCTGAAAAAACTGAATTTTAAGGATATTTTATTTTTGCTATAACTTTTTTACTAGTAGTATCGATATGGGATTGTCACATTTTTAGACACTTTTTAATTTAGAACATGTCTCTTAAAACAAAATGCTTAAGAAGCGTTTCGGTTCTTTAGGAACATCTTCAACTTCATTTTTTCTTATGGGAGTCATATAGGATTTTTGCATTTTTCAATATAGTTTTTCTGATTGCAACCTCTTATCACATCATATTATGTTCATGAACTGTTAATAAAATTGGAAAAATAGAGTTTCGGCGAAGAGTTCTTCGAAAATAATATCTACACAAGTTTTAACAGTTCTCTCTAGTTTAACTGTTTGGCGCATACAGTTTTTTAATTATTCGTTTTTATCTACAAAATGCCCCTTTCAAGTGAAGAAAACCGAGCTGTGTTGGAAATCCAGAAAATAAGTAACCAGCTAAAAATTATTATGTGTCACTCCACAGGAATTTAAATTAATACGGTTTGTTTGGTAAGTCCCGAATAAGATCGCTTACCTGCAAAACAAATGAAAATGAGGAGGAAATTTTACAAGTAGTAAGTTGCACATAAATCGCCAGCAATGAATACCTCATAATAAAATGTAATGGATTTTCCTTTAGGTTCAAGATAGTCGTTCTGCTGCCACCCGAGAAATTGCGTCGGAACTTAACATATCGCATCAGAAAGTATGGAGAACACCGAAAAAATATATAAATATCGATTTAAAAAAATTCACATCTGATGCCAAGTTCTCCATTCTGGAGATACAGATCTACGATTTTGTAGATTCCTGGCAGATCAATTTGAGCAAACCTCACATTTTATTGATAATGTGATATTCACAGACGAGTGCAAGTTTATAAACTCGGGTATGTTCGACCATCATAATAAACATATTTGGTCGATTAGAAATCTTCGATATTATCAAGAATGTTGACAAGTACGCTTCGGACTATATAAACGTGTGGGTCGGTTTGCTGGGCGACACGATAATTGGCCCATAAATTTATAAAGAAAACTTAACCGCCGATGCATATTTGTGATTTCTGAGGACCTTCCTTATCGATTACATTGATAACAACATTTGTACCAACCGTTTGAGTAACATCTGGTTCCAGCAAGACGGCGCGCCGGTACATTTTGATAGGAGAGTAGCCGAATAACTGTCAGAAATGTTCCCCGCAAAAGTTATATCCAATAACGGAGACGTACCCTGACCAGCACGGTCCTCCGATTTTCCTTCTTTATATTTATTTCTGTGGGAAACTATGAAAAATTGCATTAATAAAACTGCACCTGGTCATATTGAACTACGCAGAAAGATTACAACCACTTTTGAGAACTGAAATAATAAGAAGAAATGTTCTGCAAGCCACACATTAAAAAATATTAATTCAATTGTGTTTGGAACTAGAAGGTGAATCATTCTAACACCTCTTGTGATCTTTTTGTTTTTTCATTTTAATTTCTAATTTCGTTCCACTGTGAAATATCGAAGATATTATTTCCAAATAACTCTTCGAAGAAACTAGATTTTTTAAATTTTCTTAAAAGTTGATAAATTGAACATATAATGTGATACAAGGTTGCAATAAAACAAGTTCTATTAAAAAATGCTGACACCCATAAGAAAAAATTAAGTTGAAGATGTTCCTAAAGCACCGAAACGTTCTATAAACGGCGCTGACTCCTGACTATAACACGCTGGTCTGACCAAAAGCCAAAGTTGTTTGGTAACAGGTATTGAGTCCAGCTTACTACACAAGAGGACCGTTATACATGAGCCCCCTCATAATATAAATAGTTGCAGAAACAACCCAAGGTCATTATCCCGCCAGCCTTGACCTATGCATCACCTGCATGGGCCACCGCGGCCGCAACACACATCAAGACCCTTCAAATCATCCAGAACAAAATTCTGAGAATGGTAACCGGAGCGCCATGGTTTGTCCGAAACAGTCAGATTCACTCTGATCTGGAAATGCCTTCGATACTCGAGTTTATAACTCAACTATCCACAACCCAGTTCGCAAAAGCTACTTCTCACCCAAATGCTCTTCTCCGTAGTGCCACCGACTACGACGAGCAACTTCCACACAAGCATAAGCGTCCAAAGCTTATACTTACCCGCTAACGCCCCCGCGGCAAAAACTGAATGGAAACATTCATACCCTAAAATGTAATTGTGTGTAAATCTTTCCGACGGAGGTTTGGACTAAGGTCCGGTACTCCCAGGGAGGGGGTTTTAGTGAGTACAGTCTCACAGTACCTCGATATCCCACGGAACCTATGGGGCCGTGAATGGGGTCTGCATGAGCATTTCCCCCTCCTGCATAAAAAAACCCAGGGTTTAGTTCAACTGTACCGAGAGACCGTAAACCTACCAGGCATTATGTTTTAGTTATATATAACATATAACGTAAATAGTTGCTAGAAGTAATCCAGGGTTCCGTTCAACCGTACGGAGGGACTGTAAACCGACCAGGCATTATGTTTTATGCTGCACATATGTAAATAGTTGCTAGAAGCTTCGGGGTTCCGTTCAATCGTAACGATATACCGCAAACCGACCAGGCACCCGGCAAACACACATGTTACGTCACAATGTAATATATGTGTTACATTAAATATCTATAGCAGCGTTATATAACATATACTTTACAAAGGGATGATAACGAACTATAACTATATGCCGTAATTTTGGATTTAAGTTACACTCTTACATAGTATATGTGGGAAATGACCTTATAATTAAACATTTCAATTAAATTTAGTGGTTTAAATGTTAATGTTCTTATGGAATTAATTATTACCAATACACGCTTTTACAAATCGGAATGAGTTAAAAGCAAAATAATTCATTTGCAACCGCTTTAATTTGTCACAAAAATGGCGATAATGATCTAATTGTTTAAGCATCTGCAATTGCTGTGCACAGGCATTAGGTATCTTCTTTGGATTAGCGACAAACTAATTAATAATTAACTTCATTGTTGTAATTATCAGGTTTATTTGTTACACCAATACAGGGAGCGTGTGCGTTGACAACTAGCGCTACCAGTGGTGACACAATATAACCAACAACAGCTTTTTCATCCATATTTTAACGGATATCAGTGTTAGTTTTGCACGCAGAAAATTGTTTGATATATTCGAAAGAAAGTCTAAATCTGAAAGTAATTAGTTGTGCTGTGGACTGCTATAATAATGAGAAATCATGTGATTGTAGAAACATCAGCTTCTACTATAAATAATACAGCCAAACCCATATTTAATTATTTCGTTCATTTCTCACTGGAGCGGATTAGTTGCCTTTAGAATGTTTTAACAAACCGCCTTATTTACGAGAGTTGTTATTACAGTGACTAAATATATTATAAAATGCTATTAATTTAGCTGTACATAACAGTTTCTTGGTAGGCACCTGCTTTATTTGAGCATTAAATGTATTATAAGTGAATATAACATTTATGTATCCAAGATATATATATATATATATATATATATATATATATATATATATATATATATATATATATATATATATAGGGTGGCGCATTGGAAACGAAACAGACCGATTTGCGTCCAGAGATTTTTTTTTTTTAAAGAAACGCTGAAACATGTCAATTTTAATATTGAGGGGGACATGTTTTGACATAAAATTCAACTTTGTCACATGAACACCTTAAGGGTGGTGATAACAACCCTTATATTTTAAATAGGTAACATGGGTCGAGTGTTACACCATTTGAAAGCTCTTTGTTTTCCGAATTCAGCATACTAATTTTTTTGTTTAAAAATTTTTCACAGTTGAAGATGCAACTCATTCCGATAATAAATGTGCTGATAGTCAATGTTTTGTTGGTTTGTAAACAAAAAATTGACTATCAGAACATTTCTTATCGGAATGAGAGAAATGCGGTTTATTATTTCAGTTTATCGGTCGGTTTGATACTTACTAGTACTACCGAAGATTAATTTCACAATGGTGTATTCTGTTGAAGAAAGAGTTGAAATAATTACTTTTTTTTTTCAAAAACAATGACTGTGCCAACCGTACCGCAAATTTGTTTAATGAACGACATCCGAACAGACATGTTAACAGAAAATACATTTTGGAGTTAGTCGCATAGTTTTGACAAAGTGGTTCAGTAGCCAACAAAAATCGGCATCCTGAACGTGAATTTCCGGTTGGAAATGAGACTACTGAGATTGAAGTTTTAGGACAAATTGCTGCAGACCGAACTTTGAGCACGAGAAAATTGGCCACTGTTTCAAACATCAAAAGAAGAACTATTCAGCGAATATTGAAGCATCATAAATTTCACCCGTATAAAATTCATCTTGTATAACAACTGAATGAAGATGATTTTGATCGGCGGCTGGAGTTTTGTGAAGTTATGACTGCACGAATAGCTGATAACGGGAACTTTCTGTTCAATATCTGTTTTTCAGACGAGTGTACGTTTTTATAAAACTCTACAGTCAATCGTCATAATTGTCGTTATTGGGCAGATAATAATCCAAGAAATTTCCACGAAGTCCACACTCAAACTTTACAGAAATTGAATGTCTGGAATTTTTGGAGACCGTTTAATCGAACCAATTTTTGTTAATGGAAATTTGAGTGGCAAAACGTATTTGGAGTTACTAGAAGATATCGTTTACCCTCTACTAATTGACATTGTTGAAAATGATGATCGCTATCAAGAAAATCAATTAGTGTTTCAACAAAATGTAGCTCCTCCGCATTTTGCACAACGTGTTAGGGATTATTTGAACAGAGAGTTTCCAGAGCAATGGATTGGGCGTAGAGGTGCTATTGAGTGGCCCGCTAGATGACCGAATTTAACTCCTTTAGACTTCTTTCTATGGGGCCATTTAAAGAGTAGAATTTACGCAACAGAACCGGAGTCTCTGGAAGAATTACGACGACGCATTGTTGAAGAATGCCGTCTAATAACTCCACAAATGATCCAGAACTTCAGAGCTTGTTTTGAACAAAATTTGTACTTTTGTATGGAAGCTGGTGGTCAACAATTTGAACACTTACTTAATTGAATAAACATTTTTGAACGTTTGGTTTTGTTTTTTTAGTTTTTTTAACGAAAAATTGACTAATTATTGCATTTCTTATCACAATTAATGAAATGCTCCAACTGTGAATAATTTTTAAACGAGTTGATAAAACTTCCAAAAAAAAAGTGTGCTGAATTCAGAAAAGAAAGAGCTTTCAAATGATGTAACACTCGACCCATGTTCCCTATTTACAATATAAGGGTTGTTATCACCACCCTAAGGGGTTGATGTCACAAAGTTGAGTTTTATGTCAAAACATGTCCCCCTCAATATTAAAATTGACGTGTTTCAGAGTTTCTTAAAAAAAAGTTTATCTGGACGCAAATCGGTCTGTTTCGTTTTCAATGCGCCATCCTGTATATATATATATATATATATATATATATATATATATATATATATATATATATATATATATATATATATATATATAATACAATTAAAGTAGCATACATATAAGCATGTAATGTATCGGTTACATATATGCGAGAGCATCTAGCTGCTGATATTTCTGATTTCAATCATGTTACATGAAAGTTACTTGATACATAACCTGAGCTATTGAAATAGCAAGTTTTATGTAACATTTATGCATCTGATTTGTAACTGTGTTTGCTGGGCATTATGTTTCATATTGCACATAATGTAAATACCTAGTTACAGAAAGCAGCCCAGGGTTCCGTTCTATAGTAAGAGGATAACGTAAACCGACCAGTCCTTATATTTCATATTGTTTATATAAATACGTTCTACCTAAACTGTTTAGGGTTCCGTTCTACCTAACAAGAGACCGTGATCCGTACAGGGTTCCGTTCCACAGTAAGAAAAGATGGTAAACAGACCAGTCATTGCATTTCATATTGTACAAATTGTAAATAGTGTAAATTCTTTTATAACTTTTAGGGATTTAAAATAGATAAAATTGAATAATCTGTTCACTGAGCTAACCAGGAAACCAAAGATACACGCATTACATGTTTATAGAAATACTGAGAAATAGTTTTTCTGGAAGTTACATGTTTTTCTCTTCTGAAAAATGTACAAAAAATGAGTTGTTCCGTTTTTGCACTGGTGTCTTCAATTATATATTGTGGGCTCTCTCCAAAATACCAATTAGATTTGTTATCACCAACTTTCGGAGAAGGTACAAGGATTTTGACTTTGTATATTTATATTTTTATTTAATTGAACAAATCTGATTAGGCTAATGATGTAAAAAGTACTGGTCATAATATAATTTAGCTTACATCACTTTTCTTTGTTCTGCCATTGTTTCATAACGCCACTTCACCGTTACCTAGTTAAATCTTCAATATCCTACACTTGTAGTTTCGTCACTTATAATAACTCAACACAAACGTGGATAACAAAGTACGGACATACCCTAGTATGTAAATATTATTGCGCAAACTCTGACGTCCAGCGTCAAAAACAACGTTAATTATAGGGACTCAATCTCTTCTCAATGTATATTTAACTATATATAATATTGTGCTATTTTAACTCTAACTAACGTTCACCAAGCCATTTTTGAGCACTATTATATTTTCGCAATGGCGAAGATTGCTTAAAATTGATATAACAGTTACAGTTAGACATTTGCTTTCATATTCTATGAACGTCAAAACAGTTAAAATAATATAAACTATAAATTTAGTTATTTGTGCTTGTGAAATCTAATCCTAAGGATCCTATTTCTAATTACAAGCTCAAATACCTATAATACATATCGAAGGTAAAAATTACTAAATTTAAAGCCAAAAAGAGGCTGTCTATTAGTAACTTTGAAGTTTTTGATTCATTTTTGTAATGTACAAATATTCTTTTGAATTTATTTACCACAAAAAATTATGTCTTAAATAACGTGATAATTGTTTAACAGATAATTTTTAGAGTTTGCAGGTTTATTATTGCTGATTTAAATAATAATAAATAGATACCTCAAAATAAGTAATATAAGTACAGATGTTAATTTTTTTTTGGTGCACACAGTTATACTTTCATAAATGTCTTTTTTTTATTAACTTTAATACACCAACTTGCTTCAAATGTGATTTTTTATAAGTGTTATAGATTCTGTAGTAAAAGCCAAAAAAAGAAGACTGAGAACCGAAAAAAAAATCCAAAGTTACTAATGTACATATAAGAACTATATACAGTGTGCTGTACTTAGTACATGAAACAGGCTTATTGACGTATTTAGGTCGCTTTGGGTATTTTAAATCACTTTATAGGTACATACCTTAAAGCAAATTTACATATTGCATACCTTAAGGAGATACCAATATTCTATTAAAGTTTTGTACAATATATTCTGATGCGGATCATACTAATTTCATTAACTGATTATTTTCTAAGTTAGGTAAATTTATTTTTAGTGAACTTTCTTTAAAGAATTCACTAATGAGTAGATTTCGACGTTGAATTTTGAAAAAAATTCTTCAAATGAACGCCAACTAGGCCGCTTAGAACACATATCCGGAGTTAGTTCAATATATATATATATATATATATATATATATATATATATATATATATATATATATATATATATATATATATATATACCAATATCACACCAATAACTCAAAAAATAATGGGGCCGATTTTGATTACATTTGGCGAATGCGTTACTTTTACAAGTGGTTTGGATAAGTTCGTTAGCCAGGAACATCGCACCAGTTTTTCCTGGAAAATTTTGTGTTTCCTTTCGAAAAAAAAAATTGTGCCTCAGAAAATAAGGAAGCTATGGAAACCAAATTTCGTACGCCTGTTTAAAGAAAAAAATGTTAGGTGCCACTGATGACCAGAGAAACGCATAAAACCAAAATATGTTGTGTGGATAACAAAATCTATTGTATATTATATAAAAAATAAGTACTCTTCAAGCACTTTCCCAATACGGAAGAAAATCTAGGGTGTTCCATTAAAAAAACATAACTTTGATACGCTACTGGAATACGACACGCCACTGGTGACCAGATATATTTTAAGGACATGGTGATGATAATTGTGAATAATTTTTCTCTTAGAATTTTTTCGATATCTTGTATGGTAGGAGAGCTACGGTCTTAGGCGTCTTAGGTGCTACACACTGTATAATAAAGTATTACATACAAATGTTATTTTTCTTGGTGCATACATAATTTTTGCAAAAAAGATTTCATAGATCATTTTTATGAAAATTCGCTACCAAAGCGCACTTGCTGCGTCCATACTTTTTTCTTAATAAATAGTTGTTTTTCTTCATATGCTTTTCCTTCACTTAATTTTTCGTTTAAAATTATTTAAAATATATTTTTTTTGTCATTTTGGGTATCTACACACTTTCAGTTAATAAACAGGCGACGTATTTGAACTGCTCTATTTGTATGTCGTTTAAAAAACAAGAACTTACAACGAGAACCTAAATCCCTTTTGCTGGCCACCAGTAGCTTAGATATATTGATCTCTAAACCCGAAAAAAGAGCGACACAATCAGGTCTCTCTTATCATGACCAAAATGCATCTCACAAACTGTTTTTATATCATTTTCTTGGCAAAAAGTATTGGTGTCAACGATTTAACAATCGCTGTTTTGTTCTATATGCCCTGCCTGGTTAGCACTTTGTTTACATTTACGGCTCTATAGTATGGTGGCCAAAAACGGAGCAAGCATCAGCAGAATAACGGGAGCTATCATGCCCCACAGATACAATAGACGCCACTGCAAGTATAAACGTGAAGAGGAAGCAGCACTAAGTGCCTCGAGACTATTTCAAGCAGACAGATTCAAACCAGGCGACTTGGTTGGCTACTTTAAGATCCTGGAATTCCATTGCAGTCATTCGCCAAACCAACAAATCAAATGCCAAGTGAACTCGACTCCATAGTTCAATTTGACTGTGGTCATAAGTGACCGCCAGGCATGGTACAGAGACAGTGAAAGGCTGACAAGCAATCTCATCTGCAAGGTATACAGACGGGTCTAAACAAATTGAGGGAGCAGGGCTGGGAACAAGTGGGCCCAACTTCAGACTCCCTATTTCCATAGGAAAAACTTCCACCCTCTTCCAAGCAGAAATGCTTGTTATAAATCTCCCCGTACAGGAGTGCATACAAAGAAGACCCAGAAATGGAGATATCTACATCCTCTCAGACAGTCAGGCACTACTTAAGATTCTGAAATCCTTCAAAACCGAGTCTGCACTGACCTGGGACTGCAAGAAATCCTTGAATTAACTGGTTACGACAACAAAGTAAGGGAACCAGGGCACTAAGGCATTGAATGAAATGAGGAAGCAGATAGCCATGCAACAAAGGAAGTAACAGCATTATTCTATGGTGGAGAGCCTCATTGAAGATTAACAAAAAGCCATGTAAGAAATGAAGTTGATACTTGGGAGAGGAACTAAATACTGTTATACTGGAGAAAAAGGCCACGCTTAAGGCAGGCAAAACGGTTCATCACCATATCAACACAGAAGTGTGAAGTGTTTCTTTAATTAAACAGGTGTTGGATTTTCATGTTAATCAAAATTTCATTTTTTTTCAATTACCCTGTATTATATTCACTTGGACACTAGCTACCTGGAATTCTTTCTGAATATTGCATGAAGGATGTATACCTGCTTTAGGTACCTGCGCAACACCATTTACCAGGATAAATGGTATGCTGGTGACGAATTTATAACATTATTGGTATTATTATCATTGTGGACATAACGATCAGTTCAGTTTAAGTTTAGTACACCCTCTGTAATAGTGCAGCATTTCTGTAAATTTATATGTAGAATAAATAAATTAACTTTATTCTTGACGTGTTCAATTATTTAAATTACAACAGTTCATCGAGTACTTACAAATCACAAGGTCCTTCGAGAGTAATCACGAATCACAACATTTTGGTCCTTCGAGCCGGATACTCAACCACCACAGAAGCCACAGTTGCAGAGGGTCAGTCAGTCACATCCAGGAGAAGAGAGATAATAAGGTTAGTGGGTCATATCCTTTTTCCCTTAATCACATTTACCCTTTTCATATTGTATATATCATAATTATTTCATTTCAAATTCAAAAAATATTAGTCAACTAAATATCATTTAAACTGAATAATTGGCAATGTACGGTTACCTTACGAAGAACTATATCACTTTTAACGTTAGTAGAGTCATGTTTAAATTCCCGTCCTATTACCCCATTCTCCAATGTCCCAAACGACCTGATGGCACTAACTCCAGGCCATTTTTTGATTGGCGCACCACTGATGGCTCCAATTGATCCAGATATCACACACATCAAGACGAACCGATTGTCACGCTGGGAGTTAGTTCAGCAATTGCAGCAGCATTTTTGGAAGAGATGGGTTACAGAATACTTATCAAACCTACAACAACGATCGAAATGGAGAAACACCACAGCACGCCTCCAAGAAGGTTCTATGGTGTTAGTTCGAGACGATAATCTACCCCCACAACAATGGAGGTTAGGCAGAATCGTAGGAGTTCATCCAGGTCAGGATGGACATATTAGAGTAGTGTCCATTAAGACATCAGGTGGCCTTAGTAAACGTGCTGCTCGCAAAATTTGCATACTACCACTGGAACCAGAAGAGGAAAGTGAATAGTGCCCTTAATGTTTCATATTGGTGTAATGGGGACCATTTTTTTTGCCTAGAATAAGTGTAGTAATAAGTCTCCTTGTTTTTTAAGCGGTGCTTTCAAGGCCGCCAGAATGTTGGATTTTCATATTAATCAAAATTTCATGTTTCTTCAATCACCCTGTATTATATTCACTTGGACACTAGCTACCTGGAATTCTTTCTGAATATTGTGTGAAGGATGTATACCTGCTTTAGGTACCTGCGCGCCACCACTTACCAAGATAGAAGGTATGCTGGTGAAGAATATATGACATTATTGGTATTATTATTATTATTATTATTGTGACCATAACGATCAGTTCAGTTTAAGTTTAGTACACCCTCTGTAATAGTGCAGCATCTCTGTAAATTTATATGTAGAATAAATAAGTTAAGTTTATTCTTGACGTGTTCAATTATTTAAATTACAACAGTTCATTGAGTAATTACAAATCACAAGGTCCTTCGAGAGTAATCACAAACCACAACAACAGTAACGACTTGAGAATATTCACAGGACTTTCCACAGGATAATCCCTAGTAAGTGATAAACTTATGAAGATGGGTAAGGCGAACAGTGAAAACTGCAGATACTCCATTGAAGTAGCGGAAACAACAGAACATTTGCTATGCGATTGCATGACTTAATTCTGGAAAATACCCAAATACCTTGGAGAGGTGACCTTAACACCACAGGAAAAGGGCAAAATAGCTCCCAAAAAGATAGTACGCTACATTAAAAGTCTGTCCTTTTTGGGCCACGATTAGAAAAAATAGTCATGCAGAAAAGAGCTATTGGGGTCGCAGCGCTGACAGGCCAAAGACCTATACGGCTCGTTAAGCAATCTACATTTCTACAATCTGGTACATAGGGATCTCACCACCTTAGACCAGGATTTCTGAATTTCTTATGAAGTCGATTTAGAAGTTTCCGAAGATATTTAATACCTCCCTACTCCCCGCAAGAAAGATCTTGTGTCATCTCCACAGCGTATGTTGGTGGTTTGGCCCACTACTCTAATACCTGATGATTAAATGACCGCAAATGTTGATGTAGGTACCCTCTTTTTAGGGAATTTTCGTAGAAAAAAATCACTAATGGAAAGATGCCGACTTTTGAATTTTGAAAAAAATTTTGCAAATGAGCGCGAACTAGTACCCCCTAGAACCCATAACCGGGGTCAGTTTCAATTTTTATATGTTTATATATATATATATATATATATATATATATATATATATATATATATATATATATATATATATATATATATATATATATATATATATATATATATGTATCACACCGATAACTCAAAAAATAATGGGCCGATTTTGAAAAAAATTGGCATGTACCTTCCTTTTGTAAATGGCTTGGACAAGTTCGTTAGTCAGGAAAATCGGACGAGATTTTCCGGGAAAATTTTGAGTTTTCATTCGAAAAAAATTGTTATCTCACAAAATAAAAAAGCTGTGATAACCAAATTTGGTAGGTAGGTTTACGATATAAAAAGTAAACTATACACCTAAATTTAGATTTCTATGTTACAAGAAAAAAGTTATAATGAAATATTCTGTGCTGGATCATTTCTATGAAAATTCACTACCATGACGCACTTGCTGCGTCCAGGCTTTTTCAGTAATAGTACCTCTTAAAACAACACCCTCGTGGCGCAGGTTGCTAGGTTTTGGCCTGATAAACGAGAGGTCCCGGGTTCGATTCCCGGTAGGACCAGCGAGAAGTTGACCTTATCTGGAAAATTGGTAAAATCAATGAAGAATTGGGAATGAATGTCCTAATGGCCTGAGCTACCGCAGCCATTAAGAATGACATTGAAAAAAATTATACCTCTTAAAACATGCTTGAGGGTAAAAATTAGGTTCAAAAGCGAAATCTTTGGAAATAATTGGAGAGCAAATATCATTATTGTGACTCAGATCTATATTTGTAATATTTGGGACTGGTGGAAAAATCAAAGTACATAACTATTTTTGAATATCAGCAGTTTTTATGACCATATAACGATTAGATGGCTAAGATCCCCATTTGTTATCATCAATTTTTTTCTGTTCTTATTACAACTGCACCTATGATTTGTGATAAACGATAAACCTGTTTCACATATTTCTGCACTTAAAACTATATTCAAAGCTGTCGCTGTAATATCTCTACATATTATGATATTTACAATAATTATAAATTGTCAAAATTGTAGGTCTATACAAGTTTTCTAATATAATAATCTACAGTTCACTAGTAACATACATCGACGCACTATAAGATCACTAGACTCTCATCTATATAAGCAAGAGCCGATTTGTTAAAAAACAAAACGTTTACACTTTTTTCCCTAAATGGATGGACATGTTAAAGTAATTTTATTACACAAAGAAATTGTTTACAGCTCTTCGTCATAACATGGAAAAAATCACAATTTATTTAAGTTAACTAGAAAGATCACGTGATGAAAATATTCAGAGGTCTCTGTTGAAGATAATTAAACATTTAATAAAACAAATGAATATAAGGTCTACATTACCTACATACTTATATTACACATTTCCACAAAAATTGTTTATGTGAATATTTTGGTATTTTCCACATTCTTGGATCAAGTTAAAAGTACACTTTCAACAAGTTGTTGAAATTTCATTGGTCAATCAAGTTGTTCAATCAAATTTCTCTCAAAATTTTATAAACTGACTTTTTTGGAATAGTTGTGTATACTGATCGTTTTCTTTTGGTATGTAAAAATTAACGAAATACTACAATTTTATTTTTAAAGGGATTTTCATGTTCCTGTTGGTGCTATTTAACAGAAAAACAATAGTAATTTGCAAAATAATAATAACTAAGTGTAGGGGAGGCAGATCCAGCAACACCTCCATGGCGGCTGTTGGGGTTGAAGACATGGCCCCTGTGATGCCTAGGCAGGCCATCATTTGGATCTTGCCTAGTTTTTGTTTGGCACTGGATTGTGTCACCTTAGGCCACCAGACCAGTGCCGCGTATATTAACGATGGTCTGACCACCCTTGTGTACAGCCAGTGGGCCATACTAGGTCTTGGTCCCCACGTTTTTCCATATAGCCGCCTAGTGACGGCTGAGGTCATGACTGCCTTACGCAGTATTTTTTCGACGTGATCATTCCAGGTTATCTTAGAGTCCAATACGACCCCAAAATATTTTACCGCCCTGGCCATTGGAATGTTCCTACCGTATAGAGTGAGTGTTCTGTGGCTCTCCCACTTCCTCCTCCTTGTAAACGGTAAGACAGTTACTTTCTCGGGGCTCAACCCGATCCCTTGACAAACCGTCCACCTCTCCACCACTTTCAGTGCCGTCTACATGTGCTCCCACACTGACTGTGTAACCTTTCCTTGGACTATGATGACAATGTCGTCCGCATAGCCCTGTACCTCATACCCCCCTCCCCAGAGAGCCTCCCCAGAGAGCCTTTGTTTGTTTAAAGCTGTTAATGGCCCATCTGATTTTGCTCCAAGTAACCACCTCTTTAGCGAGTGTCCAGTCTACTCTAGATGCCCGCCTATAAGGCGCCTCTATTTCTGAGTTTTCCCAGTCCGGACCGGATTGGTTTATTATGTTACAGCCGGGGAAGTGCGTTTAGAGTAAAATTTCCATAGTTTCCTCCCCCAAGCTTGTAATGCCTCCCGTGGATGTTCTAAGGGAGCCTATGTTGGTCTGATAAGAGCATATTAATCATGAAAACTCAACTGAAACATCACCCAATAGAAATTTAGAAGATAAAAATGTGTAGAGGTATCACAAAGTAAGGGCAACTATAATTAGGTATATATATGCAATAACATACACTTTGATTCTGCATGTTTCGCAACAGTGAACCACGTTCGGTTATCTTCTATAGTTATTTGATTCATAGCCGCATAGTTTAATAACATTTATAAAAATATATTCGTGCCAAACTTATGAAAATATGTAGGGACCTTAATTTACTTAATAAAACAAATTAAAAAGGCCCTCAGATATTTGGAGTGTGTGATCTCTATGTAAACGAAATCGATTGTACAGTCTAATGAATGTGTAAAAAGTATTCTTAAATTGTTTTAATAAATAAAATAATGGTTTTTCATCGATTATCGATAGTTAATACAATAAAATATAGGTAACTTTTTTTCCATGTTATGGCATGATCTTAATTCACAATTTATTTCAACATTATGTAAAAAAATACGGATGGAGCCTTAAGCAGTGTTGCCATATTATTTTTTATTATCATTTGATATATTATATTTATATAATATTATATTTCAGTCATTATCTATATTCACTTTCAATAAAATTTTGTTAAAAATCACAACCAGTACCTATTTCTACAACACACTTTTTAACATTGCAAGTTGACATTAATTGATTATATAAATAGTGACAACCTAACAAATTAAAATCACTTTAATTTTTAGTGAATTTTTATTGAAGAAAATCACTAATAGAGAGGTATCGATGGTGAGACTTTGCAATTTTTTTTCAAATGAGCGCGAACTAGGACCCTTAGAACGCATATCCGGGGTCAGTTTCACGTTATTTATATATAGATATACATATACATACATACATATATATATATATATATATATATATATATATATATATATATATATATATATATATATATATATATATATATATATATATATATATATATATATATATATATATATATATATATATAATGTATCCAACCGGTAACTAAAAAATAACCGATTTTGATGAAACTCGGCAAGTACCTTTCTTTTATTAATAGCTTGGATGAGTTCGTTAGCCAGGAAAATCGGACAAGGTTTTCCGGGAAAATTTGAGTTTCCTTGCGAAAATTTTTTTATCTCCGAAAATTACAAAGATATTTTGATGATTTGTGGTGCATACGTTGCCTTGGGAAAGACCTTACTACATACCAAAATTCAACTTTCTAGGTTTATAGAAAATTAAGTTATTCAAATTTGAAGCATTTAATGAAAATTCGCTACCATAACGCACTTGTTGCGTCTCGAACTTTCTTTTAGTGAATTTTCTTAAAAAAAATTCACTAATCAGGAGATCCCGACTTTTGAATTTTAAACAAATTTCTTCAATGGAGTGCTAATTAGGCTCCTTAGAACAAATATCCGGGGTCAGTTTCAATTTTTATATGTTATATATATATATATATATATATATATATATATATATATATATATATATATATATATATATATATATATATATATATATATATATATATATATATATATATATATATATGTGTGTGTGTGTGTGTGTGTGTGTGTGTGTGTGTCACACCGATAACACAAAAAATAATGGGCCAATTTTGATTAAATTTGGCAAATACCTTCCTTTTGCAAGTAGCTTGGATAAGTTTGTTAGCCAGGAAAATCGGCCCAGGTTTTCCCAATAAATTTTGTGTTTTCCTTCGAAAAAAAATTATATCACAAAGTTAGGTCAACCAAATTTAATACTCGGATTTATATCGTTATAGGTAAATTACGTACCAAAATTTAGCTCCGTAGGTTAAAAGACAAAAAAGTTATGGGCATTTAAAAAAATAAATTGGGGGTTTCCTCAAAACATCAAATTCGCGATTTAACGTCAAAATTGGCAACTTTTAGGCACAGAACCTGAATCTAATACGGCCTATGGAAAGAAAATGTTTCAAGAAGAATGTTTTGCAAACTCTGAAGTCTTAGTTTCAACGGTCATTGTCCTTCATTTTACTAAAATATTTCCAGAAAATTCATTTCAAATAGACCCTTTCTCTGATGCTTGGCAGTTGTCTTAGCTATAAAGTTTATCGTTTAGTGGTAAATAATTTTTGTCGAATTTTCGTGAAAAATCAATAATGCTCAATATATCCGTTATTATACAAGATATGAGAAAAAATTATATACATTAATTATAGGGTGTCTTGAGCTAGATCTAAAAAAAATATTTCTACAATCACAGGCTGGCCCATAAGTCGTTGGTGATACAAATTTTCTTTTTTTTTAGTCGAACACGCCTTATGTTATTGCATTTTTGTATTTTCCATCGAAATATAATGTGTGTGTAAGAAAAGAAATTCAGGACGCAGCAAGTGCGTTATGGTAGCGAATTTTGATTAAATACTTCACATTTGAATAGCTCAATTTGCTATTAACCTATAAGGTTGACCAAGAAACAAGTTTTTTCGGGAACACTTTAAGTTTACTTTCGGAAATTTTTCTACATTTTCAAACAATAAACATTATCGCACATTGTTTTTACTATGTACGTTATACTGGTAACTAAATTTGATGCTTGCTTTCATTAAAAAACACATATTTGCTATTAAAAACATTTTAATGAAAATTCACTAACATAACGCACTTGCTGCGACTTTTTAATTCCTGATCTTAAAATGCAATATGTTTTTCCACCCATAACCTAAATAAAATTACTTACAAAATAATTTTTAAAATCAGCTTAAAAACGATGACTATTGATAATACATCAGTAAGGCAAGGAATGTAACATGCAAAATGTATACCTACATCTGCATATTTTACATATTTTGCATATGCTATGCAATTTTCTGTGCTACCGTACTCTTTTCCACACATTATATATTAAGTACTGCATATTTTAGCGATTATTAATTGATAAAAATCATTTCTACTTAAAGTACTATTAATAATCATGTTTAACCTAGAAAATGTTTCTACCTAATTCGCCAATCTTTTCCTTGTGGCGAAAATCATCCGGTTATGCGATTTGCGCTAAATTTTATCTGTCCTTTTAATACCATTAATACGTAAATTTTGACTGCTAAGCAAGTTTTCGGGAAGACCTGTCTTGCTATTTACTTTTCAGAAACTTAAAAAAACTTGGTCTTAATCGCGTAGACCAGGTCATATCAATGAAATTTCTTATGAAATTTATGAACACGGTTAAGAACAGATTATGAAATTAGTTTCTTAAAATAAAAGTTTCATGGAAGTGGGTCAGTGTTCTCATTCTAATCATTCATCACATTGCAATTTCAGGTACTTTGTGAAGCAGTAAGTAATCTTACATTACTATTACATATTATGTATTTCTCTCCTTTCAGTCGTCTCTAAAGTGATGAAAAAGTATATAAACACCGAATTACTAAAATTTCTTGAAAAACACAGCCTAATCCACGACAGGCAGTATGGATTCCGTCAGCGCATATCAACTGCCGACCTCCTTTCCTTTGTCACCCATTCTTGGAACAAGTCTATGGAACTACATGAATTCCAGATTGTCGCTCTAGACATATCCAAAGCATTCGACCAGGTCTGGCACGCAGAGCTGCTGAATAAACTTCCGGCCTATGGTCTACCACCAAAACTCTGTACCTGGACAGCAAATTTCCTCTCCAACCGGAGCATTTCTGTTGCCGTGGATGGCTATTCCTCTAAACTGTATCCAATTAATGCAGGAGTTCCTCAGCTTTAGCCCCTACTTTGTTTCTTCTCCACATCAATGACCTCCTCTCTAGCACATCCAACCCAGTTCACAGTTACGCGGACGACAGCACCCTCCACTCAAATATACAATATTCTAAGCCTGTCTCTTTAGCCCAATTAGGTGATCACTCATGGAGGGTTCTGTATCTGTGATGTCCAAAATGTATTAGACTGGGGAAGTAGAAATCTTGTACAATTCAACCCTACCAAATCTCAGTCATGCTTTCTTTCTCATAAGAGATATACCAGCCCTAAACCCATCACAATGAACAACCAAGTTATTCAAAGTAATGAGTCCTTTTCACTTGTTGGCATTTCTGTGGATCGAAATCTTAATTGACACCAACATGTCACACCAATTACAGAAGCGGCTGCTAAGAAATTAGGTTTCCTCTTCCGAGCTCGCAAATACTTTTCGCCAGCTAATCTCTATACCTTATATACTTCACAAATAAGACCAAACCGTGAATACTGCTCCCACATCTGGGGAGCCGCTGCCGCTTCTACAGTCGCTATTCTGGACTCTATTCAGAAGATAGCTATAGGTCTCATCCGTGACCCTACCCTCACCCAAAGGCTGTCATCCCTTGCCCACCGGCGTGCCGTTGGTGACCTCTCTCTCTTTTATAGATATCTGCATGGGCACTGCTCAGAGGAGCTTTCTTCCATAGTTCCTCTACCCGCTGCCCCCAACAGATCTACCAGGGGAATAGAGCGAATGCACCCTTTTACTGTCCAGGTCACCAGACATAGAACATCTTGTTATGCCCGCTCTTTTGTCCCGAGGACTTCCAAGTTGTGGAATTTCTTGCCGGCACATGTTTTTCCTTCTACTCCGAACCTCCAAACCTTCAAGTCCCGAATTAACAAGTTGTCTCTTTCCTCCTTGTCGACACCCACGGTACGATAGTATTTAGGCTGTAAGCCCTCGTGGTGTGTAACAAGTATTGACGCTCTAAACTTTTTGTGCGCACGCCAATGGTTTCAAAACAAATGACTTTTGTTAGACAAAATAATTCTATAACTTATGTTTCTCTTGCTGAATTTTGTGAAAAAGACTAGCTTATGAGTTATTGTAAGTTGTATGGTTGGACCCAAACAGGTGAGAAATAACCTACGAAACGTTATCTCCATGAAATATAACATGTAGTCTTATACCACGACTAGACGACATCTGCGTGAATAATAAAAATCAAACCCCAAGGGGTATAAGAGGGATAGTATTACTAATAGTCCCCTAAACTTCTTTGTGCTCACGCCAATGGTTTGAAAACAAATGGTTGTTATTAGATCAACCAATGTCGTAACTTTAGTCACTTCAGTTAAATTTTTATAAAACGATTAGTTTATGAGTTATTTCAAGTTGAATGATTGGACCGAAACAGGAAACTTTACTTTCATGAATGGAACGTTTTCTAATATATTTCTTATTTTGCAAGGCATATTTATTTTATATTTTATAAAAAATATGTAATGTCTGATGAACAAATCCACAGCAAAAAACATGCCATTATATTCCAGCCCGTTCCCCCGACCTCAACCCCTTTGATTTTAGTTTCTGGGGATATATGAAATAATTTGTGTACAGGGTGCCCATACTTGATGCAGAACATCTGCGGGAACGAATCCTACAAGGCGCAGAGGAATGCCGTATGAAGGAAGGTACGCACTAAATTTAATCAAAATCGGCCTATTATTGTTTGTTATCGTTACGATATATATATATATATATATATATATATATATATATATATATATATATATATATATATATATATATATATATATATATATATATATATACCAGACATTTTCAAAAATATTCGGTTTTCTCTTATCAAAAGAGGCCGCCTGTGCATCCAAGAGGGTGGTAGCTATATTGAGCATTTAATTTAATTATAATTTTATCTGTATAACATCGCTTTAGTTACCATTTTTTATTATTTTTAGTTTAGTTCTCATGTTAATACTAGACTGGCAGTTTAAGTTTAATACAAGTTATACTTATAAAATGGTTTTGATGACTTCTAATTACATATGTGTGAAACAAGTATATATGTATTCAAGCAGCAATATTTATGGCAATGGAATGAGCTACAATTTCTGTGTATTACATTCTTTATTCTGATTGCAAATGAGTAAAAAAAATTTTTTTAATTTGTTGAGACATGTCACCGGCGTTGAAGAACGCAAATAACCTACGATATTAGTTTCTATTAGACCACCGGCACCCGAATAAAAAATGTAGGGGTTTGATTTTTCTTATTCACGCAGATGTCGTCTAGTCGTGGTATAAGACTACATGTTATATTTCATGAAGATATCGTTTCGTAGGTTCTTTCTCACCTGTTTGGGTCCGACCATATACCTTACAATAACTCATAAGCTAGTCGTTTTACAAAATTCAGCAAGAAAAACAAAAGTTATAAAATTATTTTGTCTAACAAAAGTCATTTGTTTTGAAACCATTGGCGTGCGCACAAAAAGTTTAAGGGGTCAATACTTGTTCCACCCCCCCCCTGTACCCCTTTGGGATTAGTTTTTTCTCCCCTCATCTACACAGATGGCGTCTAGTTCTGAAATAAGACTACGTGCAAAATTTCATGGAGATAACTTCAAAAACATAAAAATTATAAATGAAAAAATTTCATAGGTTTTTTCTCGCCTGTTTGGGTCCGACCATACAACTTACAATAACTCATAAACTAGTTATTTTATCAAAATTAAACTGGAGAAACAAAAGTTATAAAATTATTTTGTCTAACGAAAGCCATTTGTTTGGAAACCATTGGCGTGCACGCAAAAAAGTTTATAGGGTCAATACTTATTCCACCCCCCCTGTACCCCCCTTAGGATCTGATTTTTTCCTCCTCATCTACACAGATGGCGTCTAGTTATGAAATAAGGCTATGTGCAAAATTTCATGGAGATAACTTCATAAAGATAAAAATTAGAAATGAAAACAATAACTCATAAGCTAGTCGTTTTCACAAAATTCAGCAAGAAAAACAAAAGTTATAAAATTATTTTGTCTAACAAAAGTCATTTGTTTTGAAACCATTGGCGTGCGCACAAAAAGTTTAAGGGGTCAATACTTGTTCCACCCCCCCTGTACCCCTTTGGGATTAGTTTTTTCTCCCCTTATCTACACAGATGGCGTCTAGTTCTGAAATAAGACTACGTGCAAAATTTCATGGAGATAACTTCAAAAACATAAAAATTATAAATGAAAAAATTTCATAGGTTTTTTCTCGCCTGTTTGGGTCCGACCATACAACTTACAATAACTCATAAACTAGTTATTTTATCAAAATTAAACTGGAGAAACAAAAGTTATAAAATTATTTTGTCTAACGAAAGCCATTTGTTTGGAAACCATTGGCGTGCACGCAAAAAAGTTTATAGGGTCAATACTTATTCCACCCCCCCTGTACCCCCCTTAGGATCTGATTTTTTCCTCCTCATCTACACAGATGGCGTCTAGTTATGAAATAAGGCTATGTGCAAAATTTCATGGAGATAACTTCATAAAGATAAAAATTAGAAATGAAAAATGATTTTTCAAGTTCAACTTCAACACTCTGTATTTCGAAAACGGGGCCCCCAGAAGAGAAATGTTATAAGGAAAGTCATAAAATTTTCGTCTCGGGAATCAGTGGTTAGCGGGTTGGCCCACTATTTTGTAACACCCTGATATATATATATATATATATATATATATATATATATATATATATATATATATATATATATATATATATATATATATATATATGCTCACAAAGTTCCGGCGGGTGAGTTTGTGAGTTACTACATCCCATTTACAGCCCTAACATAGCTCGATCAGGATATTACATTATTTCCAAGCTAAAGAAACATACGTCGATCTTTTCAGATAAAGAGTTTAAAAAGGCCATTTACATTTTTTTTGAGGAGGAATGTGATTTTAATTTGATAGGCTGTACATACAGATGTTTTTGGTGCAAACCTAAATCCAATAACATATAATCACATTCTACCAATCGTTGGTCAATTTATATAATTTATATTACACATTTTACATTTCCAAATAATGTACACTTTGTAAAAATAGCACATTTTTACTCTTTTTTAATATTAAGTTACAGAGAGACATAATAATTCTATAATCAAGCAATAAACAATGCACTTTCGTTAGGAAATAATTCTGGTACTTTCGCCTTTGGGAGCAAAAATGTTTTTAGTTTCCTATTTTTAGTGAATTTTCGTATTCAAAATTCACCAACTAATAAGTTAAAAACAAGTTGATCGATTAAGCATAAACAATTGAGATTTTGTTTTCTACATGGCTATAGCCTCTGTAAAATTATGAAATTTTTATGTGAAAAATTATGTCTATCCGAAGCTTAATACACTCAAGCAATTAAAATTCTTGTTTGTACGCATTAATTGTACTTTAACTAGTTTCTTCTAATCTTTATCGCGCAGGATAAGAAGAAACGGGAAATTGTACTAAAATAGACGACGTTGATAGTGAATTAGAGATTCCACTAGTACCTACAAAATTTATGAAGATCCACACGCATAGAAATATGATACGCCAACGCGATCTACACGCATACAAAGATCCATACGCCAACTGGTTTAATCTTATACAATGAGTACGCATCGAATGGAACAATTTCCGTAAGATATTTAGGGGCCAAACAAACAAACAAACAAATCTCTGAGACATGTCAAACATGATATTTGAATGTGCTCATTGTGATATAATTTTTTTTTGTGACTTCATCGTTTTTGCAGATATGACGCCATCGTCAATTTTGTTAACTATTAACCCCTACTTTTGACAGTTCTATTGGAAATAGTGGCTTTTTCTTAATACAGATCACAAATTTTACGATATGTTACAAAAAGATATTTTTTTAGAAAATTGATATTTCTTACTTCAAGAAATGCACTTGTATTACGCTCCTCCTAACTACTGTACGGTTATTTCTACGTAATTTCAATTCTTGTACACTTAGTGCTAATAATTATTTGGATCTGCTTCGCCAACATATAATTCCTAATCCAACTATGCTTTATCCAAATGGAACCTAATATTCTCCCTGATTCAATTTGGTTTCAACAGGATGGAGCTCTTCCACACTACTTGCGAACAATAAGTGATTACTCAACACACTTTTCTCGGATAGGTGGATCAGTAGAAGAAGATTTATTAAATGGCTAGATCTCCAGATCTAACTCCTTTAGATTTTTTTGTGGGGTTACATAAAATCTAAAGTTTATTTTGATCAACCGAGAAATATCGCAAAACTACAAAATAGGATAACCATGGAAATAAGGAAAATCTCGCCACAAACGATGAAATAAGTAATCCCCTTACTTCCTTGGGTGCCATCTCCACTAATGAGGTTAGCGACTACAACAGCAAACTCCTCTCTATCCTCCGCCGCTCTCATCAAGTCCTCACAGCCCAGACCTGTCCAATATCTTATGTTTCTCAGCCATGACAGTTTCTTTCTGCCTACACTTCTTTTCCCCTTTAGTTTACCTTTAATTATGAGCTGGGGGATATAATATTTGGGATTGCGCAATAAGTGGCCAAGATATGCTGTCTTCCTCCGCTTGACAACCTGGAGAAGCTCTCTGTCTCTGTTCACTCTGCGTAAGGCCTCTTCATTTCGCACTCTTGCTGTCCATGGTATTTTTAGTATGCGCCGATAGACCCACATCTCGAAAGCTTCCAGTTTATTCATGCTCGTTATTTTTAAGGTCCATGTCGCCACTCCATACAGAAGAACTGACCATATCTAGCATTTTGCTAACCTTGACCTTAGGTTTATCTCGATATGCGAATCGCAAAGAAGGCTTCGTATTTTTGTAAAGTTCCTTTCGGCTTGTGCAATTCTAGAATTTATTTCTTTTTCTGGGTTTAATTGGCTGTCTATCCAGCATCCCAAGTATTTATAATGATTGACCTGTTGTAATATGTTATTATTTATAATGAAGGGTATAGGTACATTCTGTCTCCTCCGCATTACCATTATTTTCGTTTTCCCCTCGTTGATCCGCATTCCAAATTCCGAACATGTCTCATTTAGCTGATCTAAAATATTTTGCAAGCCGGTACCCGTATCTGCAATTAATACGGTGTCGTCGGCGTATCTAATAGTGTTTATCCGAACGCCATTTACTTTTATACCTTCATTAACTTTTTTAAGAGCCTTTTTGAACAGAAGTTTGGAATACAGATTAAACAACATGGGTGACAATACGCATCCCTGTCTTACTCCTTCCCCGATATTTATGCTGTTAGAAGTTTCGACCTCTATTCGAATTTTGGCCACTTGGTACCGGTATAAGTTTTTGATTTATGTTAAGCTCTTGCCATCTAGACCTATATTTCGTAGGGCGTCTATCAATTTTGGATGCTTCACTCGGTCGAAGGCCTTCTCAAAGTCTACAAAACAGAGAGAGATGTCCCTGTGTTGATCGTAACACTTCTGGCACAACACTTGTAAGCTAAACAGCGCTTCTCTTGTCCCCATACCACTCCTAAAACCGAACTGATCATGTCCTATCTCAGTAAAAAGTAATCCAGGAATTTGAAGATCGTATTCTTCAAGAAGTTAATGGGCAACAATTTGAACATTTAATTTAATATTGTCTCATGCCTTGTTATTGTTTTTTTGCATTGTTTGATTAAGGTGTTATATACCTCCACATTCTCAAAAATATCCTGGTTTAACATATCGTGAAAGTTGGTGATCAGTATTCAGAAAAAGCCGCTCTTCCCATAGAATTGTCAAAAGTCAAGGGCGTAGATAAGGGAGGGGTGATGTGGGTAATTACCCCCCCCCAAGACCAATCGAGAAAAATTACTGTTTTCAAAAATTTCGTTTTAAGTAAAACTCTTGAATTTTGTTTGTTAATATGTTTCTTGGACCTGCATTTTAGCAAATTTTTCTAGATTTTAAGAGGAAATATGCTGAGAAATTAGTTCCTGGTCCTCTAGATGTCATAGAAGAAAGAAGAATGAGTGTAGACGGATGCTTCACAGGATTGTATGAAGAAATTGACAAACTGCGCAATGAGTTAAATATTTCCATAAGGTTTCCCCGTATAAACACTATAAACAGATACAGCTTACTGATGTTTAAACCATACTAACGTTCAACCCCCCAGAAATATTACGAAATCGGCAAATATCATTCCTGCATCTATAATGCAAAAAAGACGACATTTCATCGTCAAAAGAAAATGTATCAAAATAGTTGCTGAAATAGGAAAATAATAATAAGTGTTCAGATTTTTTACGGGTAACCTTGGATCTGGATTCAGATGCAGCTAACTTTGGTTGTTAGAAAATAGAACAACAGTTTTCCAGGTGCTTGATGAAGCTGTAGAAACTTTCAAATTATCTGATAAAGAAGTACCTCGTGATATAGGTACATCTCGCACTGAGATTTTTTTGCAGTTTTGCCTGGCAGTGTGGAATCTGCAGAACAAGGTTTTTCAGCCTTAAGAACGTTTAAAATTTGGCTCAGCTTAACAATGGGACAACAGAGGGTAGATGGACTAGCCTTCATGCATGAGGATCGGAGCATTCCTACAAGTGACAAAAAGGTTTTGGAGTGATTTGGGAAACACAAAAAAACAGAACCTTGGCATTACTCGATTTCGAATTTGATTTTTTTAACTGTTTTTAGTGAATTTTCGTAGAAAACATTTACACGTTAACTTAAGAAATAATAATCGGATATTGATGAAATTTGGCAGGTACCTTCATTTGTAAGTGGCTTGGATAAGTTCGTTATCCAGAAAAATTGGATCAGGTTTTGCGGGTAGATTTTGGGTCTTCTTTCGAAAAAAATGTTATCCCCGCAAAGAACAAAGCTATGGTAACGAAATTTGGAATGTAAGCTTATGTTATAAAAAGTAAACTATTTACAAAGCTTAGATCTATATGAAAAAGTAAAGAAAAAAGTACTAAGCGTTTAATAAAAAAAATGTTTGGTGCAGACCATTTCTATGAAAATTCACTACCATAACACACTTTCTGCGTCCAGACTGTTATTTTCTAATGTGGGACATATTCAGTTGTGTTTTTTTATTAATATTTTCGCAGGTTTTTGTTGAATTATTTTAATACAATTCATTTTTAAGCCTTTGTATGTGTAATTTGGTTTACCTTTGAATTTTTGGAATATCCTCCCCAAGAATAAACATATCTACGCCCTTGCAAAAGTTAGGGTTACCATTAAAAAATGGCGATGACGTCATATCTCCTAAACCGATGAGCTCAGAAACAATTTTTTACGTCAAAATGTGCACTTTCAAATCTTATGTTTGAGACGTCTCAGCGATTTTTTGTTTGTCCTCAAAATATTTTACAGAATTTTATGCGCACACACTGTATGAATAAGGACTGCTTTTCGAATAAAGATATTGTAATTTACGAAAAACTTTTAATTAGTGCATGTAAAACCGTTTTATTTTTACTCTAATTCCTGTTACTAGTGAAATCTCAAATGACACGTAATCCTATTTGATTGACCTGATAGGTGTTAAAGGTGGCGAAGGTGAGGGCTATGAGTCTGAATCATCCTCTTTGACGGCAAGTGGTACACATATCGTGTGGCCCATCTTCCTCGGGGAGACTGGTGGGCTGCCTTGAGGAGTACTGGGTGCGGTCAAAGTGCCCAATAACCCCAAGGAGGAGATGTCAGCCCTGGAACCTGACCGAGAGGGAGGTGCAGAACCTGCAACAGGTCTTCAATTAGATACGGATTCATTTTAAGACACATTCATTTCTTTTTATTATCAATTTTTCTAAGAAACTACGGGACGATGCTTTTAAAATGCAACACAGCCGATTAGAATTTTTTTGGAGTGTCTTATGAAGTTTTGTAATTAGTATCGTACATTACTGGACTATCTCGATTAATAAATACAAGAGGTTTATAAATAACCACTCTAGACAATAAGACCTAATTATGAAAAAAATTAGCCTCGTTTGATTTTATCTTGAAATAACATTTGAATAACGAGTACATTGGTTAAGAACGCGTATTTTCTCTTGTGGTCCAGCAAAGAAATATCTTAACATTTTACGTTCAATTATAATGCGAACTGCACGTTTTAGAATCGAATCAAGAATACTCAGAGCTGCGTGTGTGACAATTTTTAGACGCCAAAATCGTAGTCTAACCGAGGTAGGAATTTAGATTAATGAATGGTAAAAACTTGCAAAGAAGTGAAAAGATCTTTGACTCGAAACAAAAAATCAAGATTCGAAAAAATTGTTTTAGCGGTATAAGTAACTATTACTAATTGTTTAGAAAATCTCCTACATAAAAATAGTAATAAATAGTAAAAGCTGGTATATAGTTTTAAATTTACATAAATATAGTAGCTAAATTTTAAAATGTGACCAGTAAAATAATGACAAGTTTTATCCAAATGAGAACTGAACACTATTAGGCAATCCTGGAATGTCTGTTCTTTCCAACAGTTAACTTAAACTATTTCTAGGACCATTTTCTTGGATTTTTTCCACATCCCACTCACCAGTGAAACTTCTTAGACCTGCAGGACCTGACCTGGGTCTGGTGCCTGCACTACTTCTGGTACTGGAAGTGCTCGGACTTCTTGACATCTCCGAGTTGGATCTACTGTTTCTTCTTCTGGTCTTTCTTTGAGTAGGTTGCCGACAAAGGCCCGTGGGGCACTCCTCTCCTAACGCACACCTGCCTTCGCATATCGACCTTGACTGTAGCAATTCCTCGTAATTGTTCAGCATCTGGGCGCATTGCTCCTGGTCTTGGCCCTTTAGCGCCAAGCTGGGGTAGCGCTCTTTCAGACGACGTCGTTCCTAGAAAGAAACAAAATTAAAAACAATGAATAAAAATTTGTTTCCATTGCTCTGGGTTAAAATGGCTACATTTTTTCTATTATGTAGGTATAGATTATACCAAATTTGATGTCCCATTTAAAAGGACATATTTGTCATTAGAAACATTTAAATGAAAATTCACTACCATAACACACTTGCTGCGTCTAGTCTTTTTAAAGTGAATTTTCGTTAAAAAAAATCACTAGTGGGGAGAATTAAAACAAAATTTTTGAAATGGGTGCAAACTAGGCCCCCTAGATTCCATATCTGAAGTCAGCTTGAATGTTAATATGTTTATATAAACATATATATATATATATATATATATATATATATATATATATATATATATATATATATGTTTATATATATATATATATATATATATATATATATATATATATATATATATATATATATATATATATATATATATATATATATATATGTTTATATATATATATATATATATATATATATATATATATATATATATATATATATATATATATATATATATATATATATATATATATGTCACACCGATAACTAATAAAATAATACATAGTCCGATTGTAATCAAATTTGGGCATTACCTTCCTTTTGCAAGTGGCTTGGATGAGTTTGTTAGCCAGGAAAGGTTTTCTTTCGGATTTTTTTTTTATCTGCGGAAATAACATATCTTGGCAACCAAATCAAACCGGTTTATATCAAAGTCAGCTATGTACCAAAATTTAGATCTCTACGTTGAAAAAAATTATAGCTTCTCTTCTTAAAATGTCAAAGTCGCGATTTGAAACGTCAAAATTGGCATGTTTTAGATAAAGGACCTGAAACAAATAGGAGTTATGTAGAAGAAATGTCGTAATAAGTGTGCTTTAGAAAGCCTTAAGTTTTGGTTCCAACCGTCATTGTCCTTCATTTTACAATTTTTTAAAATTAAATTTGCAGAAAATAAATTTCAAATAGACCCTTTCTCTGATGCCTTGGCAGTGGTTTCAGTTATGTGGTGGGGTGGTGGCCAGGAACAGTTGGTATGGAGTTTCTCCTTTCTATGGACTTCTGTAAAGTGATTTTTTTACACTTTGCATTTCTAGCTTCTTTGCAACGTGTTTACGCTACACAGCGTCTCAAATTTGATTTAGTTCTCTTAACTATATTGTGGAGTTGAGAGAACAACATTTTTCTGATGGTAAATGCATACAGGGGTTCCTCTAAGCATATTCCAGATTTTTTCCAAAAAACGAACATTGCGCTAATCTGTAAATTTACCAATACTTTAACATTATTAATATTAAAAATAGAAGCCACACCGGCGCCTCGACTAAAGTTCTACGCATTAGGCATGGAAAACATTACATCATATGTCTTAGTAAATAGGTACACTTGGAGAATCCAAATCACTACAACACATCTTTTTAAACAATGTTAGCGTCACCAGGGGATGAAAAACCCACCCTCTAATGACGCTAACCATTGTTACGGTCAGCTTTTGCTACCGTACCATTTTTACTAGGGCAGCATAACATCAAGGGAAGTTTTAAGATTGCCTTAATACTACACAGCAAAGACCTGGTGGATTAAAAAGATTTTATGGAGTTTCGTTTTATACTCACTACCGTAATACCTAAGTAGCCTTTCTCAAATGTTCCACTTATACATTAAATATTTCATACAGGAAAAATCTGAACGCAAGGGATATCTACTATAGTTACTGAGATATGAATGTCGCTCACCTAATGAATCACTCTGTATATCACGGCTCCGACGCAATTTTCAAAGATTTTTTTACCGCTATTACATATGTTGTGTGAGGTACTATCAAGGCATGATAGTTTTATTTGTGGCCACTAAAAAAGTGATTATCCTAAAACCAAATCTAAAATGACCATACCCCTTCGAGCTTTCTCTGCGCAAATACTTTTTTGACGTCAGAATCGAGATACACGTGAAAAGTTGAACAACTTTTCCCAACTGAACCACATTGTAGCTCCAAAAGTAACGGAGATGACTGTTGTAAACGATTCCCGCGAACAAGCATATCCAGATCTAGAGATCTCTGGAAGTATGCAGAATCGACTAGAACGTGTTAGCATCATAAAATGGACAATCGAATTTGCAGTTGAACTAGCCGGGAAAATACCCAGCGTTCCACTTAGAAAAATAAGCTTAATATGTCAATCTCAGCTATTCGATGCGAAATTTTTTTTTCGGCGTCAGAATCGAGATGCTCGTAAAAAGCTGAACAATTTTCCATATTTGAATTACATTGTGCCTCCAATAATGACGGAGATAGCTATTATAAACGATTCCCGTGAACACCCTGTATAAGAGGTTTGTAAGTAATATAGAACAAGATTCGCGGTTTCAGGAAAAGTAAAAAAAGATAACATTGTAATAGGAATATTTTAAGATAGTAGCCTTCAAATAGTTTTATCCGAAAGAGCGCCATCTGGTGGCAAGAATAAGAAACAAAAATATCATCTGAATTGTACTTGAAAAAACCTTTCGAACAGTTTCCCCCCGAAGCTCTAGTTGCCATAGTTACCGAGACATGAGTGTCGCTCACCTAATGAATCACCCTGTACATCTCAGCTCCGATGCACTTTTGAAATCTCTAATTACCACTGTTCCATATGTTGTATGAGGTACGATCAAAGTATGCTAGTTTTATTCGTGGCCGCTAAAAAAAGCAGTAGCGATTTCTCCTAGTGAGCTAGGTGTGCGCCGCACACCCTAAAATATAATTAAAATGTGCACAGTTAAATATGTTTTATTTCTTTTTCCCTTAGTCTTAATACACTACATATTTTATGACAATCGATTTAATTTACTTATTTGATTTCATAAATAGTCGGTTAATAGTGATTTGGAATGAAGTAGGTACCACGTCTTCATTCAGAGAATATGAGTAGGTCAATAGCAACTGGGAATGAATTCGGGTTAGGTGTGCGTTGATATTTCCGAACACTTCAGTCGATAGAGCTGCATTGGTATACAATACAGTCCCCCACCCATGTGTTTAAAACTGAGGAAAATACCATTGATTTTAACACTGCAGTGAGCGTTAGAAATACAGCTCAAGACAAATGAATGGAACGCCGGTCTAACAAACGTTGTAATAGCAATATTTACAAACATTACAACTGCGCTTGCAAAGACCACAGTATTCTAGAATCAAAGACATTTTAGTAAATTTTCGTAGAAAAAATTCACTAATGGGGAGATCTCGACTTTTGAATTTTGAAAAATTGTTTGCAAATGAGCGCGAACTAGGACCCCTAGAACCCATATCCGGGGTCAGTTTCAATTATATATATATATATATATATATATATATATATATATATATATATATATATATATATATATATATATATATATAAATATAAATAATGTTTCTGTTGAAAAAGATGTAGAATTTAATTTGAGTCAAGTTTTAAAATATAGAAATTTTTGATTAAAATGAAGAAACTGATTTCAAGTACCATCCATATTTCTAGAAATTGTAGTGGTACATAATGAGGTGAGGTAATTTTGGAGATTAGAAATCAGATGACAGAACTTTAGGACAATTGACATTTAGATTAAAATTTAGTCAAAATTGCATCATTTGCAGCCACAAGTTTAGACTTATTTGTAAGATGCTTTGTACTATTTATATAACAATAAACTATATATATATATATATATATATATATATATATATATATATATATATATATATATATATATATACATAGGTATCACACCGATAAATCAAAATATAATCGGCCAATTTTGATAAAATTTGGCATGTACCTTCCTTCTGTAAATGGCTTGGATAAGTTTGTTAGTCAGGAAAATCGGACGAGGTTTTCCGGGAAAATTTTGAGTTTTCATTCGAAAAAAGTTTGTATCTCAAAAAATAAAAAAGATAAGATAACCAAATTTGGTAGGTAGGTTTACGATATAAAAATTAAACTATACACCAAAATTTAGATTTCTATGTTGCAAGAAAAAAAGTTATAATAAAATATTTTGTGCCAGATCATTTCTATGAAAATTCACTACCATAACGCACTTGCTGCATCCAGGCTTTTTACACATTTTATTATTTAGTACCATATTAACATTGAACTACTTTTAATGTGTTCAGTTTTCACCCCTTTCCGGACAGTGCTAACGCTAACACAAATTTGTGTGAAGAGAAGAGCTTGATAATAATTACATGTTCTTTTCGTGTTTTAAAGTTTTAAGTGACTTTTTAATTTGTTAGTGTTGCAGTGGGAAATTAATTTATTTATCTACGTATTATTCCCATATAGGTACAATATATATATATATATATATATATATATATATATATATATATATATATATATATATATATATATATATATATATATGTACATTTAGTGTTAATAATTTTTAAAACCACCACTAACAGCAACTCGTTACCGCACACCCGAACATTTTGGTCAGGAGACGCCACTGAAAAAAAGTGGTGATCTCAAAACCCAATCTAAAATGACCATACCCCTTTGATGCCTGCTTTGATTTAAAAAATGCATATTTTAGGCTTATCTTTAAATTGCATTTAATACACAAATAGCGTGATGGTTTCCTTATATCAGTAAAAATAAGTATAATATGTATAAAAGCGTGACTTTTTAAAAAGTAATCTGCAGTTTCTAGCAATATAAATGACCATATGTATAAATTAACTACCCACTGTATATCATGCCATAAAACATTAATAATATTATTTGATTTTATCAATTCGTAATTATTTGTTGCTCATTACAAAACTGTACATATAAATGTATTTTTCATAATGTGAACTAAATGTCTTAATCAATATCGAAATCATTATGGTTGTTACATGGTTAAGCTGTTTGTTTTCTAAGGTAAATATTTTCTAGTTAAATATTAATAATTATTTGGTCAAACGTGGTCATCAATAATTTAAAAATAATGTATTATAAGTCCAAAGTTCACTACCAACTTCCCTTGCCTCAATTACAACACTTTAAGTACATAATAGCAATTTGTATCATCCAAATAAACACTTATTTGTTTCTACGGACATTCACTTCTAATTCTGTGCTAGAACCTCCAAATATCCAAGCAGTAAAGTCAAAAATTTCGGGACGCAGCAAGTGCGTTATAGTTGTGATTTTTCATAAGAATTGTACACTAGTAGTAAGATATATTATTAAAACTAATTCCTTAAATTTAAATGGGCCTTGGAGATCGGTTTTAGAGTCCCAGTTAGCGGTTATTTTAAAAAACATATATTTTATATGGAGCTAAAAAATTAAATTTTGGTCTTGGACATAATATGTAAGTACTGCAAGTGTCTTTAAAAAAATTGTGTTAGAAATTTCATTAAAGTTACAAAAGTTTTCAGAAAAAAAAATATTTACGAAGGGAATGTACCTGTCAAATTATAAATATGGCAGGTATTTTTCATTATTAATTGCTTGGATGGTTTGTTTTAGTCAACTCATCCAGTTTTTGCAAACAAAAAAGGTTTTTTTAAAACAAATTTGTAGTGATCTGCGATTATGTTATTTTTCTTTTGTTTAGTACCCACGGTGCGTTTACATAGGTGCTACTATGGTTGAAGATTGAAGATTCTAGCTTAATGGGAAATTTATTGAGCTACCGGATTTGAAATATTTTGACGAAAATTTTCTACCATAACATATTTAATGCACCCAGACCCTTTCCAACACTTATTTACGGTTGCTGTATCCATACTTTTTGAAAATGATAAAATATTGCAGCTTACTATGTAAGACTGAAAATCAAGAAAACCTCAAAATCATTTGTGGAAAAATATTTAAAAAAATGAAACGAGATAACCATTTAAACATAAACATAAATTGAAAATCTTGGTTCGCTGCTTCGTCGGGGGGAGGGGGGGGGGGGTTCCCTTCCCCTCCTGCATGCCTACAATCACCCTCAATGCATAAACAAGAACAATGTAAAGAAAAGTTCCTTTGGAGTAACCCCTAAGAAAATTACGGGACCTGCGGTGAATATAGAGGTTCTGCGCGCCGTAAGCAGGATTTTAAGGAGGTATAGCTGCAAAATTGGATAAAGGCAGCTTAAAGAGGTCCAACTAAGCTGTTTCTTTCGCACTTTTCGCTCACATTTCCTTTTTATATTCTTCTCCGCCAAGCATCCATATTCACTCTTGTTCCCGTAACTTTCTTGTGGGCTGTTTGAAAGAAATTCTTCTTGTGGTTTCGGCATTCAGAAGGGGTTATTAGAATATTTCTGAAAATATTTTTCTAAACACCCCCCATGTGCTAATCTGCAAATTTACTGAAAATTTAATTTGTATTTACAAACGGAATGCATCTGTGAAGTTATAGGTGGCAGGTAAGTATTTTTCCATGTTAATCGCTTGAATGATCGGTTTTAATCAACTCAATCGAACCAGTTTCTGCAAACAAAATAACAAAAAAGGGTTTTTTCAAACAAATTTGTAAATATCGGTGAAGCTCATTGTGTAATTTTTTAAATTTAGTATCCACGCTGCTTTTATATAGGTTTTAGTATGTATCAAAACTGAAGATTCTAGTTTGATGGGAAATTGGATTATCACCATTTGAAATATTTTTATAAAAATTCGCTACCATAACGCACTGAAACTCTTTTTAACACTTATTTACTATTGCTGTATCCATACTTTTTGAAAATGAAAAAAAATATAAATACAAAAATTTGAAATTAAAATTTTAATAATTTAACCTAAACATCTGTTTATATAATTTTAACTAGGGATATATGTACTTTGTAGTACCTACCTTGATATTATGAGTACTTACTGTATTAGTTTGAGGTAGGTATATCTCTTGTAATACCGACCTGTGAATTCTGTATAGAGTTCTACCTAGTGAACTAGTTTAGTTTAGTTATTGGTCACCATTATATTTTATTAATTACAAAAAACTTAACACGAACTTATCCTATATATTTGTAAAAATACCTTGGTATTCCCTGGACAATGATAATAAAACAATATTATATTTAACACGTGTACGTTATTATTATTACTTATTACTATACGGCATCTACGATTCCATCCCATACCACGCTAAATATAAATATAATATACCCTTCTTAATGTGAAAACGTAATCGGATGATTAATCCGAATATCAAAATAATCCGAATATTTACAACGCTAGTATTAGAAATTAGCATGACCAGAGACGATTTCCAGGTTATGCAATGCGCAGAGCGTGAGCATACACGCTTCTCTGTGACAAATAGCTACGTGTGGTAAGATTAAACTAGGAGAGAGAGAGAGAGAGAGAGAGAGAGAGAGAGAGATGGCTTTTAATTTTAAATACAGGGAACGCGAAGAATGGGTAGCTTAATATTTATACATAATGAAACGTCGTTCTAGATTGCTGTTAAACAAATTGAAACACTGTCATTATTTTTTTAAATTTATCAGTATACATTCGCATGCTAATATTTAGCGCTTTTGGACGCAAACTTTATCCCGGTGTTAGGAAGAAATGGTCCAAGGCTGACAATTCACAAAATTGTTGGTCACACAGCTCTATCTATAAAATTTTGTGTAAACTAGAGTTGTCGTGACAACATACTACCTGGTCCTGCACCGAGATGGCGTCCCTGCCGTATCTCTCACAATGTCTGACCTTTTGCAATAACTTCCATTTTTATCTACGATTTATTTAAATAGCATAGCAGTACAGATAACGTCTTATAATCTTTTTTAATAAAATTAAATATATAAACATAATTTTTTTAATGGACCTTGGCTTTGGGTTCTAGGGACCCAAATTCGCGCTCATCTGAAGAAATTTTTCCGAAAGCTTTTAATAGTGACCTCTCTATGAGCGAATTTTTCTTATTGAAATTTCGCTAAAAAGCCGCCACAACATCTTTATTTAAAACTACACAATATTGACTTAAATTTTAAATTACCATCTTAAGACTTAGCAGGTTTTCTTTAAAGTGTAATATCTGAACGTCACAACGTCTGGGTTAGACATATTTCCAAGGTAAAAAAGAACAGAACAAGACTATACTCCAGACTGAATTTGTTTAGCAAAAGCCCTACGCCTTTCGGCCCATATCTCTGGCCATCCTCAGGGGCTTCCTGAAACATTACAAAAGGTGGTTGTGTCAGAAACAAAGTTTCTGGTAGGTCGGCAAGTATCACACGACACAAGCCGTTACAAAATTCTAAACAGTCTTACAAGCAATGTCTAAACAGAAACTAAAGTCAACGCTAACATGCTCTACAACAGTTACATTAATAAAATCAAAGCTAAAAGTTGAGAAACTAAAAACATCAAAATGTCCAAAGCTTGGTCGAGGCACCTCCATGCAGCAAACAATAATGCAAAAGCAGTAAAATTGCAAAAAAAAAAACAGGTAGAAACCCGTGTAAAGTAAGTTTAAGGGTGCACTGACACATGACAATATAAGGTCTTTAAACAAATAGTTCAGTTCCTGTTATAAAAAACAGAACGTAAGTATGTTTGGCCATTTTGGTTTCCTTCTTTATAGGTACCATAGGTTTAACTCAGTGTTTTTCTCTGAAAGTTCTGCTTTGGTTGTGCAGCCTGCCTTGGCAGCTTCTTTATCTACTTGTTTAAATGCCTTAGTTTGTTGTGTGTCAATGCACTTTTAAACTTAATTTACACGGGTTTCTACCTGTTTTTTGCAATTTTATTGCTTTTGCATTATTGTTTTGCTGCATGGAGGTCCCTCGACCAAGCTTTGGACATTTTGATGTTTTCAGTTTCTCAACTTTTAACTTTTAGCTTTGATTTTATTAATGTAACTGTTGTGGAGCATGTTAACGTTGACTTTAATTTCTGTTTAGACATTGCTTGTAACACTGTTTAGAATTTTGTAACGGCTTGTGTCGTGTGATACTTGCTGACCTACCAGAAACTTTGTTTCTGACACAACCACCTTTTGTAATGTTTCAGGAAGCCCCTGAGGATGGCCAGAGATATGGGCCGAAACGCGTAGGGCTTTTGCAAAATAAATTCAGTCTGGAGTATAGCCTTGTTCTGTTCTTTTTTACCTTGGAAATATTTCTTTAAAGTAATTGAAGTTGTGAACTACTTTGAAAAGGGGGTCGGGGAAAATTATACTGATTCATCAAAACATACATGGTTGTTAGATGATTTTTCTATGGTAAAAAAGCTATAATTATTGTTGAAAATGACCGCGTCCAATATCCATTAAATAATCCATAGACACTTGTTACTTGATTTGCGTGAGACATGCAAAAATCTGTTATGTTACAATATAGGTCGCTGTATTAGCTTTACCCCGCCACACACCGCTCCTGGAAAAATGGATTAATAACACACACCCTTGTGGTTTATTTAAAATGAACGCCTTTCATGTACTTTCACCTGCACATGGCTGAACAAATGAATGAAACAATCGACTAGCCCAAATGTAGGTAAGTGTGATGCCTTTTTAAAAAGCTGACCTCATACCAGATTAATTACATTATTGTTGCGGTCATCATTGTTATTTTCTGGTATTTTTTTGGTAGGTACTGTAATTACGAACACGCAAGCATAATTTTTATACCTTATAAGAATTCTTATCGCAAAAATGTGATACAATAGCTAACTAAAGCTAAATTTCATATTCAAACATGCACCTATCCTTACTAATACCACGATAGTCAACTTCACGTTATGAAGGTGTAGAGGTTTTTGATGTAAAATAACAGTTTTTAATAACGTTTTATAAAAATTCGCAATAAAATGTTGTTACTATTTACTAGTGCGCTTATTTTCACATAAACCATCATCTATATCTTCTAAAGGTGATGACGCCTTGTTCACAGCATCTTAATACATTAAATAAATTTAATTATGCTTCTACCATAAATGTGTGTGTTTGCGCGTGTTCGGGATGACCTCGGAAGCTTAAGTCCGTTGATATATATATATATATATATATATATATATATATATATATATATATATATATATATATATATATATACCAAAGACAACATATATATATATATATATATATATATATATATATATATATATATATATATATATATATATATATATATATATATATATATATATATATATATACCAAAGACAACATACATTGTATAGGACTAGTCAAGACAAACAAATTACAAACATATCACTACATATGTTGTCCAGACATAAATTCGTCTAAACTATAAAAACATTTAGTCAATAAATTTTGTTTAAAGTTCTTCCCTAAAAACTGACAGGTTACTACATGATCTAACTCTCTCTGGCAGTTGATTGAAAATCCTAGGTGCTAGGTAATCGGGAGAATTATATGTCACTTTGAGCTTGGCATATGGTACGTGAACCCTGTTTTTTGTCTCGTATCTACAGCATGTATGGCTTTATTTAATACAAAATTTCCATCCTTATTATTGAAAACAAGCAAAGAAAGTTCCATTACAAACATCGAAAATAATGTAAGCACTCTGTTTTTCTGAAAAATATCTCTGCGTGATTGACGTGATGGAAGTCCTGAGCTATAAATACAGTTCTCGTATGTGCTGACAACCCCCAGAATATTATACCGTAACGCAACCGAGAGTCGACCTGCCCGTGGTAGACCATCAACAACTGATCCTTCTCCATATAACTTCTTACGTTTCTTAACTGATATGAAACCGAATTTAGCTTCCCAACCAGATACGCACAGTGATCATGCCAATTCAAAGAATGGTCTAGAAAAATACCCAAAAATTTATAATTTCCATGTGGCTATTGCGGACACTAAGCCGTTAGCGTCTAAAAAGTTTATTGCGCTACAGTGCTTTTGGTAGTTGTGAAACCTAATCTCAGCCGTCTTAACACAATTCACAAACAGTCTGTTAGCAGAAAACCATGCATTTAACTCCGTAAAAACAGAGCTGCACCTAGCTGCGAGACCCACATCGGAAATGTCAGAAACAATAACGGAGGTATCATCAGCGTACATGGTGATCGACGCTGGAAACTTCAAGCTACCTAAGTCATTAATATATAATAAAAATAGCACTGGACCCAGGACTGATCCCTGCGATCCACTGCTGATAATTTGAGAAGCGCTCTGCCCAACAACAACATACTGTCTTCTCTTGGAAAAATAACTAGACAGCCAAGACAGGGGCAATCCCCGTACGCCATACATCTGTAGCTTCTCGATCAAGATAGAGTGATCGACCCAGTCAAATGCCCTGCTGCGATCACAAAAGATACCAACAGGACACTCGCCAGCCTCTATGCTCTTAATTACAGAGTCATAGTATGAATAAATTGCCGTCGATGTTGATCTATTGTCTAGAAATGCATGTTGATTTTTTGTAAATATTTGCTGCTGGGAGCAGTACGTCACAAGCCGGTTCAGAAATGCATACTCAAATACACATGAAAAGCTAGGAGGAATCGCCACTGGCCTGTAGTTTTCCAACAAAGAGAAATCTTGTTTTTTATGTACTGGAACTTTCTTGTCAATCTTTAACACTTCAGGGAATAGCCCACTTATAAAAGAAGTATTAACTAAGTGCAATAATGGTTTAATTATAATATAGAGGGACTTCTTAAGAAGAAACTTGGGAAGATCGTCATACCCAGATGATAACTTATTTTTTAACTTATAAGTTCCGGTTCTGAAAACGGGGCAAGATAAAACGAATTTGGCGGAGACGTAACGTTCTTCATGAACTGCCTATAGTCAATCTTGTGGTCGGCAATCTGAGAGACCGTCTGCCTTGGAGTCTGTTCAAAATAGAAATTGAACAGGTTAGCAACCTCATCAGCAGCAATCACCATACGATTACCCTGCTGGATATGAATTTCACCGTCACCTTTTCCACACTTGCCGAATAGTTCAGATACAATCTTTCAAGCACCCCGTATAGGATTATCAAATCGATATAATATATTGTGAAAATATTGTTTTTTGATTGATTTTACGAGATTGTCATGCTTTTGTTTCGCCATTTTATAAGAAAAATCTAATACCGCATATGAAACTTTTAAGTAGTATAGATCTTTAAGATTTAAGCTAGATCTCCTTACTTCATCAGTTACCCAATTTTTGGAAAGGTCAACGTTTCGGGAAAGTAACCTTAAAATGGTAAAAAAATATGTTAAAAAAGTATTTACACGCCTCATTTATATCAGGTAAACTATACAAATCTGACCAGTCTTCAGACTCTAAGTCTCGCAAAAAATTACCTACAGCATTGTCATTAAAGGAACGCCTCTCAAAAAACTGGCCCTCACACTGCGGTATCGGCAAACCAAAATCCAAAAATACTGAGCGATGGTCAGATACCTGATTATCCATCACACAGCACGTTCCATTATGGGTAAAATCAGAAAATATCTGATCAATTGTTGTAGCAGAACGAGACGTAACCCGAGTCGGCCATTTAACATTGTACGACATACTTAAACAATCAAATACAGAACAAAGTTTCTTGAAATCAGGTGACTCCCTGTTATTGTAAAAGTTAATATTAAAATCTCCACTCACCAGAATTCTCACACCAGGTTTATAGAGAGAGTCAAGAACATGATATAACTCATCTAAAAATATTCCAAGGTTCCCACTGGGAGATCTGTAGCAACATGCAATAATTGTTTGTTGCGAATCAGTTTGACAGGAGAGTCCACATATTTCAAAATGTTGTTCCACACAAAACTTGCCTAAGTCAATATAACTAGCTTCCAATCGGGGCTTAGTCAGGATAGCAACACCACCTCCTGTCTTGATTTTCCTGCAGAATTCACTCTGCACAGTATATCCATTAAAATGAAAAGACCTAATTTTTTAATGTCAACAACACACCACGAGGGCTTACAGCCTAAATACTATCGTACCGTGGGTGTTGACAAGGAGGAAAGAGGCAGCTTGTTAATTCTGGACTTGAAGGTTTGGAGGTTCGGAGGAGAAGGAAAAACATGTGCCGGCAAGGAATTCCACAACTTGGAAGTCCTCGGGACAAAAGAGCGGGCATAACAAGATGTTCTATGTCTGGTGACCTGGACGTTAAAAGGGTGCATTCGCTCTGTTCCCCTGGTAGATCTGCTGAGGGCAGCAGGTGGGGGAATTATGGAGGAAAGCTCCTCTGAGCAGTGCCCGTGCAGATATCTATAAAAGAGAGAGAGGTCACCAACGGCACGTCGGTGGGCAAGGGATGGAAGCCTTTGGGTGAGGGTAGGGTCACCGATGAGACGTATAGCTCTCTTTTGAATGGAGTCCAGGATAGCGAGTGTAGAAGCGGCAGCTGCACCCCAGATGTGGGAGCAGTATTCGAGGTTTGGCCTTATTTGTGAAGTGTATAAGGTATAGAGATTATTTGGTGAAAAGAATTTGCGAGCCCGGAAGAGGAAACCCAATTTCTTAGCAGCCGCTTCTGCAATTGATGTAACATGTTGGTGCCAATTAAGATTTCGATCCACAGTAATGCCAACAAGAGAAAAGGACTCATTACTTTGAATAACTTGGTTGTTCATTGTGATGGGTCTAGGGCTGCTGTATCTCTTGTGAGAAAGAAAGCAAGACTTAGTTTTGGTGGGGTTGAATTGTACAAGATTTCTACTTCCCCAGTCTAATATTTTTTGGAGGTCTACGGAGACAGAACCCTCCATGAGTCTGCGATCCTCATCTAATTGGGCTAAAGAGACAGGCTTAGAATATTGTATGTTTGAGTGGAGGGTGCTGTCGTCCGCGTAACTGTGAACTGGGTTGGATGTGCTAGAGAGGAGGTCATTGATGTGGAGAAGAAACAAAGTAGGGGCTAAAGCTGAACCTTGAGGAACTCCTGCATTATTTGGATACAGTTTAGAGGAATGGCCATCCACAACAACAGATATGCTCCTGTTGGAGAGGAAATTTGCTGTCCAGGTACAAAGTTTTGGTGGTAGGCCATAGGCCAGAAGTTTATTAAGCAGCGCTGCGTGCCAGACCTGGTCGAATGCTTTGGATATGTCTAGAGCAACAATCTGGGATTCACCGTGTTGTTCCATAGACTTGTTCCAAGAATGGGTGACAAAGGAAAGGAGGTCGGCAGTCGATCTGCGCTGACGGAATCCGTACTGCCTGTCGTGGATTAGACTGTGTTTTTCAAGGAATTTTAGTAGTTCGGTGTTTATATACTTTTCCATCACTTTAGAGATGACTGAAAGAAGAGAAATAGGCCTGTAGTTGCTAGGAAGCGCTTTGGATCCTTTCTTGGGGATGGGTTGTACTCGAGCAGTTTTCCAGTTACTAGGGAATATGCCTTTATTGTAAGATATCTGAAACAGACGAGTCAGGACAGGAGCAAGTTCTGGTGCGCATTTTTTGAGAACTATTGCTGGGATCTCGTCAAGGCCAGAGGCTTTCCTGGTATTAAGAGAAGAGAGCATCTTTCGTACCTTTTTAGTTTGGAAAATGATATCAGTCATTTTATGCGCGACATTGGGGACTGTTGGTGGTTGAACATTTGGAGGTGGGTTGAGAGTAGAATTTCCGGCGAACAACGAAGCAAAAAGTTCAGCCTTGCCCAGGGCGGTAGAAACAATTTCATCACCTGAGACAAGAGGTGGGAACGTGCTCTTGCAGAAATTATTCCCAATAGACTTAGCAAGAGTCCAGAAGGGTTTGCCGCCGTTGGAGCTTGAGTCCGACTTGCACCATGTCTCCTTCAAGCATATAAAACCTACAGGATAATCGGCCACGTCTAAACATATATGATCAAACTTGGATTGACTTAAGGACTGAATATTTAGCAACAATAAATGAGGTTCAAATGGTAAACTTTGTTTATCACCGGTGTCCTCTTCTCGAAAAAACGGCTAATACAACATCCATAGGGCCATATATCAGGGTTCATTGCCTTTTTGAAATTATCCTCTTGGATCTTGACCTTAAACGATGAATAAACATCGGGATGTTTTGAAGTAACAGACTATTGATGTTTTTTTGGTATTTTTAGTTTCGCGGATACAGTCAATAGGATTTACTTCTGTGTCTTCGTGACTTTCTCTCAGCCTCCTATTTGACCATAGCTTTACAGACTGCTAGTAAGTACACTTGGAGAACCCAAATCACCACAACACATATTTCAAAGACCTTACGATCGTTTCGCTGACCACGTCAGCGTCATCAGAGGATGAAAAATTCTATAATTAAAATCAACAGCTACAGTGTATTTATATCGCACCTAGGTAACGAACTAATCCGAAGTAAAAATTGTAGTCGGCGACCCATCGTTTATCTATTATGTCAATATTGAACGGACAAGAACTACTCTAATCTTCTGGCTGACAAATTTATGGGGTTTTATCTACTTTAATGATAATGGGCTTAAAATGAAAATTACCGAGATATTTAAGGAAGCTACACGTTCTTTTCGATCTAGAAATTTCACTAAAGCAACTAAAGAACGCCGACAAGCTCATCTGGCGAACAGACCAATAACAGCCGCTCATCTTTTTACAAAACAAAGCGAGTGTTTAGCTCACAATGTTAACTTCAACAAAGGATAAATAATTCAACTAAAATTCGACATAAAAACAAGTATTTATATTGATTTTTTATTCTACGTAAAAACAAGTATTTATATTGACTTCTTAGATACAAAGAAAACGAAAGGGGGTCTTTAAATCGAGAACCAAACGTATAGATTAGTATCTGTATAGACCGGCCGAGTTATTGACAATAATTTATTATTCCGCCAGACAAATTTGGAGTGTTTAGCTGGTCAAATGCAAAGTGAAAATAAAGGGCTTGAAATTAAAGTTAGTTGGTTTTGAGTGGACAAATTGGTTAACAAACACAGAACAAAGAAAATATTTGAATGTACGACATTTAAGAAAGATAAAATAAATAAAAAAATTGTGTGTCTACCTTATGAACCACGTATCACAAAGGGTTTGGAAAGTTTTTTTAAGAAAGCCGATTTACATTTGACTTTTTTGACGAAAAGTAATTTTAAAAAAAAGTTGAATAATACGAAAGACAAAGACAAATCCACTGAAATGGTGGGTATTTATGAGATTTGCAAAGGTTGCAATCTTAAATACGTGGGTCAAACCAAGAGAACCATAGCCACCAGATTTCGTTAACATCTCGCACATTTACGATATGGTACGGTGGACAAATCATGTGTGGCACAACATATATGGGATAATAATCACCACATTGACAAAGAAAATTTGAAGCTTGTCAAAAATGTTAGACATAAAACTATGCTTGATTCCTTTAAAAGTATTTATATATCAAGGTCGATTAAGAACAAAACTTCATTAAATCGTGCGGCATCTTCAATTTCAAGCCCTTTATTTTCACTTTGCATTTGACCAGCTAAACACTCCTAATTTGTCTGGCAGAATAATAAATTATTGTCAATAACTCGGTCGGTCTATATAGATACTAAGCTCTACGTTTGGTTCTCGACTTAAAGACTCCCTTTCGTTTTCTGTGTATCTAAGAAGTCAATATAAATACCGATGAAAGGCACTTGCCGAGTTTCATCGAAATGGGTTGATTATTTTTCGAGTTATCGGATAGACACACACACACACACACACACATACACACACACACATATATATATATATATATATATATATATATATATATATATATATATATATATATATATATATATATATATATCGAAACTGACCCCGGATATGGGTTCTAGGGGTCCTAGTTCGCGCTCATTTGAAATTTTTTTTGCAAAGTCTCTCTATCGATACCTCTCTATTAGTGAATTTTTTTTAAATAAAAATTCACTAAAAGTTAATTTTTCCGAAAAAAAATTACTATCTCAAAAAATAATCCAAGTTATTTTGATGAAATTGGTTGGTATGTTGCCCTCGTAAATAGCTTACTCCATTAAGACTCAACTTTCTAGGTTTATAGAGAATTGAGTTATACAAATTTAAAGCATTTAATGAAAATTCGCTACCATAACACACTTGCTGCGTCCCGAAATTTTTATGTTAACATAATGTCATCAAATAATTGACACAAAGCGTTAATCGTGTCAAAACCTTCAAAGACAAAACTCGGACAAAAGCTAATATAAAATGTATAACGAGATACATACATATAGATTAAGAATCGTGTGATAATAATAGTCATAGTTTGTTTTTAGTGAATTTTTATTTTAAAAAAATTTCACTAATAGAGAGCGCGAATTAGGACCCCTAGAACCCATATCCGGGGTCAGTTTCAATTTTTATATGTTTATATATATATATATATATATATATATATATATATATATATATATATATATATATATATATATATACATATATATATACAGGGTGTTTACGGAAATCGGGAACAATAGCTTTCTTCGTTATTATTTGAGTTCCAAAGTCGGTTAAATGGGCAAAGTTGATCAACTGAACATCCCGCTTCTGAATATGTTACGGATATCTGGATTTTACTACAACTGTCAAATCTGTTGACATAACCTCATTTTTTTTAAATGGAACGATACGAATATTTTGCGTTCAATCGACTCAGGGCAAGCCATTCTGTACGCATACATAATAGTATTTCCATCCCAGTACAATATTCCGAAGATAACTTGATCCCAAACGTTGCCAATTGTAGGTGTTTACGGAAATCGGGAACAATAGCTATCTTCGTTATTATTTGAGCTACGAAGTTGCTTAAAAGAAAATGCTATTACGTATGCATATAGAATGGCTTGCCCTGAGTCGATTGAATGCAAAATATTCATATTGTTCCATTTAAAAGAATTGAGGTTATGTCAACAGATTTAACAGGTGTTGTGAAATCCAGATATCCATGACATATTCAGAAGCGGGGTGTCCAGTTGGTCAACTTTGCCCATTTAACCGACTTCGTAGCTCAAATAATAACGAAGATAGCTATTGTTCCCGATTTCCGTAAACACCTACAATTGGCAACGTTTGGGATCAAGTTATCTTCGGAATATTGTACTGGGATGAAAAGACTATTATGTGTGCGTACAGAATGGCTTGCCCTGAGTCGATTGAACGCAAAATATTCATATCGTTCCATTTAAAAGAATTGAGGTTATGTCAACAGATTTGACAGGTGTTGTGCAATCTAGATATTCGTGACATATTCAGAAGCAGGATGTCCAGTTGGTCAACTTTGCCCATTAACAGACTTTGTAGCTCAAATAATAACGAAGATAGCTATTGTTCCCGATTTCCGTAAACACCTACAATTGGCAACGTTTGGGATCAAGTTATCTTCGGAATATTGTACTGGGATGGAAATACTATTATGTGTGCGTACAGAATGGCTTGCCCTGAGTCGATTGAACGCAAAATATTCATATCGTTCCATTTAAAAGAATTGAGGTTATGTCAACAGATTTGACAGGTGTTGTGCAATCTAGATATCCGTGACATATTCAGAAGGAGGATGTCCAGTTGGTCAACTTTGCCCATTTAACAGACTTCGTAGCTCAAATAATAACGAAGATAGCTATTGTTCCCGATTTCCGTAAACACCTACAATTGGCAACGTTTGGGATCAAGTTATCTTCGGAATATTGTACTGGGATGAAAAGACTATTATGTGTGCGTACAGAATGGCTTGCCCTGAGTCGATTGAACGCAAAATATTCATATCGTTCCATTTAAAAGAATTGAGGTTATGTCAACAGATTTGACAGGTGTTGTGCAATCTAGATATCCGTGACATATTCAGAAGGAGGATGTCTAGTTGGTCAACTTTGCCCATTTAACAGACTTCGTAGCTCAAATAATAACGAAGATAGCTATTGTTCCCGATTTCCGTAAACACCTACAATTGGCAACGTTTGGGATCAAGTTATCTTCGGAATATTGTACTGGGATGGAAATACTATTATGTGTGCGTACAGAATGGCTTGCCCTGAGTCGATTGAATGCAAAATATTCATATTGTTCCATTTAAAAGAATTGAGGTTATGTCAACAGATTTGACAGGTGTTGTGAAATCCAGATATCCATGACATATTCAGAAGCGGGGTGTCCAGTTGGTCAACTTTGCCCATTTAACCGACTTTGTAGCTCAAATAATAACGAAGATAGCTATTGTTCCCGATTTCCGTAAACACCTACAATTGGCAACGTTTGGGATCAAGTTATCTTCGGAATATTGTACTGGGATGGAAATACTATTATGTGTGCGTACAGAATGGCTTGCCCTGAGTCGATTGAACGCAAAATATTCGTATCGTTCCATTTAAAAGAGTTGAGGTTATGTCAACAGATTTGACAGGTGTTGTGTAATCCAGATATCCATGACATATTCAGAAGCGTGATGTTCAGTTGGTCAACTTTGCCCATTTAACAGACTTTGTAGCTCAAATAATAACGAAGATAGCTATTGTTCCCGATTTCCGTAAACACCCTGTATAGGTATCCGTCTGAGAACTCAAAAAATAATTAACCGATTTCAATGAAACTCGGCAAGTGCCTTTCTTTTATAAATGGCTTGGATGCGTTCGTAGGCCAGAAAAATCGGACGAGGTTTTCCGGGAAAATTTTTAGTTTTCTTTCGAAAATTTTTTTTACAAAGCTGTTTAAATGAAATTTACTATATATGTTGCCTTTGGAGAGACCTTACTAAGTACCAAAATTAAACTTTCTAAGTTTATAGAAAATTGAGTTATTTAAATTTTAAATTTTCTTCCAAAAAAATTTTTTTTCTCCAAAAATTACAAAGTTATTTTAATGAAATTTGGTGGATCTCTTGCCCTAGGAAGGACCTTACTACATACCAAAATTAAACTTTATAAGTTTATGTAAAATTGAGTTATTCAAATTTGAAGCATTTAATAAAAATTCACTATCATAACGCACTTGCTGCGTCCAGAGTTTTTACTATTTAGACAACAAGGTAGTACAGCAAATCGACAAACAATAAATAATACTGTAATATTCATGTGCCAGTTTTTAACACAATTAAATATTCAATAATATCTGGTCACGTAAATGGAATAGTTTGTTGCAACTGGGAATATCGATGATGCATTATATAGCCTTGTTTGTGGTGCATACTTGATCATAATATCGATATTCAATCAATTTAAAAAACTTAATTTCAATTTATTATTATGCATGTTAATTGCACTTGTTGATATTAAATCCATACGTAAACATTTAATATAACTTTTATTACTTCACTAACTGGATAAACTATACGATACATTTAACTATAATACACTTTAATAACAGTACATGAGTACATAACAGATAACTGACCGAGCGTGGAGAGACGTATCTTCACTGAGTCGGTTGGTAGCGAGGAGAGAGAGAGAGATCCCTGGTGTCTCTTATATAGTAGTTCTTGACAGCTTGCTGTCGAATAACGTAACGTAACGTTTAGCTGTCAAGAGAAACATAGAGTAGTGTTGACGGAAACACTGCGGTCGGAACCACCGCCACATACTCCCCTCTCAGTGGAAACGCTATTAGTTCAAGTATCTTCGTGGAAATCGAACTGTACGTCCATGGCGTGTAGTTTGAACGGGAACGGGAACTTCACTGTCACTTTCAGTTTCACTGGGTGTTGGACTTTCACTGTCACTTTCAGTTTCACTAGGTGTTGGACTTTCACTGTCACTTTCAGTTTCACTAGGATGTCTCTGAGGCTGGAAAGTTGTCTGTTCGTTATCACAAAGAATGAATGCGGGTTTAAGACGGTCAACAGAAATTGTCTCTTCTCCGTGTGATTTCTTGATTTTGAAGACTTTGTCAGTTCGGGATAACACTTCAAAGGGGCCGTCATAAACTGGTTCGAGAGTTTTTCGCGGAATATCAATGCGAACAAAAACAAAAGGAGCTTCCATAAGCTTAGGATGGACAAATACCTTTTTTGCAGTATGATGTTTAAAAGGTACTGGTCGAAGTTTCCTTATGTCTTCTTTCAGCTGAGATATAAGTGGTGGAACATCATGAGCTTGTGTGCTGTTGAAAAAGTCGGTGGGAAGTTTGATTGATTCTCCATAGACTATTTCAGCGGGTGTTGAGCGATATTCTGGAATTATGTACGATCTGAGTCCTAGTAACACAATTGGCAATTTAGCGACCCAGTTTTCGTCCATATGAGCTTTCAAGGCCTGTTTCAGAACTCTATGCCATCTCTCGATTACACCATTTGCTGCTGGGTGGTAAGCTGTGGTCTTGATGTGGTCTGCACCTAGTGTTTTAGTGAGGTGTGTGAAAAGGTGGCAATCGAATTGTTTACCTCTGTCTGTGGTGATGTATTGCGGAACACCGAAACGAGAGATCCAGCATGATAAAATAGTGTTCGCTACTGTTTCTGCTGTAATATCTGACAATGGAATTGCTTCGGGCCATCGAGAAAATCTGTCTATTATTGTTAACAGATAGCGTTGACCTTGTGATACTGGTAATGGTCCCACAATGTCAACATTTATATGCGAGAATCTTCTCGTGGCTGGGGTGTATTGTGCAATGGGACTGGAAGTGTGTCTCCATATCTTGACTTTCTGGCAGGGAATGCAAGTTTTAGACCAAAGAGATACATCGCGTTTCAATTTGGGCCAACAAAATCTATCCTGGACCAGATCGACTGAAGCTGATATGCCTGGGTGAGATAAATTGTGGATAGAATCGAAAATCTTTCGGCGAAATTTGAGCGGAATGAATGGGCGAAGTTTCTTTGAAGAAGATTCGCAAATAAGATTCAATCCGTTGTCAAGAGGCATGTTTTGTAATTTGTATGAGGAAGATTTAGACTGCAGAAGGTGTTTGAGTTCCTCACAAGATGACTGAGCTTGCGCAATTTCTTGGAGTGACACAGTGGAAGAAAGTGAAATTGTTTCAATGCGAGAACAATAGTCTGCGGGAATGTTTGTAGGACCTGGTATGTAGCGAATGTCTGTGGTAAATTGACCTAGGAAGTCTAAATGTCGTAGTTGCCTTGGAGATGCTTTATCGACGCGTTGTTCAAAAGCGTATGTCAAAGGTTTGTGGTCCGTATAAATGGTGAAATGGCGACCTTCTAGGGTATATCTAAAGTATTTAACTGCCTGATAAGCAGCTAGAAGTTCGCGATCGTAGGTGCTGTAAGATTTTTGGGCTGAAGTAAGCTTTTTGGAGTAGAAACCTAGGGGTTCTAGTGTTTGATCACGTAGTTGTTGGAGGGAAGCGCCTACGGCATAATCAGAAGCATCGACATGGAGAATCAGTGGTAGCGAAGAAGACGGATGAGCTATTAGTGTAGCGTTTTTTAGTGCCTCTTTCAAACGTTCGAATGCTTCTCGAGTCTGAGGAGTCCACTCGATTTTACGTTTGTCGCGTTTTTTGGGATTCTGGCAGAGGTCGAATAGTGGTTGCTGAATTTCCGCAGCACGTGGAAGAGAACGACGGTAGAAATTTATGAGACCTAGAAATCTTCTGAGTTTTTCAATGGTATCGGGAAGAGGTAGGTCGGTAATAGCTTTGATGCGTTCAGGAAGTGGAAATAATCCAGATTTATTTACACGAAAACCTAAAAATGAAATTTCGGCCACTCCGAATTCACATTTAGATGAATTGATACGGATGCCGTTGTCTTGAAGTGTCTGAAAAAGTTTTGCTAGATGCTCTTGATGTTCTTTTTCAGAGGCTGATGCAACGATAATATCGTCAAAATAGGAGTAGGCAAAGTCAAGATGTCTTAAAATTGAATGTAAATATCTTTGAAATGTTTGTGCTGAATTACGAAGGCCAAATGGGGTTTTAACAAATTCGAATAACCCAAATGGAGTTATGACTGCTGTTTTGGGAATATCTTGAGGTGCTACTGGGATGTGATGGAAAGCGCGAATGATATCTAATTTTGAAAAAATACGTTTGCCTTCTAACTGGGCATTAAAATCCTGCAAATTTGGAATGGGATATTTGTCTGGGATTGTTTTAGCGTTTAGTGCTCGGTAATCCCCACATGGTCTCCATGAGCCATCCTTTTTTTGCACCATGTGTAGGGGGCTTGACCATGGACTTTTGGAGGGTCTACAAATTCCCAAGTCCATCATGTGCTGGAATTCTAACTTTGCTTGAGCTAGCTTTTCTGGGGGCAATCTTCTAGCTTTTGCAGTGACAGGTGGTCCTTCCGTACTTATAGTATGGAAGAACTCAACCTCTGGAAGGTTGCTAGAAGAAGTTTCCTTAAAAAGGTCAGGAAATTGTTGTAGCAATTTGAAGTACTGGTGTGTCGGGTCTACAAGATGAATTTTAGAATTAATTCCTGGTGGTGGGTTAGCACCGGTCTTAGAGAGGTTTGTCTTTGTATCGATTAAACGTCTATGTTTCATATCCACAAGTAAAGCAAACTCTGCTAGGAAATCAGCGCCTATAATTGGTTGCTTGATATCGGCAAGTGTGAAGGGCCAGCAGAACCTACGGCGTAAACCTAGATCCAAATCTAATAGTTGTTCGCCATAGGTATGAATAGGGGTCCCGTTTGCAGCATACAAGGTACGTTTCGATTGAAATTTCCGTTGGTCGTGAGTGGGTGGAATAACTGAAATATCTGCTCCAGAGTCGATTAGAAATTTCATATTAGAGCGTCTATCAAAAATAAAAAGGCGGCGTGTTAGGTGGCTCTCGTCTCCTGCCGCGTGGAGGGAGTGCCTTATTAGTTTTCCGACACATGTTTTGCTTTGAAATTGCAAGGTTGGATGCAACGTTTGGCCTTGTTGCCAAATCGTTCATGATACCAACACGTGGAGGTTGAGGAATTTGCGGTTATGGAATTTCGAGAAAGCTTGGGTCTTTCTCGGGAGGTAGAACGGGAACGCGTTCGCAATTCGTTGACTGATGCTGTTAGCTTCTCTAATTGCGCTTCTAATTTGGCTAGCTTGTCGGGCTCGCGTGACTGAATTTCAGCCACGTTGTATTTATCTCCGGAAAATTCCACGATTTTGTCTGCTGTAACCGACAAATTTTCTAGAGAATCGTTGCTCAAAGCCAAAATTGAACGAACGTTGACTGGTAAACGTTGTAGAAATAAAATTTTAAGGAAATTTTCTCCAATCTGACTACCAGCTAAAAACTTCATTTCGCGTAAAAGTTGCGATGGTTTTCTGTCGCCTAATTCTAATTCTGTTAAAAGTTTATTTAGTTTGCGACTATCGGACTCTTCAAATTCTAATAAAAGACGTTTCATTAGATCTGAATAGGGGGTTGATGATAATGGTTGGGTTAAAAAATCTGAAATTGACTCTGCGACATCAGGATCGAGTATAGCGAGTACATGACTGAATTTTGTCTTTTCAGAACTGATCTGCGATATATCAAACTGGGCGTCAACCTGCATTTGCCAGATTTTCACGTTACGTCTCCATATAGGAGGTAATTTTATTGCAACCCTTGCCATGATATTGCTGCTTGAAGAATCTTCGGCCATTGTGAAAAAAATCAGATAATTTTTAAATTAGAAAAGACTGACCTGTTTAGATATTCGTTTTCTGTAGGCATGAGCACGTGCGTGGAAGTTAGGCGACGTCGGCTGGAACATCAGGCTGGGCATCTTCATCTTGCGGCACGGGGTCACCAATATGCATGTTAATTGCACTTGTTGATATTAAATCCATACGTAAACATTTAATATAACTTTTATTACTTCACTAACTGGATAAACTATACGATACATTTAACTATAATACACTTTAATAACAGTACATGAGTACATAACAGATAACTGACCGAGCGTGGAGAGACGTATCTTCACTGAGTCGGTTGGTAGCGAGGAGAGAGAGAGAGATCCCTGGTGTCTCTTATATAGTAGTTCTTGACAGCTTGCTGTCGAATAACGTAACGTAACGTTTAGCTGTCAAGAGAAACATAGAGTAGTGTTGACGGAAACACTGCGGTCGGAACCACCGCCACAATTATACACTTGGAATACGATATACTTCCTTAGGTCAGGCAAAAATCTAAATTAAATAGATAGATATAAAAAGTCAAGACGCAGCAAGTGCGTTATGTAAGTGAATTTTCATAAAAATGTTTTTAATAGCAAATATGTCTCTCTAATGCAATCAGGCATCAATCTGGTTACCTGTATAACCTATATAGTAGAATCAATGTACCATAGTTTATCAGAGTCACTTATTGTTTAAAAATGCACAAACATTTTCCGAAAATAAACTTAAAATGTTTCCGAAAAAACTGGTTTCCTAGCTAATAAACCTTCGGTTAATAGCAAATTGAGTTATTGAAACTTGAAGGATTTAATGAAAATTCGCTACAAAAACGCAACTTTCTTACAAACATATATCACATTTCGATAAAAAATGCAAAAATGCAATAATATGTGTTCGAAAAAAAATTTGTAGGTATCACCAACGACTTATGGACCAGCCTGTGATTGTCAAAATAATTTTATAAGATGCAGCTGAAGACACCCTATAATTAACGTATACAACTTTTTCTTGTATCTTGTATAGTAACAATTATATTGAGCTTTAAAAATATTTCAAATCCGATAGCTGAATAAATTTCCCATTAAGCTAGAACCTTCAGTCTTGAACCATAGTAATATATATGTAAACGCACCGTCGGTACTAAATTAATGAAAAATAACAAAATGAGCTTTGCGGATAACTACAAATTTGTTTTAAAAAACCTTTTTTGTTGTTTATTGTTTGAAAAAACTGGATGGGATGACTAAAACAAAACCATCCAAGCAATTAATAAGCGAAAATATCTGCCATATTTATAATTTGACAGGTACATTCCCTTGGTAAATAATTTTTTTTCTGAAAAACTTTTGTAACTTTAATGAAATTTGTAACACAATTTTTTTAAAGACACTTGCAGTACTTACATATTATACAAGACCAAATTAAAATTTTTTAGCTCCATATAAAATATAAATGTTCTCAAATAATCGCTAACTGGGACTCTAAAACCGATCTCCAAGGTCCATTTAAATTTAAAGAATTAGTTTTAATAATATATCTTACTAATAGTGTACAATTCTTATGAAAATTCACTACCATAACGCGCTTTCTGCGTCCTGAATTTTTTTCTGTGTCTTTCAGGGTTCCCACTAATAACAGTATATCAGTTTCCCTGACTTTTCTCTAATTTCCCTGACATGCCAAAACTTATTTCCCTGACTTTGATCTTCTACAATCTACCCCCAAAATGTGTAACATACTAAAACAGTATACAGTAGGTCATCGCCTCGGGGTGGAAAACACGCTCCCCATTTCAAATACAAAAAGACCAATTACTGCAAAATAAAAAAATGTGGTTTTGTGAAACAATAAATCACTTCAATAAATCAGAATTGCACTAAAAGCAAACACATTGTTTTAATAAAATAAGGAAATTATGAGGTTTCGAAGAAAAAATGTTCAAAGATAAAAAAAATTCTTTGAATACGAATTCTGCTTTGAAAATTTAAATTATTTATCATAAAACAGAAACAAACAATTTTTCCTTGACATGGACCAAAATTACACGACCTCCACTCAATTTTCACAATTTTTCCCTGATTTCCCTGGCCAAAAATTGTCTTCTACAAATTCCCCGACTTTTCCCGGTTTTCCCTGTTTTCCAGACGAGTGGGCACCCTGTTTTTGAACGGGTTTTAAATTACAAAAACATTGCGCGGAGATTTAAAAATGCTATTTAACTGTAGAAAAATTGAATATGTGTAAATTTCAATATCAGTCTTGAATTTTAAAATTGCTAGAACTCCCAATACCAATTTTTAGTCGATATCTCAATTAATAAAAGAGGAATGGTGGGTTTACAAAAAATGATATTTTCGGTTTTTTTCTGAATATTTCGAGAACGGCCGCAAACGCAGGAGAAAAAATGTCTGAACGCAGCAAGTGCGTTATGGTAGTGAATTTTCATAAAAATACTTTTAATAGCAAATATGTGTGTTTTTTCAAGAAAACAGGCGTCAAATTTGGTTACCAGTATAACCTATATAGTAGAAACAATATACCATGTTTCATCAAAATAACTTTATTGTTTAAAAATGTACCAAAATTTCCGAAAGCAAACTTAAAGTATTCCTGAAAAAAACTGGTTTCTTGGTCAACCTTATAGGTTAATAGCAAATTGAGCTATTCAAATTTCAAGCACTTAATTAAAATTCGCTACCATAACGCACTTGCTGTGTCCCAAATTTCTTTTCCTATAAACATGCTTTATATTTTGATCGAAAATGCAAAAATGCAATAACATAAGGCGTGTTCGATTAAAAAAAAAAGAAAATTTGTATCACCAACGACTTATGGGCCACCCTGTGATTGTAGAAATATTTTTGAAGATGTTGTTCAAGACACCCTATAATTAATGTATACAAATTTTTTCGTACCTTGTATAATAACAGATATATTGAGCTTTATTGATTTTTTTCGAAAATTCGACAAATTATATACCATTAAACGATAAACTCTATAGCTAAGACTACTTACTGCCAAGGCATCAGAGAAAGGGTCTATTTGAAATGAATTTTCTGGAAAGATTTTAGTAAAATGAAGGACAATGATGGTTGAAGCTAAGACTTCAGGGTTTGACAAACATTCTTCTTGAGACATTTTCTCTCCATAGCTCGTATTAATTTCAGGTTCTTTGCCTAAATGTTGCCAATTTTGACGTTTTAAATCGCGACTGACGTTTTGAGGAAAATCCCAATTTACTTTTTTTTAGATGCCTATACCTTTTTTGTCTTTTAACCTAGAGATCTAAATTTTGGTAGATAATTTACTTATAATGGTATAAACTCGCAAACCAAATTTTATTTCACTAGCATTGTTATTTCTGGAGATATGAATTTTTTTCGAAAGAAAATACAACATTTTCTGGGAAAACCTGTGCCGATTTTCCTGGATAACAAACTTATCCAAGCCACTTGTGAAAAGAAGGTATTCACTAAATTTAATCAAAATCGGCCTATTATTTTTTAAGTTATCGGTGATCGGATTTTTTGAGTTTTATATATATATATATATATATATATATATATATATATATATATATATATATATGTATATATATATATATATATATATATATATATATATATATATATATATATATATATATATATATATGTATATATATATATATATATATATATATATATATATATATATATATATATATATATATATATATATATATATATATATCAAAAAATTGTGGGAAAGCCGTCAGTTGCAAAATAAAACTCTTTATTAATAAGCCGAGCTTCCGGAAAAATTTATTCCATTCTCAAGGCTACAACATGGAAAGAAGAAAGTTTACAATTTACATAAGAAAAATATAACAGTTTAAATTACTTACATATAACGTGAGTTTTACTATAACTAATTATTCAAATACAAACATGAAAAAAGCCTTTTTATAAATTTGAGTGAAGTCGAAAAGTGCCAAACTGACATATAAAGCTAACTATTGTCTAATTGAATTTGTTTTTTGTTTTTGTCAAGAAAATATAAATAGTGTAGTAGTGATTTCTAAAATTATTATCTTTCTTTAAGTTTATTAAATTGTCGTTAAAAGTAATTTCAAATTCTTCTAAACACATTCTTTTATTACTTAAGGTTTCACAGTGTAAAATAGAAACATTACTAAAATTTATATTGTGGCCAGTGTAATGTTTTTAATTAATAACACTATTACCGCCACTAAAACTTAATACTATATATATATATATATATATATATATATATATATATATATATATATATATATATATATATATATATATATATATATAAATTGAAACTGACCCCGGCTATGTGTTCTAAGGGGCCTAATTAGCGATCATTTGAAAAAACAATTCAAAATTCAAAAGTCGGGATCTCCTCAATAGTGAATTTGTTTTGAAGAAAATTCACTAAAAACTAAAGTATCTCAAAACCCATAATTTTTTTGTAATGTAACCGAAGTTCGCTTTCACTTTCAAAATTCCCGATTATGTGCGAGCTTAAGTGGGACACTTGTATGCCTCTAAAACCAAGCCGACAAATGTTACGTTAGCCTTTTGCCAACGCCTTACTGGGAGCTTATCCAGAGACCCACCGAATATGCATGTTGAACTAAAATGGAATAAATCAGACCAACTTTATTTCCCGTGCATGACTTACTATTAAACGATATGCACCTAGTTAAACTAGTTAAAACTGAGTGTTTAATTAATAACGTAATGATGTAACTCACGATTACACATCTACATTAATCGAATTAATCGGCCGGCAAACTTAATTAATGGAGTTTGAACAACCAGAGTTTGCGACACATATCCACTAATTGCTTCTGGGAGTATTATATTACTCTCATGAACCATATATGTGTACGCAATTTACCTTTGACATATTCCACATCATAAATTGACCTTAATCTGCCCGCTGAGGCTTATATCAATATGTTAATCCCGGTAATCAATTTGAGGAAGGGCAGATTTAAAAAATATATGGAGCAACAACATAAATTCGACAAGCTGAACTTAAATATACCTAATACTACTTTTTGCTACTAGCATCACCATCAGCACAATTATGGAATTCTCTTTAAAAAAAAATCACTACTGAGGAGATTGCAACTTTTGAATTTTGAAAAAATTTCTCAAATGAGCGCTATTTATATATTTATGTCACACCGCTAACTCAAAAAAATAATGGGGACCGATTTTGATAAAACTTGGTGAGTACCTTCCTTTCGCAAGTGGCTTGGATAAGTTGGTTAGCCAGGAAAAACCCACTAGTTTTTCACGGAAATTGTGCGTTTTCTTTCGGAAATAACAAAGTTAGGGCAACCATATTGGGATTTATATCATAAAAAGAAAACCATGCACCAAAATTTGAATCTCTACGTTAAAATAAATAAAAAGTTATAAGCTTTTAAGTTTTTTTCCTTAAAACGTCAAAAAGTCACAATTCAAAACGTCAAAATTGACATGTTCTAAATAAAGAACTTGAAACGAACGTTACGGGCGATGTAGCAGAAATTTTGTTCCATAAAGCCTTAAGTGTCAGCTTCAGCCACCATTATCCTTCATTTTACCTTAATATTTGCAGAAAATGAATTTCAAATGAACCCTTTTTCTGATGCTTTAGCTCTGGTTTCAACTGCAGGGTTATAATACATGAAGAAAAACTTTGTACGTAATCCTTGTTAATAACATTGCGCGCACGAAGCATGGTGTGATTTGGCATAGCTAAAGTGCATATAAACAAGGAGAGCAGAAGGATAAAATATATGTATAATATGTTATTAACAGATTAAACATTGCTTTCTTCTAATTAGACGAGCGTCTCGCGACAGTAAAAACTTTGATGGGTTTTTTGTCGTTTTAACGAAATAAAATACCTCATTGACTGTGCTGTGTACACACAATCCTCCCAACTGACTTTCCTGACCTGTACTGACATCATTTTGCCCAATCAAAAGCTAAAAGAAATTAAAAGGGAAAGGAGAAGTTCATTATGCTCACATAACCTTGATATATGGCAGGGTTGATCTTCCTTCTCCTTTTAGCTTTTGATTAGGCAAACTGATGTCAGGGCAGGTCAGAAAAGTCAGTTGGTAGGATTTTTTGTAACATCACGTTAGGGAGGTCTTTTATTTCGTTAAAACAACAAAAAACTCATCCAAGTTTTTACTGTCGCGAGACGTTCGTCTAATTAGAGAGTAGGATTGATTCCCAGTGTGACGGGTAATATATTCATGTCAATGTAAAACACATATTACTCTTGTGGTCGAACATTTATGGGCAGTTAAAGAACAAAAATTTGGAGTTTTCCTCAAAGTTGCAATTTGAAACGTCAAAATTGGCAATGTTTAGGCAAAGAACGTGAAACAAATACGGATTGTGAAAAGAAAATGTTGCAAGAAGAGTGTTCTGCGAACCCTTAAGTTTCAGCATCAACCGTCATTGTCCTTCATTTTACTGAAATATTTACATAAAATTCATTTCAAATAGACCCTTTCCCTGATGCTTTGGCTGTCGGCTTAGTTAAGTTGATGCTTTCGCTGTAGGTTTAGTGAAGTTTATGGTTTAACGGTCTATAATTTTTAGCTAATTTTCGTAGAAGAAACTCTTTAATGCATTTTTGCATTTTTTATCGAAATATGATGCATGTTTGTAAGAAAAAATCTGGACGCAGTAAGTGCGTTTTGGTAGCGAATTTTTCTGAAATCCTTCAAATTTCATAACTCAATTTGCTATTAGCGTCAGTTTTGTTGGCTATGAAACCAACATTTAAGTTTAGTTTCGGAAAATCTTTGTACATTTTCAAACAATAAGTAATTTTGATAAAATATAGTACATTGTTTTTACTACCTAGGCTATACTGGTAATCAGACTGATACCTGCTCGCGTTTGCTATTAAAACACTTTTTTATCAATGTGGCCGTGTAGTCGCAACCATGAATCTCTGCCTCTAGCAACTCTTATAATTTAATTGTAGTTGTTGCACTTCATCCATTAGTGGATAAGTTTTTCTCTGGGTCAACCTCTTCCCAATTTTTCGAGTACGTGTACTTCAAATAATGTTGTTCGAAAAGAATTATGACTCAAAATAGGTCCAACAAATTTTGCTTTCTTCTCAATTTTTTAACTAGATTTTTTCTTCTTTCCACTCTTCTACTAAATTTTTTTCGTCTTCGTATCCTATCTTTGAGATTTTTCTGTATATACACATTTGAAAGCTTCTATTTTTTTCACGCCCCGCGCATTCAAAATCTAGCTTTCCGCCCCATATATTATAAGACTCCATACTTATGACTGGATGAACCTTTTGCTAAGGTCAAAGTTTTTTTTAATACAGTTTAATGACTGTGGTATCTTAGGCCATTAGCGCAATATTACGATTTTGATTTAATCATTAGGAATTTTCCAGACAAGGTTACATTCTCGTTGGCCCGCACGGGAATCGAACACGGGACCTCTCGGCTTGCTGTAGTCGGACACCTTTAACCTACGCCACGAAGGCGCCTCGGATCCAAGTTGAAGTATTTATTGATGCGAAGATTATTTTATATATTGGATGCTTGGCTTGCGATCGCGATCCTCCTCTCCAGCTATCTGCTACATTTATCGTCATCCGTTTTAATACTTCAAAGGCACGCGAACATTTCCAGTTCGGCTGCCACATTTCAAAACACAGTATCCAACATTTTTCTCAAATATTCATTTTTTAGCCCGAGTAGATACTGTGTTTATTGCGTGTCTATTGCACTACCTAGAATACGAATATCATTCATAGTTACGCACATATATTTTGGCAAAACACAGTATCTACAGTGAAATTTTTTGTTTTCTACGCCAAAACCCAGCAAATGCTATTTTTCAATAGTAAAATATAGGCAAAACTCAGTATGTGGCATGTACTGTGTATTGGAAGCAACATCCGGAACAGAATGTTTTACAAAAATGTACCCTTAACACAGTATGTGGCAGTTACTGTGAATTGAAAAATATATTTTAGTTAGATGCTTAAACGAGAATTTACTCGTAACACAGTAAGTAGTAGTTACTGTGTTTTGGCGAAACACATTAACAATATTTTAACAACATCAAAGGGTATTCCCCAGATACTGTGATACCATGCGTGAGCCATTATCGACGCGACAATACACCTAATATAATATACTTACCAAGAAACCTTACCCTTAAGCAGCTGTATGAGGATTTTAACGAAAAACATCCAAACATTTGTATACTTGAGGTCTACAGACAAACTCTTAAATCCGAGCACATTTCTTTCTTCATGCCTAAATCGGTTAAATGTGTTGACTGCGAAAGATTGGAAAGGCAGCAAGAAGATGCTAGAAACTCGGGAAACAATGATGATCTGTTTAAATTATCTGACGAATTGAAACTTCATAAAGCAAAAAGTAATAAGGCACTTGGAAAATATGAGGAAGATTCTCTTCGTGGTGTTGAAGAAACATTGCGAGTCTACTCAATGGATCTCCAAAAAGTTATATTAATTCCGAATATGCCCTCGACTAAAGATTCTTTCTTTGTAAGACGTCCGTCCTATTTAATGAGACCTTTGCCCCATTACAAAAAAAGGTCTAAAAACCAGTTACTGTATTCTGTGGCATGAAGCCATAGGTGTCCGAAATGGTTGCAATATTCTTGACGCTATTCTCAAATTTTTCCAGCAAGAAAGAAATGTTCAAGACATCATTCTTTGGGCCGATAACTGCTCGGCTCAAAACAAAAATTGGATATTGTTCACGGCTCTAATAGCAGCTGCAAATAAAGAAAATGGACCCAAAACTATTACAATTCGCTATTTGACAAAGGGCCATACCCACATGTCGGCAGATGGCGTTCACGGTAACATAGAGAAACGCATTTCTCGGTTGTAGAATATTTATGATTATGATGATTTAAATCATGCAATAAGAACGTCAAGAAAATATATATATAAGTAGTTGATTTGCAAGCTTTTCGAAAATATGACTAGAAAAAAAGACAACCGCGAAAAAGCAACGATCCACTTAAAGATTTTTTGATGAAGTTGCTTGTAGAAGTCAATTTTCAAAGAGGTTCCAGGGAAATGCGTTATAAAACTGATTTAGATGATGAATACAGAAATTTAGATTTCCTTCAAAAAAAGATTAATATTGAAACTTATATGCTAGTTTTGTTGAACGTCAGAGGAACTAAAAAAGAAAAAATAATACAAGCTCTCGCTCCCTTGATGCCAGCAAATAGACAATTATTTTGGAAAACCCTCCCAGTAAACGACGCATCAAAGGATTTAATTCAAAATATTGATATAGACGAGAACTTATAAGCATACTTTTGTTTAAAATCTCTTTTCTGTTGTTTAACTATGTCTCGTTTATTACCAAAATAAAAATATTATGTGCAGATACAATGCTTTTTACTATATACTCTACTCTACTTTTATTAAACATCTATGGCAAAACACAGCAACTGCATTTTTTTTTGAAAAAAACGCAAGAATCTTTAAATTATTGTTTACGTATAAAATAACTTTCAATTATAGTATCCTAAACTACTAACATTGTATTTAAAGATCTTTAATAGTTCGAGAACCATATGTTTAAAGTTTTCTTTAATTTACTCAAAACTTTGAAAATAACAGTTACTGTGTTTTGAAATATGGCAGCCGAGTTGCTCAATTTGTTGGTCGTTTAGCTTCATATTTATTTTCGCAGTTATATCTTTACTTATTTTCATTAGATCATCAAATAGACCCTTTCTATGATGCTTTGGCTGTAGTTTTAGTTTAAGTTTATGGTTTAACGGTCTATAATTTTTAGCAAATTTTCGTAGGAAAAATTTGTTATTAAGGAGACTGCGGCTTTTGAATTCTAAAAAGATTTCTTCAAATGAGCGCAACTAGGCCCCCTAGAATCCATATCCGGGTTTACTTTCTGTTTACATATATACAGGGTGACACATTTCTGCAGTAAAGCTCAATATAATTGTTATTATGCAAGATACGAGAAAAAATTGTATACGTTACTAATAGGGTGTCTTGAGCTGCATCTTAGAAAATTATTTTGACAATCACAGGATAGCCCATAAGTCGTTGGTGATACCTACACTTTTTTTTGAACATTCCTTATTGCTTTTTGCATTTTTCATCGAAATATGATGTATGTTTGTAAAAAAAATCTAGACGCAGTAAGTGCGTTTGGTAGTTAATGTTCATTAAATGCTTTAAAATTCAATAACTCAATATGCTATTAACCTAAGGTTCGTCGGCTAGGAAACGAGTTTTCTCGGCAACATTTTAAGCTTATTTTCGGAAAATTTTTGTACATTTTCAAACAAGATATTTTGACAAAACACTGTTTCTACTATATACGTTACACCGGTGACCCAATTAATGCCTGCTTGCATTAAAGAGACATATTTGCCATTAAAAACATTTTTATGAAAATTCACTTCCATAACGAACTTGCAGCGTCCAGACTTTTCTCTTTCTCCTACTCTGCGTCTTAGTAAATCAAACAACAATTATTAAAAAAGTACGTGGCTGCTTAATAACCTTTTAATGCTATCCCTTTCTGTACACAGACACACAACTGACCTACGCCTACCTGATCTCACACAAAGTTTATATTTATCTGATGTCAAATTAGTGCCAAGAGAGTCTTCCTTGTTGGAGTTGAAATTTGTGTCAAGCTTCTAAGTAACAACTTTGTAGGAAACATACTTGTAACACATATTACACATACTTACCTCTACAAGTCGACTGAACTCGAACTCCTGCAATTGTTTCTGGAAGCCTAGGTTGGGGTTGGCAACAGCCCTGCCTGCCCTTACCACCTTGAGTGCCTCCTTCCAGTTCAAGTTGGTGACGGACATGATGTAAGCCACGGCCACGGTCACGCTTCGTGACATTCCCGCCAGGCTAAAATATAATTAAATTAGCCTAAGAATCAGAAACTTTGTTTTGTTTAATATTAACTAGGTGTAGTGGGGCTCAAAAGAAATGTAACCATCTGTTTACGTAGAATAAAAAAAACTAAACTTTGTCAATTTTTGGAATTTATTAAGCTTAACAGGGTGATTTTGTTTTTAAAACATTGTTATAGTAGCAACATCTCGATCATAACTAGAAAATATCTGTCTCATAAGCGCTAGTCAATAATAAATGTATGGATAGAGTAAGTACACTTGGAGAACCCAAATCGCAACAACACATATTTCAGAGACCTTACGATCGTTTCGTTGACCATGTCAACGTCTTCAGAGGAAGAAAAATTCTAAAATTAAACTACAAGCTACAGTGTATTTATATCTCGTCTAGGGAAACGAACTAGTCCGAAGTAAAATTGTCGTCGACGACCCATCGTTTGCTTATTGTGTAGTGAACCGACGAGGTCGAAGACCTGCTTTAATCTTCTGGTTGACAAATTTATTAGCTTTTATCTAATGTGCTTAAAAAGAAAGGTACCGAGTTATTTAAGGAACCTGTACGTTCCTTTTGCTCTAGAAATTTACTATGTGAATATTGAAGCAAGCCGACAAGCACATCTGGCGAAACAGACAACATAAAATCCGCTCGTCTTTTTTGTAAAAAACAAACCGAGTGTTTGGCTCACAATGTTAACTTTAACAAATGATAAATAATTCAACCAAAATTCCACATAAAAACAATATTTATATAGATTTTTATTCTACATAAAAAGCAAGTATTAACTGAATCACAAAGGGTTCGGAAAGTATTTTTAAGAAAGCAAATTACATTTAACGTTTTCGACGAAAAGTAATTTAAAAAACTTGTTGGGTAATACGAAAGACAAAGACAAAGTCACTGAATTGTCCGGTATTTATGACATAAGTTGCAAAGATTGCAATCTTAAATACGTGAGTTAAACCAGGAGAAACATAGCCACCAGATTTCGTGAACATCTCGCACATTTACGATATGGTACGGTGGACAAATCGTGTGTGGCACAACATATATGGGATAATAATTACCACATTGACAAAGAAAATTTAAAACTTGTCAAAAATGTTAGACATCAAACTATGCTGGATTCTTTAGAAATTATTTATATATCAAGGTCGACTAAAAACAAAACTTCATTGTCGTGCGGCACCTTTAACTTCAAGCCCTTTATTTTCGCTTTGCATTTGACCACTTAAACACTACTAATTTGTCTGGCAGAATAATAAATTATTGTCAATAACTCGGCCTGTCTATACATATACTAATCTCTACGTTTGTCTCGACTTAAAGACCCCCTTTCGTTTTCTTTCTATCTAAGAAGTCAATATAAATACTTGTTTATTATGTAGAATAAAAATCAATATAAATATTGTTTTTATGTAGAATTTTAGTTGAATTATTTATCCTTTGTTAAAGTCAACATGGTGAGCCAAACACTCAGTTTGTTTTTTATAAAAAAGATGAGCGGATTTTATGTTGTTTGTTTTGCCAGATGTGCTTGTCGGCTTGCTCCAATATTCACATAGTAAAGTTCTAGAGAAAAAGGAACGTGCAGATTCCTTAAATAACTCGGTACCTTTCTTTTTAGGCACATTAGATAAAAGCTCATAAATTTGTCAACCAGAAGATTAAAGCAGGTCTTCCACTTAGTCGGTTCACTGCACAATAGACAAACGATGGGTCGTCGACGACAATTTTACTTCGGACTAGTTCGTTTCCCTAGACGCGATATAGATCCACTGTAGCTTTTAGTATAATTTTAGAATTTTTCTTCCCTTGAAGACGTTGACATGGTCAACGAAACGATCGTAAGGTCTCTGAAATATGTGTTGTGGTGATTTGCGTTCTCCAAGTGTACTTATTAGTGCTCATCACAAGTTCCAGTTCTCACATAGTATGGATAGAGTTATGCAGAGGTAACAAACAACTTTTAAATTGCCGGTCCCGCCATTTGCTAACCATCAATAGAAACATGTTGCTCAAAGAGTATACATATTTTCATATGTTTCTTCAAAGTAAGACAGTTATAAATTGCCCTAAGACCATACAGTCAGCTGACGTACGTGATGTTAGATCTATTGGCGTAGAGAATCAAAACAAAAATATTCTGAAAGTGTGTAATCCTTTGGTTTCAGCTACAAAACGCATGGTTTTTAGAGAGGCTGCTGGAACGAAGCGTTATTTTCGGGGCTAAATGTTAGAAAAGTTGTAACAATTAGGTAAATAATAAACTAAATACCCAGAATATAAAGAATAATAATTTTGCCGTGAAATATGTTAAAGTCAATTTTTGAAACAAAAAGCAGAATCAGCACAAAAGTAATAACAGAGAGTTATATGCTAGATACGTATTTCGACAACGAAGTTGTCTTCATCAGTAGCTAAAAAGTAGTAGTATACTATTTAGCGACAGCTACCGATGAAGACAACTTCGTTGTCGAAATACGTATCTAGCGCATAAATCTCTGTTATTATTTTTGTGGTTTCTGGGGGGATTCTGCTTTTTGTTTCAGTTTACAGCCACAGTGTCCAACCTCATCTTCTATCTCAATTTTTGACTTTAACGTGCGTGTTTCGAAGTTTATCTTATTATCTTGCCTTGTAAGTTGATGATAAAGTACCAACCGCAAGGGATATTTCGATGCGTTTTGAAAATTCTATACAAGACAAGGAGACTAATGTCAAGGGTTCGTGTTGAGCGAGAGTCCAAAAATAGCCACCGTCACATATTAGCAGCATGCGACTCACTCTGCTCTGCAGACGATTTTTAGTAGGTGAACCGTTGGTCATATATAGTAATTTTTGGTAAATTTTCATATCTTTATAACGAACCTTTTAGTCTGGTTTTAGCGACCACACACTTCCGTGTTTTATTATTTACTGTGATACCACAGCTTTATGCTGTGATGATACTTTCATTGCGTTCCGTGTTATCTCCGATCATTTTCGTAAAGATGCTGTGTGTTTACAGCCTACTTAGACAACTCAGTAGTAACAACCTGCGCAGGTCACCTAGGTATGTCACAGGTCTGTCGCCTCAAGCATAACCAGCTTCCATAGGCTTGCTTATTTTGTATTGACTGACAGTAATGAAATTCTCTTTCCATGAAAATTGTAATATTTGATGTTAGTGAATTTTCATTAAGAAAATTCACCAATAGAGGTATCGATGGTAAGACTTTTGGAAAATTACTTCAAATGAGCGTGAAATACAGCCCCTAGAACCCAAATCCAGGGGCAGTTACAAAGTTTAGATACATACACACACACACACACACACATATATATATATATATATATATATATATATATATATATATATATATATATATATATATATATATATATCTGTGTGTGTGTGTCCAACTGATAACTCAACAAATCCTTTGACCAATCAAAACCAAATTTGGCAATCCCCTTCATTTTGTTAATAGCTTGGATGTGTTCGTTACACAGTTTTGCACTCAAATACTTAAAAAAAAAGGTGCAAAAACCTGTTTGAAAACGCAATATCGTTTAAATTACGGAAAGTATTAAACTAAAACTTTACAAGCACCTAGATTACGTATCAGTGGTCCTATCTATCTACCTCCTAAATTTGAACTCAATTGGTTCAGTGAATCTTGAGTTATAACTATATAAAAAAATCAATAATCTACGATATGACCTGAAATTATTTATGAATGGATGCCTATAATGTTAGACAATGTCAGACAGATAGATCAGGGTTCCGCTGCCATTGCAAAGAAAATCTCCAAATTAAGTTTTAAACGGACAGGCTACAAAAATATGCTACAATAAACAATCGGCGGTGTTGCCATTTGCGGCAACTCTCATCTGAATCTGTAGATATCAGAAATTTCGGGATGCAGCAAGTGCGTTATAGTAGTGAATTACTGCATATTACTAAAATTAATACTTTAAACTTACACAGACCTTGAAGACCGATTTTAGAGGTCCTTGTACTCGCAGATTTGAAAAATTCTTTCGAAAGTGTTACCATCGATATATTTCTATTATCAAAAAGATTTATGTAACACAAACAAAACAAAACTCAATTTTCTAAATAAATCAAAAAAATTAAATTTTGCTATATCTGCAGATAATGTAACGAATTTTCATAAGAATTGTACACTATTATTATACGGCATATTAGTAAAGTTAATACTTTAAACTTACACAGACCTTGAGGATCGATTTTAGAGGTCCCACATTTGAGGAATTCTTTCGAAAGTGTTACCATCGATATCTCTCTATTATCAAAGAAATCTTGTGTTCAAATTCCTTTTGAGAAAAATGCCCAAAACTTAATTTTCTATAATGCTAAAAAATTAAAATTTTCTATATCTGCAGATAGTGTAAGTCTCTTTAAAACAAACTTATATTAGAAATATCTTTAAAGTTACAGAAGATTTCCAGAAGGAAACTTAATTCATATTTAGAAAAATTGTCTGCCAAATTATAAACGTAGCAGTTATTTTTCCTTATTAATCGCCAGAATGATTTCATTTTAGTCAACCTAATCAAACCGGTTTTTACAATATCAACAATAACAAAATATCTGCTGAAAATCATAATTTCAGACTCAAAGGTGACAAAGTTATTCAGGTGTTTTAAACAAAAATTAGATCTTGTTCAAAACGTATGAAATCTGTGCAGTATTGTTTCTCCAAATGTCAAAATAAAACAAAAAACCCATACATTACAATACAGGGTTGTGAACTGAATACCTGCGATTGCCTCTATAATCCCCTCGCACCCCCGACATTTCAATTAGACGGATTCGCTATATCTAACGGAAAGCGCAGAAGTGGTTGGAAAACACCGAGTGAGTGATTACAGTCCACTAACTCGGGATCAACCATTTAGCCTATTTCATCTAGAAACTACCGAACCCTTCTCCATAGAATTATCCAGGTGCTCTCACTAAGATCATGGTCAGAGTATAGTGAAGAGGTTACAGGGATCATCTACAAAGTAAACCATTAAAAGCTGGCGTCCAAGATCTTCCAAAGAAGACCGCCAATCAGTCCACTGGCAAACAGTCTGCACGCAAAGGCCGCTTCACACTGAAAACCGGAGATTGCTTGAAATGAGGCTTCATCCTTTTTGTTTCGCTGATCACAAGACATGGAATTCGTTGCTTAAAATTATGCAATGAAATAATGCTTTAAGATACATGATAAAAATAAAATTATTATTTGAGATATATAATAAAACTCTTTGATTCATTGATTTTTGTTGCCCTTACTTGGTGAAACTGCTCCATACTACATACAGACTTGGAGACTACTTCTCTGGCTTCACTGTTGGGTTTCGTTTATTTTGCTTTAACGATGAGTTTTTGCTTCGGTGGCTATGACGGACGTAGAAGAGTAAGATACTTCCGACACAAGGACAAACTTACAATTTGTACATGAAGCGAACAGCATCATCACCAAGGCCTAATATTATACACTGATATGACCTTCAGACGCAAGTACTTTCGATGCTTAAACGGGGTAGCTAACGGGAAAGGATGAGCAATGCACATATCGCACAAATACGAAATCATCTGGGTCACGTCGATTGTCATAAAGGTAAGGGGAAAAGTTATTTCTTAGGTCTAGCGTTAAACACACTGAGACCTTGAGACAATTTCCGGAGATCTGGGAAAAGGGCGGATTGAAGCACTAGAATCGAATTACGAGAACCCAACCTAACCTTATCCATGCTTTAAGGAGTAGGCAGATTGCCGTCATTTCCGTTTACATTTCCTTAACCCTTTGAAAATGACCTGAAAGCGGGAGCCAAAACATTGAGTTTTAAACAAATTATGGGTGCAGTTCAACCCGGTTCTAGGCTTCTACAGCAACTTCCACGTACACACAGTACAGCAAGCAGGAAGCTGCTGGAAGAAACTAGTCAGCGAAGACTACTCCCCTAGCTAATGCCACGACAAGCATTGAATCACATCAAACCATAGATGGTGCTTCGTGATATTTTCTATTGCATATATATATATATATATATATATATATATATATATATATATATATATATATATATATATATATATATATATATATATATATATATATACATACATACATATACAGTGTGACCCATTTGTTTGCGAGTCACCCTGTAAAATCTTTATTTATAGTGCGATTTTAACGATTTTGATCTTGATGAACTGTATTGTTTGAGAAATAAGCGCCACCATTTCTGCAAAATCCAAGGCCTACTTGGTCAGTTTTCGGGAGTAAAATCTTAAGAATCCTTATTAGGGATTTGTTTATAAGAAATCTGTTCACGCCACTGGGTTAACCATTCCCCATTTCTGTACTAAATTTCATCGAGAAACTTCGAGTAGGAACGATTTCGTAATCAAATTAAAAAAGCCTGGACGCAGCAAGTGCGTTATGGTAATGAATTTTCACAGAAATGATATGGCACAAAATATTTGATTATAACTTTCTTTTATTGTAACATAGAAATCTAAATTTTGGTGTATAGTTTAATTTTTATATCGTAAACCTACCTACAAAATTTGGTTATCGTAGCTTTTTTATTTTTGGAGAATTTCTTTTTTCGAATGAAAACTCAAAATTTTCCCCGAAAACCTCGTCCGATTTTCCTGACTAACGAACTTATCCAAGCCATTTACAAAGGGAAGGTATATGCCAATACATAAACATATAAAAAATGAAACTGACCCCGGATATGGGGGTCCGATTTCGCGCTCATTTGAAAAAAAATGTTCAAAATTAACTGATAGTAAAATGGTCGAAATATTCTTATGCATAGTTGTGTGTGTGTGTTTTGTTTCTTTAACGTCGGCCTATTTCCGCGACTATGGCCAATCACCGACGCCAGGCAGCAGTTTCACCTCACCATCCTGGAGGTGAAACTTTACGCCCCCTCCGAAGGGCGGAACGTGCAGACATTCAACTTGCACAAATACAATGCCACAACCTCGGTTAATGTTATTGTTACAGTTTGTACTGAAAAAGTGAAAGGAGAACGCTGGGATCGAACCCAGTACCCTTCGGTTCAGAGGCACACGTTCTTACCTCTGAACCATCGAGGCTCTTCTTATGCATAGTTTTGACAAATAAGAAGAACTTAAAAGCAAGAAAAAAAAGTGAAAAATAGAAAATTCTCAAAATTGTTCTGAGTTATATTCTCGTTACTTCTACTAATCCACCATTTATATCAATGCACTTGTCAATTCTTTTACGTGCGTTCGCAGTTACGTTTTGTATTTGTGCTGGAGTAATGGCTGCGCAGGCTTGCATTTTCCTAGCCCGTAGTTATTTTCCAGTTTGTGGCCTTATTTGTAAACTTTTTGTTTCAGGAAACCCCAAAGAAAAAAAATCGAGTGGCGTCAGGTCCGGGGATCTCGGCGACCCCTCAACCAAAGGACTGTTTTGCCCTATCCAACGATTTTCGAAATGTTCATTTAGCCATTCTCTCAGTACAACAGCGTTACGAACAGGACCACCATCTAACTGAAAGTTTTAATTAGGGAGATTATGTAATGGTAAATCATCTAATGCGTTCCAGAACTCGTTGTCAAATTTAAAAATTCATTCGCATTCAAATTACCCCCAAAGCATAAAGGACAATTATTCTGTCAGTCAGTATTCAGCAACAAACGTTAATTTTGCGTATACTACCTTGTAATGAAGTTCGAATTTATTAGGGTTATTTGAATAGCGAATAATTCATTTAGGCGGTTTAAATAACGAATATTTGCTAGGTAATAAATCCGACTTATTTTAGAAACAATTCAGAGTATGAAAAGTCGCCACAAGTGGAACGTGGATTGTGTATGATGAAATGCATAGGGCCTGTCTGTCACGCGCAATGAGATTCATTTTTGGTGCGCCGTGGAGCGCATGGCAAATAGACAACCGAGAAACAGAACGTCGACGGCAGAAGCCTTCAGCTCGCGGCCGAGATAAGAGGTTCTGGTGGTTGAACGTTAATTTAAAATATCGGGTGAGCGTCAGTTTGGTGTATTAACTGGGAAGTTTCTTTCGCTGTGCTACGTAGTAGTGAAAAGCAGCGTGTTATTTGTTTGATAGTAAAGAACGAGAGTCGCTAACGACTGTGTTCTACTATCGTGGTTTGCAAGGTTAGTTATGCTTCGGAAAACTTGGAGAAGTATAATTGCAAACTGGAATAGATAATTGGGTATTTTATTAATGCTGTTCTATGTGTAATATTAACAGTTTGTTAGGATTTATAGTGTATACAGGGTGTACTGTATGTATGAGTGACAAAACTGGTCACAGGTTTACCCATTTAAGGGAAGTCGAAATCAGGTAAATGATTATACCGTATTATAGTGGAATTAGGGTGTTTAGCGAATTATAGCGTGCTATATAGGGTGGACCACGTTTATTTTGAGGGACGTATGTCCTTGAGATACGCATGGAGCTATTCTGAATGGTATCTGCTCGCTAGACAAGGTGGTTGATTAGCTAGAGTGTCCAGCCTAGATAAGTGACAAGCTGGTCACGTTTCTGACCCATATAAGGGGAACGGGAGCACAGACAGCGCTGATTAAAGAGGTAGTATTTAGTGTGTCCGGCATCCTGTGCTGTATGGGTCGACCACGTTTGTTCCGAGGGACGTATGTTCTTATGATACACATGGAGTTGCTCAGAATGGTACGTAACCGCTGGATGGCACTGTTAGTTATACAGGGTGTTCGACAGAAATAAGGAACAAGTTACCCGGTTGTATTAGATAGCAGGTTATAGTCATATAAGAGTGGGAACCGTTTACTTACCCACATAGCAGCGTAGGATTGTAAGGGAATCTCGGGAATAAACCCAGGGGAAGATAGAACCCCCGACTCAGGCGGAATTTATAGTGGGGCCATTTCCCATTTGATGCATGTGTATGTCGCTTTCCGCTTGCCGTTTGCTTTAACATGACTTGTTGATTGCTGTGCTTGTGCTAATATCACGCTTTATTTGTTATTAATAGCACAAATATTATTCTAGTCGGATTGTTCGCTCCTCGTATAGTGTAAAAGCAGTGGAATTTATAATCTTTATTTTGCGATAAGAAGAACAGACCAGAATTCCACGAATCGTCAAGAAGAACACAACTTAAGTAGTCAGCAACGCAAAACCGCGATATCGTATAGTACCGCTACCTTAAAATTAGATGTGTGTGTGATACAGTCAAACCAGCCTTAACAAATCCATTAAACGCACCAGCAACCCAGGATAGCCTTTTCCGGGACACGCACGAGTTTCTGTGAGTCCAGTACTCGACAAGAGAAGAAATTCACAAAGGTAAGTGGCTTTTTGGTCATTCACGAGTTTGCATCAATTTCCACTGCTTTTGCCCCTTCTCTTTTCATTAAAAACGTTACTTAATTAACAAACGCAAATTACAGTCCACTTTGTTCGTAATAGCCCGCTTAACGCCAATTTCTTCGCCCGCTCCAGCCCATTTCTTGGTCCTTCTCAGCCGGATAGTTTTTTTGTCTCGGAAATAATACGCAAGTAAATTTGGCTATTCAACTTTGTTAATTTTGAAAATAACTAAAGCGCGCTGGTTTAGCTGTATTCAATTCAGATTTTAAATTAATTTCCCGCAATTTTCATGTATATATCGCTAGAACCTTTATAATTATAGAATTTTTAAAAGTTATTTTCTTATCGCAAGAATCCGCCATTCAGTTAAATTTTGCTTTATTTTGAACAACGAGCACGGCTTTAGGAGTCGACGCATATCATTTCACGCATATATCGCTCTTTGCTTCTGTTTCATTCTTATCAATTTGTACCTGAATAATTCTTTGTTTCACATTGGTACGTATATCTGTTATATTTCCATATACGAGGCCTATTCAATTAATATCATGACTGACACTAAATTAAGGAAATACAAAAACCAACGCAATATTCAGCTATCTGAAATAGACACATTGTCTTCTCTAGCCCAGAAAGCCCAGTCAGATGTTTCGCTTTATAATTTACTTAGGGTTAGATCTTCCGAAATCGACTATTTAAGGGAACAGTTTATTCAAACGCACGAAAATATCGTTTCTGTAATTTTAAGTAGTGAACATGGAAACGCTTCTGATGAAAACACTATTTACGCTGGATTTATGGACGCTTATTTTGAAATTAAAGCCATTTGTTCTAGGTTATTCCCTGACAATAAAACAAATGTCCAGGAAATTCTAAATTCAAATACAGCTGGTCTTAATGAAGGTGCTAAAGCAAGGCTAGCTAAAATAGAAATTCCTAAATTTAGAGGTGACTATAAAACCTTTAACACTTTTATCGATTTATTCAATGCCTTAGTACATGACTGTCCCGCATATTCCGACATTGAAAAGTTTCATTATCTAACTATATCAGTAGAAGGCCCGCCGTTATCTCTAATAAGATCTTTGCCTCTGACCGCTGACAATTATCAGATAGCTTATAATACATTAGTCACTCGTTATTCTAACAAACGTCTGCGTGCCCAAGAGCACTGGCATGCTATAGATAGCATTTCGAAATTTAATTCTGATGACCACGTCAATATTCGCAATTCGCTAGACATTATTTCGGAAAATCTTTCTGCTTTAAACACTTTAGGCTTTCCTACAGACCAATGGGACTTTGTTATGTTTATGTTGGTGTCAAAACGCCTTGACAGGAACATGTTGACGAAATTTGAGTTAGACCACGCTTCCACCGAGGTCCCTACATTTACGCAATTGCTGGACTTTCTAAATAAATATTGTATCGCTGGTGATGCTATGAATCAGAAGTCATTCCTTTCGCACTCTCAAAAGAAATATTCTGACAAATCGCAAGCTAGACCAACGCCTCGAACTTCCGCTTTTTTCGCTGATAATTTAAATTGTAAATCTATCTTACATACTTGTGTGTTTTGCAAAGATTCTTCGCATTCTATTTATAATTGCTCCTCATTTTGTAATAAAACTCCAAAAGATCGCTATAATTTTGTTAAATCTTCTCGTCTTTGCCACAACTGTTTAAGTAGCCTACATTATCTTAACAAATGCAAATCTACCAGGTCCTGTCGCAAGTGTGGTCAGCGTCATCATACGCTCTTGCATTTTGATAAAAGCTCCGCGCCTATTCCGTCGCCAGTGTGTAATAACCCTTCCAGATCTCCAGTTCCTTCCGCTCCGCTCGACCAAGAGCAGGTCTTTGCTGCTTCTGGGATTGTATCTAATCAAACCACGGTCTTATTGGCCACTGCGCTGATTGAAGTTCTTGATAACCATGGAAATTATCAGATTATGAGATGCCTTTTGGATGGAGGTAGTATGATGTCTTTTATCTCGCAAAGGGCTTTTAAGCGTTTGGGGTTGCCTAAGCAAAACTGCATGTTTGCAATCAAAGGACTGGCATCTATGCAGACTTCTTCTCAGAGTGGTTGTGTAACGCTCACTGGAAGACCGGTTGGTCAAGATTCTTTCAATTTTACTGTCGACGCATTGATCTTGAACGCCATTTGTGATAATTTGCCAGCAACCGCTATTTGCTCTTCCAATTGGTCTCACATTCGCAATTTAAAATTGGCTGATCGCCATTTTAATCGTCCAGGTCAGGTCGATATATTGTTAGGAGCCGACGTTTTTTCTAAAATCCTTTTAAATGGACGCATTTCCGGTGGGGAAGGTCAACCTGATGCCGTCAACACCGTCTTTGGTTATGTGCTCATGGGTAAGATTGGCAACACAGTTCATTCTTCTGCTGTCTTTTCTTTCTTGTGCAGTAACTTTGAATCAAATCTCGATCGCACCCTTAGGGATTTTTGGGAAGTGGAAAGTGTTCCGACTTCGTCGCATCACTCTAATGAAGATATTTTTTGTGAACATCATTTTAAGACTAAAATATCTCGCTCTCCTTCTGGCAAATATATCGTTTCGCTCCCATTTAAATCTGAGTCGCTGCCTATTTTTCCTGGCATTCGCGACCTCGTCGTCCAAAGATTTCTTTCCCTGGAACGCCGCCTTGCTAGAAACATGGACTTGTATACCCAATATTCTGCTTTTATGAGAGAATATTTGGAACTAGGCCACATGAAACGTGTTTATGACAATAAAGATTCTCCCGACGCATATTATATTCCGCATCATTGCATTTTGAAACCAAATAGCTTGTCTACTAAACTCAGGGTAGTTTTTAATGGTTCGGCGAAACTTCCCAACCAAAGCTCTCTTAACGATTGTCTACATACTGGACCAAAACTACAACAAGATATTGCCACAATTCTGTGTCACTTTCGCCTTCATAATTATGTCTTGTGTGCTGACATCAAAATGATGTATCGTAACATTCTTGTCGACCAATCACAGCATGATTATCAAAGAATTGTTTGGAGGTTTGCTTCTGATGAACCTTTGGTGGACTATAACCTGGTTACGCTTGTATATGGACTAACGCCATCCCCCTTTCTCGCGATACGCACTCTTCATCAGTTAGTGAATGACGAAGGGGGCTCTTACCCGCTAGCTTCTGCCGCCATTTTAAACGACACTTATGTTGATGATGTTGTAACCGGCTGCTCTTCTTATGAAGACGCAAAGCTTTTACAGTCAGAGCTGATCTCGCTTTTTGAACGAGGCGGCTTTGAGCTTAGAAAATGGTCTAGTAACTGTTCCGCATTACTTTCACATTTACCTCCGGAACATTTGTCGCAAAATCCGCTTATTTTTGGTTCACTGGCAAACGACACTCCTTTAAAAATTCTCGGTCTGCAGTGGAGTCCCTCTGAGGATACATTCTTTTTCTCAGTCTCGCCGTTGGGGAAACCCTGTACGAAACGCAACGTGCTCTCGGAACTGGCCAGAATCTTTGACCCGCTTGGATTTCTTTCGCCTATTACTATTTTTCAAAAGATTCTAATCCAGTCGCTGTGGACTTCTAAATTAGATTGGGACCAAACCCCGCCCTCGCATATTGTTGAGGCTTGGAACCGTTATCGAAATGAACTCGGTTTACTAAGCAATTTACGCATTCCTAGAAAAATCCTTCCACCTCATTCTGGATGTGGTTATGAATTACATGGGTTCTGTGACTCTTCTGAAAAGGGTTACGCTGCCGTTGTTTATATACGATGCCTCCGCCCTGACAAAACAGTTTTTGTTCAGTTTGTTTGCTCTAAAACCAAAGTCGCTCCGGTTAAGAAACTAACCATTCCTAGGCTAGAACTGTGTGGTGCAGTTTTGTTGGCGAAACTCCTATCGTTTCTTCTGAACGTTTATCAGACTCGCATGACTTTCGAAAGAATTTTTGCCTGGTCAGATTCGCAAATCGTCTTGAGTTGGATCAAATCTTCGCCTCATCGTTGGAAAACCTTTGTGGCAAATCGAGTTGCCTACATTCACGAAAGGGTTTCTTCTGAATTTTGGCATTATATAGATTCTGCTAATAATCCCGCCGATATCGCCTCTCGAGGTGTTCATCCTTCTCAATTTCTCGCCCATGATATTTGGTTCAATGGTCCATCGCTACTATGTCGTTCTGAGCTGTCTGCCTGCTCCCCGTCTTCAGAGCTGCAGTCTGAAGAGGTCTCTGTTGAGGAAAGGACAGTTTCGCTTTTAACATTTACAGGTGAAGAAAATCTGCTTGATGATTTGTTAGAAAATCATTCTTCTTTACATTACATACAGTCTATTTTGTCATACGTATTACGCTTCGCTTTTAATTCTAGACATTCTTCTATTGCGAAATTTGGACCGCTATCTCGGTTAGAGCTTCATGATGCTCTGACCCTTCTGGTCAAGCGCACTCAAGCGGTCTACTTTGAAAAGGAGTTATCTAGTAAAAATTCCCTAAGTCCTGGAGAAAACTCGCCGTATTTCAAGACAGTACTGGTCTTTTGCGTGTAGGTGGTCGCTTGACTCACTCAAGTTTGTCTTATGAGCGAAAGCATCCGCTCTTACTTCCACAAAAGTGCCGACTCACGGTGCTTTTAATTGAACAATACCATAAAAGGTATCTTCATATTGGCCCTCGCACTCTTCACTTTTTGTTGTGTCAGAATTTTTGGATTTTGTCTGCAAGACGTGCCATAAACACTGTTATTTCGAAATGTATGCCATGTTGGAAAATAAAGCCTCAACCTTATCAGCCACCTATGGGTGACTTACCCCTTTCTCGAGTTTCGCAAGTCAAACCATTCTCGCATACTGGGGTAGATTTTGGTGGTCCATTCGCGATCACTATGAATCGATACCGAGGTGCTAAAACCTCTAAGGCATATATTTGCCTCTTTGTGTGTTTCGCGACTAAGGCTATACATCTAGAACCTGCCTGTAGTCTTTCGACTGACGCTTTTCTCGCTGCCCTCCAACGATTTATTGCTCGTCGTGGTCGATGTGATAATCTCTATAGTGATTGTGGTACAAATTTCGTTGGCTCCGCCAAGGAGCTTAAACGCATTTTTTCTGATGCAACTGCTAGGGAAGGAATCCATTGGCATTTCAACCCCCCTTCTGCCCCACATTTCGGTGGTCTTTGGGAATCTGGTATCAAGAGTGTAAAATCTCATCTCTCTCGTGTTGTTGGCCAACAAATCCTATCGTACGAAGAATTCTACACTGTCCTGACGCTTATAGAATCTGTCTTGAACTCCCGACCTTTAAATCCCATGAGTTCGGATATCGATGACATTCACGCTTTAACTCCTGGACACTTTCTTCATATGGAGCCAGTTTCTACGCTTCCAACTCCCGATTTGTCGTCTGTCCCCTTAACTCGTCTGTCAAGATGGCAACTTCTCCAACGTATGCACCATGATTTTTGGATTCGCTGGCACAAGGAGTACCTTCACACCCTACAACAACGAAGCAAGTGGCTTGACGCTGGTGCTCTTCCTACTATTGGGGCGATGGTGGCCGTGAAAGCTGAAAAACTTCCGCCTTCTAAATGGCTACTAGGTCGTCTATTGTCTCTAATTCCTGGTCCTGATGGTGTCGTAAGAGTTGCTATTGTAAAGACCTCGAATGGTATCCTTCGTCGCCCTTTGGTGAAGTTGTGCCCGTTGCCAACTAATGACTAGTAGTAGTAGTATTTGTTTCTAATTTAATTTAATTTTTTATTTTAAGTCTTTTTATTGTTTTGTGGATTCTTGCTAACCGGGATAATCATTTATTTTGTTTCTTGTTCTCTTTTTTCTTATCCGCCGCATGTTATCGCTTCTCCTTCGCGTTAATTATTTTTTTTGTGTAGAAAAATGTCTTGCTTATAGCAGCCATTTTGGCCGGGCGGGATGTTCGCTCCTCGTATAGTGTAAAAGCAGTGGAATTTATAATCTTTATTTTGCGATAAGAAGAACAGACCAGAATTCCACGAATCGTCAAGAAGAACACAACTTAAGTAGTCAGCAACGCAAAACCGCGATATCGTATAGTACCGCTACCTTAAAATTAGATGTGTGTGTGATACAGTCAAACCAGCCTTAACAAATCCATTAAACGCACCAGCAACCCAGGATAGCCTTTTCCGGGACACGCACGAGTTTCTGTGAGTCCAGTACTCGACAAGAGAAGAAATTCACAAAGGTAAGTGGCTTTTTGGTCATTCACGAGTTTGCATCAATTTCCACTGCTTTTGCCCCTTCTCTTTTCATTAAAAACGTTACTTAATTAACAAACGCAAATTACAGTCCACTTTGTTCGTAATAGCCCGCTTAACGCCAATTTCTTCGCCCGCTCCAGCCCACGGATATTATTGCATTTTTAAATATTAACGTATTTGTATCGTTTCCACTATGAAAGAATGTCTTATCAGAGATAATGTTATCTGACCTGAGATATGGTTTCTCTTTAATCGCATGAGCTGTAGCGAATTTATTTTCATAATTTATGGATTTTTATTGTTGGCATTTTTCGTTTGTAGATATTTTAAATATTATTAGAAGCTTTTATGAAATTAGTTGCGTTTCACTGCACTGCCTTTAGATATTTGCACTAGTGTAGGTGTGTTTAAGCTAGAATCCTGTGACGGATTGTAACTAGCTGAGGTATATCGTAATTGATATTTACCTGTTCATAATATTTCTGCTTCCAACTTTGTAAGCTAGGAAAACAGCCATTATTCGGGAGTAAATAATTAAAGCCTACTTTACTCCCGAGAACTCTATGGCTATAGTTTTCTTCTCCACTCGAGCTACCCTAGGACAAGGCTGTTATGAAACAGTAACTTTGTGGTATTCTACGAGGGCCTTAGCAGAAATCCTCACAGGGATCTGACCTCGTCCTATTTAATAGAGAATAAAGATGGCGCCCGAGGATATGTAACTTAGAATATTTAGGGCACGCCCGAATGACGGATTGGCAACCTATCCTTCGGACCTCTGCTTAGCCGGGCCATCACAGCCTCTTCGAATTTATGAGGAATTCCGGATTATCAGTCTCCCAATAAACACCTCAGTCGCAGAATCAACATTTCCAACAATATAACATCCAGGTTTCACCTAAAAGTTTTGTCCTTAAACTACACATGTTTAGAATGTTTACGTGTCTAACAACTGTCCTTTTTGTTTTTGTTTTTGCCGTAGACATGACATCTTTAATATTTTACAGAAATGATCAGTAATGCAGCTTTGGAGTATCATACGCATTATCTTAACTAGTGGGTATTGGGGATGCTTTACAAAAATATGATCTACGCAACTCGTACTTGCGCCAAATTTACGAGTGGGTTTATTTACCATTGAAATAAATCTTTCAGATGCACAAGACCCGAGGAACAGAGTGGAACAGAGCTTCTTTGAAAGCGTCCAATGAAGAAGCTGGTGACATGTAGGCAGCTGTAATGCATATACATTTGGTGCCATCTTTTACCTCAGAACTATGTTTCTAGATGTGATAATTATTTTATATGGAATTCAATTTCTGTAACGAGATATAACCTAAAATATTGGATACGTGTATTGTCGTAAATATGGAATACCAATAATCCATATTTGCACCTTCTCATCTAAGTATTTTATTTATGTAAGGCTAGATGTCTTCTCGCCATAGTTAGAACCGCAGACCGGTTTGGCTCTAATTAGAGCTCGTCAGTACGGTTGTCCCTACATTAGGGAAGAAATGGGCCAGAGCTGACAATTTACAAATTTGTTAGTTGGTTGTACACAGTCTCTATTTTATAACATTTTGTGTTATTTGGAGCTGTCGTGACAATATACTACCTGGTTTCGCACCGAGATGGCGGCCCTGTGCACAATTTATTTATTTATTTTGCCGGGCATAGATGTCAAATTCGTTTTAATTATTTGAAAGTTAAAGATTCTTTTATACATTTTTAAAATTATAATGCCTATATTACAAAGTCTATCTACTCTGTTTAGCAAAACACTGAATGTAATCATTTACTAAAACATACAGAAGTGACATGCTACACGACAAGCAGCGGATGAAAATACGACATTTGACAAGGATAATATGAATTATCCTTTGCTGCTTTATACAGTTACCTACTTCTATTCTTGACACGGCTCACGTTTATTTTAATACCTACTTACCAGTGGATTAGGACGTTGCCATCCCTTAGTCGAGCTGCGTGGATGAAGTCGTTACAAAGGGGGAAATATTGCGTCAGGTTTTGATCAGGTGTGTCTGCCGCCATAACGCAGAGGTAATGTTTGTCCTGGAAAAAACAGACACTGCGGTAATAAAATTTTCCCTTAAGGAATAAAACGTGTATACTACAGTGTATTAGGTTATCCAATAGAATATCGTACAAAACTTCGCGTTGTTACGAGGTCCATTCTGATGATATTGAGAAACCTAACAATAAAAGTTCTAGTTGATTTAAAAGTTCGTTCTTTATGCGCACCCTTCTGAAATCATCATTAGACAAAATGATGCTTTTATGAAATGTTAATAATATTTTATTTAAATGCCATGGCCACATTTTTGAACGATATACACATTTTCTTTTAATGCCATTTGTATGTACCTACATGTCGAATTGTTACTCAGTTCAGTCATTTTTAGTGAATTTTGTTTAAAAAAAAAAGAACTAATAAGGAGATCTCGACTTTTTAATTTTTTTTTCAAATGAGCGCTAATTAGGCCCCCTTGAACACAAATCCGGGATCAGTTTCAGTTTTATATGATTATATATATATATATATATATATATATATATATATATATATATATATATATATATATATATATATATATATATATATATATATATATATATAATGTGAAAACTGGAACCTGTGATGAGCACTAATAAGTACACTTGGAGAACACCCAAATCACCACAACACATATTTCAGAGACCTTACGATCGTTTCGTTGACCAAGTCAACATCTTCAGAGGAAGAAAAATTCTGAGAATATGTGTTGTGGTGATTTGGGTGTTCTCCAATTGTACTTATTATATATATATATATATATATATATATATATATATATATATATATATATATATATATATATATATATATATATATATATTATGCTGTGGCATAATATAGCAGAAATTTAAACAAAATCGGCATGAAGCCTATCTGGAATATCACGCAAATAAAACGTTAGTTGACCTGTGCCTAGACGGCGCAGGGGGCTTCGCACTTCCCTCCTGAGCAGAATCCAGCTCGATGAATGTATGATTTTTTTATGTTTTATTTTGACAGAGAAACAATAGTGCACAGATTTTATACGTTTTGAACAAAATCTCATTTTTCTTTAAAACGCCTAAAAAAGTTTGTCACCTTTGAGTCTGAAATTATAATTTTGTTATTAGTGAATTTTCTTAAAAAAATTCACTAATGAGGAGATCTCGACTTTTGAATTTTGAAAAAATTTCTTCAAATGAGCGCTAATTAGGCCCCCCAGAAAACATATCCGGGGTCAGTTTCAATTTTTATATGTTTATATATATATATATATATATATATATATATATATATATATATATATATATATATATATATATATATATATATATATATATATATATATATATATATATATATATATATATATATATATATATATATATATATATATATATATATATATATATATATATATATATATATATATATATATATATATGTATCACACCGATAACTCAAAAAATAATGGGCCGATTTTGATTAAATTTGGTGAAAAAATTCCTTTTGCAAATGGCTTGGACGAGTTCGTTAGCCAGGAAAATCTACCCAGGTTTTCCCGGAAAATTTTGTGTTTTCTTTAGAAAAAAATTTATATCTCCGGAATTAACAAAGTAAGGGCAACCAAATTTGGTACGCAGGTTTATATCCTTATAGGTAAGTTACCTACCAAAATTTAGCTATATAAGTGAAAAGAGAAAAAAGTTATAGGTATTTAAAGAAAAATAAATTGGGGTTTTCCTTAAAACGTCAAAGTGGCGATTTAAAATGTCAAAATTGGCAACATTTAGGCAAATAACTTGAATCTAATACGAGCTATGGAAAGAAAATGTTTCAAGAAGGATGTTTTACAAACCCTAAAGTCTTAGTTTCAACCGTCATTGTCCTTCATTTTACTAAAATATTTGCAGAAAATTCATTTCAAATAGACCCTTTCTCTGATGCTTGGCAGTAGCCTTAGCTATAGAGTTTATCGTTTAATGGTATATAATTTTTGTCGAATTTTCGTAAAAAATCAATAAAGCTCAATATATCCGTTATTATATAAGATGTGAACAAAAAAATTGTATATATTAATTATAGGGTGTCTTGAGCTACATCTTAAAATAATATTTCTACAATCACAGGCTGGCCCATAAGTCGTTGGTGATACAAATTTCCTTTTTTTTTAATCAAATACGCCTTATGTTATTGCATTTTTGCATTTTCCATCGAAATATAATCTTTGTTTGTAAGAAAAGAAATTCTGGACGCAGCAGGTGCGTTATGGTAGCGCATTTTGATCAAATGTTTCATATTTGAACAGCTCAAATTGCTATTAACCTATAAGGTTGACCAACAAACGTGTTTTTCCGGGAACACTTTAAGTTTACTTTTGGAAATTTTTGTACATTTTCACACAATAAAGTTATTTTGACGAAACATGGCACATTGTTTTTACTATATAGGTTATACTGATAACCAAATTTGATGCCTGCTTTCTTAAAAAACACACATTTTTGTTATTAAAAACATTTTTATGAAAATTCACTACCATAACGCACTTGCTGCGTCCAGAGTTTTGTTGATATTGAAAAAACCGGTTTGATTAGGTTGACTAAAATGAAATCATACTGGCGATTAATGAGTAAAAATAACTGCTACGTTTATAATTTGGCAGATACTTTGCTTTTCTAAATATGAATTAATTTTCCTTCTGGAAATATTCTGTATAACTTTAATGAAATTTGTAATACAGGTTTCTTTTAAAGAGACTTACACTATCTACAGATATAGCAAAATTTAGTTCTTTAGCTTCATAGAAAATTGAGTTTTGGGCATTTTTTTCAAAAGGAGTTAGAACGCAAGATTTTTTTGATAATAGAGAAATATCGATGGTGACACTTTCGAAAGAATTCCTCAAATGTGCGCGTACTAGGAGCTCTAAAATCGAGCTTCAAGGTCTATGTAAGTTTAAAGTATTAACTTTACTAATATACCGTATAATAATAGTGTACAATTCTTATGAAAATTCTCTACTATAACGCACTTGCTGCGTCCTGAAATTTTTATTCTTTTATCAACTCTATAAAGCGAGTTCAGGAATTGAATTTGGAAAACTTAAATAAGAACAAACATTTACAAAATCGAATTAAAATTTGACATCAAAATTTTTTACAATATTCTCAATTTGCATGCTCCTATGATAAACGAGTTTCTACTTTATTTCTTCTTTAGATTATTTGTAATAATTTCTTTATCTGGCGTTCTAGCCGCTTAGTTGGAGACAGGATTTGCATGATAATAGTCTAAGATCCGGCTGCAAAATTAGTACATTAATAATCTAGATTATCAAGATTTAATTTTTAAGTATTTTTACAACTAGGAGAAGTCACTTTTCATCAGGTGCCAATTAAAAATTACCCGCCAGTATTATTAATTAAAATATAATTAATTTACTTTTAGAGAAACATTTCGTTAACATCTTACGGAAATAAAACCTACACAACTTCACAACAGTGTATTTAAAATATCTGAAACGTCATAGTTGCTGCTGATTGCTTAACCGCTACCTCTACGCAGCCAGGTGTAAACAGGTATAATTTTATTAAAACTTTTCGTTCTTAACGTACACTTATTTCATTTATACCACATTAAAGCTCATTTTTTTCTGTAGTTAATGATATAAAGGTGCCTATATAAAAAAAAAACGCAAATCAAAGTTTCCTACCCTAAAAGATGCTAGGTATGAAAAATAAAGTGACAGAGAGTGATCGCGCGACGCTACTTGTTAGACAAGGATGCTCAATGCCAGCTAAACGTATTTTTTGAGCTATTGCGCATGCTGCGATAAATAGGGTTCTCAACCAACGATCTAAGTAGTAATAATATTATCAAAGACGCAGCAAGTGCGTTATGGTAGTGAATTTTCATAGAAATGATCTGGCACAAAATATTTTATTAATTATATTATTAAATACTTTTTTTTCTTGTATCATAGAAATCTAAATTTTGGTGTATAGTTTACTTTTTATATCGTAAACCTACCTGCCAAATTTGGTTATCATAGATTTTTTATTTTTTAAGAAAAATTTTTTTTTCAAATAAAAACTGAAATTTTTCCCGGAAAACCTCGTCCGATTTTTTTGATTAACGAACTTATCAAAGCCATTTACAAAAGGAAGGTACATGCCAAATTTTTTTATTGGCACCTGATGAAAAGTGACTTCTAGTTGTAAAAATACTTAAAAATTAAATCTTGATAATCTAGATTATTAATGTACTAATTTTGCAGCCGGATCCCGTACTATAACGGTCAGTGTTCTGGTGCTGTTTACCAGTAACAAACTTTGATTGGATTTTGTCTGTTATGGTTGCTAATTTAGGAAAGGGGTGCAATGCGATGGGTTCTCGTTGCCTTCTGCCGGATTTATAAAAATGGAAGAGAAAGAGAGAGAAGACAAAAAGCTTCATCAAAAAATATATCTGATCGAAAATCGTAATTGTCATGTCTCACATATTACTCGGATGTTTTAGCAAATGCTAAGCGAGACTCATTTCCCTTTAAATTATTTCATTTTTAATTATAACAATCATGAAATGGGTCCCCTAGAAATTCTTTTATAATCTTTCATAAAAGAACTGTATGCAGAGAAAATGAGTTAGAAAGTTCCACAAAAGCAACTTTCATCAATTTAAATATTTCACAAGGTAGAAGGACAATAGCAATTAGTTCTAATTGTTGGCAAGTTCGCTGAATACTTGTATAAAGTTACAAATGTAGAACAGACCTGGAACTTGACACAATTGAGTTTTCCATGAACTTGCGTACTTTTACGTCTGCCAATGATTGTAGTACAACTGCATAATATTCGTAATCGTATTGTAATGAAACTATTATTTTGAGAGCTCCAGTCTAAGAGGGTGGACAGAAGAGATTGTTTTACTTTATCAAATATAGAAGGGGGTGGATGTTAGCGAATTTTTTTTAAAAAAATTCGCTTATGGGGAGATCTGTATTTATATATATATATATATATATATATATATATATATATATATATATATATATATATATATATATATATATATATATATATATATATCCGACCGATAACTCAAAAAATAATGGACCGATCTTGATAAAATTTGCAGAGTACCTTCCTTTTGCAAGTGGCTTGGATAAGTTCGTTAGTCAGGAAAATCCGACCAGGTTTTCCCGGAAAATTTTGTATTTTCTTTATAAAAAAATTCATATCTCCGGGATTAACAAAGTAAGGGCAATTTGGTACGCGTATTTGTATTATAAAGATTGAACTCTGTACCAAAATTTAGGTCCCTAGCTGTAAAGATAAAGAAGTTATGGGTAGTTAAAGTAACAAATTTTGGAGTTTTCCGCAAAACGTCAAACTCGCAATTTTAAACGTCAAAATTGGCAATGTTTAAGCAAAGAATGTGAAACAAATACTGTTTTTGAAAATAAAATGTTGCAAGAAAAATGTTCTGTAAACCCTTAAGTTTCAGATTCAACCGTCATTGCCCTTCATTTTACTAAAATATTTACAGAATATCCATTTCAAATAGACCCTTTCTCTGATGCTTTAGCTGTCAGTTTAGTTAAGTTTGGTGGCTTTTTGGATATTTATTTGTAGGGTTAGTGAAGTTTATGGTTTAACGGTCTATAATTTTTTTTAGCTAATTATCGTAGAACAAATTTATTAATGCATTTTTGCATTTTTTATCGAAATATGATGCGTTTATAAGAACAAAATCTGGACGCAGTAGGTGCGTTTTGGTAGCGAATTTTCGGTAAATTTGCAGTTTAGTTCTCGAACGCTTTTCAAAACACTGTTTTAAGAAAGCTGCCTAGCCCCCCCCCGATCCATAAACCCCAAAAAAAAATTCTTGTTCACACTCCCCAAGGAAGTCACGGGACCAAGGGTGAGTAGGGGTGCATATTTTTTTTAGCTAATTTTTTTAGAACAAATTCGTTAATGCATTTTTGCCATTTTTATCGAAATATGATGCGTTTGTAAGAAAAAAAAACTGGACGCAGTAAGTGCGTTTTGGTAGCGAATTTTCGGTAAATTTGCAGTTTAGCTCCCGAACTCCTTTCAAAAAATTGTTTTCAGAAACCTGCCTAGGGCCCCCGTGAATCCACAAACCCCAAGAAAAATTTCTTGTTCACACCCCCCAATGAAGTTACGGGACCAGGAGTGAGTAGGGGTGCATAATTTTTTTTTAGCTAAATTTCATAGAACAAATTCGTTAATGCATTTTTGCATTTTTTGTCGAAATATGATGCGTTTGTAAGAAAAAAATCTGGACGCAGTAAGTGCGTTTTGGTAGCAAATTTTCGGTAAATTTGCAGTTTAGCTCCCGAACGCTTTTCAAAAGACTGTTTTCAGAAACCTGTCTAGGCCCACACCCCCCTGGATCCTCAAACCCCAAGGAAAATTTCTTTTTAACACTCCCCAAGGAAGTTACGGGACCAGGAGTAAGTAGGGGTGTATAATTTTTGTTTAACTAATTTTCGTAGAACAAATTCGTTAATGCATTTTTGCATTTTTTATCGAAATATGATGCGTTTGTAAGAAAAAAAAACTGGACGCAGTAAGTGAGTTTTGGTAGCGAATTTTCGGTAAATTTGCAGATTAGCTCCCGAACGTTTTTCAAAAAACTGTTTTCAGAAACCTGCCAACAGTTAAGTTTATTTTCGGAAAATTTTTGTGTATTTTCAAACCATTTTGTTAAAATATAGTACATTGTTTCTACCACATAGGCTATACCGATAATCAGATTGATGCCTGCTCACATTTGCTACTAAAAGCATTTTTATGGAAATTCACTTCCATAACAGATTTGCTGCATCTAGACTTTTGAAAAATGTTTATATATTTTCAAACAATAAATTTATTTCAATGAAATATGGTACATTGTTTCTACTATATAGGCAACCAAGTTTGATGCCTGCTTTCATCAAAGAAAGGCATTTGCTATTAAAAATATTTTAAAGAAAATTCGCTACCATAACGCACTTGCTGCGTCCCGAACTTTTGATTTTCCCATTTACCGAGGTTGAGGTGTTACAAGGTCAGGACACAACAGGTGGACTTTATAAGTACAATTTAGAGAACCCAATTTATCACAATACAGTTTTTAGAACCGACGATCGTTTCACTAACAAAGTTAGCGTCATCAAGGGGATGAATAAACTAAGTTAGTTTATTCATCCCCATGATGACACTAACTTTGTTGGCGAAACGATCTCTGGGGCTAAAAACTGCATTGTGATGAATTGGGTTCTCCAAATTGTACGTATCAGTGTTCATCACAGGTTATAGTCTTCACTTAAGTGGGCTTTAGTAGTGAATTTGCAAAAAATATATAATACATAACATTACTTCTATCTGCTAGGCAGATCACTGGACCTGTTTAAACTTATTTATTTTAAATGTAAACTGGATGATGGATAACCTTCCAATGACGTCCGTTTCTCTACACACATACACATACACACACGCGCGTTTAATTTAAGTAGTTTTTTATAAACAATTCGCACCAAAGCTACTAATTTTTTTCTATAAATTTAATATGTCACCATTATGTTGATTAGAAACATTGACAAGTAAATTTTTTTATTTTTATTAATATTATTGGCTACGGCATCTCAGGCCATTAGCACATTCATTTCCAATCATTCACTGTTTTTACTAATTTTCCAGACAAAGTCAACTTGGCTCGCCCAGGAATCGAACCCGGGACCTCTCGCTTAGCAGGCTGGCACCTAACAACCTGCGCCACGAGGGCGTCTGACAAGTAAATCGTTTAATGTATCCATCTTTCTGTATTCTATTCAACATTATACGGCACACTAGCCTCCTGCTTTTCTGACGACAACGAATATATTTTGCGGTAATTTCTAGATTCTGCTAAATTTAGTTCCGGAAAAAACATTAAAATTACAATTATATATATGTACAGGGTGGTCCTCCGAGAGGTCCCGCGATCGATTGCGGGAAAACTATCAATAGGAAAAACCTGAAAATTGAATATTACACTAAAGTCGTTGGGGGCCACAGACTAAAAATATTTTCAAGATGGCGGCACTTCCGGTTATACCGGAAGTAGATGTCGATTCACTTATTTTAAATGGCACACCCTATATTTTATTGCAGTTTCGGATTCCACAATAAATTCTGAACACTTTTTGTTAATAATGTTCTATACCTATCGTCAACCGTCCAGAAGATATTTAGACTTTAACATAAAATTTGATATTTACGGACAGTCATAAAGATACCGATATGTTTGTAATAAGAACATATTTCGTTACGATTTTTAGAACTTTTTTGAAAGACATTTCACTTCATCTATTTCCACATCGAGACTAACGATACAGTATTCAGAGTGTCCAAAAAAAAGTCTTGAAGTTTGCAATGAGAAATTGCAAAAATCTCGCGATTTTCAAATTGGAACCCCCTTTTTTTATAACACTATCGTGTTAAGCTCAAAAAATCACTGATACTTAGTATGTAATTACCTATACCTAAATCAAACGGTTTTCATTTTATTTTGAAAAAACTCATTGCAAAGCCTGATATTTTGATAAATTTCCTACCATAAGCGTTAGACATGGAAAATAAATTTCTGAGTGTGTTTTTATAGAAACTTTGACAGTTTGTTGATTAACTAGCTAATAATGGCATGGTTAAATTACACACACGAAGATTATTTAAATTTTATTTACTATTTATGGACAATGTAATAAAGTAATTTCGCGAACGTGTGATACATTTCCTGATAGATATCCAGATCAACAGTAAAAAGGTAAAGGTAAGATGCTTACTGGCAATTAGGCCATTGCTGACCCTTTTTGCTCATCTAAACTAACCTACCCTCCACATTGAGCTCCATCTCTACGACGACATGTGATTTGAAAAATCATCCGCCGCAGGGGAGTCTCGAACCGTCGACCCCCCGAGTCCGTATTGGAAAGTCTTAATCGACTTTCCCTCACGGCCACGGAGGCGCTCAGATAAACAGTAACCGTCACGTAAAACCGTCAAACGAATAGTAGACAATTTCAAAAACTGCAGATCTGTTAAGAAAAAGGTGCAGAGGGCTAAACCCGTTGTTGACAACGAACAAATTGAGACAGCAATTTTTAGGTATCTTGCCATATAACCTTATATAAAACCATCAAACAGATAATAGAAAATTAAAAAAAAAAAACAATTCACACACAACATGGACTGAATAAAATGTAACAAAAATTAACGGCCTAAGTGTTCAAATTTGACGATAAATAAATAGTAAATAAAATTTAAATAATCTTCGTCTGTGTAATTTAACCGTGCCATTGTTAGCTAGTTAATCAACAAACTGTCAAAGAAACACAGTCGGCAATTTATGCCATGGCTAACGCTTATGGTAGGAAATTTATCAAAATATCAGGCTTTGAAATGAGTTTTTTCAAAATAAAATGAAAACCGTTTGATTTAGGTATAGGGAGTTACATACAAAGTATCAGTGATTTTTTGAGCTTAACACGATAGTGTTATAAAAAAAAGGGGGTTCCAATTTGAAAATCGCGAGATTTTTGCAATTTCTCATTGCAAACTTCAAGAATTTTTTTTGGACACTCTGTATATTCTATCGTTAATCTCGATGTGGAAATATATGAAGTGAAATATTTTTCAAGACAATTCTAAAAATCGTAACGAAATTTGTTCTTATTATAAAAATATCGGTATCTTTATCACTGGCCGTAAATGTCAAATTTTATCTTAAAGTCTAAATATCTTCTGGACGGTTGACGATAGGGATAGAACATTATTAACAAAAAGTGTTCAGAATTTATTGTGGAAATCGAAACTGCAATAAAATATAGGGTGTTCTATTTAAAATAAGTGAATCGACATCTACTTCCGGTATAACCGGAAGTGCCGCCATCTTGAAAATATTTTTAGCCTGTGGTCCCCAACGATTTTAGTATAATATCCAATTTTCAGGTTTTTCCTATTGATAGTTTTCCCGCAATCGATCGCGGGACCTCCCGGAGGACCACCCTGTATATATATATATATATATATATATATATATATATATATATATATATATATATATATATAATGTCCCACCGCGAACGGCATCGCCCGATTTCTCAAAAATTAGCTGTTGAAAATTTTTGAAAATTTGGTCAGCTACTAATGTCAATAGGGACAACCCGGCTAAAATATTTTCAAAACGATGGCATAACGGAACTAAGTGACAACTTTGTTATTTCAAAAAATATTCTTGAATTTTTAAATTCTACAACCAATTGCGGATACATTTTATGTATAATGTCCTTTACCTAAGCCTAACCGTTCTTGACATATTTCAAATTTTATGTCAAAAATGAGGTTTGCAGGCGAAAAATTAATTATGAAATTTTCCTATACGGAAGCCTTTATTAGTTAGCAATACTTGGTGGACTTGTAGAAAGGGCCCTGTTTTAGTGGACTCTGTATGATATTTTGATAATTATTAATACAGGATGGTCAAAAAATAAGGTTGAAAATTAAATTTTAAAAAAATTGTCCATTTCGAAATAATTGGCATTTTCATGCCGGAGCGATAGAATTATAAGTTTATTTGATGACTGTACATTATTTTAACCTGTTCTATCGGTTCCTGAAGTTATCAAGATTAAACTTGAATCACCCTGTATATATGCATATGTATATACAGGCTGTCCCAACAGTCGTAAATCCAACGTCTCAAGAAGATAGGCTAGTCAAGCCCTTTCAGAAAAACTCTACATAATCAAAAAGTTTACTGTTTTCAGGATGTTGACAATTTGATGAAAAAAAAAGAAAATCCTCAAATTTTAAGGTGTTGCCTCCCCGCACGCAGAAAATACATTTCCGGAATGTGATTTTGTGCCTGTTAATCCTCGATAATAGCGTTATCGAACCAATCTGAAGTTTTTGAAATTATGACAATTTTCATTTTTTCATAAAATTGTCAATATCTTGAAAACCGTAAACTTTTTGATAAAATCATATAGGGTTTTTCTAAAAGGACTTGAGCTAGTCTATCTTCAAGTGACGTTTTATTTACGACTTTTGGGACACCCCCCTCTCTCTCTCTCTCTCTCTATATATATATATATATATATATATATATATATATATATATATATATATATATATATATATATATATATATATATATATATATATATATAAAGACTCAAACTGATCCCGGTATGTGTTCTAGGGGGCCTAGTTTGTGCTCATTTGAAGGAATTTTTTCAAAATTCAAAAGTCGTGATCTCCTCGTTAGTAAATTTTCTACGAAAATTCATTAAAAAGATAAAGTTGAATGTTTAAAAAGGTTTTGGAGAGATACTCGTACTACATACCTATGTTACATAATTTATTGCTGTTAAAGTTTATAAAGGTTCCACGTTCTAGGATGTTTTAAGACTGATCACAAAAAAATATATACTTGAAACTCAGTGCAGTCAGAGAAGACTGCAATTATTTCCTGCAATAAAAAAGTTTGATTAAAAGGGGAAACTCAAACAATTCCTAAATCTGCAAGCAGGCAGCTTCATTAAAGAAGCTTCTCGCGCTGTGTGGCTTGAATTTGTGCAGAAAGTTCATAGTCGTGATTACAAGGGAATATTTAATGAGGGTGGATGTATGTACTTTAGTATAGTTTCGATATATATATATATATATATATATATATATATATATATATATATATATATATATATATATATATATATATATATATATATATATATATATATATATATAGCGTTTTCCACAAAAACTATTTTTTGCTGAATAATAAATTTTATTCCATAAGTGTGTGTGTGTGAAACACACTTATGGAATAAAATTTATTATTCAGCAAAAAATAGTTTTTGTGGAAAACGCTGGGACACGTGAAGCTTAATTTGTCGAACATTATCTTATAATCATAGTTAAAAAAATTAAACTCCCACCATTTTACCCCCACCATCTTATCCATTTAAAAAAATAGCAACCCTACACTTTTTTCGTCACAATTCGATGGATCTCATTTTTCTGAATGCGGAGATACCCCATATGTATGGTCTAATATTACAGTTTTCAATACACGGTGGAAATTTAATAACGGAATATTAAAACTAAACAGATTACCATGAAATTCAAATATCGAAAAGAAACTTAATAAAAACGTCCTTTTATTATAATAAATGTTCAAAATGTTCTCCATTCACTTGCACACAACGAAATAGTCTGCTCTGGAATTCTTCCCTAACTCTGTTCAACACGTCAGGCGTTACGTTCCTAATTTCTGTTCTTATTTTCATTTTCAAATCATCTAAATCAGCAGGTTGCGTTTTATACACTCTGTTTCTAAGGTATCCACATAAAAAGAAATCAAGAGGTGTAAGAGCTGGTGATCTAGCGGGCCATTCTACGAAACCTCTTCGTCCAATCTATCTTTGTGGAAAGACTTCGTGTAAGTTCTCCCGTACATGAAGATCAAACTGGGGCGGTACACCGTCTTGTTGAATTTGGATACAATTCTGCTAACATTGGGACAATTGTTTTCTTAGCATTTCTAAATATCTTGGACCGTTTAGATTTTCTATACAAACACGTCCAACTACGTGATCACCAATTATACCAGCCCAAACGTTCAACTTCTGAGGACGCTGAGTGTGTGTTTGTCGCATCCAGTGGGGTTTTTCGGCAGCCCAGTATCTGCAAATGTACCTGTTTACATCTCCATTCAAAATAAATGTTGCTTCATCGGAAAACAGAACGTCATCAGAAGAAATAATCCATGTAACATGTCCAGCAGTTGTTCACAAAATTGTAGTCTTCTATCAGAATCGCCCTCAATCAACTCTTGAACGTGTTGTAGTTTATAGGGATGAATTTTTTCGTTTTTGAGACACCTTAAAACTGTTGATTGACTAACATCATTTTCACGCGCAACTTGACGGGTAGAAGTTGTTGGTTTTTCTTGAAAAGCCAATGAAATATTGAGTTTTACATCTTCTTCAACAAACTTCTCCTAGGTAGTGGTTTAACGTGTCCATAATCACGAAACTGTGAATGTATCTTAGACACAGTTCCCTGGGTTAGTGGGGGCAAATCTGGATGTTTTTCATTAAATAGGTTAACAACTTGTGCCTGTGTTCTACATATATCACCATACTCAATCATCATTAATATTTCTGTTCGCAGAGGTTCAGTTAAATATCGCATTATCAGACCAAAAATTAATTAAAATTATCCGGAACAAAATTACAACTAATTTATTAGGAGACCGTGCATTCAACACAATACACCACCAAATAAAACAGAACTGTTTAATTTCACCTTTCACACTGCAAAAATTGGTAGTTAATAAAAAATGATTAATAATACCAAGTACGTTTTAGATAAAAGACAAGATAAGAAATTTAAGATAAGAGTCAATGAAGAAGTGCAAAGCAGATTATTTTGTTGTGTGCAAGTGAATGGAGAACACTTTGAACATTTATTATAAGGAAGGGATGTTTTTATTAAGTTTATTTTCGAAATTTGAATTTCAGGGTAAACTGTAGCTTTAATATTCCGGTATTAAATTTCCACCCTGTATTGAAAACTGGAATATTAGACCATACATATGTAGTATCTCCGCATTCAGAAAAATGTGATCCATCGAATTGTGATGAAAAAAATGTTGGGTTGCAATTTAAAAAAAAGGATAAAGTGGTGGGGGTAAAATCGTGGGAACATAATTTTTTTAACTATGATTATAAGATAATGTTCGACAAATTAAACTTCACGGTCTCAGCGTTTTCCACAAAAAATATTTTTGGCTGAATAATGAATTTTATTCCATAAGTGTGTTTCACACTGTATATATATATATATATATATATATATATATATATATATATATATATATATATATATATATATATATATATATATATATATATATATATATATACATATATATATATATATATATATATATATATATATATATATATATATATATATACATATATATATATATATATATATATATATATATATATATATATATATATATATATATATATATATATATATATATATAGTAAAATAAGTTTGGGTGAAACACCATATTTTGATGTCAGAGATAAGAGTTTTTAATGTGTCATTACTTATGGGACATCTCTTAGGTTAGTTTTTAAAGTTCCTAGAAGCTATACATCCCTAAATAGAGATCTAACAGACGCGCAACTGAATTCACAAAGTAACGACTATAGATGTCAACTCTTCAGACGCAAACAAAGGCATTAGATTTCGATGCATCGAAAATTTAAATGGCTTTCATGTGTTTCGCTGGCAGTTCCTCTTAGCGTACAAAGCAATTTAAACCATCCTCGAAGGCATATGGATGTTCGTATCAAACAGGCCTTCCCTTCTGTACATCTATGTTGGTTATAGACTCTTCTCTTTGTGCAAACTTTCAGGAATTTGCAATTTGCTGTAAATTTTATTCAGGCACTGCTGTTAAATATTTGAGATTTCCAATTTGGAATAAGCTATATACAGGGTGTTTAAAAAAGACGCGGCAATATTTAAGGGGTGGATTTCCCAGGTTATTTTATGAAAAAAGTTCCCATAAACATAGGTGCTAAAATTGTTTCCAGATACAAGGTGTTACATTTTTTTGTAAAATAACGATTTAAAAAAATAATTTAAAGATCTTCTCACCGATTGTTTTGAAAATTGTCAGCGTTGTTTGTAGTAATAATGGGCTTGATTTGGCCCTAATTAGATACAGATTGTTAAGTCAATTGGCGTTAGGGGGGGCACCTCAACAAAACTCGGAACGCAGCAAGTGCGTTATGGTAGTGAATTTTCTTAAATATGTTTTTATTGCAAATATGTCTGTTTTCTTTTTATTTAAGAAAGCAGGCATCAATTTTGGTTACCAGTATAACCTATATAGTAAAAACAATGTGCCATGTTTCATAAAATTAACTTTATTGTGTGAAAATGTACAAAAATTTCAGTAAACTTAAAGTGTTTCCACAAAAACTCGTTTCTTGGTCAACCTTATCGGTTAATAGCAAATTGGGCTATTCAAATATGAAGCATTTGATCAAAATTCGCTACCATAACACACTTGCTGCATCCAGAATTTCTTTTCTTACAAACATGCATTATATTTCGATGGAAAATGCAAAAATGCAATAACATAAGGCGTGTTTGATTAAAAAAATAAGAAAATTTGTATCACCAACGACTTATGGGCCACCCTATGATTGTAGAAATATTTTTTTTAAGATGTAGCTCAAGACACCCTATAATTAATATATAAAAAAAATTTCACATCTTGTATAATAACGGATATATTGAGCTTTATTGATTTTTTACGAAAATTCGACAAAAATTATATACCATTAAACGATAAACTCTATAGCTAAGGCTACTGCCAAGCATCAGAGAAAGGGTCTATTTTAAATGAATTTTCTGGAAATATTTTAGTAAAATGAAGGACAATGATCGTTGAAACTAAGACTTCAGGGTTTGTAAAACATTCTTCTTGAGACATTTTCTTTCCATAGCCCGTACTAGATTAAAGTTCTTTGCCTAAATGTTGCCAATTTTTGACGTTTTAAATAGCAACTTTGACATTTTGAGGAAAATCCCAATAAATTTTTATTTAAATGCCTATAACTTTTTTGTCTTTTGATCTACAGAGCTAAATTTTGGTAGGTAGCTTACGTATAATGATATAAACCCGCGTGCCAAATTGGTTGCCCTTACTTTGTTAATTGTGGAGATATAATTTTTTTTACAATTTTTTTCGAAAGAAAACTCAAAATTTTCCGGGAAAACCTGGGCCGATTTTCCTGGCTAACGAACTTATCCAAGCCATTTGTAAAGGGAAGGTACTCACCAAATTTAATCAAAATCGGCCCATAATTTTTTGAGTTATCGATGTGATATATATATATATATATATATATATATATATATATATATATATATATATATATATATATATATATATATATATATATATATATATATAAACATATAAAAATTGAAACTGACCCCGGATATGTGTTCTGGGGGGCCTAATTAGCGCTCATTTGAAGAAATTTTTTAAAAATTCAAAAGTCAGGATCTCCTCATTAGTGAATCTTTTTAAGAAAATTCACTAAAAATCAGTGACATAAAAATGTACGCACCTGACTGCAATATGATTTGTATATTATTTTGAAATAAAGAAACTAAAATCACAAGTTTTTTGTCTCTTGAAATTTCCCCGTATCTTGAATCGTCTACACGATCAAAAATAAAAACCTTTTTATCACACGTCCATTTATTATGCAAAAAAATACAAAAACTGTTGAAAGTGGCCACATCCAGCTCGGATACAGAAATCCAATCGTCTCCTCATTGACTGGCAAATTCATTCAAAAAGACCAGGATCAGATCTAAGTGACTTAAACCCAGCAATGATTCGATTTCTTAGGTCCTCCACATTTTCCGGTGGAGTAGTGTAAACCAAGGACTTCAGGTGACCCCAGAGGAAAAAATCCAATGGGTTTAATTCCGGGGATCGTGCAGGTCATAAGTGAGGTCTCCTTCGGCCAATCCAGCGATTTTCGTATGTTGTTATAAAAACTTATGTGCAACCTGACTAAAATGTGCTGGTGCACCATCGTGCATAAACCACATTGCATTTCTTATTGACAATGGTACATTATCCAGAAATCGAGGAAGCGTGTGTTCCAAAAAGTTGCGGTACACATCTCCAGTAAGTCTTCCTGGTAGAAATACTGGTCCAATTAGGCAGTCACCGACAATTACCATCCAAACGTTCAACGAGAACTGATGTTGAAAACGATCTTTAAATATTTGATCTAGATTTTCATCACCCCATATATGGTTATTATGAAAATTTCTTATCAAAGTTCGTGAAAAAATCGCTTCATCTGTAAACAGAATCTCCATAAGTATTTGGGGGATTTGAACCATTTTGCGAAAAAAACCATTGACAGAATGCAATACGTGGAGAACATAATGCGATACAGCAGCATTATTCTCTAAAATAAAAATACAAAATGTTTCCTGTGATGGATTCCATCCGGGCACACACTATATTTATTTTCTTGACCACAGCGTCTACTTTGTTAGGTTTTTAAACTTTTATTAACGGTTTAATTATCTATATAAAACATGTTTAATGAAAATTCGCTACCATACCTCTGGCTAGGTTTCCTGTCACTTTTCGTAGAAAAAACTTCACTAACGAGGAGATCACGACTTTTGCATTTAAAAAAATGTCTTTCAAATGAGCGCGAACTAGGTCCCTTTGAATACACATCCGAGGCCAGTTTTAATTTTTACAAATAATAGTAATAATAAAACAGTTTATTGGATAATAATTACAATAAGACAAACTACAAATAATGAACAGAATCATGCAGGTATTTCCATTGGAGATATATTTGTATCTAGTAGGAGACTTATTACACCCGCTCGAAGAATTATCTTGTCGGGCGTATCGCCTTGCATCCCCCATGAATTGATAGAAGGCGTCCTTCGAGATAATAAGTTTAGATTGGTATCTCCGGTAAGCTATGTGGGCATGGGGCTTGGCCTTAGTGACTTCACCCACATGTACAGCTTCTGTAGGCAGGTTTTTATAGTCCCTGATGATGATTTTACCCTTCCATCATCTTTGGTTATAAACTTTGAAGGTGACGCATATCGCGTTTTTCTTGCTACAGATGAACTAAGTTGCTTTAAATGTAAGCAGCCCGGTCATATTTCCAAAAATTGCCCAGAAAATGGTTCTGATAATGTGCCTAACACGGTGGTGGTTGAAGAGGCGACGAAAGCACCATTGGGCCTCGCTCAAGGTGCACCGAGCTTAGAAGTTCAAGTAAACCCAACACCGCCTAAGGGACTTAAACGCTTAGCTTTAAACTCACCGGAAATTGAGGAAACTTTCCCAGAATGTAGCCTCTCGTTTAAAGAGCCAATTTCGGAAAATTCACAAGGAAAGGAAAGACAAGCGACACAAAAAGAAAAACGCTGAACCTCCAGAATCCTTTGAACCTTTGAAACCCTTCTTTGCCAAAAAGCAGTTTATTCTTAATTATGAAGAATTTAAAGATTTTATGGTATCGGTTAAAGGTCAGGGAAATCCGTTTTCTATTGCACAAGAATTCAAGAGAGAGAATGAAAAGATTAAGTGTTGCACTTGCCAAGGGGCCACAACAAAGGGATGTTTCTACTGATTACACATCAGAGGCCTCTTGTTCGGAAGCTTCAACTTATTAAAATAATTATACAATAATATTCGTATCAAATATGAAAATAATAACTCTTCATACAAAGTCTTAGAAGTGAGGCCAAGTGGTGTACCTTGTTGTCCTTTCTGGATGAAGTAAAACCCGATATAGTCTGCCTACAGGAGACTAACTTAGAGGTCTCGCCATTGCCTTTCCTTTTTCCCCCTTATAATTTTCTAATTAACCCTTGTCAGGAGATTTACTCTGGTACAATAATCGGTTATAAAGTATCTTCAGTTTAATGCTGAGAAGTCATGAGGTGCTCATACGCGGGTACTTACAAAGAGCTACTTTCGGCGTCAAAAATATGATATTGCATGTATTGTCTGTCTATGTTTCACAGGACTCAGATATAGCTCTTTCTGTTCTTAGTAAGTTAGAGGATTACGTAAGCCGGTTGAACATCTGTGCCACGGAGCATGCTATAGTGTGTGGGGATTTCAATTGCACCTTGCTTCCAGCGAGGGATAGGTTGAACTCTGTGGAGAGAAATCTTGCGGTGTCCGGGAAACTCAGTAGCCTAGTTATTAATTGTTTGCTGCATGATGCGTGGCCACTAATAAATGCTCGAAAGAGTGGTTTTACGTTAAAAGTCGGGAGGTCTGCATCCAGAATAGATCGAATATATTGCTCCAATAATGTTCTCACACATGTCATTTCTTCAAAACTACTGCCGTCTTTTTCAGACCACCTTGCATTGTCTGTTTTGCTGAATTTTTAAAAGGAAAACAAGCTAAAGCTGTGGAAATTTGACAACAACCTTTTAAATGATCCAAAGTATACAGACTGCATGAACAATTATATAATATCACTCCTTCTAAAAGAACTCCTTTAGCCTGGTGGGAAAATTTTAAGCTTGGTATCAAAGAATTGACTGAACAATACTTGGTCCTTAGACGTAGTCATGACAGGATGTTTTTTGTTGCCACTGAAAGGGCTCTGTCTGAATTGATGAATGAGATAACTGGTGATAACATTGCTGATATCTTGAGAATCAATCAACAAGTCAAACAAATATACTTTGCAAACAGTGAGAAAAACTTCACTCAATTGATCTCGCTCACCTTTACCATATAGATAGGCCAACGGCTGAGATGATAAGTCCAATATTAAGCTCTCAGAAACGTTTCGAGGGACTACGAAATGGAAACTCTACCATCACAGATGCCATAGGAGTGTGTTCTTTTGTAAAAGCGCATTTTGAGACTATCTTTACTGACCAGGGTGGTAATGTTAACTTGGCGAGTTCTCTATTTGACGGTTTAAATACACTAACTGATGTCAATAGACAGTCATTGGATGAGCCGCTAAGCATTGAAGAGCTTACCGCTGCTTTGAGGTCTCTTAATAAAAATAAGTCTCCTGGAATTGATGGCTTGTCACCAACATTTTATCTCCATTTTTGGGATAAAATAAAGTATAGGTTTCTCGAAATGGTTACTGACGCAATTAGTAAAAATCTCTTATCACGTACTGCAAGATCATCCATTATCTGTTTATTGTTCAAGAAGGGTGAGCCATTATTTTTAAAAACCTGGCGACCTGTATCTGTCATGACGACGGATTATAAGATCATTTCGAAGTCAATTTCTGTTAGAATTTCCAAAGTAATAAATACTTTAGTTCAGGAGGATCAAAATTACTGTGTTCCAGGCAGATCAATTTACGATTCCTTACATCTACTTCGTGACATTAGTACCTATGTAAACAAGCAAAATGAGGGTGCAGCAATTGTCTCTCTAGATCAACAAAATGCGTTTGAGAACATCACACACAGCTACCTTTTCACACTTTTAAGACTCTATAACTTTGGTCCGTATCTTATCAAATTAATAAATCTTTTGTACACGAGTGGAATATGTATGATAAGAACAGCAAAATTTTTGACATCGCCAATTATTATAAAGAAGGGTATACGCCAGGGATGTCCACTCTCAGGCGTTCTTTTTTCACTGTGTTTGGAACCCTTGCTGAATTTCTTGAGACAAAAACTTACCGGTCTAAGACTTCCTGGCCCCATTGGAGAAATTAATTATCTAAAAGTGACAGCATACGCAGACGATGTAAGTGTTTTAATAACTGAAAAGTATGACTTTGCCAGTCTAGTAGACGTTTTCGAAATATATTCTGTAAATTCTGGAGCAATTTTAAATAGAAATAAGTGTAAAGGTTTTTGGCTCGGACGTTTCAAAGGCACAACTGAAACACCGTTGGGTATCTCAGGGACTTCAGCCAGCATTAATATTCTAGATGTAACTTTTAAAAATGATACAAATGTAATTAATGACGATATTTCAGATTTAAACTTTTCTAAAGTCAGAAATTCAGCAACAAAATGGAAAAATGTTTTGCCATCCCTCTCTTGGAGAGGAAGGGTTATAGTAATTAACCAATTTATAGCTCCCACCCTATGGTATTCATTTCAGGTATTACCAATACCACCAAACTTTTTAAAAGCGTACAAAAATTTCTAATTGAATTTTTTTGGGGTGGAAGAAAGCACTGGGTTACAGAACAGCATCTTTGCTTACCTATATCACATGGTGGTAAACACATGTAAAGTAAAGTTGTTCCGATTATTGTTAGCCTGTAAGTTCTTGTCCTGCATAGAAGAACCTAAGTGGTTAGTAATAGTAGGTATGGGGGCACTTTGGCCAGACAGTGACGTCACATTTCACATCTCGCCTTGTTATGTAACCTGTAAACATTCCAAAGGTCAATGACCTTCCAAGGTGATTGACCTGTTATTTCTAGGAAACTTTGGCCAGACAGTGACGTCACATTTCACATCTCGCCTTGTTATGTAACCTGTAAACATTCCAAGGTCAATGACCTGTCTAGGAAACTTTGGCCAGACAGTGACGTCACATGACTTGGGCCAGACAGTCACATGCAAACATTCCAAAGTGTCTAACCTATTACTTCAAATTATTCTAAGGATATTTTGAAAAAAACCATTTGGAGCAGGTGAGTTTCGAACCCCGGGCACTCAGATGGGAGGCAACGATGCTAACCACTGTGCTAAGCAGACGCTTATTAATTTACTGTTTTAGGCTGGTATATATACGACTTTTAATTAAAACAAACCATACATGTAACATACATAAAGTTTTTATTATTATTAGACAATTGAATGATTCACAAAATAAGAATTAATATGTTTTAATATTATATAAATGTGAGCTGGAAGATAAAGCCCTTCTTACATTTAATGAGGGAATATCAAATCTGTAAAAATAACACACAGAGGTCGTTGGCAAACAAAAGAAGGAAGTTCAGAAACAAAATAGACAACAGGTTCAAATAGGAAACCAAACTTAAATATCGTAGAGACAATAGAGGTCGCTGGCAAAACAAAGAAGGAAGCTCAGAAACAAAATGGACAACAGGTTCAACTCTTAAAAATAGGAACTTTTTTAGCCTTATGTGTGGGCGCGGCAAGTAGTTGATTTTATTTTGAAAGAGATACAGGTTCGATTCCTGATATATGCTCCTTGATATGGTAGCGTCAAATACAAAGAGGTACTGAATAACTAAACAGTAAGCTTAGAAACAATGGTTGGTTACAGGTTCAATTCCTTTCTAACCCCCCACGTGTTTAGTGTCATGTTACTCGTCTAAGTAAGCAGAATTAAAAAATGGCGACTAAAATAAGATAAAAAACTTAAAACCCTTATCGCGGAAGATCCGTGAGATGTACGATAGAACCAATACATGCACGGTGTTAAGGAGGCCAAATCAAAGTGGAATATACAATAAAATGGCCACTTCCGGTCTAAACTTTAAATCGTTATATCTTTTCAACGGAAAGTGATAGAAAGGAACCGACTTCAAAAATGTATGTTTCGTAACAAGGTCTACAAGAAAATGAGATAAAAACTTTAAACCCTTATCGCGGAAGATCCGTGAGATGTACGATAGAACCAATACATGCACGGTGTTAAGGAGGCCAAACCAAATTGGAATATACAATAAAATGGCCACTTCCGGTCTAAACTTTAAAGCGTTATATCTTTTGAATGGAAAGTGATAGAAAGGAACCGACTTCAAAAATGTATGTTTCGTAACAAGGCCTACAAGAAAATGAGATAAAAAACTTTAAACCCTTATCGCGGAAGATCCGTGAGATGTACGATAGAACCAACATATGCACGGTGTTAAGGAGGTCAAATCAAATTGGAATATACAATAAAATGGCCACTTCCGGTCTAAACGTTAAATCGTTATATCTTTTTAGAAACAATGGTTGGTTACAGGTTCAATTCCTTTCTTAAGCTAACCCCACGTGTTTAGTGTCATGTTACTCGTCTAAGTAAGCAGAATTAAAAAATGGCGACTAAAATAAGATAAAAAACTAAAAACCCTTATCGCGGAAGATCCGTGAGATGTACGATAGAACCAACACATGCACGGTGTTAAGGAGGCCAAATTAAAGTGGAATATACAATAAAATAGCCACTTCCGGTCTAAACTTTAAATCCTTATATCTTTTCAACGGAAAGTGATAGAAATGAACTATCTTTAAAAATATATCGTTTCATAACAAGCTCTACAAGAAAATGAGATAAAAAACTTTAAACCCTTATCGCGGAAGATCCGTGAGATGTACGAGAGAACCAACACATGCACGGTGTTAAGGAGGCCAAATCAAATTGGAATATACAATAAAATGACCACTTCCGGTCTAAACTTTAAATCCTTATATCTTTTGAACGGAAAGTGATAGAAATGAACTGACTTTAAAAATATATCGTTTCATAACAAGCTCTACAAGAAAATGAGATAAAAAACTTTAAACCCTTATCGCGGAAGATCCGTGAGATGTACGATAGAACCAATGCATGCACGGTGTTAAGGAGGCCAAATCAAATTGGAATATACAATAAAATGGCCACTTCCGGTCTAAACTTTAAATCGTTATATCTTTTGAACGGAAAGTGATAGAAAGGAACCGACTTCAAAAATGTATGTTTCGTAACAAGGCCTACAAGAAACTGAGATAAAAAACTTCAAATCCTTATCGCGGAAGATCGGTGAGATGTACGATAGAATACATGCACGGTGTTAAGGAGGTCAAACCAAATTGGAATATACAATAAAATGGCCACTTCCGGTCTAAATTTTAAATCGTTATATCTTTTGAACGGAAAGTGATAGAAAGGAACCGACTTCATAAATGTATGTTTCGTAACAAGGTCTACAAGAAACTGAGATAAAAACTTAAAACCCTTATCGCGGAAGATCCGTGAGATGTACGATAGAACCAATACATACACGCTGTTCAGCAAAGCAAACTCTATAAGCATATTCAATAAAAAATGTTACTTCTGGTAGACACTTCCGGTATAGCTATTCTTAGAGCTAGATACATGTGTGACACCTCAAAATAATCGTCTTGTTGAACAGAAGAAATATAATATTTAAGTAAGTCAGAACAAGCTGTGGTAACACCTAAAAACAACACACTCTCTCTTAGACTTAATGAAGTTACTTTCAGAGAAAATTTCAACCATACCAGAAAGAACAGTATTAAATAGCGTATTTAAATGTTGACTACATCAAGTGATGCGTGCTACAGACAAATTTTAGTACACCCTCTTAGACTTATTGAAGTTGACGGCACAGGCAGCTGTCAAGCGTACCTAACAAACCAAAGTAAATATGCCTTGAAGAACAGTCTTCAATTGTCCTAAACCAACACATCTCTATCATTTCAGAGTAATCTTAGCCATGTGACCAGTTAAACTAAGTATCTTGAAGTGTAGCTTTTATGCTTATGAGATATAAAATAAGAAAACCAAAGAGTTAATTGTCTATTACAACAACAAGTAGAAGGGGTTGACTTGGTACCTACAGCTGCTACATACTTGGTAAAAATGGGTGCCACTAGCATTTCAGAGTAATTTTAATCATGCAACACTCTAACTGTCTTGAGATGTAGCTTTATGTGTTAATGGGTGGAAATAACAAAACTAAAGAGTTGATTGTCTATTACAACTGTCAGCTAAAGAAGCATTTAGGTAGCCGGAATACCGATATCCTAAATATTTCAAGAGTAATCTTAGTCATACAACACTCAACTAACTGTCTTGAGATGTGGCTTTATGTGTCATTGGTTGGAAAATAAGAAAACTAAAGAGTTGATTGGCTATTACAACGGTCAGCTGAAGAAACATTTAGGTAGCCAGATTACCGATACCCTAAATATTTCAACCGAAGGAGTCCACTTAAAGTCATCTCCAGGGAGCCGGAATACCGGCCCCCTAGATGTGCCGGAAGCAACATTTCAATTAACACCAACAACCGCTAAATACTTGTTGGACTTTAGTATGTTTGGTATTAAATTCGGTTTGATACATAACCATTCATTTTTATAAAAAACTCAACAATTTTTATTTCTGCGTAAGCGAATTTAATCAGAAAGAACCAATCTTCAAGAAACCGAAAAAAAAAGAGGATAAGAACATTAAGAATAAACATTCCGATACCGAAATGATCCTAAACACACCATATGATGCAAATTCTGTAAATCTCTTTAACAGAAGAAAAACAGAAGTCAAACACCGTAAGACAAATAGAACCGACGCACATAACAGATGTGTCTGAGGAGAAACGTATTCAGAACCTTATTGAGTTTACTAAGTTTTAAGTATACGAATATAACAGTCTATATACCAACCGACCAGAGCAACACAACTAACCAACCAACTGTTTTTGAGGTGTAACCTTTATGTATGTATGTAATTTAATTTTCGATGGTGTAAAATAAAATTAAAAAGTGTGATATAGGCAAAATAAGAAAACCAAAGATTTAATTGCCTATCACAACAAGCTGACCGAACAGTGGGACCAACGGAATACCGATATCTTAAATATTTCAACGGAAGGAACCCACTGAGAGTCATCTCCAGGGGATCGGAATACCGATGCCCTAGAAATGTCGGAAGCAACATTTCCAGTAACACCTAGAACAGCTACATACTTGGTAAAAATGGGTGGAGCTCAGACTGTAAACGACTTGATAGGTGGTACATATGTTTACAAAGATTTGATTCTAAAGTTAGCCTGTCGGGATATCCAAGCATTTCTATGAAAACGCAACCAGCCAACTAACCAACCAACCCACGTTGAGGGGTGTAGAGATAGCAAGCTACCTACAAGTGGTCCCTCTGAATATATGTGATGTTAATGATAGATTAAGAGATTTAAGTGGCACGTGTTTGTATTGAAGGCTTGCAAGCTACGTACAAGTGTCTGAATATATGATGGTGATGACGGGTCACAAACAACATTCTTTACTTTTCTGAATAGCAAGTGAGCAACCCCCTTGTCGAACCCCTCCGAGCTAAAGGTAAACCCCACCCCGTCTTTAGGGATGGAGTAGTGTAAACGATGAAATATTAGATCCAACAGAAGCCCTGGACAACTCGATGTTTATATTCGATGATGTAGCTTGTAACAAACAAGATAAAATAAGACCATAGCATACTTTAGTATGGACAGACATAAGAATATTGATTCATTCTATCTCTGTCAAACATATACTCGAACAACCAAACATCTGGTACGTAACAACACAAATGTTGTGTTATTCAAGCAAAATGAAACCAATTTAAAACATGTGTACGACGATCATATGACCACCGATATGGACTTTAAACAATTTTAAAAATATATGCTACCAATGTTGGAAAGATAAATGATGTGCAAGACTAAAGGTTAGCAGATACTAATCGTTTTAACCTTCACTGCTGCCTACCTACTGAACCTTAGCAGATACTCCTCGTCTTAATATTCGACAGACAACACAACTTATTGTTTTCACCTTCACTGTTGGCTACCGACTGAACCTTAGCGGACGCTCCTCGTCTTAATATTCGACAAACAACACAGACAACACAACTTATTGTTTTCACCTTCACTGTTGGTTAACGACTGAACCTTAGTGGACGCTTCACGGCTTAATATTCAACAGACAACAACGACAGCTGTCATACAGCTGTCTGACATGACAGACAGCTGTGTTAGACAGCTGTGTTAGACAGCTGTATGACAGCTTAGTGGACGCTTCACGGCTTAATATTCAACAGACAACAACGACAGCTGTCATACAGCTGTCTGACATGACAGACAGCTGTCATACAGCTGTCTAACACAGCTGTCTAACACAGCTGTCTGTCATGTCAGACAGCTGTATGACAGCTGTCGTTGTTGTCTGTTGAATATTAAGCCGTGAAGCGTCCACTAAGGTTCAGTCGTTAACCAACAGTGAAGGTGAAAACAATAAGTTGTGTTGTCTGTGTTGTTTGTCGAATATTAAGACGAGGAGCGTCCGCTAAGGTTCAGTCGGTAGCCAACAGTGAAGGTGAAAACAATAAGTTGTGTTGTCTGTCGAATATTAAGACGAGGAGTATCTGCTAAGGTTCAGTAGGTAGGCAGCAGTGAAGGTTAAAACGATTAGTATCTGCTAACCTTTAGTCTTGCACATCATTTATCTTTCCAACATTGGTAGCATATATTTTTAAAATTGTTTAAAGTCCATATCGGTGGTCATATGATCGTCGTACACATGTTTTAAATTGGTTTCATTTTGCTTGAATAACACAACATTTGTGTTGTTACGTACCAGATGTTTGGTTGTTCGAGTATATGTTTGACAGAGATAGAATGAATCAACACATCTGTTATGTGCGTCGGTTCCATTTGTCTTACGGTGTTTGACTTCTGTTTTTCTTCTGTTAAAGAGATTTACAGAATTTGCATCATATGGTGTGTTTAGGATCATTTCGGTATCGGAATGTTTATTCTTAATGTTCTTATCCTCTTTTTTTTCGGTTTCTTGAAGATTGGTTCTTTCTGATTAAATTCGCTTACGCAGAAATAAAAATTGTTGAGTTTTTCATAAAAATGAATGGTTATGTATCAAACCGAATTTAATACCAAACATACTAAAGTCCAACAAGTATTTAGCGGTTGTTGGTGTTAATTGAAATGTTGCTTCCGGCACATCTAGGGGGCCGGTATTCCGGCTCCCTGGAGATGACTTTAAGTGGACTCCTTCGGTTGAAATATTTAGGGTATCGGTAATCTGGCTACCTAAATGTTTCTTCAGCTGACCGTTGTAATAGCCAATCAACTCTTTAGTTTTCTTATTTTCCAACCAATGACACATAAAGCCACATCTCAAGACAGTTAGTTGAGAGTGTTGTATGACTAAGATTACTCTTGAAATATTTAGGATATCGGTATTCCGGCTACCTAAATGCTTCTTTAGCTGACAGTTGTAATAGACAATCAACTCTTTAGTTTTGTTATTTCCACCCATTAACACATAAAGCTACATCTCAAGACAGTTAGAGTGTTGCATGATTAAAATTACTCTGAAATGCTAGTGGCACCCATTTTTACCAAGTATGTAGCAGCTGTAGGTACCAAGTCAACCCCTTCTACTTGTTGTTGTAATAGACAATTAACTCTTTGGTTTTCTTATTTTATATCTCATAAGCATAAAAGCTACACTTCAAGATACTTAGTTTAACTGGTCACATGGCTAAGATTACTCTGAAATGATAGAGATGTGTTGGTTTAGGGCAATTGAAGACTGTTCTTCAAGGCATATTTACTTTGGTTTGTTAGGTACGCTTGACAGCTGCCTGTGCCGTCAACTTCAATAAGTCTAAGAGGGTGTACTAAAATTTGTCTGTAGCACGCATCACTTGATGTAGTCAACATTTAAATAAGCTATTTAATACTGTTCTTTCTGGTATGGTTGAAATTTTCTCTGAAAGTAACTTCATTAAGTCTAAGAGAGAGTGTGTTGTTTTTAGGTGTTACCACAGCTTGTTCTGACTTATTTAAATATTATATTTCTTCTGTTCAACAAGACGATTATTTTGAGGTGTCACACATGTATCTAGCTCTAAGAATAGCTATACCGGAAGTGTCTACCAGAAGTAACATTTTTTATTGAATATGCTTATAGAGTTTGCTTTGCTGAACAGCGTGTATGTATTGGTTCTATCGTACATCTCACGGATCTTCCGCGATAAGGGTTTTAAGTTTTTATCTCAGTTTCTTGTAGACCTTGTTACGAAACATACATTTATGAAGTCGGTTCCTTTCTATCACTTTCCGTTCAAAAGATATAACGATTTAAAATTTAGACCGGAAGTGGCCATTTTATTGTATATTCCAATTTGGTTTGACCTCCTTAACACCGTGCATGTATTCTATCGTACATCTCACCGATCTTCCGCGATAAGGATTTGAAGTTTTTTATCTCAGTTTCTTGTAGGCCTTGTTACGAAACATACATTTTTAAAGTCAGTTCATTTCTATCACTTTCCGTTCAAAAGATATAAGGATTTAAAGTTTAGACCGGAAGTGGTCATTTTATTGTATATTCCAATTTGATTTGGCCTCCTTAACACCGTGCATGTGTTGGTTCTCTCGTACATCTCACGGATCTTCCGCGATAAGGGTTTAAAGTTTTTTATCTCATTTTCTTGTAGAGCTTGTTATGAAACGATATATTTTTAAAGATAGTTCATTTCTATCACTTTCCGTTGAAAAGATATAAGGATTTAAAGTTTAGACCGGAAGTGGCCATTTTATTGTATATTCCACTTTAATTTGGCCTCCTTAACACCGTGCATGTGTTGGTTCTATCGTACATCTCACGGATCTTCCGCGATAAGGGTTTTTAGTTTTTTATCTTATTTTAGTCGCCATTTTTTAATTCTGCTTACTTAGACGAGTAACATGACACTAAACACGTGGGGTTAGCTTAAGAAAGGAATTGAACCTGTAACCAACCATTGTTTCTAAAAAGATATAACGATTTAACGTTTAGACCGGAAGTGGCCATTTTATTGTATATTCCAATTTGATTTGACCTCCTTAACACCGTGCATATGTTGGTTCTATCGTACATCTCACGGATCTTCCGCGATAAGGGTTTAAAGTTTTTTATCTCATTTTCTTGTAGGCCTTGTTACGAAACATACATTTTTGAAGTCGGTTCCTTTCTATCACTTTCCATTCAAAAGATATAACGCTTTAAAGTTTAGACCGGAAGTGGCCATTTTATTGTATATTCCAATTTGGTTTGGCCTCCTTAACACCGTGCATGTATTGGTTCTATCGTACATCTCACGGATCTTCCGCGATAAGGGTTTAAAGTTTTTTATCTTATTTTCTTGTAGACCTTGTTACGAAACATACATTTTTGAAGTCGGTTCCTTTCTATCACTTTCCGTTGAAAAGATATAACGATTTAAAGTTTAGACCGGAAGTGGCCATTTTATTGTATATTCCACTTTGATTTGGCCTCCTTAACACCGTGCATGTATTGGTTCTATCGTACATCTCACGGATCTTCCGCGATAAGGGTTTTAAGTTTTTTATCTTATTTTAGTCGCCATTTTTTAATTCTGCTTACTTAGACGAGTAACATGACACTAAACACGTGGGGGGTTAGAAAGGAATTGAACCTGTAACCAACCATTGTTTCTAAGCTTACTGTTTAGTTATTCAGTACCTCTTTGTATTTGACGCTACCATATCAAGGAGCATATATCAGGAATCGAACCTGTATCTCTTTCAAATAAAATCAACTACTTGCCGCGCCCACACATAAGGCTAGTTCCTATTTTTAAGAGTTGAACCTGTTGTCCATTTTGTTTCTGAGCTTCCTTCTTTGTTTTGCCAGCGACCTCTATTGTCTCTACGATATTTAAGTTTGGTTTCCTATTTGAACCTGTTGTCTATTTTGTTTCTGAACTTCCTTCTTTTGTTTGCCAACGACCTCTGTGTGTTATTTTTACAGATTTGATATTCCCTCATTAAATGTAAGAAGGGCTTTATCTTCCAGCTCACATTTATATAATATTAAAACATATTAATTCTTATTTTGTGAATCATTCAATTGTCTAATAATAATAAAAACTTTATGTATGTTACATGTATGGTTTGTTTTAATTAAAAGTCGTATATATACCAGCCTAAAACAGTAAATTAATAAGCGTCTGCTTAGCACAGTGGTTAGCATCGTTGCCTCCCATCTGAATGTCCCGGGTTCGAAACTCACCTGCTCCAAATGGTTTTTTTTCAAAATATCCTTAGAATAATTTGAAGTAATAGGTTAGACACTTTGGAATGTTTGCATGTGACTGTCTGGCCCAAGTCATGTGACGTCACTGTCTGGCCAAAGTTTCCTAGACAGGTCATTGACCTTGGAATGTTTACAGGTTACATAACAAGGCGAGATGTGAAATGTGACGTCACTGTCTGGCCAAAGTTTCCTAGAAATAACAGGTCAATCACCTTGGAAGGTCATTGACCTTTGGAATGTTTACAGGTTACATAACAAGGCGAGATGTGAAATGTGACGTCACTGTCTGGCCAAAGTGCTCCCATACCTACTAGTAATGACGCGATATTTTCTGTCGACCTATCAAAATTCTGGCCTTACCTGGCAAGTTCTCTTCATGAAGCCCTCCCCATATAGAGATAATCAGCTCCCCCAATTTTTTGTATCATGTCATGGCCTTTTTTGACATAATAGAATTCAATGCTGCAAATTTGTTTAGATCATGTAAGATTGGCGACTTGCCCTTGATTGACTGTGGACTTGTAAATTTTGCTCAATTAACAATTTCAAACTTATGGTTTAGTTTAGGTTTGTACAAAATATCTCAGCTAATTGACAACAACAACTGGGTAGATTTTCAGGATCTAAATATATCAGGTTACAGTCCATATCTTAAGTGTAATTTACTGATAAATTTTCAACAGTTAAAATATAAATTTAGCTACCACTTCATGAATCAGAACAATGCAGATAACCACTACTTGGCTTCCATCACATGGCAATTTGTTGACTCACGAGGACAAATTAAGGATATTTCAACGGATTCGAGGAGAGACATAATCAAAGAAATAACTCTCAAACATTATCGGATCCGAGGTCCTTTAAAGGGAGCTTGGTCTGATGATCCAGTTTACTGGAAGAGCTTTATGGAGCGTTTCCTACCAACAGTCGATAGCTTTCCGTCTAGCAAAGAACCGTTTAGCGGACCTGATTTTTCTGAATAGGGCAGAAAAGATAGATTCAGACTTGTGTCTTTGGTGCCAAATAATCGGAACGTCCTGGCATCTCTTCGTGCAATGTTCCAAAACAAAGGAGATATGGAATTTTATAAGGGGTATTTTTCTTGGTTTGTTAAATAGACCCTTATATGCGGTAGATATTTATGCTGGATTGTCAGCGGACTTGGGGCCAATAAGTAAAAATTGCAATTTTTTGCTGAATGTTGCCAAGTCGACGATATACAATGCGCTAATGGATGTTTTCCTTGAAGAAAAGAACATTAGACCATATTTGACTGTTTTCAAAATTCGTCTCAAGTCACGACTTTATAAGGAATTTATTTGGTATTCAGGGAAACATTACCTAGAGGGCTTTGTTAAGCAATGGTGTTATAAAATAGTTTTATGCAGTGTAGAAAACGGAACGGACATTTTCTGAGTAAATAATGTTTAATATAGTCCACCGTAATTGTTAATAATAATAATAATAATAATAATAATAATAATAATAATAATAATAATAATAATAATAATAATAATAATAATAATAATAATAATAATAATAATAATAATAATAATAATAACACATACATACTCACATATATGCATACCTACCCATCCTTTACAAAACTCCATATTTCCTCGCAGGCGCACGTGCACATGTACACCTATTCGCACTTACACACCTACACACCCAAAACTCACCACGCACACACCTTCTCATACATAGCAAAATGGTGTCTGTTTATGGAGCCACTACCCCGGAACGTGAAAACAGTAAATATTTCCTCAAAAATGCATTTGTAAGACGTTAAATAATCCCAGTTCGTCAATCTGTGTTGTACCAGTTTTTTATATGTATCATTCGACGTGCCTTCGATCTGGGGATTTCTCCCATGCAACTTTCCACTCTTTTAACAAACGAAATGTTTGTCTGTTTCAAGTGTCTGGGAACCTCGTTAAATATCTTGGAGCCCAAATAAGTAAAACTGCGCTAACCTATCGTCTGTGTACATTTGGCTATATATGCGTTTTCATCTCTTTTCTGGTCGCGTATTCGTGACTTATCGGATGCAGCAAATAAGAGCATCTTGAGCAAAACACCAGCAAACATTTCGTAAAGAGTTGTCGACAATAAAGAATCACAGACTCCATAAGAAGAAGATCTGTAGGATAGGTTATTTTCTTGTTAAAAATTACCTTCTTCAGCCACTTCTTAATTATCTCCAGCTGTGTATAACAATTTGTCGTAATTCCACCCCAGCCTATTATTCCGTATTCTAACAGGGACTGAACTAATGCGTCATACATATCAATAATTGTCGTCTGCTAACTAAATCTCTGAAAAATTTAAATGTTGGTATTACCGATTTGAGTTTTTCTTCAGCGTTTCTGTATGCCTGTTCCATATCAAGCCAGAGTCTATCTCTATTCCCAAGTATTTCACCGTATCTCTCACCTTTATTTATACAACCTGGTCCTGTGTTTCAACTACGATCTTATCATAATTTGCTCCGTATTTTTCAGTGTGCCTGAAAAACACAATGTTGTTTTTGCAAAAATAGGTTGTTAATATTTTTCATTACAATGATACATTATTTCTTTAACATTTCTCTGTATTCCATTTTTTAAACAAGGCCAAGTTTCTTTGAAATATACGAGCGCCGTGTCATCTGCGTAGCTAATAATTTCCCCCCTTATTTCAATGTGAAACAGATTAGTACAAATTGAAAAGAATGGAACCCAGGACCGTTCCCTGTGGAACACCATACTTAACCTCCCTAGGCTGACTCATGACTTCGCCTACAGTCACACTCTGCAGCCTTCCACTTAGGTAGCTTTTTATCAAAGTATGGACTGATCCCCTGAAGCCCAGTCTCCACATAGTATCCAGTAATTCATCGTGGCAAACGGTGTCAAAAGCTTTGGTCAGATCTACAAACACACACGCCACAGGAACTCCCAAATCCAGTTTACCATATATGTGTCCAGTCAAGAGGCAATGGCGTCCTGTGCTGATTAATTTTCTCTAAATTCATACTGCTTTTCCGAAAGTAGATTTTTTTTTTTCAAAGGATGTGAATCTAATTTTTAATATTTTTTCAATATTTTAGTAAAGTTTGACATAAGCGAGATTGGCCTATGATTACAAAGCTTTGACTTCGCCGCGGCCTTACGCATGGGTTTAATTATACTTCTCTTTAATGCTGTTGGAAAGACACCCCGCTCCATTCAAACATTTAGAAAGTAGGTTAATGGATGCATTCTATTCTTGCTCATTTGCCGTGGTAGGCGCGTCTGTATTTCGTCTGACCCAGGTGCCTTACGTACTTTTAATTTTACGATTATTTTGCGTCGAAAAGATCTTTCAGTTCGCATAGTAATATCGTTTCACCCAAAGATGTCACATAGGCACAAAAATCTTCAGAAACATCCGTATCTCCCGTTGTAAACTCACCATCTTCTGTTTCTATCTCTGCCACATCAAGTTTGGTTTCTCTTTTCCCCTTTATGTCATTTATCCACATAATAATTGAGCCGGTGTTGCCGTCCTGTATTTTGCTACGGTAGTAGTCATTCCTTGCCCTGTTTATGATTGAATTTAATTTATTTATAAATCTCTTATACCTCTCAGCCTTTATACGTTTATATATGTATCCCGCCAATAAGTGAAGATTTGAACATGTGATGAGCACTGATAAGTACAATTTGGGGAACCCAATACATCACAATACAGCGTTAGCCTCATCAGAGTGATGAATGAACTGTTCATTGCTAACTTTGTTAACGAAACAATCGTCAGGTCTAAAAACTGTATTGTGATGGGTTCTATTGGGCTCTCCAAATTGTACTTATCACACCAATAATTTTAAAAATTGGTCCAATTTGATGAAACTCGGTGGGTACTTTTCTTTCAGCAAATTTTCTGAAGTAAGAAAGCTAGTGCAACCAAATTTGGTACGCAGGGGTATATCATGAAAGGTAAACTATGTACCAACATTTAGACAAACTTGGGTGTTAATGGTGTTCAAAGAAATGCACAAGACCAAAATATTTTGCGTGGTTAACAAAATATATTGAATATTACGGACAAAGATTAAGTTTTCTTTGGGCAAAAAGGACAAGAAGTGCCAGAAAAATGCAAGTAAATAGAAATTTTAATGAAAGTGATTCAATTTGTTTAAAAGCAACCTATAACTACGTTTTATTATGTATAAAAATTAGGCTTCCTATTTTCAAGGTATTTAAAAGCCATCTCTATCTCTCTAGTTTAATCTGGAAACACGATTTCTCATTTCTTAATTGACAGGAACCATGAGAGAAACGTGTACGTTCTGCGCATAACCTCGAAATCGACTCCACGAATACCTTAGCATCTCAGAATATAAAACAACTAGGTACCTATATTCTAAGGTTAATAAAAATAGTAGGTAAATATTAACCCAACTTTTAATTTTAACATAACTTTAACAAAAATGCCTTTGGCCGTCAACTGTGACTGTATTACATTATGATTCTAAGATCCAATCAAACAAATAAGCAAGTGGTTGTATACATCACACTCAGGTTCTTAATCAATTCATGTAGGTACTGTATTACCTAGTGAAAATTATTTCAAGAAGAAATATACCTGTCGCAAATTAATATAAGTGTAATACCTAGGGTACTTATGGTTTTCTTAACTCTTAGCTTTTACTCTTTATGGAACATTTGAAGTAAACGAAACTACATAATATCATAAAGCAGTTTAAATTACATACATCTGATGTACTGTGTAAATTATTAAAATTTTAATTTCATAATTTTGTATTGTTTATAGTTATTTATTTCATTTTCAAAAAGTATGGATACAGTAATAGTAAATATGTGTTTAAAAGAGTTTAGGTGCAGCAAGTGCGTTATGGTAGCGAATTTTTGTAAAAATATTTCAAATAGTGATAACTCAAATTCCCATTAAACTAGAATCGTCAGATTTGATACATAGTAAAACCCATCTAAAGGCAGCGTGGGTACCACATTTGAAAAATAACTACAAATTTCTTTTAAAAAAACCTTTTTTGTTATTTTATTTACAGAGACTGGTTCGATTGAGTTGACTAAAATGGATCATCCAAGCGATTAATAAGGAAAAATACCTGCCACGTTTATAATTTGGCAGGTACATTCCATAAAATTTAAATTTTCGGTAAATTTTCAGTTTAGCACACGAGAGACTTTCAGAAAAAAACGCAGAAACATGCGTAGAACCCTTTCTGGATGCACATACCACAAGAAACATGTCTTTCAAACGGCCCCTAAGAAAGTTACAGGACCAGGAGTGAATAGGGGTGCTGGGCGGGGAAGAGATAAAAAGGAAATGTGAGCGGAAAGTCCGAAAAAACAGCTGAGCTGGACCTCTATAAGCGATTTTGCAGCCTTAGCTCCTTAAAATCCTGTTTACTTCACCCAGAAACCTTATTCACCGCAGGTAACGCAACTTTCTTGGGGGTTGTTCCGAAGAAATTTTTCTTGTTTATCTTGTTCTTGTTTATGTATTGAGGATAGTTGTAGGTATGTAGAAGGGGAAGGAAAACCCCCGTGACGAAGCCGCGAACCAAGATTTTCAATGTATGTTTAAATTGTTACCTCATTTCATTGGCTTAAAATATTTTTCCAAAAATGAATTTGATGCCTGCTTTTATTAAAAAAAGACATATCTGCCATTAAAAATATATTTATGAAAATTCACTACCATAACGCACTTGCTGCGTCCAGACTTTTTATATTTTATCTCGGTCAAACCGATGGCTATCAAGTAAAACCATTGAAAAATTTTTAAGTCCGCCAGTTTAATAACAGGGTAATAAAATCGACACAGGTGGAAAACAATCCTCTAAAGGCAAGCAATCTCTTTCTTTTGAAATTTATTTCTGAATAAAACGAATGAAATTCATTTGCATTTCATTTATCTAAACATAGAGCTCCCAGCGTAATACAATACGAGAATTACAGTTACGAGTTCTGTATTATGCAGCTGCACCACCATTACTGACAGTCATAAAGTTTTACTAGCTCATATCACATACAATATTGTACTCGTGCATGAAAGCTAAGAGACAGTAATTTGATTTTTGATTGAAATACAAGATAAAAGCTCTCCAAAGAATATGGCCATTTGGAATATATCAGGAAGTAAAAGAATATCATAGGAGCCTGAATGGTTTACGGGTAAGAATGTGTGCCTCTGAATCGAAGGGTACTGGGTTCGATTTCCAAGGTTCCCCTTTCACTTTTTCAGTACATACTGTAAAATTAACATCAACCGAGGTTGTGGAATTGTATTTGAGCCAGTTTAATGCCTACACGATCCATCCTTCGCAGGGGGTGTAAAGCCGTCGCCCACCCCCCCTTTTCAGAAATATATATATATATATATATATATATATATATATATATATATATATATATATATATATATATATATATATATATATATATATATATATATATATATATATATATAACATACAGACTTGGAGACTACTTCTCTGGCTTCACTGTTGGTTTTTGTGAAGCCAGAGAAGTAGTCTCCAAGTCTGTATGTAGTATGGACAAGTTTCACCAAGTAAGGGCAACAACAATCAATGAATATATATGTGTATATATATATATATATATATATATATATATATATTAATATATTTGTGTGTGCGTGCGTGCGTGTGCGCGCGCGTGTGTGTGGTTCACACCGATAACTCAAAAAATAATAGGCCGATTTTGATATAATTTGGTACGCACCTTTCCTTTGCAAGTGGATAAGTTCTTTACCCAGTAAAATCGGCCCAGGTTTCCCCGGAAAATTTTTTAGCGAGTTTTTGAGTAAAAAAATAATTTAATAAAGAGATGAAAACTTTTAAAACTTAATTCAATTTGAATAGCATATTTGGTTGTTTATTCTTAACTTAGTGAAACCGTTCCATATTTAATACAGTCGTAGCCTATTCCCCTGGTTTCACAAGGGCTTGTTTTTCGTGAATTTTCTTTTAAAAAATCACTAATGAGGGGATCCCGACTTGAATTTTGAGAAAATTTCAACAAATGAACGCGAACTAGCCCCCCTAGAATTCAAATACAGGATCAGTTTCAATTTTTATATGCATATATATATATATATATATATATATATATATATATATATATATATATATATATATATATATATGCATCACGCCGATAACTAAAAAAATAATGGACCGATTTTGATCGAATTTGGTACGTACTTTCCTTTTGCAAGTGGCTTGGCTGAGTTCGTTAGCCAGGAAAAGCGGCTCAGGTTTTCCTGGTAAATTTTTCGTTTTATTTCCGAAAATTTTTATATTCCCGGAAATAACAAAGTAAGGGCGACCAATTTTGGTACACGTGTTTGAATAATAAAGAGTGAACTATTACCAAAATTTAGGTCTGTAAGTTAAAAGACAAAGTTATAGGCATTTAAAGAAAATAATTCTTTAAAAACCAATATACATGGTTTTTAAAGAAAGTACATCTAAAATTTTGGTATGATTTGATTATCTGATTAGATATTTCATGCCTTATTTATTAAAAAGTTAGTAGATACCTGACATACATATATGTTTCTTTTACTCGACAAAGTTTATTGCCCTTCTCCTTGTTACTAATCTATTTAATGCATTCTAAATGACGCTAATGTTAATTGTGGTTTGTTGTGTAGGTGTTTCGTGTCATGTGAGTGTACTTATATTTGTTTACCTTTCAAACGATTTTTAATTCGTTTGCGTTTTTGCTTTACTTGTTAATATTTTGAAACATCACTACAATATATATATATATATATATATATATATATATATATATATATATATATATATATATATATATATATATATATAACTGGCAACTGGCAAATAATTGTATATTCTTGGGCCACTGTAAGTATGACAGTGCTGACCTACTTTTGGTACATGGATTTATATCATTATAGGTAAGCTACCTGCAAAAATTTAGCTTTGTAGGTTAAAGGACAAAAAAGTTACAGGCATGTAAAGAAAAATAAATTTGGGTTTTCCTCAAAACGTCAAAGTCGCGATTTGAAACGTCAAAATTGGTAATATTTAGGCAATGAATCTGAAACTAATATGAGCTATGGAAAGAAAATGTCTCAAGAAGAATGTTTTACAAAGCCTAAACTCTGTTTTTCAATCGTCATTGTCCTTCATTTTACTAAAGTATTCCCAGAAAATTTATTTCAAATAGACCCTTTCTCTGATGCTTTGGCAGTAGTATTGGCTATAGAGTTTATCGTTTAATGGTATATCATTTTTGTCGAATTTTCGTAAAATCTCATTAAAGCTCAATATATCCGTTATTATACAAGTTACAAAAAAAATGTATACATTAATTATAGGGTGCCTTGAGCTACATCTTAAAAAATATTTCCACAATTACAGGGTGGCCCATAAGTCGTTAGTGATTTTTTCTTTTTAATCGAACACGCCCTATGTTATTGCATTTTTGCATTTTCCATCTTTGTAAGAAAAGAAATTCGGGACGCAGCAAGTGCGTTATGGTAGCGAATTTTCATTAAATGCTTCAAATTTGAATAGCTCAATTTGCTATTCATTTATAAGGTTGACCAGGAAACCAGTTTTTTCGGGAACAATTTAAGTATACTTTCGGAAATTTTTGAACATTTTCAAACAATAAAGTTATTTTGATGAAACATGACACATTGTTTTTACTATATAGGTTATACTGGTAACCAAATTTGATGCCTGCTTTCTTAAAAAAACATATTTGCTATTAAAAACATTTTTATGAAAATTCACTACCATAACGCACTTGCTGTGTCCAGACTTTTTCTTTATAGTATTAAGCGAATTGCTTTCCTGTCGATGGTCGTCAGGTGCACCTTCCAGCTTATGAATAAACACGGGTTTTAATAAATGATTTTTGTTCTTTTTAAGTATTTATAATGAAATAATCAATGCAGAGAATTTTATAACTTATTTTGAGACTTTATTTGTCTAGCTACACAGTTTTTTGCGCAACACATCAACCTGTACATAATCACGATTTTACAATTGATCGCAGAGATTTGACCCCATTAAAGTGGAAAATGAGAGAGGCGATATCAGAAGATAAAAAATTCAAACCAGCGATTTTCATTTCATCTGTTCTGACATCTGGTGTGAATTTAAATGAAATTGGGAGAGTAACCCTTATCAAATATTAATTCTAACCTTTTAACGAAGTTGGTTTATGAGCCTGGAATATTTCTTGAGTAAGTTGGAGTTCGGTTACAATTCCACTGCGTTAGGTGGACTATAGTGTATTTTTAACCAATTGAGTTTGTGTATGACTTATTTTTTACAATAAATTATCACATACAGAGTCTGCATTTAACTAATTAGAAACCAATTTTATTCGAGAAAGGTGAAACACGTCGACTTGGTACCTACCAAAGCAAAAAAAAAAAAAACTATTTTAAATTTAATGAGAAAATTAGGTATTTTTAGTGAATTTTTATTTAAAAAAATTCACTAATAGAGAGGTATCGATGGTGAGACTTTGCAAAAATTCTTTCAAATGAGTGCAAACTAGGACGCCTAGAACCCATATCCGGGGTCAGCTTCAATTTTTACATGTTATATATATATATATATATATATATATATATATATATATATATATATATATATATATATATATATATATATACATATATATATATATATATATATATATATATATATATATATATATATATATATATATATATATATATATATATATATATATATATACATATATATATATATATATATATATATATATATATATATATATATATATGTATCCGTCTGCTAACTCAAACAATAATTAACCGATTTCGCTGAAACTTGGCAAAAGGCTTTCTTTTATTAATGGCTTGGATGAGTTCGTTAGCCAGAAAAATCGGACGGGGTTTTTCGGGAAAACTTTGAGTTTTCTTTCGAGAATTTTTTTTTCTCCGAAAGTAACAAAGCTGTTTTAATGAAATTTACTACATATGTTGCCTTGGGAGAGATCTTACTAAGTACCAAAATTCAATTTTCTAAGTTTATAAAAAATTGAGTTATTCAAATTTTAAATTTTCTTTCGAAAAATTTTTTTTTCTCTGAAAATTACAAAGTTGTTTTAATGAAATTTGGTAGATATCTTGCGTTAGGAGAGACCTTACTACACACCAAAATTAAACTCTCTAAGTTAATAGAAAATTGAGTTATTTAAATTTGAAACATTTAATATTTAACATGAAGTTTTTACCACAGAAATCGTAGAAACGACGAGACGATTTTCACGTGTCTAGTATCAGGATGACATGAGAGGATAGTGAGTGGCAGTGTTGTACATGTTAGTTTGTTATTCTGCAGATGATGTTTTCAATTTGTTTTCAATATATGGTGAATGTAACAGAATAGTTGAGACAACAGTTCGAACATTTAACAACAGATTCCTTTATTTGGCACCAATGAATACAATAAAATTCAGCAGAATTAAAAGTAAGTCGTCAAGTCATGGACTAATACTGACAGGACGCGTTGCTAAACGTTTCAAAATTGAAGACAATGAAATGAATGAAATTATAGTTCTTGCATATTTTGAAGCATGTCTACAAAGTTCGTTAAGAAGTAGGTCTCAAGATTTGGGTTTATCTATCTGGGCAATACACAGAATATTGAGAAAGCACAATATGCATAATTAGTGAATTTTTATTTTAAAAAAAATCACTAATAGAGAGGTATCGATGGTGAGACTTTGCAAAAATTCTTTCAAATGAGTGCGAACTAGGACCCCTAGAACCCATATCCGGGGTCAGTTTCAATTTTTATATGTTTATATATATATATATATATATATATATATATATATATATATATATATATATATATATATATATATATATATATATAGGTATCCGCCTGATAACTCAAAAAATAATTTAACCGATTTTGATTAAACTTGGCAAGTGCCTTTCTTTTATAAATGGCTTGGATGAGTTCGTTACGCAGAAAAATCGGACGGGGTTTTCCGGAAAAATTTTGAGTTTTCTTTCGAAAATTTTTTTTTCTCCGAAAGTAACAAAGCTGTTTTAATGAAATTTACTATATATGTTTCCTCAGGAGAGATCTTACTACGTAACAAAATTCAACTTTCTAAGTTTAGAGAAAATTGAGTTATTCAAATTTTAAGTTTTCTTTTGAAAAAAAGTTTTTTCTCCGAAAATTACAAAGTTATTTTAATGAAATTTTGTGGATATCTTGCCTTAGGAAAGACCTTATTACCTGTTAAAATTAAACTCTCTAAGTTTATAGAAAATTGAGTTATTTAAATTTGAAGCATTTAATAAAAATTCACTACCATAACGCACTTGCTGCGGCCCGAGTTTTTTTATGTTTGACGGGATACGAACTAGGATATTTCTGATTTATATTTTCTAAACAACCAAAGACCTAAGCTGTATTTTCCAAGGCCTAACGAATTCTTTAAGAAATTTGAAATTCGCTTTAATTAAGTGTTCGTAAAAAATCTTCTTTAGAAGTTCTGCTTCGAGATAATTATTTAATTGAATGAGCCCGCAAAACGAATCTGAAAAAAAATGTTCTCTCTAGGCTTGCATTTTTTTGCACAAGTCAGAAATACGGTGTTGCAAGAAATCGAGAAACGTGTCAACTCTGCTAAAGGTTTTAGTCTGCCACATTTTCCATCTAGTTTTTATCAATGAATTCAAATTTTAGAAATTTCATATACGGAGTGTTATTTTCGGTCTGATACTAAATGAAATAAACTTGCTAGTCCAGCCCTGGAATGGAGATTTCATTTTAAGACTAAGAGTATGTCAGGTACAAGCTGAAACGCCCTGTATGACACAATATTTTCTTATCCACCTTATCAGCTAGTTTTTCCAGATCTACAAAATCAAAAAAGGTATCTCTGTATACAAGCAACTAACAATTTCTACCCTAATATAGGGACAAAGTATGTAAGGCTAGATGCATTCTCGCAAAAATTAGAACCGTGGATCGGTTTCGCTCTCATTAAAGCTCTTCAGTATGGCATACTAATTGCAGCGAAAATACACCTATAAATTAATACGGCTATAGTGGCCAGCCTTTCAACACTAAGTGAGTGGTGGAAGTGCCGCCACCTAGTTGCGGAACCAAGTAGTATGTTGTCACGCCAGCTCTAAATAACACAAAGTGTTAAAAAATAGAGACTGTATACAACCAACTAACAATTTAATAAATTGTCAGCCCTGGCCCATTTCTACCCTAATATAGGGACAAAATATGTAAGGCTAGATGCATCCACTAGCAATTGCTGGTGTTTAACTGAGTATAATTAAGTTTAAGCTGTGTTTTTTACAATGAATGTTAGTGGTTGGGTGTGTGTATCTATAATTGTTCGAATTATAACGTGCTAAATCTATCAAAGACATTTCATAGGTTTTCAAAGGATGGCGAAACGTGAATATGATTTGAAGCAGAAGACACATTCAGAATCACTTTTATGCCAATATGTACAGTTCACAGAAGATAATTTATTGTGTAATATTTACCATCATGTACCTATTTATAGATAAACTTCGTAAACGGATGGTTGAAAGGCTTCAATCATAGCTTGTCTTCCAGTGCATTAAAAAGAAATATGAAGGCAAAAAAAGTTTTGCATTAATAATAAATGATATAAGAAAACTGTTTTTCTATATTTTTCTGTGTCCTTTTTTATTTCAGTATGGCATAAATTGTCACATTTTTTCACATTTAAAATTATTTTACTTGGTAAAGGCTTTTAATTATCTTTCCAAGACAAGTTTTTAAAGAGACAAGTAAAAAAAGCAGATTCAGCCTTATAATAGATTGATTCACGGAAGTAAGAGTTAGTCTCACCTTTCATCTGCACAATTTTTTAATTATGTACTAAGTATATCAGTTACATATTTTAAAATATTAGATTAATAAGACAGTTTTCATGTATAGATATAGCAAATTGAGTACTGTGCTACCATTTATACCTAGAACAATTATTTATAGGTAAGTACAGATTGTAACTTAATATCCTCAGAAACAGCTTTCAGTATATTCCTATACATACCCTTGAAATAGTAGTTTAACGACGGTTTCAAGGTAGGTAGTACTTTAAATTATGATGAAATAAGATTATGGGTAAGAGAAATTTGCAGAATTATTCATGCTGAATTCATTTAGGTTTCAAGCTGATTGTTGATACAGATTATATTTATAACTATATAATCAGAAAATTTTCACTGTTTTGTCATGTACAAGTTTTTATATTCATCTATAATAAACCAATTGTCTAAATTAAGAATATGCAGGTAAATATACAATTCAAGTTACCGCTCAGTTGTCAGTACTTCACGCGAGGTGGCGCTAGTGTACTTGTCACAAATATCACCAATGCTAAAGCATAGGAGTGTACCGTATTGTCATTATATAATATTTGCTATAGGAAATATCCGCATCTAGAATACACATGAATTATTACCCTCCTCTCCCCCCTCAGAGTTACCAGACAGCCTATCTAATCTATAAACCTTCAGCTATGACTACGTTTGGTAAAGTTACTTTTGGGTACCTTGGTAAATTTGTAAGAAGGTGTATAATTAAGTACATAATTTTATTTTATTTCATTAATCTTACCGAGTGTATTCGCCTCGCAGTGTCGTGGATGGCAACGATGTGTGTTATGTTGTGTTTGGACAGTTGTGAAGAGTCTTTAGAGTCCCTGTAGTTTCCAACGTAAAGGCCAGGTAACACCTGCAAATAAATAATTAAGGTCTTACTGATGCTCTATAATGAAAACAATAATTTAAGGGATACCTTTGACATGCCATATTGAAAAGTTTCATAAGGTTTGATGTCTGAACCATCGCAGATCAACGAAAACATGTTTATGCCAGATTGGGAATGTGCAACTGTCGAAATAAATTGATAGTTTAGTATACACGGCGTTGTCAGTTGTATCGTTTTATCACCAAAGTAGTACAATACGATTCGTGTTTAAAATTTAGCAATTGATCATTCTAGAATGACGTCATTGACAGGTCGGTCTTATTTTCTGGGTGGCATACGATTCCACTTCACTACGTATTTGCATATCAAAACGTTAAGATTATTGACCATCAAATCACGTTAATCTTTATCTAATTTATTGGAAATGCCTTATTTTTGTAGTGTCGTTAAATGTTCAATGCGTGCTGAATGAGATAAAGCCTAAATCTTTCGATTTCCGGCTGTTTTAAATGACAGAGGTTATTATTTGAACAATCTGTCTATTGAACGTCAAAATGTTTGGTTACGGCTTTAAAATTTACACCTTGTAACGATTACTTTTTTATCTATCATCGTTACTACGTTAAATACCCAAAGAGAAACCCCAAAGAGCCAGATTAATAACAGCTAACTTTATCTCCAAAGAGCAATTCAAGTTTTAGTTTCAAAATTTTTCTTTGAAAAGTCGCTAACAACTTTTATATCGTAAAACCCGTACTGTGTTCCTTTAATATACGTTAAATTTAAAATATCAGAGACGTAATATTTCTATTAAGGAAAATTATCTTATTATTCTGGAGAATTCTTGATAAAATAACCAGCTGACGTAATCATGATGTCATAGGTCGTAATCTTGCAGTATCCGTTGGGCCGGTCCATATTTGTTTTAAGGTGAGTCCAGAGAGTTGGACCGAGTCAATTGTAGTCTCAAGGTAGGTTCTGTCTATCTGTCTCTCTCTCTCTCTCTCTCTCTCTCTCTCTCTCTCTCTCTCTCTCTCTCTCTCAACGACAAAGACGTTAAAAAATGACGCGCCATAATATCAGTAAGGAAGGGGTATTCATTGCCTGCGAGCGGGGAATTGGTCGTCAACAAGCAACGAGTAAACACCTTGAAGAGTGCTGTGACACTTTTTAACCCCAAAAGGGTTTATTTATTTAAATACATATATTTTATATTTTTTAACATCTGTTTAATTGAACAACAATCCCTCCTTGAAATTTCTACAGCTATTAGCGGCGCAAGTTTGAGATTCTTTGTATCGTTTAACTAGATATCTAAAAATTATCTATAACCTCACCGTAACAGTGTTCTGACTAGGAGATCTCATAAATCTAGAACTTCGCGCAGAACAACTTAAAGCACCAGTAAGTCATTATTTATCTAAACATCTAATTTAGGTTGGGGTTCAGTAGGTGATGGTGACCTCACTATCGTCCGGATTATGATCCACTTGAGGTCAATCGTAAGATATCACTGGCAATTAACAACCAAATAAATATACTCGGTTTTTTATAGGTCCTATACCTTTTAATATCTTGAACAATTACCTTATCCTTCTCTTACGAGGGTTTAAAATTTTTCAAGGACCGTTACAACCTTGCAAACAAAACTTGAAAATTGATAGATATACATGAGGATTGTTTTATAAAAATTGTACACGAGTATGTTTCTTTACATCTTTCTTCGGATCCCAACAAAGCTCGTTCTACTTTTCAAGAGCTGCCAGTTTCTTTTATGAAACTCCGGCTAAAGTTACCCCTGTTTTATAGATTTGCAAAAAGTCCAACTATTCCTCCATGTTGTGAGTGCTGTTCAATGGTGGTCAAATTATAAACACCACAAGTGTTTGTACCTCACTCAAAACCAATGTATCACAACAAAAATATATACATAAATATTGAAAGTTATAAAATATTACGAATTAACTAAGATTTTTTACCTTGCCGATGACAAAAAATGATTTATCATCAACTTGCTTGAAACTTAACACGAAAACGCATGCAAAACAAATGTCAAATAATCAATTTGTGTGCCACCCAGAAAAAAGGACCGATCTGTCAAAGTCACGTGTTCTGGAATCGTCTATTTGGTTTTTGAGCAAGGAAATAGTATTTGTTATAAATTAATCGGCGTAATATGGAAGGCGATTCACAGGACAGTAACAGAAATCACATTCATTTAATTTTTAGTGATTTTTCTTTAAAAAAATCACTAATGGGGAGATCCCGACTTTTGAATTTTGAGAAAATGTCTTCAAATGAGGGCGAACTATGACCCGTAGAACCAATATACGAAGTTAGTTTCAATTTATATATATATATATATATATATATATATATATATATATATATATATATATATATATATATATATATATATATATATATATATATATATATATATATATATAAGCAAAAAGTTATGGGCATTTAATGAAGAAAAAGATCAGTGCCACTAAAAGTCAAAAATTAGTAATGTGTAAATAAATATATTCTATAAATAATGCGGTTTCGTATCGTAAATATTGCAAGAAATGTTTATTAGAAAGTAAATAATGTAATAAAATGACAACATTTGAAATATAAATAAGTACTACATTTATATTTCAAATGTCATTTTATTACGTTATTTACAAGAAATGCATCTCACATAGACCTTACATATTACAAGTAAATAACCGAAGACCGTTATCGGTTATCTACGTTTTATTATAGTTTAATTTCCATAGTACAATGGCCAGACGGTTTAGATAACTGACTCGTCAGCTAAAACGTTGGGGGACGTGAGTTAAAATCACAGTCAAGTACACTTGGAGAACCCAAATTACCACAACACATATTTCAAAGACCTTACGATCGTTTCGTTGACAACGTCAACGTCATCAAAGGATGAAAAATCAAAAAAAAAATTAGAATTTTTCATCCCCTGATGGCGTTGGCGTTGTCAACGAAACGATCGTAAGGTCTTTGAAATATGTGTTGTGGTGATTTGGGTTCTCCAAGTATACTTATTAGTGCTCATCACAGGTTCCAGTTTTCACATAGTGAAAATCACAGTTGTTACTGAATTTTGTTAATTTTTTTTACTTTTTTGTCTCTGATATAATTTGAACGTGATCTGATCAGATTATGTAATCCCAATAATTTTTATAGCGAGTGTTTGTTGAAAAAATCACTAATGAGGGGATACAGATTTTTAAGACTTTCAGTTCAATTTTATTAGCAGCGGTTGTTGCACTTACTAAGTAAAACCACAGCATATATATACATACATACATACATATATATATATATATATATATATATATATATATATATATATATATATATATATATATATATGAAATATATATATATATATATATATATATATATATATATATATATATATATATATATATATATATATATATAAATCTATGCTGTGGTAAAACCGTTCCGTACCACGAATTGTGCACAAAGCTATTTGTGAATAATTATATCTTGGCAGGTGTTTAACCAGCTTGCAGAGTTTCGTTGGCGAGGAAAATCGGACCAGTTTTTCTGGCACTTTTTAAGTTTATTTTCGGAAAGTATTTGTACTTTTTAAAAAAGCACAGCCATTTTAATGAAATACGGTACATTGTGACTACCATATAGCTTATGCTGCTAGGATATTTGGTCCTTTTAAAAACAAGACATATTTGCCATTGAAAGCATTTTTGCAAAAATTCACCATAACACACTTGCTGCGTCCAGACTTTTTATTTACAAGATGATTACAAAAAAGTAGCAAGTGCGTTATGAAAGTGAATTTTCATAAAAATATATTTAATAACAAATATGTAAGCAAGCAGGCATCAATTTGGTTACCGGTATAACCTATATGGTAGAAACAATGCACCATTTTATCAAAATAACTTATTGTTTGAAAATGTACAAAAATTTTCCGAAAATAAATATGAAATGTTTTAAAGAAAACTGCTTTCCTAGCCAACTAACCGTGGTTAATAGCATATTGAGTTATTGCAATTTGAAGCATTTAATGAAAATTCACTACCAAAACTCACTTACTGCGTCTTGATTTTTTTCTTACAAACATGCATCATATTTACATAAAAAATGCAAAAATGCAATAATATAAGGGTGTTCGAAAAAAAATTGTAGGCATCGCTAACGACTTATGGGCCAACCTGTGATTGTCAAAATAATTTTATAATATTGAGCTTAAGACACCCTATAATTAACGTACACAACTTTTTCTCGTATCTTGTATAATAACAATTATATTGAACTTTACCGTAGAAATGCGTCACCTGTATATATGTAAACAGATAAAACTGAAACTAAACCCGGATATGGGTTCTAGGGGGGCTAGTTTGCGCTCATTTGAGGAAATCTTTTTAAAATTCAAAACTCGCGGTCTTCATTAACGAATTTCTCCTACAAAAAATAGCTAAAAATTACAGACGGTTAAGCCATAAACTTAACTAAAAATACCGCCAAAGCATCGGAGAACGGGTCTATTTGAAATGAAATTTCTGGGAATATTTTAGTAAAATGAAGGACAGTGACGGTTCAAGCTGAAAGTTAAAGGTTTGCAAAACACTTTTCTTGCGATAGTTTATTTACATAGTTCGTATTTGTTTAAAGTTATTTATCTATATGTTGTCAATTTTGACGTTTCAAAACGCGACCGCCGTTTTAAGGAAAACTCAATTTTTTTCGTTTTAAATGCCTATAACTTTTTTTCTTTAAACTTAAAGATTTGAATTTTGGTACGTGGTTTACTTTTCATAATACAAAAATGTGTGCCATATTTGGTTGCCCTACTTTGCTATTTACGGAGATATAAAGTCCTCCCAAAGAAAACACTACATTTTCCGGGAACACCTAGGGCGATTTTCCTGGCTAACGAACTTGTTCATGCCACTTGCAAAAGGAAGATACTAAGAAAATTTGATCAAAATCTGCCCATTATTTTTTGAGTTATCGGTGTGATACATACATACATATACATATAATATATATATATATATATATATATATATATATATATATATATATATATATATATATATATATATATATATATATATATGTATGTATATATATATATATATATATATATATATATATATATATATATATATATATATATATATATATATATATATATATATATACAGGGTGGCGCATTGAAAACGAAACAGACTGATTTGCGTCCAGAGAATTTTTTTTAAGAAACGCTGAAACATGTCAATTTTAATATTGAGGGGGACATGTTTTGACATAAAACCCAACTTTGTCACATCAACCCCTTAAGGGTGGTGATAACAACCCTTATATTTTAAATAGGGAACATGGGTCTAGTGTTACATCATTTCAAAGCTCTTTCTTTTCTGAATTCAGCACACTAATTTTTTTGGAAGTTTTATCAACTCGTTAAAAAATTAATCACAGTTGGATTTGGAAGAACGTATTTCATTCATTGTGATAAGAAATGCACTAATTAGTCAATTTTTCGTTAAGAAAAAACTAAAAACAAAACGAAACGTTCAAAAATGTTTATTGACTTAAGTAAGTGTTCAAATTGTTGACCACCAACTTCCATACAAACGTACAAATTTTGTTCAAAACGAGCTCTGACATTCTGTAGCATTTGTGGAGTTATTAGACGGAATTCTTCAGCAATGCGTTATCGTAATTCTTCCAGAGACTCCAGTTCTGTTGCGTAAATTCTACTCTTTAAATGGCCCCATAGAAAGAAGTCTAAAGGAATTAAATCCGGTGATCTAGGGGGCCACTCAATAGCACCTCTACGCCCAATACATTGCTCTAGAAACTCTCTGTTCAAAAACTCTCTAACACGTTGTGAAAAATGCGGAGGAGCCCCATATTCTTGAAACACTAATTGATTTTCTTGATAGCGATCATCATTTTCAACAATGTCAATTAGTAGAGGGTAAACGATATCTTCTAGTAACTCCAAATACGGTTCTCCACTCAAATTGCCATCAAGAATAATTGGTCCGATTAAACGGTCTCCAAAAATGCCAGTCCAGACATTTAATTTCTGTGGAGTTTGAGTGTGGACTTCGTGAAAATTTCTTGGATTATTATCTGCCCAATAACGACAATTATGATGATTGACTGTAGAGTTTAATAAAAACGTACACTCGTCTGAAAAACAGATATTGAACAGAAAGTTCCCGTTATCAGCTATTCGTGCAGTCATAACTTCACAGAGCTCCAGCCGCCGATCAAAATCATCTTCATTCAGTTGTTGTACAAGTTGAATTTTATACGGGTGAAATTTATGATGCTTCAATATTCACTGAATAGTTCTTCTTTTGATGTCTGAAACAGTGGCCAATTTTCTCGTGCTCAAAGTTGGGTCTGCAGCAATTTGTCCCGAAACTTCAATCTCAGTCTCATTTCTAACCGGAAATTCACGTTCAGGATACCGTTTTTTTGGCTACTGAACCACTTTGTCGAAACTTTGAAACTAACTCCAAAATGCATTTTCTGTTAACACGTCTGTTCGGATGTCGTTCATTAAACAAATTTGCGGTACGGTTGGCAAAGTCATCGTTTTTGAAAAAAATAGTAATTATTTCAACTCTTTGTTCTACAGAGTACACCATTGTGAAATTAATTTTCGGTAGTACTATCAAGTATCAAACCGACCGATAAACTGAAACAATAAACCGCATTTCTCTCATTCCGATATGAAATGTTCTGATAGTCAATTTTTTGTTTAGAAACCAACAAAACATTGCCTATCAGCACATTTCTTACCGGCATGAGTGAAATGCGTTTTTGCATCTTCAATTGTGAATAATTTTTAAACGAGTTAATAAAGCTTCCAAAAAAGTTAGTGTGCTGAATTCAGAAAAGAAAGAGCTTTCAAATGATGTAACACTCGATGCATGTTCCCTATTTAAAATATAAGGGTTATTATTACCACCATTAAGGGGTTGATGTGACAAAGTTGAGTTTTATGTTAAAACATGTTCCCCTCGATATTAAAATTGACGTGTTTCAGCCTTTCTTAAAAACAATATTTGGACGCAAATCGGTCTTTTTCGTTTTCAATGCGCCACCCTATATATATATATATATATATATATATATATATATATATATATATATATATATATATATATATATATATATATATATATATATATATATATATAATAACGAAACTGACTCCGGATGTGTTCTAGGGGTGCTAGTTCGCGCTCATTTGAAGAATTTTTTCTAAATTAAAAAGTCGCGATCTCCTCATTATTGTAAACAAAATTCACTAAAAAGCAGATATCTTTATTACATTAAAAAATTAAATGTCATAATCTAATTACATAATCGACAAAGCATTAACAGTAGTAACGAGTTTCCGCTATGTAAAAAATTAATTACCATTTCCTAGTGCGATGATTATAAGCTCTGCCGGGTTACAAAGTCGATTTCGAGGATGATATTTAGCTGTATAAATAGAAGTTTGCTGCTAAATTACAACTGCTTGCATCGACCTCGCCTAAAATATTGATTGTCCTTTTAGAACACTTGTCACATTATAACATTTATTGAGAATAGTCCTTGGAAGCGATGTTGCTCAAAGTAAATAGCTTATTAGTGAATTTTTATTAAAAAAAAAAATCTCTATTAAAGAGGTATCGATCGTGAGAGTTTGCAAAAATGTTTTCAAATGAGCGCGAACTAGGACCCCTAGAACCCATATCCGGGGTCAGTTTCCATTTTTATATGTTTATTTATATATATATATATATATATATATATATATATATATATATATATATATATATATATATATATATATATATATATATATATATATATAGGGAGAAAGGTTTAAGCGCAAAGCAGCAAGGAGACAACCGCAAACACGTGTTTCAGACTTATTAGCCATCATTAGTACGGTATAGCCAGGTGAAGATGGTAACAGTCTGGATGAAGATGGAAAATATACGGAGTCACAAACAGGCAACCAGTGCACAATTGCAGCAACATTTGGAAGACCCTCAATCTGAGGGAAACAACCAAAAAAGCCACGGAGGCAAAGAAATCACCTGCGTGAACATCCGGAGCCCAGGAAGTTATATTAACTAGAACAGGATTGATAACACGGCATTAATGTACTATACAAGGAGAAAGGTTTAAGGGCAAAGCCGCAAGGAGACAACCGCAAACACGTATTTCGGGCTTATTAGCCATCATCAGTACGGTATAGCCAGGTGAAGATGGTAACAGTCTGGATGAAGATGGAAAATATACGGAGTCACAAACAGGCAACCAGTGCACAATTGCAGCAGCATTAAACCTTTCTCCTTGTATAGTACATAAATGCCGTGTTATCAATCCTGTTCTAGTTAATATAACTTCCTGGGCTCCGGATGTTCACGCAGGTGATTCCTTTGCCTCCGTAGCTTTTTTGGTTGTTTCCGTCGGATTGTGGGTCTTCCAAATGTTGCTGCAATTGTGCACTGGTTGCCTGTTTGTGACTCCGTATATTTTCCATCTTCATTCAGAGTGTTACCATCTTCACCTGGCTATACCGTACTGATGATGGCTAATAAGCCTGAAACACGTGTTTGCGGTTGTCTCCTTGCGGCTTTGCCCTTAAACCGTTCTCCTTGTATAGTACATAAATGCCGTGTTATCAATCCTGTTCTAGTTTATACATACATACATATATATATATATATATATATATATATATATATATATATATATATATATATATATATATATATATATATATATATATATATATATATATATATATACCGATAAAACAAAAATAATTAACCGATTTCAGTGAAACTCAAGTCCCTTTCTTTTATTGATGACTTGGATGAGTTCGTTATCCAGGAAAATCCGACAAGGTTTTCACAGAAATTTTGAATTTCCTTTCAAGTAAAATTTTTTTCTTCGAAAATTACAAAGTTATTTTAATGAAATTTGATGGATATGTTGCCTTGCAAAAGACCTTACTTCGAACCAAATTCAACTTTCTCAGTTTATAAAAAATTTAGGTATTCAAATTTTGAGTTTTATTTAGAAAAAAATTTTTTTCTCTGAAAATTACAATGCTATTTTAATGAAATTTGTTGGATACATTGCCTTGAAAAAGACCTTGCCAAATTCAATTGTCTAAGTTTATATAGAATTGAGTTATTCAAATTTGAAGGATTTAATAAAAATTCACTACCATAACGCACTTACTGCGTCTCCAACTTTTTTTATCTTGTGAAATGTGGCCAGAATAAAACAGATATAAACTTAGATACCCACTAAAATCTGTCAGAATCTTAAAAAATAATATGAGAAATAATTATGAACATTAGTTTTAGGCAAATTAACTCTCCTTCAAGTGCGATACTCAATTTGAAGGTTAACGATTTTCCTCACGTAGATGTCTTGTGTCAAAACCTTACAGTAATACAACGCTATAGAAAACTTGCAGTGTATAAGGGGCTCCAGAATACAAAATTGGGAAAATGTTACTAGTTTATTTTAGTTATTGGTCATTGTTTTTCGAAGCGAGGCGCTGATAATTTTTGGATCAAAATACCCTTACACAGTAACTAAGACGTATAAGGCGTGTAATTACGTAAGGTTAGATGTATTCTCACCATAATTAGAACTGCAGACCGGTTTCGCTCTAATTAATAGTAGTAGTAGATCATCAGTACGGTATACTAATTACAACGACAACACACTTATAAAGTAATACGGCTATGGTAGCCAGTCACTTAGAACATTGTGAGATGTACGACTGGGTCGACATCTCGGTGCGGACCCTGTCGTACATCTCACAATGTTCTAGGTGGCTGGTTACCATAGCCGTATTACTTTATAGGTGTGTTGTCGTTGTAATTAGTATACCGTACTGATGAACTCTAACTACAGCGAAACCAGGCTGCGGTTCTAATTATGGCGAGAATAGATCTAGCCTTACATACATTATTTCTATATTTGGGAAGAAATGGGCCAGGGCTGACAATTTACAAAATTGTACACAGTCTCTATTTTATAACATTTTTTGTTATCTGTAGCTGTCGTGACAACATACTATCTGGTTCCGCATAGAAATGGCGCCCCTGCCGTACATCTCGCATGTAAATACTTTCAGATTTTCTCTGTCTGACGATACCGTAAAGGCAGTACGGATTGCACAAAACATATTAAATAATGACTAGAGTGAGGCAGGTTTTCCTGGCTACTACATATCACTTTTATGATTCTTAATTTCTAAGGGTTTTTTAAAGTTCACATCCACCCAGGGAATTATTAGAGAGAGAAAGTAGTTATCTACAGGTTGTCATAAATATCTGCATTAAGAATTATGTTAAGTATGCTAATGAATTCTTATAATTACATCTATTATCACCAAGTATCTGATAGGTTGTGATATTGGTCTGCCAACTCAGATAGTTTAATTTTTGTTATTGCATTTACTTTTTTTATATATTTTAACAACACACCATGAGAGCTTACAGCCTAAATACTATCGTACCGTGGGTGTCGACAAGGAGGAAAGAGGCAACTTGTTAATTCTGGACTTGAAGGTTTGGAGGTTCGGAGGAGAAGGAAAAAGATGTGCCGGCATTTTTGCATTTTCCATCGAAATATAATGCATGTTTGTAAGAAAAGAAATTCTGGACGCAGCAAGTGCGTTATGGTAGCGAATTTTCATTAATTGCTTCAAATTTAAATAGCTCAATTTGCTATTAACCTATAAGATTGACCAAGAAACCAGTTTTTAGGGAACAATAAGTTTACTATCGGAAATTTTTGTACATTTTCAAACAATAAAGTTATTTTGATGAAACACGGCACATTCTTTCTACTATATAGGTTATACTAGTAGCCAAATTTGATGCCTGCTTTCTTAAAAAAAGACACATATATGCTATTAAAAACATCTTTATGAAAATTCACTACCATAACGCACTTGCTGCGTCAAGACTTTTCTCTTTCATTTAAAGAAACGTTAATAACAGGAAAACTATCACAGACAGGTATAGTGTATGCTATACCTAGTCGACGTAAAATTACATTTTCCATCCAAATATCTAAATATACAGGCTATTCCATTTGAAAAAAATGAGTTTGTAATCTTTGAAGTTTACCTGTATAAATGAGATCAATCATCCTTATACATCCTATAAACCTGTAATCTGTACTAGCGACTAACAAAATTTTACTTCCTAATTATGAAAAATAAATGACAACGAATGGCTTCAATATTTCAATGCAAATTAATAAACATTTTAAAAAATCACAATAACTTTGAAACAACTGAAGGTAGATAAGGATAGTTGACGTTGGTGTACACATAATTTTACGTAAAATCCAAATATGTAAAAATATACAGTGTTCTACTTAAAATAACCAAGTTGATCGCTACTTCCGGTTAAACCGGAAGAGATATCGACTCCAAATTGTTTTACGTGGAAAGAGCGTTATGTCTTATATATAAATGTAATTGGTCAGAATTGAAATATGTTAATAACTAGAAAAACGTCTAACCAACGCGGCTGTCACATTTCAAAACACCGTATCCAAAATTTTTCTCAAATATTCATTTTTTAGTCCGAGCAGATACTGTGTTTATTGTGCGTGTATTGCACTACCTAGAATACGAATATCTTTCATAAATACGCATATATATTTTGGCAAAACACAGTATCTACAATGAAATTTTTGGTTTTCTACGCCAAAACCCAGCAAATGCTATTTTTCAATAGTAAAATATAGGCAAAACCCAGTATGTGGCATTTACTGTGTATTGGAAGCAACATCCGGAACATAATGAGTTAGAAAATTTTACCCTTAACACAGTATGTGGCAGTTACTGTGAATTGAAAAATATATTTTAGTTACATGCTTAAACGAGAATTTACTCGTAATACAGTAAGTGGTAGTTATTGTGTTTTGGCGAAACACATAAACAATATTTTAACAACATCAAAGGGTATTCCCCCAGATACTGTGATACTATGCGTGAGCCATTATCGACGCGACAATGCACCTAATATAAGATACTTACCAAGAAACCTTACCCTTAAGCAGCTGTATGAGGATTTTAACGAAAAACATCCAAACATTTGTAAACTTGAGGTCTACAGACAAACTCTTAAATCCGAGCACATTTCTTTCTTCATGACTAAATCGGTTAGATGTGTTGACTGCGAAATACTGGAAAGGCAGCAAGATGCTAGAAACTCGGGAAGCAATGATGGTCTGTTAAAATTAACTGACGAATTGAAACTTCATAAAGAAAAAAGTAATAAGGCACTTGCAAAATGAGGAAGATTCTCTTCGTGGTGTTGAAGAAACATTGCGGGTCTACTTAATGAATCTCCAAAATGTTATATTAATTCCGAATATGCCCTCGACTAAAGATTTTTTCTTTGTAAGACGTCTCGTCCTATTTAATGAGACCTTTGCCCCATTACAAAAAAAGGTCTAAAACCAGTTACTGTATTCTGTGGCATAAAGCCATAGGTGGCCGAAATGGTTGCAATATTGTTGACGCTATTCTCTTTTTCCAGCGAGAAAAAAATGTTCAAGACATCATTCTTTGGGCCGACAAATGCTCGGCTCAAAACAAAAATTGGATATTTTTCACGGCTCTAATAGAAGCTGCAAATAAAGAAAATGGACCCAAAACTATTACAATTCGCTATTTGACAAAGGGCCATACCCACATGCCGGCAGATGGCGTTCACCGTAACATAGAGAAACGCATTTCTCGGTTATAGAATATTTATGATTATGATGATTTAAAGAATGCAATAAGAACGTCAAGAAAAAATATAGAGGTAGTTGATTGGCAAGCTTTTCGAAAATGGGACAATAAAAAGAGACAACCGCGAAAAAGCAACGCTCCACTTAAAGACTTTTTGATGAACTCGCTTGTAGAAGTCAATTTTCAAAGAGGTTTCAGGGAAATGCGTTATAAAACTGATTTCGATGATGAATACAGAAATTTAGATTTCCTTCAAAAAAAGATTAATATTGAAACTTATATGCCAGTTTTGTTGAACGTCAGAGAAGTTAAAAAAGAAAAAATATTACAAGTTCTCGCTCCCTTGATGCCAGCAAATAGACCATTATTTTGGAAAACCCTCCCAGTAAACGACGCATCAAAGGATTTAATTCAAAATATAGATATAGACGAGAACTTATAAGCATAGTTTTGTGTAAAATCTATTTTCTGTTGTTTTAATGTGTTTCGTTTATTACCAAAATAAAAATATTATGTGCAGATACAATGCTTTTAGTGAATTTTCTTTAAAAAAATTCACTAATGAGGAGATCCCGACTTTTGAATTTTGAAAAAATTTCTTCAAATGAGCGCTAATTAGGCCCTCCAGAAAACATATCCGGGGTCAGTTTCAATTTTTATATGTTTATATATATATATATATATATATATATATATATATATATATATATATATATATATATATATATATATATATATATATATATATATATATATATATATATATATATATATATGTATCACACCGATAACACAAAAAATAATAGGCCGATTTTGATTAAATTTGGTAAAAAAATTCCTTTTGCAAATGGCTTGGATGAGTTCGTTAGCCAGGAAAATCCGCGCAGGTTTTCCCGGAAAATTTTGTGTTTTCTTTCGAAAAAAATTTATATCTCCGGAATTAACAAAGTAAGGACAACCAAATTTGCTACGCTAGTTAGTATCCTTATAGGTAAGCCACCTACCAATTTAGCTATGTAGGTCAAAAGACAAAAAAGTTATAGGCATTTAAAGAAAAATAAATTGGGCTTTTCTTCAAAACGTCAAAGTGGCGATTTAAAATGTCAAAATTGGCAACATTTAGGCAAAGAACTTGATTCTAATACGGGCTATGGAAATAAAATGTCTCAGGAAGGATGTTTTACAAACCCTAAAGTCTTAGTTTCAATCCTCATTGTCCTTCATTTTACTAAAATATTCCCAGAAAATTCATTTCAAATAGACCCTGTCTGTGATGCTTGGCAGTAGCCTTAGCTATAGAGTTTATCGTTTAATGGTATATAATTTTTGTCGAATTTTCGTAAAAAAATCAATAAAGCTCAATATATCCGTTATTATATAAGATATGAAAAAATTTTGTATATATTAATTATAAGGTGTCTTGAGCTACATCTTAAAATAATATTTCTACAATCACAGGCTGGCCCATATGTCGTTGGTGATACGAATTTCCTTTTTTTTAAATCAAACACGCCTTATGTTATTGCATTTTACCATTTTCCATCGAAATATAATGCATGTTTGTAAGAAAAGAAATTCTGGACGCAGCAAGTGCGTTATGGTAGCGAATTTTGATCAAATGTTTCATATTTGAACAGCTCAATTTGCTATTAACCTATAAGGTTGACCAAGAAACGTGTTTTTTCGGGAACACTTTAAGTTTACTTTTGGAAATTTTTGTACATTTTCACACAATAAAGTTATTTTGATGAAACAAGGCACATTGTTTTTACTATATAGGTTATACTGGTAACCAAATTTGATGCCTGCTTTCTTAAAAAAAACACACATATTTGTTATTAAAAACATTTTTATGAAAATTCACTACCATAACGCACTTGCTGCGTCCAGAATTTTTATTATATACTCTGCTCTACTTTTATTAAACATCTATGCCAAAACACAGCAACTGCATTTTTTTTTAAACGCCAGAATCTTTAAATTATTGTTTATGTATAAAATAACTTTCAATTATAGTATCCTAAACTATTAAAATTGTATTTAAAGATATTTAATAGTTCGAGGGCCATATGTTTAAAGTTTTCTTTAATTTACTCAAAATAACAGTTACTGTGTTTTGAAATATGGCAGCCGAACGCATTTCGTGGTATACCCTGTATAAAAATTATATGCTGTTCGTTGGTAAGCGCTTGAGAACGGCTGGACCGGTTTCGCCAATTTTATTTTTAAAATGTTCGTAAAATTCAGAATGTGGTTTTTAGGAAAAAAAAAAAGGAGAAGTTGCCAGGAAAATTGTAAAATTTGGGAAAAACTTAAAACGGTTTTTTCTCCCATTTATTTCGCTACGTGCGCAAATGTCGTTTGACATATTGAAATTCGGACAGGACAACGTCTGTCGTGTCAGATAGTTAGATAAATAAATGAAGCGCCTCCGTGGCCGTGCGGGAAAGTCGATTCAGACTTTCCAATACGGACTCGGGGGACGACGGTTCGAGACTCACCGGCGGCGGATGATTTTTCAAATCACTGTCGTCGTTGAGATCGAGCTCAAGGTGGAGGGTAGGTTAGTTTAGATGAGCAAAAAGGGTCAGCAATGGCCTAATTGCCAGTAAGCATCTTACCTTTTTTTTTTAGATAAATAAATGACGTCCGATTAAACATGGAAAACTGTTCATCAAATATCGCCAGAACACCGCACAGGCCATGAACGGAGGAAAACATCAATAAAATTTTAATATGCGTTGTACACAGCAGTATATCCGGTGAAAATATTTTGATGGCTGATGGTAATTACCTCTGGGAGACATAAACTCTTATATCTTAAAATGTAGCAATTTTTGTGGTTTCATCGATTATTACATGATAAGTTTAATAACCGTAACAGGGTTTATTACCTCGGAAATACAATGGGAATTTGATTTACTATTTATTCCTCGAAGGTGACATATGGTTTTATTGCATGTTTCAACCAAAGTAATATGGTAATCTCCTCTCACAGGCATTTATTTGTTTCTGAATATGACCTAGGGTTATAAGTTTATTTTCGCAATTAGTTTCTTTATCGGTCAGTCACATGTGTTTTGTCCCGAAATGGTTTATATAATATATTCTAGGAAAAACGACTATCCATGGCTATATATATATATATATATATATATATATATATATATATATATATATATATATATATATATATAGTATTCGATAAGTATGTAATTTGACACGAAAGGCACTTTTTGGTTAAGGCGAATTTTCCGAATAAAGGTTGCAACTGGAGCAACTAATAAACAAACGTCCGATGATCAATGTCGATGATAGCACCGATAGAAGAGCTACATATCACCAACCTGTCATCTGTGACATAGATAATTGAGATTGAGAGAGGGGTACAAAGTGGTCTCCAGTGAAGAGTATCAGTAAATATTTAATGCTGTATATTAAGTAAGACTAGATGCATTCTCGCAAGAATTAGAACCGTAGACCGGTTTCGCTCTCATTATAGCTCTTCAGTAGGGCATACTAATTGCAGCAAAAATGCACCAAGTTTGGTTCCGCAACTAGGTGGCGGCACGTCCACCACTCACTTAGCTGTATATTAAACCTAAGAGATCGTTGTGTTGATGTGATTTTTTGGTAAGTCGAAACGATTTTTAGGCTAGGAAAAGCTCTCGTATTTTCTTAGGCATGTGTTATACTTCTTACTTTCTTAATTTAACTAATTTTCTATTTAAAAACTTTACAAATGCTTATTAATTTTTTCATAAAGAGTCAGATGCAAAAAAATACTACCTATACCAGATTCTGGCATTTTTTTCGTTCTTGGTTTAGTGTATTTCCTTAAAAGATTCACTAATGAGGAGATCCCGACTTTTGAATGAAAAAAGTAAATCTTCAAATACGCGCTAATTAGGCCTCCTAGAACACATATCCGGGATCAGTTTGAATTTTTATATGTTTATATGTTTATATATATATATATATATATATATATATATATATATATATATATATATATATATATATATATATATATATATATATCTGTGTGTGTATCACACTGATAACTCAAAAAATAAAAGGCCGATTTTGATAAAATTTGGTGAGTAAATTCTTTTTGCAAGTGGCTTGGATAAGTTCGTTAGTCAGGAAAGTCGGACCAGTTTTTCCCGGAAAATTTTAGGTTTTATTCTGGAAAAAAATCATATCTCCGTAAATAACAAAGCGATGGCAACCACATTTGGCAAGCTGGTTTATGTTAGGTCTCTATGTTGAAAGGAAAAAAAAGTTATAGGCACTTAATGGAGCAAAAGTTTAGTGCCACTAAAAGTCAGAGAAGACGCAATACCAAAATATTGTATGTGTCAAACAGAATCTATTAAATATTATAGACAACGTTTATCTTTTCATGGCGCAAAAAGTTCAAGAAGTACCAGAAAGATTACTTTGAGAATTTTATAATCTTTCTCCTGTAAATGTCGAACTGGAGATTTGAAACGTGAAAATTAGTATAACTATTGCGGTTTATGAATGGAGAATATTGCATAAAATGTGTATTAAAATGTTCTAGATTTATGCTACTCTTCTCATTTGTTAAAATAACCGCAAAATCTGCCTCTAAAAACCTTACATATTACAAATAAATAATTTAAAGCATTATCGGTTATCTGCATCTCTTCATTGCATATTGCCAGAAGCCTTACGTGGTGTAATGGTTAGGATTCCTGTCTGATGAAAAACCCTACCCAGTAATAAGGCCCCAGGGCCTGATGAAATAGACAACAAATTAATTAAAAATCTCTCACAGAAAGCCATAGTCCAATTAATGTATATAGTAAATGCAGTTCTTATCCTACAACATTACCCAACCCAATGGAAAATAGCCCACGTTGTTGCCGTCTCCAAACCCAATAAAGATCAAAAAGATCCGCACAACTATCGCCCCATAAGCTTGTTAAACAACCTATCTAAAATAGTAGAAAAAATAATACTTAATAGATTTAAATCCATAGAAAGAAAAAATAAACTTTTGATAGACTGTCAGTTTGGTTTTAGGGAAAAACATAGCACTGTACATCAAGTAACACGAATAGTAAACGACATAACACTAAATTTTAATAAAGATAAAGTAACGACAATGGTTTTACTAGACATACAGAAGGCATTTGACAAAGTATGGATAGTCGGATTACTGGCCAAACTAATAAAACTCAAATTTCCCTACCATCTTATTAGACTGATACACTCATACTTATCAGACAGGCGCTTTAAAGTCAAAATTCACAATAGCACATCAACTGAAAAACAAATCCGAGCAGGAGTGCCGCAAGGTTCCATACTTGGACCAAAACTGTTCAACTATTTTATTAACGATATACCTACGTTCCCTAAGACCCACCTGGCTCTCTATGCAGATGATACTGCCATATATGCCCATTCCTTTTCAGCAGAAGTTGCAAATAAACAGATACAAATTCATCTTGACATACTTCAAAATTACCTAAAGACTTGGAAAATATCACTCAACTCTGAAAAAACGGAGACAATAGTATTTACTAGAAAAACCAATGATTTCAAAATATTTAACCATCTAAAAGTAGGAGACAAAAAAATAAAGCCCTCGCTAACAGTAAAATACCTAGGAGTGCACCTGGACAGCAGACTTAATTTCAAACACCATATTAAAACTGTTCTAAACAAAGCTCATATCGCAATGAAGTACATGTACCCCCTAATGGCAAGAAACAGTAAACTTAGCAGCGAAAACAAAAAATTAATCTATACGACTATAATAAGACCAGTTGTATCTTATGCCGCACCAGTGTGGTGCTCAGTATCAGATACGACGATTAAACCCATTCAAATATACCAAAACAAATGCCTACGACTAGTGACGAACAGAAACAGATACACAAGAATTAAACACTTACATGACATGACCAACATCCCAACAATCAAAGACTATATTAACAAAACATCCACAAATTTTTACGAAAACAAATTGAAAATAAATCCATTGACAAGACAAATACCAGACATAAGATACAATAACAGTCCTTATAGAATCAAACATAGACTGCCGTATCAAAATCTAAAAATATTTAAAACGCCCATAACCGTTTGACACGAGAATTCACTATAGCCATAGTTAGAAAGCTGTATGTTATACAAATAAAATCAACTTGCAACATAGCAAGTAATAATAATTATTTTAAATAGGTTTTTGTAAACAGTTTTCCTATATACAACCGCACAACTTGTACAATATAATTATAATAACTAAACAGAAAACACATTAATTACTATAAGGAAGTACTTTTTTTTCCTTTGTAAATAACAAATTAGAGATAAGTTATTATATTTTAACAGGAGCTCTATATTTATGTCGTAGTATATATAAAAATTGTAAATTTTTGTAAATTTGTTATAATGTAATATAGACCTTTAGAATTGAATTGAAATCCTGTCTGATGAGCGAAGAGACGCGGGTTCAAATCTCACCGTTGACTGAATTTTTCTTTTAACTTTTTTTTTAAAGTTTTTTTCGTCTTTCGATTTTAACGTTACCTGGTCAGATTGTGTAATTCCAATATATTTTTTATCGACTTTTTTGTTGAAAATGGAAGATAATCACTTTTAAGGCTTTTAATTCAAATTTAATAGTAGCTGTTGTTGCACTTAGTTGACAAAACCGTGCCACGGTTAATATAGACGTAGAGATTTGTGACATGAGAAGAGGTTGGTTTCTTCTCTACAACCGGATTTAATTGTTACAACATCCACAGGCAAAATAATTTTATCTGTGAAGCCACAGAAAAAGTATCTAGTTCTGCATTCAGATCAGATTTTGAATTTTTTGAATTTATTTCTATTTCTATCAGTTAATTTTCTTGTACAAAATGTTCTTCTAATAGCGAATTTTCTTATAAATGAAGTTAATGAATTTTCTTTGACGATACGTTTGTTGCGAATTTTTGTATGAAAAATTATTCAATTGATGGAACATTTTTAAACGAAATTAATCGAAAATAAGGTTTTAATTGATTTTCGTGCAAACAAATTATTTTCTTTTCAATTTTAATTACAGGTTAGATATACAATTTTAATTTTATGTATTCTTTTCGCAAAACTATGTGTAAAAAGATATTTAGCTAGTTTTCGCAGAAATTTTTTTTGTGCTTCGTAGAAATGATTTTTTGTAAGACGATTTTGTGACATTTTGGTAATTAATGATAAATGTTTAACAAGTTATTATAAAAAAAAAGTGTTTACGGATTTTCTTGAAAAATTGCAATATTTCATGAAATTTTTGTTCTCGTCGAAAAAGTTTTTGTGAAAAAAATTATATTTTGGTAGGTGAGTAAATAACTTGAAATGGTTGGTTGGCCAGGAAAATCGGACCAGTTTTTTTTAATTTATTTAATTTATTTTTTATATTATATATAATTTTCTTATAAATGAATTTCATGAATTTCCTTTGAAGAAACACTTGAGAATTTTTGTGTGAAAAATTATTCAGTTGATGGAACATTTTTTAAACGAAATTCGTCGAAAAGAGGCTTTTTATGGATTTTCGCGCAAACAATGTATTTTATTTTTGATTTTAGTGAATTTTCTTAAAAAAAATTCACTAATCCCGACTTTCGAATTTTGAAAAAATTTCTTCAAATGAGCGCTATTTAGGGCCCCTGGAACCCAAATCCGAGGTCGGTTTCAGACTTTATATGTTTATATATATATATATATATATATATATATATATATATATATATATATATATATATATATATATATATATATCTATCTATATATATATATATATATATATATATATATATATATATATATATATATATATATATATATATATATTTATATGTCACACCTATAACTAAAAAAATAATGGACCGATTTTGATAAAACTTGGTGAGTACCTTCCTTTCACAAGTGGCTTGGATAAGTTCGTTAGCCAGGGACATCCGCCAAGGTTTTCCCGAAAAATTTTGTGTTTTCTGTCGAAAAAAATCGAAAAAAATTTATTTCTCCGGAATTAACAAAGTAAAGGCAACCAAATTTCACACGCGGGGTTACATCATTATGGGTAAAATACGTGCAAAAATTTACCTCTGTAGGTTAAAGGACAAAAAAGTTACAGGCATTTAAATAACAATAAATTTGGGTTTTCCTCAAAACGTCAAAATCGCGACTTTAAACGTCAAAATTGGTGAGTACCTTCCTTTCGCAAGTGGCTTGAATAAGTTCGTTAGCCAGGAAAATCCGCCGAGGTTTTCCCGGAAAATTTTATGTTTTCTTTCGAAAAAAAATTATATCTCCAAAATTAACAATGTAAGGGCAACCAAATTTCATACGCGGGTTTATATCATTATAGGCAAGTTACCCACCAAAATTTAGCTCCGTATGTTAAAGGACAAAAGAGTTACAGGCATTCAAAGAAAAATACATTTGGCTTTTCCTCAAAACGTCAAAACCGCGATTTTAAACGTCAAAATTGGTAATATTTAGGTAATGAACCTGACACTAATATGAGCTATGGAAGAAAAATGTCTCAAGAATAATGTCTTACAGAGCCTGAAGTCTTAGTTTCAATCGTCATTATCCTTCATTTTACTAAAATATTCCCAGAAAGTTCATTTCAAATAGACCCTTTCTCTGATGTTTTAGCTGTCGGTTTAGTTAAGTTGATGCTTTCGCTATAGGTTTAGTGAAGTTTATGGTTTAACGGTCTATAATTTTTAGCTAATTTTCTTAGAACAAATTCGTTACGCATTTTAGCATATTTTATCGAAATATGATGCATGTTTGTAAGAAAAAATCTGGACACAGTAAGTGTGTTTTGGTAGCGAATTTTCATTAAATCCTCCAAATTTCAATAACTCATTTGCTATTAACGTAAGTTTTGTTGGTTAGGAAACCAACATTTAACTGTATTTTCGGAAAATTTTTGTATGAACGCAGCAAGGGCGTTTTGGTTGCGAATTTTCATTAAATGTTTCAAATTTCAATAACTCAATTTGCTATTAACCTAATTCATTGGCTAGGAGACCAGTTTTCTCAGAAACATTTAAAGTTTATTTTCCGAAAAGTTTTGTACATTTTCAAATAATTATTTTGTTAAAATATGATACACGGTTCCTACTATATAGGTTATACCGGTAACCAAATTGATGCCTGCTCGCATTAGAGCGATATATTTGTAATTAAAAACATTTTTATGAAAATTCACTTCCATAACGCACTTGCTGCGTCCCGAGTTTTTAATTTTAGACTAGGTATATAATTCGAAGTACACTTGGAGAACCCAAATCACCACAACCACGATGAAAGTCATTTAACAAATTCGGTAGTGTTCAATCTTCTCAACCGTCATTACTGGGCAACTGATAATCCAGTATCCTGAGTGACTGTATGCTGTGTAATTTATGGTAAGCATATCTTAAAAGTGTAACGAGAACCCAAAAGTGTAGTGTTAATGTCTTAAATTGTCAGTTGCAATTCTATCTTTTTATTTTTCAGGAAACCAGTTAATTGGGTAATTTTTTACGCGATACACTTAATAGCCGGCGTTATTTTGATATGTTACAAACCCAAATAATCTCTGCAATCAGACAAGCGGTGCCAGAGATTCAATTTGAAAATATTTGGTTTCAGCATGATGGCTGTCCTGCTCATAATTCTAGAGCGGTACAGACTCTACTCCGTAACACACTCGGGGAAAGAATAATTTCAAATAGCGGTCCAGTATTATGGCCAACTAGGAGTCCAGATCTTACGCCTCAGGATTTTTACTTGTGGGGACATGTAAAAAATTAAATGTATGAATTCGATCCACCTGAAGAAACAGACATGTTGATTCAAAGGGCAAGGGAGTTATCTGCTGGAATTAATGGACATACTTTAGATCGGGTTACCAATTCAGTAAAAAAAATATCAGAAATGTATTGACAAAAATGGCGGACATTTTGAACTTTAAAAGTGATACTTGTTATTTTTCTTTGCTTTTCTAAAGGCGCCAACTTTTTTATTTGTTTCTTAAAAGTAGGTGTTGATTTTTAATTTATTATTGTGTATAACGTTTATTTATCTGTTTTATAATGGTATTCGATGTGTTGTTGCTTCTATTGTTTGTATTTATAATTAATATTCTGTCCAGTCTTCGTTAAATACCTAGCGCGCAATGTTTTAAAGTTGATGTTATTCCTTTTTTTACTTTACAGATTGTGACGTTGCCATATGTGTGTATTAATAAACCTTATAATCTCGTTTTTTTCAAATTTTTAACCGTTCTTTTGTAATGTGTGATACATCATTGAAAAGAAAAATTATGGTCTTTTTTAGACTGTCAAAATCCAATATGGCGTCCATAAGAACAAAAAAAGTTGACAATCGCCTAGTGATTATTTAACAATAAACATAAAATATGACTAGATAATTGAATTCTACGTTAAAAGTTGCTGTGAAGATGTTTTTACAGAATTCAAAAATTTTGATTAATAAAAAAGTTATAGCACTTTGAAGAAATGCGCCATTTTTCTTACTTAAAAAAATCCAAAAAACCAAAAAAGTTAGGGGATAAGCATCTTTGGATTGGTAATAAAATTGCCTATAACTTTCCCCATTTAACCGTTTCTCTATCTCTTATAGTTTCTGAGATCCCTATAACTGCATCACCAATTTGGGGCACGCTGTATATATATATATATATATATATATATATATATATATATATATATATATATATATATATATATATATATATATATATATATATATATATATCGGAAGCGTTTAGCAGCCATGGTTGTCTAACGTTTTTGATTAATTTTAGGTTCTCTTTATCTACGTGGTGATTATTATCCCAAATATGTCGGGCCACCCGTGGCCTACCTAGTGCCGTAATTTCAATAGATCTTTTTGTTTGCGCGACGAATTTGAGATCACAATCTTTACAATTTATTTCATAGATCCCCGACATTTTAGCGGTACTGTCCTTGTTTTTGTCAAAAATGTTAGCTGCAAATGGACCTTTTTTTTTAAATTTCAACAACACACCACGAGGGCTTACAGCCTAAATACTATCGTACCGTGGGTGTTGACAAGGAGGTAAGAGGCAACTTGTTAATTCTGGACTTGAAGGTTTGGAGGTTCGGAGGAGAAGGAAAAACATGTGCCGGCAAGGAATTCCACAACTTGGAAGTCCTCAGGACAAAAGAGTGGGCATAACAAGATGTTCTAAGTCTGGTGACCTGGACAGTAAAAGGGTGCATTCGCTCTGTTCCCTTCTAAAAAATGATATTTAGACCCCTCGTGATTCGCGGTTTAGATGGTAACCAATCAAAGTGTTTTTCTGCTTTCCTCTTTCTAAAAGTCGTTGATTCCGCGAATATTTTCTTTGTTTTTTGACTGTTAGTTAATTTCTGTACTAGGCAAGCAGGGTATTCGTTATATTCAGCCACGTTCTTACTATACCCAAATTCTTTGCTATAACTATTTTTACTTAAAGGTAAGTGTATTAACATATTACTAAAAAATCAAACTAGAAATATTTTGTGGGAACGTATGATGTGAGCCATTCAGAATGTAACTTAGAGTGATGATTTTCTTCCGATGGACATCGACTTCTAAAGTGTCGTTATTTTTGGTAACTAATTCATAATCCTGTGATGACGCTAACTTGGCTAGTGAAACTTTGGTTTCTCCAAGTGTATTTATCAGGATGGTCTTATTAATCCAAGACACGGCAAACGGCTAGCCAGAACCACTTCTACATTATAAGCCTTCCATTATCTAATGTAATATTCTAATGGCGTAACACTGTATCTATTTTGCTGCTTGAAACTCGTCGTCATAAATCATCCGGACCGTGCACTTCACTTTTAACCTAATTTATTATTTTGCATTACGTACGATTAAAATCATCTACATTATCGTTTGGGATATATTAAGTGGAAATTTTCATTTAATCGCTACATATTACGTATTCAACAAAATAGTAAGGAATTATTAAGTCTACATAGTATTTTCTTACGGGTGTTTATTGCGGACAATCCGACAGTATTTTAGCAACCAAATTCGTCCCTCAAATCTTTGTTTCCAGATTGTTTTCTAAAAGGAATAGAGAAAAAAAGTTCGGGACACAGCAAGTGCATTCTTGTAGTGAATTTTCATAATGATTGTACACTATTAGTAAGACACATTATTAAAACTAATTCTTGAAATTTAAATGGATCATAGAGATTGGTTTTAGAGATCCCAGTAATTCCTAAGCGATTACTTGAAGGAATTTCTATATTCTATGGAGCTAGAAAATTAAAATTTGGTACATATATGTAAATAATATAACTCGCTTTAAAAAAATGTGTTACAAATTTCATTAAAGTCACAAAAGTTTTCCAGAAAAAAATTAATTATTTACAAACGGAATGTACCCGCCAAATTATCAATATGATAGGTATTTTTCCTTACTAATTGCTTGGATGGTTCTGTTTTAGTCAACTCAATTGAACTAGTTTTTGCAAACAAAACAATCAAAACGGTATTTTACATAGGTTTTACTATGGCTCAAGATTATAGCTTAATGGTAAATTGAGTTATCGGATTTGGAATCTTTTAACGAAGGTTCTCTACCACAACGTACTTGCTGCACCCATACCCTCTTCTCGCTTATTTACTGTTGCTGTATCCACACTTTTTTAAATGATAAAATATTGTAGCTCTCTATGTGAGACTGACAAACAAGCCACCCTCAAATTACTTTTTGGAAAAATATTTTAAAGAAATGAAGTGAGGCAACAATTTAAACGTAAATGAAAAATCTTGGTTCTCGGCTTCGCCAAGGGGATTCTCCTCCACCTTCCACATGCCTACAATCACCCTCAATGTATAAACAAGAACAATATAAACAAGAAAAATTTATTCGGAACAACCCCTAAGAAAGTTGCGGGACCTGCGGTGAATAAGGGTACTGGGCGAAGTAAAGAAGATTTTAAGGAAGTATAGCTGCAAAATGGGTAAAAGCTAGCTTATAGAGGTCCAAATAAGCTGATTTTTTCGAACTTTCCGCTCACATTTCCTTTTTATTTTCTTCTTCGCCCAGCACTCCGATTCACTTATGGTCCTGTAACTTTCTTAGGGTGTTTGCAAGAAATTTGTCTTGTGGAGTGGGCATTCAGAAAGGGCTCTAAGCATGTCTCTGATTTTTTTTCTAAAAGTCCTCGGTGTGCTAAACTGCAAATTAACCGAAAATTTATTTTTTATTTCCAAAACGAATGTACCTGCCAAATTATAAACGTAGCAGGTATTTTTCCTTATTAATCGCTTGGATGATCCATTTTAGTCAACCAATCGAATTTCTGCAAACAAAATAATAAAAAAGGGGTTTAAAAAGAAATTTGCAGTTATTTTTCAAATCTAGTACACACGCTGCCTTTATATGGGTTTTACTATGTATCAAAACTGAAGATTCTAGTTTAATGGGAAATTGAGTTAGCACTATCTGAAATATTTTTACAAAACTTCCCTACCATAACGCACTTGCTGCACCTAAACTCTTTTCAACACTTATTTATTATTACTGTATTCATACTTTTTGAAAATGAAATAAATATAAACAATACAAACTTTTGAATTTAAAATATTAATAATCTAATGTGATTATATATGTAATGTAAACTGCTTTATGATATTATGTAGTTTCCTTTACTTCAAACGTTCAGTAAAGAGTAAAAGCTAAGAGTAAAGACAACCATAAGTATCTAGGTACCCTAGTTATTATACTTCTACTAGTTTGCAGTAGGTATATTTCTTCTTGAAATAATTTAGTTCATAATTTAGTTAATTTCACTTTAGTAATTCAATACCTACATGCATTGATTAGGAACCTGAATTTGATGTACATAACCACTTTTTTATTTGTTTGACTGAATGTTAGAATCATAATATACTACAGTCACAGTGGACGGCCAAAGGCATTTGTTAAAGTTATGTTAAAATTAAGGGTTGGATTATTATTTACCTACTATTTGTATTAACCTTAGAATATAGGTAGTTGTTTTATATTCTGAGATTCCAAGGTATTAGCCACTTGGAGGTAATGCACAGAACGTACACGTTTCTCTCATGACTCCTGTCACTTAACAAATGACAAATAGTGCTGTTGTCAGATTAAACTACAAAATTGGAGATGGCTTTTAAATGCCGTGAAAATAGGAAGCTTAATATATTTACATAATAAAACATAGTTCTACAATTCTTTTAACCAAATTGAATCACTTTCATTAAAAATTTTAATTATTAACATTTTCTGATATCTACAGATTCAGATTAGGGTTGTCGTAAATGGCAACACCGCCGATTGTTTATTGTGACATACTTTCGTAGCCTGTCCGTTTAAAACTTAATTTGGAAATTTTGTTTGCAATGGCAGCGGAACCCTGATTTATCCGTCTGCCCTTGTAACATTATAGGAATCCATTTAGAGGTAATTTCAGGTTATATCGTAGATTATTGATTTTTTATTTAGTTATAACTCAAGATCTGCTAAACCAATATCGTTCAAATTTGGTAGGTAGGACTAATTGTATAATGTGCACGTGCTTGTAAAGTTTTAGTTTAATATTTCTAGTAATTAAAAATATATTGCGTTTTCAAGCAGTTTTCTGCATTTTTTTCTAAAAGTATTTAATTGTCAAAACTGTCTAACGAAGTCATCCAAGCTATTAACAAAATGAAGGGCATTGCCAAATTTGTTTTCGATTGGTGAAGTATTTTTTGAGTTATCGGTTGGATACATATATACATATATACATATACACATATATACATATATATACATATATATATATATATATATATATATATATATATATATATATATATATATATATATATATATATATATATATATATATACATAAACTTTTTAACTGACCTTGGATTTGGGTTCTAGGGGGTCCTAATTCGCGCTAAGAAAATTTCCAAGAGTCTCACCATCGATACCTCTCTATTAAATGAATAACAAAGATTTTCTAGATAGTTATGTTCCTTATACCTATCCGACTAAGGCGAAAATGTATATTGTACTGAAAAATTGTGTTGTTTAGTCGGCGCATCTGATAAATTTTAGCCCTGGAACCAGTTTTAGAACATCCTGAAAAAACGCTAAATGCACCATTTGCGTTACAAATTTTCTTAAAAATGTTTCTATAAATTTGTTTTCCATAGAATAATAAAAGTTAGAAAGGAGCGGTTTCAGCTCTAGTTTTTGAGCCATTTCCAAGAGATTGATTAAATATTCAAGAAAGGAACTCCCAAGGTCTCAATCCGTCTACTCCTACAGTGGTGGATATTGGTGGTTTGGGTTGGATTGTTGCAATTTAGTTCCACTCGAAAGGGTATGCAGATTAGAGAAATAGAGTTTGTTCCTCTTATCTTTACTAAACGTTTAGTGAATTTTCTTTAAAAAAATTCACTAATGAGGCAATCTGTATATATATATATATATATATATATATATATATATATATATATATATATATATATATATATATATATATATATATATATATATATATATATTTGAATAAAACTTGGCACATATCTTCATTTTGTTAAGATCGCGGACGAATTCGTTAATCAGCTTCAACAGACATTTTTCCCCAAAAATATAGAAAATATTTTTGAAAGTATTAAAGTAATTTAAATGAGACTTTACATGTAGCCAGAGCTGGTGTAAATAAACCTCTGTTTTAAATTTGAAGAAATTTAGTTCACAAAATTTAGAGCTTTTTAAAAATAAAATCTTAAAGACATGAACCGAAGCCACTTAAGTAATTAAGCCTCAATGCCTGACGTGACCTGATAAAGACGGACCAGCTGCCTTGCGTAGATTGATACATCCCGCAGGACCAAATACTACGCGTAAAACATACTACCGTAACTAGCGATCTGAAAATTTCGGCCACTAATATCCCAAACACTCGAACACCGTTGTCAATGTCAACACTCAACACCATGCCACTGCTACAGCCGTAGGCAAATAAACAATTGATCCTTATGCTGTGACCATGTCATTACGTCAAAGTACAGATAACATGAAATTAAAAATGATGTGATTGTAAAAAGTACTGCTTTTTTTAAGTGCGAGATTCAATATATTTTTAAAATATACTACATTTGTCGCTTGACGAGCGGCCCCAATTAAAGTTTCAGACTAAAAATGTAGCATGGAAAGATCGAGGTTTAAAGACGGGAATAATACCGTGTGAACAAACACTGGTTGAGAAGCTCTGCTGGCAGAGCGGTAATGTGCTCAGCTCATAACTAAACTTTACGGCCGGTGTGTGTTCTATTCCGGCACGATCCACGTTAAAATTTTGCTTTATTTCACTAACGTTAATATTTGGTAGAAACAGTGGTCCACGTTTCATACGTTTGGCCCAAGATATAATTTTTCTTTGAAACGCCTGGATAACTTTCTCTTTAAATCTGGAATTATAAGCTTCAGCAGACGCCTTTTATTGTTGATAAAAAAGAAGAGAATTTGTTTATTGTGGGAAAATGACTGTCAAGTTTATAATTTGGCAGATACTTTCTTTTTCTAAATATAAATTAAGTTTTCTTCTAAAACGCTTTTGAAGATTTAATAAAATTTGTAATACTATTATTTCACTAACTATGTGAAGAATTTTGTGTCAGAATTTTTCATACTCTGATGACTCTGACGTTGTCAGCGAAGCGATCGTAAGGTCCGTAAAATATGTGTTGTGGTTATTTGGGTTCTCCAAGTTTACTTGTACTTGTACATTTCACTAACGTTAATATTTGGTAGAAACAATAGTGTCCAAGTTTCATACGTTTGGACCAAGATATATATATTTTTTAAAATGCCTGGATAACTTGCTCTTTAAGTTTGGAATTACAAATTTCAGCAGACCTTTTTTATTGTCGATAAAGAAGTACAGCATTTGTTTTAAAAAAACTTTTTTATTCTTGGAAACATACCTGCCACTTTTATAATTTGGCAGATACTTTCTTTTTCTATATATGAATTAAGTTTTCTTTTAAGAAGCCTTTGTAGTTGGGGGGTGTGGTCCATTAGCCTGGTCGTGCGCTGGTCGTTCTCTTGATTGATCGACGCGTGACTTAGCTACTGGACTCCTAGAGGCTGGCTTCACGTGTCACCCCTGGCGTGACTGTCGGCAATGGGAATAACGTCCAGGGCTGATCGTCTACTAAAGTCTCGCTCCTTCTCTTTGCAGGTGGTAGTGGAATTTTCCTTTACGTGATAGTAAAGGTTTTTCACGCCCGAGGAGGTACCACCCCATGCATCAAGGGGCCGGTGAAGTCCCAACGGACGTTTCCGGTTCTGGTGTATGAGTCGGTTTCCCTTATAAACAAAAATGATTATGGCTCCTCCTTGTACAAAAGATTCCGGAGGTAAAATACAGTAGTACAGGGGGCGCCAGCATCAAGATTTAACATATCCTTCTCGAATATATATGGCCTAAATTCTAACCTGAACTCCGTCTACCAGTTCCTCTAGGCTAATAGGCCCCAACTCCTCTTCCTCGCCGAAACCCAAATCAGTACCAAAACAGCCACTAATCACATTAATTTCCCGGGGTATATGCTCCTTACTTCCTTTAGATTGCATGGAGGCGTGTGCGCATACGTCCGTAGCAATCTAACCTGCACCAGAGTCCCCAATTTAGAATCTAAAAGAAAAGACATACTATGGATAAAACTCTCTCTCTCAGGGCTGCAACTAAATTCATCTGGTGAATTTACCGGTCACCTTCTGACAACAACTTTGTCCAGCTCTTCGACTACCTTTCTGAAAAAACCGACCATCTGATTTCTGAATATTCTTCTTCCGAGGTCACTATTATTGGTGACTTCAATGTCCATAATAAGGAATGGTTAGGATATTCAAAAACCTATCCACAAGGGAGAGCAGCGGAGGCCTTTGCAGTCGACAACTCTTTAGCCAAATATGGTTCAGGAACCTACTTACTTTCCTCGCATCCCAACACACAGCTCAAATCCCTTGGATCTCCTTCTTGCTACAAATCCTGAATGCTATAAGATATCAGTCACCGCCCCTCTCGGTCGCTCAGATCATGGCATGGTCACCGCTTCCTGCGCAATGCAACCCGAGGTCACACAGTCATCACACCCACGTATCGTTTGGCACTACAACTTCGCGAACTATGACGAAATGCGAGATTACTTTTCCTCATTTCCATCGACGTCTGTCTGCTTCTCTCATCCTGACCCCTCTAATATCTCACAAAACGTCACCGAAATTATCCAAGCTGGCATGGAATTATTTATTCCATGTACACAGAAAACCTCTTCAGCCACTCAAGAGCCATGGTTCTCTAAATCTTGTGACAAGGCCAGACTTGAAAAGGTCAAAGCTCACAAAACGCTTCTACATAATCCCAGTCAAGAAAACCGTCAAGCATTTAACGACGCAAGACACCGCTATGTCCGCATTCTTTCTGAGGCAAAAAACTCGTTTAATAACCACATCAAAAACAAAGTCCTCTTAAGCTCCAAGTGCAGCAAACCCTTCTGGGCTCTTGCTAAATCTATTGGGAATAATTTCTGCAAGAGCACGTTCCCACCTCTTGTCTCAGGGGATGAAATTGTTTCTACCGCCCTGGCTAGGCCGAACTTTTGCCTCGTTGTTCGCCGGCAATTCTACTCTCAACTCACCTCCAAATGATTAACCACCAACAGTCCCCAATGTCGCGTATAAAATGACAGATATCATTTTCAAAACTAAAAAGGTACGAAAGATGCTCTCTTCTCTTAATACCAGGAAAGCCTCTGGCCTTGACGAGCATTTCTGTTGTCGTGGATGGCCATTCCTCTAAACTATATTCAATTAATGCAGGAGTTCCTCGGAGTTCAGCTTTAGCCCCTACTTTGTTTCTTCTCCACATAAATGACCTCCTCTCTAGCACATCTAGCCCAGTTCACAGTTACGCGGACGACAGCACCCTCCACTCAAATATACAATATTTTAAGCGTGTCTCTTTGGCCCAATTAGATGAGGATCGCAGACTCATGGAGGGTTCTGTCTCCGTGGATCTCCAAAAAATTTTAGACTGGGCAAGTAGAAATCTTATACAATTCTAGCCCTAGACCGATCACAATGAACAACCAAGTTATTCAAAGTAATGAGTCCTTTTCACTTGTTGGCATTTCTGTGGATAGAAATCTCAATTGGCACCAACATGTCACATCAATTGCAGAAGCGGCTGCTAAGAAATTAGGTTTCCTCTTCCGGACTCGCAAATACTTTTCACCAGCTAATCTCTATGCCTTATATACCTCACAAATAAGGCCAAACCTCGAATACTGGTCCCACATCTGAGGTGTCGCTGCTGCTTCTACACTCGCTATCCTGGACTTCATTCAGAAGAGAGCTATACGTTTCGTCGGTGACACTGCTCAGAGGAGCTTTCTTCCATAGTTCCTCCACCTGCTGCCCCCAACAGATCTACCAGGGCAACAGTGCGGATGCACTCTTTTACTGTCCAGGTTACCAGACATAGAACATCTTGTTATGCCCGCTCTTTTGTTCCGAGGACTGCCAAGTTGTGGAATTCCTTGCCGGCGCATGTTTTTCCTTCTCCTCCGAACCTCCAAACCTTCAAATCCAGAATTAAAAAGTGGCCTCTTTCCTCCTTGTCGACACCCACTGTACGATACTATTTAGGCTGTAAGTCCTCGTGGTGTGTCGTTGAAATAAAAAAAAAGTTTTAACAAAATTTCTAATACAAGTTTCTTTTAAAGATACTTACTGTACCTAGATAGAAGGATACCAAATTTTAATTTTCTAGCCTCATAAAAAATTCAGTTTTAGGAATTTTACTCAAAAGGAGGTAGAACACAAGATTAAAATGTTTTTTTGTTGTTGATAATATCGATTGCAACACTTTCAAACTGTAATAAATTCTTTAGATGAGCCTGTGCTAGGGGCCTTAATCCCAATATTCAAGGTCTGTTTAAATTTAAAATGTTTATTCTAGTAATATGTCTTATTGTGTGTGTGTTCTGTTTCTTTAACGTCGGCCTATTTCCGCGACTATGGCCAATCACCGACGCCAGCGAGCAGTTTCACCTCACTATCCTGGAAATTTTGCCGAACCCCAGCTTTTCTGTAAGGAGGGTAGGGATCTTCAACGTGCCCAACATCGCATGGACAGGGGACCGACGGCTTTACGCCACCTCCGACAAGCGAAACGTGCAGACATTCAACTTGCTCAAATACAATGCCAGAACCTCGGTTGATGTTAATATTACAGTATGTACTGAAAAAGTGACAGGAGTACCCTGGGATCGAATCCAGTACCCTTCAGTTCAGAGGCACCCGTTCTTACCCCTGAACCACCGAGGTTCTTAATATGTCTTATTAATAGTGTACAATTCTTATGAAAATTCACTACGATAATGTACTTGCTGCGTCCCGAATTTTTGTTAATATAGTGTCCCTAGTATAAGTGACATCAACTTATACTTATTCTAAGAATAATTTCAAATTCTTTTTCCTTCTGGCGTAATTAGCGAGCTACAACTAGATCACCCCGAGAAATGCCTGCAAATGGCAAGACAACTTGCAAATTACATTTTTATTGAGTTAGTCTGTTCAAGTGGAAGATTTTAACCTAGTTACGACTAAAGCCCAGGCTAATAAAATAAGGAAACAGCTAATGGGAAAACTATTTCAGCCTACTCAGGAGTGGGGGAATTTAACGACTTCTCCCAGGGAAAGTCTAGCGTAAAAGCTACAAAAGAAGTCCGCTCGATTTATTTTGCGTAAACATATAAAATTTCATGTTGATTTTCATTTTGTCTCTGTTCAATTAAACATGGAACAACGTTTCAATGTCTTTAATGGCAAGGGATTGCATTGTTACACAGAAGTAGCTTATTCCATTTCAAGACAAGCATTGATTGTGAATCGGTTGGTTTGCTAAATCGATTTTTCATAAATGGTTTAAAGCACGTTTGCTACAGTTTGAGTTTATTATTGTTTGAGAATGTAATTCAATCTTCTATCAACATTACAAAGTTCTATTTGTTTGAAAAGCCTCTGAAGACTGGATAACATAGCCATCAGGTATTGTTTTCCCTGTAGAGTGCTCAGCCGACTGTGATTTAGTATATACATGCGGGAGATCGCTTCAAATACTCCCAGTTGTCTACTTTGGCTTTGTTCTTGCAGTTTTATCATGAATACTATGGCTGTAGCGAAAAAAGCAATGTTGTTTTTGTTTCAAATATTTCAGTGTTTTAGTTTAAAATAGAGAAATATATAACTACACATATGATAACTGTTCGAATTGATCGTGTTACGCCAATTGTCAACCTAACTTTCGAGGTCATAAATTGATCCGAATAAAAACCTGCTAAGAAACTTTTTTTTAAATTACGACTTCAGAGGACAATTGACAAACTACCGAAGTTTAATTGGATTTATAACCATCAAAATTTAATGAAGTGTGGACGCAGCAAGTGCGTTATGTTAGTGAATTTTCGTAAAAATATTTTGAATAATAAATACCTATGTTTTTTTTAATGAACGCAGGCATCAAATTTGGTTACCAGTATAAAATATATTGTAAAAACAATGTACCACATTTATTTATATTTTATGGAACTCCGCTACTGGTGGGAAAAACGCCTATGATAATTTTTGATATGTGCCAATAATGTGAAAAGTTGCAAAACAATTGAAATAACTCAAAAACGATGAACGCTTTCAAATTTTTTCTGTACAAACATGCATTAGAATTCTATGAAAAATGAAAAAAATGCAATAATATAAAGAGTATTTGATTTAAAAAAAATATGAAAATTTATATTACCAACGACTGTAGTTACCGAATAATTTTATAAGATTTAGACCAAACCCTATGATTAACGTACCTATACAATTGTTCCTCGTATCTTGTATAATAACGGATATATTGAGCTTTACCGTAGAAACGGTCACCATATATATATATATATATATATATATATATATATATATATATATATATATATATATATATATATATATATATATATAAACTACCCCCGGATATGGGTTCTAGGAGTCCTACTTCACGGGCATTTGAATAAATCTTTCCTCCTCATTAACGAATTATTTCTACAAAAATTCGGTAAAAGTTATAGACTATTTAACTATTTATAAACTCTATGACTAAAACTACTGCCAAAGAATCAGAGAAAGGGTCTATTTAAATGCATTTTATGCTAATATATAAATAAAATAAAGGACACGACGGTTGATGCTGAAACTTAAGGTTTTGTAAAACACACTTTTTGCCATATTTTCTCTGCCTAACCCGCACCTATTAGTTTCAGGTTCATAGCCTAAATGTTGCCAACTTTCACGTTTTAAATCGCGACTTTGATGTTTTAAGAAGACAAACTATAAATTTTTTAAAGTAATTTTTCTACTATTTCTTGGCCTTTTTGAGCCAAAAAATTTAATCTTTGCAATATACAATATGTGGTTATTCAAACTGATTATTTTGTTTTTTTGCGTTTCTCTGGTCATCAGTGACACCCACCTTTTTTTCTTTAAATGCCTGTAACTTTTTTTTTAACTTAGAGATCAAAATTTGGGTAAGAATACTTTTTATAATGTAAACCTGCGTATCAAATTTGATCAAAATCGGCCCATAATTTTTTGAGTTATCGGTGATATATATATATATATATATATATATATATATATATATATATATATATATATATATATATATATATATATATATATACATACACCTCCACCAACTTCCATAGTGTTATAGTCTTCTTTTAAATCATGATCTCACATTTACGAACACATCCGGTGTCAATAATCGGTATTACCAAACGATTCTAATTTATAATTTTTGAAATTATCTCTCATAAAATTTTGATTTTTGGTGTCCCCTATTAAAAAATCCAACCGAGTTAAATCGTGTAATTCACTCAACCAATCCCTTCTGCCCATCCACATTTCTGGAACAGTTTCATCCAGTTATTGTTGCACGCAAATATCAGTATCAGGACCATCTTATTGGAAAGCTAAATCATTGTCTAAAATGCTGTTAACATTTTCTAAAATTTCGGGAATCGTGGGTATAATCTGATCTTCCAGCAAATGTAAATCAATTTCTCTATTCTGATTGTCTTTAGTACAGAAATATCTAATTAGATGGTTTCTCTAATTTTTGGGAATATTGAGTGTGGATTTCTGGAACAAAGTGGGATTCTCATCGCTCCAATATCGACCATTGTGTGTTTACTTTACCATTCAAAAAGCAAGAACACTCTTCCAAAAAACACGTGTTGCTAGATAGATTTTGTCTAATAGTTAATTGTTGCTATCGAACCTCGGTGATTCAGGGGTAAGAACGTGTGCCTCTGAACCGAAGGGTACTGGGTTCGATCCCAGGGTACTCCTTTCACTTTTTCAGTATAAACTGTAATACTAACATCAACCGAGGTTCTGGCATTGTATTTGAGCAAGTTGAATGTCTGCGCGTTCCGCCCTTCGGAGGAGGCGTAAAGCCGTCGGTCTCGTGTCAATGCGATGTTGGGCACGTTAAAGATCCTCACGCTCCTTACAGAAAGACAGGGGTTCGGCAAAATTTCCAGGATAGTGAGGTGAAACTGCTCCCTGGCGTCGGTCATTAGCCATAATCGCGGAAATAGGCCGACGTTAAAGAAACAAAACACACACACACACAATTGTTGCTATCGCATCTGCTATGGCTACAGTAAGCGAAGCGGAATTTACAGTTCAAGATTAAGTAAATGATATAATAATAATATAATAATAATAACACCACAGTAGACAAACTTCGCACCCAGAAGTCTTTGACTTGTGCGGGGAGCTTACATACATATATAGAAAAAACTCTGGACGCAGCAAGTGCGTTATGGTAGTGAATTTTCATTTAAATGTTTTTATTGCAAATATGTGTGTTTTCTTTTTAAGAAAGCAGGCATCAATTTTGGTTACCAGTATAACCTATATAGTAAAAAATTCGCTACCATAACGCACTTGCTGCATCCAGAATTTCTTTTCTTACAAACATGCATTATATTTCGATGGAAAATGCAAAAATGCAATAACATAAGGCGTGTTTGATTAAAAAAAAAAAATTGTATCACCAACGACTTATGGGCCACCCTGTGATTGTAGAAATATTTTTTTAAGATGTAGCTCAAGACACCCTATAATTAATATGTACACATTTTTTTCATATCTTGTATAATAACGGATATATTGAGCTTTATTGATTTTTTACGTAAATTCGACAAAAATAATATACCATTAACCGATAAACTCTATAGCCAACATTACTGTCAAAGTATCAGAGAAAGGGTCTATTTGAAATGAATTTTCTGGAAACATTTTAGTAAAATGAAGGACAGTGACGGTTGAAACTAAGACTTCAGGGTTTGTAAAACATCCTTCTTGAGACATTTGATTTACATAGCCCGTATTAGATTCAAGTTATTTGCCTAAATGTTGCCGATTTTGACGTTTTAAATCGCAACTTTGACGTTTTGAGGAAAACCCCAATTTTTGTTTTAAATGCCTCTAACTTTTTTTGTTTTTCGACCTACATAGCTAAATTTTGGTAGGTAACTTACCTATAAGGATATAAACAAGTTTTGTTTAAAATTGATTTTTTTCTCATATTTTAACGAAATGAAGGAAAGTGACGGCTGAGACACAAATCTAGCAGCTTGTTATTCATTTCGAGCCGTATTTTTTACTCACAAAGCGCTAATGCGTACTAATGTACGACTACCAGAATTATCAATTTTTACGTTTCAACTTTTTTTTCAATCAGAGGCTTGTAATTTCTTCGTCTTTTAACCTACAGACCTGAATTTTCGTACATATAAAAATTGAAACTAACCCCGGATATGTGTTCTGGGGGGCCTAATTAGCGCTTATTTAAAGAAATTTTTTCAAAATTCAAAAGTCGGGATCTCCTCATTAGTGAATTTTCTTAAAGAAAATTCACTAAAAAGGACACCACTCATAACTCATCAGAAGCCGGTCTTTGCACATTCGAGTGAAAAAGACTGATTGTCCGAATACGAGACTCGAACCCGCTACCTCCTAGTCCAACTCGTTACCCACCTCGCGAACTGAGCTATTCTGTCTGTAATATATCTAGTCATAATAGTCAACGGCCAGCATGATGCTGTCCAGTCTAATGCAAACAGCCCAGAACATGGTAAGGAACTGGTGTGAGATGTGGGTTAATGTCAACCCTTTCAAATACTTGTATGCTTTGGAAATAAATAGTAGTTTTATGATGCTAAATCCGCAGAATAGGCAGGTAATCAAGCAACTGAATACCAATTTTACCAATTGCTTGCAGTGCGATCAACCACTCGTGAAAAAGGCCTTGTTTTGCAAAAAGAACACACTTTTCGTCAGTTTTCTGTAAAATTTTTACAATGTTTGCGATATGCATAGATATGTAAAGATTATATTTACGTTATTAAATAATAATAAATAGGGTAATTTTTTTTAACTTCAAACGAGAAATTAAGAAAAAATATGTGGCTAAGGACAGTACAGTCGAGGCCATACCACTTTTTGACCACCACCACAATGTTTTGGCGCAAATTAATCACTTTATAAGTGCATTATTTTAAGAACACATATTTATTTAAAAGGCGCTTGAGGAACAGCTCTCCCCCGGGGCAAGAATAGACATCGAGAAAAGTTTCAAGGTGTGTGATAATTATGCTCTAGGCACATACACCATGGCATTCCAAACGGAAGTATACACTATCCTGTCTTTGGCTATCTGACAGAATGTGAAGTTGAGCCCAGAGGAATGTGTATACATCTTCTCGGATAGTCAAGCGGCTGTTCGGGCGGTTTGCAGAATCAGATCAATTTGGGTTTAGGACTGCGCTGACGTTCTTATGGAGCTGGCTAGGACAGATCATGTGGGTTCCAGGACACTGTGACGTGACGTGCAACGTAGTAACGAATGACGTTGCACAGCTGGCTCTCGGCAGCCGAGAACTTACTATAAGAATAAGTAGAAAACTGGTCTCCAAAAACCTAGATAAATGGACTGAAGAGGCCATGGAGAAGGATTGAAGGTCGGATAGTGCTAAGTGAGTGGTAGACATAAAGCAACGTGCCGCCACCTAGTTGCGGAACCAAGTAGTATGTTGTCACGCCAGCTCTAAATAACACAAAGTGTTTAAAAATGGAGACTGTATACAACCAACTAACAATTCAATAAATTGTCAGCCCTGGCCCATTTCTACCCTAATATAGGGACAAAGTATGTAAGGCTAGATGTATTCTCGCCACAATTAGAACCTTAGACCGGTTTCGCCCTAATTAGAGCTCTTCAGTACGGCATACCTACTGTAGCGAAAATACACCTATAAAGTAATACGGCTAAGGTATCCAGCCTTCCAACACTAAGTGAGTGGTAGACACGAAGCAACGTGCCGCCACCTAGTTGCGGAACCAAGTAGTATGTTGTCACGCCAGCTCCAGTAACACAAAGTGTTATAAAATAGAGACTGTATACAACCAACTAACAATTCAGTAAATTGTCAGCCCTGACCCATTTCTACCGTAATATAGGGACAAAGTAAGTAAGGCTAAATGTATTCTCGCCTCAGTTAGAACCGGGCTCTTCAGTACGGCAGCGACATACTAATTGTAGCGAAAATACACCTATAAAGTAATACGGCTAAGGTAGGTCGTCGGTTCTAATTGTGGCGAGAATGCATCTAGCCTTACATACTTTGTCCCCATATTAGGGTAGAAATGGGCCAGGGCTGACAATTTACTGAATTGTTAGTTGGTTGTATACAGTCTCTATTTTATAACACTTTGTGTTATTTGGAGCTGGCGTGACAACATACTACGTTGTTCCGCACTAGGTGGCGGCACGTTGCTTCGTGTCTACCACTCACTTAGTATTGGAGGGCTGGCTACCTTAGCCGTATTGCTTTATATGTGTATTTTCGCTACAATTAGTATGCCGTACTGAAGAGCTCTAATTAGAGCGAAACCAGTCTACGGTTCTAATTGTGGCGAGAATACATCAAGCCTTACGGTCGGATAGTGGTTGTAGACAGACGAAGGACTTTGCGAAGAGAAATACGACTATCTTGCTTTTTGGTGGGAGTCACACTGGATTTGGCTGTATCATCGGGATTCTAACAGGCCACTGCAGGCTAAGAAGACACCTCACATGGGTGGGTGTCGAGTGGGACCCTATTAGACGGAAGAAACGCCAAACTACGACCTGTGTGAATGTGAGGTTTTTGGGAGTCTTTAAGCAGAATTGTCCCGATCAGGCACTCTAGAGAGGAATCAAGTTTGTTTTGTTCCATGTAAGACCGTCATCATCTTTATTATAAGGCCGAGGAGGCTTGGTAAAGAAAGCGAGGAGGGGATAGGAGAGGGTTGCTGGGAGCCAGGTTTGGCAAAAGTGCCTGATGTAGCCTAACTGCCTGGCTCCAGTTTCCCTACTAATGATACTACTACTACTACCTACTTACAGAAAAGGAAATAGGTAGACAAAGAGAAAGACTTGTGAGAAACCTAGCACAGTAAATAAAGTGCGGAAGCTGGAATAAAATAAAAACAGGTGGTGAAGACAGAACAGCACGTTAACGACGACACGTTGACATTTCCTTTAGATTGTGATGTTAATTATGATGAGTAGTATATAACATCACCATTTTAGTGAATTTTCTTAAAAAAATTCACTAATGAGGAGCTCCCAACTTTTGAATTTTGAAAAAATTTCTTCAAATGAGCGCTATTTAGGACCCCCGGAACCCAAATCCGAGCTCAGTTTCAGACTTTATATGTTTATATATATATATATATATATATATATATATATATATATATATATATATATATATATATATATATATATATTTATGTGTCACACCTATAACTTAAAAAATAATGGACCGATTTTGATAAAACTTGGTGAGTACCTTCCCTTCACAAGTGGCTTGGATAAGTTCGTTAGCCAGGAAAATCCGCCGAGGTTTTCCCGGAAAATTTTGTGTTTTCTTTCGAAAAAAATTGAAAAAGATTTATATCTCCAAAATTAACAACGTAAGGGCAACCAAATTTCATACTCGGGTTTGTATCATTATAGGCAAGTTACCTAACAAAATTTAGCTCCGTAGGTTAAAGGACAAAAAAGTTACAGGCATTCAAAGAAAAATAAATTTGGGTTTTCCCCAAAACGTCAAAATCGCGATTTTAAACGTCAAAATTGGTGAGTACCTTCCTTTCGCAAGTGTCTTGGATAAGTTCGTTAGCCAGAAAAATCCGCCGAGGTTTTCCCGGAAAATTTTGTGTTTTCTTTCGAAAAAAAATTATATCTCCAAAATTAACAAAGTAAGGGCAACCAAATTTGGTAATCTAGTTTATATCGTTATAGGTGTGCTACCTACCTAGCTCTGTAGGTCAAAAGACAAAAAAGTTATGGGCATTTAAAGAAACATAAATTGGGGTTTTCCTCAAAACGTCAAAGTGACAATTTAAAACGTCAAAATTCGCAACATTTAGGCAAAGAACTTGAATCTAATACGGGCTATGGAAAGAAAATGTCTCAAGAAGAATGTTTTACAAACACCGAAGTCTCAGTTTTAACCGTCATGACCTTCATTTAACTAAAATATTTCCAGAAAATTCATTTCAAATCGACCCTTTCTCTGATGCTTGGCAGTAGCCCTAGCTATAGAGTTTATCGTTTAATGGTATATAATTTTTGTCGAATTTTCGTAAAAAATCAATTAAGCTCAATATATCCGTTATTATATATGATATGAAAAAATATTGTATACATTAATTATACGGTGTTTTGAGCTACATCTTAAAAAATTATTGCGACAATCACAGGCTGGCCCATAAGTCGTTGGTGATACAAAATTTTTTTTTAGTCGAAAACGCCTTACGTTTTTGCATTTTCCATCGAAATATAATGCATGTTTGTAAGTTAAGAAATTCTGGAGGCAGCAAGTAGGTTATGGTTGCGAATTTTGATTAAATGCTACATATTTGAAAAGCTCAATTTGCTATTAACCTATAAGGTTGACCAAGAAACGGATTTTTTCGGTAACACTTTAAGTTTACTTTTGGAAATTTCTGTACGTTTTCAAACAATCAAGTTATCTTGATGAAACATGGCACATTGTTTTTACTATATAGGTTATACTGGTAATCAAATTTGATGCCTGCTTTCTGAAAAAAAAACCCACACATATTTGCTATTAAAAACATTTTTATGAAAATTCACTACCATAACGCACTTGCTGCGTCCCGAACTTTTTTAATGATGTCAGATATTGGAATTGGGCTAAATTAAGTCACTTAAAAGAAGTTCTTCAAAACATAGCTTTGTTTTTATATCGATGTTGTTTCATACTTTAGGTGTTACTGTATATCATGCAGATGGTAAGATTTTTATCTTTTTATGAAAAAAAAAAAATGGATTAGGATTTGTGATATTATATCTGCAACAACCATTAGTGTGAATATTTCGGACTAATAAGTTAAAAATCAAAACATAAAATTATTGTCACGCACATTTTTGTTGTATAATAAGATCGAAGAAAACGCAAGAAAGTAATCAACTGCTTTATTGCTGCGTAAAAATTTGTTTGTATTTTTTTTTTAAGGTGAATACACTTAATTGTTACTTTTAGTGATTTTTCTTTTAAAAAATTCACTAATGAGGAGATCCCGACTTTTGAATTTTGAAAAAATTTATTCAAGTAAGCGCGAAATTGGCCCCTTAGAACCCATAACCAGGGTCAGTTTCAATTTATATATATATATATATATATATATATATATATAAATATAAATATATATATATATATATATATATATATATATATATATATATATATATATATATATATATATATATATATATATATATATATATTTGTGTGTGTGTGTGTACTATGTGTCACACCGATAACTCAAAAAATAATGTGCCGATTTTAATCAAATTTGCTGAGTGCCTTCCTTTTGTAAGTGGCTTGAATCAATTCGTTAGCCAGAAAAATCAGTCTAGGGTTTACCGGAAAAGTTTGTGTTTTCTTTCGGGGAAAATTTATATCTCCGGAAATCACAAAGTAAGGGCAATCAGATTTGGTAAGCGTGTTTGTATGATAAAGAGTAAACCATTTACCAAAACTTAGGTCTGTAAGTTTAAAGATAAGATAGGCATTTAAAAAAAAGTGGTTTTCCTCAAAACGTCAAAGTCGCGATTTGAACGGTTTGAGTGATGGTTTTTTCCGCAAAAAATAATGTTTCATGAGCACACGAAATTCACTCTTTTCCATTTTCGTGATAACTCAAGAGGTTGTCTGCTTTCAATGGTTATCTAACCAGTGGCGATTTCTCCTAGTAAGCTAGGTGTGCGCCGCACACCCTAAAATATAATTAAAATGGTCACAGTTAAATATGTTTTATTTCTTTTTCCCTTAGTCTTAATACACTACATATGTTATGACAATCGATTTAATTTACTTATTTGATTTCATAAATAGTCGGTTAATAGTGACTTGGAATGAAGTCGGCACCACGTCTTCATTCTGAAAATATGAGTAGGTCAATAGCAACTGGGAATGAATTCGGGTTAGGTGTGCGTTGTTATTTCCGAACAACTTCACTCGACAGAGCTGTATTGGTATACAATACAGTCCCCCACCCATGTGTTTCAAATAGTAAGGAAATACCATTCGTTTTAACACTGCAGTGAGCGGTAAAAATACCGCTCAAGACAAATGAATGGAACGCCGGTTTAACAAACGTTGTGATAGCATTATTTACAAACATTACAACTGCGCTTGCCTGGACCACAGTATTCTAGAATCAAAGACTATAATACATTTTAGTAAATTTTCGTAGAAAAAATTCACTAATAGGGAGATCTCGACTTTTGAATTTTGAAAAATTGTTTGCAAATGAGCGCGAACTAGGACCCCTAGAACCCATATCCGGGGTCAGTTTCAATTTATATATATAAGAATTTAATTTGAGTCAAGTTTTAAAATATAGAAATTTTTGATTAAAATGAAGAAACTGATTTCAAGTACCATCCATATTTCTAGAAATTGTAATGGTACATAATGAGGTGAGGTAATTTTGGAGATTAGAAATCAGATGACAGAACTTTAGAACAATTGACATGTAGATTAAAATTTAGTCAAAATTGCATCATTTGCAGTCACAAGTTTAGACTTATTTGTAAGATGCTTTGTACTATTTATATAACAATAAACTATAAACTATATATATATATATATATATATATATATATATATATATATATATATATATATATATATATATATATATATACATAGGTATCACACCGATAACTCAAAATATAATCGGCCGATTTTGATAAAATCTGGCACGTACCTTCCTTCTGTAAATGTATTGGATAATTTCGTTAGTCAGGAAAATCTGACGAGGTTTTCCGGGAAAATTTTGAGTTTTTATTCGAAAAAAATTTGTATCTCAAAAAATAAAAAAGATAAGATAACCAAATTTGGTAGGTAGGTTTACGATATAAAAATTAAACTATACACCAAAATTTAGATTTCTATGTTGCAAGATAAAAAAGTTATAATAAAATATTTTGTGCCAGATCATTTCTATGAAAATTCACTACCATAACGCACTTGCTGCATCCAGGATTTTTACACATTTTATTATTTAGTACCATATTAACATTGAACTACTTTTAATGTTTACAGTTTTCACCCCGTTCCGGACAGTGCTAACGCTAACACAAATTTGTGTGAAGAGAAGAGCTTGATAATAATTCCATGTTCTTTTCGTGTTTTAAAGTTTTAAGTGACTTTTTAATTTGTTAGTGTTGCAGTGGAAAATTAATTTATTTATCTACGTATCATTCCCATATAGGTCGAATATATAATATATATATATATATATATATATATATATATATATATATATATATATATATATATATATATATATATATATATATATATATATATATATATATATATATATATATATATATATATGTACATTTAGTGTTAATAATTTTTAAAACCACCACTAACAGCAACTCGTTACCGCACACCCGAACATTTTGGTCAGGAGACGCCACTGTATCTAACACAAACTAAATGACGCAGCTTGTTCAAAATTTGACAGGAGTCAACTGACAGATGCTTGTTGACAGGAGCAGTGTTGCCCTTCCTGTGAAGATGCGGGAAATTAAAAAAGTCAGGGACTTATTGATCCGCCTTCGTATGTATGTATATGAATATATATTATAAATATATCACACCGATAACTAAAAGATAATAGGCCGGTTTTGATTAAATTTGCGGAGTACCTTCCTTTTGTAAATGACTTGGATAAGTTTAATAGCTAGAAAATTTGGCCCAGGTTTTCCCAGAAAATTTTGTATTTTATTTCGGGAAAAATTTATATTTCCGGAAATAACAAAGTAAGGGCAACCATATTTGGTAAGCGTGTTTGTATTAAAAAGGGTCAACCATTTACCAAAATTTAGGTCTGTAAAAGTCAAAACAGTTATAGGCGTTTAAAGAAAAAAAAAGGGGGTTCCCCCAAAATGTCAGAGCCGCGATTTGAAACGTCAAAATTGGTAACATTTACGCAAAGAACCTGGGAGAAATACGGATTATATAAAGAGTGTTTTGCAAACCCTTAAGTTTCAGCTTCAACCATCATTGTCCTTCATTTTACTAAAATATTTCCAGAAAATTCATTTCAAATAGACCCTTTCTCTGATGCCTTGACAGTAGTTTTAGTTAAGTTTATAATTTAACGGTCTTTAATGCTAATTTTCGTAGAAAAAATTCGTTAATGGGGACACCGCGACTTTTGAAATCTAAAAAGATTTCTTCAAATGAACGCAAACTAGCCCCCCTAGAATCCATATCCGGGTTTACTTTCTGTGTATATCTGTTTAACTATATAGAGGATGACGCATTTCTACGGCAAAGCTCAATATATTTGGTATTATGCAAGATACGAGAAAAAATTTTATACGTTACTTATAGGGTCTCTTGAGCTCCATCTTATAAAATTATTTTGACAATCACAAGATGGCCCATAAGTCGTTGCTGAAACCTACAGTTTTTTTAACATTCCTAATTGCATTTTTGCATTTTTCATCGAAATATGATGCATGCTTGTAAAAAAAATCTAGACGCAGTAAGTGCGTTTTGGTGGCGAATTTTCATTAAATGCTTCAAAATTCAATAACTCAATTTGCTATTAACCTAAGGTTCGTCGGCTAGGAAACGAGTTTTCTCGGAAACATTCCCAGTTTAGTTTCGGAAAATTTGTGTACATTCTCAAACAATAAGTTATTTTGATAAAATATAGTTCCTCGTTTCTACTATATAGGCTTTACTGGTAAGCCAATTGATGCCTGCTTGCATTAAAGAGACATAATTGCTATTAAAAAATGAAAATACTTTTATAATAATAGAGAGATATTTTTTTAAGACCAAAATTAAGTCTTGGATAAATCAATTACCCAGAGAGGAAACGCATCGGTGGATTGATGCCGGGAGTTACTTTACCCGTTAATTGTGCGAACTTACGTGTTTTTAGGTGTCTATGGGAGTGCATGGAAGCGTGTGTGTGTGTGTGGGTGCGTGCGTACGTACGTGCGTGCGTATGTGTGTGTGTTAGTGAGTGTATATGAACCTTTTCATGTCCATCAATATTTGACCATACTTATAGAGGTTTTGTAGTTGCTTCATATTAGTTCATACAAGTAAAATGTTGATAATCTCTAAATTTTTAGTTTCCTAAAATGCTGTTTAAATCCTTTGAAGGTAAAGATGCGTCGGTGTGACGGAGAGCAACATTATTATAAACCTGGTAAATATATCTATGAGAATGTAACCCATATGCAGGTTTTCCTTTATGGGTGTTATCATGTTTATTTACCTTCTAAAGTTAAAAGTATACACTTACACTAGATTATTGTTTGGATCATTTTGTATTGTTTGCTTTGTCATATTGAATGTAATTTGGTGAATAAACATTATATTATTATTATATTATTATTATATCGATGGTAACACTATCGAACAAATGATTTAAATGAGCGTGTATTAGAACCCCTAACAGCGATCTTCAATGTCTGTTTAAATTTAATTATTACTTTTTGTAAGACGCTGCGCCGCACAGTGGCTTAGAGGCGGAAAAAGATATTTTTATTATATATGTCATATAAGCCATATTATCTTCTTTTTGTGTTCTTAGAGAGTCAATGTGATTTATTTTAGCTATTTTATTCGAATTAACTTTCAGTTGACATAACTTTATGTGTTCAAAGTTACCTAAAAATCATACTTAAAAAAATCTGGAAATGTGCTTTCAAGTTCAACGTTTTAATTTTTGTATAAGAAATGGCTTAACGGCTTTAAGTATTTTTAACGAGTAAGTAGGGATCTTACTTCATCTATATATAATAAATTATTAAAAGTTGTATAAGATCATGCCAAATTTGGCAAGGTTCTACTATTAAACTTTTTTTTAGGTCTCATAAAGTCTTAGAATTTTAACTACTAGCTACATGGACCTACATGTACTGACCGGTTAAATGATTTTATCTGTGCTTTGTCCTAAGTGATAAGGCAAAAATCAGCTGCGTATACGAGCGCTAACAACTATATGTTGGGACAAGCTAACATTTCGGAAATAATACAACGGCTTTTCCAAACGACTGATTTATTTAGTTTTTACTTTTAAATACAAATATAACAGTAAATTCTATATTATTAAAAAACCTTTTCATGCCTTGGTAAAGTAATATCTATTAATAATAGCGTAATTTGTCATTGAAAGGTCAAACTTGCTGACAACTAAAAGTTGGGACAAGCACAAATTTTGTACTTAAAATGTTTAAATTAGTTATAGGCGGCGTTGGTATAAACGCCAAAATTATTTTATTTGTCCATTGGCAGTTGGCCATTAATGTAAAACGTCAAGTAGTGATGTTAGTAACTGTTAACATACTTTATTGTTAATTTAATTAAAATAATGGGTCGTGGAAAGGCTACGAACCAGAAATTACGTGAAATTATTATTGATCCATACCATAAGGGTAAAACAATGCGTAAAATTGCTAGTGATTTAACTATTTCAAAATCTACAGTGTACAATATAATAAAAAAATTCAGTGAGACTGCTAATGTCGATGTTCTGGGCAGAAGTTCGGGAAGACCGCAACTCGTTTCTGAAAGAGATTTGCGAAATTTGGTCAAAATATGCAAATCGTCCAGAAGAAGCACACTTCGAGAAACAACTGCTAAATGGAACACGGTAACTGGATTAAATATATCTAGAGAATGTTGTCGAAAATACATGCGTAAATGCGGTCTGAGATTTTACAAGGTAAGTTTACTTTTGAATGGTTCATACAGTATCAAAAGTCTCATAAAATGTCTTATTTAGGCAAAAGAAAAGCCGCTGTTAACAGAAGTTCAGAAGAAAACCCGATATAATTGGGCAAGATCTAAACTACTCTGGAGAGAAAATGAGTGGAATAAAATAATATTTAGTGATGAGGCTAAATTTGATGTTTGCGTTGGAGACCACCGTAAACGAGTAATACGGAATAAAACAGAAGCCTTCCATGAAGATTGCCTGAAAAGAGTTGTTAAGTTCCCAAAGGGAATTATGGTGTGGGGCTGCATGTCGGCAAGGGGTTTAGGTTTCTTAAAATTTATAGAGGACACTGTAAATGTCCAAAAATATCAAGAGATACTTCAAACCACACTTTTGCCTAGTATTCAAAAATTGTTTCCCGACAATGATTTCATATTTCAACAAGATGGAGCATTCGGCAAAATCAACCAAAAAGTGGTTTGGTGACAATAATGTAAAGGTTTTATCCCATCCAGCTAGCAGTCCGGATTTTAATGTGATAGCATGGTATAAAATGAAGCAGTATTTAAGAAACCACCCTCAACGTACAATATTTGATTTACGGACAAAACTACAAGAAATCTGGGACAATTTTTCTGTTGAAATTTGTCAATCTTTGGTCAATACAATGCCTGCAAGAGTCCAAGCAGTTGTTAACGCTAAGGGTGATGTGACCCCATATTAAATTTAGCTTTATTCTCAAGTTGTCCCAACATTTAGTTGTCAGTTAATTTGAATCTTAAGTGACAAAGTACTCCACTGCTAATGTCGATTGCTTTACCAAATCATAGAAACATTTTTGAATGGTCTAGGATATATTGTTATGTTTGTATTTAAAAGTAAAAACTAAATAATTCAGTCGTTTGGAAAAGCCGTTGTATTATTTCCGAAATATTAGCTTGTCCTAACATATAGTTGTTAGGGCTCGTATCTGCGGATACATACATAGTTGGCGGTGCTTCTTGTTGCTGTGGCAGCGGACGTTATAACAAAACCACAATTGACCAGGTATTTCACCCTGTATAACAATAAGCATGGAAATTTGACTTATCTTGTATATATAACCTTAGAAGGATCAAGTAATTGTTCTGTGAGAAAGAAAAATTGATAAAGTTTTTAGATGTCAATTTATGTCTTTTGTAAGATCTAAATAGAGGATGGCCTAGTACTCGGTATTTGTTTTTTCTTAACATTTTTTAATCGTAGATTTAAAATATATATTATGCTAAAATATACGTATTACCATTACCATTTGCAAAAAAACAACAACATGTAAATGAAATATTCGAACATTTTGTGATACAGGATTTTTTCCGAAAAATGCCGATTCTGACCCACTGTGCGCCATAGTAATAATATTATACAATTCGTATAAAAACGCACTACTATAACGCACTTGCTGGGCCCCGAATTTTTTTAAAACCATCAAGTTTTTTCGAACACTATTTAGCAAATTTTTTTATAGCTGCAGAGTTAATGTTAGAAGGAAGTATCACACGACCTCACTTTTTGTTCAAAAATCTTGTGAGGGTTAGTTATGCCTCAAGCTGAGTTAAATTGGGTAAACAGATTTTTGCAAATTACGAAAAAATGAATGTATTCCTATCTTTGGAAATGCACTGTATCCACAAAAATAATAAGATAATTACAAAACACCTGTACTTTCCTGAACGCACCAGAAGAAGCAATTCAAATCGGTTTAGGCATTGTCGAAAAGGAATAAACATACGAGAAAAGTGTCGAACATTCGTCTTTTTAAGGAGCTTCAAAAGTAAGTGCACTTTTCAAGAAAAATTACAGTTACTGCGTCATTTTCGATACTAACTTCGGCAAAATTTTCTTAACAAACATCCACTCAAACAAAAACAAGTCTAATTGTAAATATGCCAAGGCAACTAATAGTTTTGTGAAGGTTTTGGTTAGCAACACCAGATTTATTTTCAAACTTTGTTGCCTTTTATACGTTGGTTCAAGGACAAAAAACAAAAGACCTAGCGAATATTTACGCGGCTATTGTCACAAATCAGTAAAAAGCGTCCAGTTTCTACATTAAATTAAATTTTAAATGCTACCAAAAGAATTTGAAATTTTAGAGACTTTGTAGGGGTATCAAAAGAACCAACAAAGAGCACATGTTATGCATATGTAATATGTATATAGATTGTGAAGTGTCTTAGGGCCTGGGGCAGGTGATGGTGGTGATCTGATGAGATAACTACATATTCTACTGAAGCGACTGACATGATGGTGACTGGTGATGTGTGATGGTGTGTCCGGAAGCTCAACATGCAAGGATCTGGACTTGCCTTATTCATGCCATTCCCCATGGCTGCGGGGTGGCAGGCTCAGGGCACAATCACGCTCACATGTCTAAACGCGGGGCCCAACTGAGCGCCAGCGCTCACTGAATGTGCTTGCTGGCCTGCCCGCCTCTCGATGCCGGCGGCGACGCTCTGTCTGCCGCGACTCATTGTTGCCAGCTGAATTTAGTTTAATACCAAATAAGTCCCTAAAAATGGAAGGTATTTTAGGAAAATATAATTTAGGTGAATCTCGCACATTTTTAAGAACGCGTCGAAAATGCTGCTTCTTTTTAGTGATATTGCGTAAACGCACTGGCTGCGTCCAGACTTTTTATCTTTTCAAGAAATATGTTTAAAATTGTTTCTTTAATATTGCAAAAAAATTGAGATTTCATTCCAAAAAATAAGGGGGTCGTCTACATAAACTTGGTGAATTTGCAAAGTATCCCACGAATATCTTTAGATAAACCGACTGCTAGTAGATAAAGCGATTAATTTACAGGCAACCTCCCGAAGGCTTTTTCGAAAAACAAATTCAGAAACATGCTTAGAACCTCCTTGGATGCACAAACAACATGAACAATTTCATGTTCGCACCCCCCCAAGGAAGCTACCGCACCAGGAATGATTAAGGGTACTGGACGGGGTAGGTAGTAAAAAAAGGAAATATGAGCAGAGAATTCGAAGAAAACAGCTTAAACAGACCTCGAAAAGCTGCCCTTTCCACATTATTGAGGCCGTACCACCCTTAAAGCCTGCCCACCCCGCACAGCATCCCTATTCGCCCCAGGTCCCGTAAGTTTCCTGTGGGCTGTCTTGTGGTTTGTGCAGCGAGGGTAGTTGTATATATGCGAGGGGGGAAGGAGAATCCTCAAGACGAAGCAGTCCTCCCCCCAGTTTGCCGCAAGTGGAACGCCAGAGGAACGAAAACCCATGTTACAAAATAAGTATCCTAGTTTGTACAGCAGAAAGAGAATACACCATAGCAAATACTGTCAGATAATCGCAATTTAAAAAAGAACGGGAAATTTAAATAACACATACCTTTTTCATCTCAAGCAAATGAGGTAAGGCACCGTGTAAACAACCCTCGACATCGTATTTTCCTCATTACAAAAACAATGTAGGAAGCAAAAAATATGTCACGGATCACTAACTCGCGGTACGTGCACGCTGAAACCACTGCCACACTAGGACACTAGGTAAGGAATGTACAATTTCGGAAGAAGGCCTTGAAACACATGAATAATTAAGAACCTGATGACAGCGATACGTGTAGCGCACAAAGAGCGCTACGAGTAATAGAGATACAAGCGATAAACAATATTAAAACGAAGTATAGTTACACAATGTGGAAAAGCAGATCATGAAATTTCAAGTGAAATGTCTTTTTCACATTTTGCGTTTATATTTCCTTTTAATCATCTTCCTCGCCCAGCTTCCCTATTTACTCCGGGTCCCGTAACTCTCCTGGTGGCTGATGCCACATTAATCTTGTGGTTTATGCATACAAGGGTGATTCCAAGTATGTTTCTAAAAAAGTTATAATCTGCAAGTTTACCAAACGTCTTCTATCGGAATTACCTTACTTAAAGGATTTTAAAAAATTGCATTTGAAAGCCTGGCGCACTTAAAAACTTCTCTGTTTTTTACTTTTTTCACGTAGTTTATCCGTGATCCAACTCATTTAGTGCGTTGCTAGACATTTTGCGAACCATAACTGTTTGCTTCTTTAGTAGCTGGACTAAAGGTAGACAGACGTTGCTCTGTTATTAAGTCATTATATAAGGACGCACGTACTACAAGCAGTGATGTGATTATAGTTGACGTAGGCATTGCTGATACATGCCACGACATGTTTAGTGCTTCAGTGTTTCTATGCAGCAAGTGTTACAATCCAGCTACATAAAAAACCGATAGCTATGGATAATGTAACGTCTAGCAACTCACAAAGTGAGTTCGAACATGGAATAATATCCCGGAAGCCATTTAGGATTCAAATCAAGCCTAAAATCATCAGTGTGGAGCCCCTAGGGGAAGGAGTCGCAAAGGCAGCCCTCTACGTAGAGAAACTGGTTGCACCAGCGTTCATTCGTACATTCAATCTTGTCAACATATAAAAAGATTTTGCATGCACCGGCATATGGCCGTACGACTCAAGCATATGTTTGACGAACATGAATATCTTGGTTTATATGTCTCAGATCGACCATACCTTGAACGCAGAACGATCTGCTTCAAAAAATAATTATAAACAGCGGGCTGAGTTGGCCGGACGAGCAACCCCTCAAGTTCGCACTATGAGGTCTCGGGTTCGAGCCCCGTATTCAGACAGTCGGTTTTCTGATGAGTTATGGGTGGTGTCCTTTATCTATATGTGTGTATAAACTCCCTTCGCATAAGTCTGACTTAAGGGAAATAGTTTGTCTACTCTGATATTGTTATTATTTTATTATTAAACAAATACACCAATAGTGATACTTGAAGAGGAGACCTCTGTAGCTTCCACTTCAAAAAAATGTAATCTAGTAATCTCCACTTCAAAAGAACGTGATTGAGTAGCGGCAACGTCGAAAGAATGTGATCCAGTAGCATTCATTTGCAAAGAACGGACTCCTGAGGAAGGCAGTTAATTGTATCCATGGCTCCAGAATCAGTTGTAACGTGTTATACGTGTTAGCAACTTATATCCACATTATAACGTTCATTAGTTCACGATTATATTATTTACTTGGTCAATAATCATATTATTTTGCTAGTCGCTGAGATTTGTGACTCTCATTAGTTAATGGAAACCCGCTGCTTTCATTAATCCATTTAGAACCGTGCCCATAGAAAACAAACACAATCTATGATCTATCCTGAATTTCGTAGTATTTTATGTACAAAGAAGTGACCGCCATTAGTTCATTTGTTATTTGTCAGATGACAGAAACCTTTCTAAAAGGCTGCAACAACTTAAAAGCTCTCTTCTCAACAAGGCTTTAACAGAAGTGTTTATGAGTTGTTGCAGCCTCTTATAAAGGTTTCTGTCATCTGACAAATATCAAATGAACTACTGGCTGTCACTTCTTTGTACAAAGAGTAGTACGAAATTCACGATAGATCATAGACTGTTTGTTTTCTATGGGCACGTTTCTAAATGGATTAATGAAAGCAGCGGGTTTCCATTGACTAATGAGAGTAGGAAATCTCATCGACTAACAAAATAATGTGATTATTGACCAAGTAAATAATATAGTCGTGGACTAATGAACGTTATAATGTGGATATGAGTTGTTAAAACGTGTAACACGTTGGACAGTAAGTCCTTTTCTTAAAGCAGGGCCTAAAAAAGGCTAAATAGGTGAAAGAAAATGATATATTAAAGTGGTTATCGAGCAAGAATGTCCTGAACGTCAGATAAAGAAGGTACAAAGAGAAGGTACAGTCAATACAACAGCAACAAATCAATCGTGATGATTATGTCCCAATGAAATTTGCCATATACTTGGCTACCCTATAGTCAGTATCCCCCATATGTGGGGATATTTTCCCAAGCGTGACAATCCTGTTGTGGCTAACAACTGGTCGATATAACTTCACGAGGTGCCAGGTGATATGCTTCAAGTGCCCCTACTGAGCACCAGGAGTTTAAGCGTCCTCCTGATGATGTTGTTATTGTTTTCATTGTCAACATATGTAAAGCTGCAGCTGTCGTCCGATATTCCTGCTGTTCTTTTTATATAACTTATTCACAGGGCACTTTTACTTCGTTTCTTTGACCTTGCAAAATATAAAAGGAAATAATGTTGCCACAAAATTAATAATGCCTACGAGGACTCTTTGTTATATAATATAGGTTATTCTTGATCCTTGATCAGACAATTAAAGCAAGTGTGCAATATTTAAAAGATGTTTTCCAAGAAACCTTTCTATCAAAGGCTATAGGTGTGAAACCTAAATTAGCTTATGAATAAAGAGGCACATTCACAGGTACAACCATGATCAAGATATATTTGTTTGTCATATAATTTTTTAAGAATTTATTTAGTATAGACTACACTACGTAGGTACCCACATCGCTTTTCTTCGAACGTGAGAACTATACAGCATATGTTCGATTTTTCAAGAAAAAGAATAAATGCCAAGGTGGTGTACAGTTGAAGAAGGTGCGTGTGTTTTGTTTCTTGAACGCCGGCCTATTTCCGCGACTATAGCTAATCACCGACTTCAGGTAGCATTTTCATCTCACTATCCTGGAAAATTTTCCGAACCCCTGTCTCTCTGTAAGGAGGGTAGGGCTCTTTAACGTGCCCAACATCCCGTGGACATTGGACCGACGGCTTTACGCCCCATACGAAGGGCGGAGCGTGCAAATATTCAACTTTCTCAAATACAATGCCACCACCTTGGTTGATGTTAATGTTACAGTATGTACTGAAAAAGTGAAAGGAGACCCTGGGATCGAACCCTTTGGTTCAGAGGCACACGTTCTTACCACTGAACCACCCAGGCTCTGATTAAAAAGTTAAATATCAGTTTAGGATTTATTAGCTCTCATTACTTTGTCGTGACAATCGTAGTTTAATGAAAACCCATCACTTATAAATAACTATATATATATATATATATATATATATATATATATATATATATATATATATATATATATATATATATATATATATATATATATATATATATATATATATCCCAACAAACACGTTTGTAACCGTTACATGGCATTGGAAGCTCAATAAAGTATCACCGTAACATTACACTGTTACCTAAAAATGACACAAATGTACTTTGCAAATGGAGCACATTTAGGTAACAAATGAAATATTGCATACCATCAAGTATTATAACACAAAATCTATGTAATATTTTTATGTAACATACACATTATACAAATTTCATGGCGTTCTATAGTTTTAAAGCACACATTGATAACAAGGTAATCTTTTTATTTTACATTAAATAAGATAATTATCAAACCCAGCTAATGAAATGTGAATTAAGAAAACCTGTTTACCGAAATATGATGTAAACTTTAAACTTCGTCAATAATTTATTTTGTTATTATAATTATATAAATAAAATAAACGGAAAATAAGTGGAAATACAAATTGACACCTATATGTTCCAGGCATTGTCGTCGTTTTGTTCGGGCAACTGCGCAGAGCGAGTGTTGAGTCTTGATCTTGATTCTTGATGTTACTGTTTGCTAATAGATGAGTTATGAGGTTATGTTTACTTTGTGCTCGTGTTTGTGATTTATACTGTTTTCTTGTTCCTCATACAAAAGGTAACGTGAAAATTTTGTGGTAAGTATTGGATTTTATTTTTCTGTATTTCTTGAAAGATTACAGTATTTAATATAAGGTTTAAGAATTTATGTTTTGTACATGAGTTTATCAACAAAAGTAACGTTTCATTGTGAAGAACTACATTAATATGGGTGTTGAATTCTTATTGGTGTTTCATGTTAAAAAGAATTATATTGTACATTTTGAATCTGTGATTGTGTTATCCTAGCGTTTTATGACGGAATGCTAGTTAACCTATATGTTTCAATTGCAGCATCGTTTCTGATCATCATTATCGAAAGGCTGGAAATGACTACACAGCGAATTTACACAAAGCTATTCACTATAACAAGGTCAGTATTGATGCCAGCTAGATCAACCCAAAAAATATAATAAGGTCAGAAAGCTCAACGTTTAAAACATTGCCAAAGATAATTAATAATTAGTAGTACTTAGCTAGTTTTACATGATCATCTGAGTCATCTGAACTTATTGATTAAATTTGCAACTGTCGTTACCTACTTATATAGCCAGTTTAAATTTACAGGAGCTGAGTTTTTGACACAAGCAATGACGACAGATTTGTTAAATAATTACAAAAGCAATTTTAATATGGATGACACTACTCTAGTTACAATTTAAAGTTGCAGTTATATTTAATTATACAAAAAAAAAATCAACTGATGTTTAGATTTAGTTTTAATTTCAAATTATGCATAACTTTGATTTAAATGTGAACATTATAAACAATTTTAAAATTAAAATTGAATTTATAAACATTTTAATACAATAAGAATGTATTATATTATATTGTTTTCTTACAAGTGTTTAATAAATTATGTTTTCAATAATTTTCTGTTTTGTTTTTCTAAACTATTAATATGTGTGGTTATATAGACAAAGCTCTACTCCTAACAACAAAATGTAACATGTAATGTTGATGAAATTGTCAATAAATATATCTGATATATATGCCCAACTATGTTACATAGATATATCACGAGAGGAACTATATGCATGACATTTCGTGTTACATGTAACTTACAAGTTCATAACAAGTTACATAAATGATACTTTTGTAAATAACAAAATATTATTTCAGTTATGTGAATGTTACATAACTGTGTTTGTTGGGTATATATATATATATATATTTCAACAACACATCACGAGGGCTTACAGCCTAAATACTATCGTACCGTGGATGTCGACAAGAAGGAAAGAGACAACTTGTTAATTCTGGACTTGAAGGTTTGGAGGTTCGGAGGAGAAGGAAAAACATGCGCCGGCAAGGAATTCCACAACTTGGAAGTCCTCGGGACAAAAGAGCGGGAATAACAAGATGTTCTATGTCCGGTGACCTACACAGTAAAAGGGTGCATTCGCTCTGTTTCCCTGGTAGATCTGTTGGGGACAGCAGGTGGAGGAACTATGGAAGAAAGCTCCTCTGAGTAGTGCCCGTGCGGATATCTATCGAAGAGAGAGAGGTCACCGACGGCTCGTCGGTGGGCAAGGGATTCCAGCCTTTGGGTGAGGGTAGGGTCATCAATGAGACGTATAGCTCTCTTTTGAATGTAGTCCAGGATAGCGAGTGTAAAAGCGGCAGCAGCACCCCAGATGTGGGGGCAGTATTCGAGGTTTGGCCTTATTTGCGAAGTATATAAGGTATAGAGATTAGCTGGTGAAAAGTATTTGCGAGCCCGGAAGAGGAAACCTAATTTCTTAGCAGCCGCTTTTGCAATTGATGTGACATGTTGGTGCCAATTGAGATTTCGATCCACAGAAATGTCAATAAGTGAAAACGACTCATTAACTCAAGACTGAGATTTGGTGGGATTGAATTGTACAAGATTTCTACTTTTCCAGTCTAATATTTTTTGAAGATCCGCAGAGACAGAACCTTCCATGAGTCTGCGATCGTCTAATTGGGCCAAAGAGACAGGCTTAGAATATTGTATATTTGAGTGGAGGGTGCTGTCGTCCGCGTAACTGTGAACCGGGTTGGATGTGCTAGAGAGGAGGTCATTGATGTGGAGAAGAAACAAAGTAGGGGATAAAGTTGAACCCTGAGGAACTCCTGCATTAATTGGATATAGTTTAGAGGAATGGCCATCCACGACAATAGAAATGCTCCGGTTGGAGAGGAAGTTTGCTGTCCAGGTACAGAGTTTTGGTGGTAGGCCATATAGCGGGAAGTTTATTAAGCAGTGCCGCATGCCATACCTGGTCGAATGCTTTGAATATATCTAAAGCGACAATCTGGGATTCACCGTGTAGTTCCATAGACTTGTTCCTAGAATGGGTGACAAAGGAAAGGAGGTCAGCAGTTGATCTGCGCTGACGGAATCCATACTGCCTGTTGTGGATTAGACTGTGTTTTTCAAGAAATTTTAGTAATTCGGTGTTTACATACTTTCCCATCACTTTAGAGATGACTGAAAGGAGAGAGATAGGCCAATAGATTTAGCAAGAGTCCAGAAGGGTTTGCTGCCCTTGGAGCTCAAGAGGACTTTGTTTTTGATGTGGTTATTAAACGAGTTTTTTGCCTCAGAAAGAATGCGGACATAGCGGTTTCTTGCGTCGTTAAATGCTTGACGGTTTTCTTGACAGGGATTGTGTAGAAGCGCTTTGTGAGCTTTGACCTTTTCAAGTCTGGCCTTGTCACCAGATTTAGAGAACCAGGGCTTTTGAGTAGCTGAAGAGGTTTTACACACCAAAATAATAGAGATTAAATGCAAAACTTACAGTAGATGAATTATGATTATTTTTCTTTCCCGTTTCAGCGACATGCTGTATGTATACGGCATTTAATAGAAAACACACAAACTCGCTTTGCGATCAAAAATCAACTGACGAAGTAAGTAATTTCAGTAGCCTTCATAAATTGAAAAGAAAGTGCATACAGAACGTTTAACAGCTGTGTCTTTCTCAAGAAACGTTTATCTTGTCCCTTCTGCCCTGCCGCCCATGCAATTACGAATGAGATCAAGTGTAAAAAGGTAGGTGCGATTAGAATTTATGAGCTTAACATAAACAATCCCGGATATAAATCTTTGTCGGCGTTCCTATTGTAGTGATAGTGGCACGTTCAGAGATAAATATAAATTCATCACAACAAAATAAGCAATCTGTGACAGTTCATTCTGAATATACGTACTACTACACTACTTACAGGTTCTAACGAATTTCACAGTTTTTGTGCGATATAAAACGAAAGAAATTTAAATTTCGATCTATTCCTGATTTGAAATTTTGATCAGTTTCTCAGCACGGATAATCCGCACACGAATAATTAAGAGTATACTATATATATATATATATATATATATATATATATATATATATATATATATATATATATATATATATATATATATATATATATATATATATATATATATATACAGGGTGGCGCATTGAAAACGAAACAGGCTGATTTGCGTCCACAGAATATTTTTTTTAAGAAACGCTGAAATACGTCAATTTTAATATTGAGGGGGACATGTTTTGACATATAACTCAACTTTGTCACATCAACCCCTTAAGGGTGGTGATAACAACCCTTATATTTTAAATACGGAACATGGGTCGAGTGTTACATCTTTTGAAAGCCTTTTCTTTTCTGAATTCAGCACACAAATTTTTTGGAAAGTTTTATCAACTCGTCTAAAAATTATTCACAGTTGAAAATGCAAAACCGCATTTTACTAATTCCGATAAGAAATGTGCTGATAGTCAATGTTTTGTTGGTTTGTAAACAAAAAATTGTGCGTACGTATGATGTGAGTCATTCGGAATGTGGCTTATAGTGTTGGTTTCCTTTCTATAGACATTGAATTAAAAAGTGTCTTTATTCTTGATAACTAATGCATCTAGAAAGGGTAATTTATTATTAATTTCTAATTCGTGAGTAAATTTTATAGAATCAAATTTATTTAATCTGGCAATAAAATCTTCTATTCTGCAAATGTTTGTGTCAAACACTGCGACTCCAGTCTGAATTTTTTGTAAATCGGTTACTTAATTTTCCTTTAAACAAAAGTAGATATACCAAAGAATTGAATTATATCAAGAACGTGGCCGAATGTAACGGATACACTGCTCACCTGGTGGACAAATTAATCAACAAACAGAAAACAAAGAAAATGTTGACGGAATCAACAACGTTTAAAAGAGAGAAATTCGAAATAAACTTTGTTTGCTTACCATTTGAACCTCGAATCACGAGGGGTCTAGATAACATTTTTTAAAAAGTCTGCAGCTGACATTTTCGACTACAAATACCTTAAAAAACTTGCTAGGTAACCCAAAAGACAAGGATAGCACGGGAATTTATGAAATAAGTTGTAAAGATTGTAATCTTAAGTACGTCGGGCAAACCAAAAGATCGATTAGAGTTAGATTCAAAGAACACTTAGCCCAATTATGTTACGGTACTATAGATAGATCTACTGTCTCCGGACATATTTGGGATAATAATCATCACGTTAATGAAGATAATCTGAAATTAATATAAAGTGTTAGACAACTAGGACAGCTTAATTCATTCGAAAGTATATATATTGCGAAATATAGTTACAACAAAAATTGTATGAACGTGGCACCACCGCCGATTACGAGCCACCTAATCTATTGCTTCGCCAAATAAAAATTCCCACGTTTTTAACACGTCCTAGAGATAACATAATAATAATACAGATAGTTCCGACAAAGCAAACTATGTTAATTTAGGTGTCGTTGAACCTTTCCAAAATTACTAAAGATGGACACATTTTAGATAAGTTAGTAGGGACAGTGCAGACCTCGTCCCGCGATAAAAATACAATACACTGCAGAATTTGCTTGCGTTTATTTTCCCATCTCAGTTCGGTCCCTTTACCTAAGATCCGGTATATAAGGTGATGTTAGTTTTTAAAATAGTTAGAATTTTTTATCCTCTGATGACGCTAACTTGGTTAGTGAAACGATCGTCAGGTCTTTTTTAAAATGTGTTGTGGTGATTTGGGTTCTCCAAGTATACATTCAGTGCCTATCACAGGTTCCAATATTCACTTAAAGAATCAAAAGGCATAAGAAGAAGATATAATATATGACAACGTACAATCCACCAATAAGAATATAATCTACAGAAACATCACATAACACCAGTCTTGTGCAAACTCAAATCATGCGTACCGTAGGTATGACCTTTGACTATGTACCTACGGATATATAGTCAAAGGGTATGACTCTCCATACCATATTGGACAAATCATGCTAGGCAACTTATAAGACAGCTTAGTTTTACAGGTTGCCACTTGTGGTGGATGAGTTAATCACTACTCAAGCATTAGATGTTGGCATACAAGGATGGAGAACAGTTCTAACGAAAATTCAAGTGGTTTATTGTTATTTTTTTAATCGCTGTATAAAATTAGGTACCACATGGTTCACTATCAAACTGACAGTAATTATGCGACACACTAATGTTTAATTGAGAGGACGCATTTTGCATAAGCTAATCTCCGATTTGCATCGGTTTAAAAAAATATATATCACATAGTTTTGTTTCAGTGGTACCCAGACAGCACAGACACATTCTGAGAATATTCCAGGAATGTTTGGAAAGAATATTCAAACATCCCCAGAACATTCTCACAAGGTACAATATATATATTCATAGAACATTCTATGAACATGAGAATTGGACAGATTCTGTCATACTAATAAGGTTCTTAGAATGTTATTTATAATATGTTCATACATATACTCATGGAAACATTGCGTTTAAAAAAAAGATATACAGGGTGTTTCGCATAAAAACAACACAGAGCAGGGTCATGTAGGGGAACCTAAAATATGGTGATTTAACGCAACTTACTCCTATACTAAGGTGCATCCCTAAGAAGTTATAGGCTTTCAAAGGGGGGTTTTAAATTTCGGAAAAAATCAATATCTCAGTAATACTTCAACTTAGAAAAACCAAATTTGGTACACGTTTTGGGTGTACCAAGAGCATGATGTTCAATCGAAGCATCTCAATGGGTTGAATAGTGGTGATGCACCCATAAAATGTGACAGAATTTCTTAACCTATTGGTGGAACTAAAAAATTATTATTTCATTTTATGGGGAAGTAAATTATAAAACTTTTTTACTCATGTTATTTTTCAAAAAACGTTTGTCGTTTTCAAGAAAAACCCAAAGAACTAAAGACACAGACACATATATTAATAATGTTACTTAAAATCATCAAAAATAAAATAGATGCCTGTGAAATTATCATGTTGAAGAATTTCTATAACTTATCGATAGCATTTTTTTTATTTCTGTTGTTTGAGTTGTCTGTTTTCTAATGAATTATACTTATTCACACTTTTTTGCTAATTGTCAAATTTGACCTATACATAAGTTTATTGGCAAATATTTAATTTTAGATTATTTTTAGTAAGATTGATAAAATATGTTTTTTTACTTATTCGTGTTTTTCTTGAAAATAACAGGAGTAACAAAGTTTTAAAGTAAAATTCCTCAAAATGAAATATGTTCTTAAATCCACCAATCTGTTACAAAATTGGGACATTTTAAGAGTGCATCAACCCTAATAAACCCTTTCAAATGCCTTAATTGAACTCTACTTATCATTGATTAATGCTCTTGGTACCCTCAAAACGGGTACTAAACTTGGTTTTTCTAAGTTAAAGTATTACAGATATTGATTTTTTTCGAAATTTGAAACCCCAGTGAAGGCCGCTATAACTTCTCAGGGGTGCAACTTAATATAGGGGTAAGTTGCGTTAAATCACTATATTTTACGGTTACCTACATGCCCCTGCCCTGTGTCGGTTCTTATGCGAAACACCCTGTGTACAGTTTTTTAATGATACAGAAATTAAGAAAATGCAAAGATATTAAATATTGGATTTCTCTTCAAAATTTACTCATTTTCCGCCATTTAACTGGCCTTTTATATATTTTCGTATAAGCAAGCCCGAGAGGCTAGAATTTGAACTTCAATCACTCACCTTTGTTTAGATTACCATATTGTTCCAGTGGCTACACACCTGTAAACTCAAGTTCAGATACGTAATAAGTCAACAATTCGAGTATTGCACGTTTATTCAGATTAAGTATGTACTTATAACAAATACAAAGAAATGTCTGAATAAAATATTAATAAAACAATTAAAATTTCAAAAACATAAAAATCAACAAATAAAGATACAGTTCTTGGAGTTGCCAAACAATGTAATAGCGAAATACAAAGTTTCCGAGATGAATAATCACGGTTACCCCCACTGAAGTAACTTGAAATTTGGCTAGACTATTTATCCTACAGGCTTTCAGTGTGGCATTAAAGGAATTGCATTACACAATAGTACTTACACCTTTATAGAATACAACTAAATTGGACAGAACATGCCACAAAATCACACTAACTTGCACTTACACAAAACTACAACTGTCATCGATTAGACCTTTTGACGCTTCCCTCATATGGTTGCTTTCTGCTCTGCTTCCGCGGACTTGATTTTGGCTTCTAAAGCTATTTCAATATCCCAATCCCCAATGTTTGTCACCAACAGCATGGATATTCTGGTTCTAAAGGCATACTTTGGCAAAGTGATTCCGTATCTGATAAATTGCAAGTTTTATTGTACATTCATGTTCCTACCATATATTCTGGTCCACATTTTCTGCATGGTATAGTGATACTTCTTACAGCATTAACTTCTTCCACAGGAGTAAAAAGCCTGTGAGATGTTGGCTTAGACAATTCTATAGATTTGCAGTATTCTTTCACTTTTTGAGTCCATCCATATCGAACTGTGGTGGTTTATATTGCATGACTTAGGTACTATTAAACATAACACAATTTTTAAATTATATGTTATACAATGTAGATGTACCTAATTAGTAAGATGATCCAGTCTCAAACAAAATTGACGAATCCATCATGAGAGTGAACTACAGGAGATGCTTTTAAAACTTGTTTCTTTACTAGGTGCGTCTTAGTTCTTGATAACCTCACACCATATTTTAGTTGCTTCTGTACTCTGGATCTATGTTGTTTGCAATTGCACAGTTCTCCATATTCACGTCACATTATTATTTTTAATTAATTATGTCAGAATATAACCTTATACAACGTTACGTCAAGGGGCCATCTTGCCATCTTCATTCCCGGCGGCATGGACATGCGCTCTATGCCTAAAGAATGGATTGCCTTAATATACAATTTCGGATGTGTTTACCATAGACAGGTAACAGAATCAAAGATGCAAAATAGTTACAATATAATTATCACCACTATACCGTAATCATCATCTATCTTTTTCATTAAATTTTAAAGTTATATAATATTATAAGGACATCTCAAGCACATTCTGACCGAATATTCGGTATAATAATCTATTCAAATATTCTCAGTATATGGATGGAGAATTTTCTTATGATGTGATTGAATGAACGCACTCAGAATATTCAAGATTGAAGTTTGAAATTCCATAAATGTTATTAGAACATTCCGAAACAAATATTCTGAAAAAAGAATGTTCTCACATTGCGAGAACATTCTGAGAATATCTTGTGCTGTATGGGTAACTATGGTAATCTTCCTTTTATTTACATTAAACCGGTGAATTTCTCTTTAAAAAAATACCGTATCATCATTTTTCTTTAAAATTTCTTGTTGGCCCCAGATTGTTGTGTATTTCACTTGATTTCAAAATGCGTCGTGTTCATAAACGCAAACCTGAAGCTCGAAATTGAGACATTCAAAGAAGCAGCGCAAAGAGTGTGATGAGTGGAATAATATCCATTCTAGCTAAGTCTAAAGAATTCAGCTGATCAGAAGCGTGCTCGTTTGAAGTAAATGTGCCATTGTTTTAAAGAAGATTACTTAAACTTTTTGGGTCACCTTGTCACTATGGACAAAACATAGTCCATCACTATGATCCACAGACTGAAAAGTGAAAGCATTCTCCACGACGCAAAAAATTCCGTGTTCAAAAGTATCTGCTGTATCTTTTAGAACAAGATAGAATTGCCATATGAACATACAATAAGTAGTGAGTTTCTAATTAAACTGCGTGAGAAAACTGTGGAAAACACCGTGGAAAATTGACCGAATGTGTACTCTTTTTGTAAGACAATGCTTCTGCTCACAACTCGTTGATTTCGTTGCGAGCAATTGATAAAATTGGTTTTGAATTGGTTGACCACCCTCCTTATTCTTCGGATTTATCACCATCAGACTTATTTATTCTAAGCCTAAAAAACTTTTGGAAGATAAACGATTTTCAACAAACGAAGATATATCTGCCGTTGAGGAGTGGTTTGCAGACAACGATAAAGATTTTTTAAAGGGTTTGTAGTTGCTTTATGAACGTTGTGGTAAATGTGCAAGCCTTAAGATAGGTTCATCCAGACGCGAATTGCGAAAGTTATTCCTATTGGTCCATTTTAAATAATGTCATATTATTTAAATTGAATTACATACAGGTGCCAAGACGGTTAGTTAGCCGTTTCTCAATAACTACTCCGACTTGAAATTTTAAAATTTACACGCATACGTTTAAGACAAATTACAATTCAGTGAAATTAGCTTACCGTATGTCAGAGTTCCGGTTAAACCGGAAGTGACCACCAACTTGCTTATTTTAAATACAACATGGTGATTTTCATTATATTTTTGAAATCTACATTGAATTTGAGATAAATTATTACTAACATACCATATGTGAAAAATCAACCGTTTTCGAAATTTTTCGACTTTTTTTTTAATTCTCGCAAAAACATAGGTGAACGTTACACGTTATCTCTCTGTGGAAATACAACTGAGAAGACTCAGTTTTTGCACAGATGGCCCTCAAATTGGCACCTAAACGACACATTTGATAGCGTTTCTTTTAAATATACAGGGTGATGAGAATTAGCCGTGACATTTGGTAAAATTGAAATCACAATTACTTGCTTATTTCAAATGGAACAATCTGTCACCAACTGCGACGACACTGCGCACATGCGCAGTGCTGGCGGTGTGGCGATGACGTCATCTCAGATTACACCTCTCCACCCTGTTGATGTCTTCTCAGGTTAGACCCCTCCACCCTGTGGCGGGAACGTCGGGTCGGAACAGCCACGCGCCGCGGCGTACTTAGAACAAAAGTCTTTGTTGAAATCAATGTTTTTTTTAAATTTTTTCCATATCACATATATTACAATTTAACTCAGTAAACAATTAAAAATTATGACGTAAATCAATAATATCCTGAATAAACTTCTCCTGTGGTACATCTGCTATTTGTAGATCGTTTCTATTCGTCTTAATATATTTTACTTCGGTCTTTATTCTATTAAAGAGATTTATAGAATTTGGATCATCCATGTTTAGCAGTGGCGTCTCCTGACCAAAAAGTTCGGGTGTGCGCTAATGAGTTGCTGTTAGTGGTGACGGCGAGGAATACAACTTTTTTTGCATACAGAATGTCAACTTTAAATTACCCTGAAAAATTTTCTTTAGCAAACATAGATGTGAAAATGTATTTTGTCAATTAAACAGGGACAAACGAGTGATTCTAGAATACTGTGGTCTCTGCAAGCACAGTCGTAATGCTCGTAAATAATCCTGTCGCAGCGTTGGTTAGACCGCGTTCCTTTCATTTGTCTTGAGCGATATTTTTACAGCTCCTGACAGCCGTAAAATCAATGGTATTTTCCTCACTATTTTAAACACGTGGGAGGGGAACTGCATCGTGTATCAATACAGCTCCATCGACTGAAGTTGTTCGGAAATATTAACGCACACCTAACCCGAATTCATTCCCCGTTGCTATTGACCTATTCATATTCTCTGAATATGTTAGAAGACGCGGTACCTACTTCATTCCAAGTCACTATTAACCGATTATTCATGAAATCAAATAAGTAAATTAAATTGATCTTCACAAAATATTTAGTATATTAAGACTAAGGGAAAAAAAAATAAAAACATATTTAACTCTGCACATTTTGATTATATTTTTGGGTGTGCGACGCACACCTAGCTCATTAGGAGAAATCGCCACTGATGTTTAGAACCACTTCGGAATCGGGATTTTTATTTTTAAAGTTTCTAACAGCTCTTTGATAACTTTTCTTCTGCGTTCTCACTGCATGATATGGGTATGTAGCGTCTTTCTCATTTCTTGAAAGTAAACCAAATACACATATTTTTCCTCGGTTACTTGGTTTTGGGGATATATCTTCGAGATGTTCTGTGATTTTAGCATTTGTTTCTCGCATACGCTGCACCTCATCATCTATCTCCATTAATTTTACTTCAATTTCTTTAAGGTTATCCTTGTATTTTTGATTAAATTCATTTGCGAAAAAATTGAAAAGTATCCCGCTCATGGCGTGGATACTTTCCAAAAATATCTTCTTATTAGCGTGGATTAAGACGCCTAGAATCCATAACCGAGTCAGTTTAAATTTATATATATATATATATATATATATATATATATATATATATATATATATATATATATATAAATATATATATATATATATATATATATATATATATATATATATATATATATATATATATACATACATTTCGCAAAAAAATTGCGTAGATTTATTTCTGTGAAAATTCGCTACCATAATGCGTCCAGACTTTGTTAATTGGTGACCTTTTGTTTCTATCATTCAAACAACACAAAGGAATTAATATCAGAAGAAGCAGCATCAGACGAGTTGGATGATTCAGCCTGACCTACATTGGACTTTCACTGTCCACATGTTCAGTTACGGTTGATTTGTTTCTCCATAGCAATCACTTGCCCGCCCTGACACACATGCTGATTGTTTCACACTAACATCATTAAAAACATTATGTTGCCTTATGTTTTGTTCAATATTTTGATATATGTGACCTAGAAAAGTATTTATAAACACTTATTTGATTTTTTTTAAATTCTATGCGTTAGACAGTAGTGATAATATGACATAAGCAGAGGGTAAAAACCCATTAACAAAGAATAGAGGAACTACCAGTGGAGGCTCGTCAGATGACACAGGTGAAGCGCTGCTTCACCTATATTTTTCGGTTAAGCTAAACTTTTTTTTTCAAAATTCACCATAATTTTAATTTTTTCACTCTCAAATTCACTTGGTACACTCACATAAAAATGTCTAGTTACGTGGCGCCGCAGTTGATAATGTATTTTTATAGCATTTTATGATACGCAGCGTATTACGTGTTCCAGAGCACAGACTATTGCAGAGCAACGAGCAACTGAGGACTGAACTGAGCCAGAATCGTGTATATACAAATACTGCGTCGATTTCTTATCGCTTACATGCGACGGTTATCATGACAATGGCACGCGCGCTGTTGAGTTGGTGTTTATTATTGCCACAAAAGTGATGCAGAGTTCTGAGCGTGCTTCTGTAAGAGGTACGTTTTTTTCATATATATATATATATATATATATATATATATATATATATATATATATATATATATATATATATATATATATATATATATATATATATATATATATATATATAATGAATACTTATATAGAACCCAACCCTTCGATGACACAAGGTTACAACCCTCTTAGTAAACATTATAATCACATAATATAATTAAATAGCTCAACAATTAGCCACCAGTCGATATATTACTTAGCAGTTGTGTTATCTACTTAGGAGTAATCATGCAAGAGGCAAAAGATTTATTACTTGTCAGAATTATGGCGAAGCCTTAATGTACCGGCGAGCGGGTGCCAAAAGTGTCCAGTAACAACATCACTAACCTGTAATTAAAAATATACCTGAACACATCACCGTTCACCTAAAGCACAATCAATATATACGAGAGGCATCAATTATTAGCTTAACAAACATTTACGAATTACACGCTCCACTGAACAAGCTAACATTAAGAGCAGTTCCAACATAACGCTCCACTGAGCAACTTCAACATTAACAGCAGTTCCTACTCAAGGCTCCACTGAGCCACATCATAGTCTCTCAACAGCGCACATCAGTGCCTCAGAACTGCTTCTCAACAATGTCTCTAACTGCTCAACAATCAGTTTCTCAAATAATAATTACTCAGACAATAATTACCCAAGTAGTTACTCACGCGATAGTTACTCAAATAATAATAATTACTTAACCAATAGTTTCGCTTGTGTGTTTAATTGGGTGCCGTACCCGACACTAGGTCCGTGCCGGCTTCCAGGTGTGCAATGAGGCACAGTTCAATGCCTCACCTTGAGTGCTCGTTACTGTCAGAGTTGGATACCGAGAAGTGCAATGGACACACGATTAGATAAAACTATCTAATTATCAAATTATTTCTTAAAGCCCATCTATTTAAATCAGATAGTAACTTCTTAATTTATAACTTAGTCTCGTATAAATAACAAACCTAATTTAAACTCAGCTACACTTTATTTTCACATAAGCTAGTTATTAAATGATTACCTAAAACCACCCTTATAATCATATACTTATTGAAATTACTCAATTTATAACTTAGCCTCGTATAAAAAACAAACCTAATTTAAACTCAGCTACACTTTATTTTCATATAAGCTAGTTTATTAAATGTTTACCTAAAACCACCCTTATAATCATATACTTAGTGAAATGGCTTCTCAATTTATAATAGCTGTACAATAAACAAACGAATATGCATTCTGTGAGAGGACTCACCTGAAGTACAAAAATAATCAACACACAACTAAACTTACTGCAACTAACACGTTTAACGGTACAATGGCTAATGCATTCTTTATGCTAAACTAGATGATAGACAAAAACTTTCCCGGGAAGGTTTCTTCAAACTACTTCTCAAGTGTACAGATAACTGGGGTGTAGATAGTGTGAGGCTTTTTAATCTAAGAGAGATATAGTATTAAAAGAACTACATTGTAACTCCACAGCATGTGTGTCCCTCCGTAAACAATTTTTAAACACGTCTGGCTCAAATAACACTTTAAGTTTAATGGCATAATGCCCTTACCAATATAGTACATAAAAACGTATCTGTTAGTGTTTTCACAATAAATCGACGCTGTAACTAGGGCTAGAAAGTACATTCCTTACACTTCAAATCTTCGTTTACGTCATTTATTTAGATTTAGTTTATTTTTACTATGTTGCCGTTAAAGGATCCGGTATGTGTCACATTTATATACTTTGAAAAGTTGGATTTTCATATATCTTTTTGGTAAGTGGAATTTATTTATTTATTATCACCTCTAAAAGAATAATTTTAAAATAATAAAATATTGGATACAAAATTTCAAGTTATAAAAAAATATAATGGCCTAGAATTTTAGAAAAAATATGCTTGTAGCTCGTCCCACTATAAGCAGGTTTTCATAATACGCGCCGTATTATATTACCGTGAGCGTGCGTGTACAGTGCGACAAAAATAAGGTAAATAATAATAAATTTATTTATTTATGTCCTCTCATAGAGTATTCGTGGTCATTATTCCGAAAACTATTCCTTGGGAAAGCCTATATTTTTGCACAAATGGATTTTTAATTTTAATACTGAGGTGCCAGGAGAACGCGTGACCTTGATTTTTTTAAATTTTCGTCTGCAGCGCAGAGGGGGTCTTCGCCCCCCCCCCCCTTTTGGGCCGCGTGGATTCTGCTTCACACACTCCCAAAGTCACGAGCCGGTACTGGGAACTACAAGAAGGAAACAGATTTATACAAACTAAAAGAGGTGTAAGTAAATCTTGACAATAGAATATAGAATAGTGAATACTGCGTGGATAGACTTGAAAATTAGTTTAATGGCAGCTGAGGAAAAGGTAATGGAAAAGAAGAACCTAGAAACAAGGAAATCATGGATTGCACCAGAAATATTAAATTTAATACAATGTTCCTCAAGTTGAAGTTACAATATTTATCAAAAACGTGTGACGAACACCGGCCAGATTTTATTGACTTAAATTTTTCTGTTAGCGTATACATTAACTACCAAGGGTAGGCAATCGATGTTTTATGCACATTAGAAACAATACATAGAATAATTTAATTGTACTTAAAAACCCATTAATGAAGAATAGAGGAACTACAAGAAGGAAACATATTTATACAAACTAAAAGAGGTGTGAGTTAACCTTGACAACAGAATATAGAAGAAACCATCTGCGTGGATAGACTTGAAAATCGGTTTAAAGGCAGCTGAGGAAAAAGGCAATGGAAAAGAAGAAACTAGAAACAAGGAAACCGTGGATTGCACCAGAAATATTAAATTTAATACCTTGTTCCTCAGGTGAAAGTTAAAATATTTATTAAAAATGTGTGACGAACACCCGCCAGTTTTTACTGACTTTGACCATTATTAGTTCAGTGAATGAACACACGGACGGTAAACAGTACGGTGAAAACAATAAACAATAGAGTCCTTGAGTTGGGTATTGATATTTTAAAGATTCCACATAATCGCAGCAGTGTGCAGAAAACGAGGGCGTAAATAAGAGGGGGGGGGGGGTTTAGGTAATTACCCCCTAGGAATAAAAATATAATTGAAAAAATAATTTGTGATAAGAGTACGAAATAGGTAGATAGATTTTCTAAATGTTGGAACAGGAAGTATATAATATATAACTTTTTCAGTTTGCAATATTCAATAATGTAGGTAGTTCTCTGACCCTGTGGTGTTAACTGGTATCAGTAGAGACAATAAGTATCTAGTATTTACTAATATACTGCTTTACTTGTGGCTTTACTATTACCATACTACCATACATAACAAACTGAAGTGACTGTGATTGTTTTTTAGAAGCATGGAACTATTTATTTTAATTTATTAAGTATGTCGGGAGTTATGCGAGGTCTATATTTTAATATTTTGCCCCTGTTCGCCGCATGATATAACAATAAGCAATAGTATAGTATAGGGTACTTTACTACCTGGGCCAGGGCCAGGGCTGACAATTTACTAAATTGTTAGTTGGTTGTATACAGTACCTATTTTCAACACTTTGTGTTATGTGGAGCTACCATGACAACATACTACTTGGTTCCGCAACGAGGAGGCGCCTCGTGCTTCTTGTCTTATAATTTACTTAGTGTTGTTTTCGGGTTATTTTGAAAAAGTTTGAATTTTCGATTATACATATTATTATTTTTTTTGGTCTTAATGGTGGACCTAGATCAATACCGATGACACTTCTCCACAGCAACTTTTCATTTTCTTTAACGTAGCATTGGTAATTTTTGAATCCGAAGTTTCGTCTTTGCGGGACCATCATCAACTTTTTTTAATACGGCTCTCATTTTGATATTATATTATGAAAGCCTTTTTTATTCCAAATTCAGCGATGTGTCACACTTTGTGGTTTAGTGCCATTTTAGTCTTTCTTTCGACCTTAATCCAAAAAATTTCTATTACGGGTCTGTACATAGAGTTTAAACTCAAGTACTAAACAACTAGCTATATCAACTAACACTTTATGTCAGTTAGACGTTTAATAGTAATTCAATGGATGAATTGAGGCAATAATTTAATGGATTAACACAGAAAAATAAAATTACATTACCAAAAGACCTAAACATTTAAAAAAAACACACAAACGAATACGAACAAAACAACTAAATTTAGAGCATATGTTCCAAAAAACCTCCACTGTTTTTCAAACACAAATAGCGCCTTCTAACTGTCGAATCTAAAACTCTAGTCAACATGTGTGAAGTAATACTGGCAAATGCTTCCAGAACTAATCTACTCAGATCTTGTTCTGTAGAAAAAATGTTGCGGATTCACATGATTTTTTAATTAAACCCATACGAAGAAATCAAGCGGGGTTATATCTGGTCAGCGCGCTGGCCAGGGTGTTTTCGAATACGCGCTGGAAATCTCATTGAAAGATATCCCCGAACGGCTCTGGAATTATGTGTAGGTTACCCATCATACTTTATCCAACAGTTGCGCACTCTCTACAGAGTCATGTTATCGAGAGCATCCTCTAAATTGTTTTGTAGCAAATGTAGATAGCGTTCTGATGTTAAGGTATGGTGGTAAAGAAACGGTCCTACAATCGTTGTACAGAAGATAGCAGCCCACATATTGAAAGCAAAATGGTGTTGATGCCTCGACGTTTTATTTGAGCGTTGATTGGTTTTAAACCAATAATGAACATTTCTTCTATTGAAAATATCATTATTCGTAATCATGCTTTCATCAGATCATATTATTTGACATGGAAAAATAAAATTGTCCTGGCATTTTCTTGTGTACCACTCACAGAATGAGCGACGTCGTTCTAAATCACCTAGTCTGAGTCCTTGACAAATTATATGCTTGTACGGATGTAATTTTTGTTTCCGTAAAATAGATATGCCGCTGATTTTGATATACCAACGTTTGGTTCAATCCGCCAGACTGATGTACCGGGATCGTCAGTAACTGCTAACACCACAGTATGTACTGCTTCCTCATTGCTGGATTTTGCCGATACACTACAGGTTTTTTAAAAGAACCATACGCTTTAAGGTTTGTCACTAATTTTATATAAGTCATTGTATTTGGCTGTCTTTCCGCATATTTCTGCAAATACATACGCTCCGCAACAGAAGAATTTCGGTTGGATGAAATGAAACATGCCAACATGTCAAACTTTTCGTCGTTAGAAAACATATTTACTAGAAACAGTTACTAATTATTACAGAATAAACTAAACAAGAAAATAATATGTCAAAAATTAATGTTACTGTCAATCCAAATGCGTTTATTGTTACATCCGTTTAGTTTATAATTTAAGTTTATTTGTTCTGTGTTTATTCGATTAAATTATTGCCTCAACTCATCCATCGTATTATTATTAAACGCCTAAATGACATGAAGTGATAACTGATATAGCTAATTGTTTAGTACGTAAGCTTAAACGCTATGTACAGGTCCGGAATAGGAATCTTGTTGATCAAGGTCGAAAGAAAGACTAAAATGGTACTAAACCACAAAGTGTGACACATCACTGCATTTGGAATAGAAAGGGTTTTCAGAATATAATATCAGAAAATGAGGGCCATATTTAAAAAAAAAAAGTTGATGGTCCCGCAAAGTCAAAACGTCGGATTCAAAAATTAGCAATGCTACGAGAGAAAATGAAAAGTTTCTGTGTAGATATGTCATCGGCATTGGCGTAGGTCCACCCTTAACGGCAAAAAAAGTAAAATCAAAAAATCCCAATTTTTCAAAATATCTCAAAAACAAACAAAAAATTCGGAAAATTCCGCCAATTTGTTGGGCTTTTGAGTGCGCAACTTTTCTCCTATTTAACCAAGTCTGTATCTGCTACCGTTTTGGAGATCCTCATAGTAGCCCTCCTTATCTTGGACACACTGTATATAGAAACATATAAAATATAAAAATTTTAATGTATCCTAAATAGGGTCTTCAAGTGGCGTACATATAAAGATTTTTTTTCAAAAGCTTTACCTACCTCTTCATTAGTGAATAGTCGCTAAAATGAAAGTGTTGTTACAAGATAAATGTTTAGATGGAACAAAAAATAATTAGGTGTTAAACATTATGAATTATAAAACTAAATATATTATAGACATGTAACCTCGAGGGTCGGGAGACTCTTACCCAGCTTTGAAAAAACTTCCAAATACAGATTAGGTTTTTAACAGCTAACAGATATTAGTTAACATAGTTTTACAAGGTTTTACCATAAAGGTTATATGCAATGCCAGTGAATCATCTTATGTTTTTAAATGTATAGAACCAAGTCTTAATTTTAACCTCACATCTGTTTTACTAAAAAGTATGATATTACACTTACTTATTTAATTGCAATTCAAATATATATATATATATATATATATATATATATATATATATATATATATATATATATATATATATATATATATATATATATATATATATATATATATATATATATATATATATATATATACAGGGTGGCGCATTGAAAACGAAACATACCGATTTGCGTCCAGAGAAATTCTTTTTTTAAGAAACGCTGAAACAAGTCAATTTTAATATTAAGGGGGACATGTTTTGACATAAAACTCAACTTTGTCACATCAACCCCTTAAGGGTGGTGATAACAACCCTTATATTTTAAATAGGGAACATGGGTCGAGTGTTACATCATTTGAAAGCTCTTTCTTTTCTGAATTCAGCAAACTAATAATTTTTTCGGAAGCTTTATCAACTCGTTTAAAAATTATTCATAGTTGGAGTTGCAAGAACGTTTTTCATTCATTGTGATAAGAAATGCACTAATTAGTCACTTTTTTGTTAAAAAAAACTAAAAAAACAAAACCAAACGTTCAAAAATGTTTATTCAGTTAAGTAAGTGGTCAAATTGTTGACCACCAGCTTCCATACAAAAGTACCAATTTTGTATAAAAGGCACTCTGACATTCTGGAGCATTTGTGGAGTTATTAGCCAGCATTCTTCAACAATGCGTCGTCATAATGCTTCCAGAGACTCCGGTTCTGTTGTGTAAATTCTACTCTTCAAATGCCCCCATAGAAAGAACTCTAAAGGAGTTAAATCCGGTGATCCAGGGGGCCACTCAATAGCACCTCTACGTCCAATCCATTGTCCTGGAAACTCTCCGTTCAAAAACTCCCTAACACGTTGTGAAAAATGCGGAGGAGCTCCATCTTGTCTGATTTCTAACCGGAAATTTACGTTCAGGATCCCGTTTTTTGTTGGCTACTGTACCACTTTGTCGAAACTTTGCAACTAACTCCAAAATGTATTTTCTGTTAACGTGTCTGTTCGGATGTCGTTCATTAAACAAATTTGCGGTACGGTTGGCACAGTCATCGTTTTTGAAAAAAGGAGTAATTATTTCAACTCTTTCTTCTACAGAATACACCATTGTGAAATTAATTTTCGGTAGTACTATCAAGTATCAAAGCGACCGATAAACTGAAATAATAAACGGTCATCTCTCATTCCTCAATTTTTTGTTTACAAATCAACAAAATATTGACTATCAGCACATTTCTTGTCGGAATGAGTGAAATGCGTTTTTGCGTCTTCAACTGTTAATAATTTTTAAACGAGTTGATAAAACTTCCAAAAAAATAGTGTGCTGAATTTAGAAAAGAAAGAGCTTTCAAATGATGTAACACTGGACCCATGTTCCCTATTTAAAATATAAGGGTTGTTATCACCACCGTTAAGGGGTTCATGTGACAAAGTTGAGTTTTATCTCAAAACATGTCCCCCCCCCCAATATTAAAATTTTCTTAAAAAAATATATATTGACGCAAATCGGTCTGTTTCGTTTTCAATGCGCCACCCTATATATATATATATATATATATATATATATATATATATATATATATATATATATATATATATATATATATATATATATATATATATATATATATATATGTATATATATATATATATATATATATATATATATATATATATATATATATATATATATATATATATATTTGTGTATGTGTACCCAATAGCTTAAAAAATAGTTGTTTGATTTTGACCAATTTGGAGATTCCTTAATTGTGACAATGGCTTGGATGAGTTCGTGGATGAACACTGTGGGTCTAATTTTTCTGAAAAAAAATCGTAAAATTTCTCGCGCAATTTTTTTGACGTATTGAAATTAATTTAATGAAAATTGGCGCATACCAGTAGAGAAGACGTCACGATATTAGCAGTAACCCAAAGTTCAAATTAAATGGCCTACGAGAAAATAAGTTATTCTCAGATAAACATATATTTGTTAGAAAATGAAAAATATACATCATTTCAAATTCTATAAGGCATTTCGCACATTTAACAAGGATTGGTAGAGTATGTGATTTGCTTTACAGTTTTAGATCCTTGGTGGTCCAGTGGTATGAATGTGTACCTTTGGACCTAAGGGTACTGGTTTCGATTCCCAGGGTTTCCCTTTCACTTTTTCAGTACATACTGTAAAATTAATAAAAACCGAGGTTGTGACATTGAATTTGAGCAAGTTGGATGACTACAGGTTCCTCGCTTCGGAAAGGACGCAATGCCGTCGGTCCCATGTCCATGCAATGTTGGGCACGTTAAATATCTCTACCCTCCTTACATATAGGCAAATTTTGCGGGAAAACCTGGACCGATTTTCCTGGCTAACAAACTTATCCAAGCCACTTTAAAAAGAAGGTACTCAGCAAACTTGATCAAAATCGGTCCATTATTTTTGGAGTTGTCGGTGTGATGCATATATATATAATATATATATATATATATATATATATATATATATATATATATATATATATATAAACATATAAATATTAAAACTGACCCTGGATATGGGTTCTAGGGGGCCCAGTTCACGCTCATTTGAAGAAACAAAGTCAGGATCCCATCCTTAGTGAATTTTTTAAAGAAAATTCACTAAAAAGGTAGCTTTTAGACTAAGTTCGTTTTTTTCGCATTTTGCGCTCATATTTTCTTTTTATCTTCCCCAACCAGCACCCCTATTCACTCCTGGTCCTGTAACTTTCTTGGAGGTGCTTTGAAAGAATTTTTTCTTGTGGCTTGTGTATCCAATGAGGGTTCTAAGGTTCTAAGCATGTTTTTGAAAATTTTTGTCTAAAAACCCTGGAAGTTTACCAGATACTTTATATATTTTCATGATTTAGTGCTGTTTTGATAAGACAAATTACATTCCTGTTTGTCACTTGTTTTGTTTATTTTATTTATACAACTGACTGTGTAAATCAGTAGTAAATAAAGATTTATGTAGAGATCTTGTATTATTTGTCCTTTTTGTAGTAAGTACTATTCGTTTACTAAATCAAAAATCTTAGTCTTATGAAAATTCACTACCATAAGGTACTTGCTGCATCTCGAAATTTTTTAAAACGCAAAAACTCCAACAATAATTTAGTTTCTACGTGGACTAAAGCAAACAGTTCACACGTAGCAAGTGCGTTATAGCAACAATTTTTCATAGGTGTTTGGTTTACTGTCAAGAGTTAAGTACATCAGTCTTAGAATTCACGTCACTTAGATTTTGAAATGTTTAGGCAGCAAGAAGTAATCCAACTACAATTAAAGTTCATTTCGTTTTTTTAGTGAATTTTTATTATTAAACTTGGGGTTTATAAAGTCTCACTTCAATTGTCGACCTGTATAAGAACAAGGAAACAGTGTCAGTTACCTTTCTTCCGCCTGAAGCGAGAAAAGAACTAACAGCATCTACGTCCCACGGAATTGTAGGCGTAGTTTTAAAACAAACTGGTATTTTATTGTTCTCTTACTAAGCCTCTAGTCGTATTTTAATAACTTATTCCAAATAGAGTATCGGCTTACATTTCAAAATTACTTTATTATCTTAGCGTAAAATAGTATCAGAGATTAAATGAGTTTCTTGTAATTCAACCAGGACTATTTAATATCCTGACATCAGGCATATATGACACTAATATTTTTAAGCTTATATTGGTAAATAGTAAGGTAAATGGTAATTAAACATTGCGTTTCAAAACTAATGAATAAATTTATTTACTTTGTTTTTAGTAATTTTTAAGAAAAATGTTATATATATATATATATATATATATATATATATATATATATATATATATATATATATATAAATTTCAACAACACACCACTAGGGCTTACAGCCTAAATACTATCGTACCGTGGGTGTTGACAAGGAGGAAAGAGGCAACTTGTTAATTCTGGACTTGAAGGTTTGGAGGTTCGGAGGAGAAGGAAAAATATGTGCCGGCAAAGAATTCCACAACTTGGAAGTCCTCGGGACAAAAGAGCGGGCGTAACAAGATGTTATATGTCTGGTGACCTGGACAGTAAAAGGGTGCAGTCGCTCTGTTCCCCTGGTAGATCTGTTGGGGGCAGCAGGTGGGGAAACTATGGAGGAAAGCTCCTCTGAGCAGTGCCCGTGCAGATATCTATAAAAGAGAGAGAGAGAGGTCACCAACGGCACGTCGGTGGGCAAGGAATGGCAGCCTTTGGGTGAGGGTAGGATGAGACATATAGCTCTCTTCTGAATGGAGTCCAGGATAGCGAGTGTAGAAGCCGCAGCGGCACCGCAGACGTGGGAGCAGCATTCAAGGTTTGGTCTTATTTGTGAAACATATAAGGTATAGATATTAGCTGGTGAAAAGTATTTCCGAGCTCGGAAGAGGAAACCTAATTTCTTAGCAGCCGCTTCTGCAATTGATGTGACATGTTGGTGCCAATTAAGATTTCGATCCACAGAAATGCCAACAAGAGAAAATGACTCATTACTTTAAATAACTTGGTTGTTCATTGTGATCGGTCTAGGGCTGGTGTATCTCTTATGAGAATGAAAGCAAGACAGAGATTTGGTGGGGTTGAATTGTACAAGATTTCTACTTCCTCAGTCTAATATTTTTTGGAAATCTACGGAGACAGAACTCTCCATGAGTCTGCAATCTTCATCTAATTGGGCTAAAGAGACAGGCTTAGAATATTGTATATTTGAGTGGAGGGTGCTGTCGTCCGCGTAACTGTGAACTGGGTGGGATGTGCTAGAGAGGAGGTCATTGATGTGGAGAAGAAACAAAGTATGGGCTAAAGCTGAACATTGAGGAACTCCTGCATTAATTGGATACAGTTGTCCACAACAACAGAAATGCTCCTGTTGGAGAGGAAATTTACTGTCCAGGTACAAAGTTTTGGTGGTAGGCCATAGGCCGGAAGTTTATTAAGCAGCGCTGCGTGCCAGACCTGGTCGAATGCTTTGGATATATATATATATATATATATATATATATATATATATATATATATATATATTATATATATATATATATATATAATGAAAGTCAGCCTCAAATTTGGTAGTATTATCTATATAGTAGAAACAATGTATCATATTTCATCAAAATAACTTTAGTGTTTGAGAAAGTAGAACAATATTCATGCGGCTCCGCGTTATCTATTGGAAAAAACGCCATATCATCATTTTTGATATGTGCCAAAAATGTAAAAATGTGTAAATTTGCAAAACAATTGAGATAACTCGAAAACGATGGACGCTAACCAATTTTTTTCCCTACAACCATGCATTATAATTATATGAAAAGTGCAGAAATGGAATACTATAGGGGATGTTCGACTGCAAGAAAATTTGTATCACCAATGACTTATGGGCCACCCTGTTATTGTCAAAATAATTTTATAAGAGGCAGCTCAAGACACACTATATTAACGTTATATAATTTTTTTCTCGTATCTTGTATAATAACGGATATATTGAACTCTACCGTAGAAATGTGTCACCCTGTATATATGTAAACAGATGAAACTGAAAGTAACTCCGGAAATGGGTTCTATGAAGCCTTCTTCATTTGAAAAAATCTCTCCAGAATTCAAAAATCGCGGCCTCCTCAATAACAATTTTCTTTACGGCAGCAGCTATAAAAAATGACATCCGGCAAGGCCTTCGGCCCAGACGGGATACCAGGAGAGGTCATAAAAGAGCTGGCCGAAATAGCTTCACAGGTGCTGTTAAAAGTGATGAATGAACTACTCCCGAGACAAGAGTCTCCCCTAGAGTGGAAAATACAAAAGTCTCTGTTGCTTTGGAAAAACGGTAAGCCCTTAAAGCTAGCGGTATCGTTAGACCTCTATGTCTACTGGGTACACTAGGAAAACTACTAGAACATTTGGTCACAGCCAGGTTAGGAAAGGAAATAGAAGTAGGAGAGCGATTTTCAGAGTGCCAGTTTGGTTTTCGAAAGGAGAGATCCTCAATACATGCTGCAAGATATATCACAGAAGTCGCAAAAACACAAGCGAGAAATGGTGTGCATTGATCACTCTCGATGTGATAACTGCTTTCAGCACTGCTAGTTGGGGCAAAATCATAGAAAAATTGAAAAGTAGAAACATCGCTTTTGTACACCCACAGCTCGTGCATACGCCTTTCTTAATTAAATAAGATGATGCTCAATAGCTCTTCAGATGCTGGTTGCACTAATATAGTCAAAGGCACCAGGGTCTCGTTTTGTAAAACCCATCCCCATTCTTTAGGTTCTACATTTTTACTGGCCAAGTTTGAACCTGGTAATAGACCTAATAAATATGTTGTCCAACTGCTGTACTTGTGGGTGGTGGAGATGACATCTGCACCCGTTTCTTGAACCTTGCTGATTTGACAATTTTTTTGTACATAAAATAGTCTATGTTGTTTTGTGATGTAGGACGATTATAGATTGTTAAAATAATTTTTATTCTGTTTCTAAATAATAAATTTGGAAGACAGTTTTCTTCTTGAATCGGTTGAGCTAATTAATACAAATCGGAATATTATCCAAACATTTAAAAAATTTGTAGTTTACCTTTTCTAGATAGCGCAGATGTTGTGCCATTTCTACTGATGTGGTGCAAAAATAAAATATGTTCTCTACAATGAGAATATTTATCAAAGCTATATTCTTGTCTGCACATTTCCCTTACGAGGGTGCCCTACATAGTTCTTTAAAAAATATTTGTTTTTGGTGTGATTTCGTTTGTCCTATTAAGAGAACTAGAATATTACTTTTGGCACCACATAAAATTAAACATTTTGCTGAAAATAGAGGCTGTTTGAGAAAAAAATAGTAGTTTAGTAGGCATTAAGGGTGATCGAGTGTACTAGTAATTGAATGCAATGGTTGAAGCATTAGGAAAAGATAATTAATAAAACGAAAAGTATCCATGATTTGGTATGTCAAAATTTGAGGTTCTTAGAATTTGGTGTAGAAGTGTCAAATCAATTTGGATGTAGCTTTATAAATTATGTAATGATACAGCACAAGGCTAAGACTTCTTGTATTAACATACTGTACGATTTTTGTCAATTAACTATAATAACAATAACTATAATAATAATAATAATAATAACAATAATAATAATAATAATAATAATAATAATAATAATAATAATAATAATAATAATAATAATAATAATAATAATAATAATAATAATAATAATAATGTAAGGAATGTATTTTCTAGCCCTGGTCATAATGTCATCTTATTATGAAAACACTCTGTACATATTTAACAGACACGTTCTTAGGTGAATACGTTTTACTAGTCAGAGTATTCCCATTAGATCTAAAGTGTCAAGCGATGTGCGTTTTAAAATTATTTACTTAAAGATAGACGTGCGGGGTGTGTGTAGTTATAATGCAGCCCTCTTAGACTCAAGGGCCTCGCACTATTCATTTTATATTCCCATTAGCATCGGTTGAACTAAACCATACCTACTCATTTGTGCGTTAGCCATGACCTGAGCTGCATTCAAATATGCTCGATATTAGTGAAATTTACAGTGCACGTTATATATATATATATATATATATATATATATATATATATATATATATATATATATATATATATATATATATATATATATATATATATATATATATATATATATATACCTTTATTCAGGTGAGTGAATTATCACTGAACACATATTGTCGTCTATTGTACATGTTCTCATTTGTTTAAGTTATAAATTGAAGAGTAATTTCAACAAGTATATGATTATAGGGGTGGTTTTAGGGAATCATTTAATAAATAGCGCTTATGAAACTAAATTGTAGCTAGAGCTCAAAGTCAGTTTATTATTTACACGAGGCTAAGTTATAAATTGAGAAGTAATTATATGATTTAAATAAAGGGGCTTTATGAGATAATTTGGTAATTAACCAAGTTTAAATTCAGCTTGTTATGTATACGAGGTTAAGTAAACATTAATAAATTGTTGAGTATGTAAGTTTGCAGTAAGTAAAGTAAATTCTGTTTGTAAGTAACCTGCTGATAGTTTGAAAAGTGTGCGGGACACTTTCGCTGTTTGTTCACCCAGTAGGGTATCATGCTGGTGGGCGTGGGCTTAGACCCAGGTTACGTAACAGCACCACGGTTGTTGCATTGATAGCCGAAATGGTAGCTAGACCGAGGTCGTTGCCTCATTGCACAGTCAGGACCAGTGCAGGCGTTGTATTTGCCGAAATGGTAGCTAGGCCGAGGTAGTTGCCTCATTGCACAGCCAGGACCAGTGTAGGCGTGGATATTGGAGAGGGACATAGCGTAGCTTCAACGTTCTGTCCATTGCAGTTTTCAGTATTCACGGAGGCAACACAGTGGTTCCGTTTGAGAGCCGATCTGGTGGCTAGACCGAGGCATCGTTGTCTCTTCGCACAGTCAGGAGTGGATATTGGGGAGGGGCACATTGTTTGGCTGGGCCCTTTGTGTCCATTGCACCTCTCAGTATTTACTCTGGCTGGAGGCGAGCACTCTAGGTGAGGCAATTGCTGCCTCATTGCACTCCTGGAAGCCGGCGCGGACCCAGTGTCGGGTACAGCACCCAACTAAACACACAGGTTAAACTATTGTCTGAGAAAATATTGTTTAAACAACTATCGTGTGAGTAACTACTTGAGTAACCATTATCTCAGTAACTATTGTCTAAATATTATCTGAGTAACTATCGTTTAAGTAACTAATTAAGTAATTATTGTTTGAGAAGCTTTGATTTGAGCACTTGGAGACATTGTTGAGAAGCAGTACTGAGGCACTGATTTGCGTTGTTAAGAGTTTATAATGTTTCTCAGTGGAGCATTGAGTAGGAACTGCTGTTAATGTGGAAGTTGCTCAGTGGAGCGTTTTGTCGAAACTGCTCTTAATGTTAGGTTGCTCAGTGGAGTTTGAGTATAAATAGTCATTGATGTTGGACGATGATGTGTTCAGGTATATGTTTAATTACAGGTTAGTGATGTTGTTACTGGACACTTTAGGCACCCGCTCGCCCGACTCAGTACGCCGTACATTAAGGCTTCGCCATCATTCTGACAAGTAATAAACCTTTTGCCTTTTGCATGATTACTCTTAAGTAGATAACACAACTGCTAAGTAATATATCGACTGGTGATTGATTGTTGAGCTATGTAATTATATTATGTGACCGTTAGTCGATTGTTAGTAATATAAGAGGTTAGTTCTATTGTTTACTAAGAGGGTTGTAATCTTGTGTCATCGAAGGGTTGCGTTCAATATATTTATTCAATATATATATGGAAAAAAACGTACCCCTTACAATAATAATAATAATAATAATCTACACCTTCTCCAACGATGATGGCAGTATTTTGATTATCAGATTGGGCAATGGCTGTTTCGACGATCAGAACATCAGCATCGCGTCCGGATTGTTATGTAGGATATTAATATGTTTCAATTGCCGTATGATGCGTTTGACATTTTATTGACCTCTATACGGATACGGACTCCCTATCACTGCGCGTTCTCTCACAAACGATCGGTGATTTAAAAAAATTGCTTAGGTATAAATCGTGGAGAATGTTATGCTCTATAAATTTTACAATAACTTTAAAAACAATTTGATCCATAGGAAACGATATGTTTTTGAAAAACCCATTTTCGTGACTTTTGACATTGAATATCTCAAGGCGCATACACGATATTATATCATACTTTTGAGGCATGGTTTAAATGTGAAAACGAAGGCCTATGCAAATTTGAAGCCTATTATCCTTCATTCAGAGGTTGGTTGCTTATTTCACTGGATTATTGTAGACCGTTGCTAGTTTTTAATTTGATTTAAGATTTACTGAAAATTTCACGTTTAATAATATTTTTTAAATATACAATCCATATATTGAGTATAAAACATGTAACACATTTTATTCTTAAAAATTGAAAATATGAACAAGTATCGTAAATCATTAGGGTTTATGGCTCAAGGGAATATAAAACCTACCGCAGACTCATGCGGAAGTTAGTACTGAAAGAACTCGCAAAATTTATGAGGTAGGATACAATGAGTTTAAAATTGTATGGTAACCATATACATGGAGAAATTCAGATTTTTATATGAGGTTAAAATATTATGTATACCTAGAATTTAGAATCATATCACAGCATAATGCTGTTGTTATATCACATTATTTGTTGTGTGAACTAAAATAGGTATCTAATTTCTATACAAAATGATTTTACTGCAAATAATATATCAATCATTTTAAGGAATCAGATTTGGATGAATGCCATCTCAATGTAACAGACCATCGAGCTGATTATTTACCAACTATGTTATAATGTTCATGTATACTTTCAAGGCAGTTCTTAAAGAGGTTTTATTACACAAGTGTCTTTAAAAGGTTTTTTTTGTTGATACCTGCAAACTCAAGTATCGAAGACATTTCCAGGTCAGAGTGATCTGACTGTTTCTGACAAACCATGGCGCTCCGGTAACCATTCTCAGAATTTTATTCTGGATGATTTGAGGGGTCTTGATGATTGTTGCGGCCGCGGTGGCCCATGCAGGTGATGCATAGGTCAAGGCTGGCCGGATTATGACTTTGTACATGAGCAGTTTATTGTTCATGGTCAATTTGGAATTTCTATTAAGAAGTGGGAACAGATGAACGAGATGAACATCAAGGCTTTTCGTCGGGCATGTTGGACATGGGAGCGCCATGTTAAGCGTTTGTCGAGGAAAACCCCACGGTATTTGGCGGAGTCGTGCCAGAGAATTAGACGGTTGTCTAATGATACGTGTTCGTGAGGTGTGTGTCTCCTCTTGGAAAATGGGACTGCTGAACATTTATCGGGGAAAGGTCTATACAATTCTCCACAACCGTTTTCTGTAGTAACAATATAGAAATTTGACCTACTTCACATACACTCAAAACTATACCGCTTTCTAGATATAGCCCTTTGAAGGGGGGCATCTTTATACACATTTCGGAAGCAAATTAAGGTTGGCCTAATCTAGAATTGCTAATTTCAATAATTGTAACACACGACAAGTTACAGATAGAGGGCGGTCAGGATATGATTTAATTTTCAAGTAAAAGCAAACACATTAATACACACTCACCGCTTTAATTGACAGAAGTAGAGAAGGACGTGCTTGTTGTTTCTAAACATGTGCAATAACAGATTAGCCACTGTAGGTGTCCAGCTCAACCTTGTCTAAACTAAATCCCCATTCAAATCAAGCCATGTTCAATATGGTACTAAAACAACTGTCTTTAGTCTTTATATGTTGCAACAACTCTTAATACAGTAGATCATGTCAACATTATTACAAAAGGGCTCTGCTGTGCCCCCTCCTTTACCTTAGGCCTAAGGTAGCGCTGCCTGGGTACAGCAGACCAGGCACGCTATCCAAACGTCCCCGCAACTTTACGTACCCAGAGGTGATGGCACCTTCAGACCAATCCAGGTCTTACATTGGTGTGCCATGCCCGGAGGTCCTCCACTTGACCCCTGCCTGCCAGACAAAGCAATAATTACTGCTATCTGTTATCACATAAACTAATATGCGTGTATTAAATATAATTAATCTTTTACTATAAAATTATACTACGTACAAGCGCTTTCTAACTGACTCTCTTTCAATTAGAAAATGGGTGAAGCATCTCTAGTTTCAGATTCATTAAACACGTCATGTTCTTTATGTTATCTACGCATAAAGATTAGGTGGTAGATGGAACCTCAAAACACTTGAGCTCACATTCGCTCGCAGTGTCGTCAAGTATCATACAAAATATAAGATGGTACAGTTTCTATTAAAGATTATGTTTAAAACTTTCGTTAAATAATTTTTAGTTACAGTCAAAGACAATATACACACATGATTGCTGTAATTCGCATACATAGTGTGCCTTCTTTAACGTGTCACTTTAAATCCCACAAGTTTTTGACACGCAGATTACCTACTATCTTTTTAATTGTTACCATAAATAAATCAATTAAGAAGCTTTATATGCTACTAAAATTGTCGTTTTTGCATGGTGTTTTCTAAATAATCTTTGTTAGTGTACTTATACTACTATTGAAAAAATACACTTGCCTTATGTGTCTTTTGAGTCGGCAGTGTCTTGTTTTAGTGAACCACGAAACAAAAAAGCAAAATCAACCCAAAAACCACACACACACGGTATGTATTCCGTCAGCACAGATCAACTGCCGACCTCCCTTCCTTTGTCACCCATTCTTGGAACAAGTCTATGGAACTACACGGTGAATCCCAGATTGTAGCTCTAGACATATCCAATGCATTCGACCAGGTCTGACACGCAGCGCTGCGTAATAAACTACCGGCCTATGGTCTACCACCAAAACTCTGTACCTGGACAGCAAATTTCCTCTCCAATCGAAGCATTTCTGTTGTCGCTGATGGCCATTCCTCTAAACTGTATCCAATTAACGCAGCAGTCCCTTAAGGTTCAGCTTTAGCTCCTACTTTGTTTTTTCTCCACATCAATGACCTCCTTTCTAGCACATCCAACCCAGTTCACAGTTACGCAGACGACAGCACCCTGCACTTAAATATACAATATTCTGAACCTGTCTCTTTAGCCCAATTAGATGAGGATCGTAGACTCATGGAGGGTTCTATCTTTGTGGATCTCCAAAAAATATTAGACTGGGGAAGTAGAAATCTTGTACAATTCAACTCCACCAAATATCAGTCTTGCTTTCTATCTCATAAGAGATTCACGACACCTAGAACCATCACAATGAAGAACCAAGTTATTCAAAGTAATGAGTCCTTTTCACTTGTTGGCATTTCTGTGGATCGAAATCTCAATTGGCACCAACATGTCACATCAATTGCAGAAGCGGCTGCTAAGAAATTAGGTTTCCTCTTCCGGGATGTTTTAAACTCTCTTTCAGGGCTACAACTAAATCCATCTGTTGCATTTACCGGTTACCTTCTGACAACAACTTTCTCCAGCTCTTCGACTACCTTTCTGAAAAAACCGAACATCTGATTTCTGAATATCCTTCCTCCGAGGTCACTATTTTTGATGACTTCAATATCCATAATAAGGAATGGCTGGAATCTTCAAAAACCGATCCACAAAGGAGACCAGCGGAGGCCTTTGCAGTCAGCAATTCTTTAGCCAATATGGTTCAGCAACCTACTCACTTTCCTCGCATTCCAACACACAGCTCAAATCCCTTGAAACTCATTCATACTACAAAACCTGAATGCTATAAGACATCAGTCAGCGCCCCCCTTGGTCGCTCAGACCACGGCATGGTCACTGCTTCCTGCGCAATGCAACCCGTGGCCACACAGTCATCACACACACGTATCGTTTGGCACTACAACTCCGCGAACTGGGACAAAATGCGGAATTACTTTTCTCCATTTCCATGGGCGTCTGTCTGCTTCTCTCATCCTGACCACTTTGATATCTCACAAAACATCACCAAAACTATCCAAGCTGGCATGGAATTATTTATTCCACGTACACAGAAAACCTCTTCAGACACTCAAAAGCCCTGGTTCTCTAAATCCTGTGACAAGGCCAGACTTGAAAAGGCCAGACTTGAAAAGGTCAAAGCTCACAAAACGCTTCTACACAATCCCAGCCAAGAAAACCGTCAAGCATTTAACGACGCAGGAAACCGCATTTTTTCTGGGGCAAAAAAACTCGTTTAATATCCACATCGAAAACAAAGTCCTCACAAGCTCCAACGGCAGCAAACCCTTCTGGACTCTTGCTAAATTTACTGGGAATAATTTCTGCAAGAGCACGTTCCCAGCTCTTGTTTCAGGGGATGAAATTGTTTCTACCGCCCTGGGCAAGGCTGAACTTTTTGCCTCGTTGTTCGCTGGCAATTCTACTCTCAATCTACCTCCAAATGTTTAACCACCAACAGTCCCCAATGTCGCGCATAAAATGACGGATATCATTTTAAAAACTAAAAAGGTATCAAAGATACTCTCTTCTCTTAATAACAGGAAAGCCTCTGGCTTTGACGAGATCTCAGCAATTGTTTTCAAAAAATGCGGACGAGAACTTGATTCTGTCCTGGCTCGTCTATTTCAGACATCTTCCAATAGACGCATATTCCCTAGTAACTAGAAAACTGCCCGAGTACAACCCCTCCCCAAGAACGGATCCAAAACGCTTCCTAGCAACTACAGGCCTTTTTCTCTCCTTTCAGTCGTCTCTAAAGTGATGGAAGAGTATATAAACACCCTATTACTAAAATTTCTTGAAAAATAGAGTCTAATCCATTACAGGCAGTATGTATTCCCAACAAACACAGTTATGTAACATTCACATAACTGAAATAATATTTTGTTATTTACAAAAGTATCATTTATGTAACTTGTTATGAACTTGTAAGTTACATGTAACACGAAATGTCATGCATATAGTTCCTCTCGTGACATATCTATGTAACATAGTTGGGCATATATATCAGATATATTTATTGACAATTTCATCAACATTACATGTTACATTTTGTTGTTAGGAGTGCAGCTTTGTCTATATAACCACACACAATAATAGTTTAGAAAAACAAAACAGAAAATTATTGAAAACATAATTTATTAAACACTTGTAAGAAAACAATATAATATAATACATTCTTATTGTATTAAAATGTTTATAAATTCAATTTTAATTTTAAAATTGTTTATAATGTTCACATTTAAGTCAAAGTTATGCATAATTTGAAATTCAAAACTAAATCTAAACATCAGTTGATTTTTTTTGTATGATTAAATATAACTGAAACTTTAAATTGTAACTAGAGTAGTATCATCCATATTAAAATTGCTTTTGTAATTATTTAACAAATCTGTCGTCATTGCTTGTGTCAAAAACTCAGCTCCTGTAAATTTAAACTGGCTTAGTAGGTAACGACAGTTGCAAATTTAAACAATAAGTTCAGATGACTCAGATGATCATGTAAAACTAACTAAGTACTACTAATTATCTTTGGCAATGTTTAAAACGTTGAGCTTTCTGACCTTATTATATTTGTTGGGTTGATCTAGCGGGCATCAATACTGACCTTGTTATAGTGAATAGCTTTGTGTGAATTCGCTGTGTAGTCATTTCCAGCCTTTCGATAATGATGATCAGAAACGATGCTGCAGTTGAAACATATAGGTTAACTAGCATTCCGTCATAAAACGCTAGGATAATACAATCACAGATTCAAAATGTACAATATAATTCTTTTTAACATGAAACACCAATAAGAATTCAACACCCATATTAATGTAGTCCTTCACAAACAGTCGTTACTTTTGTCGATAAAGTCATGTACAAAACATATATTCTTAAACCTTATATTAAATAGTGCAATCTTTCAAGAAATACAGAAAAATAAAATCCAATACTTACCACAAAATTTTCACGTTACCTTTTGTATGAGGAACAAGAAAACAGTATAAATCACAAACACGAGCACAATCAGAGCAAACATAACATAACCTCATAATCTATTAGCAAACAATAACATCAAGATCAAGACTCAACACTCGTTCTCGCTCTGCGCAGTTGCCCGAACAAAACGACGACAATGCCTGGAACATATAGGTGTTAATTTGTATTTCCACTTGTTTTCCGTTTATTTGATTTATATCAATATAATAACAAAATAAATTATTGGCGAAGTTTAAGGTTTACATCATATTTCGGTTAACAGGTTTTCTTAATTCACATTTAATTAGCTGGGTTTGATAATTATCTGATTTAATCTAAAATAAAAAGATTACGTTGTTATCAATGTGTGCTTTAAAACTATAGAACGCCATGAAATTTGTATAATGTGTATGTTACATAAAAATATTACATAGATTTTGTGTTATAATACTTGATGGTATGCAATATTTCATTTGTTACCTAAAAGTGCTCCATTTGCAAAGTACATTTGTGTCATTTTTAGGTAACAGTGTAATGTTACGGTGATACTTTATTGAGCTTCCAATGCCATGTAACGGTTACAAACGTGTTTGTTGGGTTCCGTTAGCGCACTTTGTTTCTTCTCCACACCAATGACCTCCTCGCTAGCACATCCAACCCAGTTCACAGTTACGCGGACGACAGCACCCTCCACTCAAATATACAATATTCTAAGCCTGTCCGTTTAGCCCAATTAGATTAGGATCGCAGACTCATGGAGGGTTCTGTCTCTGTGGATCTCGAAAAAATGTTAGACTGGGGAAGTAGAAATCTTGTATAATTGAACTCCACCAAATGTCAGTCTTGCTTTCTATCTCATAAGAGATACACCAGCCCTAGACCCATCACAATCAACCACAAAGTTATTTAAAATAATGAGTCCTTTTTACTTGTTGGCATTTCTGTGGATCGAAATCTCAATTGGCACCAACATGTCACATCAATTGCAGAAGCGACTGCTAAAAAATTAGATTTCCTCTTCCGGGCTCGCAAATACTTTTCACCAGCTAATCTCTATACCTTATATACTTTACAAATAAGGCCAAACCTCGAATACTGCTCCCACATCTGGGGTGCCGCTGCCGCTTCTACACTTGCTATCCTGGACTCCATTCAAAAGAGAGCTATACGTCTCATCGGTGACCATACCCTCACCCAAAGGCTGACATCTCTTGCCCACCGACTTGCCGTGGGTGACCACTCTCTCTTTTATAGATATCTGCACGGGTACTGCTCAGAGGAGCTTTCTTCGATAGTTCCTCCACCTGCTGCCCCCAACAAATATATCAGGGGAACAGAGCGAATGCAACCTTCTACTGTCCAGGTCACCAGACATAGAACATCTTGTTATGCCCGCTCTTTTGTCCCGAGGACTTCCAAGTTTTGGAATTCCTTGCCGGCACATGTTCTTCCTTCTCCTCCGAACGTCCAAACCTTCAAGTCCATAATTAACAAGTTGCCTCTTTCCTCCTTGTCGACACCCACGGTACGATAGTATTTCGGCTGTAAGCCCTCGTGGTGTGTTGTTGAAATATATAGAAAAAAATTCAGAGTGAAACCAAGACTTGCGTAAACAAACATTTAAAAGTGGTAATGTAAAGAAGAGGAATGGATAACAAAGCAAAAGAAATGCACACGAAAAAACATCGAATCCAACCACCTTTAAAGCTTCAATTTTCGATGCCTCACTGAACTCAAACGGGAAATCAAAAGAATATTTACGTAGACATTTATAATAACTAATGGTAGTCTGTACTACATCCTTAATTTTTGGGATAGTGTTTGTAATTTCCTCACAGTTGGAAATTGTTAATTGTTAAGTTGATACACTTTAGTATTCCTTTTTCTTAAAAAGCCTTACTCGTTTTTACAACTTTTATTTTCTAACATATCAACCGATAACAACTCAAAAAAAAAAACAATATCAATGTTAACTTAAATAATAAAATATATTTAATTAACATTGACTTCCTTGACGACCATTTTCATCCACAAGAATGTTAATGAAACCTTCACTTAATTCATTGACTTGATTTGGCGAAATGGAATTCAGTGATTCTTTTCAAACATTCTCAACCATATTGTTCAAAGATTTCCAAAGGTTTGCACTGATAGCTTGTATATACCTTCCGTCTTTTCACTCTTTATCACAGAAGTAACCAAGTTGCGTAACTGCTTGTAATAAGTGAAAATATATTTCCTTACAAAAAATTCCTTTTGAACATGTATAAAATATATTGGTGCTTTCTTTTAGTGAATTTTCTTTTAAAAAAAAACACCAATGAGGAGATCGCGACTTTTGAATATTGAAAAAAATTCTACAAATGAGCGCTATTTAGGTCACCTGGAACCCAAATCCGAGGTCGGTTTCAGACTTCCGATGACGATCAAATTTGGTGAATACCTCCCTTTTGCAAGTGGCTTGGATAAGTTCGTTAGGCAGCAAAATCTGCTCAGTTCAAATAGAATTAAACAATGGTTTGTTTTAATTAGACAGTCGGATTCCCCGGTCCGTGCCAGTCCTGACCAAACCTTTAATATTTATAATTTCAACCACGTAATTATAATGCATGTTTGTAAGAAAATAAATTCGAGACGCAGCAAGTGCGTTATGGTAGCAAATTTTTATTCAAATCTGCTCAGTCAAAATAGATTAAACACTGCTTTGTTTTAATTAGATATTCGGATTCCCCCGGCCTGTGGCAGTTCTGAGCTGATCTTTAATGCATCGAGTTTCGACCACGTAATTATAATGCATGTTTGTAAGAAAAGAAATTCGGGATGCAGCAAGTGGGTTATGGTAGCGAATTTTTATTAAATGCTTCAAGTTTGAATTGCTCAATTTGCTATTAACCTATAAGGTTCGTTGGCCAGGAAGCTAGTATATATGGTACATTGTTTCTACTATATAGGTCATACTGGTAAGCAAATTTGAACCCTGATTTCTTTAAAAAAAACACATATTTGCTATTTAAAATATTTGTATGAAAATTCACTACCATAACGCACTTGCTGTGTCCAGACTTTTAAAATTATATCGCCTTATAATGTCGTTTAAGTCATTACGTATTGGTTGTGTTACAGCTCTATAAAAAGAGCAGCCACATATTGTAGATTAATGAACGGGTTGTCATACACAAATGAATATTCCCATAGACTCGTATTTACGTTCCCTACAAACATACGAAGCATATAATATAAATTACTACATATAAATTAATTGTTTACGTGAGAATTACGAACTTCCGTTCCTAACATTTCACGATGCAGCAGTATTAATTATTAGATATCCGTTTGTCTTTGTGACTTTATGTTTATACTTGATTGTTAGCTATTGTTTTTTATATTTCAACAACACACCACGAGGGCTTACAGCCTAAATACTATCGTACCGTGGGTGTCGACAAGGAGGAAAGAGGCAACTTGTTAATTCTGGACTTGAAGGTTTGGAGGTTCGGAGAGAAGGAAAAACATGTGCCGGCAAGGAATTCCACAACTTCGAAGTCCCCGGGACAAAAGAGCGGGCATAACAAGATGTTCTATGCCTGGTGACCTTGACAGTAAAATGGTGCATTCGCTCTGTTCCCCCTGGTAGATCTGTTGGGAGCAGCAGGTGGAGGAACTATGGAAGAAAGCTCATCTGAGCAGTGCCCGTGCAAATATCTATAAAAGAGAGAGAGGTCACCAACGGCACGCCGGGAGGCAAGGGATGGCAGCCTCTGGGTGAGGGTAGGGTCACCGATGAGACGTATAGCTCTCTTCTGAATGGAGTCCAGGATAGCGAGTGTAGAAGCGGCAGCGGAACCCCAGATGTGGGAGCAGTATTCGAGGTATTGGCCTTATTTGTGAGGTATATAAGGTATAGAGATTAGGTGGTGAAAAGTATTTGCGACCCGGAAGAGGAAACCTAATTTCTTAGCAGCCGCTCTGCAATTGATGTGACATGTTGGTGCCAATTGAGATTTCAATACACAGAAAAATAAAAAGGACTTATTACTTTGAATAACTTGGTTGTTCATTGTGATGGGTCTAGGGCTGGTGTATCTCTTATGAGATAGAAAGCAAGATTGGGATTTGGTGGGGTTGAATTGTACAAGATTTCTACTTCCCCAGTCTAATATTTTTTGGAGATCCACGGAGACAGAACCCTCCATGAGTCTGCGATCTTTATCCAATTGGGCTAAAGAGACAGGCTTAGAATATTATATTTATATTTAAGTGGAGGGTTCTGTCGTCCGCGTAACTGTGAACTGGGTTGGATGTGCTAGAGAGGAGGTCATTGATGTGGAGAAGAAGCAAAGTAGGGGCCAAAGCTAAACCTTGAGGAAGTCCTGCGTTAATTGGATACAGTTTAAAGGAATAGCCATCCACGACAACAGAAATACTCCGGTTGGAGAGGAAATCTGCCGTCCAGGTACAGGGTTTTGGTGGCAGGCCATAGGCCGGAAGTTTATTAAGCAGCGCTGCGTGCCAGACCTGGTCGAATGCTTTGGATATGTCTAGAGCGACAATCTGGGATTCACCGTGTAGTTCCGTAGACTTTTTCCAAGAATGGGTGACAAAGGAAAGGAGGTCGGCAGTTGACCTGCGCTGACGCAATCCATACTGTCTGTCGTGGTTTAGACTGTGTTTTTCAAGAAATATAAGTAATTTGGTGTTTATATTCTTTTCCATCACTTTAGAGACGACTGAAAGGAGATAAATATGCCTGTGGTTGCTACGAAGCGCTTTGGATCCTTTCTTGGGGACGTGTTGTACTCGAGCAGTTTTCCAGTTACTAGCGAATATGCATCTATTGTAAAATGTCTGAAACAGACGAGTCAGGACAGGAGCAAGTTCTGGTGCGCATTTTTTGAGAGCAATTGCTGGAATCTCGTCAAGGTCAGAGGCTTACCTGCTATTAAGAGAAGAGAGCATCTTTCGTACCTTTTTAGTTTTGAAAATTATATCCGTCATTTTATGCGCGATATTGGGGACTGTTGGTGGTTGAATATTTGGAGGTGGGTTGAGAGTAGAATTTCCGGCGAACCACAAGGCAAAAAGTTCAGCATTGCCCAGGGCGGTAGAAACAGTTTCATTCCCTGAAACAAGAGGTGGGAACGTGCTCTTGCAGAAATTATTCCCAATAGATTTAGCAAGAGTCCAGAACGGTTTGCTGCCGTTGGAGCTTAAGAGGACTTTGTTTTTGATGTGGTTATTAAACGAGTTTTTTGCCTCAGAAAGAATGCGGACATAGCGGTTTTTTGCGTCGTTAATGCTTGACGGTTTTCTTGACTGGGATTGTGTAGAAGCGTTTTTTGAACTTTGACCTTATCAAGTCTGACCCTGTCACAAGATTTAGAGAACCAGGGCTTTTTAATGGCTGAAGATGTTTGCTGTGTAGGTGGAATAAATAATTCCATGCCAGCTTGGATAGTTTCGGTGAGATATCAGAGGGGTCAGGATGAGAGAAGCAGACAGACGCCAATTGAAATGAGGAAAAGTAATCCCGCATTTCGTCCCAGTTTGCGGAGTTGTGGTGCCAAACGATACGTGGGTGTGATGACTCTGTGACCTCGGGTTGCATTGCGCAGGAAGCAGTGACCATGCCGTGGTCTGAGCGACCACGGGGGGCGGTGACTGATATTTTATAGCATTCAGGTTTTGTAGTAAGAAGGAGATCCAAGTGATTTGAGCTGTGTGTTGGGATGCGAGGAAAGTAAGTAGGTTGCTAAACCATATTGGTTTACGAATTGCTGACTGCAAAGGCATCCGCTGCTCTCCCTTGTGGATCGGTTTTTGAAGATCCTAGACATTCCTTATTATGGACATTGAAGACACCAAGAATAGTGTCCTCGGAGGAAGGATATTCAGAAATCAGATGGTCGGTTCTTTTCAGAAAGGTAGTCGATAGCTCGAGAAAGTTGTTGTCAGAAGGTGACCGGTATATCCAACAGATGAATTTCGTTGCAGCCCTGAAAGATAGTTTCATCCAAAGTTTGTCTTTTCTTCCAGCTTCTAAATTGGGGAGTCTGGTACAGGGTAGATTGCTACAGACGTATGCGCACACGCCTCCATGCAATCTAAAGGAAGTAAGGAGCTCATACCCCGGAAAATTAAGGCGATTAGTGGCTGTTTTGGCACTGATTTGGGTTTCGTTGAGAAAGAGGAGTTAGCACCTATTAGCCTGGAGGAAATGGTGGACGGAGTTCAGGTTAGAATTTAGGCACATCTCAAGCACATTCTAAGCGAATATCTTGTGCTGTATGGGTACTCGAAAAAACATGCAGCAATGTCTTACCATCCCTTAGGCAAAGAAGACTGCTAATAATGAGGACCACTTGATTTTTAGACCTAAATTCTATAACGAAATACCTATTGAATCTTATAATCATAAACCAAATTAAACTATACTTGATGAATTTAAAAGTGACCGTGTGGATTCTGCGGAACACAAGAAACAGATACCGGTTTCGTTCTTATTACAGGACGTCATTGTGGTATACAAATAAATGACAAAATGACAAATGACATATTTTGTGTGTGGCTATGTTAGCATTTTTATTTTGGCACTAACTGAGCAGGCGTAATGGTAATACAGTTTTTTGTGGCTTCAATTTTAACTTTGTGCGTTATTAGGTTAGCGTATATGAATTCGAAGATAAAAATTATGTATGCATTATTTAAGCAATGTATGGTAAATTATGACTCCCACGACAGATTTATAAATTACAGTATGCAATAAATTAGACGGGCGACTTTGTTCTTTGTTCTTTAGAGAAAGGAGGCAATGAAACCGCCGGCCCAGCCAACTTTGAACGGTAGCAATTATTTACGACACCACCTTTCAGAGATCCACTTATCATAATCAGTCGTGTAGCTAGTGTTGTGCAATTTCTTCATTTCCATGAGCGTCGGTGTAGACTGCGATCTCAAATGTGACTGACCTCAACAATACTGACCTTGTCGCTCAGACAGAAACTGTACCATATTTCCATCTATTCAAATGGCAAAGCAGAGGTGGATTTTCTTTATGCAAGTAAATTGAGGAGCAAAATTCGAGGAATCCACTGTTGGCGAAAAATAGACGTCGATTTATACTAATTTGAATTAATGTCTCCTATCGATGTATGAAGTCAGGTTCGAGCAACAGCCGATATATCTCATATAAAATCGTATATGAAGTTGTCTGTTTCGTGCAAAAGCGATAAATCCAAATTTTGAAAAAAAAAACGATAAATCGTTAATGTTGTGTTGTATTACTTTGCTACCTGTTGTGAAGTAGTGAAAGTATCAAAATAAACTTGCGCCCTTTCACAACAAATGGCTACATTACACATGTTTCGATCTGCAACAGGTTCACCTTTTCCTAGAACACATATCAATGACACGTTTTAGAGAATTTTTTTTAAAAAAATTCGTTAATGAGGAGATCTGTGCTTATATATATATATATATATATATATATATATATATATATATATATATATATATATATATATATATATATATATATATATATCTCCGACCGATAACTCAACAAATAATGGACCGATCTTGATCAAATTTGGTGAGTACCTTTCTTTTGCAAGTGGCTTCGATAAGTTCGTTAGCCAGGAAAATCTGATCAGGTTTTCCGGGAAAATTTTATGTTTTCTCTCTATAAAAATTCATATCTCCGTAAATAACAAAGTAAGGGCAACTACATTGGGTACGCGTGTTTGTATTATAATAAAGAGTGAACTCTATACCAGGTAGGTATACCAGGTCCCTATCTTTAACGGCAAAGAAGTTATGGTCAGTTAAAGAAACAAATTTTGGAGTTTTCCTCAAATAACGTCAAACTTGCAATTATAAACGTCAAAATTGGCAATGTTTAGGCAAAGAATGTGAAACAAATACCGATTGTGAAAAGAAAATGTTGCAAGTGTTCTGCAAACCCTTAAGTTTCAGATTCAACCGTCATTGCCCTTCATTTTACTAAAATATTTACAGAATATTAATTTCAAATAGACCCTTTCTCTGATGCTTTGGCTGTCAATTTAGTTAAGTTGATGCTTTTTTGGATATTTATTTGTAGGTTCAGTGAAGTTTATGGTTTAACGGTCTATAATTTTTTTAGCTAATTTTCGTAGAACATATTTGTTAATGCATTTTTTCATTTTTTATCTAAATATGATGCGTTTATAAGAAAAAAATCTGGATGCAGTAAGTGCGTTTTTGTAGCGAATTTGCGGTAAATTTGCAGATTAGCTCCCGAACGCTTTTCAAAAAACTGTTTTCAGAAACCTGCCTAGAGCCCCCTGGATCTACAAACCCCAAGAAAAATTTCTTCTTCACACCCCCCAAGGAAGTTACGGGACCAGGAGTGAATGTGGGTGCTGGGCGGGGTAGCCCCAATAAACACACGTGCGTTTAATAAACGTCTATTTTACGTAAAGACCGTTGAAAAAACGTTATCGGTTATAAAAATTAACGTTTAATTCTAGGCTAAAAAAGCAACGTTACCATTTCTTCGTTGTAAAGACGTTAATTATGAAGAGTTTTTAGGCATGATATTTAAACGTTATTTAAACACATTTCGCCTATCAAAAAACTACGTTTAGTTGAGATTAATACGTTGAATATATGTATTTTATTAAACATTTTATAAACGAAAGATATTTTGTGTGGTATAAACGTTATATGTAAAACAGGTATTTACCTAATTTTTGTGAAAAAATTAGGTAAACATTTTCTCGTTGTAAAGACTTTATTGATGAAGGGTATAATATTTAAACGTTGTTTCAACACAGTTCGCCTACCAAAAACATACATGAAGTTAGGATTCATACATAAAATACACGTATTTTATTAGACATTTTATAAGTGAGAGATATTTATGTGATATAAACGTTATGTTTAAAACAACTGTTTTCCTAATTTTTGTAAAAAAAAAGTAACGAAACAATTTGTCATTGTAAAAGACCTTATTAACTAAGTGTTTTTAAACATAATATTTAAAGGTTGTTTCATCACAGTTCGCCTATGAAACATATGCACGAAGTAGGGATTCATACATAAAATATACGTATATTACCAGACATTTTTTTAAGCGAAATATATTTTATGTGATATAAACGATATATTTAAAACCACTATTTTTCTAATTTTTGTTAAAAAGCAAATTACTTAACAATTTATCGTTGTAAAAGACGTTATTAATTAAGTGTTTTTAAACATAATATTTAGACGTAGTTTCAACAAGGTTCGCCTATAAAAATATACATTAAGTAGGGATTTATACATAAAATATACGTATCTTACTAGATATTATTTTAGGGTGAGATATTATGTGATACATTATATTATGTACCTATAGTTATATAGGTTACATTTTTCCTGGCTTTTTAAAAAATTTTGTCACATAATCAATCTGAGAGGTATTCGACAATGCGTGTATGTTTTAAAAGGAGCTATTTTCTCTTTTGCATTCCACTGTGTAATACATAAAACATATTTGTCCTTGTAAATTAGTAAGTGTTTGTGCGCATGCTGAACGAGAATGAACAAGAAATAGAAATAAAATACAGAACAGGTAAAGTGATGGCGTACAGTGTGTAACGTGGTGCTTGGAATTAAATTTTATTAAATATTATATTCAGTACGTGACACTTGTATGTTATGGTGAATGGTGGTCTGTTCTATAATTTATAATTGTTTTATACATATTTACAAAGAATGATTATCATCCTGTAGCTATTGTTTTGGAAATAGGTACAGTTCAAAGTGTCAAGTTTTATGTCTTATATTAAGGTAAGCTGTATCACAATTCACAATATGTAATAATTGTCTTCAAACGTTGTCGAAGTTAATCACATTTCTTGTACTTTGATTGCTATAGAGCGTTATTAGGTAGAATAAATAATTGGGACTTATGAGTTTAGCCGGCGTGTTTAAAATCGGCCATGTTGGTTGCTTTCTCATATTTTCAAGTTTAATTTTATTGAGGCATTAGACGTAGGTATATCTAACGTTTATGAATACACCTTTTTTCCTCTATTTTGATTGTTCGTGAATCAAACTTTCGAATGAGAGTACTAATGGTTAGCTACGGGTTTAGCATTTATAAATTCTGATGTATTTGTTTATTTTCCCCAGTTTAATTTAATGTGCACGATACATGTACACTTTTATATATATATATATATATATATATATATATATATATATATATATATATATATATATATATATATATATATATATAATTACATTGGAACCCACGAGAATAATGGCAGTAATATATGGTAATCACAAATGACCTATTTATTTCTATTTAGTAGTTTATAATTTTAGATGCTGCAAAGCTAAATTTTTCCCAACGTGAAAAAGGCGACAGAGCAATCTTTTGTGCTGTTAAGGATTGGTTGAAATTAGCTACTTCTAAAAGGTCCAGAGCAAAAAACTAATGGAGCAATACTTTTTTTTTTTTGGTTGAGAAGTTGACAAATAATTTAAGAAATATATTTATTTCATGATTAAGACGCTATGATTGAAGAAGCTGGTTATATTTTTAAAATGTGGTATCAATTATTTTAGTTTTTCGATAATGAAATGTAACTTTTCTAAATATATTTTTGTTTTTTAAATAAAGTTATTTTTATTTGACAGTTGACTTGTTGTGATCTAATCCATTTTTATAAAGCCCATTTAAAATTATAAACATAAATAATAATTTGTCAATGGTAGGTTTATAAAATTTGACAGAGTAGCGAGTTTAGAAGTTTTGATGAGCAATGAGCACTTAAAGTAAGTATCTACACCGCAATGAGGTCCAGTTTGACACTTCTACACCCAATGATCGTTTGTCCTATAAGTTGCCATCGTCAAAAAAATTATCGTACTCATCTTCTGCTGTCAGCTGGGTTGAAAAACTATCATTTGATTGGTATGTATTAGTTGTAATTCAAACGTTTATTATACGTCGTTAATACAAGCAGATTAACGTGACAGATCCCGTTGATAAACATTAATTATAAACGTATATTCTTCATGAAAGATGATGGTTAAATCAACGTTGCAAAACCCTTGTTAATAAACATGTATAAAAAATGTATATTTTACGTTATTAACGGCAAATAGTTTAACGTTACAAATTCCCGTTGATAAACGGTAATTATAAACGTATATTCTCCATTACAGATGATGGTTAAATTAACGTTGTAAAATCCTTGTTAATAAACATGTAAAAAAAACGTATATTTAAACGTTAGAACATACATGTATAAAAACGTTTTTATATTGGTTTAATTATATGTTTATTCGGGCGACATTTTTACCAAAATTAAATGTAAGGTAGCAGTTTCCTTTTAAACGTTTAATTAACGAACATGTGTTTACTGGTAGGTAGTTAAAAGGAAATATGAGCAGAAAATGCGAATAAAACGGGCTTGAAAGTTGTCTTTTTCACATCTTGATGCCATATCCCCCTTAAACCCTGCCTACCCCGCACAGCACCCCTATTCCCCCAGGTGCCGTAACTTTCTTGGTGGGTATGAACAAGAATTTTTTCTTGTGGTTTACGCAACGAGGTTGGTTGTATGCACGCGAGGGGGAAAGGAAAATCCCCACGACGAAGCAGCCACCCCCACCCCCCCCCCCCCAACCCTACCGCAAGTCAAAGCAGGGGGGGTCTGCGTCGTAGGATTTTCCTTCCCCCCTCGTGTGCATACAATCACCCTCGTTGCATAAACCACAAGAAAAACTTGTTGTTCATACCCCCCAAGGAAGTTACGTGACCTGAGGGCGAATAGGGGTGCTGTGCGAGGTAGGCGGGGTTTAATGGGGATATGGCTTCAAGATGTGAAAAAGACAACTTTCAAGCCCGTTTTATTCGCATTTTCTGCTCATATTTCCTTTTAACTACCTACCCCGCCCAGCACCCCTATTCACTCCCAGTCGCGTAACTTCCTTGGGGGGTGTGAACAAGAAATTTTTCTTGTGGTTTGTGCATCCAGGTGGGGTCCTAGTAACATTTCTGAAAACAATTTTTTGAAAAGCGTTCGGGAGCTAATCTGCAAATTTACCGAATTTTCATTAAATCCTTCAAATTTCAATAACCCCATTTGCTATTAACGTAAGCTTTGTTGGTTAGGAAACCAAAATTTAAGTTTATTTTTGGAAAATGTTTCTATATTTTCAAACCCTAAGTAATTTTGATAAAATATAGTACTTTGTTTCTACTACATAGGCTATACCGATAATCAGATTGATGCCTGCTCGTATTTGCTATTAAAAACATTTTTATGGAAATTCACTTCCATAACACATTTGCTGCATCCAGACTTGTGAAAAATATTTATATATTTTCAAGCAATAAATTTATTTCGATGAAATATGGTACATTGTGTCTACTATATAGGCAACCAAGTTTGATGCCTGCTTTCATCAAAGAATGACATTTGCTATTAAAAATATTTTAAAGAAAATTCGCTACCATAACGCACTTGCTGCGTCCAGACATTTTTTATGTGGTCAAAAAATGAACTAGGAATAGGATAAACGTAAATTGGTACACAAAATCCATACACTACTTAGATTCCTTGGAGTTTGATGGTGTGACAAGGCTTAGGCAGCGGGGTGCAGAATAAAAATACCCATAATATTAATGCGTTATTATTTTTGGCTTAGATTTAGGTCGCCAGTTACCGTCTCTGAAATTCAAATAGTGTTCCCTGTCAACGGGCACTCCCTGTTCTCCGGCGGATAGGGTTTTGGGAGAGCAGAAAGGGTACTCGGCATAACACACCCATAATCTTCTGCAAAAAAATATTCTAACGCACTGGAAGACACTGAACTTCAAAAAACTGGAGACATTCCTCAAGACGAGATCTTAGCAATTGTTCTTAAAAAATGCGCACCAGAACATGCTCCTGTCCTGACTCATCTGTTTCAGACATCTTACAATAGAGGCATATTCCCTAGTAACTGGAAAACTGCTCGAGTACAACCCGTCCCCAAGAAAGGATCCAAAGCACTTCCTAGCAACTACAGGCCTATTTCTCTCCATTCAGTCGTCTCTAAATTGTTGGAACAGTATATAAACACCGAATTACTGAAATTTCTTGAAAAACACAGTCTAATCCATGACAGGCAGTATGGATTCCGTCAGCGCAGATCAACTGCCGACCTTCTTTCCTTTGTCACTCATTCTTGGAACAAGTCTATGGAACTACACGGTGAATCCCAGATTGTCGCTCTAGACATATCCAAAGCATTCGACCAGGTCTGGCACGCAGCACTGCTTAATAAACTACCGGCCTATAGCCTACCACCAAAACTCTGTACGTGGACAGCAAATTTCCTCTTCAACCGGAGCATTTCTGTTGTCGTGGATGGCCATTCCTCTAAACTGTATCTAATTAATGCAGGAGTTCCTCAAGGTTCAGCTTTAGTTCCTACTTTGTTTCTTCTCCACATCAATGACCGCCTCTCTAGCACATCTAACTCAGTTCACAGTTACGCGGATGACAGCACCCTCCACTCAAATATACAATATTCTAAGCCTGTCTCTTTAGCCCAATTAGATGAGGATCGCAGACTCATGGAGGGTTCTGTCTCCGTAGATCTCCAAAAAATATTAGACTGGGGAAGTATAAATCTTGTACAATTCAACCCTACCAAATCACAGTCTTGCTTTCTTTCTCATAAGAGATACACCAGCCCTAGACACATTACAATAAACAACCAAGTTATTCAAAGTAATGAGTCCTTTTCACTTGATGGCATTTCTGTGGATCGAAATCTCAATTGGCACCAACATGTCACATCAATTACAGAAGCAGCTGCTAAGAAATTAGGTTTTCTCTTCCGGGCTCGCAAATACTTTTCACCAGCTAATCTCTATACCTTATATACTTCACAAATAAGACCAAACCTCGAATACTGCTCCCACATCTGGGGTGCCGCTGCCGCTTCTACACTCGCTATCCTGACTCCATTCAGAAGAGAGCTATACGTCTTATCGGTGACCCTACCCTCACCCAAATGCTGCCATCCATTGTCAACGACGTGCCGTTGGTGACCTCTCTCTCTCTCTTTTATAGATATCTGCACAGGCACTGCTCAGAGGAGTTTTCTTCCATAGTTCCTCCACCTGCTACCCCCAACAGATCTACCAGGGGAACAGAGCAAATGCGCCCTTTTACTGTCCAGGTCACCAGACATAGAACATCTTGTTGTGCCCGCTCTTTTGTTCCGAGGACTTCCAAGTTGTGGAATTCCTTGCCGGCACATGTTTTTCCTTCTCCCCCGAACCTCCAAACCTTCAAGTCCAGATTTAACAAGTTGCCTCTTTTTTTCCTTGTCGACACCCACGGTACGATAGTATTTAGGCTGTAAGCCTTCGTGGTGTGTTGTTGAAATTAAAAAATATATATCAAAGAAATACCAGATTTCAAGTTAATCATTTTGAAGAAAATTGGAAATAACTCCATGAAATATTCCGGGTTCCCAACTTTTCGCTTCACCACAGGCACAAAAATCCAAAAAGCTGATAACAAACAAATATTACAAGAGATCAGTTTAGACCGTGGCACCCCGGACAAAAAGAAAGTGTCGTTAAGACAGCAAGTCTGTAGATGCCCTATAGGTACCAAGATGATAAAGTAACATATAATTTCATTGATTGTTGTTGCCCTTACTTGGTGAAACTTGTCCATACTGCATACAGACTTGGAGAATACTTCTCTAGCTTCACTGTTGGTTTTTAGTGGTGAAGGACGTAGCCAGCGCGTGAGCTAACTGGAGCAAGTGGCCCTTCGAATTCTGGAAGTTCTAGGATGTTCTTCAATGCTTCTGTGACTATAGTTTCGCTGCTTGACAGCATTTTCAGACAGATTAAAATTGAATTAGTACGAAATCATGACAACTACAAATAAATATCTGTTGCTAGGTTATGATATGATGTTTTGATCAAAAAATTTTATCAAATAGAAAATAAAATGAAACACAGATGACAGATGAGGTTTTCAAAATGTCTATGTGATGTATGTCAATATTTAACATAAAAACTAGAACTAGCCTATAATAACTATGATAACAGTTACAACAATAAAATAACTAAACAATAACAGTATAAAAGTAGTCTCTATACAACGAAAATATCGACATACATCAACTCATTATTTTATTACAACTTTTTTGAAATAATAGTTAAATTTATTTTCTTTGGCATATTTAATTAGAAAGAAGAATATCCAAGAAAGGGGAATTCATTAAATCAGTTTGCTCGTTTAAAACAAGGTAGTTATTGTCGTGTGTGTGCCTTTTGACTTCTAAAGCTTCAAAAAAGTCTAGTTTACGTTTGTCATCATAAAAATGTAGTGGTTCTATGCGGTTATTTATTGTAGGTCTATGTTCGGTATCAATAATATGTTTTGCAAATGTAGATTTGTCAGCGTGGTTATTTCTAAATGCAGAAATATGTTCTTTGTATCGGGTGTTAAAATTTCTAGAAGTTTGACCTATGTAGATTGCGTTACAATGTGTACAAGCTAATTTATAAACTCCAGCTTTTGTCAGGAAACAAGATTTTTCTTTCGCGTTAAATAACAAATCACGCGTCGTGTTGTAAGATTTAAAAGCTACCTTTGTATTTGTACAAGTGTTTAAAATTTTTGAAATGTTTTCTGAAATGGTTCCAAAATAAGTTATCGAAACGTATCTGTTGTCTTCTTTGTCTCTAATATTTGGATAAATTAAATTAATCGCTAATTTGTATTCTTTTCTCTCTATCATTATATCTATTATTTTAACAGAGTAGCCATTATTAAATGCTGTTTGCTTAATTATTGAAATTTCTTTTTCAAAATTGTTTTGTGACATAGGTATTGAAAATGCACGATGTATCATAGAATGATAGGCTGACAGCTTTTGTGAAAAAGGGTGACATGAATCGTATGGTATGGTTGTGTCAGTGTAAGTTGGTTTCCTATATATTGAAAAGTCAAATGAATTATTTTCTAATTTTCTAATTGTTAAGTCTAAAAAGTTTATACAACTGTTAGCTTCTTCTTCTAGAGTAAACTTAATATTTGTGTGAAAGCTATTAATAAAATTTAAAAATTCATTTAATTCTGTATGACTACCTTGAAAACATGCTAAAATATCATCTACGTATCTGTACCAAAAGACAATATTATGTGAAAGTTCTGATGTTAAAATTTGGTTTTCTAAGTTTTCCATAAATATGTTGGCTAATAAAGGTGACAACGGACTACCCATAGGCAGACCTTCATTTTGCATATAAATTTTATCATTAAATTTAAAATAGTTTTGTTTTATACATTCATTAAAAAGATTCATCATTTCTTGTCTTTTTATGACATTTACGTTCTTTTCTATTAAAACGTTTTCTAATAGAGGTAAACATTCTTTAGGGGGTATCTTAGAATACATGCTACAAACATCAAACGAAACTAATTTACTATTTGTGGGAATAATTAAGTTATTTAATTTTTGTGTAAGTTCATAAGAATTCTTAACTGAATATTTTGGAAAGTAATTGTATTCTTTAATAAGTGAAACCAGTTTGCTCGCTATCTTATGATTAGGTGTATTAACATAGCTAACTACTGGTCTCACTGGTTTATTTGGCTTATGAATTTTCAGGTGGCCATATAATTTTGGTGGTTGCGGGCTTTTATATAAAAGATATTTCTTTTCTTGTTGACTAAACAGAGACACATTTTTAAGTTCATTTTTTAGTTTTGTCTGAAATGCGTTTGTTGGGTCTCTCCTAATTTCTGTTAAATTTTCCGTAGTAATAAAATCATTAATTTTAATGTTATATGCGTCCCTACTTATAGCTACAGTTGTATTTCCTTTATCAGCTTTAGTAAAAACTAAATCATTGTCTAATATTTTATGCTGAACAGATTTTAAAATTTGAGTTTCGTTAATTTGACGTTTGTCATATTTTGAAGTTATATGTCTTAAAAATTCACATATTTTTAATTTTTCATATTGCCTTATAGATCTGGAAGCAATTTCGGATTCAGAAGCTAATATCTCTTTAATTTTGTTTGTAAATTTAAATTTTGGGCAGTATTTATATCCTTTATTTAGAAAAGAAATTTCTTCAGTTGTAAAAATTGTATCGCTTAGGTTTTCAAACCTTTTGTAAAACTTATGTGTTTGTGGGGGAGATCTTTCTCGATTATGTAAATGTTGTGTGCTTTCTAGGTTTCTAATTTTGTTTGTCTGTGTTAAGCGTTTTTTAAATTTCAATTCACTAACTAAAATATGTATTTGGTCATCTAATATATCAAATTCTACTGGATGTAATTTATAAGCAAGTTCTGAATGGATTACCTTGATATAAAGAAGCAAACTATCACGAATTGAAAACCATTTCTTGGATTCTTCTTTCAGCCAGATGAAACTGGCTTTTCTAATAGCAATTTTTGATTGATTTGATGTTATAGTAGTTGTTATGATTACGTACTTCGGGATGACCTTCTTTCTTATGCACTCTTGGTTAAACCATGCATTCTGGGAAGCGTTCATCTGCTTGATTTTCAATTTTCTATACAAATGGGCAAGCTCTTCGATAGAAGACCTCTTCAATTCATTGATTGTTGTTGCCCTTACTTGGTGAAACTTGTCCATACTGCATACAGACTTGGAGAATACTTCTCTAGCTTCACTGTTGGTTTTTAGTGGTGAAGGACGTAGCCAGCGCGTGAGCTAACTGGAGCAAGTGGCCCTTCGAATTCTGGAAGTTCTAGGATGTTCTTCAATGCTTCTGTGACTATAGTTTCGCTGCTTGACAGCATTTTCAGACAGATTAAAATTGAATTAGTACGAAATCATGACAACTACAAATAAATATCTGTTGCTAGGTTATGATATGATGTTTTGATCAAAAAATTTTATCAAATAGAAAATAAAATGAAACACAGATGACAGATGAGGTTTTCAAAATGTCTATGTGATGTATGTCAATATTTAACATAAAAACTAGAACTAGCCTATAATAACTATGATAACAGTTACAACAATAAAATAACTAAACAATAACAGTATAAAAGTAGTCTCTATACAACGAAAATATCGACATACATCAACTCATTATTTTATTACAACTTTTTTGAAATAATAGTTAAATTTATTTTCTTTGGCATATTTAATTAGAAAGAAGAATATCCAAGAAAGGGGAATTCATTAAATCAGTTTGCTCGTTTAAAACAAGGTAGTTATTGTCGTGTGTGTGCCTTTTGACTTCTAAAGCTTCAAAAAAGTCTAGTTTACGTTTGTCATCATAAAAATGTAGTGGTTCTATGCGGTTATTTATTGTAGGTCTATGTTCGGTATCAATAATATGTTTTGCAAATGTAGATTTGTCAGCGTGGTTATTTCTAAATGCAGAAATATGTTCTTTGTATCGGGTGTTAAAATTTCTAGAAGTTTGACCTATGTAGATTGCGTTACAATGTGTACAAGCTAATTTATAAACTCCAGCTTTTGTCAGGAAACAAGATTTTTCTTTCGCGTTAAATAACAAATCACGCGTCGTGTTGTAAGATTTAAAAGCTACCTTTGTATTTGTACAAGTGTTTAAAATTTTTGAAATGTTTTCTGAAATGGTTCCAAAATAAGTTATCGAAACGTATCTGTTGTCTTCTTTGTCTCTAATATTTGGATAAATTAAATTAATCGCTAATTTGTATTCTTTTCTCTCTATCATTTTATCTATTATTTTAACAGAGTAGCCATTATTAAATGCTGTTTGCTTAATTATTGAAATTTCTTTTTCAAAATTGTTTTGTGACATAGGTATTGAAAATGCACGATGTATCATAGAATGATAGGCTGACAGCTTTTGTGAAAAAGGGTGACATGAATCGTATGGTATGGTTGTGTCAGTGTAAGTTGGTTTCCTATATATTGAAAAGTCAAATGAATTATTTTCTAATTTTCTAATTGTTAAGTCTAAAAAGTTTATACAACTGTTAGCTTCTTCTTCTAGAGTAAACTTAATATTTGTGTGAAAGCTATTAATAAAATTTAAAAATTCATTTAATTCTGTATGACTACCTTGAAAACATGCTAAAATATCATCTACGTATCTGTACCAAAAGACAATATTATGTGAAAGTTCTGATGTTAAAATTTGGTTTTCTAAGTTTTCCATAAATATGTTGGCTAATAAAGGTGACAACGGACTACCCATAGGCAGACCTTCATTTTGCATATAAATTTTATCATTAAATTTAAAATAGTTTTGTTTTATACATTCATTAAAAAGATTCATCATTTCTTGTCTTTTTATGACATTTACGTTCTTTTCTATTAAAACGTTTTCTAATAGAGGTAAACATTCTTTAGGGGGTATCTTAGAATACATGCTACAAACATCAAACGAAACTAATTTACTATTTGTGGGAATAATTAAGTTATTTAATTTTTGTGTAAGTTCATAAGAATTCTTAACTGAATATTTTGGAAAGTAATTGTATTCTTTAATAAGTGAAACCAGTTTGCTCGCTATCTTATGATTAGGTGTATTAACATAGCTAACTACTGGTCTCACTGGTTTATTTGGCTTATGAATTTTCAGGTGGCCATATAATTTTGGTGGTTGCGGGCTTTTATATAAAAGATATTTCTTTTCTTGTTGACTAAACAGAGACACATTTTTAAGTTCATTTTTTAGTTTTGTCTGAAATGCGTTTGTTGGGTCTCTCCTAATTTCTGTTAAATTTTCCGTAGTAATAAAATCATTAATTTTAATGTTATATGCGTCCCTACTTATAGCTACAGTTGTATTTCCTTTATCAGCTTTAGTAAAAACTAAATCATTGTCTAATATTTTATGCTGAACAGATTTTAAAATTTGAGTTTCGTTAATTTGACGTTTGTCATATTTTGAAGTTAAATGTCTTAAAAATTCACATATTTTTAATTTTTCATATTGCCTTATAGATCTGGAAGCAATTTCGGATTCAGAAGCTAATATCTCTTTAATTTTGTTTGTAAATTTAAATTTTGGGCAGTATTTATATCCTTTATTTAGAAAAGAAATTTCTTCAGTTGTAAAAATTGTATCGCTTAGGTTTTCAAACCTTTTGTAAAACTTATGTGTTTGTGGGGGAGATCTTTCTCGATTATGTAAATGTTGTGTGCTTTCTAGGTTTCTAATTTTGTTTGTCTGTGTTAAGCGTTTTTTAAATTTCAATTCACTAACTAAAATATGTATTTGGTCATCTAATATATCAAATTCTACTGGATGTAATTTATAAGCAAGTTCTGAATGGATTACCTTGATATAAAGAAGCAAACTATCACGAATTGAAAACCATTTCTTGGATTCTTCTTTCAGCCAGATGAAACTGGCTTTTCTAATAGCAATTTTTGATTGATTTGATGTTATAGTAGTTGTTATGATTACGTACTTCGGGATGACCTTCTTTCTTATGCACTCTTGGTTAAACCATGCATTCTGGGAAGCGTTCATCTGCTTGATTTTCAATTTTCTATACAAATGGGCAAGCTCTTCGATAGAAGACCTCTTCAATTCATTGATTGTTGTTGCCCTTACTTGGTGAAACTTGTCCATACTGCATACAGACTTGGAGAATACTTCTCTAGCTTCACTGTTGGTTTTTAGTGGTGAAGGACGTAGCCAGCGCGTGAGCTAACTGGAGCAAGTGGCCCTTCGAATTCTGGAAGTTCTAGGATGTTCTTCAATGCTTCTGTGACTATAGTTTCGCTGCTTGACAGCATTTTCAGACAGATTAAAATTGAATTAGTACGAAATCATGACAACTACAAATAAATATCTGTTGCTAGGTTATGATATGATGTTTTGATCAAAAAATTTTATCAAATAGAAAATAAAATGAAACACAGATGACAGATGAGGTTTTCAAAATGTCTATGTGATGTATGTCAATATTTAACATAAAAACTAGAACTAGCCTATAATAACTATGATAACAGTTACAACAATAAAATAACTAAACAATAACAGTATAAAAGTAGTCTCTATACAACGAAAATATCGACATACATCAACTCATTATTTTATTACAACTTTTTTGAAATAATAGTTAAATTTATTTTCTTTGGCATATTTAATTAGAAAGAAGAATATCCAAGAAAGGGGAATTCATTAAATCAGTTTGCTCGTTTAAAACAAGGTAGTTATTGTCGTGTGTGTGCCTTTTGACTTCTAAAGCTTCAAAAAAGTCTAGTTTACGTTTGTCATCATAAAAATGTAGTGGTTCTATGCGGTTATTTATTGTAGGTCTATGTTCGGTATCAATAATATGTTTTGCAAATGTAGATTTGTCAGCGTGGTTATTTCTAAATGCAGAAATATGTTCTTTGTATCGGGTGTTAAAATTTCTAGAAGTTTGACCTATGTAGGTTGCGTTACAATGTGTACAAGCTAATTTATAAACTCCAGCTTTTGTCAGGAAACAAGATTTTTCTTTCGCGTTAAATAACAAATCACGCGTCGTGTTGTAAGATTTAAAAGCTACCTTTGTATTTGTACAAGTGTTTAAAATTTTTGAAATGTTTTCTGAAATGGTTCCAAAATAAGTTATCGAAACGTATCTGTTGTCTTCTTTGTCTCTAATATTTGGATAAATTAAATTAATCGCTAATTTGTATTCTTTTCTCTCTATCATTTTATCTATTATTTTAACAGAGTAGCCATTATTAAATGCTGTTTGCTTAATTATTGAAATTTCTTTTTCAAAATTGTTTTGTGACATAGGTATTGGAAATGCACGATGTATCATAGAATGATAGGCTGACAGCTTTTGTGAAAAAGGGTGACATGAATCGTATGGTATGGTTGTGTCAGTGTAAGTTGGTTTCCTATATATTGAAAAGTCAAATGAATTATTTTCTAATTTTCTAATTGTTAAGTCTAAAAAGTTTATACAACTGTTAGCTTCTTCTTCTAGAGTAAACTTAATATTTGTGTGAAAGCTATTAATAAAATTTAAAAATTCATTTAATTCTGTATGACTACCTTGAAAACATGCTAAAATATCATCTACGTATCTGTACCAAAAGACAATATTATGTGAAAGTTCTGATGTTAAAATTTGGTTTTCTAAGTTTTCCATAAATATGTTGGCTAATAAAGGTGACAACGGACTACCCATAGGCAGACCTTCATTTTGCATATAAATTTTATCATTAAATTTAAAATAGTTTTGTTTTATACATTCATTAAAAAGATTCATCATTTCTTGTCTTTTTATGACATTTACGTTCTTTTCTATTAAAACGTTTTCTAATATTCCCACAAATAGTAAATTAGTTTCGTTTGATGTTTGTAGCATGTATTCTAAGATACCCCCTAAAGAATGTTTACCTCTATTAGAAAACGTTTTAATAGAAAAGAACGTAAATGTCATAAAAAGACAAGAAATGATGAATCTTTTTAATGAATGTATAAAACAAAACTATTTTAAATTTAATGATAAAATTTATATGCAAAATGAAGGTCTGCCTATGGGTAGTCCGTTGTCACCTTTATTAGCCAACATATTTATGGAAAACTTAGAAAACCAAATTTTAACATCAGAACTTTCACATAATATTGTCTTTTGGTACAGATACGTAGATGATATTTTAGCATGTTTTCAAGGTAGTCATACAGAATTAAATGAATTTTTAAATTTTATTAATAGCTTTCACACAAATATTAAGTTTACTCTAGAAGAAGAAGCTAACAGTTGTATAAACTTTTTAGACTTAACAATTAGAAAATTAGAAAATAATTCATTTGACTTTTCAATATATAGGAAACCAACTTACACTGACACAACCATACCATACGATTCATGTCACCCTTTTTCACAAAAGCTGTCAGCCTATCATTCTATGATACATCGTGCATTTTCAATACCTATGTCACAAAACAATTTTGAAAAAGAAATTTCAATAATTAAGCAAACAGCATTTAATAATGGCTACTCTGTTAAAATAATAGATAAAATGATAGAGAGAAAAGAATACAAATTAGCGATTAATTTAATTTATCCAAATATTAGAGACAAAGAAGACAACAGATACGTTTCGATAACTTATTTTGGAACCATTTCAGAAAACATTTCAAAAATTTTAAACACTTGTACAAATACAAAGGTAGCTTTTAAATCTTACAACACGACGCGTGATTTGTTATTTAACGCGAAAGAAAAATCTTGTTTCCTGACAAAAGCTGGAGTTTATAAATTAGCTTGTACACATTGTAACGCAATCTACATAGGTCAAACTTCTAGAAATTTTAACACCCGATACAAAGAACATATTTCTGCATTTAGAAATAACCACGCTGACAAATCTACATTTGCAAAACATATTATTGATACCGAACATAGACCTACAATAAATAACCGCATAGAACCACTACATTTTTATGATGACAAACGTAAACTAGACTTTTTTGAAGCTTTAGAAGTCAAAAGGCACACACACGACAATAACTACCTTGTTTTAAACGAGCAAACTGATTTAATGAATTCCCCTTTCTTGGATATTCTTCTTTCTAATTAAATATGCCAAAGAAAATAAATTTAACTATTATTTCAAAAAAGTTGTAATAAAATAATGAGTTGATGTATGTCGATATTTTCGTTGTATAGAGACTACTTTTATACTGTTATTGTTTAGTTATTTTATTGTTGTAACTGTTATCATAGTTATTATAGGCTAGTTCTAGTTTTTATGTTAAATATTGACATACATCACATAGACATTTTGAAAACCTCATCTGTCATCTGTGTTTCATTTTATTTTCTATTTGATAAAATTTTTTGATCAAAACATCATATCATAACCTAGCAACAGATATTTATTTGTAGTTGTCATGATTTCGTACTAATTCAATTTTAATCTGTCTGAAAATGCTGTCAAGCAGCGAAACTATAGTCACAGAAGCATTGAAGAACATCCTAGAACTTCCAGAATTCGAAGGGCCACTTGCTCCAGTTAGCTCACGCGCTGGCTACGTCCTTCACCACTAAAAACCAACAGTGAAGCTAGAGAAGTATTCTCCAAGTCTGTATGCAGTATGGACAAGTTTCACCAAGTAAGGGCAACAACAATCAATGAATTGAAGAGGTCTTCTATCGAAGAGCTTGCCCATTTGTATAGAAAATTGAAAATCAAGCAGATGAACGCTTCCCAGAATGCATGGTTTAACCAAGAGTGCATAAGAAAGAAGGTCATCCCGAAGTACGTAATCATAACAACTACTATAACATCAAATCAATCAAAAATTGCTATTAGAAAAGCCAGTTTCATCTGGCTGAAAGAAGAATCCAAGAAATGGTTTTCAATTCGTGATAGTTTGCTTCTTTATATCAAGGTAATCCATTCAGAACTTGCTTATAAATTACATCCAGTAGAATTTGATATATTAGATGACCAAATACATATTTTAGTTAGTGAATTGAAATTTAAAAAACGCTTAACACAGACAAACAAAATTAGAAACCTAGAAAGCACACAACATTTACATAATCGAGAAAGATCTCCCCCACAAACACATAAGTTTTACAAAAGGTTTGAAAACCTAAGCGATACAATTTTTACAACTGAAGAAATTTCTTTTCTAAATAAAGGATATAAATACTGCCCAAAATTTAAATTTACAAACAAAATTAAAGAGATATTAGCTTCTGAATCCGAAATTGCTTCCAGATCTATAAGGCAATATGAAAAATTAAAAATATGTGAATTTTTAAGACATTTAACTTCAAAATATGACAAACGTCAAATTAACGAAACTCAAATTTTAAAATCTGTTCAGCATAAAATATTAGACAATGATTTAGTTTTTACTAAAGCTGATAAAGGAAATACAACTGTAGCTATAAGTAGGGACGCATATAACATTAAAATTAATGATTTTATTACTACGGAAAATTTAACAGAAATTAGGAGAGACCCAACAAACGCATTTCAGACAAAACTAAAAAATGAACTTAAAAATGTGTCTCTGTTTAGTCAACAAGAAAAGAAATATCTTTTATATAAAAGCCCGCAACCACCAAAATTATATGGCCACCTGAAAATTCATAAGCCAAATAAACCAGTGAGACCAGTAGTTAGCTATGTTAATACACCTAATCATAAGATAGCGAGCAAACTGGTTTCACTTATTAAAGAATACAATTACTTTCCAAAATATTCAGTTAAGAATTCTTATGAACTTACACAAAAATTAAATAACTTAATTATTCCCACAAATAGTAAATTAGTTTCGTTTGATGTTTGTAGCATGTATTCTAAGATACCCCCTAAAGAATGTTTACCTCTATTAGAAAACGTTTTAATAGAAAAGAACGTAAATGTCATAAAAAGACAAGAAATGATGAATCTTTTTAATGAATGTATAAAACAAAACTATTTTAAATTTAATGATAAAATTTATATGCAAAATGAAGGTCTGCCTATGGGTAGTCCGTTGTCACCTTTATTAGCCAACATATTTATGGAAAACTTAGAAAACCAAATTTTAACATCAGAACTTTCACATAATATTGTCTTTTGGTACAGATACGTAGATGATATTTTAGCATGTTTTCAAGGTAGTCATACAGAATTAAATGAATTTTTAAATTTTATTAATAGCTTTCACACAAATATTAAGTTTACTCTAGAAGAAGAAGCTAACAGTTGTATAAACTTTTTAGACTTAACAATTAGAAAATTAGAAAATAATTCATTTGACTTTTCAATATATAGGAAACCAACTTACACTGACACAACCATACCATACGATTCATGTCACCCTTTTTCACAAAAGCTGTCAGCCTATCATTCTATGATACATCGTGCATTTTCAATACCTATGTCACAAAACAATTTTGAAAAAGAAATTTCAATAATTAAGCAAACAGCATTTAATAATGGCTACTCTGTTAAAATAATAGATAAAATGATAGAGAGAAAAGAATACAAATTAGCGATTAATTTAATTTATCCAAATATTAGAGACAAAGAAGACAACAGATACGTTTCGATAACTTATTTTGGAACCATTTCAGAAAACATTTCAAAAATTTTAAACACTTGTACAAATACAAAGGTAGCTTTTAAATCTTACAACACGACGCGTGATTTGTTATTTAACGCGAAAGAAAAATCTTGTTTCCTGACAAAAGCTGGAGTTTATAAATTAGCTTGTACACATTGTAACGCAATCTACATAGGTCAAACTTCTAGAAATTTTAACACCCGATACAAAGAACATATTTCTGCATTTAGAAATAACCACGCTGACAAATCTACATTTGCAAAACATATTATTGATACCGAACATAGACCTACAATAAATAACCGCATAGAACCACTACATTTTTATGATGACAAACGTAAACTAGACTTTTTTGAAGCTTTAGAAGTCAAAAGGCACACACACGACAATAACTACCTTGTTTTAAACGAGCAAACTGATTTAATGAATTCCCCTTTCTTGGATATTCTTCTTTCTAATTAAATATGCCAAAGAAAATAAATTTAACTATTATTTCAAAAAAGTTGTAATAAAATAATGAGTTGATGTATGTCGATATTTTCGTTGTATAGAGACTACTTTTATACTGTTATTGTTTAGTTATTTTATTGTTGTAACTGTTATCATAGTTATTATAGGCTAGTTCTAGTTTTTATGTTAAATATTGACATACATCACATAGACATTTTGAAAACCTCATCTGTCATCTGTGTTTCATTTTATTTTCTATTTGATAAAATTTTTTGATCAAAACATCATATCATAACCTAGCAACAGATATTTATTTGTAGTTGTCATGATTTCGTACTAATTCAATTTTAATCTGTCTGAAAATGCTGTCAAGCAGCGAAACTATAGTCACAGAAGCATTGAAGAACATCCTAGAACTTCCAGAATTCGAAGGGCCACTTGCTCCAGTTAGCTCACGCGCTGGCTACGTCCTTCACCACTAAAAACCAACAGTGAAGCTAGAGAAGTATTCTCCAAGTCTGTATGCAGTATGGACAAGTTTCACCAAGTAAGGGCAACAACAATCAATGAATTGAAGAGGTCTTCTATCGAAGAGCTTGCCCATTTGTATAGAAAATTGAAAATCAAGCAGATGAACGCTTCCCAGAATGCATGGTTTAACCAAGAGTGCATAAGAAAGAAGGTCATCCCGAAGTACGTAATCATAACAACTACTATAACATCAAATCAATCAAAAATTGCTATTAGAAAAGCCAGTTTCATCTGGCTGAAAGAAGAATCCAAGAAATGGTTTTCAATTCGTGATAGTTTGCTTCTTTATATCAAGGTAATCCATTCAGAACTTGCTTATAAATTACATCCAGTAGAATTTGATATATTAGATGACCAAATACATATTTTAGTTAGTGAATTGAAATTTAAAAAACGCTTAACACAGACAAACAAAATTAGAAACCTAGAAAGCACACAACATTTACATAATCGAGAAAGATCTCCCCCACAAACACATAAGTTTTACAAAAGGTTTGAAAACCTAAGCGATACAATTTTTACAACTGAAGAAATTTCTTTTCTAAATAAAGGATATAAATACTGCCCAAAATTTAAATTTACAAACAAAATTAAAGAGATATTAGCTTCTGAATCCGAAATTGCTTCCAGATCTATAAGGCAATATGAAAAATTAAAAATATGTGAATTTTTAAGACATTTAACTTCAAAATATGACAAACGTCAAATTAACGAAACTCAAATTTTTAAAATCTGTTCAGCATAAAATATTAGACAATGATTTAGTTTTTACTAAAGCTGATAAAGGAAATACAACTGTAGCTATAAGTAGGGACGCATATAACATTAAAATTAATGATTTTATTACTACGGAAAATTTAACAGAAATTAGGAGAGACCCAACAAACGCATTTCAGACAAAACTAAAAAATGAACTTAAAAATGTGTCTCTGTTTAGTCAACAAGAAAAGAAATATCTTTTATATAAAAGCCCGCAACCACCAAAATTATATGGCCACCTGAAAATTCATAAGCCAAATAAACCAGTGAGACCAGTAGTTAGCTATGTTAATACACCTAATCATAAGATAGCGAGCAAACTGGTTTCACTTATTAAAGAATACAATTACTTTCCAAAATATTCAGTTAAGAATTCTTATGAACTTACACAAAAATTAAATAACTTAATTATTCCCACAAATAGTAAATTAGTTTCGTTTGATGTTTGTAGCATGTATTCTAAGATACCCCCTAAAGAATGTTTACCTCTATTAGAAAACGTTTTAATAGAAAAGAACGTAAATGTCATAAAAAGACAAGAAATGATGAATCTTTTTAATGAATGTATAAAACAAAACTATTTTAAATTTAATGATAAAATTTATATGCAAAATGAAGGTCTGCCTATGGGTAGTCCGTTGTCACCTTTATTAGCCAACATATTTATGGAAAACTTAGAAAACCAAATTTTAACATCAGAACTTTCACATAATATTGTCTTTTGGTACAGATACGTAGATGATATTTTAGCATGTTTTCAAGGTAGTCATACAGAATTAAATGAATTTTTAAATTTTATTAATAGCTTTCACACAAATATTAAGTTTACTCTAGAAGAAGAAGCTAACAGTTGTATAAACTTTTTAGACTTAACAATTAGAAAATTAGAAAATAATTCATTTGACTTTTCAATATATAGGAAACCAACTTACACTGACACAACCATACCATACGATTCATGTCACCCTTTTTCACAAAAGCTGTCAGCCTATCATTCTATGATACATCGTGCATTTTCAATACCTATGTCACAAAACAATTTTGAAAAAGAAATTTCAATAATTAAGCAAACAGCATTTAATAATGGCTACTCTGTTAAAATAATAGATAAAATGATAGAGAGAAAAGAATACAAATTAGCGATTAATTTAATTTATCCAAATATTAGAGACAAAGAAGACAACAGATACGTTTCGATAACTTATTTTGGAACCATTTCAGAAAACATTTCAAAAATTTTAAACACTTGTACAAATACAAAGGTAGCTTTTAAATCTTACAACACGACGCGTGATTTGTTATTTAACGCGAAAGAAAAATCTTGTTTCCTGACAAAAGCTGGAGTTTATAAATTAGCTTGTACACATTGTAACGCAATCTACATAGGTCAAACTTCTAGAAATTTTAACACCCGATACAAAGAACATATTTCTGCATTTAGAAATAACCACGCTGACAAATCTACATTTGCAAAACATATTATTGATACCGAACATAGACCTACAATAAATAACCGCATAGAACCACTACATTTTTATGATGACAAACGTAAACTAGACTTTTTTGAAGCTTTAGAAGTCAAAAGGCACACACACGACAATAACTACCTTGTTTTAAACGAGCAAACTGATTTAATGAATTCCCCTTTCTTGGATATTCTTCTTTCTAATTAAATATGCCAAAGAAAATAAATTTAACTATTATTTCAAAAAAGTTGTAATAAAATAATGAGTTGATGTATGTCGATATTTTCGTTGTATAGAGACTACTTTTATACTGTTATTGTTTAGTTATTTTATTGTTGTAACTGTTATCATAGTTATTATAGGCTAGTTCTAGTTTTTATGTTAAATATTGACATACATCACATAGACATTTTGAAAACCTCATCTGTCATCTGTGTTTCATTTTATTTTCTATTTGATAAAATTTTTTGATCAAAACATCATATCATAACCTAGCAACAGATATTTATTTGTAGTTGTCATGATTTCGTACTAATTCAATTTTAATCTGTCTGAAAATGCTGTCAAGCAGCGAAACTATAGTCACAGAAGCATTGAAGAACATCCTAGAACTTCCAGAATTCGAAGGGCCACTTGCTCCAGTTAGCTCACGCGCTGGCTACGTCCTTCACCACTAAAAACCAACAGTGAAGCTAGAGAAGTATTCTCCAAGTCTGTATGCAACATATAATTTGTCCTTGCCCACTCCTCTTGTGCAGCATCTAATTGTATTTCAGCCTTGTCCTTTTGGAGCAACAATTTGGTACTTCTTGGAAAAAAACGGAAACTCCAGAAATCATATCGCACAAGATTTTTTACGTGGACCTGTTGTTGATGAAAAAGAAGGAAATAAAGAGGAATCACCTTGTGATTGCCTTGAAGAAGCAACTGCAGTCCATGTTTATTTTTTCCAACGCTGGATTTTCTAAAAATAAAAATTATAAAAAATTTGTGTGTTATTAGTATTACCATTATTATAATAAGCAATATAAGACTAGACGCATTCTCACCACAATTAGAACCCTAGACCGATTTCGCTCTAATTAGAACTCGTCAGGACGGCATACTAATTGTAGCGAAAATACACATATAAAGTAATACGGCTATGGTAGCCAGCCTTCCAACACTAAGTGAGATGTAAGACACGAAACACGTGCCGCCATCTCGTTGTGAAACCAAGTAGTATAGTGTCCTGTAGACTGGCTCAACCACTTTGGTCATTTATCAGCAACGTGAAGAAAGATCTGCTACGATGTCCATTAATGACTGCTGAAATATACGGAGGTATTCAGTCATGTGGAAGCAAGTCAACTGCAAACTTAATGAACTACATGTGTAATCTGGCACAATACACGATATTCAATGGGCATCTGTCATCCACAAGGAATAACACCACAAGTCCTCCTTATTTAGCCATTTGCAAGAATATTTTAAAATCAAGAACTGTACATGAATACACTTGGTTCGTAGGTAGGAATTGTACTGAAGCTTTTGAATGCAAATGGAATAACGACAAGGGTTTATTCTCAATTCAGGATAGCAACATTTTATTTACTTTTTAAAATTCCTGTTAGTGAATTTTCTTTAAAAAAAATTACTAATGAGGAGATCCCGACTTTTGAATTTTGAAAAAATTTATCCAATGGAGTGCTAATTAGGCTCCCTAGAACACATATCCGGGGTCACTTTCAATTTTTATATGCAAATTGCAAATGGCTTGGATAAGTTCGTTAGCCAGGAAAATCGGCTCAGGTTTTCCCGGAAAATGTTGTGTTTTCTTTCGAAAAAAAAATGTATCTCCGGAATTAACAAAGTAAGGGCAACCAAATTTAGTACACGGGTTTATATCCTTATACGTAAGTTATCTACCAAAATTTAGCTCTGTAGGTCAAAATCCAAAAAAGTTATAGGCATTTAAAGAAAAATAAATTGGGGTTTTCTCAAAACGTCAAAGTTGCGATTTAAAATGTCAAAATTGGCAACATTTTGGCAAAGAACTTGAATCTAATACGGGCAATAGAAATAAAATGTCACAAGAAGGATGTTTTACAAACCCTGAAGTCTTAGTTTCAACCGTCACTGTCCTTCATTTTACTAAAATATTTCCAGAAAATTCATTTGAAAAAGACCCTTTCTCTGATGCTTGGCAGTAGCATTAGTTATAGAGTTTATCGTTTAATGGTATATAATTTTTGTCGACTTTTCGTAAAAAATCAATAAAGCTCAATATATCCGTTATTATACAAGATATGAAAAAAATTGTATGTATTAATTATACGGTGTCTTGAGCTACATCTTAAAAAATATTTCTACAATCACAGGTAGCCCATAAGTCGTTGGTGATACAAATTTTCTTTTTTTTTAAATCAAACACGCCTATGTTATTGCATTTTTGCATTTTCCATCGAAATATAATGCATGTTTGTAAGAAAAGAAATTCTGGACGCAGTAAGTGCGTTATGGTAGCGAATTTTGATCAAATGCTTCATATTTAAATAGCTCAATTAGCTATTAACCTATAAGGTTGACCAAAAAAACGAGTTTTTTCGGGAACACTTTAAGTTTACTTTCGGAAATTTTTGTACATTTTCAAACAATAAAGTTATTTTGATGAAACATGGCACATTGTTTTTACCATATAGGTTATACTGGTAACCAAATTTGATGCCTGCTTTCTTAAATAAAACACACATATTTGCTATTAAAAACAATTTTATGAAAATTCACTACCATAACGCACTTGCTGCGTCCCGAAATTTTTTAACAATGCTTTTGTTTCATATTTTAGGAAATATTTTGGTAATAATTTTTTTTTTGTTACTTGTATATAATTTTTTTAATTAAACCTTTTATTACTCCGTATATTGTACATATTATAACTAAATTGTACATTGATGTATATACCCAACAGTAACGATAAATGATAATAATAATAATAATAATAATAATAATAATTATAATAATAATAATAATAATAATAATAATAATAATAATAATAATAATAATAATAATAATAATAATAATAATAATAATAATAATAATAATAATAATAATAATAATAATAATAATAATAATAATAATAACCCACAAAATACATAGGTACAGATTAAAATGACATCTGGCAATGAAAAACAAATTTAAACGAAAAGGCTTATTGTCCAGTTTTGTTGATGAAATATGGTTTCTACTATAAAGATTACACTATCTACCAAATTGCATGTCTTTCATTGAAAAAAAAAGACGAATTTCACATTAAAAACTTTTTAATGAAAATTCCCAACTGTCTGCGTCCACACCTTTTTAATGTGTCTACATCCCATTGCCCCCTTGTATTTTCTCCATTCCCAACATTTTCCTTAAGAGTGGTCGCTATTTATATGTAGGTACATATACACACACACACACATATATATATATATATATATATATATATATATATATATATATATATATATATATATATATATATAACTGCTTTGTATGGCTAAATTAAAACCCGGACAACTGAAAAAAAATTACTTTATTTTTTTTCAATAATGATTTAATTTTTAGAAATGTGCAAAACATTTTTAATCTGTATCATACAAAATGAAATTTACTGGCAATATTAATGAAAAACTGAGATACATATATAACACCACCGACATTCCTTTTTATTTTAGGACATGCAAAGAATTTTCACACGCATTCTTTTACAAGCTATTCTTTATCTAATTTCACGCTGACAAGTTCTCAAGGGTGAGCATCAGTCCATAGCGAAGGTGCTTCTTGATAAAAATGTATGTAAATATTTAAAAATTATATCATCTCTGGAAATGAGAATATTTCATTGTATGATGCATCCTGATGTACTTCATTTTATATATAGTACCCCCTTTTCCTAGAAAAAATTCTCTAATTAGGAGATGTGTTTATATATATATATATATATATATATATATATATATATATATATATATAATTTGACATTGGTAAAATAATTTGTCCTCTTTAGTTGACTTCAAAAAAATTCTGGACGCAGCAAGTGCGTTATGGTAGTAAATTTTCATAAAAATGTTTTTAATAGCAAATATGTTTTTTTTTTAAGAAAGCAGGGATCAAATTTGGTTACCAGTATAACCTGTATAGCAAAAACAATGTGCCATGTTTCATCAAAATAACTGTATTGTTTGAAAACGTACAAAAATTTCTGAAAGTAAACTTAAGGTGTTCCCGAAAAAGCCCGTTTCTTGGTCAACCTTATAGGTTAATAACAGCAAATTGAGCTTTTCAAATATGAAGTATTTAATCAAAATTCGCTACCATAACGCAATCAAAATTCGCTACCATAATGCACTTGCTGCATCCAGAATTTCTTTTCCTACAAAAAAGCATTATATTTCGATGGAAAATGCAAAAATGCATTAACATACGCGTGTTCGACTAAAAAAAAGAAAAATTGTATCACCAACGACTTATGGGCTACCGTGTGATTGTAGAAAAAATAATAAGATGTAGCTCAACACACCCTATAATTAATGTATACAATTTTTTTTTCATATCTTGTATAATAACGGATATATTGAGCCTTATTGATTTTTTAGTCAAATTTGACAAAAATTATATACCATTAAACGATAAACTCTAGAGCTAAGACTACTGCCAAGTATCAGAGAAATGGTCTATTTGAAATGAATTTTCTGGAAACAGTTTAGTAAAATAAAGGACAATGATGATTGAAACTAAGACTTCAGGGTTTGTACAACATCCTTCTTGGGACATTTGATTTCCATAGCCCGTATTAGATATTAGATTCAAGTTCTTTGCCTAAATGTTGCCAATTTTGACGTCTTAAATCGCGACTTTGACGTTTTGAGGAAAACCCCAATTTATTTTTCTTTAAATCCCTGTAACTTTTTTGTCTTTTGACCTACAGAGTTAAATTTTGGTAGGTAATTTACCTTTAGCGATATAAACCCGAGTACCGTATTTGTTTCACGTTTTTACCTAAACATTGCCAATTTTGGCGTTTAAAATTGCGAGTTTGACGTTTTGAGGAAAACTCCACTTTTTTTTTGCTTTAACTGCCTGTATCTTTAAACTTAGAAACCTAAATGTTGGTACATGGTTCGATATTTAAAATAATACATATCGATATAATACACAGACGCGTACCAAATTTGGTTGCCGTTACTTTGTTATTTCCGGAGATATAAATTTTTTTCGAAAGAAAACACAAAATTTTCCGTGAAAACCTCGGCCGATTTTCCTAGATAACGAACTTATCCAAGCCACTTGCAAAAGGAAGGTATTTACCAAATTTAGTCAAAATCGGCCCATTATTTTTTGAGTTATCGGTGTGATACATACATACATACATACATACATATATATATATATATATATATATATATATATATATATATATATATATATATATATATATATATATATATATATATATATATATATATATATATATATATATATATATATATATATATATATATAAACATATAAAAATCGAAACTGATCCCGGATATGTGTTCTAGGGGGCCTAATAGGTGCTCATTTGAAGAAATTTTTTCAAAATTCAAAAGTCGAGATCTCCTCATTAGTGATCTTTTTTTTAAAGAAAATTCACTAATTAACAATTTAGATGAAAATATCCGCTATAAAAAATAATTTTAGTTTGGAAGGCATTGGAAAAGATTAAAATCAATGAAGAGTGAAAGCAAAGACTGGTTCACTAGATGAAATAAGTAGAAGTGAAACAAATTTGGCATGTCAAAATTAGGAGTATGTTTCATTTGGATAGAGTTTTCAAGCAGTTTTTGGGAGAATTTTATTAAATTATGTTAAAATACAGCACAAGCCTCAGGCTTATTGTGTAGACATGTTGTACCATTTATGATAATAAGTAAATAAATGAAATATATATATATATATATATATATATATATATATATATATATATATATATATATATATATAGGTGTGCGAAACTTCGAAATTCCGGACCGAACCCGAACTCGAACCGAACCTTCGGTTCGAAAATATGTTCGCACTAGCGATGTTGAAGTAGTTTGAAGTTCGAAATATGTAATTCTTAAAAATTGTTCGAAGTTCGTTGCTCAAAAATACTTCGAAATTTAACTTTACAGGCATTGAATGTTGCCAAATGTAGCGAAGTTGCGGCCCCTTTAACTCGGTAGCGGCGCTTTAAACTCGTTATCGGTATCATTGAGTCGATAGCGTAATTTCAGGAGATTTCACTCATGAATATTTTTGACAGTAGATGGGACACATTGAGACACGATGAAGCCATTTAGCAATTACAGAATTATCTTTTTTGTATATCCTAGCTCCCCAACACCTATTTCAGTAACAACATTATGATGGTGGTGTTCGAAGGCGATCGGTAACGTAAATTTTCAGAATTTGAGGATAATTGCAGATTGCCTTTGGAAAATACTGGTTTCAACATTTCACAGTGAGCCAAAACAGTTAGATATTCACAATCAGGAGACAGTTCAAAGTTGTAAGTGGTTATTTTATACCAATCATGCTCACTTTGAACCCTTTCAATCTGTTAGCTAAAACTGCCTAGCCAATACCAAACAACAACATATTTATAATTGAGCTTATTTATAGATCTAGAAATCTAAAAAAGTTTAAACTATTGTTTGCTTTTGTGTTTTTGATTTATCGTTGATCCATCTGCACAAAGATCAGCACCAGAAGGCATTTTCACCCAATCAACCTGAAAATTTGTAACGAGATCTCGTTATATAATAACTAAGAAGTAACTACAAAACCCTCTCCATCAATACTGAAAGTCCACTCTAACTGCCTAGTTTGAAAGAACAATTTTATTCGCATAAAAAACACATTACTGTATATACTGTACATTATCACTTAATCTAACTTTATACACATCATAAAAAGTGGTCTGTGACTTTCATTTATACTGTCGGTTTTCTTTCTCCTCCTTTTTCAAAAAGGTTTGTATGGAAGTTAATAAACTTAGCTCATTCTCTGAGTTTTGGGCACTCGCTAAAAATATTCTAAGCTTCTCGGAGAAATCTATGGCATCTTACAGTGAAATATTGGTGCCTTCGGGGCTTCTATCACTTCTTGGGTAGTGTTCAAATTTGCAGCTTCAATTATCTGTGAATCTGTTGTTATACCTGAATTTCCCGCAGAATTATCTATGTTCCGGTGATCCATCGCACGCGATACTTGTGCCAATTTCATCGTCTTCGTCGGCGATATCTTCGTCTGCAATAACATCTTTCCATGCACGATCAAGGAGACGAATAGCTTCCAGAGCATTTGCCGAAAGTTGACACTGATTCTTATCCATGTTGTCAATTAATTTTGTGGCGAGTTGTCCCCTGTAACTACATTTAGCAGAGTTTATAATTCCCTGATCTAAAGGCTGCAGTACAGCTATGGTATTAGGTCACATAGAAATTTGTTTAATGTTCTTCGAACTCGCCAATTGTGGATGTGCCACACAATTATCCACCACAAGCAAAAGTGTTCTATTTTTCTTTCCAGTTCTCTATCCTATTCTTCTACTTCAGTTTTTAAAATATCGCCAGTCACTAATGCTTTTTTATTAGCAACATATTTCACCGAAAAACTCTTTACATTTTTAAAACATCTTAGTTTTTGTGCTTTGCCAGTAACCAATAGTTTTCGATACTCAGAACCATCATAATTTACACCAGCTAGTACAGTCTGTCGCTCTTTGGATAATTTCCCACCAACACATTTCTCGTTTTTGAATTTTAGAGTTTTGTCCGACAACATTTTGTAAAAAAGTCCTGTCTAGTCTGCATTGAATACATCACATGCCTGATATTCCTGGGATATTTCTCGGGAGCTATTTTGGAGCCAATTATATGTGACTTCCTTATTTACAGATTTCGCTTCCCCAGAAACTTTTCCTGAATTAATTGAATGTCTTTGTTTAAAACGAAAAATCCAACTTGTATAACACTCGAAATTCTCGCCATATCCCATTTCTCTACCAAGAGAAACAGCTTTCTCCTGGAGAAATATACGACTTATAGAAATGTGTGTGTACCTCTGATACCAATAAAACAAAGCTTTGTCCAAGTTCTCCATGTCGGTTGTTTTTACAATTTTTCTCTTGTTGTCAATAATGTTGGAACCACTAGCCCGGACAATAGCATTCTCGCACTTTAAAATTGCTGATAATGTAGACAATGCAATACCGTACTGCCTACAAGCATCACTTTTTTTGTTCCCGTATTCAATTGTTTTAATATCGACATTTTCTTTTCAATGGTAAGGCGTTTTCTACTAATACCGGACGCGAACATTGTATAAACATGACCTCTATTCACCTGCCTCAAACGCGTGGTGATCGAAAACTGATCAGAATAAGGCGGAAGTTTCAAGATTTAAACAGAAAAACAAAAATCCACACAAATGCACAGTTGTAACGTACTAACGAACCTTGATTTCAAGTGGTCAAAGGGAGTCTATCATTGGCTGAGTGGAAGAACCCATAAATATTTTCTCTTATGTTGTGTACAGTCAAATTTATTACCCATTAGTGTCATGTCTCTATCAAGAAACATGTGCATCTAGTCCTAGTGTCTAAATCGTAATATTTTTAGGTAGGGAGGCAACGAAATTCACAGAAAGACGAAGCCCTCTTGTTAACTTTTGGACATATGTGTATCCCAATAAAAATGTAAGCGGGTCAGCGCATTAATTACCTCGCTAAAAGCGAAATCGCCTGAAAATCGGTCTTGTGAACTCAGAAATATTGTAGCATTGTCTCTTACACAAGTCCATTTAAATCACCACAATTTGCTCGTTAAATGAGAAATTCGTTAAATCGGCTACTCGAAAACTCCGAACCCCACTGTATATAGGGGAAGCCGGGGCAACGGGGACCCTTTAAGAGATTTAGCCAAATATTTTCTTCAGTTATAAGCATTTAAGTAAGACAAATACATATGGTTACACAACATTTATTTGCCTTCATTAATCGAAACATGGAATACAAAAAGAAATATTTGTTCAATTTTTTTTAACAAAATGAAAAATAGTGTTCCCGATCCTATATGCCCCATACTTCGGGGCAAAAGGGACCACTCTTTACTCTAAGCACAGGCCGCATATAAATTCGTCATCATTTTCCTCTACGCCTGCACATCCATCGTGAGCCCATTTGCCACATCCCTGACATCTAATACACGCCTCGCCTTCTCTACTGTCACCATAGACTTCGCCACAGTATAGGCATTTTTCTGATTCGGAATTAGTCTCGCTGTCATCATCTGTGTTGTTCTTAGTTCTTGCTTCTGTTTTGCTTGTTCAGTTTTCAGTGGTTCGAGATCTCAGTCACTGTCACTTCTCTCAACTGGCATATTCTTAAGTTTCTTTTTCTTCACCACAGAATTGAGGTTACCTTTCTCGACGTTTGTCTCTGTTTCTTCTTTCATGGCTTTCAGTTCCGTGCGTGATACTATCATCTTTACTTTCTTACTTTGTTCTTGCCTCTCCAAATCATCTTTCACAGGTGTGCTAATTAGAATTTTGGAAGATTCTTTTCTTCTTCTGGTGTTGGTCTTCTTTTTTTCAAGTTTTGAAGGTCTTGGAGAACATCTCTGTAAGACATTTGCGAAAGAACAACTTGGGTAAGAGGAACAGTGAATATCTTCTTTCAGATGTTCAATATCAGAATTATCAATTTCCACAGTGTTTGCTATTTCCTCTTGACAAGTAGGAATAGAATTTTGTGTAGGGACAGGTTCACATTTGAGTGTGTTATTGAACACTTCTAAAGGCATAAAATCTGTTTCGTCAAATATATCTCGATTGTAGGAATGAATCCCACTTATCTCAAAACCATTGATTCCCTTTTCAACGGTAGCCAACTTCAGGAATGCCTTGCAAAGAAGTTCAGCAGTTTCATATAAAGTTATGGTAACACCGGGATGAGAGCTCATGTAAAAATCACATGCATGGGAATACTGCTTCTTCAGGGGACCAAAAAAACATAAATCAAGGGGCTGCATGCGATGGTTGCAATGAGGAGGTAATGTAAGAAGTGTGATATGATTCTCTCTAGCTTTATTGACATTGTCTATGGCTGATGCGACCATCAAAAATTAGCAGAACGGGATTCTGTTCAGAAGGCTTGGTGTGCTTTATGAAATGGTCCAAATAAAGTAGGAAATGCTCACAATCCATCTATCCGGACTCATTGGCATACCCTGCAGCACCTGGACTTGTCCCTTTGAGCAATAGGGGTGACATTATCTTCCTGGGAAACAAAAAGAAAGGAGGTATATAATTTCCTGCAGCAGAGACTGCACAATCAACTGTGATATTTGATCCCCTCTCGCCACTAACAATCCACCCAATTTGTTTCTGACCTTTTTTTACTAATATCCTGCAAGGCTTTTGCACTGTACTTATGCCGGCTTTATCAAAATTATAGATATTATTTGGCGTAAAATTGATTTTTTTCATAACTTCCTCAAGTAGAGCGAAAAATTGATCTACTGCAGTTCTATCAAAACCACTGGCCCTGCTTAAGCTTGTAGCTTCAGGTTTTCGAATGGAATGTTCTTGATGTCTCTGTAGGAATCCAGCTAACCAATCTTGTCCAGCCAATTTATTATCCTTGTTGAATGGATGTGAAATTCCTAAGTTGGTTGCCACTTCAAAAGCAATTCGCCGAACGTCAAGTGGTCTTAGTCCATAAAACCTCTTTTGCATATCCAAAAGATGTTCCACTAACAAATTTTCATCTCGGATCGTAAAAACTGGTTTGAAACTACCCGGAGAGGGACCCATAACAGCAATATCTGCATTTGATCTAACTAACTTCAACCGTCTTATTAGGCAAGTTTTAGGAATATTACACTTTATCGAAGCCAACCTTAAACTCATGCCGCTCTGCACAGCATTAACTGCAGCTGCAGCTTCGGTTTCTTTTCATAATGGCATCGGTCTCTTCCTTTTATAGTTCCTCATCTAAAACAATAAATGTAAGCATAAGTAACCATAGATATTTTGGTTTAATAACGGCAAGGGGCATATAGGACCAAGGTCCCCCATGCCCCGTAACGCTTCGTCCTATTTACCCCGAGTGTATGCATACTTCAAAACTAATTATAACCACACTTTCCACTTCTCAAAACAACAGCTTATTCATATGAAGATACAGCTGAATGAATAATGTTTCACATGTGAAAAGAGCAGTTCATTAGCATACAGCAATTTTCTAAAATTGTACACCATAATATAACAAAATATTAGAAGAACCTACCTTAAATTCGCTTAAATCACCATAACACACGCATTCGTTTTGACATACGCATAATATTTCTGTCAAGCATGGAACACGGAAGTGCTAACCTTTAGCGATGAAAACACGGCGGGCACCTACATTCATTTTGAATTAAATTGACTGGTCCTGTTTGCCCCGCTGGTCCTCTTTACTCCGGTTTCCCCTATATATATATATATATATATATATATATATATATATATATATATATATATATATATATATATATATATATATATATATATATAAACATAAAAATTTTAACTGAAAAGAAGGCAAGAGCTGAAACAATATTGGAATGGCAGCGAGAATGGGAAGAGAAAATATCGACATCCCAGTAGATAAAGAGGCTTATTCCACACATCCAGACATAGATAGCGAGACAGCATGGGAGGTGGGTTATTATTTTATCCAATTTCTGTCAGGTCATGGGCGTTTCAGGTCTTACCTGAGTAAAATAGTGGATAAAGAGGACTGTACGTATTGTGGTGATAAGGATACGCCGGAACAAATAGTCTTTGAGTACGCAAAATGGTCGGAAATAAGAGAACAAATGTATAAATAGACTGTCAGATATTTAGCAGGAGATAATGTGGTGGAGCATATGCTGCGAAGTGAAAAGGTGTGGAATACTGTGGAGAGGGGGATCGTAGAAATAATGAAGTCAAAGGAGGATGAAGACAGGACGTAGAAGTTTTGAAAACAACCTATAGTTAGGGGCGTGGTAAAGCAATCCCAGCAAGTGGTTCCCGCCACGTCTCTAGGTGTCAATGAGGTGTTTAGTGGGCAATCCCAACCTGAAGGGAAGAGGAGTCACCACAGTGCCAGTTGGTATCAGATTGCGGAAGCTCCAGCCACCGGCCTGCTTATCTCCGCTGAGAAAAAACTTTCTGACTAAAATGTCTGCTATACCAAAATTTTTAGCGAATTGCATTCCTTTCCTAATTTATAAGGACTATGCCATATTAGGTACCTATTCCATATTGGGTACCAAATTCATTTTTTTCATTGTTTGTTTTAAAATCACATAACGACTACTCTAACTGGAACCATATAGCAATAAGATATCTTGGAAAAAATTGCAAACTCTAAATTAACATCACATTTTTAAAGGAAAAAACAAAAGGGTATTTCATACTTGGTACCTCTCCTCTAGACCATAATGCAAATTCAACTAACGATGTAAAAGTCAACCATCCGGAACATAAACATAAAATAATATCAGAGTTCATAGCCATTAACCAACTTAAGATCTGGTCTGCAATGCCTAATAAGCTTGTAATAGCCGTATCATTCATGCCCACGAGTTGTTGTATAACCAAAGATAATGATCTTTATGTTGAAAGTGATTTACGCCATTATAAACCACGATTTTATTATCTACTTCTACGCACTTGAAAGCGTCTGATAAAATATAGATCCTGTATTATTTAGGAATGCAAAAGTGCCGAAAGACACTATGTAAATATGTTAATGCTCCACCCTTAAGACGTTAATTGAACAAATATAATAATAATAGATTTATTTAGCTATACAATAACAAAATATCATATATATATATATATATATATATATATATATATATATATATATATATATATATATATATACATACAGGGTGTCCGGAAATTGTGAGCAAAACATTCAGGGGGTTATTCTACTCAAAGAATTAATGCCCCTAGTTCCTATAATAGTTTTTCGAAAACTCGAAGATAACTGAGTTATAGAGTGTCAAAAAAAATTTTTTGTTCAAATTTTTGTCGATAATTTTTTTTGTCGTGAATCGATTCTTTTCAAATTTGGTACACACGTATATAATATCACTCTGTATTTATGTTGCAAATTTGACATGGATCTATGTAAATTTAAAGGCCGAAGCCGCCCTTGACCAACAGATAAGGACTCATAACTTTTTTGCTTAAATCTTTATCTCAAATCTAACAATACACGATTAAAGGGAATTATAAAATCTTAACGAAAGGTCATCTTGTTGCATCACAATAAAACTAACCGTTTTCAAGAAAAACGTTTTTAAGAATTTACTGCTATGATTGAATACGAAATCACCTAATCTCATTTTTAGAACCTCGGTGGTTCAGGGGTAAGAACGTGTGCCACTGAACCGAAGGGTACTGGGTTCGATCCCGGGGTACTCCTTTCACTTTTTCAGTACAAACTGTAAAATTAACATCAACCGAGGTTCTGGCATTGTATTTGAGCAAGTTGAATGTCTGCACGTTCCGCCCTTCGGAGGGGGCGTAAATCCGTCGGTCCCGTGTCCATGCGATGTTCGGCACGTTAAAGATCCCTACCCTCCTTACAGAAAGTCAGGGGTTCGGCAAAATTTCCAGGATAGTGAGGTGAAACTGCTCCCTGGCGTCGGTGATTGGCCATAGTCGCGGAAATAGGCCGACGTTAAAGAAACAAAACACACACACATTTTTAATATTAACGGAGTGTGCTTTGAAAACATTCTCTGTCAACAAGATCATGTGGTGTTAGTTTTGACAGATAATAGTTTGTTGTGATTTTACTTGCGGAATAGTTGAGATTAATTATAAAATACGATGAATAATAATAATTATTCTTACGTTGAACTACGCGACATGCATTATTATTATGGTATAGCTGGCGGCAATGCCCTTGCTGCAAGACGTTTGTATGCTGAAGCATTTCCAAATAGAAGGGTACCACAATCTCGAATGTTCAGTAATATCCATCGAAGACTGGGAGAATTCGGATCATTTAGAAGTGCATTTCAAGATGTTGGCCGTCAGCGAAGTACTCGAACTCCTGGAGCAGAAGTCCGTGTATTAAATGCAATCGAGAATAATCCCAACTTAAGTGTACGGTTAGTCTCTACTCAGGAGAGTATCCTGAAAAGTTCTGTGCATAAAATTCTTAAGGAGAAGCTTTTTCATCCTTATCATTACCAGAAAGTTCAAGCTTTATCTACTGAAGATCCGGAAGCTCGCGTGAATTTGTGCAATATAATTCGAAATCTACATAACAACGATCACAATTTTATATCATCGCTTCTCTTGTGGGCGGGAATTTTAGTAGACTGCTTAATTGGGCCACGTTTATTCCCTCAAAGACTCAACGGTGAGATATACTTTAATTTTTTAAGAAACCAGTTATCCACTCTATTGGATTATGTACCCCTCCAATCAAGAAATACAATGTGGCTGCTGCAGGACGGCGTGCCGCCACATTTTAGTACAGCGGTGAGGAAATTTCTTAATGAAACATTTCCTGAGAGATGGATAGGACGCGGTGGGTTCGTGCAGTGGGCTCCTAGATCGGCTGATTTGAACCCAATGGATTTTTTCTTTTGGGGTTACCTAAAATCTCTTGTATACAGGAGTCCAATTGAAAACGTTGAATACCTCAGGCAAATAATTATTGATAACAGTGAGGTAATTAGGCAAAAAGACGGAATATTCGCTAGAGTTCGTCGGAATTTCCTGAGAAGAATTGATTTATGTGTTGAGATCGAAGGACATCACTTTGAAATTTTGTTATAATATTTAATTGTTATGATTTTTAATAAATTATTGTTATAATGTTTAAATGTTGCAAGTTTTAGTAAGTAATAAAAAAATGAGGCCCTGTAAAATCGTTATTACTGATAATTTTATAGTAGTAATAATAATAATAAAAATATAAAACTTTATTTGTCAAAACATGTGACATAATTTTTTTTTCCGAGGCAATTACCGCGACTGTTTTCAAAGCACACACTATTAACATTGACATTTGGATGAAGTGATTTCGTATTCAATCAATACCAGCAAACATTTTGAAGAACATTTTTCTCGAAAACGGTTAGTTTTATCGTGATGCAACAAGATGACCTTTTTTTAAGATTTTATAATTCCCTTCAATCGTGTATTGTTAGATTTGAGATAAAGATTCAAGCAAAAAAGTTATGAGTCCTTATCTGTTGGTCATGGTCAGCTTCGGCCTCTAAATTTAGATAGATCCATGTCAAATTTGCAACATAAATACATAAATACAGAGTGATATTATATACGTGCGTATATATATATATATATATATATATATATATATATATATATATATATATATATATATATATATATATATATATATATATATATATATATATATATATACAAAAAAAAGATCAATCAGAGCGAGTAAAAACGAAAATGTAATGAGGCTGGATAATAAAATACAACACAAAGAAAATAATAATATTCAAAAATAAACAAGTCTTTGTATCTTACAATACTCTTTGATTACAGCACTAAGCTGAATAACTGTTTTGCAGTTCTTTATATAATACGGTAGGTTATTGTATACAGCTGCTGCTGTGAAAAATATGGAATTCTGCGTTGACATTTTATTTTTGTGGTACAATATAAAGTTACCCCTGTTACGGGTGTTATATTGATTAATGTTGTCAAAGGTATTCAAACTATTTGCGCAATATTTGGAGAAAACATACAATTTCACCTCATGAATGAATTTGAGGCTATTCATTTCCAAAAACTCAAACCAGTTTAATGGTGTTAACATAGTATGTACCTACTGCACCTCAATATAATTATCATACCTCTGTTTTGTAGTAGCTGTAGACGTTCAATGTTTAATTTATTTGCCCAATATAGTACTGTACTGGAATAATTGAATGAGGCACTATTATGGTGTTATAAAACATTTCCCTAGTCAACTGTGACAAATGACTACCGCATCCATAGGAAAATCCCAGTTCTTTTGAAACTTTTTACATACATAGTCCGGAATGAAGACTATCCTTTTAACACTCTGCTGTAGATTTGATGAATGGAAAATGCATCAATAGAAAAGATTTGTATACCCGCGCCAACTAAATAACAACGGAAACCCTAAAATTCGGCACTCCGCATTTGGGCAATGAGTCTTATTGCAGACTGCAATACACGCGGTCTTACAGCCTAAATACTATCGTACCGTGGGAAAAACATGTGCCGGCAAGGAATTCCACAACTTGGAAGTCCTCAGGACAAAAGAGCGGGCATAACAAGATGTTCTATGTCTGGTGACCTGGACAGTAAAAGGGTGCATTCGCTCTGTTCCCCTGGTAGATCTGTTGGGGACAGCAGGTAGAGGAACTATGGAAGAAGGGTAGGGTCACCGATGAGACGTATAGCTCTCTTCTGAATTGAGTCCAGGATAGCGAGTGTAGAAGCGGCGGCAGCACCTCAGATGTTGGAGCAGTATTCGAGGTTTGGTCTTGTTTGAGAAGTAAATAAGGTATAGAGATTAGCTGGTGAAAAGTATCTGCGAGCCCGGAAAAGGAAACCTAATTTCTTAGCAGCCGCTTTTGCAATTGATGTGACATATTGGTGCCAATTGAGATTTCGATCCACAGAAATGCCAACAAGTGAAAAGGACTCATTACTTTGAATAACTTGGTTGTTCATTGTGATGGGTCTATCTCTTATGAAAACGAAAGCAAGACTGAGATTTGATGGAATTGAATTGTACAAGATTTCTACTTCCCCAATCTAATATTTTTTAGAGATCCACGGAGTCTGTCTCTCCTCCATGAGTCTGCGATCCTCATCTAATTGGGCTAAAGAGACAGGCTTAGAATATGGTATTTTTGAGATGAGGTCATTGATGTGGAGAAGAAACAAAGTAGGGGCTAAAGCTGAACCTTGAGGAACTCCTGCATTAATTGGATACAGTTTAGAAGAATGACCATCCACGACAACAGTAATGCTCCGGTTGGAGAGGAAATTTGCTTTCCAGGTACAGAGTTTTGGTGGTAGGCCATAGGCCGGAACTCTATTAAGCAGCGCTGCGTGCCAGACCTAGTCGAATGCTTTGGATATGTCTAGAGCGACAATCTGAGATTCACCGTGTAGTTCCATATACTTGTTCCAAGAATGGGTGACAAAGGAAAGGAGGTCAGTAGTTGATCTGCGCTGAATGAATCCATACTGTCTGTCGTGGATTAGACTATGTTTTTCAAGAAATTTTAGTAATTCGGTGTTTATATACTTTTCTATCACTTTAGAGACGACTGAAAGGAGCAAAATAGGCATGTAGTTGCTAGGAAGCGCTTTGGATCCTTTCTTGGGGACGGGTTGTACTCCAGCAGTTTTCCAGTTACTAGGGAATATGCCTCTATTGTAAGAGACAGTACAGGAGCAAGCTCTGGTGCACATTTCTTGAGAACAATTGCTGGGATCTCATCAAGGCCAGAGGCTTTCCTGGTATTAAGAGAAGAGAACATATTTCATACCTTTTTAGTTTTGAAAATTATATACGTCATTTTATGCGCGACATTGGGGACTGTTGGTAGTTGAACATTTGGAGGTGGGTTAAGAGTAAAATTTCCGGCGAACAACGAGGCAAAAAGTTCAGCCTTGCCCAGGGCGATAGAAACAATTTTCATTCCCTGAAACAAGAGGTGGGAACGTGCTCTTGCAGAAATTATTCCCAATAGATTTAGCAAGAGTCCAGAAGGGTTTGCTGCCGCTGGAGCTTAAGAGGACTTTGTTTTTGATGTAGTTATTAAACGAATTTTTTGCCTCAGAAAGAATGCGGACATAGCGGTTTCTTGCGTCGTTAAATGCTTGACGGTTTTCTTGACTGGGATTGTGTAGAAGCGTTTTGTGAGTTTTGACCTTTTCAAGTATGACCTTGTCACAGGATTTAGAGAACCAGGGCTTTTGAGTGGCTGCAGAGGTTTGCTGTGTACGTGGAATAAATAATTCTATGCCAGCTTGGATAATTTCGGTGACGTTTTGTGAGATATCAGAGGGGTCAAGCTGAGAGAAGCAGACAGATGCGCATGGAAATGAGGAAAAGTAATCTCGCATTTCGTCCCAGTTCGCGGAGTTGTAGTGCCAAACGATACGTGGGTGTGATGACTGTGTGACCTCCGGTTGCATTGCGCAGGAAGCAGTGACCATGCCGTGGTCTGAGCGACCAAGGGGGGCGGTGACTGATATCTTATAGCAGTCAGGATTTGTAGTAAGAAGGAAATCCAAGGGATTTAAGCTGTGTGTTGGGATGCAAGGAAAGTAAGTAGGTTGCTGAACCATATTGGCTAAAGAATTGCTGACTGCAAAGGCCTCCGCTGTTGGTCGGTTTTTTTCAAAAAGGTAGTCATAGAGCTGGACAAAGTTGTTGTCAGAAGGTGACAGGTAAATGCAACAGATGAATTTAGTTGCAGCCCTGAGAGAGAGAGAGAGTTTTATCCATAGTATGTCTTTTCTTCCGGCTTCTAAATTGAGGAATCTGGTGCAGGGTAGATTGCTACGGACGTACGCGCATATGCCTCCATGCAATCTAAAGGAAGTAAGGAGCTCATACCCCGGGAAATTAAGGTGATTAGTGGCTGTTTTGGCATTTATTTGAGTTTCGGTGAGGAAGAGGAGTTGGGGCCTATTAGCCTAAAGGAAATGGTGGACGGAGTTTAGGTTAGAATTTAGGCCACATATATTCGAGAAGGATATGTTAAATCTTGATGCTGGCGCCCCCTGTACACCCCTCTCCCGGAGATCCGAATGGACGCGTATTTTACCTCCGGAATCTTTTGTACAAGGAGGAGCCATCATCATTTTTGCCTATAAGGGAAACCGACTCATACACCAGAATAGGAAACGTCCGTTGGGACTTACACTTCATGTAAGGGGTGGTACTTCCTCGGGCGTGAAAAAAATCCTTTACTATCACGTAAAGGAAAAGTCCACTATCACCTACCATATTGCAAGTATACAACACCAGCCAACTATTATAGAGCTGACCAGCTCTAGAACTTGATTTTATTTGATAATATGATACATAAAGCTTATAGATCCTGTATAGTACCAATGTGTACAAATACGACTATAAAAACTCCAGACAAACTATTTTTGATTGTTCCAAAAGTGTTTCAAATTAGAAAGCAATGGTGCAAAGTTATAAAGCGGGATGAAAGGAAAAATTCACAGTTATCTGAGAAAACTGCCTTATATTGTTGTGAAGGCCATTTTAATGTAAGTACCTCCTCATTTTCACAATGACTATTAGTGATATAAGGTTAAATTTCCTCATACGTTATTGAGTTAGGTTGTAATTTCCATGTGGTTAAGATTGGCATAGTATTTCAGTTAGAACAAGATATGGACAATTTTTCGCGACATAAACTCATGGAGAACGTGAAACTCAGATTGAAAAAACATGTAGTACCTCACATTTTTTTATTTCCAACGGCGGAATGAAACATATCTAGTCAAAAGAGTAGCAGCTTCAAAACGAAATAGAAGGAATTTGATTGAAGAAGCTTTCGGAGAAAGTTCGACTGCAACAACAAGAAAGACTTATCTGGTAACAGTGGAAGACACTTTACTCTATTCAACTAGAAGAAACACAATAAACGAATAAAGTTTACCACGATGTTGAGAAACAAGCGACCGTAATTATCATACCATAAGGCAAATGTAAACACGTCATTTATTCACTGTCCAAGTACGTCACGACCAATAACAGAACGTTCGCGGTCACATGATAATAATTCGAAATTTTTTGATTTTAAAATTATTTTTCTGTCCACTACATATGTTTTTGGGTATTTTCATGCATGTAATAATATTCTATGTATGAAAAACTATTAGGTAAATGTCAAATTCATTTAATCGAAAACCCATGCAAATTGTCTATTATAGAGTATCTATAAGTAGGTGCATAAATATCCATCCTCGTAGAATAAATAAACTATACAGATTTTTACAAAGTTATAACATTACTTAGAGGTTAGTCACAAATAAAGGTCACTACACAATTTTGAACGGATCCCTAATAATATAAAACCTAACTACACATTATAGTGGCGTCTAAAGTGAATTAGTAATATAAATTATCACACTATGTTACAGATAAAAATGTAATTAAACTCGGCCGCAATGAAATCATCAGTCATCAGCTTTCAGAAGTTAAAGATATGGAAAAGTACACTCTTAAATAAAAAAACATCGTGCTATTTAGATAATGGCATTTTTAGAAAACAAACATACACTACTTGAGAAGATACTAAACACATTACGCTTCAACTAAGTGTTTATGCTTTAATTCAAGGTCTAAAAATGGCATCAACTTTTGTTTATTGAAAGTAAAAGTCAGACATACATAAAGACCAGTAGTTGAATAGTGACAAAATGCGCACTCGTTTAACAATGTCGCAGGAAATGTGCCACTGCTCTGAAGAAGATTCCTCAAACTTTTTGGGTCGTCTTGTTACTATGAACGAAACGTGAGTGTCTCACTCACTGTGACCCAGAGAATAAAGAGCAATGGAGAATGTAAGCACTCCGGTTCACCGCGACCAAAAATGTTGTGTTTAAAAGTCGGCTGGCGATTGTCCTTGCTTCAGTGTTCTGGAACAGAGATATTAAAATTTTGCTTGATTTTCTAGAACAAAGTAGAACTATCACGGAAGCATTCTGTACTGAGTTGCTAACTAAGTTACCCGAGAAAATTATAGAAAAAATGGCCAAAAGTGTTTTTTTTTGCAACACAACGCCCCCGATCACAAGTCGATGATTGCATGACAACAATAGTTGATAAAATTCATTTCGAATTGGTTGGTTATCCGCCCTATTCTCCAGATTTAGCACCACCAGACTATTATGTATTCCCAAATCCTAAAGAAAATTTGAAAGGTAAACGATTTTCGACAAACAACGAAGTCATATGTGCCGTTGAGGAGCGGTTTCAAGACCAAGAAGAAAATGTTTTGATGGGTTCACATTTGCTTGATGAAAGTGCTGCTAAATGTGTAAGTCTTTAGGGAGATGATCTTGAATAAATAAAAAAATTTTTTTTAATTGTTTCATTTTCTATTATACCTTTCAATGCATTCTCGTATATTGTACATTTGTCTGCATTTTTATCTAAATAATATTTTCCAATGTCTTCAATAATTATGGTCATTAGCGGGATAACTCATGGAACAATATATAACGTAAGTTTTAAACGTAATCTTTAGTAGAAACTGTACCATCTGATATTTTGTATGATACTTAACGACACTGCGAACGCAGGGGAACTCAAGTGTGAGGGTATATCAACCACCTAATCTTTATGCATAGATAACATAAAGAAACTGAAACGTTTAATGCATCTGAAACTAGAGATGTTTCACCAATGTACTAGTTGAAAGAGAGCCAGTTAGGAAGGGCTTGTTCGTAGTGCATTTTATAGTAAAGATTATTTCTAGTTAATTCAGCGCATATTAGTTTATGTGATAACTGAATTTTGCAGTTCAGGTTAGTACCTACTCGCTAAGTGTCTTGGTTCATTATAGCTAATAATATAATTTTGTAAGAATGTGCACTTAAAACATGTGCTGAATGCGGTAGGGACACCAAGAGCTAACGGTCAGGTTGAGCGTTTTAACAGACTTCTTAAAACAGCATTACTAACTGCGTGTCCTGAGGAAGAAAATTGGAATAAACACATTGGTCATGTGCAACTTGCCATCAAAGCGAGTCAACGGGGCTAACAGCAAGTGAGTTGTTACATGGGTTTAGAGCAAGAATTGGCGATTACTGGATGAAGTCAGTCAAATCCCCAAGATGATCGAAGACATCGTAAAGGTTCGTCAGAAAGTAGGTGAGAAACCTGAGAAATAAGCACGCATGCAAAAACATTATTTTGACAAAAGACGTAAAAAGCCACGCTTATAGATATAAGGAAGGTGACTTAGTCGTGATATTAAAACAGGAAGTGGCGAGTGGATCGAGGAAACTAACGGAGCCTTATAGTGGACCTATGATAGTAAAAAGGTTTTAGACAATGATCGGTATATTGTGTGTGATATGCCACGTTCGGCACGAACTAGTAGAAAGAGTGTGTATGAGAACAATGTGGCAGTGGACCGAATGAAGCCATGGCAGATCCCTGGTGGTGTGTCAGATGATACAGACAATGCAAGTGGATCTGATGGAGTTGTGATGCCATAGGACAATGATAGTGACTTAAGTGACTGAAGTCAAGTCACTGAAGCCTCGGGACGAGCCTAATGCAGGATGGCCGAATGTAACGTAAGTTTTAAACGTAATCTTTGGTAGAAACTGTACCATCTGATATTTTGTATGATACTTAACGACACTGCGAACGCAAGAGAACTCAAGTGTGTTAAGGGTCTATCAACTACCTAATCTTTATGCATAGATAACATAAAGAAACTGAAACGTTTAATGCATCTGAAACTAGAGTTGTTTCACCAATTTACTAGTTGAAAGAGAGTCAGTTAGGAAGGGCTTGTTTGTAGTGCATTTTATAGTAAAGATTAGTTCTAGTTAATACATTGCATATTAATTTATGTGATAACTTAATTTTTCAGTTCAGGTGAGTACCTACTCGCTAAGTGTCTTGGTTCTTTATAGCTATTAATATAATTAAGATAGTAGTAATTATTAGGAGAGTATATCTGGGTTAGTTATTATACAGGGGGATTAAATATTTACTGACAATTGCTAGATATTTAGAAATTATATTAAGAGTGTGCTGTAGTTATATGGTTACTAATTAGACTGTCTCACGTAGTTATAGTGATCGGGTCTCGGATCTGCTTTGTCTGGCCGGCAGGGGTCAAGTAGAGGACCCCCGGGCGGGGCACATAAATGTAAGACCTGGATTGGTCTGTAAGGTGCACTAACTTCTGGGTATGTAAAGTTGCGGGTACGTTTGGACAGCGAGCCTGGTCTGCTGTACCCAGGCCGCGCTAAGGTAATGGCGGGGGCAAAGCAGGGCCCTTTTGTATTAATACTGACATGATATGCTTTATTAATGAGTTCTTGGAATTATATACATATAAAGACAATTGTTTTAGTACCATATTTAAGGGATATTTAGAATAGCGAACATGTCTTGACTTAATAGGGGGATTTAGATTAGATAAGGTTGAGCTAGACACTTACAGTGGTTTATCTTTTATTGCACAGGTTTAGAAACTACAAGCACGTCCTACTCTTCTGTCAACTAAAGCGGTGAGTGTCGATTAATATGTGTTTACTTAAAAAATAAATAATATCCTGACGGCCCTCTATCTGTGACTTGTGTGTTACAGATTTTTCAGAAGTGGGATAGACCGCTACAAAATTTCATTTTGTGACTTTTGATATAGACTCGTTTTGATTGACTTTTGATATATTAAGTATATAAACATGTTTCCTAGCAAGGGTGATGACTTTTCGCGTAAGGGCTGGGAGTTGAGTATACCGACTGAAAAAACTAATAAGGATAATATGGACAATAATCCACTTGTACTAGGGAACGTAGGTTCACTTCAGGGCTCTGCCACTTCAACGAGCACAGGTGACGATATCGTAAGTCGTTTGGCTGAAGCAATGACTGGCGTACTGCGTAACATTGCACCAGTACCAAATTAAAAATATCCTGACGGCCCTCTATCTGTGCCTTGTCGTGTGTTACAATTTTAATTTTTTAATTCGCTGTAAAGAGAAACATGTATTTACTTTTCCTGTGATGCGAACCCAAATCAGAACAAATATTACAAATTTGACAGGCATTTGATTTAATGGGTCAAATTTTAAATACAGGCTTAGAGACTATTTCTCTGGCTTTACAAGCGTTTGTTTTCTTTTCTGTTACCGGTTACGCTGTTTGACAGCATCATCAGATAGAAGAAAACTGAATTAATTTGCACGCATTTATGCCAACTACAAATAAGAATCCATTGCTAAGTTATGTTTTCATCAACAAAAAAAATATCTTTAAAAGTAAAAATAAAATGCAAATGACAGTTGACCTCTTCAAAATGTCTGGACGTGAAAATTTCCGGGATCAAAATTACTGATTCCCACTAAGTGAGTGGTAAGACACGAAGCAACGTGCCGCCACCTAGTTGCGGAACCAAGTAGTATGTTGTCTCGCCAGCTCCAAATAACACAAAGTGTTAAAAAATAGAGACTGTATACAAACAACTAACAATTTAGTTAGTTGTCAGGCCCGGCCCATTTCTACCCTAATATAGGGACAAAGTATGTAAGGCTAGATGTATTCTCGCCTCAAGTAGAACCGTAGACCGGTTTCGCTCTAATTAGTTCTAATTGTGACGAGAATACATCTAGCCTTACATACGGGTTCCAATTCAAAAATATGAAGTCGACCTTGATTGGACATTGAGGGTTATCGTCAAGATCAGATCCAAAGTCACCATCAGATGGCCAGCAGAAAATCCTGGAGGCCGTGCCTGGAACTTTTTTCTCCCCGACTTGAACTTTGTGAGTTATTTGGCTATTCCATTACTTTTGGCACACCACACAAGCGCTGGATTTACACTATCAACCCCAACCTCATTATAATCTCATGATGAACTGTAAATTTCACGATGAAAAGAATAAGAGGAAAAACTAAACTCTGCGTTATCTTAGTAATCTAATGTTATATTCTTTCAAAACCATTTTCCACCCCATCACATTTAACCTTTACTTCAGTTTCATCACAGAATACCAGGTGAGTAATGAAATTGAATGTTTTCTAACAAACAAACCCTTGAAACGTTACATTACTCGAGCTTTAACCAAAATGTCAATTTTCATTAAATCACACCTAATTTCTCCCCTACCCTATGGAGCGATTACACGCAAAAATAATTCAAACCGTTCGCTTGTCGGGTGCTAACCGTATACCAAAGTTGGAGACGATATCTAACTTCGTTCGAAAGTTATCATGCCTATTAAGAGACAGAGGTATAGACGACATACCGACAAAAAAGTTTCGTTCCAAAATAGTGTTTTCTTTATGTTTTGAAATCTGACCAATGGACGCCAGATTCCGAGGTCATCCACCTTTTTAGTGAATTTTTTATTTAAAAAAATTCACTAATAGCAAGGTATCGATTTGACTTTGGAAAAATTTTTTCAAATGAGCGCGAACTAGGACCCCTAGAACCCATATCCGGGGTCAGTTTCAATTTTTATATGTTTATATATATATATATATATATATATATATATATATATATATATATATATATATATATATATATATATATATATATATATATATATATATATATATATATATATATATATATATATAAATCGGACAGGGTTTTCCGGGAAAATTTTGAGTTTTCTTTCGAAAATATTTTTTTTCTCCGAAAATTACTAACCTGTTTTAATTAAATTTCACGGATATGTTGCCTTGTGAGAGACGTTACTATGCACTAAAATTAAACTTTCTTAGTTTTTTAGAAAATTGAGTTATTTAAATTTTAAATTTTCTATCGAAAAAAAAACTTTTTCTCCTGAAATTACAGAGCTATTTTAATGAAATTTAATGAATATGTTGCCTTGGAATAGATCTTACTACGTACTAAAATTCAACTTTCTAAGTTTATAGAAAATTGAGGTATTAAAATTTTGAATTTTATTTCGAAAACAATTTTTCTTCCAAAAGTTACAAAGCTGTTTTAATGAAATTTAACAAATATATTGCCTTAAAAGAGACCTTACTACGCACCAAAATTCAACTTTCTAAGTTTATAGAAAATTGAGTTATTTAAATTTTAAATTTTCTTTTGAAAATTTTTTTTTTCTCCGGAAATTACAAAGTTGTTTTAATGAAAGTTGGTGGATATCTTGTTTTAGGAAAGACCTTACTACGCACCAAAATTAAACTTTCTACGTTTATAGAAAATTTAGTTATTCAAATTTGAAGCATTTAATAAAAATTCACTACCATAACGCACTTGCTGCGTCCCGAAAGTTTTATCTCATACACATATTTTGCAACCTTTTACGCCGTTTTGGCAAAAAAAATTCGAGATTCCTGTCAGTGATCCATTCTTCCCCACGTTGTGACGATGTGGAAGTAAAATCATAATCTTATTCATTTAAGCTTAATGGGTGGCTAATTTGATTTTACACTGGTGAGACACAAATCTGGTTGAACTTTGGTAAAGTAGTGATTTGACTAAGTTAATTTTAAAGTGTTCCCTGGTAAAAGATAAGTTTAAAAAGGCAAGCATATCTTACTAATGGCCAATTAAGAAACAAAGTATTATTAGATAATAATTATTGGCGCTATAGCTTTTTAACAGTTTCCTCCGAACTGATAAAAATGGTTATTAACACAAAAATAAACTATTTTTAATTTATAAAGCTACGATTGTATATTCGATCTCCAAACAAACTGTATGCCACACTATTTACTAAACTTTGAAAACTTCATTTGCCCTCCCATAATGTATGCTTTGTTATCAAGTTTCATTAAAGCCGAAAGAGTGTCATAATAATGATAATAAAAGCGTGAGTTTTACTTGAAGGGTGTGTAATTATGCAGCAAATTACCATAGTATGCTCTTGTGGCGATTCTACCTTGTTATAAAAAATCTAGCTTAATTACCGCCTCTTTGTCTCAGAAAACTGAAGCAAGAACCTCACCAATCGACTTTTAAACACGGGATTTCCTGGGCCGTGCAGAACCGGAATGCTTCAACTCCTTCGATTGGTCTTTAAAGACTCCGGATGATAGTGAATGAATTATATAGGGTCCATAGTGGCAAGGCAATCTTAGTGGTTTGTGAAATCTGCTTCTAAACGATGGCATATTTTCTGCGACATTGTCAAACGAGTAGCCTTTTGATTTACGTTTTGCCGAAAGTTTTCTCATTCCCAAGTCGTAATACACACATTCATAGGAAATGTGAAATGGTTCTTCTATACGTTTCAGCTCAAATTCGTCGATCTTCTGAAATTATTTCATGGAGAGCATCAATGTTTCCCCGAGTGGCCACAGAAATTGATCTTCCTGGGCGGTGCTCATCTTTGACTTTTGATCGTCCTCTTTTAAATTCCTTAGTTTTGTTTTTAATAGTAGCACATGAACAAGATTGATGACCTAGGGTCTCTACCATATTAGCAAAAATTTGTTTACCGGATAACCCTTTTAAAAATAAATACTTTTCCTGGCCTGAACTGACCGAAATCTTTTCTATCAAATTCTACCTTTTCCTCAGGCAGTTTTCTGACTATTCAACTTCTCAACTCAACAGCTTGTTTATAAAACTTTATAATTGTTACCCTGGAAGCAAAACCCGATTTGGGTTACTGGAAAGTTTTCAGGCTAACTATACCTGCCCCATCTAATATAATTCTAGGCTGAATGGATAAAAGGCTCTTTGTGCCAAAATCTTCATTTTGCAACAAATGAATTAAACAGCACAATGATAATTATTTCTGTTCCATTGACAAGCTAATGGATTGAAATCATTGCTCTAGTTAGCTGAATTGTTATATTATCATTTTTTGTTGAAATATTAGATTGATTTATACCAAAAACGAGGCGTAAAGAGATTTTAGTACTCCAAGTGCCGCATAAAATATTCTAGCTCTAAGTGCCAAGCATACTTTTTTGAAAAATAGACGTGTAAGTGATGGTAAGTTTTATTTAGAAGCAGTAAGGAGAAAATTAAGTTTTAATTCTAAGAAAACCGTATTGATTGAAATCTTAAGTAATGAATTCATATTTGCAGAAAATAGAAAAGATAATCTTCACACTTACGTGTTATAAACTTTCTGAAAAAATCCTAATGCTCTTCTTTTTCCAAAAAGGTTATCGTGTCTCGCAGATGATTTTTCTCTGGTCCGAAATATGATTAACGGTGGGTAGATGACTGAGCGGCATTCTTCGGATAATGTCAACGGTCACGTTTTTCTTGAACAGGTGAAGTTTCATCCATTCCTGAGAGTTATCAAAAGACTCTTTACCTTTTATAATTCCTGGATTACGCTTCTCGAGTTTTATCCATGAAGCCTTTGTGATGTTTAATTTTAAAGTGCTTAATGTTGAGTCTGCTGCCGATTTAATGTCAAGGAAATCATTTACTTCAAGCATATTAACGTAGATGGACATAATTTGCACCTTCGATCATCGTTTTAAAATCCTCTGGTACCACGCATTTCTCAGCTTTCTTCTGACCTTGATTTTTGAGAAATCCATATCACAGCTAAGAAATGAATGTCCTGACACAAGGAATTTTTGATCGCCTTCTTTGATTGTTTGTCTGCTGATGATGTATATCCATATAAATATCATCATACGATGTTATTTTGTCCTAGCAGTTGTCACTCCACATTATTAGCTTTACTTTCAAAACACAGGCGTCAACTCTATTGCCCCCACGACCAGCAATCCCTTCATGCCCAAAATTCATATAAGCGCTGTGGTTGGATAACTGTCTCATATAAAACATTTGGCTCTGTGTCAATGTTCAGAGAAATAACACTTGCTTCAAATCCATTGAGGCCATGGTATGGTCACTATTGGGTAGTGGAGATTGTTCTGTATCATCTTTCATTTGTTGACGTGCTTTTTCAGCTTTTCTATGATGAAGTTCTTGTTTTATAAATCGAGTCCGTTTTCATTTGGGCATTGAGTACATCACTTGTGCCACATGTATCAACACGGGGGCTACAAAAACTCAATTGCGGTACAGCATTCTTATAAACTCTGCAGTCAAATCTGTAGTTAATCGTAGTGTCTGGATACTCAAATTGAAAACTTTTATATAGCTGATTTATATTTAAATCCGGGATAAGGTACTCCTAATCACTTTTGTCTCTGGTGTAGTGGCTTTTCTCTCTGGGAATTCTGATTACATGTTTAATCACCATTTTTTCAGGATCAGCTGTGAATTTTCTATATTTATTCTTATTTCCTCTTCTTTCTGTGTAAATACATGCAGCTTGAATCTTCTTTTGTGTCAATTCAAATGTATTTGCAAACATTGCTCTGCATACTTTCAGTACATTCCTTTTTCCATCAGGGATCGTATATGTGATTGAAGTTTGAAGTCTGCTTTGGCCAGCAGTTTCATAAAGTCCTTATCTACGTCTTTTGGCTGGTACAATATGCAGTACCCATCTATTATCTAGAAAGACTCTTTAACATGGTCTTAAAGTCTATAAAATTTGTTTATTTTACATTGATGTTCTTTTTATTTCTTGAAACACTTGCAAGTAATTTGTACAAGGGCAACATTTATATAAAGTTCACAGAAAACTACTGTGCTCCACAATATTGTGGTTTAGATTGTTATATTAGGTTACATACAAAAACTAAAATGGCGTTCTGGAGGGGGTTTTTCAGTTATTGTGTTATTTTTGGGAGCTGTAGATTGTCTTCCCTGAGCTTGATTTCGTTTATTTTCTTCGTTAAGTCTGCTTTCACCCTTAGATCGTCTTTTCCCCAGTTTCTACATCCGCTTTTTTAGACACGAGAATATAGCATCCACAGGCAAAGACAAACGACAACAATAGCTCACGACAGACAAAATCAGGTAATTCTATTGATACACTTTACCGATACGACTGGCACTTAGAGCGTTATAAACACAAATGACAATGGAACGTACAATCAGCGACATCTTTCGTATTGTATTTTCACTAATGTAGGATTTCAGTTGGGACTTGAAGCTTTATCCAGCTTGCTGGCGATGGCATTTAGGGTATCTTTTGATATTAACCTAGGTTTTACTGATTTTGGCACTAGAACCTTATTTACATACAGTCTAAAATTATTATTATGTCTCGGCAACAAAAACTTGGAATCTTTTGAGATCCTTTGGTCTTTTGAAGGAGCAACAAAAATATTTTAAATGCCTGTAACTACATGTTTCATAAAGCTGAAACTTAAATTTTCATACGATGGAAGTCTTTATAGAAGGTAGGGCGTACCCAATTTGACTAAAATGTATTTGTTATTGTCGGAGATAAAAAAATTTGGATAGTAAAACATGATTTTTTTGCACAAACTGGTCAGATCGGGCTGGCCAATAGGGTGATCCGGGCCGAAAACGACAAAAAAAATTCAACGATTTCTTTAGGATCGTAGTGAAAGAACTTGTTTTACCAATGTAGAAATTCACACAAATAAGCTTTCAAATAAAATTTAGCCGCTATCCTCCACTTCGAAACGGATGATTTTTCAAATAAACTAAATCTCGCCCGGGGTAGCTACTAAATTAAGCTAACTGGTTTATATAACACAGCCAAAAAAACTGAACGACGTACTTTCAATTTTAGCCGCGCCCCTTCAGCATCAAACATGGCTGCAGTGCTAGAAGAGACCAGCCTTTCATTAAAGTGCGACTCTTTGCTTAACTCGGCACCCGAAGATGAAAAATCACCTTTAAATGAAAAAATCACTTACTAGGGTACTAAATTAACCCAAAATTCACCACGGGGTGGTGGTCGCGCGCCGAGTTACACCCACCTCTTATTCTTTCAGAAGAATTTACTCAACTCACTCGCTTATTGTCTTTTGCTTTATAATATTTTTACAACTTGTCAGATTTTTCCTCGCCTGGAGCTTGGCCCTTGTGTAGCCATTACGCAACTCTTGAGCGGAAACAGTTCTAGATGCGTCCGTAACGAGTTTAACTGTCCTTTCCACAGTTTGCGTGTGGCATGAAAATTTGTTCAGTTGAAGTTTTTCTTCAGTTTGGAAGATTGTGAGTAGGTCATCTTCAGTCATGTTCATTGTTAGGGGTGGTTCTGTAACATTTGTTTCAGACCAGTCAATTATGTCTATATAATCATTGGCTACAATTTTGGAGTTTTGATAGTCTGGTATTGTGTTGAATTTCTCCTGGCGCGAAGTATTCTTCTGACAGCTTATGTGTGGTTTTTTATCCGTAATCATCGACATCAGGGCATTTTTAAGATACCCAAAGTATGCATTACGTTCTAAAACTTTGTAGACAATTCTTTTGACGTGATCTGGAAATTGTCTAGACAGGCCAGTCAATTATGTCTATATAAGCTGTGGCTGCCAAATACAATTTTGGAGTTTTAAAAATTCTGATAGTCTGGTATTGTGTTGAATTTCTCCTGGCGCGAAGTATTCTTCTGATAGCTTATGTGTTGTTTTTTATTCTTAATCATCAAAATCAGGACATTTTCAAGATGCTCAAAGTATCCATTATGTTCTAAAACTTTGTAAACAATTGTTTTGACGTGGTCTGGAAATTGTCTAGACAGGCGTATGGCGTCACATAAATGTCGAGCTCCATGTTTAATTAATGGTTTTGGTTTTATTTTAAACCACATCGGTGCATAAACTAAAAAAAATATATTCCACTTTTTGTCACTTCACAGATGTTATATAACTATTTTTGATCTGTGCTAAGGTCATGTTGGTCAATTTTGGCCAATTCCGTATCATGATTTTTTTATATTTACAACAGGTGTCAATTCACAGTCATCGAGCAATTTTCCAATAGGTCCAGAAAAGCTATAAGAACCTTTTGTGTGACCATTTAAATTCTGTAATAGATAGCGAAGGCGTAGTTTGTTGGGGTGCAAGAGACATATGCTTCACTGTAAACGTTTCTTTATAGAGATTTAAATAGAACGTATGACTCCTCCCTTCCACCCGGTATTTACATTTGTGCGATCACATCCGATTACCAGAAGCTGTTCTGTGTTGAGAATATGATCTGTTAAGAAGCTATTTATTCCACCAAATAAGTCAAACTGCTTTTACTAGAGGAAGTAATGACAGATGGCCAACATAGTTACTGTTAGCTTCTTCAATAAGTGCAATATGTTCTTAGCTTCTAACTATGTGTTCTCCCTACAGATATACCATTGTATAATCTTTACGTCCATCAAAGTACCATCCTCTTATTCTCTTATACTTTTTTTTGTCAGAGAAACCACTTTCTAATAACTGTTTTCTGTTTCTACGTATTTCCCTGCGAATTTTATTTTTTAACTTTAGTAGTGTTGGTAGAGGAAACGATATTCATGTCTTCTAACACAGTGGTTGTGATTTTTACGACAGCTCGACTTGAAATACCCGTTAAATCGGCAACTTTGTTTGAATTAATGAAATTATCATTTGAGATGTCACTTTCTCAAGATTAAGTCGCTTTTGTTTTAAAGAATTGGGACATTCAAAGTCTGCATCTCTGTAAAAACTTACTCTTTTTAATTATCTTTGTAATTTTTAATGTTCAGGTGCAGAATTAAAGAAACAACCACATTTGAATGAAAATATGGTATCTAGTAGCACTACAGCGATCTTTGAGTTTGAAGCGGCGCGGTTAAAATTGAAAGAATGTCGTTCAGTTTTTTTGGCTGTGTTATATAGAACCACTTAGGTTAATTTAGTAACTACACCGAGCGAGATTTATTTTATTTAAAAGGTCATCCCTTTCCACGAGGAGGGGAGCGGGAAAACAAGTTCTTTCGGCTCACCCTACTGGCCAATCAAAGAAAGCTACACACAGGCTATAATTTTATAAATTACTATTTTAAGTGAATTTTTATTCAAAAAAATTTACTACTAGAGAGGTATCGATGGTGAGAACTTGCAAAAATGTTTTCAAATGAGCGCAAATTTGGTCCTCTAGAACCCATATCCGGGGTCAGTTTCGATTTTTATATGTTTATATATATATATATATATATATATATATATATATATATATATATATATATATATATATATATATATATATATATATATATATATATGTATCCAACCGATAACTCAAAGAGTGGTTAACCGATTTTGATAAAACTGGGCAAGTGCCTTTCTTTTATTAATATCCTGGATGAGCTCGTTAGCCAGGAAAATCGTACAAGGTTTTCCGGGAAAATTTTGAGTTTTCTTTCGAAAAATTTTTTTTCTTTGAAATTACAAAGCTATTTCGATAAAATTTGATGGACTTATTGCTTTGAGAAAGACCTAACTATGTACCAAAATTCAGCTTTCTAGGTTGACAGAAAATTGAGCTAATCAAATTTGAAAAATTCATATTTAATATAACAATTTTTATTGACAATGGTAAAAACTGGTTTATGGGTATATGAGATCTAGTATGTTTGAGGCGTTACCTATCAACGGAACATTTCATATCATTGCGCAGATCAGTTACACGCTGTAACTGACGTTTATCGTATATTATTAGGTCGTTTATCTGTTTGAAATTTCAGTTGACAAATTATTTGTTTTATTTGGGAATTTTAATATACAAGTGCAAGTTATTCCTTTACGCATTTCTACGGTAAAGCTCAATATAATTATTATTATACAAGAGACGAGAAAAAATTGTATAGGGTGTCTTGAGCTGCATCTTATAAAATTATTTTGACAATCACAGACTGGCCCATAAGTTGTTAGTGATCCCTAAATTCTTTTTTTCGAACACCATTATTCTATTGCATTTTTTATCGAAATATATTTGTAAGAAAAAAAATCGATACGCAGTAATTGCGCTTTGGTAGCGAATTGTCATTAAATGCTTCAATTTTCAATAACTCAATTTGCTATTAACCTAAGGTTTGTAGGATAGGAAACCAACATTTAAAGTTTATTGTCTGAAAATTTTTGTACATTTTCAAACAATAAGCTATTTTGATAAAATATGGCACATTGTTTCTACTATATAGGTTATACTAGTAACCAAATTGATGACTGCTTGCATTAAAAAGACATATTTGGTATTCAAAGCATTTTTATAAAAATTCACTTCCATAACGCACTTGCTGCGTCCAGACTTTTTGAAATATATAGAGGTAATTCAGAAAATCAAGACCTTATCATTGTGTAGACCTTCAGAAGGTTGTTACTGTATTATTATTATTATAACTATTTAGTGTAACAAACTTAACAATTATTGTACGTGCGGTATGATAACTATTATTACCTTTTCTATCAACACCCATGGTTATTGAACTTTTAATTTTCCGCAACTGACTATGACGTTCGATATTGACACGAGCTATTTACTTCATTACATGGTTTATTTGTTTTAATGATTACCTTCTGCCTATGGTGCATGTATGTTTGCATATTTACTCGTAATGTAGGTAACACCTACCTTCGCAATGTGAGTTCATTTCAGTGTATATTTACTAGGTAAAAGGACGTTCTCTTGAATTTTCTTATTAAGGAGATAATAAATTTTATCTATATTTACCCGACGAGCGCAAAATAAAAACTTATTTGCGATTTGTAAATGGGCTATCAAGAAATGATGATTTTAGCAAAACGCACGTTCAAATCTAACGTTTAATATTTTCGCAAATTTTTATAAAAGAAAATTACGCATTTAAAAAGGTTACGACTTTCGAATTTTCTAAAGAGCGCAATAGAGGCCTTGGGAATGCTTTCTCGAGGTTCATCCAAATATGTTTATATATATATATATATATATATATATATATATATATATATATATATATATATATATATATATATATATATATATATATATATATATATATATATATATATATATATATATATATACTGTGTCTATGAAGTAACGCATAAATTCAATAAAACTGAAAGTGACCATTATTAAGGAAAATTCGAAAACAGGTCGATATTTATTTTCAAAAACTAACTTTTTGATATAAAAATCTCACTTCTATCGTTATATCTACCGAGCGGTAGCCACCCTTTCGAAATTTTGAAAGTGGATGGTGGGTAGTGTGATACATCTTTTTAAAGCTAACCCAATTCTCTATTCAGCAACACCAATTTTTTTAGGAATAAAATAAAGTGAGAAATAACATTTTTATTATCAGTAACACCTAACACAAGTGAAGTCTATAAATAATTACGTAGTTCAGTCTCATCTAATCAAATGTTCGAAATGCCTGCCTTCTTATGCCTGAAAATATCCCAAAGTGTCAACAAATTCTTGTTGGACTCTATTTATTTATAATCTCTGGAGAAATGTTGGTACATTCAGTTCTAATTCTGTTTTCAATTCGTCGATAGTATCTGGTTTACTTTTGAATACCATATCCTTCAAATGACCCCACAGAAAAAAATCTAAGGGAGTTAGCTCAGGTTGTCTTGCTGGCCACTCGATTGCACCAAGCCTGCCAATCCATCTGTTGGGAAATTGTTGATCCAGATACAGTCGACCATTAAAGTCATAATGCGCGCGCACTATCTAGTTGATACCAGAAGTTATGATTTACCATAACAGCATTGTGTCCATTAGAAAATAAATTCATTGATGTCGGAAGGAGATATTGCTGTAAAAGTTGTAGATATCGTGGTCCATTTATAGTTGCATCAAAAAAGTAGGGACTAATAATCCTACTCCTAACAACTCCCGCCCAAATATTTACCTTTTGTGGATATTGCGTGTGATTCGGTTAACTTCTCCATGTAGTGTAAAAGTAGATTCGTCCAAAAACAGAATATTCGGTACTTGCAAAGAGTTATCATTACATTTAGCCATTAATGTTGCACAAAACTATATCCTTCGGTCTAAATCATCATGAGATAACTCCTGCGAAAGCTGTATTTTGTAAGGATGAAGCTTTTCAAGCATTAATACTGCATCTGCGGTCTGAAATGGAATTCCATTGTCTCTGCCAATTTGCCGAACACTACTATGAGGATTCTCTTCCACCGCCAATGAGACGTTTAGTTACACTTCTTCATTTAAAGGCGGCAGCGACCTGTCTTTAGCAAATCTTCCACGTTAGGCGTTCGTCAAAATTTCTTACCTATTCGATTCACTGTTGATTGATAGACATATCTGGATATTTAGTATTAAACAGAATACACAGCTCTGTCTGAGTTCGGATCCTGTCACCATAACCAATCACCATTAGCACTTCAAATCTTTGAGCTATTGATAAACGCATTTTACCAACAATTTGATTTTAAAAGACAAAAGTTGAAAATTATACATATTCACTTTGCACGACAACCAAAAGGTAATTTTACTACTGTTATATGTAGATTGTATCGCAAAAAATTATCAAATTTATTTATTTGGCTGCCAAAAACTCATCTGTAAAAATATGCTCGTTCACTTGACAAATACCAGAAACTCGAAAACCACTGACTATGTTGGACGGTGGTAAGCACTTTGTGGTAAGCTTTACCTACAGATTCGGATACATTGTAAATTGTTGCAGGCTTTCCAGCATTTCCCGGAGTTATCATCCATTCATTTAAGGCAGCACTATAAAATGTTTTGAATGGTCCGAAAACAGATCGGTCAAGTGGCTGCATTTTATGTGATATGTGGGGATGAAAAGTAATAAGAATGACACCATTCGATTTTGCAAGGTTGATAACAGGTACGGAGATGTGACTCTCGTGATTATCCATTAAGAGGATAACAGAATTATTAACAAAAGGCTTAACTTCTTTGATAAAATGCTCCATGAACCTAGAAAATAATGTTTCATTTGACCATCCGGACGGGTAAGCAGCCCCAATAGTGCCTGGCGGGGCTACAGGAGCATAAATTCCTTGAAATGGACTCTAGGAAAAATATGCATTGTGGGGAATCGAGTTTCCTAAAGCATTAACTGCAGCAATCATTATCACATTCTGCCCACGCTCCCCCGAAGTCATACAGCCTATCTGCTTAACTCCCTTGGGTGCCAACACTTCTGGAGGGACATGGACAGTTGAGATCCCCGTCTCATCACAATTCCAGATACAAGTCGGGAAGAAATTGTGCCTGGATAAAACATCTTTATAATTGGAAAAAAACTCGATTGAATCCGGTTGACCGAGCAAGACTTGTTGCCTCTGGTTTCCTTGAACTCAAATCATGTTTATACTTATCACGAAAAGAACGTAACCATTTAAGTCCAGATTTTCTATCTCGGTTCTGTGTTTCGGGATAGTTTTTTCCAATAGCTTCTGCATATTGGAAGGATAAAATTCTCACCTCATTCAAAGATAATCCATAATGTAATGAGGCAGCTTGTTTTAAATACTCAAGTAATGATCGCTCATTTTCTTCACTAAATACTTTATGCACATCATATTTTGGTTCATAGGGCAAATTTTCATCAGCATTTCTGCATTTTTTATGTACCTCATCAAAGTGGTTTGTTTTACATTAAAAGTTTTTGCTGCATCTCTCGTACTCATACCATCTTCCATTGCTTGATTACGAGCTGCTTCAATGCCTTCTTTTATGGAATTCTCGCGTTGTTTGCCCCCCTTGCTTCTAGGCATGTTGAAAAGCTGTAGATACTGGAAATAAAATATGTTGGTTTGTAATTTATTAACTGCTACATAAGTTTTGAAAAAGCACAATGAAACAGGCTTTTTTATATGTTGCAGCATAGTCAACTAGCACGTTGTGCCTTGGGCCTCTAGTGTTGCAACTTGGGCCAGGCCCGGGGTACAACATTAGACAATGGTCCCTGGTACAATAATAATAAACATTATTGTTCTCTAAGAATGTATCACGTATTATGGAATTCAGCTGAAGCTGTTGCTCATCGTAGTCTGTGACACTACGGAATATTTGGGTGAGAAGCAGCTTTTGCGAACTGAGTGGTGGATAGTTGAGTTATAAACTCGAGTATCGAAGGCAGTTTCAGATCAGAGTGAATCCGACGATTTCTGACAAACCATGGCGCTCCGGTAACCATTCTCAGAATTTTATTCTGGATGATTTGAAGGGCCTTGATGTGAGTGTTGGGCACGGTCGCCCATGCAGGGGATGCATAGGTCAAGGCTGGCCGGATTATATCTTGTACATGAGCAGTTTATTGGTGATGGACAATTTGGAATTTCTGTTAAGTGGAAAGAATTTCGAAATTAACATCAAAGTTTTCTGTCGGACATGTTGGACATGGTCGCGCTATGTTAAGCGTTTGTCGAGGAAACCCCTGAGGTATTTCGCGGAGTCATGCCAGAGAATTAGACTGTTGTCTAATGATACGTGTTCGTGAGGTGTGTGCCCCTCTTGGAAAATAGGACTGCGGAACATTTATCGGGGTTTATGGCTAGACATGATTTCCTATACCAGCCTGGCAGCTCGTCTACGGCGGTCTGTAGGCGTTCGGTTATTATCCTTGGCTGAGTGGATATGCTGAAGATGATAGTGTCGTCTGCGCTCAGTGCGTATGTAACGTTAAGGGGCGGTGTCGGTATGTCTGCGACAAATCTATTGTACAGCAGAGGGAATATAGCAGAACCATGCGGGAGGCCAGCAGTGGCTGAGTAGGTTTTAGATCTGGTTCACAGATGTTTGACCTGGAACTTCCTCTGTTGCAGGTATGACCTGATCAGCAGAATCAGAGAGAGAGAGAGAGAGAGAGAGAGAGAGAGAGAGAATAATTAAATGATAGAAGTTTGTTTAGGAGGACTGCATGCCAAACCCTGTCGAAGGCTTGAGCAATGTCTATGAATATTGCACCAGTTGACTTGTTTTTGTTGAATCCTTCGGTGATGTTTTCCACCACCGGACTTTGTCTGTGGTGGAGTGCTGGTGACTGAAACCGAATTGCTCGTCAGGGAGGATATGGTTCTCAGAGGTGAATGATGTCTTTTCTGAATTAGTTTTTCGGCGATTTTGCCGATGACTGGGAGTAGGCTAATAGGCCTGTAATTCTGAGGGAACAGCGGATCTTTGCTGGGTTTTGGGATATTGATAATTTCGGCAAGTTTCCACATGGAAGGAAAATGTTGAAATCGCAGCATGGCATTCATAATCGTAACTATGAATACCACTGCTTTGCGGGGGGATTTTTCAGGGCTACGTTGGAGCCTCCATCGTATCGCGAAGCGTTTAAACTTTTTTGTGTTTTGATTATTTGGGAAACTTCTTCATAAATAGCGGGCTCGATGTATGTGTCTGGGACGGCGCGAAGCGTACTCCTGACATAACGGTGCGTTCTTGCGACGTGCGACAGATCAACGTTGTTATATATTCGGGCTAAATTGCAACTCCAGATGATCCGCGAATGCACTTGCTTTGGCCGCGTACGATGCAGTTTCGACCATGAAGTGGAGATATCGGAAGTTTTTGGGAGCGAAGGGCTTTTGCCATTTGCCAGATGGAATTGTCTTGGGCGGACAGGGTTTGTAGGCGTTCCTTACAACGGTTGTTGCGGAGTTCTTGTAGGGCGGATCGTACTTGTTTGATGAATCTGTTTGCGTCTCGTTTGTCAGTGGGGTTTCCGGTGCGTTGATGTAGTCTACGCACGCTGTTCTTTTCTAGTATCATTTCTTTGATACTGGTCGAAAACGCGGGCAGCTTGCTTCGGTCATCGTACGTCGTTGATGCATGTTCGACAGAACATTGGATTTTGGACTGCACTGCACCCTCGAGTTCGGGGATGCTGCGGATAAGCGGAATATTGCCAAGGGTGTTTTTAAGGTGTTCTGTGAAAACCAGCCACAGTACCTTCTTCCTTGGGAAAACAGGTTCGTCGCTGTCATATCCGAGCTGCAAAATGACTGGGTTATAGTCCGGCGAGAGGTCGTTTAGGGTTGTTATTTCATGAAGAAGGGTGGTGTTCGACATGATTACTATGTCGAGCACGTGGAGGCGACCCACCCTGCCGAAGTGTGTAGGTCTTGTAGGGGCGTCAAACATGCAATTTGCATGGTTGTCTACATAGGATTGGAGGATTTTCTCATTTAAATTGACATTACGAGACTGCCAATCGGGGTGTCGCCAGCCATTATTATGGATTGGTTGGTATCGAATAAGATAATAAATTGTCGAATAACGAAGTGATCGAATTTATTCGTTACTTTATTTCCGCGCTGTATATGCAGTGGAGAATAGAGTGAAGCGCCATCTCTGGATTTGTGGCGGTTATAGGCTTCCACGGCAGCTTCCACGTACACACAGTACAGCACAAAGAAAGCTATGGGTAGAAAACTAGCGAGCGAAAACAACTACTCCCCTGGCTAATACCAGGATATGATAAAAATCATAGCCACCTGTATCTTTTAACACATGGAAAAGACTCTACCGCTGCGTTAAACTTTAATAAAACGCCTCCGTGGCCGTGCGGGAAAGTCGATGACTTTCCAATACGGACTCGGGGGTCGACGGTTCGAGACTCACCGGCGGCGGATGATTTTTAAAATCACTGTCATCGTTGAGATCGAGCTCAAGGTGGGGGGTAGGTTAGTTTGGATGAGCAAAAAGGGTCAGCAATGGCCTAATTGCCAGTAAGCATCTTACCTTTACCTAAACTTTAATAATCGCTAGACAATGATTTATGATTTACATTGATAATAATTTAGAACAAAACATAGTGTTAGTTTAATTGTAATCTTGTAGTAAACGTGCAGTAATAATACACTTATAAGACATTTTATATCAAGACGTCGAGAGTATGAGGTCATGTTTATATAACATGGAGACCAAGTAACCATATAAGGTAATCTCAAAAAGCCTTCGTCAAGAAGGTAATAGAATTAAGAGTCAACCATGTAAGGAATGTTCACTCCAATTATTATTCATTTAACATCTGAACATGTCACACACTACATTACGGCCTTATACAACTGCTGTTATATAATTTTAAATAGACCGTTCTAAACATTATATAAGAATCAATTTTGGTACAGTTAGATCTATGCAATTAATAACTGACTAATGTAAAAGAAGCGTGTGATTTTGTTCTTGTGAACATCACTTCTCTAATCATTGTTGCTGCGTTTTCTTTTGCTCCGATATGGATATGTACATAAACACACCGTAAACGAGATAGGCTATACATAGCTACCGGCGATCTAATCGTTGCTATTAAAACATCGCTCTGCTTTTAAAAAACTCTGGACGCAGCAAGTGCGTTATGGCGGTGAATTTTTATAAAAATGCTTTGAATATCAAATATGTCTTTTTAATAAAAGCAGTCATCAATTTGGTTACCGGTATAACCTATATAGTAGAAACAATGTGCCATATTTTATCAAAATAACTTATTGTTTGAAAATGTACAAAAATTTTCCGACAATATACCTTAAACGTTGGTTTTCTAACCAACAAATCTTAGATTAATAGCAAATTGAGTTATTGAAATTTGAAGCATTTAATGAAAATTTGCTACCAAAATGCACTTACTGCGTCTTGATTTACTTTCTTACAAAGATATTTCGATAAAAAATGCAATAAAATAAGGCTGTTCGAAAAAAAAATTGTAGGGATCACCAACGATCGACTTGTGGGCCAGCCGGTGATTGTCAAAATAATTTTATAAGATGCAGCTCAAGACACCCTATAATTAACTTATAAAAATTTTTCTCGTCTCTTGTATAATAATAATTATATTCAGCTTTACCGTAGAAACGTGTCACCCTGTATAATATCAGCCTTTTTGTAAAACTTCGATCCTTTATATATGTTGATAAAACATAACTAACACTGTTTAATCCACCGACTAACATTTATAAAGGAATAATTTGCACTTGTATATAAAAATTTCCCAAATGACACAAATAATTCATCGACTCAAACAAATAAACATATAAACGATCTCATATCATACGGTAAATGTCAGTTACAGCGTCTAACAGACCTGCGCAATAATATCAAATGTTCCGTTACCACGGCAACAAGATACTAGATTTCGTATAAGTTGTTGACAATGAAAGGTGGTGAAATGAAATATAAATGTTTCAAATTTGAATAGCTCAATTTTCTGTAACCCTAGAAAGCTGAATTTTGGCACATAGTTAGATCTTTCCCAAATTAATATGTACACCAAATTTTATCGAAATATGTTTGTAATTTTCGGAGAAAAAATTTTTTCCGAAAGAAAACTCAAAATTTTCCCGGAAAACCGTGTCCGTTTTTTCTGGATAACGAACTTATCCAAGCTATTAATAAAAGAAAGGCACTTGCCGAGTTTTATCAAAATCGGTTAATTATTTTTTGAGTTATCGGTTGGATACATACATACACATATATATATATATATATATATATATATATATATATATATATATATATATATATATATATATATATATATAGCACGAATTTGAGCCCCTAGAACCCATATCCGGGGTCAGTTTCGATTTTTATATGTTTATATATATATATATATATATATATATATATATATATATATATATATATATATATATAAACATATAAAAATCGAAACTGACCCCGGATGGGTTCTAGGGGCCCAAATTCGCGCTCATTTGCAAAATTTTTTGCAAAGTATCACCATCGATACCTCTCTATTAGTGAATTTTTTTAAATAAAAATTCACTAAAACACAAAATAACAGCGATGGGTGAAATCGTGATTTACAGAAATGACCATAGAAAAACTATCTCTATGGAAATCACTCTAAACTAGGTCTGGACGCAGCAAGTGGGTTATGGTAATTTTTGAAGCCAAATATGTCTTTTTTTAAATGAAGGTACAAAATTTTGTTAGAATATTACCAAATGTTACCATATATTCCATGAAAATAACTTCATTGTGCGAAAAAGGACAAAATATACTTAAAACGGTCCCGAAAAAACTATTTGATTTTCCTGGCTCACGAGCCTCTTCAAGCTATTTACACACTTGTTAAGATACACTTAATTATATTCACAAAAAGATTTTAACCAAAATTCCACACACAAAAAATACATTAAAATTTGCTCACAATTTCTTACACGAAAATTCGCCATTTTTTTTCCAAAAATTGACCTAAGTAATATTATTACAAGAAAATTTTCTTTTTGCGAAAATTTGCTAAACAGTTTTATTTCGCGAAAATTCGTAAACGTCTTTTTTTTTCAATAACTTATTAAACATTTACCAATATTTCACAAAAATCTTACAAAAAATGATTTCTTCGGAAACACTAAAAATAGTGGTGCAAATTGAATCATAACTTCCACATGGCTTTAATAATTTATTCTCTGCAGAAAGACATTCTTACGGAACGAATTTATGGCCCATCACTTGACCACAAAGAAAATATTTGCATTCCTGTACCCCTAATCTTTTGAAACGTTATATTACTTGAGTTTTATGGAACGAATATCAATGTTCACCAAATCACCCCTTATTTATCCCCTACCCCTGAAGCGATCTTACCCAAAAACAATCCGAAGCGTTGCTTTGTCGGGTGCTAACTGGATACCAAATTTGAAGATGATATCTCAATTCGTTCAAAAGTTATTGCGCCTATTAACAGACAGACATACATGCCGACAGACCGACAGACAAAAAACATTTCGTTCCAGAACGAAGCTTTCTATATGTTTTGAGACTTTTTACGCCATTTTAGCAAAACCAAATTAGAAATTTTTGTCAACAATATTCCAGCCCCACACATTCAACCCCTAATTTAATTTCAGCACAGAATACCAGATGTTCGATGAAATTAAAACTTTTATAATAAATAAACCGTAAAATATTATATAACTCGAGTTTTAGCGAAAAAAATCACCAAATCACCCCCCATTCGTCCCATGCCCCCTAAAGCGATATTACTCAAAAACAATCCGAACCGTTCGTTTGTCAAGTGCTAATTGTATACGAAATTCGAAAACGATATCTCAATTCGTTCCAAAGTCATGATTTGATACATTTTACGACGTTTAAGAGAAAAAAGATTTTTGAAATTTGTGTCGCCGATGCAATACTTCCACACGTTGTGACGATGTGGAACTAAAATCTCTGCGAAAACTGATTTAAATATTTTTTACAAGCAAAGAAAAGAAAATGTATAAAAGTCTGGACGCAGTAAGTGTATTATGGAAGTAAATTTTCACAAAAATGTTTTTAATAGCAGATATGTTTCTCTAATGCAATCAGGCATCAATCTGGTTACCGGTACAACCCATATAGTAGAAACAATGTACCATATTTTATCAAAATAACTTATTGTTTGAGAATGTACAAAAATTTCCCGAAAATAAACTTTAAATGTCTCCGACAAAACTGGTTTCCTACCCAACAAACCTTAGGTTAATAGCAAATTGAGTTATTGAAATTTGACGCATTTAATGACAATTCGCTACCAAAACGCACTTACTGCGTCTCGATTTTTTTCTTACAAACAGGTAGGTGGTAGTGGACTTTTCCTTTACGTGATAGTAAAGGATTTTTTTCACGCCCTAGGAGGTACCACCCCTTACATCAAGGGGCCGTTGAAGTCCCAACGGACGTTTCCGGTTCTGGTGTATGAGTCGGTTTCCCTTATAAGCAAAAAGGATGATGGCTCCTCCTTGTACAAAATATTCCGGAGGTAAAATACCCCTCCATTCGGATCTCCGGGAGAGGGGTGTACAGGGGGCGCCAACATCAAGATTTAACATATCCTTCTCGAATATATGTGGCTTAAATTCTAACCTGAATTCCGTCCACCATTTCCTCCAGGCCCCAGCTCCTCTTCCTCACTGAAGCTAAAATCAGTGCCAAAACAGTCACTGATCACCTTAATTTCCCGGGGTATGAGCTCCTTACTTCCTTTAGATTGCATGGAGGCGTTTGAGCGTACGTCCGTAGCAATCTACCCTGCACCAGACTCCCCAATTTAAAAGCTGGAATAAAAGACATACTATGGATAAAACTCTCTCTCAGGGCTGTTGCATTTACCGGTCACCTTCTGACCACAACTTTGTCCAGCTCTTTGACTACCTTTCTGAAAAAAACGACCGTCTGATTTCTGAATATCCTTCCTCCGAGGTCACTATTCTTGGTGACTTCAATGTCCATAATAAGGAATGGCTAGGATCTTCAAAAACCGATTCACAAGGAAGAGCAGCGGAGGCCTTTGCAGTCAGCAATTCTTTAGCCAATATGGTTCAGCAACCTACTAACTTTGCTCGCACCCCAACACACAACTCAAATCCCTTGGATCTCCTTCTTACTACAAATCCTGACTGCTATAAGATATCAGTCACCGCCCCCCTTGGTCGCTCAGACCACGGCATGGTCACTGCTTCCTGCGCAATGCAACCCGACGTCACACAGTCATCACACCCACGTATCGTTTGGCACTACAACTACGCGAACTGGGACGAAATGCGAGATTTCTTTTCCTCATTGCCATGGGCGTCTGTCTGCTTCTCTCATCCTGACCCCTCTGACATCTCACAAAACGTCACCGAAATTATCCAAGCTGGCATGGAATTATTTATTCCGCGTGCACAGAAAAGCTCTGCAGCCACTCAAAAGCCCTGGTTCTCTAAATCCTGTGATAAGGCCAGACTTGAAAAGGTCAAAGCTCACAAAACCTCTCTCTCTTTTATAGATATCTGCACAGGCACTGCTCAGAGGAGCATTCTTCCATAGTTCCTCCACCTGCTGCCCCTAACAGATATACCAGGGGAACAGAGCGAATGCACCCTTTAACTGTCCAGGTCACCAGACATAGAACATCTTGTTATGCCCTCTCTTTTGTCCCGAAGACTTCAAAGTTGTGGAATTCCTTGCCGACGCATGTTTTTCCTTCTCCTCCGAACCTCCAAATCTTCAAGTCCAGAATTAACACGGTGCCTCTTTCCTTCTTGTCGACACCCACGGTACGATAGTATTTAGGCTGAAAGCCCTCGTGGTTTGTTGTTGTCTGAAGAAATTTTCCGAAAGTCTCCACATCGGTACCTCTCTATTATTGAATTTTCTTAATGAAAATTCACTAATAACGAAAGCGATTAAGTGAGTCATGCCTCAGATGTTGATTAACGTTAAAAGACATTTTTATTTCCGATTAGAATGCTGCCCAGACGTTCAAAGCATGCATTTTGAAAATCTTCTACATTGATTGATTTGTTTTTTCTTTTTACCCATTATTCAGAATAAAACGTGAATAGTTATTAATTTTTTATTGTATTGTGGGGAAAATCGACAATGAGAGGGGGGTTAAATGTAGGGGTGACGTTGCTACGTCTCAGCGTCATTTTTTTAATCTAAAATTGACTACTTGTAGGGATTTTTCATAATTATGCACAATAACTGAGATTGAATTTATTCCATTCGGTATTGTTCCATACTGTATATGTTTTTTTACAGAGCCACCTGAACTTGAAAGGTTTTTGATCACCCGACTTGTAACCAACAAGTTCAGTGGACAATAATAGGTGAAGTTAAGACAGTTTGTTCAGCTTTAATTTACCGGCGTTTTTTTAATCCCAGCCAGATTTCCACCATTCCCTGCAAAGTCGATAAGATAGACAAATCCATTATTGGAACTACAATCAATACCGACATCAATCATCAACTGTGTTTATCTCTAGCAATAATATTTTACCATATCAGGCATTTATAAGCAATATTGATTTATTACTCATATAACAAACACATTTTAAAGTTCGTTGAATACTTCACCTATTCTCGTTAGTTACACCTTTATAAGACCTTGGACATTCAAAATTCTTTGGTGGGGCTAGTCTGAGAAGCCACCCGTCCGTCTCCCGACCCGCTTCACAAGGCACAAAGTGTGCGCTCCTCGTAACGAAACAAACGACAAACGCAGGCTCCGTGGCGATCAGTTGTTTAAGTTCCCAACCCAACGTTGATCAAGTCGCCGTGGTATCAAGCAATAACTAAGTGCTGTGTGTAACTGTGTTTTTACTGTGAAAATGGCAAACAACAGAGCTACAAAGAGCGGATTTGCCGCAGAGGCACAAAGAAAGGTAAATTATAGATCATTGAAGATGTTTAATGTATTTACTAATTGGATTTGAAGGTGCGTTTGGTCAAGATTAGTGGAATTGGCTAGCAGGTGGTTGTATCGTTCGCCGGTTAATCTGCATTCTGCATTGTTCGCATAGGGTTATCAAAAACACGTTAGCTTTGATCAATTAAGAAAAACATAACGCTCAATAAGTTATTCTACGCTACTAGCACTAAAATTAATTAATAATTTGTTTAAACTTTCCATTCGTTTGATCCCTTGGCAAATAAAAGATTACACTCTGATTAAGTTAAACTTTAGTGTTTAGATACCTATAATATTCTATGTAAATAATTAAAAATGTCTTTTTGAATTTAAGAAAGTTGAAGGAAATTGAAGACATTGGTAGTAGGTATGTAGGTACATATTCTTTACGATTTTAAGATAAAAAGTTTATCATCTGGTAATGTTTTTTATTTCATAAAATAAACGTTGTAGGTTACTCTCTAGCAAGAACATTAAAAGTAACAAATCAAAAATTTGTAAATAGGATACGCCTTCTTGATTTTCTTGTGGCTTACATAGAACGCACTTATGTGGAATCTGGGTTTAATTATCTATTACTTAAAAGCACCTGGCGTATTATTTTCTTTACCTGTAAAAAATTATTCGGTATAATACGTAAATGGTACCTATATCGTAAATAGGTACTTTTTTGAAATTTGAAAAATGTTGAACCAAGATTGGAACAACCAGGAAAATGTACAATTTGCTGTAATATATTTAGTAGGTGCAATAATCCAAGTAACAAGTTATTAATCAGTGGTATGTTTACAGTACCTACCTGTATCTATTTAATTAGTTTATCAAATTTATTGTTTTTAGTAGGTAATTTATTAATTAATTTTGTTCTGCTAGATAATTGGTGCAAATAAGTTATACCTACGTACTTAGTTACAATGTAGGAACCTATATTCCCAATTCTGTAATAATATGCGTCGCTCTATACACGTTCTTTCAAATTAAGTTCAAACTAAGTTCGAATTAGTTAACTAAATCAAACCATTTTACCAAGCGGTAAATAGTAGAGCAGGCATTAACTTTTGATTTGATTTGCATTTAGTTGAAGGTTTCTTAAGAAGTATAGATATACCTATCCAGTTACCTATTCTGTAAATCCCGTTTAGTAAAAGGGCGTAAAATATTTTATGTTAGTACCTAGACCAGTAACTTTTTTATATTAACATTAGTCCTAGATAGGGATGCCACCCAGAACAAACAAAGAAACACAGCCAAAGGTATTATCTTGCAATTATTTAGGATAATTTAAGACTCTTAAACAGTTTTCATCTTCATAAACTAAGAAAGAGTCTGTACAAAAAATGGAATGAGAGATTAAGTAGAATGCCTTATACCTATCTATGTAGCTATAAATTGCAGTGAATCAAACTATAATAAAGGTGATGCTCATTAAAAGTGTCATTGTCGAATCTACGCTACTCGTTCACCTTGTTTACCTTCAGCAAATTTCGCAATTGTCTCCTTGTGCCCTGGAATTCGCTTGGATCTAGGTCAGTATGAAAAATCAATATTCTCCTGAGCCAATTTGCCTCCTGTTTTTCATCGTTGGGCGGTAACTCCAGCTTTCAAATGCGAAGATTTCATTCAAGATTTACATGAAAGTAACAACTACCTGACAGAGGCGGGCTTTTGGAATATTAATAAGTTGTAGTTAGGTAGGTACATACTTAGCTGTATCTCAAACGAAAAAAAATAATCAGATTGTCGTTAAAATATGGGCGGCAGTAAAATAATTGTATTCAGGATTTATATTTGAGATCAATTATTTCTTAACAAAGGTTGGGCCTTTGAAACAAGTTAAGAAATTATGTTCAATTTAGGTGGCACTGCTTATAATTTTGATTGAAAGTTACTTACGTCCGCAATGCAAAATATGTTTCTAGCACACTTTTCGTATTTTGAGCAGCCGAAAAAACATGGTTGTGGCGAAGTGGCTTTTACCAATGTACTTATTAGTGCCCATAACAGGTTGTAAATATCACATTGTTAATTATTCTCTGAATTCGTATTAGCGAGTTTTTTGCAAAACGAAAAATTGACTAATGGGGAGATCTGTGTTTATATATATATATATATATATATATATATATATATATATATATATATATATATATATATATATATATATATATACATATACATATCGATATCACACCGATAACTCAAAAAATAATGGGCCGATTTTGATGAAATTTGCTAGGTACCTTCCTTTTGTAAGTGGCTTGGATAAGTTCGTTAGCCAGGAATATTGGACTAGTTTTCCGAAAATAACAAAGCTATGACAACCAAATTTTGCAAGTACGTTTCTACTATCAAACCTACCCTACACGCCAAGATTGAGATCTCTACGTTGAAAGGAAAAAAAGTTATAGGTATTTAAAAAAATTGGGAGCCACTGGTGATCAAAGGAAAGCACAAGAACAAAATATGTTGTGTAGTTAACAAAACCAATTGAATATCACATGGAACGGTTAAGTTTTCTTGATGCAAAAAGACCAAAAAGTAGCAGAAAAAATATTTTGAAAATTTGATAAATTTTCTTAAAACGTCAAAGTTTTTTTGATGCAAAAAGACCAAAAAGTAGCAGAAAAAATATTTTGAAAATTTTTTAATTTTTCTTAAAACGTCAAAGTCGCGATTGGAAACGTCAAACTTTGTAGTCTTCAGACAAATAATCTGAAACAAATACGGATTCTGTAGAAGAAATGTCATTTTCTGCAGAACAAGGTGGAGCAATTCTAAGTCAAATCACAAATAAGTGTCCTAGAAAAGGTGAGAGAAAATGGGAATTTGCTGAAAGACATTGAGACGACATTTTGAGGCATAATAACTTTTTGACAACAGTATCTGGACGATACATACTTTGAGAAAAAGGAACATTTTCAGCAAATCTAGCTCAATTGATAAAGTCTTGAAACTACAACGGAATGAAGAGAAACACCAAAGACTGGAAATCATGGTTGGGACGACAAGGCGACACCAACTTTAGAATGCGATAATGATGAGATAGGTCGGTTTTGGTTCTGATTGGCCTTGAACATGACGACATTCATTGGCCACAAACTTCTAAGTTCTGCAATTAAATGCAACAGTAAGTACACTGGGAGAACCCAAATCACCACAACACATATTTCAGAGACCTTATGATCGCTTCGTTGATCATGTCCACATCTTCAGAGGAAAAAAAATTCTAAAATTAAACTACTAGTTACCGTGTATTTATATCGCGTCTAGGTAAACCAACTAATCCGAAGTAAAATTGTCGTCGAAGACCCATCGTTTGTTTATTGTGTAGTGAAGCTACGAGGTCGAAGACCTGCTTTAATCTTCTGGTCGACAAATTTATGAGCCCTCATCTAATATAAAGATAATAGGCTTAAAAGGAAAGGTACCGAGTTATTTAAGGAATCTGCACTTCTCTTTCGATCTAAAAATTTATGGATATGGATATTGGAGCAAGCCGACATGCACATCTGGCGAGACAAACACTATAACCTCCGCTCATCTTTTTTTATATAGAAAACTAAACCCGGGTGTTTGGCTGACAATGTTAACTCTAACAAAGGATAAATAATTCAACTAAAATACTACATAAAAACTATATTTATATTGATTTTAAATCTTCGTAAACAGTATTTATATTGACTTCATAGTCACAAAGAAAACGAAAGGGTCTCTAACTCGAGACAAGCGTAGAGATTAGTATATGTATAGACCGGCCGAGTTATTGACAGTAATTTATTATTCTACCAGACAAATTAGGAGTGTTTAAGTGGTCAAATGCAAAGTGAAAATAAAGGACTTGAAATTAAAGGTGCCGCACGATTCAATGAAGTTTTTTTCTTAATCGACCTTGATATAAAAATACTTTCTAATGAATCAAGCATAGTTTGATGTCTAACATTTTTGACAAGTTTCAAATTTTCTTTGTCAATGTGGTGATTATTATCCCATATATGTTGTGCCACACACGATTTGTCCACAGTACCATATCGTAAATGTGCGAGATGTTCACGAAATCTGGTGGCTATGTTTCTCCTAGTTTGACCCACGTATTTAAGATTGCAATCTTTGCAACTAATCTCATAAATACCGGACATTTCAGTGACTTTGTCTTTGTCTTTCGTATTACCCAACAATTTTTTTAAATTATTTTTTGTCGAAAAAGTCAAATGTAAATCGGCTTTCATAAAAAATACTTTCCAAACCCTTTGTGATTCGTGGTTCATAAGGTAAACACAATTTTTTTTCTCTATGTTATCTTTCTTAAATGTCGTACATTCATATATCATTTTCTTTGTTCTGTGTTTGTTAACCAATTTGTCTATTAAACTATCCGAGTAACCGTTATATCTCGCCCCATTTTTTATGTATTTTAATTCTGTATTAAATCTATTTTTACTTAACGAAAATTTGATCAATCTGTTTACTAGGCAATTTAAACTAGCCGTTTTTTGTGCAAACGTATGATGTGAGTCGTTAGGAATATAACTAATAGTAGCCGTTTCCTTCCTGTAGACATCGAATTCAAGCCAGCCATTATTTTTATTTTTAATAACTAGTACATCTAGGAACGAAAGTTTATTGTTGATTTCGTGGGTAAATTTTATTGAATCAAATTGACTATTTAGTTTTTCAGTAAATTCTTCAACCTTACATATATTTGTGTCAAACACTGCAAAAATATCGTCGAAACCCAACTCTAGGAAAATACCCATTTTTATTTTGGAAATCCGTCTCAAATCTACTCATAAACAAGTCTGCAATAAAAGGAGATAATGGATTGCCCATTGCTGTGCCTTCAGTTTGTTAAAAAAACTCATTGTTAAATTGGAAAATATTTTGTTTTATACAAAGGCTAGTTAGAGTTAAATATTCTTTGCAGACGTCTTCACTTATATTGTTCAATTTTAACAATTGTTCTAAATACTCCAACGTTTGTTTTGTGGGTACATTAGGAAATACTGACGCCACGTCGAATGACATCAAAATCTCACCTTCCAATAATTTAACATCTTTAATTTTATCAATAAAATCAAGAGAATTTTACACCGAACAACTTTTATGTTTAATAGGTAGGCTTTTAAACTCGTTTGACAACCACTTTGCCAAATTATATGTTGGACTATATTACTTTGTACAATGGTGTCAGTAATAAAAAACGAGGCTGGCATGAATTTGAAAATTAGTTGTCGCAGAAAAGGCAATTTGTCACAACTAATTTTAACTAACTTCTATAATAAAAAAATATGTTAAAAATACGAATTAAATTTTGCCGATTATTTACATTGATACATTTGAGTTTAGAAGGGGAACTCATCTCACTCGGGTGCTCTTCAGGGCATTTTTCTAATTGACAAAAAGACTGAAATACTGATTTCATTAGTTCAAAACGATAAGGTAAATAGTAGGGTTCCTTAACGTTCGATATGTTCTGTGACTTTATTAAGTTACCAGCTACAAGAGCGTAATATTTTTATCGCTTTGTAAATTAAAACAGTTTAAATGTAATGTAATTGTTTAACTGAAGTGATATAACTCAAATAAAATTGCTGACTCAGCAAGGTTCAAACGCAAGTGTCTGCATTATTTTCCTTTTAACAGCTGCATTTATTATAAATGAAAGCGATAATTTCAACTGGTCGTTTTATTATAAAATAACTTGCTTAGTAATTGGCTGTATTGACCATTATTGCTTTTTATTTTTATTAACCGGTTTCAAAAAAAGAGGAGGTTCTATGTTCGTCTGTGTGTATTTTTTATGTATGTTCTCCGATATTTTCGTCAATTGTGGACCAATTTTATTGTTTGAAAGGGCATAATACTCCTGAGGTGGTCCCATTTAAACCAAGTCAGGATCTGGAGATGGAATATCAGGGAAATCGAGGGAAATCATTTTATATTCTATGTAACTCAAAGTTTTACAGTAATACGGCGCCTTGATTGTAGTATAGCAGTTTTTAATACGAGGGCAGGTCAATAAGTCCGTGACTTTTTGAATTTCCCGTCTCTTCACCGGAAGGGCAACACTGCTCCCGTCAACACGCATCTGTCAGTTGACTCCTGTCACATTTCGAACAAGCTGCGTCATTTAGTTTGTGTTAGATAGCCATTGAAAGCAGACAACCTCTTGAGTTATAACGAAAATGGAATTTCGTGTGCTCATCAAACGTTTTTTTGCGGAAAAAACCCTCACTTAACCCAAGGCTAAGCTTGATACATACTATGGGGACCTTGCACCATCAATGTCCATGATAAAAAAGTAGTTTACTGAATTTCGTTGCGGCCGTACAAGCACAAATGACGCCGAACGTTCTGGACGCCCAGTTGAGGTCGCTACACCCGAAACAATTGAAAAAATTCACGATATGGTATTGGCCGATCGGAGATTGAAAGTGCAGGAGATTGTGGAAGCGATAGGCATCTTACATGGCTCTGTGGTTTCGATTTAGCATGATCACTTGGGTATGATAAAGCTATCCGCAAGATGGGTGCCGCGTTTGCTCACAATCGACCACAAACGCAATCGTGTGACAACTTCGAAGGAGTGTTTGGCGTTGGTTAACCGCAATAGAAACGAGTTTTTCGCCGTTTAGTAACAGTGGACAAAACCTGGATTCGCCACAACACACCAGAGACGCAGCAGTCAAAACACTGGATTTATCCGTGAGAATGGGCGCCGAAGAAGGCCACGGTGGGTTTATCAGCCTAAATTCATGGCGACAGGTTTTTAGGATGCACGCGGTATAATCCACATTGATTACCTTCAAGGGGGAAGAATCAATCAATGGCGAATATTAGACCAACTTATTGGACCTATTAAATGACGATTTGAAGAAAAAACGACCGCATTTGACTGAGAAAAAAGTTCTTTTCCGCCAATACAATGTAAGGGTGCACACATGTGTAGTCTCCATGGCGAAATTGCATAAATTGTACTACGAATTGCTCCCTCGTCCGCGCTATTCTCCGGATTTAGCCCCAAGTGACTATTTCTTGTTTCCAAACTTAAAGAAATGGCTTTGCGGAAAGAGATTTGGCTCCAATGATGAAATAATCTCACAAACAAATACCTATTTTGAAGACCTCGGCAAATCTTATTTTTTGAAAGGGATAAAAATTGGAGAAACGTTGGACGAAGTGTATAGAGCTCAGAGGAGACTATGTTGAGATTGTCAAAAAACCTGTGTTTCATTCAAAAAGTCACGGACTTATTGATCCGCCCTCGTACCGTACTCACTAGGTACGCATATTTACACTAAAAATGGAAAAATTAACAAACTTTAAAAAAAATCATCCGACTTTAAAATATGCACTACAAAGCGACAAGTAACTGGATTACAGGTTTAATTCAAAAGACAAAAATTTATTTAAATGAAATATTATATGGGCTACCTCAGGGGCGGCTTGTTCATAAGTTCTGTGGTGCTGCAGAATAACCAAAAATTCGAACAATATGATTTCTAATTGGATGTAATCATTAAAATCCTAATTTATTGTCAGGAAATAGATACGTTGTTATTTGAAAGCTCGCGGTTCTCTGGCGTTGAAGATTTGAGCAGGCGATCAAGCGCCAGTCCAAGTTAGTCAAGTTGGATATTGAAATAATGCAAGTCTCCTAGGCCGATCAAACAAATCGATGTCTAACATCGTTGTTCTGCCAGCTTGATTACCAGCGGTTCGACGGCCACCGCTGGCCATCGGACGGCTTCGGGCCGCCGAATCTACGCTAGAAAAGAGCTGCATATTTCGCAGTTCGCATCGCAAGTTCGTAGCTGTTTGCCTTTCATTTAGCAAGAATGCATCTGTATATGTATATTGTATATTATATGCATATTATCGTATTATTCGTAGGAGGTCAAACAGATAAGTAGGTAGCGCATATAATATTTTATTTAAATTAATATTTGTCTTTTGAATTAAACCTGTAATCTAGTTATTTTTTGCCTTTTAATGCCTATTTTGAAGTCGGTTTAATTTTTTTAAGTTTGTTTTTCGTGTAATGCAACATGTCTGGCTATTCGTTATTCTCCTATGTCTAATAAGTTGAAGGTGAAAATAAACCAAAATTGGTTGCAATAGTAATGCGAGAATTTAAATAACAGACGGCCACAGCATAGGGATTTGCAGTGGCCAATCGGGATCCAAGAAGACAAGGGAAGGAAAACAACAGCCATCTCTCTCAACATTGGCGTGCATTGCTTGAATTCAAAAATGCAATTGCGATTTAATTTATTTAATTCAAACATTCCATGGGATTTTCTCTAATTTTTGCAATGTGTTGCTCAGACCATGCAGTAACACAACGAAATGCGCAATAATTGTTTATCTTCCTTTTCACTTTAAACTTTACCGAATTGATTTCTCGAAGGATATTGTCAAGTTGAAAATAAATTAATAATTCTTCATAGCATGTAGCAGCTGACTTTTTTCCCTCAGGGCTCGTACGCGTCTTTGCCGCCCCGATAGTGATGCAGCCTTTCGCTTATTGTGCATGCCCTTAGTCTTTTTACTCCACCCATTCCAAAATCACTGTGCCTTGAACTAGTCTGCACAGCGATTGGTAGGGTGAAGTTTTATAATGCTCTGCCTCCGGTCTAGACTGACCGTGGATCAGTTGTCTTTTGCGGTCCAGAGCTTTACACTCGCACAAGATGTGCTGGGCTGATTCCTCCCCCTCGCCGCAGAGTCTGCATGCCAGGTCCCCCTCTAACCGCCCCATTTTATGCAGGTGCTTCTTGACGGCCATGTGTTCCGTCAAGAGACCTGTTATGTTTCTGAGCTGTCCTCTGCTAAGATTTGGCAGCTCCACAGCTTTCTTTGTGCAGCTGACGTGCTTCGTACTTTGATTCAGCATTAAGAGGCATTTCTTAAATGTCTTCCAAGGGTTTGACGACTTCCGGTAAATTATTAAGAAGGGGTTTTACAGTAACAAATTTTGCCGACCATCTTATCTTTTTTGGCTGCTTCCATTTAAGTCTTCGCCTAGTTTTCAGTTTACCTCTGATAATCGATCTTTTGATTAACTCTGTCGGTGTGCCACACTTGCATTTTTTGCCTCCCACCGAAGTCCCGGGCTTGACCCCCATCCTCCGCCCCGCACACCCGGGGCTGATTGCTTGACCTAATCCCAAAATAAAAAGTATTTCAAATCAAGCGAAAAAGAAGTCCAATGTGTAGTCTATAGTCTTTTTTGGTGTTAAAAGTCTTAACATTCGACACTAAGTCGAACTTTCTGAATTGTATTGTTATAAGGTAACGCCATGTTTTATACAAGCATAAGCTTTTTATTGCAAGTACAGGGTTCCCACTTGTCTATAAAACAGGGAAAACCTGGAAAAGTCAGCGACTTTGTAGAAGGAAAAATTTTGTCTGTGAAATCAGGGAAAAATTGAGAAAAGTTGTGAAAATTGGCCAAGAGTCTGTGTCAGGGAAAAAATATTTGTTTCCGTTTTATGATAAATAATTAAAACACACTTATAGGTTAATAGCAAATTGAGCTATTCAAATTTGAGGCATTTAATAAACATACGCTACCATAACGCACTTGCTGCGTCCAGAATTTAATTTCTTACAAACATGCATAATAATTACGTGGGGTAAATTCGATAAATTAAAGGTCAGATCAGAACTGGCACGGACCGGGGAATCCGACTATCTAATTAAAACATGCATTATAATTTCGTGGTCGAAATTTCATACATTAAAGGTCAGCTCAGAACTGGCACGGGCCGAGGGAATCCGACTGTAATTATAACAAAGCATTTATTAATCTATTTGCGCTGACCAGATTTTAATAAAAATTCGCCACCAAAGCGCACTTGCTGCGTCTCGAATTTATTTTCTTACAAACATGCATTATAATTAACGTGGTCGAAATTAGATACATTAAAAGAGTCAGCAAGTCAGCTCAGAACTAGCACGGACGGGGGAATCGATCTGTCTAATTACAACAAAGCAATGTGTAATATATTTGCACTGGGCAGATTTTTCTGGCTAACGAACTTATCCAAGCGCCTTGCAGAAGGAAGGTATTCAATAAATTTGATCGTCATCGGCGCATTATTTTTTGAGTTATCGATGTGACACATAAATATATAAACTTATATATATATATATATATATATATATATATATATATATATATATATATATATATATATATATATATATATATAGTATATATATATATATATTATAAACATATAAAGTCTGAAACCGATCTCGGATTTGGGTTCCAGGGGTCCTAAATAGCGCTCATTTGTAGAAATTTTTTCAAAATTCAAAAAAAAAATTAAAGAAAATTCACTTAAAGGTGAAGAGGTTGGCCAAGAAGAAAACTTCTGAAACCTGACCCAATTGAAGAAGTGCTAAAACTGCAATACAATAAAAAGAATTTCGGAGACAGATAGTCATAGGTCGACAACGCGACGTTGCCTTTACATTGTGATTATTGCTTTATAGTAAAAAAAAAATTGGAAAGTGATAACTGGCTTGTTTTTATTCAATTTAATTTATACTTTCGACAGTCACATTCTTCGGATAATCACCTGACCTGACCCAATTGAAGAAGTGCTAAAACTGCAATGCAATAAAAAGAATTTCGGAGACAGATAGTCATAGTTCGACAACGCGACGTTGCCTTAACATTGTGATTATTGCTTTATGGTATAAAAAAAATAATTAGGAAAGTTATAACTGACTTGTTTTTATTCAATTTAATTTATACTTTCGACAGTCACATTCTTCGGAGAAGAGATATCTTTCTTCACCTCGATCTTTACTGACTTCTATCAAGGAAAAAACCTTTTGTAGTTGAGTGGCGGTTAATTCTGATAAAGTTGTTTATTACCAGATACGCTAAGAGCATCAATAAGTTCGTTTTAAGAACGGATATGGAAGTGTGTGGAATTCAGTCACCGCCAAAAATAGCCGATGATGATGAACAACCATACGTTACATAAAAAAAAACACAATCGACCTGCGACCAGCAAAAGCCACTCATCATATTTATTTAGGTTATTGTGTCACAATAAAAGCCTGATAAGAATTTATCGCCGGTGATAGTAACGTTTTAGTAAGTTATGACATACGAGTTTTGTGTAAACACATGTTCCGTTTCGATAAGTTGCAATCTCTATTCTGGAATTCAAATACATATAGATGACTACATAGTCTTGTCATTACTCATTATGGATGTATTGATTCATTACTTAAGAATGCGATTCTTCCATATAAATCATAACTGTTATTTGTTTTTCTGATTAACCCGCATTACTTTGTCGAACTTTCCATGACTCGCAAAATAAATACGGAATTTTAATTCCAATAACATAATGGTCGTTGCCTTATACTTTTCGTTCTTAGTTAATTATCTTAGAAAAAATTCACTAATGGGGAGATCCCGACTTTAGAAATTTAGAACAATTTCTTCAAATGAGCGCGAATTAGGACCCCTAGAACCTATATATATATATATATATATATATATATATATATATATATATATATATATATATATATATATATATATATATATATATATATATATATATATAATTTATTATTTTTTTGAGATAAAAATTTGTTTCGGAAGAAAACTCAAAATTTCCCCGTAAAACCTAGTCAGATTTTCCTGGCTAACGAACTTATCCAAGCCACTTGCAAAAGGAAGGTACATACCAAATTTAATCAAAATCGGCTCATTATTTTTTGAGTTATCGGTGTGATACATACATATATATATATATATATATATATATATATATATATATATATATATATATATATATATATATACTATATATATATATATATATATATATATATATATATATATATATATGTGTGTGTGTGTGTATGTATTAGAGGTGTGCGAACCTATGTTTTGTTCGAACCGAACTATGAACGAACCCAAGCAAATATGTTGCCTCGAACTTCGAACCTCTGAAATAGTATGTCTAAGGTTCACAGTCGAACTTCGAACTTCTTAGAAATTCAAAATCGAACATCGAACTACCCAAAATTTTTCAGTGCTCATATATCATTTCCTTAAATACAAAATTTAGGAATATTGTAACATACAATATTTGATATGTAAAAGATTCCTACTCTTTTTACAAAAAAGAAGGGTTCGACAAATTTGCAGGTTGATTGGGTGAAAATGCCTTCCGGTGCTGATCATTGTGGAGATGGGTCAACGTTAAATCAAAAACGGTTCGGAATTTCGAAGCTTCGCACACCTCTAGTATGTATGTATATACATACATACATGGCAGGTAGGTTTATATTTAAAGAGTCAACTATACACCAAAATTTAGATTTCGATGTCACAAGAAAAAAAAGTAAAAAAAATATATTTGGTGTCAGATCATTTCTATGAAAATTCACTACCATAACGCACTTGCTGCGTCCAGACTTTTTTTTTAATGAGGATATAATAGGTTTACAGGTAATCGGTAGTCGTAGGCCATCATCTCTCTTCTTTAAACGTTTTTCGATGAATAATTCTGGTTTTAAAGTTGTAGACCAGTGCTATTGCTTTGGCGTGGTGGTGCGGGGTCAGATTTTCTAACTGCTAGGGTATCTTCGTATATTTTATTGTGGACACGTCTATTCGTTTGTCCTATATAAGCTCGGGAATTTCGCAAACTCCTTGTTCCGACTGTTGTAGTTCGTCCAGTTTGAAATGAAGCAGCAGTTTCCGGTCATTTACCCATGGATAATACTCAATCTGTTAAGAAAGTATCTCAAGCTTCTAAAATCGGGGAAAACTTTTTGAAAACGCTATATTTTTGTAAATATCAGAGTAACTGGAGTAACTGAAATGAGACTTTACATGTGGCTAGAAGTAGTGCAAATAAACATATGTTGTAAATTTTAAATAACTTGGTACACAATGTGTAGAGTTTCTTCCAAATTAAAAATAAAATCCCAAAGACATGCGTTGAGACGACTTAGTGATTAAAGTCCAATGCCTGACAGACAGAGCAGTTAACTGCCAGGCGTAGATTGATTCATACAACAGGTATAAACCATGCATTAACGGTAACCAAACTAAATATATACCAGGCATAATACATACTACCCGAACCAACAATCGTGAAATCTCGACCGCAATTATGGAAAATGACAGAGGACATGAAATTAAAAATTAATGCCAAGTAATAGTTATTTAACTGAGGCATTCAATCAATTATTAAAAGACAATATATTTGTAGCTTTATGGCCTCAAATACAGTTTTAGCGCAGCATAGATAAGATACATTACGCTGACGCATAATATAGTACGAATATAAACAAAATGAAACCAAGTCTGTATAAAAATGATTCTAAAATAGTTTCTTTTATCTTTAAACTTAAACATAAGACGTCATATAAGACCGAAACAGTCTTGGGATGTTTCAATAGTAATTCTACTAATTGTTACATATACTTTGAATATAATATCCTGGGCATAAATCCGATCTAATGTATCACCCAAACAAAACTTTATTTGACGTATACCCAGATGGCTCAGATGCGTACCGCGTGCCTCACAAGTTACACCATAAATTGTAAACGCAGGTTTTTGCAACCAAACATTTTTCCTGTTATAGCATATAGATAAGTTATGTAAATCATAGACATAAATACACTAAATAGTACTAGTAATAGTAAAATAAGCTACGAAATATGTAAATAAAACCTTAATTAACACACAGTGGCATAGCTAAAATGTAAAGCTGGAACATTGTAATCGAAAACAATACTGTACATATTGTAAGATATTTTCTGTGATATAATAAAGTTCTGTTGAGTTTTTGAGTTTGCCTCATAAGCAGAAGGTTACGCGATCGAATCCGGTTCGATAAATGTATGTTTTGTTATGTTTTATTTTGACGTTTGGAGAAACAATAGTGCACAGGTTTCATACATTTTGAACAAGATCTCATTTTTGTTTAAAACGCCTAAATAAGTTTGTCACCTTTGAGCCTAAAATTATAATTTTGTTATTGTTGATATTAAAAACCCGGTTTGATTAGGTTGACTAAAACGAAATCATATTGGCGATTAATGAGGAAAAATAAGTGCTACGTTTATAATTTGGCAGCTACTTTTCTTTTAGCGAATTAAAAAAAAAACAATTCGCTAATGAGGAGATCTGTGTTTATATATATATATATATATATATATATATATATATATATATATATATATATATATATATATATATATATATATATATATATATATATATATATATATATATATATCAAAAAATAATGGACCGATCTTGATCAAATTTGGTGAGTACCTTCCTTTTGCAAGTGGCTAGGATAAGTTCGTTAGCCAGGAAAATCGGACCAAGTTTTCCCGGAAAATGTTGTGGTTTTTTTTCTTTAAAAAAATATTATATCTCCGGAAATAACAAAATAATGGCAACCAAATTTATCCCTGTACCAAAATTTAGGTCTCTAGCTTTAAAGACAAAGAAGTTATGCGCAGTTAAAGAAACAAATTTTTGAGTTTTCCTCAAAACGTCAAACTCGCAAGTTGAAACGTCAAAATTGGCAATATTTAGGCAAGGAACGTGAACCAAATACGGATTGTGAAAAGAAAATGTTGCAAGAAGAGTGTTCTGCGAACCCTTAAGTTTCAGATTCAACCGTCATTGTCCTTCATTTTACTAAAATATTTACAGAAAATTCATTTCAAATAGACCCTTTCTCTGGTGCTTTGGCAGTCGGTTTAATTAAGTTGATGTTTTTGCTGTAGGTTTAGTAAAGTTTATGGTTTAACGGTCTATAATTTTTAGCTAAGTTTCGTAGAACAAATTCGTTAATGCATTTTTGCATTTTTTATCGAAATATTATGCGTTTGTAAGAAAAAAATCTGGACGCGGTAAGTGCGTTTTGTTAGCGAATTTTCATTAAATCCTTCAAATTTCAATAACTCAATTTGCTATTAAGTAAGCTTTGTTGGTTAGGAAACCAACTTATAAGTTTATTTTCGGAAATTTTTTGTATATTTTCAAACCATAAGTAATTTTGATAAAATATAGTACATTGTTTCTACCACATAGGCCTATACCGGTATTCAGATTGATGCCTGCTCGCATTTGCTATTAAAAACATTTTAATGGAAATTCACTTCCATAACACACTTGCTGCATCCAGACTTTTGAAAAATGTTCATATATTTTCAAGCAATAAAGTTATTTCGATGAAATATGGTACATTATTTCTGCTATATAGGCAACCAAGTTTGATGCCTGCTTTCATCAAAGAAAGACATTTGCTATTAAAAACATTTTAAAGAAAATTCGCAACCATAACGCACTTGCTGCGTCCAGACTTTTCTAAATATGAATTAAGTTTCCTTCTGGAAATATTCTGTAAAACTTTAATGAAATTTGTAATACAAGTTTCTTTTAAAGAGCCTTACACTATCTACACAGATAGCAAAATTTAGTTTTTTAGCTTCATAGAGAATTGAGTTGTGGGCATTTTTCTCAAAAGGAGTTAGAACGCAAGATTTTTTTTGTGATAATAGAGATATCGATGGTCAGACTTTCGAAAGAATTCTTCAAATCTGCGCGTACTAAGACCTCTAAAATTGATTTTCAAGGTCTGTGTAAGTTTAAGGTATTTGCTATCCGACATTATGTGGTTTTAAAACGGAAGCCAAACTAGAATGGGAAAATATATGGCATAAATTTGTTTCAACGTCACAAAATCATTATGTGCAAATCCATTGTTCACTTCCTCGCAAAATATTTCACATAGAACAAAACAACACCTCAAGGGCGTATACCCGGTCAATCACAAGGATGAGGCTAAATCATGGACGGTTTCCTGCACACCTCCATAAAATAGGTATTATAGAAAGTCCAAAATGTTCCTGTGATAGCGAATCCATTGCAGACTTAAGGGTGGCATTTAGCTATCACTTTAGTATAGGAAAACAAGGCCTCCTTAAATTGTAATTATCTCAAGAAATAGTTGGTCTATGGGAACAATTTAAAAAGCTGCATAATCTAGACAAACCACAAATGGTGATGAATGTTCGCAAATTTCAAAAAATGTTTTGTGTTAGTAGTTATAATTAATTAAAATTCACTTAAATATTCCAATGATTTAGATAGGATTATATATACGAACATGTTCCAAAAGAGATTACTTTGACTATTGCAGGAACATGTAAAGATTCGATTGCAATAAAATCTAAGATCTAAGTATGTAGCCCTTCTAGTTTATTTAAAAATTACATTTTTATTAAATGTACACAGAATACGTTTTCTATAGCTGTCCGAGGCAAATTCAGTAGATGTGCAACTGTATTGTCACTGAGCTGAGACATCACAAGTTTGGCAACTCTATAACAGATGCCGTCCCCATCGGATCCGATTACTTTCTACCTCCGGCCTAAGCAGTGTTGTCAGTGTTATAAAAACTCTCTGAAATTGAATGCTTCGACAACCATAAGCTTTTGACAACCTAAAATAAATGAGGTGGTTAACAATGATGAAAATAACGGTATAATTTGCCATTGACATTAATTTTACAATGCATTATTTGCCGAACAAAATTTAATCGCGTGCTTAAACATTCACTTTTCGTTTCTCAAATAAAGCATTTTATGATTTTCGTGCAATAAGCTTACAAGCTTTCTACAAAGAAAATTATACTAAATCGGAAGTTGAAGATCTTTGGTAGCACTTTCATGATAATATTTTCTATCTCTGCCGGAGGTACTTCTTCGTCTAGAATATCGCAGCCTTAAATCACCTTATATTTGCCTGTAAATATTACAGTTTACCTAGACAGTCACTCCTGGAGAACCTAATAAACAGCGGTACTGAACTTCCGACATGCCTTGTCACATTGCTAGCACAAGAAAACACAAAGATATATAGAATCTTAGTTAATTTTTTAAACCAAGCAGTGATAACATTATAACAGTGAAAGCAAACATTATAACACAAATATAAAACAAAACTAATCCAATAAAACACACATTTAGAATTAGGTTTTAGTTTAAATTAGGTGAAGATAGTATAAGTTTGTTCAGTTAGTTTATTTTGGACTAATTAAGCTACTTGCAAAATCTTATAAATGTTTGTGTTAGTAATAAGTTCTCTTTATGTCTTTCCATTTGTTTCTACCCTCTCTTATAGCAGCCACGTCTTGTTTGTTCTGCCAAAAGTAGCCCTGATTGGCTCCTGGACTTGAAGCATTGTGTCCTTGTGTTTTCCCTATTATATATTAAAAAAAAGATTTATATTAAATAAATAATAATAATAAAAATAATAAATTAAATAAAAATGAATAAATAAAATAATGAACAAATAAAATAAATAAATAAAATTTATATGTGTATATATGTGTGTATATGTATGTTGTTTATAAATTGTTCACAAATAGCCTAACTTATAAATTAACTCATTTCACAAATCAACATATCATACTCCCCTCTCTTTTAGTGAATTTTTATTTAAAAAAAATTCAAATGAACGCGAACTAGGACCCCTAGAACCCATATCCGGGGTCAGTTTGAATTTTTATATGTATATATATATATATATATATATATATATATATATATATATATATATATATATATATATATATATATATACACAGGGTGTCCCTCTAACAATGGGCCAAACCCATATATTCGGATAGAGCATCAAAAATTAAATAGACTGTCATTAATACGTTTTGTCCGATTGTTGCTTGTTTTCGATATACAGTGTGTTAAATTTGACTTTGAAAAAAATTAAATCGCTCGTTTTTCTGCTAATTACTGGAATATTGATTTGGAACTTTGTAATAGGGGGTTATCGAGGATGCCGCTTCCAACCGTGATACCTATTTTGAGCTACATCATAGTTGGCGCCACCTACACTAAACCCGAATGTTTTACAGGGGCATAACTTTTTCGATGATCAACTTTCTGCAAATCTGTTCAGAAACACTGAAAACTACTAATTTTTTGTTCGAAAAAGGTATACTTAGTTGAAACTCATAAAGTGAGTGGTTACCGAGATATTGCGGTTTTAATAATGGTGTGCATTGAAAATCTCTCAAATCTGAAATTTTATTAACATTATTATTATCACTAAATTATAAGAAAAAATTGACAATTATCGAACAATTCACTTAATAAGATTCTCAAAATGGCCTCCGCCTACTTCAATACATTTTTCTAATCTCAACCCAAAATTTTGCCTCACCTTAAAAAAAGTTTGATAATCGTTTTTCATTATATCACTGGATTCGATTATTCTAGCCCAAAGTTCATCTCTGGAGTTACAAATATTCTTGTATACTAATTCTTTCAAGTGACCCCAGAGGAAGAAATCTAGAGGATTGAGGTCGGGGCTACGTGCAGGCCAAGGAAAATCTCCACCTCGACCTATCCATCGGCGCGGATAATTTTGGTTCAGAAATTCTCTGACAGGAAGTCCATAATGGGCAGGTGCCCCGTCGTGAATGAACCATAATCTCCTGCGCACGTCTAGAGGGACATCTTCCAAGAGAATAGGAAGTTGATCTCTCAAGAAAATTGAATAATTCTCCACATTGAGCCTTGCAGGAAGTTCTATTGGTCCCAACAACACGTCGCCTAGTATGCCACACCAGACATTAATGGAGAACTCATGTTGAAAATGGTGTTCTCGCGTCAAATGAGGATTGCTGCTGTCACATGTGTGAGCATTTTTGAAATTGAAAACTCCTCTTCTTGTGAATGTCGCTTCGTCAGTGAATAGAATGTTGTTGAAGAAAAACGGATCGTCATTCTGATACCGACGAATGCGTTCACAAAAATCCAATCTAGATAGATAATCTAGAGGTAAAAGATTCTGCACTGGTGTGAAGTGGTAAGGATGTAACTTTTCTTTTCTGATAAGTCTACCAATACTTGATTTATTTATTCCAGTTGCTGCAGAGAGGCGTCTTACGCTTGTTTCCGGATCTTCTGCAAGGCGTACTAATATCTCTTCCTCTTGATGTACAGGACGTCTTGGTCCACCAACTTCCGACTTCGAATTGAAAGAACCAGTTTTACCTACGAATACATAAGGACGAGATGATACGCATCCGTGTAACAAAATGTGTATTTCACGATTTTTCTAGCCCTCAGGTGTGAATTTTGTCAAAACTTTCGTTTCAGAAATAATCAATGGCAATGAGTGCATATTACTCTTTTACATACCTAATTTATCGTATAATCTTCTAAAGGTCTTGTGATCTGGTTGTCTACGACTAGGATATAATTCCAAGTATCTGGCGGCGGCTTGGTGGCTACGGAAGTTTGATTGCGCATAAACGCAGATCATATCTCTCTTCTCAATATTGCTAAACTCATTATGGCGAGGCATTTCAGAAATAATAACTACCTACTGCTCTTAATTGAAAAACCATGTGCTTGTCAAAATTGACAGATTATGTTTATTGTGCTACGCAAATGACATCCCTATGAAAACGAAAAACAAAAGATATTTCATCTACTACATTGACAGTTGTTGACCCGGCCAATCAACTGCTATAGTTATTAGCGCCTTGATATGTCCACAGGAATACATCTTTTATTTGCCAAAAACATACTTATTCTATGAAATCGAATTAAATCCAGAGAAACTTCCCAATTTTTAGGAATTGATTTAGAATTAGAAAATTATGATTAAAATACACCGACCTCAATCCTCTAGAATTTTCCATTGGGGTTACTTGAAACAACTGGTACATATACAATAATGTTTGTAACTCCAGAGATGAACTTTGGGCCAGAATAAAATTTCAGATTTGAGAGATTTTCAATGCACACCATTATTAAAACCGCAATATCTCGGTAACCACTCACTTTATGAGTTTCAACTAAGTATACCTTTTTCGAACAAAAAATTAGTAGTTTTCAGTTTTTCTGAACAGATTTGCAGAAAGTTGATCATCGAAAAAGTTATGCCCCTGTAAAACATTCGGGTTTAGTGTAGGTGGCGCCAACTATGATGTAGCTCAAAATAGGTATCACGGTTGGAAGCGGCATCCTCGATAACCCCCTATTACAAAGTTCCAAATCAATATTCCAGTAATTAGCAGAAAAACGAGCGATTTAATTTTTTTCAAAGTCAATTTTAACACACTGTATATCGAAAACAAGCAACAATCGGACAAAACGTATTGATGAAAGTCTATTTAATTTTTGATGCTCTATCCGAATATATGGGTTTGGCCCATTGTTAGAGGGACACCCTGTATATATATATATATATATATATATATATATATATATATATATATATATATATATATATATATATATATATATATATATATATATATATATATATATATCCGTCTGAAAGCTCAAAAAATAATTAACAGATTTCGATGAAATATGGCAAGTGCCTTTCTTTTATTAATGGCTTGGATGAGTTCGTTAGTCAGGAAAATCGGACGGGGTTTTCCGGGAAAAATTTTTCTCCGAAAATTACAAAGCTGTTCTAATGAAATTTAACGGATATATTTACAGATACCTTACTACGTACCAAAATTCAACTTTTTAAGTTTATAGAAAATTGAGTTATTCAAATTTTGAATTTTCTTTCGAAAAAAAATTTTTTCTCCGAAAATTACAAAGTTATTTTAATGAAATTTGCTGGATATCTTGCCTTAGGAAAGACCTTACTACATACCAAAATTAAACTTTCTAAGTTTATAGAAAATTGAGTTATTGAAATTTAAAGAATTTAATAAAAATTCACTGCCATAACGCAATTGCTGCGTCGCGTTAGTTTTTATAATATGTAGTATTATCTAGCTTGTAATCTCTAACCACTATACTATTTAAGTCCGACAGATCTTACCGTTTTACCATTTCTAAAAGTTATATAAAAATAAGCCTGTGGCTAAAGGAACTTGTTTTCCAAAGCCATCCCCTGTACACACACATACACAACTTTGCTAAGATGCCGTATAATAATAGTGTACAATTCTTATGAACATTCGCTAGCGTCCCGAACTTTTTAGAGTTAAAAAATGTATCATAACGTGCCATCTTATTGTCTAAAACCATTTCCATAAAAATAAACTTGGTCCTTGGTCTGCTATGTCTACATGTAGTAAATAATAAATAGAATTGTGTAATTTGTGCAGACTCTGGTGGCCGTTATGTTTGACCACAAAAGGCCACCTATGATTGTGATATCATTAAAGGAAATAGGCAAGCCTTGTGATTAATTAATAAGCTCATCACGTCACTTATGAATACGCAAGTGTTTCCTGGCGATAATGTTACGAAATATGCATATCCTGGCAAACACACACTAACATATCATCGCGCCATCATGCCCTTAACGTGTTATATTCCCTGGTCACATTAATTATACGCGACAATGATACTGTTTTGGTAGAGTTAATTTAACAACGTTGCGGTTAGAATATTATAGATGTGTTTGTCTCATGAGGTTTTGTAGTCAGCACCAGCCCCTCGTTGTTGTGAGTTGGATATCAAAAAGGCAGTAGAAAAAAATTAAAACGCAGCGAATAATTCATAAATTTCATTAAAACGGTAATGGACTTGCTTCAAAATTATTACTTTAAAAAAGCGGAACCGCGTTTTTTAAATGCAGTTTGCCCAGCCAGAGAACCAATAACGCTGTCAGTTGTCAGAAAAACTCTGAAGCAGTTTAGAGAATCGTGCCATGTAATAAAAAAAGTTTGAAATCTGGTGCTTCCAAATCAGCTACTAATGAAGATAAAAGTTAGACATTTTATTAGATGTTATTGAAAATGCGCATATCTCTTCCGGTCTGTAGTTCTGAACCATAATGTAAGAGCTCAATTCATAAAGTTTTGAAAAGCGGAACCGCGTTTTTTAAATGCAGTTTCCCCAACCAGAGAACCAATAACGCTGTCAATTGTCACCAAAACTCTGAAGCAGTTTTGAAAATCGTGCCATGTAATAAAAAAAATGTTTGAAATCTGGTGATTCCAAATCGGCTACTATTGAAGATAAAAGCTAGACATTTTATTAGATGTTATTGAAAATGCGCATATCTCTTCTGGTCTGTAGTTCTGAACAATAATGTAAGAGCTCAATTCATAAAGTTTTGAAAAGTGGAACCGCGTTTTTTTAAATGCAGTTTCCCCAGCCAGAGAACCAATAACGCTGTCAATTGTCACCAAAACTCTGAAGCAGTTTAGAGAATCGTGCCATGTAATAAAAAAATTGTTTGAAATCTGGTGCTTCCAAATCGGCTACTACTGAAGATAAAAGCTAAACATTTTATTAGATGTTATTGAAAATGCGCATATCTCTTCTGGTCTGTAGTTCTGAACCATAATGTAAGAGCTCGATTCATAAAGTTTTGAAAAGCGGAATCGCGTTTTTTAAATGCAGTTTCCCCAACCAGAGAACCAATAACGCTGTCAATTGTCACAAAAACTCTGAAGCAGTTTAGAGAATCGTGCCATGTAATAAAAAAATTGTTTGAAATCTGGTGCTTCCAAAACGGCTACTACTGAAGATAAAAGCTAGACATTTTATTAGATGTTGTTGAAAATGCGCATATCTCTTCTGGTTTGTACTTCTGAACCATAATGTAAGAACTCGATTCATAAAGTTTTGAAAAGCGGAATCGCGTTTTTTAAATGCAGTTTCCCCAGCCAGAGAACCAATAACGCTGTCAATTGTCACAAAAACTCTGAAGCAGTTTAGAGAATCGTGCCATGTAATAAAACATTTGTCTGAAAGCTGGTGTTTCCAAAACGGCTACTACTGAAGATAAAAGCTAGACATTTTATTAGATGTTATTGAAAATGCGCATATCTCTTCTGGTCTGTAGTTCTGAACCATAATGTAAGAGCTCGATTCATAAAGTTTTGAAAAAGCAGGAAACGTACATTTTTACAAGACCATTCTCCTGAGAACTGAACGAAGATTATTTCTATAGACGATCTGAATTGTGTAAAAATAAAGAATCACATTGATCACAAATTTATTAGTAACATTGTTTTTTTTTCTGATGAGGCTATATTTTTGTTTGAAAGGAGCAGTGAATAAGCTGAACTACAGATATTGGTGCACAGAGTACATCCACTGGATAATTGAACATCACACTCAAAAGCAAGAGGAACTAAATGCATGAGCAGGTATTTCAGAAAAAATAATTATGTGTCCCTTGTTTTTGACGGCGATGGTTACTTACAATTACGGCAAGAAGAAATTATTATGACTTGTGTAGCACGTCTTGCGGATGTGTGGTTCCGAAAAGATGGAACACCATCCTATTGACAACATAATGTACGCAGCTATTTATACAAAATCTTTCCGCACACGTGAATTGACAGAAGATGAGCCGTAGAATGGCTCTCACGATCTCCTGACCTTACCTTTTGCGATTTTTTTCTTTGCGGACATCGGGAATCTAAAATGTACAAAAACCCACCACAACAACCTATATAAACTAGAACGACAGATAAGAGATGAAATAGAACTAATTACCCCCCGAAATGTAAAAAAAAAACACATTAAGATGTTTTTGCAACAGGCTTCTGCATACCGGATTGCAGTTTGCCTTGATCAATCCGATGGTGACGGTATTCAATCACCTGCCTCACCTATGACACGGTGTAGTTCGGAAGTGAGTGCATGTCAATGGAAATATGTACGCAGGTTCAAGATCTGTTGGTCCAATAGGCAATTTGGATGGGTTTTTCATTAAATGAATTTTACATTTACCTAATCGTTTTTCATACATAGACTCTTGTTAGATGCATGAAAATACAAAAAACATATGTAGTGGACAGAAAAAAAATTTGAAATCAAAAGATTTCGAATTATTTTTATCTGACCGCGAACGTTCTGTTATTGGTTGTGACGTACTTGGACAGTGAATAAATGACGTGTTTACATTTGCCTTATGGTATAAATGCGGTCGCTTGTTTCTCAACATCGTGGTGAATTTTAATCGTTTATTATGTTTCTTCTTGTTGAATGGTGTAAAGTGTCTTTCATTATTACCAGAGACGTCTTTCCTGTTGTTGCAATTGAAGTTTCTCCGTAAGCTTCTTCAATCAAACTTCTATTTCTTTTTGAATCTGCTGCTCTTTCGACTGAATATGTTTCATTTCGCGGTTGCAAATCAAAAATGTCTGGTACTGCATGTTTTTCCAATCTCAGTTATTCTAACTCAAATAATACGTAATCTTGACCACATGGAAATTACAATCTAACTTAATAACGTGTGATAAGAAATGTAACCTTATATCACTGATAGTCATTGTAAAATAAGGAGGTACTTACATTAAAACGGTCTTCACAACAATATAAGGCGGTTTTCTCAGATAACTATGGAATTTTAATCGTTTATTATGTTTCTTCATTGAATAGTGTAAATTCTCTATCATTATTACCAGATATGTCTTTCCTGTTGTTGCAATTGAAGTTTCTCCGAAAGCTTCTTCATTCAAACTCCTTCTATTTCTTTTTGAATCTGCTGCTCTTTCGACTGAATATGTTTCATTTCGTGGTTGGAAATCAAAAATGTCTGGTACTGCATATTTTTTCAATCTCAGTTTCACAATCCATATGAGTTTATGTCGCCAAAAATTCCCATATCTTGTTCTAACTGAAATAATACGTCAATATGGACCACATGGAAATTACAACCTAACTTAATAACGTATGATAAGAAATGTAACCTTATATCACCAATAGTCATTGTAAAAATGAGGATGTACTTATATTATAATGGTCTTCACAACAATATAAGGCGGCGTTCTCAGATAACTATGGATTTTTCCTTTCATCCCGCTTTATAGCTTTGCACCATTGCTTTCTAATTTGAGACACTTCTGGAACAATAAAAAATAGTTTCTCTGGAGTTTTTATAGTCGTATTTGTACACATTGGTACCATACAGTAGTTATAAGCTTTAAGTTTCATATTATCAAATAAAATCACGAGATGGCGACTCTTGTCTTGCATTTCACTTTGTGCTGTGAGGCTGGCTACCATAGTCGGATTGCTTTATAGGTGTGTTCTCACTGCAGTTAGTACACCGTACTGACAAGCTCTAATTAGAGCGAAACCGGTCTACGACTCTAATTGTGGTGAGAATACATCTAGCCTTACATACATTGTCCCTATATTAAGGAAGAAATGGGCCAGACTGACAATTTACCAAATTGTGAGTTGGTTGTACATAGTCTCTATTTTATAACATGTTGTGTTATTTGGAGCTGTCGTGACAACATAGTACTTGGTTCCGCAACGAGATGGCGACTCTTGTCTTACATCTTACTTTGTGCTGTGATGTTGACTACCATAGCCGTATTACTTAATAGGTGTGTTCTCAATGCAATTAGTGTACCGTACTGACGAGCTCTAATTAGAGCGAAACCGGTCTACGGTTCTAATTGTGGTGAGAATACATCTAGCCTTACATACATTGGCCCTATATTAGGGAAGAAATGGGGCGGGGCTGACAATTTACGAAAGTGTTAGTTGGTTGTACATAGTCTCTATTTTATAACATTTTGTGTTACTTGAAGCTGCCGTGACAACATACTTACTACCTTCTTACGCAACGAGATGGCGACTCTTGTCTTACATCTGTGATATGTATTATTGTTATTCATTATAAAACTAATAATCGAATTATTGAATTCTCAGGTTTTGTTTCCTTAATCTTCATTTTCAGAGTTAACTTTTATTTTTATTGCAATTTTCATTTTTATTGCGATTATGAAAATTGGGATATTTAGCTGTCAATATCACATAAACGGTCACTTTTAGGTATAGTCAAACCTAGCATAGATATATCAGGATTTATTGGTTTTCTGATAAAGAACATCTTTCCATAAGATCATTTTCGTGTCATTCGAGCAAAAACGTCACTCTGCATATATAAGAAACAATAAGGCGTTAGGTGCTTTATAATGATGAAACTCTATTGAATTTCAGTGTTTGAATCGATCTCATTAATCAAAGTTTATAGCCTGTTGACAAGTATCATCTGCCACATCATTTAATTGGCATCACGACTATAAATAACTTTAATCCAATTTAATTAAGGCTCATCCAACAATGACAATATATCAGTTCAAACTGAGGGGGATTATGATTCTATTGATCAAGAAATAATGGTGAAAATTCAAAAACAAATACATTACCTACTTTTACATATAGTAACTGAGAATCTATGGTTACTGAGAATTTTAAGAAACAAAAAGTCCAGACACATAAAATGCTTTATGGTAGTGAATGTTCATTAGACTGGGTTTTCATAAAATAATTAATAGGACCACATTTTTTGACAAAACATTTCTCCAGAGCGCTGGACGGAGAGAGGATGGCCGAATGCGTGGCCGCCTAGGTCACCTGATCTAACAAAAATGGACTTCTTTTTATGGGGTTGGGTAAAATATTTAGTTTATCAGACACAACCATAACCGTCAAGAAAAAAATATGAAGGCAAAAATCCGCGGTGTATTTGATAATATTAATTTAAGTGTATTGCGAGGCGCTAACTATTCTTTTGAAACTCGCTTAAACTTATGTGCTGAGCAAAATGGTGGTCATTTTGTACACTTAATTAACTAGTTTTCACTGTTTTTGTGTAGTTGTTATCATTGTTATCACAATTTTCCTTGATTTGATACATTCTAATTTCAGCTCTAAGTTTTATTTCAATATCACTAAATCGAATAGTCTTTAATTTATACTTTTCCTTTAAAGTTTTCTTTTCTAGTTATTATTTTCATTTGAGGAATATTTTTTATCCATGGTTTTGTATTTTAGTAACAATACATTTTTTAAGGAATATGTCACAGTTGAAAGAAGCCGACATTTGCAACTTTTCTGAAATAATAAAAAGTTCGGGACGCAGCAAGTGCGTTATGGTAGTGAATTTTTATTAAATGCTTCAAACTTAAATAACTCAATTTTCTATAAACTTGAAAAGTATAATTTTGGTATGTAGTAAGATCTTTCACAGGGCAAGATATCCACGAAATTTCATTAAAATAACTTTGTAATATTTGGAGAAAAAAATTTTTTTCCAAAGAAAATTCAAAATTTAGATAACTCAATTTTCTATAAACTTAGAAAGTTGAATTTTGGTACGTAGTAAAGTCTCTCCCAAGGCAACATACGTAGTAAATTTCATTAAAACAGCTTTGTAATTTTCGGAGAAAAAAATTTTTTTCGTGTGAAAACTCAACGTTTTCCCGGAAAACCCTGCCCGATATCCGGAAACTGTATACAGGTGTTTCAAAAATAATACACTAACTCGTTTATGTGTATAAATGTACTTTTTTTCTTAAAAACATCCAATATCTCAGTAAATACTGGGTATAGGGAATACTTCATGAAACTTAAAGAACATTTGTCGATGTATCGAAATTGATTATAATATACAGGCTGTTCCAGTTGAATTTCTCGAGAAAACTTGACTTCACTGTTTTTACTCACCCTGTATACTGTTTCCAAGGAATTCTTTCTGTATTGATTCAAGTTGGAAGAACACTTTTTCAGATTTTTGTCATGATGGAGTGTTGCACGCTGACATTAATGAAGATACAGACCGTCCAATCTGATTCTGATGTTTTAGAAAAGTCGTCATAACTTTTGAACGACTCTGTATAGACCCCAACAGCTATACACTGGATGGAATTGCAAAACAAGAGGAATTAAAAAATGAAACAATATACAGGTGTACCATTAAAAAAAAGTTTGGGTTGTATCTAACTTATGCAACATCCTGTATATGCAAGAATAATTTTAGTTTGTAACTAAAGTTAGTACCTGTAACTTTTGTTCCATTTTTTTTTATTATTATTGAATAATAACGGAGATATAGAACTTGAACGCACTGTTGGACCACTCTGGGTAAATTTGCAGATTAGCTTCCGAACGCTTTTCAAAAAACTGTTTTCAGAAACATGCCTAGGGCCGCCCCTGGATGCACAAACCATAAGAAAAATTTCTTGTTCACACCCCCCAAGGAAGTTACGGGACCAGGAGTGAATAGGGGTGCTGGGCGGGGTAGGTAGTAAAAAGGAAATATGAGCAGAAAATGCGATGAAAACGTGCTTGAAAGCTGTCTGTTTCACATCTTGAAGCCATATCCCCCTTAAAACCTGCCTACCCCGCACAGCACGCCTATTCCCCCAGGTACCGTAACTTCCTTGGGGGATGTGAACAAGAATTTTTTCTTGTGGCTTATGCAACTAGGGTGGTTGTATGCACGCGAGAAAGGAAGGAAAATCCCCACGGCGAAGCTAAACTTTTACTTAAAACTTTTTTTTTCTCAAATGAATATTTTCAAAGTTATAACGCGTTAAAAGTTGAACCAATGAATAATTTGCCTTCTTACCTGAAAAAAAAAACAGCAAGTACCCGTTGAATTTGTTTTTTATTATTTATATAATATTTTATACAATAAATAGTACTTCGAATTGCCCCTTGATTTTTATCAAATAATCAGTTATATACTGATGGCATAGGGAAATAAACTACAAAGAAAACGGGAATTTTTTTTAAGAAGACATGGAAAAAATTGATTTTCAAAAAAGTACAAGAAAAATGAATTAACAATTTTCTTCGACCCTCGTGCATTTAGCAGGCGGTGGAGATTGAAAATCATCCTCCCCCTCTTCGTCACATTCTTCGGTGGCATACAATGATTTTAACGACTCAATTACGTGTTCATCGGAGTGATCGACAATATCTTCATCAACATCGTGCAATTCTGTTTCGACAACGGTTATTTCCGGCTTATTGGAGCACGTTCCTTCTGTACCATTCTCACAAATGACCGTACACCCCAACCCTGCTTTTCGGCACCCACAGGCTCTACCACAGCCTGTTCTGCATTTGCATGGTGCAATTGGTATTATTGATGCGATTGGTTGAATATCGCGTGGTATACGTGTCCAGCCCCATTCTTCTGGTTCCAAATAATTCCCAAGCCAGGTTGATTAACATGTATTCATGTTGGCTCTCTCCTCTTTCAACGCTCGCTTTTATTAGGCGTTGGATACGTTTCTTTTCCACCCATACTGTATCCTCTTCACCTAACGGCTCATCACAAATAAAACAGCTGTTCATCTTAATTCACTCTTATAATTTTCTCACAAGAATTTATGAGAAAAAAGGGTAAATAACAGATACGGAAATAACACTGCTAGTTTTGCCGTCGCACAGACCATACTGAGCACAAACATTTTCGCTTCGATCGTCCTTTCTGCCCCCTCCTTCACGTCAAAATCTAGTTTTGGAAATACCTGGCTCATATATAGATATATAAATATACACTAACCGTTGGAGACCGTTCAGGTCAATTCGAAAACCTTCATGGCCAGATGTTGGATGACTCAGTTTTCAAGTCCAGGCTCGCGTCAACCGTCTAGGCACAGGATTTTTGAAATTAACGCGTTATAACTTTGAAAATATTGATTTGAGAAAAAAGTTTTAAGTAAAATTTGTAGGAAATTTGTCGATTGAAAAGTTACGTTATAAGCATTTTATTGTTTAAACATTTATTAACAAAGATATGGGTAAAAAAGTCAATAAATAAATCCTAATAGTCGTATAAGTTGTAAATGGTGCGTGATACAAAAATTATTTCACAAAAAAGATGAGAAATGCAATTATCTACAATAAAGGTCATGACCATTTTTGGCCTAAAGTGTACGGTTGCGGAGATATAGGCCGAAACGGTTTTTCTCAAAATGGCGGCACTTCCGCCCTCCTAATTTGTAAGGATTTTGTGTTTTTACATTCATTACGTCATTCTGAAACTATGTATCAAAAAAAAAAAAATAACTCCTGTAGTTTAGTGCAGAAACAAATTATCTATTGCCTGTATTAATTGGACCAGTCTGTGTCACTTGAAAGGTATCTCTGGGTAGCGGTTTCCAAACGATATTGTCTTTAAGCTATGACGATGTGGTTGAAAAAACGAATAAGAAACGAATCCCTGTTTTACATCCCACAATTGATAAATGTGCAATAATCGCCGATGGGGAAATACGATATTAGTGATAAGATGCAGCATCTGCATTTACATTCAGTACCTCTGTAAATTATTATTGCATTTCTTGTGTAACCTTCTATTATAACTACTGGATATCAGCAAGCACTGTATGGACCGGTTTAAGTACTGCATTCCAATACTCTCAGACAGCGATGCAGTGTTGTCACAACCACCATCCTTAAAGATATTTTTCCAGTAATTATGTTTACTATATTTTCGAGACAGCGAACGAGAGACAAAGAGGAAGAAAAAGAGAAACTTCGATTTATAGCTTGTTATTGCCCCAACTTAATGAAACCCTTCCATACTAAATGCATTTGTAAAGCCAGAGAAAAAGTCTGCACTAGTATAGAAACCTTCTTCAAGTAATTAGATAGTTTTGTTTTAAGAAACCTTATATTAAAAGTTTGTAATAGTCTAAATTTCACCCAGCTGTGACTTAATACTATTCTATGTTTGTATCCAACATCAGATACGGAGTAGTGATTTGGTGGCATGTATCAGATATCGAGAGTTCTTACTATGCAGAAGAGGGCTCTCATAAACATTTTTGCCTACTCCCTGCGAATCATGTCGAGGCTATTCCCCAAATATAAAATTATGACAGTATCATCATTGTACATTTTTAAGCTATTAATTATGGCCCTGATAAATTTGTTTAGTGAGAAAGATCCTGATAGATTTGTTTCCATGAACAGCCATCACGAGTATACCAGATATGGATCAAGTCTTGCGTATGAAATCCACAGACTGGAAATATAAGAATCAAACCCATATTATATGGGGGCCGTGGTTTATTTCAATTTTCAAATTAAGCTCTAACGTACAAAGTGTAGACATCAAATTCACCCTGAAAATTGTAGATATTTTGTCACATGGCGCTTTCTGCTCTGTGGCTGAGTTTGCGAACTGTCAATTTTAGAATGGGACTTTAAATTGTTATAATGTTGATAGGTTTTAAACTTAGGTTTTGTAGCATATTTGATATATTTATAAATGTCTCATTTTATAGGTGCTTGTCTTTCTTTATATATATATATATATATATATATATATATATATATATATATATATATATATATATATATATATATATATATATATATATATATATATATAACAGGCCTTTATTGAAAAAGAAAATTAACAAAAAGAAACATTACAATAAAAAATGATACATACCAACCCGCACGATGGCGAAGTCTAGCAAACTGCTATTCCACTTAACCACCGCACAGATTGTTTACAGAAAAACACAAATGCATGACAAACAAACGCTTCAAAGGCAAAAAAGCAAATCCAAACAATTCACATATATTCGGAAAGATTTCCGCGGTTTTCAGGCAGACATACTTGGTTCTCGGGTTGAACCTCGTCCAGAATTTATGAAAACTCAACGTTTCGGCTCCTGTTTTGGCAGCCATTTTCAAGAGGGAAAGGAAATATGTAAGGACATGAACTTTAATGCCTCAATCTGCCTACTCGTTAGAGCGGTGGAGAAAGGTGGGTTGGGTTGTTGTAGTTCGATTACGGGGCCTCAATCTGCCTACTCCCCAAATCTCGCCGTAGATCGTCTCTAAGGTCTCAGTGTGTTCAACCTTAGGCCTAAGAGAGATCTGGCAGTTCGTTGCAAGTCTTGTATTGTATGTACCGTTTCGTCTACCTGCTTTGTTATCAGTGAAATTAGTCTGGCCAGGGGTTTTCGTCGCGGTACTTAAAGGATTAAGAGGATTGCAGGTATTCGTTGAGTCAGGTAATGGGGAAATAAAATTGTCTATTGAATTTATTGTCTTTTTGTGTGTTTGTAATGAAGATATAATAGGTTTCCAAGTAATCGGATGACGAAGACCATCATCTCTCTTATTTAAACAATCGGGGCGTTTTTCGATCTCGATCGCTTCGCGGATAATTCTGGTTTTGAAGTTGTAAACCGGGGCTATTGTTTTGGCATTGTCGAAGTCTATTTTGTCTCCTGTATAAATATGATGCATGGCCAGCGCCGATGAGGGGTCGGATTTTCGTCTTCCGATTACTTGGAAACCTATTATATCTTCATTACAAGTACACAAAAAGACAATAAATTCTGGACGCGGTTCAACCCGAGAACCAAGTATTTCGCGCATATATATATATATATATATATATATATATATATATATATATATATATATATATATATATATACATATACATATACATATACATATACATATACATATACATATACATATACAGATACTGTTTGTTTGACTTGTCTTATATGACTGTTTTGTCATCGATGTGACTTAAAAATATTATTATTTGTGATTTTATTTTCGTAATATTTATTCAGGTGCTTAGATGATTATACTAAGTGAATTTAAGTTAAAAAGGGGTTATACGGAAGCTGAGGGGCCAACTTCTTTCAGCAGATAAACCGGCTGCTGATAGATAAAGTTTACTATCTTATGTGCACTTTGATACCATTTTTACGTTGTGGAAATTTGCTTTTCCATTGTGGGAATTTGTTTTTGTGCAGTTATTGACATCATTAGTTCGTCGCTGGTTACATACAGTAAGTTTAAACCCACATTGTTTATTTTTTGTAAAATGCATGTCTTTTGTGCTTTCTTCGGTTTTCTCCTACATTTTTTGGTCAAGTCAGGTCGGGTCAGGTCAGATCAGGTCGTTCAGGCCTGGTTGTTAGAATCTTTTGGGCATACTTGAAAATGTTGTGCCTTCAACCCACAAACAAGCTGGGGGACCTGTAGGAAATAGACGTGGTGGAGGGGGAAGAACATTATTAGGATGAAATGTTAATACAAAATGTGAGAATGACTGCTTTAGAAGTCCAACTAAGCTGTTTTTTGTAGATGTTGCTTATTAATTTCCTTCTCCGCCCAGCCCCCTGTTCACTCCGGTTCCCGATACTTTTGGGGGGGTTGTTTCCACAACATTTGTCTTGTTGCTTATGCATTCAAGGGTGGTTTTAAGCATGTTATTGATTTTTTTTTAAATCACGTTGCCCCCAGCTGAGTATTACCTAAAAATTGTGGGAATGGCCTAATGTGAAAATAAAGTACATATTCACAAATAATATAAAAAAGTAAAATGGCATATCCAATAAAGCATACCTCTGATCAAAAACCAACAAGAAAACTGAAGAGAAGATTATCTTCATCTTCACTATTTTCCGCATGTTTGCTTGAATCTCAACCATATCAACTTCACCATATGAATCTTCAGTCTCAGCTTTACTATCAGTTTCGGGTAATGTTGCAGTTGCTCTCTTCCAATACGTCAAGTTTACCAAAGTGCATGCGAGAATGTGTACACTGTTGCAAGTAGTTTTCACTTTGTTAGCTTTTTAATCAGGCCAACCATAATCATATTGGTGAGAAACGAAGGGCAGTTGGAAATCTGGCATTGCACATGTTTTCGCCTGACCTTGACATATGTTTACCGCCAACGGATGAAACCACAACATACCGTGAAATGGTCACGTTTATCACGCAATTTTAAATTGGCTCTGGTAGTAGGTAGTGACTAATATTTGCACCAGAAAAATTGAAACATCTCACTTTACTTTAAGGAACCGGTAATCCCATTTGAATCCTGCGCATGATTTTGTAAATCTCATATACAAGAATATGAACATTTTATTTATTTGTACATAATATATCGACTTGCGTTATGCCTCACGTAGAAGGTAAACTTGTGCTTGAACATTATTCAATTTATATTCTCTTCAAATGAAGGCCCGGATAGCGGTCCGTTGATTGCCATTCCACGAGCCTATACCTTTTTTTGTTTACGAACCGTGATTACACCGTGTCTATCCTCTCTATGTTTACTTCTTAAACTAGTCACTTCAGTATTCAATGTACGTTTATCTCTGAAAAGATTTACTACACTACTGACTTGCTAGCAATACGCCCAGTTTTTTTTCAGTTCCTTTGAGGATGAATAACTTTACAGACACACTGGTGGATCCTAGGCTCGTGATATCCCGGTCCGCCAGTCACCCTGGCTACACAGCCTGTGTAACTGGCTGCACGGTCTGTGGTAGGCCGGTCGACGTGCTAGCTCGCCATATCACGGGCCGTGTATCTGGCAGCACGGCCGTGGTACGCCAGTCGACGTGCCAGTTTGCCATATCCCGGGCCGTGTATCTGAGTCTTAAGAATTTTACTGATAAACTGTTTTTCTCAATGTCACTTTTCCGATTTTGTTTGAATTTTAGCTTTCACCGCAGTTGTAGCTGCTAAAAACATTTTTAATTTTACCTTCCTTTGACATTTATCTTGGCTGTAGACTAGACACTGTGTTGTTTTTTAGCACATTTATATACAGGGTGGCCCATTGAAAATGAACTGGCAGCTATAACTGCCAGGAAAAGATTTTGTCGAAAAAACCTGAAACACACCAGGTTGGCTTGTGAGGGGGACAACTTTTGACGCAAAAAGTATAGCCCAAATTTTACCCTTCCAAGCGGGGGTGTCATCCCACAAATTTTTTCCAATGAGAATATGGGTGATATTATAGCTCGCTGAAAAGAGCTTTTGATTAACTACATATTGCTTTTTATTTTTGAAATTCGGCGTATTCATTTAGAAGATATGCAGTTTGGAAATATCACTAATGAATTTCCCGAGAAATTAAAACTCTGGACGCAGCAAATGCGTTATGGAAGTGAATCTTCTTAAAATGTTTTTAATAGAAAATGTCTCTTTAATGCAGGCAGGAATCAATTTGGTCACCGGTATAACCTGTATAGTAGGAACAATGTACCATATTTTACCAACATAACTTGTTTGAAAATGTACAAAAATTTTCCGAAAATAAACTTAAAACATTTCCGAGAAGACTCGCTTGCTAGCTCACGAACCTTAGGTTAATAGCAAATTGCGTTATTGAATTTTGAAGCGGTTAATGAAAATTCGCTACTGCATCTCGACTTTTTCATATTTCGATGAAAAATGCAATAACGAATGTTCAAAAAAAAAGTAGGTATCACCAACGACTTCCGGGCCAGCCTGTGGTTGTCAAAATAATTTTATAAGATGCAGCTCAAAACACCCTATAGGTAACGAATACAATTTTTTCTCGTATCTTGCATAATAACAATTATATTGAGCTTTACCATAGAAATGTGTCTAGTTTGCGCTCATTTGAAGAAATCTTTTTAGAATTCAAAAGCCGTGGTCTCCCCATTAACGAATTTTTTCTATGAAAGTTAGCTAAAAGATATAGACCGTAAAACCATTAATTAAACTAAAACTACTTCCAAAGCATCAGCGAAAGTGTCTATTTGAAATGTATTTTCTAGAAATATTTTATTAAAATGAAGGGCAATGATGGTTTAAGCTGAAACTTAAGGGTTTGCAGAATACTATTTACGTAATCCGTATTTTATTCGGGTTTTTTGCCCAAATGTTGCCAATTTTGACGTTTCAAATCGCGACTTTTTACGTTTTGGGGAAAACCCCTTTTTTTTTTCTTAAATGGCCTGTAACTTTTTTGTCTTTAAACTTACAGACCTAAATTTTGGTAAATGGTTCACCCTTTATATATATATATATATATATATATATATATATATATATATATATATATATATATATATATATATATATATATATATATATATATATATAATTGAAACTGACCCTGGATGTGGGTCCTAGGGGGCCTATTTCACCCTCATTTGAAGAAATTTTTTATAAATTCAAAAGTAGAGATCTCCTCGTTAGTGATTTTTTAAAGAAAATTCCCCAAAACAAGCACTTATAAAGCCACGGGAAAAGTCTACGATTGTATTAAATATGGAACGGTTTCACTAAGTTAGAGCAAGAACAAACAACCAGATATGCTATTCAAATTGAATTAAGTCTTAAAACTTTCATCTCCTCTTTATCAAATTATTTTTTATACAAAAACTCGCAAAAAAAAATCATCGGAATAACAACAATCAGATTAGATAACTGTAAAGTGAAATGAGACTAAAAAAAATGGATAAAAAGCAAAGTCACTAACCAGGATTAGAACTCGTCACCTGGGAGTCGATTATACGATGTAAAGTGACCACTGTACACCTAGCCCACTGAGCTACGCACTATATGCATTTACCAGCACGAATATCCTATTGTTCAAGGTTTTACAATTTACATAAAACCATGTTGTTTTACAATGGATTTTTGCTTATATTTTAACGAAACCAGGAAAAATAACGACTTGGACACATGTCTAGGAGCTTGTTAGTCATTTCTTGTAGTATTTTTCACTCACATTCTGATCAATTAATGTTTCCGTTTTTAACTTTCTTGAATCAGATTTAATTAATTAAAAATTAATTTACCTCTAAATTTTTTGTCTCTTAAGATAGAGATCTGAATGTTGGTACGTAGGATACTCTTTATGACAGAAATCAGCGTACTAAATTTGGTTGCCCTCACTTTGTTATTTCCAGAGATATAATTTTTTTTCGAAAACACAAAATTTTTCGGGGAAACCTGGGCCGATTTTCCTGACTAACGAACTTATCCAATCCACTTGTAAAAGGAAGGTATTTGCCAAATTTGATCAAAATCGGACTATTATTTTTTGAGTTATCGGTGTGATACATACATACATATATATATATATATATATATATATATATATATATATATATATATATATATATATATATATATATATATATATATATATATATATATATATATATACATGAACATATAAAAACTGAAACTGACCACAGATATGGGTTCTAGGGGGCCTAGTTTGCGGTCATTTGAAGAAATTTTTTCAAAATTCAAAGTCGGGATCTCCTCATTAGTGAATTTTTTTAAGAAAATTTACTAAAAAACTAAATCGTTTCACTTAAAAACTTGGCATAGTATTGTATAAATTTTGTTCAACTTCAAATTTTTGGCTAACATTAGCAAGCATTTCAGGAGTAATTCTCCGGCATTCATCAATAATGCGCTGACGTGACTCTTCCAATGAATCACACTCGGTTGCATAAACTTTTAATTTTAAATGCCCCCACAAAAAAAGTCTAAAGGGGACAAGTCTGGAGATCTGACTGGTCATTATGCAGCACCTCTTCCACCTATCGATTGACCGGGAGAGAACTCTCTAATAGTAACGGCATAATGCGATGGAGCACCATCTTGTTGGAAAAATAAATGTTGTTCCGAGTATCTCTCATCGTTCTCAACAATATCAATAAGCATAGGGTAAACCAAGTCTTGCAATATTTCCAAATACCGTTCTCCTGTCAAAGTGTCGGCTATAAAGATTGGCCCAACGATGTGAAAATTTTCCGGAAGTCTCACCATCGATACCTCTCTATTAGTGAATTTTCTTAATGAAAATTCACTAATAATGTTATTAGATTAACATGCTGGTGAGCGGTTTTGACATTGTGAATAGCAAGGGCAAATGCATTTTTAATTCTATTTTGAGGATTGTCAATGTCAGAATGAGCTTGTTCTCGAGGTCAAAATTTTCGCATATTAAAAAAAATTCCGAAAATTTATAATTTTTCAGGTGTTTTCAGAAAAACACTCACTTTTCCTGGATATTGTAAATCACTATCTCTAGTAACGCACCTTAAAGCTTCATGGCGTTTTATCTGGCAACACTGGCATTATGTAACTTATCACTTATATTATCGTGTATTTACATTTACCTGCCCACACAAAACAATGTGAAAGGTGAAGACAACCACTATATGTATACCTTAGAAATCAACAGAATCCAAATGGATGGTGTTCTAACAGGCCAGCAACCCATTCAGAACGATTAGTGAAAGTCATGTTATCAACTATCAACACACCCTGACATCAAGTTCTAATTTAACTAACGACTTGCATTTCCTCTTAAGGATAGTTTGACAAGGTATTATGTGATCGTTGTAGAAAAACAATGGTGATAAACATGCAACGTAGATTTCTGCGTACAAAGCTAACGCAAATTGTCATGTATCATGTGTCCCATTAGTTTTAAACAGTGCGCCGTTAGTCGCTTTATTGGCTCTAAACAAGAACTGTTAGTAACCAGTTTTACACACAAAGTTCAAAGTTTTATTTTTAACGCCGTGCTTATATTTTGCCATATTTTACTGTAGGTTGTTGCACATGTTTGGACCTCGTCTGGAAGGAAATAAAGAAGGAACATCGACAAAAACAGCTTAGTTGAACTTCCATAAGCAGCTTTTTGCACATTTTGCATCAGCATTATCTTAATGTTCTTCCTTCCAGCACGCCTGTTTGCTTCTGGTCCCCCAGGGGTTGAAGGGACAACATTTTAGTTAATTTTCGTAGAAATAAATTCACTAATGGGAAGATCCCGACTTTTGAATTTTGAAAAAAAAAAATTGAGATGAGCGCGAACTTAGACCCCGACCGAGATTGCCATATACAATAACCTAAGACCCCGACCGAGATTACCATATACAATAACCTAGGCTTCTAAATTTAATTAAAAATTGAATTATCAGCATTCGAACATTCTTGAACATAAATTCTTCAGCATAACGCATAATACTGTATCATGACTCTAAATTTCAATCATACATGCCTGTTGCTTATTTTCCTATACGTAATCATGCCGTTCATTCCCAGATATTGATTAAAATTGCGAGGGGGTTGTTTTTAAGATTTTGCTATCAAATTAAAGGTTTATAATCTTATAACTGTTATATGAATTTGATTACTGGCTTCGAGAAGTTGTATTCTAGTGTTTCA